>OX101756.1:74203861-76645993 GCA_944452675.1 Tachina lurida | reverse complement strand
TACAGGTCCGCCGATCTCTGATCTCCAAAGGCCATCAGCTTGACCCTGCCTTGATACCAGCCTGCGTCGCGACAGACAGGAGGTATGCCTGGATTCTCCGCAAGGACCTGGTAGTACGTGGTTGCAAGCTTAGCTTCCACTGTACTCCATTTGCCCTTGGGGATGGTTCCATCCATATCTCCCCTGTCGACAACGGCCATTATGAGGTTGTCTTTCGCAACCTCACTAAACGGCCTAACGCCAATATTACTATTAGCCTTAGGCCGCTTAGGCAATGGTTTGTCGTCCGGCGATCGCAGTCTTTTACCAGACGGTTTTGACGACGTGCTAGCACCGCTACTACGAGGATCAGGAATGTCCATGTTTTCAAGGACACCTTTTGCCCATCCAAGGGATGATTTCTGTTCCTCGGACAGTTTGGATGGGTCTTGAGTGCCCAACGTCTTTACAATTCGTAGGCATAACCTTTTTTGGTTATGCCTCATTTTAGATGGTCGGACATGCTTGGTCGAAGCCGGCGTGGCCGAGCTCGCACTGCTGCATGTACCGACTATCTGCCTAGTATTCTCGGCAGCCTTCGTCTGAACGAGTTTTCTCGTGCCCGACGGTTGCGTGAAACCGGTCCCCTGTCGTTCCGCTCTGGGGAGCACCGTCAGTTCACCGGTCCCAGTATTGTTTTTTGTTTTGTTGTTATTTATATTTGTATTTTTTTTCATATTTGGTCCCACGAGTATGGGGGATTTGAAGGCCACCACGTTATAGCCCCCGATAACGTGGTAAGGGCGTCGTCTCTTTGCTGAGGTGCCCAGGTATCAGCAAGGCTCCGTTCTAATACCGTCTATTGACCCTGACTGCAAAAATCCGATGGGCACGGGTCGCATCACACCCCGGTTTAGGGTTGGATAACCTTTGGTTCACAGACCTTCAGAGTCATTTGTCTTCACCCAGTACCATAGGGGACCCTTAAAGGTCAGCTATGGTTCTGGGTTGAAGACATAGACCACAGTCTGTAGTTAAGCCACCACACCACGACAAGGTAGTTATCCCGATGGGGTAATGAAAAGTAAGTGTGTTGAAATATTGAAATTATTATTATTGCTGGTTAACGAAAATTAAGTTTATTGAATTAAAGAAATTATTATTGTTGCCAATTAATGGGTAGGGAATATGTTGGACTATTAACTCGGGCGAAGCCCAAATTCTACTAAAATTGCATCTGCTCCAAAGATATCTAGGGATAACAGCGCATCTTCTACCAATCGTCAAAATCGTTTTTCATTATTGCAAGACAATAAGCCACCACCTATTTATCTGAGAGAAAAAATTCTAACGCACTTCTAAAAAAACTACTGTCGACCATTGGTGAAAATACTTTTCACATCATTCCAATTAAACGAGGTAATATTGATGAAACTAAAATTCAAATATATGATGAAAAAGATTTCCGAAAAATTGTTAGTGAATTTGAAAAAATAAAACAAATTTTTACACATACCAACTTAAGAGTGCTAAAGGCCTATAAATAGTAGTAAAGGGCATAGATTCATATGTGGAACCTGAAGAAATAAAATGTGCACTTATCGACCAAGGATTTAAGGTAAAAAATGTTACTAACATAATTAACTTAGGAAAGGTCCCCCAATCCCTATTTCAGGTTGAACTGGAGCCGAATGACATACAATTGAAAAAAATGAAACCCATCCAATTTATAGCGTAAAGTATCTCTTAGACAGAAAAATCACAGTAGATGAGCCACGTAAGCGTTCTCGTCCCGTACAGTGCCATAATTGCCAAGAATTTGGCCACACAAAAACTTACTGCAAATTACCTACAGTTTGTGTTATCTGCGGTGAATTGCATGGTACTGCTAGCTGTACTAAGCTAAAAAATCAAACAGAAAAAAATGCAGTAATTGTGGAGGTAATCACACCGCTAAAAACAGAGGATGCCCTGTATATTCTTTCGTTAAACAGGCTATGGGGCAAAAACCTAAATTAGCTCCAGTCCAATCAGCAAATCCTTACTCCGCCACTTTTCCTCAAACAAGCCAACCAGTTACTTCACGTGTATCGTATGCCGATGCTGCTAAGACTAGTTCTATTCCCACACAAAATGTTCCACCGCAAAATAATTCAACGAATGCAAACTCAAGCTTTAACTTTAGTCACCTTGAAGCTACTATTGAGAATCTGGTGCTAAGTAATAGCAGCTTTACAACAAATATGACTAGCACGATGCAAAAAATGCTGCGAATGCAGAATACACTGCTTCAAGCATTAGTCAACAAGCCATGAACACGTTAAAAATATGTTTCTGGAACGCAAACGGCATTCGCCAACATAAAAATGAACTTGAGCACTTCCTCACGGAAAAAAATATTGATATAATGTTGGTCTCTGAGACTCATTTGACTTCGAGAAGCTGCTTTAAAATAAATGGTTACACTCTATATGATTCAAAGCACTCGTGAGGGAGAGCATGCGGTGGCTCAGCAATTCTAATAAAGTCAAGACTCAAGCACTATATCCTTGACAACGTTAGTGAAGAATATATGCAAGCAAAGAATATTTTCGTAGAAAAATTTTGTGCGAATTTCGTGATATTATCAATTTACTTACCTCCCAGATTTTCAGTTACCGAAGATCAGTATGAGAAGTTCCACAAATCGCTTGGATCTTGTTTCGTGGCAGCTGGTGACTACAATGCAAAACATACGTACTGGGGCTCGCGTCTTGTTACTCCTAGAGGTCGATCGAGTTTAATACAATTTAAAAAATGGGCTTAGATGTCATTTCGAGTGGGGAGCCTACTTAATGGCCTACTGATGTAAGAAAAACTCCAGATGTTATAGATTTTGACGTTACGAAAAATATTCATAGGGACAACAATGTACATGTGTATGAATGGGTATCAAACAAACTTACTAAATAAATGCAGACTTCAACTAGAATCATGCTGAAGCATGCTTAAATTGTAAAATGGAATGTAAACAGATCTTACCTTATATCTGTATCTGTATGAATATGAAATAAATTTACCAAAAAAATATTGGAAGCATGCCGAAGCATGTATAATTTAAAAAAATTCCTCACGTCATACTTTTATAAGCAAAGAAATTTTAAGACTTTGTGGGAAATCAAATACATACATATGTATGTATCTACTTTGTTAAAAATTCAAAAGAGTGAATTCGTAATTCTAATTGTATAGATTTTTAATTGAAACACCACTAAATGTTGGACTGTCGCGTCACTATCGATAGAAGCATGCTAAAGCATGCATGCTAGCAAAATATTAAACCTGTTAGAAGGTGATGAGAAAGCTTTTTTCTAATCATTAATTTGTAGACAGCAATTGTATTTGGATCAACTCAACTCTTGAATGTATTGTATACAGGTATGATTGATGGTGATGAGGACCTTTTGTAAGTGAGAAATCATTTGATCTGAATGCGATACAACGCAGCCTACGTTAACCACAATAACGTCAAGGGGTCAACCACCAAACCTTATATAGAAACACTTGAAGTAAAAATTCTACCAAAAAATAGATATTCCAATGTTTCTAACACAATATGAAAACACTGACGGTGAATTGATGATGGAGGTAAATGTGTTACTTTAGATCGATTTTCTAGAATAGTTGATCATTAAACATGTATTTCTTTATATATGAACTAATTTCTACGTACATACATATATTTATCTATATGTATGTATATATTAATACATTTAAAAATTACACAAATATTCTCTATTTCAAGTAGAAAAATTTTACTAAATAGTAGTGAGACATTAGAAGAAAAAATTAATAAAAATAGAGACTGGCTGACCAACTGATATGTTCACTCTGTCTGACAGACACAAAAAGCTCACTTAAATATATTAGAAATATATACGCAATACGCTAAACTTTAATAAAATGAAAAAAATCACTTCATCCAGAACATCAAATAAAAGCCATAGGCGCTCACCCGTTATAAAATAAACATATACTCGTACATTATTAATGTACTTAAACATATTATCAGTATGAAGTAACATAATTTGAAGAATGAAAAGTTTAAAATTTAATTATCCCTAACGCTGACAAAGAGTAGACAGAAATGCTGACATACAAAGTTAAATTGTGTACTAGAGGAGCAGTTGAGAGGTCAGACCTAAATTGTAAGAAAACGACTTCGTTTTCTGTTGATCGCTAGTCAAAAAGAAAATAAAATTGTTCATTATGAATTAACTAATTTAAAAGTACATTTAAGTTCAGTCTCATATCCATATGATGCTGATCTTAAAATAAAATTTATAAATAAACGTTATGTAATTTTATATATTATATGTATCTAAGATTCCAACAAAGCTACTATATGAAAGAATCTCAAGCGCTTCTAACTGTACCAGAGTTTAAGATAAAAGCTCCTTTTATTCAATAGCGGGACAATTGAATAAAATTTTAATTTGAAATAGTAAGCAAAGAAATCAGCTTACTGTATTCTTATTCATGATCATATACTAGAATATGTATATACCTATCAAAGGTCAAATTCTAAAAGTCTTATAAATTAAGCAATATGAAAAATAACATAATTTTTATAGTCGCTTAAGGTTTCAAAAGTAATTCAAATAATTTCTTTGGAAAAGAAGAAGCGATTGTTTTCAACAATTGTTACGGACCGGTTGACGCGGCGAGGTTGCCAACTAGCTCGGTTACTCTCAGGAGGTCCCAACCCTTCCTGCCGGCCGCGTATCCGCACACACAAAAATTATTCAACAAAACAAACAACTTATCAACCTGACTCTACACTGCAATATACCACATTAAAAACACTACGGGAAACAGATGGTGTTGTTTCCTCAGCCCTCCCATCCTTGTCGCGAAACTCTCCGTTTAACATTTATTTTTGCGACCCATAAAGCTACCGACCTTTTTTCCTCTTACCTTTCCATTTTCTCCTTTATTTTTGAAATTTTAAGCCAACATTATTTTTTTTTCTCTTTATACAAAGTTTTACATTATTTATTTTACTCTAATTACAAAAAAAATTTTTAAGTTTTGAAATATATATATATATGATTTTTTTTTTTGTTTTTTTTTTTTTTTTATATACCTACTCGTGTGCTATCCCCTTTTTTTCGAGGTATCTATGTAACAAATATACTTTATAATCTAATATTTTATTTCCTTTCTAAAATTTACAAATTTTGTGTCTTTTTTTTCTTAATTAATTTTATTTTTCTTTCGCGCTATTAGGCTATTTCATTCTTTGTCTATAAAATAAAGCTTTTTCTTTTATTTTTGCTTTTCACAAATTTTTCTTACTATTCAATTATTCTTTCACTATATTTTTTTACTCTTTTCTGTCAAATCCTATACAATCTACCCTGCAGGAGCTCCTTAAGGTTAGCCTGTAAATTGGAGACACAATTTTATGGTTCGTACAAGTTATTTCACGAAATCACTTTTACCCTAACCTAATCATTTATTTTATAGCAAATACTGATATACTGATTTATCAAGTTCAGCATCAAACCTAATAACGCAAAAAAAACTATTGCCTATCCAAAGGGGTTGGTATTTGGGACACTATTAAAAATACTTATACTAATCTAAAATATATACCTACTATGAACTTAATAGTTGCTAATTTTGTTTTCACATAAATTTTCTTTTCTTTTGTTTTTTTTTCGAATAATTGTTTTCGGAAACTCGAGTTTTATGATACTATTACTTTTTGTTTTTATAACAATTTCTTGCTGATTTTTCTTATCTTCATTTCTTTATTATTTTTGTAAAGATTTTCTTACTTATTTTGTGCAAACTCAGTCACTTTATTAACACTTCTCTTTGCAACTCCAGTGTTTTAGTGAATTTTCTATTTAGACCGGGACCCAATCAGCTCAAACTTTGATTTACTTGGGGTACGTTACTCTCGACAGGATATAAAATGTCTTTATTACCTTATTTTCTTTTCCTTCGATCTTTATTCAATTTTACCCACGGTCTGACCAATTTATGTTATGTCCTTGCTCTGCGGGACGATATGCAGCTGGGTTTTTTTATATCTTCCTGATAGTGGACCTTGGCGCTTACTGATCTTCTTTACAGCCACTTTTTACAGACACGCTTGTATTTGTTTCCTCTAGGTTGGTTTTGTTCCCGGTCCTGTTTCCAAAATAAAACTTTACCACTTATTTTTCTACTTTAGGATTTCTACACTTGCACTTACTTTTCTTTTCTGTATAACCTTTTTATTTTTTTTTATTTAATTCTATTTCTTTTCGTTTTTCCGCTTCAGATATGACTACTTTGACTGATCTTTACGTTCTGTCTTGATGGTATTAAATTTCATTCCCTTCAATCAGAATTTTTTCTTTAGTTTTTCCAATTTTCCAGCCAATCTCTCTCCCGCCAAACCGACATCTTTTTTTTTTTCTAGAATTTTCCCTAACTTTTACCGGTGCTTCAGTTACCTATATACATATATATATATGTACATAAATATACATATATATCTATATACCTGTACCTACATACCTACATATACGTGCTCGCTTCTATGGTTATATCTAAACTTAGCTTTTTATTTCATCTTTCTGGAATTTTCCGTAATTTAATGCGTTACTTTGCTTTTATTTTCCGTCTTTATTCCGTATAAAGAAAAATCCTTTTCTCTGGCTTTTCCCTACTTTCTAAATTTTCCCCCTACCAGGATTGCATATTTTTAGATGGAGGATATTTTACTAAAATTTTAATCTAACCGCTTTTCCATTTAGCAGATTGAATGAAAAATGCCGTCTCTGTAAAAACTATTACGTTCCACACTAAAAATAGCAACACTACAGTATTGACAACTGTATAATGTGTAAACTTTTTACACTCAACACCAGCTGACATTTCATTTTATAATTTTCTACTACACGAACTACATACATACTATTTTACCAAAAAAAATCTCTGTGCAAAATTCTCCACAATTCATTGCCCCTAAAGGAACCTAACTATTCTACCACTCATGATACTACTCATCTTTAATACAACTACAGCCGAATAATAATTACAGCTGGAAATCACCACATGCCTTGGGCTGTGGAAGCTTGTGTGACCGCACATACATACATACATCCACATACATTTGTATATATGTATGTATGTACATATTTATGGGCACAATTTTGCTCTACCCTACTGAAACTTTCCAAGAAACTATACATGTGTGACAGTCTTGGGGTACCAGTGAAATTTAATCTGGACTATTTATTGTTTTGTTTGTTCATGCCGCAACAAAACTCCGGGTCGTGCTAGTGAGCGTCGTACGAACCGGTGTGCGGCTTGTTTCTCTATATGCGTACTGCCCAACGTGGGGAACTCCCATGACCCTGAAAGACGTCTCATATGCTCTACCTGTTGAGTTAGCCGGGCTATACAGGTTTGTATATAGGTTCTTTCATTGGTTGGATTTAATGTGCTTCTTTTTCAGGTATCTTTACCGGTGACATCACTTTCAGTCTTTTCTATTGCTACTCGTATCCATTCCTGCGCAAAAACACTCTTCCAATTTTCTTTCAAGGGAAAGGAGATTGTAGAGGCCACCCTTTTTGTTTTGTTTCTTTTTCTTGTTACCAATTTTCTTGTTGGTAGGGTACTTTAGAGTACCATAATCAATTTAAACGATCGCCCTTTTTAGGCACAATTATTTTAATTCTTCGTTCTATGAACTGCGTCTTTCTGTATATTTTTGGGTCTCGCCTCTATTCTTTCCTTTTTCTCTTCCTTATTAATCACCCTTGCTTGGGAATGGAAGCTGAACTCTCATTCTTTTATGGAAAAAGGATGAGAATCCAAATAGCATTATTTTACCTCGACTGTTACCATTACTTACGGGAAGTATACTTCACCTTGGTGTCACAAAAAAAAACTCTTACTTTGTGGTTTATTCTTTCCCCCCTTTTCAGGTATCACAAATTTCATCCAATAGCACAACACAACATCGTATATTGCCTTCTTTATTTGAATGGGTCTATAATACCACATAAACGGACGTCACAGGAGAAAATATCACAGATTTTGGTAACCACAGATTCAGTTTCTATTGGACTATTGGTATGTATATAATCTACTTAACTATAACCTAAAACTAGTATGTGTATAATTAAACTGGTGAGGGTGTAAAAAAAAAAAAAAAGTTGTATAATTAAAATTTAGTTTATCAGGTACTACGTAAGGAATTTTATCACAGATATTAAACTTTTTTGTAACTCCACCAGATGCTTATCATCATTGTGTCACTCAGTCCCTTTTATATTTATTAAGAACATTCGTTATGATTTCAAACAGTTTATCACCATTACGCTTTTATGTCTTTAACGTGGTATGTCCCTATCAATTTCCCTTGAAGCGTTTCTAACTCATACAGGTTGTTTCCGACGGGTCGGACTACTCTACACTTTAAGAATTTTCTGCAGAATTTTGCATTTCGATTTTTCGAAAAGTCACTTAAGATGTTGTTGCGTCGATACACTTCCTGCCCAGGCCTGAAAATTACAATTCGGGCTCGTTTGTTATAATTTTCTGCACTTTTTTTATAAGCTTTTTGAAGATTCTCTTTAATTTTTTCTCTGATAACTTCCATTTTGTCTCCTCTACTTAGTTCTAGAATCTGGTGATCATTGAGCGATTGTAGTTTTCTCCCTAACTTGTATTCGGCACCACTTGTGTACATGTGATATCCGAAAAGAGCAAAAAACGGTGTAAATCCTGTGGCTGTATGCACCGCTGATCTCAGTGCACACTCAATTTCGGATAGGTACATATCCCAATCACGATGATCATCCTTTAAATAAGCTCGTATTGCTGTTAGGACCGATTGATTCACCCGTTCGCTGGCGTTACTCTGTGGCGAATACACTGCTGTTTTTATGTGTTGTATTTTATAGGTTGTCATCAGATTTTCGAAACTTTTAGATACAAATTGGGTTCCATTATCGCTGTGTATAATTTCTGGAACACCGAATTTGTGAAATATTTCCCGAACAAGAAATTCTATTACATTTGCTGTTGATGCCTCTTTCATTGCCTTCAGGAAAGTGAATTTCGTAAAATGGTCCACCACTATAAGTATATAACTGTTTCCTATTTTGGATCTCGGATATTTGCCCATAAAATCAATATAGAGCTTTTGGAACGGTCTCTCTGTCACTACTTGCTTTCCAATTTCCGGTCTCATTCTATAGTTAGTGGCTTTCGTCTCTTTACAGGTTTGGCAGTTCTTAATGAACGTTTTTATTTGGAAAGACATTTTCGGCCAATAGAAAAACCTTTTTAAACGCTCTATAGTTTTTGCTATACCTCCATGTGCAGTTGTAAAACTTGCATGAGCTTTTTCTATTATGGCCTGGGTTATGTTTGCTGGTATCCACAGTTTCCATTTATTTTCTTCCATGTCCTGTTCGAACGCTTCTTTTTTAAAAATCATACCGTTTTCCACTTTCAAATCGGGTAGGTGTTCATTATTTTTCTGTATTTCGTTTATAAGTTCTAAATACTCCTCGCTCTCAAACTCTGTCGTTTCGAAATCGAATAGGTCTTCTATGTTTATTTCTTCAACATCCTTTTGATTAGGTAACCTTGACAACATGTCAGCCACTGTATTTTCAGATCCCTTCCGGTGTTTTATCTCAAAGTCATATGGCTGGAGTAGTAACGACCAGCGTGCTAGCCTTCCACTTAGGTCCTTCAACGACATGAGCCACTTGAGGCTGGCGTGGTCTGTTACAATCGTAAACGGCAACATTTCTATGTAGGGCCTAAATTTTTTTACAGCCATTACTGCAGCGAGGCATTCCTTTTCAGTAACGCTATAGTTCTTTTGACATGCATTCAATTTTTGTGAGTAAAATGCGATTGGGTTTTCCTCTTCTTGGTCATTTAATTGATATAGGACTGCGCCGATACCGTATTCACATGCGTCGCACTGGATATAGAACCTTTTAGAAAAATCTGCATGTTTCAAGACCGGAGCGGAAGTGAGTGCTTTTTTAAGATTTTCAAATGCCTCTTCAGCTTTTGCCGTCATTACAAATTTTTTTGTTTTTTTAAGTGTGTCCGTCAAGGGCGCTGATATGGCCGAAAAATCTTTAATAAAACGGCGATACCACCCTGCGGTACCTAAAAAACTACGAACTTCTCTTGGTGACTTTGGAATTTTTATTTCTTTGATGGCCTTTACTTTTTCGGGGTCAGTTTTTAACATTCCTCCTCCTATGATGAATCCTAGATATTTCAATTGTTTAAAACAGAATTGCGACTTTTGAAGGCCAATTGTAAGATTTGCTTTTCTAATATAGGTAGCTACTTCGCTTAATAGACTTAGATGTTTTTCGAAAGTGTCTGATATAATCAGGAGATCGTCTAAATAAACAAACACATTTTCTTTTAACTGTTGCGGGACAACTTTGTCCATCAGACGACACAGTCTCTGTGCGGCGTTGCATAAGCCGAATGGCATCACCCTAAATTGATATAGTGGCCGACCCGGTACGGTAAACGCGGTGTATGGTCTACTCTCCCTATCTAATTTTATTTGCCAGAACGCAAATTTCAAGTCCACACTACTTATAAAATGTGTCTCATCTATTCTGCTAAGAATCCCCTCTATGTTTTGAAGTGGGTAAGCATCCTTTATTGTGAGTTTATTCAATTTACGTGCATCTAAGCAAAATCTGTTTTTATTTGGTTTTCTGACAACTGTTGTCCTGTTGCTCCAAGGACTTTCGCTTTCTTCTATTACCCTAAGTTCCAACATCTTATCTACTTCCTTGTAAACTATATCCTGCACAGCTGGGGATATTGGATAATATCTGTCCTTAACAGGTTCGGCACCATCAACAAGTTTAATTTTGTGCTGTTCCAGCGGAGTACATCCTAGACCTTCTTTTTCGAATGTCGGAAATTGATCTATTACTTTGTCAAGCTTAGCCTGTTGGGATGCACTTAAAATATGAGGATCAGATCTATAATTATCCGTTTTGGAATTTTTCATCATTTTTTCGATATCGATTTCTTCTACTCCTACAATTTCCGGGGCTATTTTAAATACCTTCCAGAAATCGATTCCCAGATATGCTGTTTGTTGTAAATCTGGACACAGGTAAAACATTATTTGTTCCCTTTTTCCCTCATATTCGACATTTACGGTTGCATTCCCTAACAATCTATGCTCGTTTCCACCAGCAGTGGTAATGATTGAGAAAATTGGCTTTATTTCTATTCCTAAACTCTCTACTAGTTCTCTACATCCCTTTCCCAATATACTCACTGACGCGCCAGAATCAAGCAGGCCACTCATTTCTTTTCCGCCTATTTTAAACATAGCATAAGGCCTCGGATCGTCAGTTTTTTGATCTACTGTTTTAATTGCTTCTACAACTAACCTTCTTAATTTTCTTTTCTTAGCAAATTTTTCCCTCAATTTCTTAATCTTTCTAGACAATATTGGTTTTTCGTTGATTTCTGCGTTGAAGATTTCTTTCCTGACTTGCTCATAATTTTCTTTTCTTTCTTCTAACGTATGTAAGTGCCTTTTTTTGGGTCTAATTCTATTAAATTGCTTTGTTTGGTATACTAAGTTTGTGTTCTGACTTATTTCGTCTGGTTTTCTGGCCGCGGGTCTCCCGACGAACGATGGCTCCCCGCTTTTCCTTCGTTCGACGCAAAATTTCTATTTCTGCACGTTGCGCAATTAGGAGCAGTGACATCCATTTTTCCACATCGATAACAGAAAATATTTCTTTCTGCTGAGGGGCAATCCATGAAGACATGGCCATTTTGGCGGCAATTCCAGCAGATCAGTATATTCCTATTATTCATTTGAATCGCTGCTACTTCATCCGGCTGTGATTCCGATGTAAAGGTAGGACTTATTGGTTCTTCATATAGTTCATTCACGTGTTTTTGGTATCGACTGATCATCGGAGGCTGTATCCGGGCATCTTTTCGGAGGAATGTCTTTTCCGCATCTAGGCAACACATCCTCAATTCTTCTACCGAAGATACGGCTATTGGGTAAACTATCCTCCCTACACTCTCCCGTAAGTTCCTCTTTATCATCTTGATCATTTCTTCTTCGGGCATTGACATATTTAGTCTGGAACGAAGATGAGTCATCTCAAAGAAAAATTTATCGATGGATTCTCCAGGCTGTTGTCTCCTTTCGACTAGGTCTCGCATTAGTTCAAAGCTTGATCTAGTAGATTGATATTGCTTTAAAAGCGCCGACTTCAAAGTAATCCATTCAGTGACGTAGTTCGTCCTGATAAACAACCAATACCACCTCTCAGCGGCTCCTTTCATAACTAAATGGAAGTTGTCTAATACCTCTCTCCAGGGAACTCCATACTGACTCTGAAGTCTCTCCAGCCTGAACACAAAATCTTCTACGGTGATTTTATTTTGATCCCCATCGAATTCTAACCCCCATTTCTCAATTCGTGGTCTATCATGTATTCGGGTTGATTTTCTCCTATTGACGAAGCTCTCGAGGACTGCCTAGAGTGAATATTTATTCCGGACATCTCTATGTTCGGCTGACTGTCAATGGACATATTGCAACTTTTTGCCAAGTTGGATTCCATAATTCTTTTGTTTTCTTGCTGAGTTTGTTGGACCACTATACTCAGTCTACTAATTGTCGCTGTTAATTCTGTCATCTGCCTCCTCATCTCGGAAACTTGGGCATTAACATTTTCTTCGACTGCCAATTTCGCGGAATCCTCCACCTCTTTTTGCGTATGTGTTCCTGCCCTTTGGCTACTGCTTCCTGGTATTGCGATTTCTGCTGGCTCTTTGCCACTTGGATGTACTCTAGACGAGTCTGTTCTTATGGTCTGCGACAAATCCGTGAACTGCCCTTGATCTTTTCTGCCTTCAGCCATTTCTAATTTAGATTTTGTTCTAGGTTTAGCTCTAGGGGTATTAGTTTTGTAAATTTTGTAGGCGATTTGTGGTGTGGATCGGTTTAGGTCGAACTGAACTTGCCTATTTCTTTTTCTGGACTGTTTTGTTAATGGGCTACTACTCATTTCCTATTGACCAAGTGGTCTTTTCTAGTAAATAATATTACTTCCCTGGACACTTTATTACCACAAAAAAGACTCCAAGCAACAACGAAAGCAGTCCACTATTTAATCACGACAAAATTTATTTATTTCTCCACTAATAAAAACGTTTACGCACAATAAGCAACTCCTTTTGGAAAATTTCAATCACTTTTAGAAGGGATATGAAATGGATTCAATACTAAACTTTCTAATATATAATACCAGTAGGAGTACTAATCCCAACCCTACTAATCTATAATTTTCTTCAATAAATTTATGAGACACTAATTGATATTCTGAATCTATACTATGTATTAATAACACTAAACAAGAATATTAACACTCCTTATAGCTATTTCTTTTGCAAAATATATATATATGATAATTAACACAAACTTCATATACACTAAAAAATACAAATACATTAACTAAGATTCATAAAAAAGCATATATTTATTTCAATTTGTTCTTTTTTTTTTTTTTTTTTTTTTATTTTACCGAATGTGATATTCAAAATACTTATTCTTATTTTCCATCCAGGAGAAAATGGACGGATCGGAAATTCAAGGCGGTTTACTAAATTTTTTTGTTATTACTGTGGTATTAATCAATCTGATATTATTATTATTTCAAGTTCTTTCTGGTGATTACTCATACTATTCATCTATTTTCATTACTATTTTTACAGAGAGCTATGAGCACAACTGGATTTTAACAATTACATCTTACCACGACAATTGTGTATTTGATATTACCGTGAGGCTAATTGTTATCAACCATTACCTTTAACCCGAACTCGAAACAGATAAGGAACGCTAATACTTTACTTAACACGATACTAACAAGAACATTTAACAATACATTTAACTACTGACCTCACACGTCTTGTAAGTTATTGTTCTATGCTCTAGGGATTATTCTTTACAATCGGCTACAAATTGATACACCAGAATACAGCACTAACGACCTATTTTTCTTTTTATCTATTTAGCGGCTATTCCAGCGATTTCAACTTTCACCTATACTGCAAAAACGGTTATTGCTTTCACTACTAGTGGGCTATTGTTGCGTGTTTGGGTGTTCATACACGACTTTTCCTAACGTTGGGTCTTTTACAACTCCAACCATTACTTTGGGCGCCATTTATGTTACGGACCGGTTGACGCGGCGAGGTTGCCAACTAGCTCGGTTACTCTCAGGAGGTCCCAACCCTTCCTGCCGGCCGCGTATCCGCACACACAAAAATTATTCAACAAAACAAACAACTTATCAACCTGACTCTACACTGCAATATACCACATTAAAAACACTACGGGAAACAGATGGTGTTGTTTCCTCAGCCCTCCCATCCTTGTCGCGAAACTCTCCGTTTAACATTTATTTTTGCGACCCATAAAGCTACCGACCTTTTTTCCTCTTACCTTTCCATTTTCTCCTTTATTTTTGAAATTTTAAGCCAACATTATTTTTTTTTCTCTTTATACAAAGTTTTACATTATTTATTTTACTCTAATTACAAAAAAAATTTTTAAGTTTTGAAATATATATATATATGATTTTTTTTTTTTGTTTTTTTTTTTTTTTATATACCTACTCGTGTGCTATCCCCTTTTTTTCGAGGTATCTATGTAACAAATATACTTTATAATCTAATATTTTATTTCCTTTCTAAAATTTACAAATTTTGTTTCTTTTTTTTCTTAATTAATTTTATTTTTCTTTCGCGCTATTAGGCTATTTCATTCTTTGTCTATAAAATAAAGCTTTTTCTTTTATTTTTGCTTTTCACAAATTTTTCTTACTATTCAATTATTCTTTCACTATATTTTTTTACTCTTTTCTGTCAAATCCTATACAATCTACCCTGCAGGAGCTCCTTAAGGTTAGCCTGTAAATTGGAGACACAATTTTATGGTTCGTACAAGTTATTTCACGAAATCACTTTTACCCTAACCTAATCATTTATTTTATAGCAAATACTGATATACTGATTTATCAAGTTCAGCATCAAACCTAATAACGCAAAAAAAACTATTGCCTATCCAAAGGGGTTGGTATTTGGGACACTATTAAAAATACTTATACTAATCTAAAATATATACCTACTATGAACTTAATAGTTGCTAATTTTGTTTTCACATAAATTTTCTTTTCTTTTGTTTTTTTTTCGAATAATTGTTTTCGGAAACTCGAGTTTTATGATACTATTACTTTTTGTTTTTATAACAATTTCTTGCTGATTTTTCTTATCTTCATTTCTTTATTATTTTTGTAAAGATTTTCTTACTTATTTTGTGCAAACTCAGTCACTTTATTAACACTTCTCTTTGCAACTCCAGTGTTTTAGTGAATTTTCTATTTAGACCGGGACCCAATCAGCTCAAACTTTGATTTACTTGGGGTACGTTACTCTCGACAGGATATAAAATGTCTTTATTACCTTATTTTCTTTTCCTTCGATCTTTATTCAATTTTACCCACGGTGTGACCAATTTATGTTATGTCCTTGCTCTGCGGGACGATATGCAGCTGGGTTTTTTTATATCTTCCTGATAGTGGACCTTGGCGCTTACTGATCTTCTTTACAGCCACTTTTTACAGACACGCTTGTATTTGTTTCCTCTAGGTTGGTTTTGTTCCCGGTCCTGTTTCCAAAATAAAACTTTACCACTTATTTTTCTACTTTAGGATTTCTACACTTGCACTTACTTTTCTTTTCTGTATAACCTTTTTATTTTTTTTTATTTAATTCTATTTCTTTTCGTTTTTCCGCTTCAGATATGACTACTTTGACTGATCTTTACGTTCTGTCTTGATGGTATTAAATTTCATTCCCTTCAATCAGAATTTTTTCTTTAGTTTTTCCAATTTTCCAGCCAATCTCTCTCCCGCCAAACCGACATCTTTTTTTTTTCTAGAATTTTCCCTAACTTTTACCGGTGCTTCAGTTACCTATATACATATATATATATGTACATAAATATACATATATATCTATATACCTGTACCTACATACCTACATATACGTGCTCGCTTCTATGGTTATATCTAAACTTAGCTTTTTATTTCATCTTTCTGGAATTTTCCGTAATTTAATGCGTTACTTTGCTTTTATTTTCCGTCTTTATTCCGTATAAAGAAAAATCCTTTTCTCTGGCTTTTCCCTACTTTCTAAATTTTCCCCCTACCAGGATTGCATATTTTTAGATGGAGGATATTTTACTAAAATTTTAATCTAACCGCTTTTCCATTTAGCAGATTGAATGAAAAATGCCGTCTCTGTAAAAACTATTACGTTCCACACTAAAAATAGCAACACTACAGTATTGACAACTGTATAATGTGTAAACTTTTTACACTCAACACCAGCTGACATTTCATTTTATAATTTTCTACTACACGAACTACATACATACTATTTTACCAAAAAAAATCTCTGTGCAAAATTCTCCACAATTCATTGCCCCTAAAGGAACCTAACTATTCTACCACTCATGATACTACTCATCTTTAATACAACTACAGCCGAATAATAATTACAGCTGGAAATCACCACATGCCTTGGGCTGTGGAAGCTTGTGTGACCGCACATACATACATACATCCACATACATTTGTATATATGTATGTATGTACATATTTATGGGCACAATTTTGCTCTACCCTACTGAAACTTTCCAAGAAACTATACATGTGTGACAGTCTTGGGGTACCAGTGAAATTTAATCTGGACTATTTATTGTTTTGTTTGTTCATGCCGCAACACAATTAAGAATATAATAATTTCATTATGAAAATCAATAATCAATAAAAAATAAAAAAAGAAGCAAGCTGGCTAACAAAAAACTATCGTTACATAAGCTGGACTGCTGGATCAGTTTCATTTAAAAATGTTTATAAATGTATAAAAGGCAATGCAAGATGTTCTAAAATAAATGTAAAAGGTGATGAAAAAAGCCTACGGCTGGAAAAATTTATATCAAAATATTTCTAAGAATGAATATAAGCTGCATCAACTTTAAACAAATATAAATTAAATATAGGAAATATTTCTATTATAGTTACTATTACTCTAAAGTATGTATCTTAAGGAATTCAGTTTTACTTAAAACAGAACATCCTCACACACTTTTAAGTAAATACAGATAAAAATTAAATCAACGCTTTTTAATTTCAAATAAAAAAAACTATGAAGATATTTCACATCTATACACAAAAGACCAGGCGAATATTTACAACATCAACAAAAGACCGCACATGACATACATACATACATACATACATACATACATACATAAAATCAATTTGTAGATATTTATGTATGTACACAAAATATCGAATTTCTTATCAAGACTCAAGTATTTATTAGATCTTGACAATCACACTTACATATCTACATCATGAACATATATGAACACCGCAAACCATTCAGTCAGAGCACATGCCAAAGCTAAATGATCTTATTATGGACAGAGAAACTATAAATTCCCATGATCGTATGAAAAGTCAAAGACGCCGGATGCAGTTAAATAAACAAAATCTGTAATATAAACAAATTTCTCACAGGCAGACTTTAAAGCTGGACAATTTTAAGTATGACAAAATAACCAGCAACCTTGAGTATGAAAATATACTTATACATATGTATATGTATATAGGATTAGGGAGTTCAGATATATGATGATATATTATAGCACCAAATCTCAGTATTGAAAACAATTTATTTTTACGTACATAAAACTACTAGCGTGAGGAAATCATACGTACACACACGCACACACACATATACCAGATTTCATTTAAGAAAAATTCAAATTATTTCAACAACACACCACCCCTCACAAATCGCGGCCAACCTTAAATTCTTACAGATATACATACAAAAATTATCACGGTCATCCCTACAAACAACATGGACAACAACACAAATCACGATCAGCCTTAAACTCCTACAGACATACAAACAGATTCCCACGGATACATATCACTCGTACGACAACACCCTCACCTATCATCAAATCACTAATAGCATTAAACTCCTATAAACATATGTACATACACACAGATATATTACTACAGCAACCTCACCTATCCTAAATCATGATCAGCCTTAAATTTTCACAGACATACATACATACAGATTCCTACGTATACATATTACAACAACACCCTCACCTCTCCCAAATCACAGTCAGCCTTAAGCTCCTACAAACATATAGACACACATACACGCAGTCTATCAACCTCAACTACACCACACCCCCTCCCAATAACAGCCTCGCTGAAATTCCCCGACAGACACATCCACAAATCCTCTGGATACATATTACTCGTACAACAATACCCTCACCTACCCCAAATCACTATAAGCCTTAAATTCCTACAGACTTGCAACACCTGCAGTCGATCTACCTCAACTACACCCCGCCCCCCGTCAATCACACCCTCACACAAATTCCAACATACAGGTATACACACATGCACTCAATCCATCTACTTCAACTACACCACGCTCCCCCGACCAATCACAGTCTCGCACAACAGACAGACAGACACATCCATAAAGTCCCTCGGTTATATATTACGACAACAACCCCACCCACCCCAAATCACGGTCAGCCTTAAACTCCTGTATTAGCATTAGAAATAACTTTTATGTTTTTCCCGTCGGAATTATGATTTACCCGTTGGTACTAGGAAAAATCATTTTCATGATTTTCCCGTCGGCATATACATACACACATTACAAAAAGAAAAACCTCCAACCTAGGAACCCACTTAACGTATTCCCACAAAAAACAAAATCACCCGTTCACACAATTAATGTAACCCCCAAAAATATCACCCGTTCCCACAAGGGTTAATGTAAACAAAAAACCTCCTAATGTAAACAAAAAATTCCTAATGTAAACAAACAAACATCAAAGCGTGCCGCCGAAAACTCAAGGTATCAAATTTTACAAATTTCCAAGAATTTTAAAATTTTAATTACCCAAATTTCAAATTTTAATCGGCGCCAGGATGAACAATATACAACTACTCATATGTACATGATTTTAATATAATTGCTTTTATCAGCAATTTTCACTTTTCACTTAATTTTAATTTGTTGCACGTTTTGTAAAAAAAAGTAAAATAAGTTCGCAAAAAGCACTTTCATCAGTTTTTTCTGTCTTGAATTTGGTTTTAGAAATTTCAATAGTAAAATAATAAAACCAGAACATCTACAATGCGCTAGAAAAAAAAACCTACAAAAACATAATTGTAATAGTTCTGCATTGAAATTTGATTTCGGAAGAGATTTTTAATTATTTAAAAGTAGGATTTTATCGGAAGTATAAAAAGTATTTTATTATTATAACTTTAGTCTAACTTAAAGTGAGCGATAACTTAAGGGCAAGTTTGTCCTACCTGGTAAGTTAAATTAACGTATTTTTTTATCTAATAATTTTCCCATTTTGCTCATACTAGAAGGAAATATTTCCTTAGTGAACATTTTAATTACTTACACATTCTAAGTAAAATATATTTAAAAAAGCAATAATTAAAATTATTATTATTAATATTATTATTATTAATAGTAATAATGCTAATAAACTTTGCGTAACTTGATTCCATATAATTTACATACGTACACACATAAATATACAACATACACGCATAGTCAAATGCCCACACTCATTTCAATCTTCAACATTTCACTTTTCCATTTTACGTTTCATTATAAGAGAAAAATATTTTGTGCCATAAATATGCATATTTTTTGAAAATATTTCTTGAAAATATTTTCAAAATGCCAAAATTTCTTGTTTGCATATCTACATATTTTTCTCTCAAATATTTCAATTTTCTCATATTTCATTTATCATATTTTTCATAGTGGTTGAATGGCAAAATATTTATGTAGCACACATTTTTCGTGTTGAAATATTTTTCTATGCATATTTTTTCGGTAGCTGTCGTTTATAATATTTGTGTGCTATAATATTTTGCAGTCACAACAATATTACACAAGCTAATATGCAAAAATGGAAATCTGTTTACTGCGTAAAATATTATTTTGGATTTATTTTCATTTTATGTGCATAGAAAAATATTACTACAAAAAAATTTCTGTTCTGTTTGCTATGGAAAATATTAAATAGTGTTGAAGCAGCGCCCTTATTATATTTTTATACTTTTTACTTTTAAAACTCTATTTTAAATTTAACTGAATTCATTCAAACACTAAAATACAACCCTGCATACTTTCATTAATAACATTTGAATTTAACGGAAATAATTTTGTATTGTTGTCAAATTTCATTTGCTATGTTACACTTTTTTTACTACTAATGTTTACAACTGTGTTTTGAAAATACTATATAAGCAGCATGAATTTATCCCTAACATGCCGACCACACGAGCAATAATCTTGGCAATTATTGCCGTGGCAACTGTCAAATTCGGTTGCCGACACAAGATATTAGCGTGTGGACCGTATGAATATGTGTTCAAATATATATTCAGCAACAAATGTCAAAATACATTGCTGAGCAACAATCTCTTAACATATGCTGTCAAAATGAAATAATATTAATATTTTTTTAACAAAAAAGTAAAAAAAAAACGTTTTAACTACATAAAACAAATAAAAGTTCAGTTTACAATTAGAAAAATGTCTATTTATTGATAGTTTAAGTGTTTATATGCATAAAAACAAAATATATTTGAATATAGGTGTTCACCACCTCTAAGTACATTGTTGAACACAAGCAATTTGACGTCATCGCTCTGCCGGCGTTATTGCTTGTGTTAAGATACATCAAATTGCTCGTGTGGTCGTAGTGTAAACACGGGCGGCAAGCGTTTTTTAGCTGTCAAAAGTTATCATGTCCATACATTTTGTATGGTGCATACCGAAATAACGCGGCGGCAACGCGACGGCAACGCTTAGCTATTGGAAATCCGATTTTGACAACGCGTTTTACAATGAAGTTAGTTGCAAAAGAAAACAATTGCCTTCTGTTTGTCATCATCAGAGTTACCATATGTATCTTATTTTCGAAGTTTTTCGGGATGTTAAAAATATTAAAAGATTTCTTTGTTAAAAATAAGGGTTTTAAGAATATGATATTGAATAGGGATGGGCAAATGGAAAAAATGTATCGATATATATCGTGTAGATATTTTTGAACAGCATCGATATATATTTTTTTAAAACATCGATATTTTTGCCCACAAATATTGCAAAAATCTTTTAAGTTTAAAATAAATACACATACTAAAATATCGCGCCATAACCGCCAAAAAAGTTTAAACGACATCATTTTGAGAACATAATATTTTGTTAGCGATTTTAAGTGCTTATTTATACAAATTATTGAGGCTTTGCAAAGCTTTTTAAAACAGATTTCCGTGTTGAACACTTCAAACTTCATCGTTGCAGAATACGAGAAATATGTACTGGGCATCCATTAAATAATGATTTAATATTTAGAGAAATCGCGAAAAACTATCTAACTTAAATTTTAATGAACTCTAATAGTGAAGAAAACCAAAGTTGATATTGAGCTCCTTAAGGCTTCATTAGTCTTTACTTTCTGTTGCCGTTCTGTGTCTAAGTTTTAATTGTTACTTTTTCTGTAATAAATTTGAAACTAAAGTGATGAGTTTTGTATCGTCCATTGATATGTTTCAATATAGTTTTATATTTTTCTAGTAAAAATTTAATTTTTTCAAATTCCTAAACCTTTCGAAAGGTTTTTATTTTACTTATGCTGACACCTACTACATACATTACACTACTTAATAGTTTTTTGATTTTCACAGGTTGAACCGAAACAGAATATAACGAAAGAGAAAAACTAACGGCTTGTATAAGATTTCTATAAACAAAAAAGAGTCATCTGATTAGTAACAGAACAGAAAGTAAAAACTAATTCTGCCTTGAGACTTATACCCACACCAAATTTGACATTTAGCTTAGTTAATAAATAAACGTCAGCTGGATTAGTGGGGTCACCTTATAGATGCGTCTTTTCTGTTATGAAATTTCTCTATTTTTTTGTTCGCATCACTAGCAGTCATGCCAACATCCTAGCGTTAAAGTTTATAGAGCTCTTAAAAGTATCGAAACCCGATACTCGTAAATTAGAATCGATGTATCGATATATCGGTTTTTGAAATATCGGCGATATATATCGATATTTATTTTTTCAAATATCGATATTTCGATATAATTTTGATTTTTATCATAAATATTTTTATTTTTCTTTGCATTATGAAATTTTTGGTTATGGATTTCATTTTATTTACATTTAAGTGAATAAATAGTAGTAAGTTATACGCAAAATTAAAAAGTGAGAGCATAAAAATTACATGAAATCTAAAAAAAACTAAAAAATTTCTGTCAAGAAAATGTTTTTACATCCTTGTATTATATAGTAAGAAAATAGGAAAGATTTTAAGGTGTAAAAAAATAATTTTTTTTTTGGCTCCATTGATATTAAATCGGCTTGTAAGACGACTTCTCATGGAAAAAAATTTTCTTTTCCAAATATTCCGCCGAAATTTATCATATTCCCCTCGTATTACTGTTTTAAACTCCATTTACTTCTTGAAATACCCTTTGGAAATACTATTTTTCAAATAAACCCATAAATTTTGAACAGGGTATAGATCTGGACCTTGAGATGGAGTATCCACAACCTTACCGCAATTAAAGGACACCATGTTCATATGCAGTCAGCTGTATAATTACACCATGCTTTAGGGATGGGCAAATGGAAAAAATGTATCGATATATATCGTATCGATATTTTTGAACAGCATCGATATATATATATATTTTTAAAACATCGATATTTCGATATATCGTTATTTTTTGCCCACAAATGTTGCAAAAATCTTTTAAGTTTAAAATAATACACATACTAAAATATCGCGCCATAACCGCCAAAAAAGTTTAAACGACATAATTTTGAGAACTTAATATTTTGTTAGCGATTTTAAATGTTAACATGGCTTATTTATACAAATTATTGAGGCTTTGCAAAGCTTTTTAAAACAGATTTCCATAAAAAATTTTCCTTATTAAGTTTTTAGAAAGCCTTAATAATTTTTATAAATAAGGCTCTTAATAATTGTTTTATGAATGCTCAGTGTTGAAGAATTCAACCTTCATTGTTGCAGAATACGAGAAATATGTACTGGGCATCCATTAAATAATGATTTAATATTTAGAGAAATCGCGAAAAACTATCTAACTTAAATTTTAATTAACTCTAATAGTGAAGAAAACCAAAGTTGATATTGAGCTCCTTAAGGCTTCATTAGTCTTTACTTTCTGTTGCCGTTCTGTGTCTAAGTTTTAATTGTTACTTTTTCTGTAATAAATTTGAAACTAAAGTGATGAGTTTTGTATCGTCCATTGATATGTTTCAATATAGTTTTATATTTTTCTAGTAAAAATTTAATTTTTTCAAATTCCTAAACCTTTCGAAAGGTTTTTATTTTACTTATGCTGACACCTACTACATACATTACACTACTTAATAGTTTTTTGATTTTCACAGGTTGAACCGAAACAGAATATAACGAAAGAGAAAAACTAACGGCTTGTATAAGATTTCTATAAACAAAAAAGAGTCATCTGATTAGTAACAGAACAGAAAGTAAAAACTAATTCTGCCTTGAGACTTATACCCACACCAAATTTGACATTTAGCTTAGTTAATAAATAAACGTCAGCTGGATTAGTGGGGTCACCTTATAGATGCGTCTTTTCTGTTATGAAATTTCTCTATTTTTTTGTTCGCATCACTAGCAGTCATGCCAACATCCTAGCGTTAAAGTTTATAGAGCTCTTAAAAGTATCGAAACCCGATACTCGTAAATTAGAATCGATGTATCGATATATCGGTTTTTGAAATATCGGCGATATATATCGATATTTATTTTTTCAAATATCGATATTTCGATATAATTTTGATTTTTATCATAAATATTTTTATTTTTCTTTGCATTATGAAATTTTTGGTTATGGATTTCATTTTATTTACATTTAAGTGAATAAATAGTAGTAAGTTATACGCAAAATTAAAAAGTGAGAGCATAAAAATTACATGAAAGCTAAAAAAACTAAAAAATTTCTGTCAAGAAAATGTTTTTACATCCTTGTATTATATAGTAAGAAAATAGGAAAGATTTTAAGGTGTAAAAAAATAATTTTTTTTTTGGCTCCATTGATATTAAATCGGCTTGTAAGACGACTTCTCATGGAAAAAAATTTTCTTTTCCAAATATTCCGCCGAAATTTATCATATTCCCCTCGTATTACTGTTTTAAACTCCATTTACTTCTTGAAATACCCTTTGGAAATACTATTTTTCAAATAAACCCATAAATTTTGAACAGGGTATAGATCTGGACCTTGAGATGGAGTATCCACAACCTTACCGCAATTAAAGGACACCATGTTCATATGCAGTCAGCTGTATAATTACACCATGCTTTAGGGATGGGCAAATGGAAAAAATGTATCGATATATATCGTATCGATATTTTTGAACAGCATCGATATATATATATATTTTTAAAACATCGATATTTCGATATATCGTTATTTTTTGCCCACAAATGTTGCAAAAATCTTTTAAGTTTAAAATAATACACATACTAAAATATCGCGCCATAACCGCCAAAAAAGTTTAAACGACATAATTTTGAGAACTTAATATTTTGTTAGCGATTTTAAATGTTAACATGGCTTATTTATACAAATTATTGAGGCTTTGCAAAGCTTTTTAAAACAGATTTCCATAAAAAATTTTCCTTATTAAGTTTTTAGAAAGCCTTAATAATTTTTATAAATAAGGCTCTTAATAATTGTTTTATGAATGCTCAGTGTTGAACAATTCAACCTTCATTGTTGCAGAATACGAGAAATATGTACTGGGCATCCATTAAATAATGATTTAATATTTAGAGAAATCGCGAAAAACTATCTAACTTAAATTTTAATTAACTCTAATAGTGAAGAAAACCAAAGTTGATATTGAGCTCCTTAAGGCTTCATTAGTCTTTACTTTCTGTTGCCGTTCTGTGTCTAAGTTTTAATTGTTACTTTTTCTGTAATAAATTTGAAACTAAAGTGATGAGTTTTGTATCGTCCATTGATATGTTTCAATATAGTTTTATATTTTTCTAGTAAAAATTTAATTTTTTCAAATTCCTAAACCTTTCGAAAGGTTTTTATTTTACTTATGCTGACACCTACTACATACATTACACTACTTAATAGTTTTTTGATTTTCACAGGTTGAACCGAAACAGAATATAACGAAAGAGAAAAACTAACGGCTTGTATAAGATTTCTATAAACAAAAAAGAGTCATCTGATTAGTAACAGAACAGAAAGTAAAAACTAATTCTGCCTTGAGACTTATACCCACACCAAATTTGACATTTAGCTTAGTTAATAAATAAACGTCAGCTGGATTAGTGGGGTCACCTTATAGATGCGTCTTTTCTGTTATGAAATTTCTCTATTTTTTTGTTCGCATCACTAGCAGTCATGCCAACATCCTAGCGTTAAAGTTTACAGAGCTCTTAAAAGTATCGAAACCCGATACTCGTAAATTAGAATCGATGTATCGATATATCGGTTTTTGAAATATCGGCGATATATATAGATATTTATTTTTTCAAATATCGATATTTCGATATATCGATATTTTTTGCCCATCCCTAATATTGAATACTTTTAGTTTATTATTTAATGTGCTTTTGACTACAGTGCTGCCAGAATGATGATTTTATCATATTTTTGATGATTTTTGGACCAAAATATTATTTTAAGATTTTTTTTCTCGAATGATGATTTTTAATTTTGCAAACTATGATTTTTTACTTTCAATACATATGTATGAACAATTTTCTTTGTTGTTCTGCAATGTTTATCAATAGCTTATACATAAGTAAGAAAACATTTTTGTCCCAGATAAATTATTCGTCTACATGGAAACAGGGCACAACTCTCCTTCCTCCTCTGGGGTAATTTGAAAAAAAAAGAATAAGAAAACGTCACTTTACAAGCAAAAATAAAAAGAAAAAAGTCATATTAGAGAAGTGACGAAAAATCGGTCCGGAATATATTCAAATTTTGGAAAAATGTACACCAAATCGTTTAAAAGAAGTCATTCGTCGCCAAGGAAAAGCAATTCGCCTATAAAACAACTGTACATACTTTATATGATAAGAATATTAGCAATGCCGAATACTTTTTTTGTTTGAATGTCTTAACTAACTTTTTATTTAATGCAATTTTTATATTAAATACTTTAATGATCTCATTTTTTTATTGAATACAATTTGAAAATTCTTTCTAAATTATTAGGCCCTATTATGAGTCGCATTCGATTTTCGATCTTCGCTGGCTATCGAACATCGAAAATCGAATGTTCAATTCTTATTATGATCATCGAAAGTTTCGCTGAGCAAGGAATATGCTATCGAACAGAATTTAGCTTTCGATGAAGTATTTTGGTATGAAAAATTGTTAACAAATGCATATAGCGTTCAACAATGTTTATTTTTAAGTACACAAACACTAATTGTAAGCTATTTTTTGTCGATTTTATTCACAATAACGACGTTTTTTGTCGAACGCTCGTCATAATACCAAATGAAAATTCGTTCGATCAGTGCTTTCGACTACAGTTGAAGATCGAAAGTTGCTCATAATACGGGCCATTTTTATAAAACAAGTATTTATACAAAAAATCAAAAAACCCGATTGCGACCAACTTTGAACCGTTAAATATCCTAAACAGCGTCTGTTGGCCGCCATATTGAATTTTGATAACTGACGTATCTTTAGTGACACTCTCGGGATTAAGACAAATCGATTGACATATGAATCATCTACGCGTTCGGTTTATATAGTGCAGCAAAGGAACACACATATATACATACATAGGCTGATGGACACAATACCCTTCTTTGCGTTGCGCAGTCCGGTAATAAGATAGTAAATAGTTTTTTTTTATTGATGAAAACAAAATAACGTTGGTGTATGTCGAATAGTTTTTTGTCCACTGTAAATATGTCAATTATTACTTTTTTTAGTGTTAGCTGTGGTTTTGACCAATGAATTTTTTTAGTATTACTATTTTTAATTTGAAAAAAATTGGACTTGTGATGGTTTTTTTCTTCAAAATATGATTTTCTTTCCGCCAAATAATGATTTTCTTCGCAAAACTTCTGGCAGCCCTGTACAGTACTGAAATATCGAGCCTTATTTTCGATTATATCGTAAGCGACAAAAATGAAAGTTTTAAGGAGAAGTTTTTTTAATATATTCAAATATGTTTTTGTACGTAAAAGTTATCAACAATTTTGGCATTTTGATATTTCTAAACTATGAATAGGCCCTTAATATTTTAATTTCAACAAAAAAGTATATTTTCGATAACATGTCGCTTACGATAAAATCTAAAATAAAGCTCGATATTTTCTTCTTTCCTTCATTTAAAGTATGAATTATGTGCATAAATATCGTCGGTTGGTTTCTGGTTTGCTGCAAACATAATGTATTTTGTATATACTGTGCCGCAAACCAGAAACCAACCGACGATTTGTTAAAAGAAAGACTTGTTGGCAATGAAAAGGTGTGACGAGGACTAGATACCGCCAAGGTTATTCTATTTTTGTTTATTTCTGTCTTTAATTTTAAATATTTTATTTACTTCTATGTTTTGAATTGACTTTTTAAAATAAAAAAGTCTTAAAATAATAAAAACAATATTTATTGTCAGTATATCAATTAGGGATGGGCAAAAAATATCGATATATCGAAATATCGATATTTGAGAAAATAAATATCGATATATATCGTCGATATTTCAAAAACCTATATATCGATACATCGATTCTTATTTACGAGTATCGGGTTTCGATACTTTTAAGAGCTATAGCCGTTTTTTAACTGTGACCCAACTAAAGGTAGAATTAGTAAAATCGTATCGTGAAGTTGCGTGTCAGCTGACAAAAGCCGTACGATACTAGTTATAAAATATGTGGTGGTAGCACTGCTGACGTAGAAATCTACAGAAAACAGATTTTTCTGTAGCGAATGTCAAAAAAGCCGCATTAAAAGCCAGACAAAAAAATATGCTGTGCAAACTGTTACATTTTCTATAACTTGTACACAAAGCTGAACGATACGGCAAGCTGTAAAGTAGAACGATACGATTTTACTAATTCTACCTTAAGGCAGGTGACTTTTTGGATTGTGTGGGGATAAACCTAAAGGCAGAATTTGTTTTTACTTTCAGTTCAGTTACGAATCATCTGACTATTTTTGGTTTATAAAAATCATATACATATGTATAAGCCATTACTTTTTCTCTCCTTAATTCTGTTATGTTGCGCACACATTCCTCGATGCATGTCGGTATTCACTTTATGAATGCGATGGTAGAACTATTGCTAAAACTTTACAACAATTACGCCCGGGAACTGAAATTGTATTATTTTTTTGACATGTCTTTATAAACGTTAAAAACCGAAAAGTTGTTCCCACTTTCCCAGGAAATAAAAAAGTCCGGGAAAAGAAAAAATCTAATAACAATGGACGATGCAAAACTCATCACTTTAGTGGAAAACTGAGACCAATCTGGTTCGAAAAAGCTGATAATTTATTACAGAAAGAGTAACTATTAAAATTTAGAAACAGAATAGCACAGCACAGAGCAGCAGCAGAAAGTAAAGACTAATGAAGTCTTAAGGAGCTACAGTAGGTTACGTATAACTTAAAATAGTTCTTTTGTATTAAATTTCTTAAAGTAAGTAATTGTACATTCGAAATTAATGCAGCAAAAAATATCGATATATCGAAATATCGATGTTTTAAAAAAATATATATCGATACTGTTCAAAAACATCGATACGATATATATCGATACATTTTCTTCATTTGCCCATCCCTAATATCAATCATGTATGACTGCTCAATTATGGCGGATATATGTATTAATCAATTATGATCAGTCAAATTAATATTTATGCTATAATTGATTAGTAAAAATCACTGGATTGAGCAGTTCGACTATATGTTGTATTCATTAGTAAGAGAGAGATGCAACATCACACGTACAGAAAAGTTTCCATCACATTTTTCCCTTAATAATATGATAGAAACTTTGTTATACGCAATGATGAATATAGCCTACATGACTGCCAATCAAATGACTGGTCAATTGACTGATATTATTCTTGTAGGGTTAGTTCATTTGAAACAAAATAAAATTTTCCTGAATTTGAATTCAGTAAAATCAATGCATATTAATATATGCAAAAATATTTTTAATGAGAAAAAAAAATTTTTTTTCGACTTGAAGGTTTTTGATAAAACACAAGCAAGTTTTCCAAATTTTCTAAATAACTAATTATTTAAAACTTTAATTATTTTATTTTAATTTAAATAACAAAAGTTTAATAACAAAATCACAAACAACAATGTCGTCTGTCCAGTTGTTAAAATAATCAGGATTGTTTTATTTATTTGTTTGATAACCCTGGTTCTATCGTTTTGACATAACGTTGCCGCTTTTGTTTAGGTATGGCATTTCAGCGTTAAAGCTCGGCGGAAAAAAACGTTCCGCTTTCCGCCCTTGTTTAGGGATGGCTGTAAGTTACCGGACGAGTAGAAAGTTTTTTGAAGTTCATAAAGAAAAGTAGTTTAAATTTTAAACAATAAATGAACAAAATTTATAATCTTAGGAACAAGATTATTTTATTGGCGCCCAACTCAGTGGCTTCAGAAACCACTACCAAAGAAGAAGACAACAGAGCTGACCCAGAAGAGACTACAACAGTAGAGGAAGAAAACGCTGCAGTTTTAACAGAGGCTATAAAAATCAATAACACAGAAGAGATGGCGACTTTTTCAGAGGAGCAATTTAGGCAGATTTTGTCTGCAATGGCTGTAAATACCAGAGGTGGGTCTTTTACGCACTGCACTGCCCGTTTTAAAGGACAAAGCAATCCAGCTGCTGTCGAAGAATTTTTTATCGGCAATATGTGTTTTCAAAGACATTGAAAAAATTTGCGATGTCAATGCATTACATGGAAACTCCATATCAACTTTCAAGCAGCCTACAGACCTCATACGGAAGACGTTCACGCCGCCTGTTCCTGACTGCCGCATATTTTCAAAATTTTTCGAAACCAAACAGCAGACAACAGAGCTGACTGATAGTTTTGTGTGCAAAAAGAGGCTTTTACTTTCGCAGCTTAAAGATGCCCCAAGTGAAGAAATTCAAATAAATATGTTGTACGGTCTTCTCAACATAAATATAAGAGACCGGGTACGGCGTGAAAATATCAAAACCTTTGAAGAATTGATTTCAGCCAGCCGTGAAGCAGAAATGTTTCTTTTCGAGGTAAAATCAATCGCTTGCACTGAAGAAGGAAGAGAAATCACCAGCGCTAAACGTTGCAGTTTTTGCCGGATTAAGGGACATTCTATAGAAACGTGTTTCAAGAAGAAAAAACACGACGAACAACGAAGTCATCAACAAAAACCACAACAAAAGCAAGATGCTCTTGCTAATCATCAAACTCAACAACCATTTTTAAACCAACCACAGAATCAGGCCATCGTTAAGAAGCCAATATTTTCTTGCTATGGATGTGGTGCACCTGGTGTATATAGGTCAAACTGTCCTACTTGTAGTATAAATCCAGCAGTATCAACAAGTCCACAATATTTAGCATTCAACTCACTGTCATCAACTATAATTGGACACTCATTACCGACAACCCATGTGACCTTTTTTGGTCTTAAAGGTGAATCTATCTTTGATAGTGGAGCAAAAACCAGTGTTGCCAGCCCGGAACTTACCAAAATACTCACCGCAAATAAATGTAGTTTTCAAGAAGTACGTGCTGAAGTTACTCTTGCCGATGGTTCAGTGTCAACAAACAAAATTATGTCCACTATTTGCGATATAGCTATTGGTAACAAAGTACGAAAAATAAGATTAATATGCCTTCCGAACGCCACAAGAAACAGAACACTCCTTGGTGCCGATTTTCTCGAACAAACAGGCATTGTTCTCAACATGGCCCAGCAGTTTTGGTATTTTGTGGATCAGCCTAAATTAAAGTACAAATTTACCACACCTGTTGAAACAACAATTTGTTCAATGCAAGCTACCCAAGAGTCATCCCCATGCACAAGTGCTATAAAAGAAATTTCTGCGTTCATTAAATTTGTGGAAAACAAAAAAATACTGTCACCTATTCTCGGAACACCAAAAACAAATTCCACGAAAGAAAATGTTTCACCTTTACCCAAAACACCTTCATTTATAAATAAAGACGATTCTTATGCACAGCAAAAACTTATTGAAGAAAAATTAATGGCTAAGGTTGTAACATCTCAACAACACTCACCAGTGCCTCGTTTCTGTAAGGAATGTGAGAAGTTTTCGAGTCGAAAAAATTGTTATCATCCTGTAAAACACAGGGCGAGTAAGAAAAAAACTGTCTTTGTTGATAGTTTTTGTAAGTTTTTAAGAGTTTTTGTGTGAGTAACCCGGTGTAAAATAGGACAACCAATATAATTATTTAATTTTTCTCGATGCGAGAACTTCTCACAAGTTATAGAAATGAGGCACTGATTACCAAAATGAGTTTCCCCAGTACATACAGCCAATGTTCAAACCAATTAATCTTCATGAAGAACGAACATATCAAAACTCGAAAACTTGACTACAATGACTATTTCACACCTGTGTTTTCAATGAATATATGAATTCCCAAAGAATCTGATGGTATTGGCCTTACTACTGACCAAAAAATGGAGCTAAATAATATGTTGCTTGAAAATAAAAGTATATTTGAAGAGTATATTTGCATAGCATCCAGCCTTATGCTATGCATCATATTCACACTGAAGAACATGAACCAATTGCACTACCTCGTTATCGGTTATCATTGACCATGAAAACTGCTCTTAAAAAGGAAATAACAAGGATGATGAAATTGGGAGTAATTGTGGAATGCCAATCACCATGGGCTGCTCCTGTAGTCATCGTAATTAAGAAAACTGAAGGAATTCGGTTTTGTATTGATTACCGTCAGTTAAACGCTATCACAAAGCCCGATAGATACCCACTACCCAGAGTGGATGATATTCTTCATGAGGCTAAGGTAACCAAATATATGTCGACAATTGATTTGCAAAGCGGGTATTGGCAAATCGGGGAACACGCACCTGACCAGGAAAAGACTGCTTTCGTTACACCTTTTGGAATGTATGGATTTACGCGTATGCCATCTATATCTATATATAGGTCATATACTAACCCCTCAAGGAATAAAGACGGATCCTGAAAAAGTGACAGCCCTGTATAACCGCAGAGAGCCAAGAAATATTAAAGAATTGCTATCATTTCTAGAAGCGTGTTCATGGTATCGTCGATTTATACCATCCTTTGCTGATGTGTCTAAGCCGCTATCAGCCTTATCAAAAAAGAATGTCCTTTGGTCCTGGGGTAATAGGCAACAAAAATCTTTTGATCAGTTGAAGACTTTGTTAACAACAGCTCCAATATTAAAACAAGCAACTGACGACGATCCTTTCATCCTAAAAACAGACACTAGTGGTTATGCTCTAGAAGCAGTTTTGCTCCAGGGGGAGGGCCCTTATGAACATCCTATTGAGTATGCCAGTAGATTGCTATCAAGCGCAGAACGTAACTACTCTACAATCGAGCGTGAGGCTCTTGAAATTGTTTGGGCTGTCAATAAATACCGTGGATATATTGAAGGAGCTCCAGTAAAATTAATCACTGATCACCAACCTTTGAAATGGTTAATGCAAATTAAAACTCCAACTGGACGCTTAGCCCGCTGGGCATTGCAACTACAACCGTTTGACATTCAGATTGAGTATAAGCCAGGTAAGACGAATGTTATAGCTGATGCTCTTTCTAGTCCTCCATGTAGAGACAATCATGATGTATCAAACCCTTGTGAAATTTGTGCGTTTTCAATCGAGATGCCCAGGAAAAATGCAAGCGAACTCAGAAAAAATCAACTAGATGATTCGGAACTAAAAACTATTATCGAATGCATCGAAAACAGGAATGAAGACCAAGCTTACTGGTCAAAAAGAGGTTACGTTGTAAACGAAGGTGTCCTGTACTGCTACCATGATGAAGACTCCGACGATGCGCAGCTTGTGATACCTGCTAAAGAGAGACTACAAATTTTAAAATACTACCACAATGACGAAACTGCTGGCCACTATGGTATTGACAGGACTATTAGAAAAATCACTTCACGATATTACTGGTCCGGAATCAGAAAAGACATTGAGAAGCACGTCAAGGAATATATAGACTGCCAAAGATACAAAGCTACGAACCTTAAGCCTGCAGGCTTTTATCAAGCAGTATCAAGCAACCAAAGGTTTGAAATAATTGCCATTGATCTATTTGGACCACTACCTGTAACATGTAATGGGTTTCAATGGATTTTTATAATTGAGGATATTGCCAGTCGATGGGTTGAACTGTTTTCTTCGAAAACTGCCACAGCTGAAGCATGTGCCAAGATATTAATGAACGAAGTGTTCCTACGCTACGCAGTACCTAGAAAAGTCATCAGTGACAACGGTGCTCAATTCATTTCAGCTGTAATGCAAAAGGTGGTATTCTGTTTTAATATTGAACACATACTGACTCCTGTTTACCATCCTGAGGCTAATCCAGTAGAGCGAAAGAACCGAGACATGAAGACCCAACTTTCTATATTAGTTGGGAACGACCACCAAACTTGGGATGAAAAATTACACAGCATTAGATTTGCGATGAACACAACATTATGCCAATCAACAAAGTACACACCAGCCTTCCTAACATTTGGTCGAGAGCTCCGTACTCTGGATGAAGTTCAGCATGACATAAGATCCGTAATCCAGAGTGAAATTTTTCTCGTTGAAATAACGCCATATTTACAAAGTATGGCTAATGTTTTTAAAAACGTCAAAGAAAATGTTTACAAGCAACAGTATCACAACAAAAGAAACAGCAATAGCCATAGACGAAGTCAACCTCCATTGGAAATCGGGTCAAAGGTACTGGTAACAACACACGTTTTAAGTAATAACAACAAAGGCATTACTTCCAAATTCGTTCCAAAGCGAGATGGTCCCTATACTATAATACAAAAAATTGGAACTACTTCTTACACAATTGCACATGAAGATGATTTAGGACTACCACTAGGAACCTATCATGCGTCTGCTCTAACACCATTGGTAACATCAAGAAATTGTCCTACTCAACCCCTTAGAAAAATGAGAAACATAGGTCGACCTAGAAAATGAGTGTTGATGCTTCATCGGGACGCTTTCAGCATCAAAGGGGGAGACTGAAGCAGCGCCCTTATTATATTTTTATACTTTTAAAACTCTATTTGAAATTTAACTGAATTCATTCAAACAATAAAATACAACCCTGCATACTTTCATTAATAACATTTGAATTTAACGGAAATAATTTTGTTGTCAAATTTCATTTCTATGTTCAGTGTTGCCAAAATGTTGTGGCCATTTCCCACCAAATTGACCCTGAAAACCCTCTAAAAACCGCTAACTAAGTAAAAATAAACGCTAATAAACCTCTTAATTGCTTTATTTCTTCTTTCATGGTTCCAATAAAAAAAATAGCAGCAGATAAAATTAATAAAATATGTATGCATTATGAATACTTTTTCTTATAGAAATTATTTTTCATAACGTAAACTTGTTAAAAATTATTTTATAAATAGGGACGTCAATCTACATCTACCCACTCATATATGTCGGTATCATTTCCGGAACATGAATAAATATCAGATGTTCCGGTTAAACGTAAAAATGCTGTCGGAACCTCATAGTCGAAGCAACACTTGATATGACGTCGAAGTCCATATCTAAAACAAAGAAATAGTATGAAGAAAATGCACAAAAAAAGTAGAATCCAGAAAGAAGTAGAATCCAACGTATTTTTCCATTTTATAATATTAATACTGTTAGTTGCAACGACAAAAAATTTAATTTTAAGAGCAGTTTATTCTTTTACTATAATTCTTTATTTCTTCATTTATTTATAAAGTACAAATTTAAATAATCTTAAGAAAAACTCGCGCTTTAAAATTTTATTATTATTTTGCCGTGACGTTAATAATGCAACTGTAACACTTTGTCCATCTATCTTTCTTTTTATCATAAAAGGTACATAAGTATGTATGTACATATACAAGAGCAAAGTGACCGCTACGTAAATATGTATGATTATACCGTACATCTATATAAAGTACATATATGCAAATACGTAAGTATATATTACATACATATATATGTATGTGCTAAGTATAAGTATGTATATTCATACATATACATATGTACGTATGAAAGGCAAAATAACATAAATGATTTACATATGAATATTACATATTTATGGTTTACATGGAATGAGAGTACTAAACGAAAGTAAAGTGTACAAGTACCGATATATAATTATTTAAACGTTAACCTGTTCTGGACGACGGCAACATTCCCCCACCCGTAAGCGAGTTAAGGTCCCGAGCTTGCTCACATTCATTGCTGACGTTTAGAACAGCTACCTTCGTCACTGGTCTTAGCATAACTCCAAATTGTGTCTTAATCGTTACCCTTCGTACCTGACCATCTCTTGAAATAACAGTATCGATGACTTTGCCTTTGGGCCAGCATCTCCGAGGCAGGTTTTCGTCTACAATGATGACAATAGCGCCAATCGATATAGGTGGAACCTTAGTGAACCATTTGTTTCTGCGACATATTATTGGAACATATTCCTTCAGCCAGCGTTTCCAAAATTGGTCGGCAAATGATTGTGTTTGATGCCAGCGTTGGCGTAAGCAAACGTTGTTATCAAAAAACGGTTTCTAACCATCACAAGATCCAAGCAATAGATGGTTTGGAGTTATAGCGTCGTCATCTTCGTGTTCAACTGAAACGAAGGTCAAGGGCCGGGAGTTTATTATTGACTCTATCTCACATAGTGCACTCTTAAGAGTCTCGTCGTTAAAATTAGCTTTAGGATGTAGGCCGTATAAAACATTTTTGATTGACCTTATTAGTCTCTCCCATGCTCCGCCCATGTGTGGAGCAGCCGGCGGATTAAATATCCATTTTGTTTTGTCAAATGTTGACGTTATATTTGGAAAACATATTTTATTTACCTCTTCGGAAAGGATTTTTTCTGCCGCTTTGAAATTTGTGCCATTGTCTGTATATATTTCACGGGGTATTCCACGCCTGGCAACAAAATTTCGAATGCACAAAATGCATGAACTAGTGTCTAAGCTATGTGAGACTTCGATGTGAATAGCCCGAATCGTAAGACAGGTGAAGACAACACCCCATCGTTTTTCACGCCTTCGCCCGATAGAAACGAGAAAGGGGCCAAAGTAGTCGATTCCCACAAACGTAAATGGGCGTTGAAACGCACCTAAACGTGCAGCTGGAAGAAGTGCCATTTGAGGCGGCTTTGGCATTGCCGAATTATTTTTGCACATTTGGCATGACATACGAACTTTTTTATATAAAACGCGTAAGCGGAATATACAAAAACGACTTTTTATTTTGTTGATCACAGCCTCGTGAAATTGGTGATGGAAATCTTCATGAAAAGAACGAACTATTAAAAATGTTATATGATGGTTAGTTGGCAGCACCACTTCGTCGTCGTGATTGTTGAGACGTTTAATTCTACCACGGCATCTAATAATTTCGTAGTCATCTAAATACGGAGTAAGCTGGAATAATTTGCTAGATTTTTCAACGCATTCACCACGTCTTAGGCTTACAAGTTCTTGATAAAAATCATTTTGCTGTGCTATTTTAATAAGAAAACGCTGTGCTTGCTGGATCATATCGTAGGTGGTACCAGATGAATTGACTGCTTGCTGCCTGCCACTTTTTAGCTTTTCTAGATATAAAACGAAAGTTGCGACTGCACGATAAAGTCTTTTCCAGTTTGAAAAGTATTCAACGTTCAAACAACTGCAGCCTTTTGTTATTTTCTCAGCTATGAGGACATGCCGCCTCAGTTCAGAAGTATCAGTTGGACCTAGTTCGTTGCATTTTGGCCAGTGGCATGATTTATTCCGCAAAAATTCGGGCCCATTAAACCATAATAATGTGTCTTTTAGACTAGTTGGTTTTGTGGCGAAATCCGCTGGGTTCAACTTACTTGGCACCCACCTCCATTCGTTTATATTGGAATGCTCCAAAATTTCGCCAACTCGGTGCATGACAAAATGTTGCAGGTTTCTGGGGTCCATGCGCAGCCACTGCAATACCGTTTTAGAATCTGACCACCAGTGCGTTGAAGTTATTTTTAAGCGTCGAATTTGTTTCACTTTGTTTGCCAATCTTACGCCGATAAGTGCCGCTTGCAATTCCATTCTTGGCGTTGATAGTGGTTTTAATGGTGCCACTTTCGACTTAGCAGCTACAATACTGATATCAATGATGCTGCTGCGTTTCACAAGCAGGTAACTCACGGCCGAATAAGCATACTCACCCGCATCGACAAAGGTATGTAGTTCAATTGTGTCTGCCTCGCATAGCTCCAACGAGTAACAGCGTGGAATTTTAACTTCTTTAATGAGCGGAATTATTGCCTTCCATTGACGCCATTTTGTATATAAAGAATTGTTCAATTCATCGTCCCAGCCAATACCTGAACGCCATATATCTTGCAATAAGATTTTAAGACTGATTGTGTGACATGACAGAAACCCTAATGGGTCAAAAATGGACATCAACACCTGCAGGCACTCCCTTTTAGTTGGTACGATGTCTTCATCGATTACATTTCGGCGTAGACGTGCGAATCTACAGACATATTCAAAAATATCATTGACTGGGTCCCAATACATACCTAGAATTTTCTCAGTGGTTCCCCATTGTTTTACATCTTGGGACTCCTTTGGTATGTCGGACAATTGTCGTAAAACATTGGCAGAGTTGGACGCCCAGTTGCGGATGTTAAACCCTGCAGCTTCGTGAATTTTTGAGACTTGCTTTGCTAACCTGGCTGCTTTTTCCTCGGTATCTTCACTGTCAATTAGGTCATCGACGTAGTGATGGTTTTGAATTGATTCCACTGCACGAGGGTATTGTGATTTAAATTTTTCTGCATTGTGGTCTCGCACATAGTGAGCGATACAAGGTGCACAATTTATACCGAAAGTCAATGCGCGCATAACGTACTGGCTTGGCTGATGCAACTCGTCTTCTTTGTCCCACCATAAAAATCGCTGAGCATGCATATCACTTTCTCGAACATTTATCCTATGAAACATCTCCGCGATATCTCCACAAATTGCTATTTTTCCAACACGAAAAGCCAGTAGTATATCAACTAATGGTTTAAGCAAATCAGGCCCACAAAGCATAAAGTCGTTTAGTGACACACCGTTCGATTTTGCTGCCGCATCCCATACCAAGCGAATTTTATTCGGCTTATTAGGATTTAACGCTATAAAAATTGGTAAGTACCAAATCTTTTTTGTTTTAATTGACATTTCTGCGGGGTTAACTTTTTTTGCATATCCTTTTTCCAGTAAATTGTCAATTTGCGATTGCATTTTTTGGCGAAGCGACGAGTCCTTAACGATTTTTTTGTGTAGGCACATTAGCCGTCGAAGGGCGTTATTGTAACTTTCAGGTAGCTCTATGTCAGCATTTTTCCAAATCAAGCCGACCTCATATCGTCCATTTATCTGTTTACATGTGGATTTTACCATTTCGAGAGCATTGTCGGCAGCTACGGACTCTGACGTAGGCGAAATAGGCATTTCCATACTAAAATAGTTTTTAACCGTCTCATGAAGTTCTTCGTAACGTTTTTGACATACACAAGTGTGTATATTTAATATGTGTTGTGCTGCGCTGTTTGTTGAACCACCTTGTATTGCCCATCCAAGTCGAGTTTTAGTAGCAATTGGTTGTTGCCAACCACCTTCGCGGACTTTCATTGGAACTGCCACTTTCCAATTATTTGCACCAATTAAAATCATGGGCCTTGCACAGTTGTACGATTGTATCGGCAAATTTTTTAGGTATGGAAATTTTTTGGCGATTTCAGTAAAGTCAATAGACTGAGACGGCAGCTCTAAATGTTTGACGGTATGAACGTTGGATAGCGTAAATTTTTTGTTGTTGCATGTATTGGACACTTCTAAAGAAGTTCTGATGGAACTATTTTCTACACGAGTTGTCCCGCCTGTCCACTGTAGACATAGAGGGTCGGGTATGCCATGGAGAGAACTACGAAAAATGCTCTCATCAACTAAGGTGACAGATGATCCTTCGTCTAGAAAAGCAAAGGTATCAATAATGTAATTTTTCAAATGAATGCGGATTGGCAATATGCGAAAAAATGGGTTATCATCGCCATCGTTATGGTGTGTATTTATTTGTACATTCCGCTGTGTGTCATATACTTCATTGGTACTTACGGTCTGCGGTGTCACCTGGTCTTTTACCTCCTTATGTAGCAATGGATGGTGTTTGTACTTGCAGCCTGAAACACCACATACCTGACTTCTATGACATCTCCCTTTATGTTGGTTTAGACACTGGCGGCATAAGTTGTTCGACTTCACGATATCCCATTTTTGATTAAGTTGTAAAATTCCAAATTTTTCGCATTGGTGAACTCTGTGAGTGCCAGTCTTGCAAACTGTGCAGATTTTATTTTCATTAGATTTGACTTGCACGTGTGTATTTAAAGCTGCATTTCCTTTGCCAAAGTTTGGTGTTACTACTGTGCTAGCTGCTTCAGCTATTTGATAAAGCCAAGTACTAAATAATTTTAAGACTGGAATTCTTTCATCTTTCTGATACATTGCCCAACTAAGTTTATGTTGATTTGGAAGCTTATCAACGAGCTCTTTTACGAGCATCGGGTTATTGAGGTGTGAGTGTAGCCCACATGACTCCATGGTTGCACATATGTTCTGCACACTTAAGGCGAATTCTATAATTGACTCGAGCTTATCTCGAGGACATGCCATACCTCTTGCTTTATTTATTACACGTTCCAAAATATGTTCTGGTCGACCGAAACAGAGGCGAAGTGTTTGTACGATATCTGGCACAAGTGCCGGCAAAAGCAATTTACTTTTAACTAATTCTCTTGCTTTCCCTTTCAAACAGTTTTGAAGCCGTATCAAATTTTCTGCATTGGAAAATCCAGCAATTGCTGTGCTGTTCTCGAAACTGTTAATGAAAATTGGCCAATCCTCAGGGTCACCATTGAACGATGGGAGTTCACGTGGTATTGAACGTCTGGCTGCAAGTTGTGATGGCGTAGGGCAAAATTCTTGCGTACTAAAAGCGTGCTGATTATTAGCATTTATGAGTGCAGATGGCATACTATTTGCTTGTGGATTAAAATTTATTTCATGATGATTTATTTGATAAACATGATGGTGATCGGTTTGTGATAATATTTTATATTTACGTTCCAGAAATGCTTGATGCATTTTCCGTTCCTCTTCTAAACGTTGCAGTTGTAACATATTTTGCCTTTGCATAGTTTGTGAGTGTGCACTAGTTTGCGATACTTGCTGTTGCAAATTACCAACCATTGTTGTTTGCTGTGTTGTGTAAGGGAACGTCGGTGTTGATGTGTTAAACGTTGTTGTTGATGACGACGGCAAACCTCTTGCCAATCCTGTGGACGTCATTAATACGTTTGGTGCGCTGCTGTAAATGTGGGGATTTACTGCATTTGCTGTAGAGAGTGGTGCTACTACTGAAGGAATTGCGCTTGTTGTGAATGACACACTAGGATGATTATTATTATCCGTGGTGGTTACTGCAAGCGATGTTGCGATACTTTGCGGTTTTCCGATTGGTGATGATGTTCCAAGTCCAGCTTGATAATTTGCAGCAACAGCGGCAACTGATGTGGGTTCGCACGCATCGCAGTTCCAACTATAATCAGCCACTCCACTATCTACTCCTACACAAGTGTAATGGTACCATCTGTCACACTTGTCGCACATTACCATTTCGTTGTTATCCACCTGTTCACATTTTCCGCAGTGGTAGCCCGTATCAGTAGTTTCTTCTAACATACTTATCTTTTAAAAATTTCCAGTTTTTATTCAAATTTAGGACAGTATAATTTTCAAAAGCGTACGTAATAATAAAATTTTAAAGAATTGTTAGTTGCAACGACAAAAAATTTAATTTTAAGAGCAGTTTATTCTTTTACTATAATTCTTTATTTCTTCATTTATTTATAAAGTACAAATTTAAATAATCTTAAGAAAAACTCGCGCTTTAAAATTTTATTATTATTTTGCCGTGACGTTAATAATGCAACTGTAACACTTTGTCCATCTATCTTTCTTTTTATCATAAAAGGTACATAAGTATGTATGTACATATACAAGAGCAAAGTGACCGCTACGTAAATATGTATGATTATACCGTACATCTATATAAAGTACATATATGCAAATACGTAAGTATATATTACATACATATATATGTATGTGCTAAGTATAAGTATGTATATTCATACATATACATATGTACGTATGAAAGGCAAAATAACATAAATGATTTACATATGAATATTACATATTTATGGTTTACATGGAATGAGAGTACTAAACGAAAGTAAAGTGTACAAGTACCGATATATAATTATTTAAACGTTAACCTGTTCTGGACGACGGCAACAAATACTTTTAAGCTGGTTTAGTATCATTTCTATATTTTCTGGGTTACATCTTAATTGCTCTAAACATGGGATAACATCTGGTTGTTTTGTTTGAAATATGTTATGAACTGAAAAGTTATCTATTTTTGTTAAAACTTCCTGATTTTCTGGCAATCTGAAATCAATAAATAACTTTGATAAAATAAACTCTATTGCCAAATTCACATGCATTATTATATTGCTTAATACTGTATTTGAAAAGAAAATTTTAATTAAATTGAATTGCACATATATTTAAGTTCATAATTTACCTTTGTATTAATTGTTTTAATAGCGCTGCACAAAAATTAATACATCGATGTCTAATATCTGATTCTTGTTTAGAGTTAATTACGCCTTTTTCAATTTGCATCTTTATTTCAGATTCAAATTTGTACCCCAAAAAAGTATTTATGTTTATATCTTTTTCAAAATCTTCAATTTTGAATATTTGATCTGGGTCGCATATTTTATTTTTTAATAAATTTATTGCCATATTCAAATCATTAAGACGTCTAGTAGGGTCCGAGTTGCTGCTTTGAAAACTCATATTTACTATATTCATATCATAAAGTATTGGACTTAAAAATGTGAGATAAATGAAATTTACAGGGTCCTTATACATAGCATAAAGAGTTTCAGCAGAATAGCATCTATCCGAAAGACGGACAATTCCAAAATGTGTTTGTAACTCCAACCATTGGCTGAGAATTCTTTTAATAGCTACGTTTATTGAAAGCCGACGAGTATCACAAATGCGAGTTATATTCAAAGGTTCCTACATAAAATATTATTTTATAAATACATATAAACAAAAAGGAAAATAATTTAAAACTTACTTTGTCATCATTAATTGCCTTGTATGAAAGTTTTCTTGCAGAACTTTTAGAAAACCAATTGTAAGTTTCTTGTACTAAGAACTCAAGATTTCTAGGAAGACTGGCACATGCATGGTTTATTGCAAGTTGTACCGAGTGACATACGCATTTTACTAATATCAAATGTGGGTTTAGTTTTTTTAGTTCTGCATATATGTACGCTTTTATTACGACCAACCATTACATTGGCATTATCAGTACCAATCCCAACTAATTTCGTTATATCTAGTTTGAACCTATTTAATTCTTCCTTTAAACTTTGTATGATTGAAAGCGAATCCGACCCAGAAAGTTCAACAAGTGACAAAAAGGTTGACACTATTTTTCTGTTTTATGCTGTGGTATAAGATGACAACACCTAACAAATAAGTTGTTAATTAAATAAATGATGTTTAAGAATTTAGTAAATTTCGTACCAAGAAGTTTGATTATTCCAATATCAGTTGATTCTTCCAATAAAAGACTGAAAAGAGATTCGCCAATATCTTTAAAATGAACAGATAAAACATTTTTTACGATGTTTGAACATTTTGTTCTATGCAAACGAATGTTTTGGCATGTTATGGAATCTTGAAATTCATTTTTCAACAATGCTGTCATATGATCAACTGTTGCTATTGGTCCGTGTTGACAAAAGTATAATGACAAAGAAGCTTCATGTTTTTGAACTTTTGTACTTTTTGGAATAAATGGAATTTTGTTTTTTTGTGTAAAACCACCTTTAGAAGCTTGATGTTTTTTCGTAGAAACGTGTGAAATGAGATCAGAAAATTTGCATTGCAAAAGACATTTGCAGTACCGGCAATAAGCCTTAAAAGGATCGTCACATTCGCTGATCCAATCACCCAATTTCTGGTTTGTTTTCCACTCCTGTCTAAATTTTTGCTTACTCATTCTTTTTATACACGTAAAGAAAGATTATATTAAATTGTGTTCACTAAAATGATATTTTGATACTTTTATTTATATTATATTTGTGACTTATTAAAGTTTCACTTATAGGTACCACAAAATATAAATTTTTTATTTGCAAAAATGAAAAAAAGTGCCTTAAAATGCTGTTCCGAGACACACAAATGTAATGTATAAAGATTTTATTAACTTTTATATTGAAATAATTAGACAAATTAAAAAAAACTAATTTTTCATGATGATATTTATAATTTTATTGATGTAATAGTACCAAAATTTGCACAATCATTGAAATGAAAACCGATTTTCATTTGTTAAGCTAAATTATCAAAAAATTACACCCTAGAGACCTTAATCTATTAAATTTTTTAAAGTAATAACTCTGCTGGCGATATTCTCCTTCTAAATTTAAAAGTTGTGATATTACCATTTTTAAACGCTTCTGTTGAAAGTCTTTTTTAGTAAATTGAACTCAATTAAAACTGATACTCCAAAAATTTGTTATCAGGTAATAAGTAGCATCGATTTTAAAATTGCAAATTTTTAGCCTAAAATAACAAAAAGAAATTCGAAAAAATAATTTAGTTTAAATATGTACATTAGGCTTACATACATACATACATACATACATACATAAAATCAATTTGTAGATATTTATGTATGTACACAAAATATCGAATTTCTTATCAAGACTCAAGTATTTATTAGATCTTGACAATCACACTTACATATCTACATCATGAACATATATGAACACCGCAAACCATTCAGTCAGAGCACATGCCAAAGCTAAATGATCTTATTATGGACAGAGAAACTATAAATTCCCATGATCGTATGAAAAGTCAAAGACGCCGGATGCAGTTAAATAAACAAAATCTGTAATATAAACAAATTTCTCACAGGCAGACTTTAAAGCTGGACAATTTTAAGTATGACAAAATAACCAGCAACCTTGAGTATGAAAATATACTTATACATATGTATATGTATATAGGATTAGGGAGTTCAGATATATGATGATATATTATAGCACCAAATCTCAGTATTGAAAACAATTTATTTTTACGTACATAAAACTACTAGCGTGAGGAAATCATACGTACACACACGCACACACACATATACCAGATTTCATTTAAGAAAAATTCAAATTATTTCAACAACACACCACCCCTCACAAATCGCGGCCAACCTTAAATTCTTACAGATATACATACAAAAATTATCACGGTCATCCCTACAAACAACATGGACAACAACACAAATCACGATCAGCCTTAAACTCCTACAGACATACAAACAGATTCCCACGGATACATATCACTCGTACGACAACACCCTCACCTATCATCAAATCACTAATAGCATTAAACTCCTATAAACATATGTACATACACACAGATATATTACTACACCAACCTCACCTACCCTAAATCATGATCAGCCTTAAATTTTCACAGACATACATACATACAGATTCCTACGTATACATATTACAACAACACCCTCACCTCTCCCAAATCACAGTCAGCCTTAAGCTCCTACAAACATATAGACACACATACACGCAGTCTATCAACCTCAACTACACCACACCCCCTCCCAATAACAGCCTCGCTGAAACTCCCCGACAGACACATCCACAAATCCTCTGGATACATATTACTCGTACAACAATACCCTCACCTACCCCAAATCACTATAAGCCTTAAATTCCTACAGACTTGCAACACCTGCAGTCGATCTACCTCAACTACACCCCGCCCCCCGTCAATCACACCCTCACACAAATTCCAACATACAGGTATACACACATGCACTCAATCCATCTACTTCAACTACACCACGCTCCCCCGACCAATCACAGTCTCGCACAACAGACAGACAGACACATCCATAAAGTCCCTCGGTTATATATTACGACAACAACCCCACCCACCCCAAATCACGGTCAGCCTTAAACTCCTGTATTAGCATTAGAAATAACTTTTATGTTTTTCCCGTCGGAATTATGATTTACCCGTTGGTACTAGGAAAAATCATTTTCATGATTTTCCCGTCGGCATATACATACATACATTACAAAAAGAAAAACCTCCAACCTAGGAACCCACTTAACGTATTCCCACAAAAAACAAAATCACCCGTTCACACAATTAATGTAACCCCCAAAAATATCACCCGTTCCCACAAGGGTTAATGTAAACAAAAAACCTCCTAATGTAAACAAAAAATTCCTAATGTAAACAAAAAAACATCAAAGCGTGCCGCCGAAAACTCAAGGTATCAAATTTTACAAATTTCCAAGAATTTTAAAATTTTAATTACCCAAATTTCAAATTTTAATCGGCGCCAGGATGAACAATATACAACTACTCATATGTACATGATTTTAATATAATTGCTTTTATCAGCAATTTTCACTTTTCACTTAATTTTAATTTGTTGCACGTTTTGTAAAAAAAAGTAAAATAAGTTCGCAAAAAGCACTTTCATCAGTTTTTTCTGTCTTGAATTTGGTTTTAGAAATTTCAATAGTAAAATAATAAAACCAGAACATCTACAATGCGCTAGAAAAAAAACCTACAAAAACATAATTGTAATAGTTCTGCATTGAAATTTGATTTCGGAAGAGATTTTTAATTATTTAAAAGTAGGATTTTATCGGAAGTATAAAAAGTATTTTATTATTATAACTTTAGTCTAACTTAAAGTGAGCGATAACTTAAGGGCAAGTTTGTCCTACCTGGTAAGTTAAATTAACGTATTTTTTTATCTAATAATTTTCCCATTTTGCTCATACTAGAAGGAAATATTTCCTTAGTGAACATTTTAATTACTTACACATTCTAAGTAAAATATATTTAAAAAAGCAATAATTAAAATTATTATTATTAATATTATTATTATTAATAGTAATAATGCTAATAAACTTTGCGTAACTTGATTCCATATAATTTACATACGTACACACATAAATATACAACATACACGCATAGTCAAATGCCCACACTCATTTCAATCTTCAACATTTCACTTTTCCATTTTACGTTTCATTATAAGAGAAAAATATTTTGTGCCATAAATATGCATATTTTTTGAAAATATTTCTTGAAAATATTTTCAAAATGCCAAAATTTCTTGTTTGCATATCTACATATTTTTCTCTCAAATATTTCAATTTTCTCATATTTCATTTATCATATTTTTCATAGTGGTTGAATGGCAAAATATTTATGTAGCACACATTTTTCGTGTTGAAATATTTTTCTATGCATATTTTTTCGGTAGCTGTCGTTTATAATATTTGTGTGCTATAATATTTTGCAGTCACAACAATATTACACAAGCTAATATGCAAAAATGGAAATCTGTTTACTGCGTAAAATATTATTTTGGATTTATTTTCATTTTATGTGCATAGAAAAATATTACTACAAAAAAATTTCTGTTCTGTTTGCTATGGAAAATATTAAATAGTGTTGAAGCAGCGCCCTTATTATATTTTTATACTTTTTACTTTTAAAACTCTATTTTAAATTTAACTGAATTCATTCAAACACTAAAATACAACCCTGCATACTTTCATTAATAACATTTGAATTTAACGGAAATAATTTTGTATTGTTGTCAAATTTCATTTGCTATGTTACACTTTTTTTACTACTAATGTTTACAACTGTGTTTTGAAAATACTATATAAGCAGCATGAATTTATCCCTAAACACGGGCGGCAAGCGTTTTTTAGCTGTCAAAAGTTATCATGTCCATACATTTTGTATGGTGCATACCGAAATAACGCGGCGGCAACGCGACGGCAACGCTTAGCTATTGGAAATCCGATTTTGACAACGCGTTTTACAATGAAGTTAGTTGCAAAAGAAAACAATTGCCTTCTGTTTGTCATCATCAGAGTTACCATATGTATCTTATTTTCGAAGTTTTTCGGGATGTTAAAAATATTAAAAGATTTCTTTGTTAAAAATAAGGGTTTTAAGAATGATATTGAATAGGGATGGGCAAATGGAAAAAATGTATCGATATATATCGTGTAGATATTTTTGAACAGCATCGATATATATTTTTTTAAAACATCGATATTTTTGCCCACAAATATTGCAAAAATCTTTTAAGTTTAAAATAAATACACATACTAAAATATCGCGCCATAACCGCCAAAAAAGTTTAAACGACATCATTTTGAGAACATAATATTTTGTTAGCGATTTTAAGTGCTTATTTATACAAATTATTGAGGCTTTGCAAAGCTTTTTAAAACAGATTTCCGTGTTGAACACTTCAAACTTCGTCGTTGCAGAATACGAGAAATATGTACTGGGCATCCATTAAATAATGATTTAATATTTAGAGAAATCGCGAAAAACTATCTAACTTAAATTTTAATGAACTCTAATAGTGAAGAAAACCAAAGTTGATATTGAGCTCCTTAAGGCTTCATTAGTCTTTACTTTCTGTTGCCGTTCTGTGTCTAAGTTTTAATTGTTACTTTTTCTGTAATAAATTTGAAACTAAAGTGATGAGTTTTGCATCGTCCATTGATATGTTTCAATATAGTTTTATGTTTTTCTGGTAAAAATTTAATTTTTTCAAATTCCTAAATTCCTAAACCTTTCGAAAGGTTTTTATTTTACTTATGCTGACACCTACTACACACATTACACTACTTAATAGTTTTTTGATTTTCACAGGTTGAACCGAAACAGAATATAACGAAAGAGAAAAACTAACGGCTTGTATAAGATTTCTATAAACAAAAAAGAGTCATCTGTTTAGTAACAGAACAGAAAGTAAAAACTAATTCTCCCTTGAGACTTATACCCACACCAAATTTGACATTTAGCTTAGTTAATAAATAAACGTCAGCTGGATTAGTGGGGTCACCTTATAGATGCGTCTTTTCTGTTATGAAATTTCTCTATTTTTTGTTCGCATCACTAGCAGTCATGCCAATATCCTAGCGTTAAAATTTATAGAGCTCTTAAGAATATCGAAACCCGATACTCGTAAATTAGAATCGATATATCGGTTTTTGAAATATCGGCGATATATATCGATATTTATTTTTTCAAATATCGATATTTCGATATATCGATATTTTTCCCATCCCTACCATGCTTTGACACATTTGTAGAAATAGTGAAGCCGACCCAGCCGATTTTCAGCCGCCGCCAAACAGTTTCTCATGAGCCGCCGCCACTGACAAAGCCGGCTAAGCCTAGCCGCCGATCAGTTTTAATAGCCGCCGCGGCCGAAAAGTTGACGACTAAAATCGGCTTAAATCTAGCCGCCGATTTGTTTTTAATTTCCCTTTTTTTCAACTAGAATTTCTAATATTTGTCGATTTTTCGTTTTGACATTTTCTATGATTTTGTTTACATAATTTTAAGGTTGCATAGATTTCGCTTTATTTTATATGAGAGTGGTTGTTCATTGAAACGAACATTCTTCTCGCCATTCTCGCTCTAACCTCACTTTTTGTTTTTAATACTTAATTGCTTTTCCCTTTTCTATAACTGAAAACACTGATCGATAGATCAGAAACATGAAAAAAATACTATTGCGTCGTTTGTATTAGCTACGTCACAGAAGTTTCTAAGAATTTCGCTGCATCTCATGATAGTACTGTAACTTTTTCCTGCTGGCAACATAATGAAAAAGTAAATACATATTATTACAAATTCAGCAAACTAATTCCCATTTAATTCATATAAAATATATTTTAGGATTATCCCCATATTGCAAAGCTTGCTACTTTTATATTAAGTTATATTATATTACGAGTGCCTCAGCCGAGGAATCCTAATTTATTAGAAAATTATACATAAACTTATGTATTTTTATGTAAATATGTAAATTCAATTCAACATTTGCGGAATATACCAGTATATTTTATTTACTTCAAATTATTCGAATTAGTAGTTTTTTAATTTCATTTAATGTAACATGTGGCCTATTGACCAATTATAAGCAGCTCTATGCTGAATAACAACACTCGCGCAATCGTAATTATTTCTTAAGTAATTATTTCTTGATTTACTTTGTATAATATGTATCATTTAATAAATAAAAATAATCACCCTTATTCCAGTTGTCAACATCGACGTTACATCAATACAATAACAAAAAATTTGAGCTTGCCAAAAACTACTGACTGCTATTGGCCGGCTCATGTAATTTCTGGATCTTATGGAACAGAAATAGACTTTTAAAATCACAAAATTGTTCTCGAGAGCGAGTAGATAAGTCCCAACTTTTTGGCATTGTATTGACGTGATGTCGATATTGACAACTGGAATAAGAGTGAATATCTATTAACCATTAAAAAAATAAACCCATTTTTAGTATAAAGTAATATAAATGCATTTATATGAATGCATTGATACATATACATACATACATATATACAAGTGCGTGCATGCACTTTCATATGTATCCATATACTCGTATACATTTTGTAAAACGAGATCTATACGAATTTATCAATTTAAAATATTTAAATCAAGGCACATTCACAAGGTAGTAGCGAAAATGTAGCTGATCTATTTTTTTTTTTTATTTCAAATTAAAGTTCATCCAAAGCTTCAAAAAATTTTTACGAAAGAGAAAATTAAAAGAAAATTTTAAAAAATGTCAATACTAAAAATATTACATTAAAAAAATTCTGTGAAAACAAATTTAAAAATATGGAAAAACTATTAAAAAATTGTAAAAAGTGCTAAACATTGCAAATTTTGTTAGTGGTAGCAGCCGTGGAGAAATATTTTCAGATTTATGTGAATAATTTTAATTATTATTATGTTAAACAAATTCTCTTTTTGAACTTTTGGAAAAACTAAAACCCATGTTGTTTTTTTTTATTGTTGTATTTTTTCATTGTTTTGTAATACTGATATTACCTGGAAATGTGTTTGCGTGACTTAAACAATTTATTATTGAAAATCTAGAAAATAACTGAATTCAAGCCGATTTCTTTGTATGAGCTGGGGCCTAATTCCTGCACTCGTGAACGAAATTGCATTCGAGTAGGAATTAATTTCGCAAGCAAGAAATTTTCCGATGATGTCACTCGCTACCAAGCGAATCGAGTTTTTGTTTTAGTGTTGGGAAAAGGCAAATAAATTTATTTCCCAACACTGAATAAATTGTAAGCAAAAACATATGTTTGTATGTAAGTATGTGTGCAAAAACATACGCGTATGTACGTAAGTACATACACACGTATGTATATGCAAAAAACGAAACGAATATACATAAATGGTATTTTCATTTTTATTTATTATCTTAATAATAATTAATTTGAAATTTATTTGCTGGTGGTTCAGCGATGTCTATATGCATTTATGACAATAAGTCGAATAATAAATTTCTTAAATAATAATTAATTAGTGTAAAGTTAGAGAATAGAGCACTAGCCACATTTTCGATTCTCTTATTGCTTGACCAGAAGCAGCTAATTTGTAATTTAGATGCTCCCAGAGTTGGTTGATTATTTTATTTCCCCTGATGACAACTGTTGGACAAAACATTATTCGCCAAATCAGTGTGATTTGTTATATTTAAAGTCAACTAGAAATTCTTTATATTTGTATTTTTTTATCCGTACATTTGACAATACATTCATATATAAATAAATAAGTAAAATATTGGACATACATTTTCTTTTCCTTCGCTTTTTCTATGTTCAACGTTATTTCGAATTCCTCTTTGCTTGCGAGTAAAAACACGAACGGTTGTACTCGAACGGCTGCAAGTGATCGAATGCTGTAATTAGAAATTTCGTTATGTGTTATTTGAAATCGAATGAGAAAATTCAAAAAGTTAAAAAACTCGCACGTTCGAATAATAACTCGCTTGCGTTTGAATGCGGTAATTAGGTCCCTGAACATAATACATCTAGCTACTCTACAAGAACACTACTAGTCAATTGACTGCTCATTTGATTGGAAGTCAGGCAGGATATATTCATAATTGTGTAGAACAAAGTTTCTATCACATTATTAAAGGCAAAATGAAAAATGTGATGGAAACTTTTGTGTACGTGTGATGTTGCATCTCTCTCTAACTAATGAATATAATATGTAGTTGAACTGCTCACTCCAGTGCTTTTTACTAATCAATGACAGAATATATATTACTCAAGTTTGACTGATCATAATTGAATAATATATCCCCCACAATTGAGTAATCACATATGATTGATATATTGACAGCAAATATACTTTTTATTTTATTTTATTTGATTTTTGGTTTAAAAAAAATAAGTTTAAAATACACAAGTAAATAACATTTAAAACAAAAAATACAAATAAACAAAAACACCAAATACTCGTAACTTAAGCGGTATTTATCTAGACCTCTTCACACCTTTTCATCACACACGCACCTTGCTCATTACAAATATCTAAAATATTGAGAATAAAAATACAAATTAAATCAACCTTTTTGAATTTCTTTTATCCACTATTTTACTTATCTTTTTTCATCTCCAACCTTCCTCATTACAAAAATCTAAACTTTTGAAAATAAATATACAAATTAAATTAAACCTTGTGAATTTCTTTTATCCACTATTTTACTTATCTTTTATACCACATTTGTAAGCTTTAATTTTCACAGATTTTCTTCAACCACCAACGCGTCTTGCCCTTTTCAAATATCTAAAAATTGAAAAAGAAACGAATACATACAAACATATGTATATTTTTAATTAATCTTTATACCATTTCTTATATTTCTTATAGTTTTTATCTTACTTTTTCACAAGCACCATAATTTTTTTAACACTTTTATACATTTGAATTTTATAAATCGAACGAACTATAAATTATTTTCAATAAACTTCAATATTTAAAAAATTTTGACATATTCACATTAGATGTTCCGCTCTAGCATATATGTTAGAGTAGAGCAACTATAATAAGTGTTGAATTGAATCTAAAATTGTTGCAAATGTGTTAGTAAAAAAGTGATTGTGTTATAGTACGTTTCCACTATGAGCAAAACTAGTTGTTTTTCTCAGCACACTTCGAAGTGTTTCCATTATGCTTTTATGTGTTTTGGTTATACGAATTTTCGAAAACAATTTGATTTTATGATCCAAGTCCGCAAACCTTATTATTTTGATTAGTAAATTTTGCACTCAATTACATATAAGCAACATATAAATACAACTGATGTGGTTTGTGCAATTGCTTAACAAATTTAAATTTTCTGAGTAAGTGCCATCTTTTCCAGAATAGTGCGGGTTTTTTTTCGAAGTTTCAGCCAGCAACGCAGTGCTGCGTTGACAAATTTTGTCATGTTTTGGAAGAAAACAACTTATTTGAGGTGTTTTGCTGATATGAAAAATGTATGGGAAAACATGCAGCATAACATTGGTTTTGGGCAAAACAAATTTTCTTCTCCAAAACACGTATATGGAAACGTACTATTACAGCATGTTTATAGAACCCAATATGTCTAAAATACGCGTACAAAACCTGACGTTTGCCAAGTTTGCGGTTGTATAACGCGAATGTCATTTTATTTTTCTAAAAAACATAACAAGTGACAGTTTGTTTGGGTTTGTATAACGCGTTTTCTGCTGTCAAAACAAAAAAAAATACACGAATGCAAAATTACATTCGTCGGTGGAAAAAATTTCAAGTTTTATAAGAAATAAATAAAATAAAATTAATATATCCGCAAAAAAGTGAACGTTGCTACAAATAGTAAATTTTTATTTGTATTTTTTATTATTGTAAGTGGCAATTAGAGCATAAAGTTGACAACAGTCGTGCAGTTATTATTTTTGGAAATTCATTTTCTTATTTCTTGCAAGATAATAGCTCATTTTATTTTTTATTTTTTTTTTTTTATTTATTATTATTAGTATTAAAAATACTTTTACAATATTCATATGTACATGATTTAAACTTCCTATCATTATAAATCAACATTAAATCTTACAAAATTAATAAAATTTTTTCTAAATACATTCTCGTTATTTTCATTTTTCATATTATTTGGTAGTGTATTATACAGTTGTAAGTCCTTGTAAAACAGTGATCTCTGCATCTGCGTTGACATAACCCTGTTTAATCGAAAATCGTTCACATTTCTTAGTCCGTACGGTTGGCTTTCTCCTACACATCTTATCTGTTCACAAAGGTATTTGGGTGCGTCGCCTTGTTTCATCTTTTTAATAAATCTGAGCGTATTGAATTGAAGTCTCTGTTTCACATTTAACGATTTTAGGATATTCAGCATTGTATTTATTTCAGTATATCTATCACATTTTGATATTATTCTCATAGCTTTATTTTGAAGTTTCTGCATTCTTGCTAATTGGAGTGTGTTGCTACATGTATATAAAATAGTAGACCCGTACTCGAAGTGTGGTTTTATTATGGTATTATATATATTTATCGCTGTAGTTTTTGATATTTTGTTTCTGATTCTTCCAAGAAACCTGATTTTTTTTACCGATTTTTTTGCATATGTGCTCAATGTGTTCATTAAATTTTAGTTTCTTATCAATTATAAACCCGAGATATTTTATATGCTCGACTTTTTCAATTACCGAGTTATTTATTTCAAATGTTTCGTTCGAATTGATGTAAATTTCTATTATCTTCGTTTTGTTTTCATTAAGTTTAAGTTCATTCATTTTTAACCAATTATTTATTTTATCTATATTATAAGTTATAATTTCTCGACATTCTTCTTCCTTGTCTGCAATGGTATATATTAAGGTATCATCTGCGTATAGGACTATGTTACATCTTTCTAATATATTTGGCAAGTCGTTAATATAAATAATAAAAAGCAGTGCGCCTAGTATTGAGCATTGTGGAACTCCAAAGTCATTCATTACTTCCTCCGATACTGAATTATTTACCTTAGTTGTCTGTATTCTGTTGACCATGTACGATTTGAACCAATTCAGCTCTTTTGCTCTTATTCCATACATATATAGTTTTTCTAGCATTATTTCCCTATCAATGGTTTCAAATGCTCTTTTGAAATCAAGAAAAATCGCAATCAGTTTCTTATCATTTCCTATCTCTTTCCATTTACTAATGACATAGTTAACGGTCGTTTCACATTAGTGTTTTTTACGGAATCATGATTGATATTTGGATAGTATATTATGTTCCTCTATATATATCTCCAATTGTATTTTTACAACTGTTTCCAGTATCTTTTCACAAGTTTTTAAAGTGTTAATAGGCCGATATTCTTCGCATTTCTTTGTGTTTGCAATTTTTCTAATTGGCGTTACCATTGTTTTATTCCAATTGTCCGGAAAACAGCCAGTCTGCAATGATGTATTTACTATTTTTAATAATACGCTACCAATTGCGTTTTTGAATTTTCTGTTAGACGCGTGCATTCATTTACTAATTGCCTTGGGCCGTTGTCATTAAGCAGACTCTTAATTCTATTTTTAATTTTTCATCTAGTCTATATTATTTTTTTTTATGCTTTTCATTATTTGTATATGTGTAGAAAGTTAAAGATGTCTTTTTTAAATAAAAAATTTTCATTTAAATAAATGCTTCCATGTTGCCTTCAGGAAGGGTTACCTTTTTTAATGACAAAAATAAAAATGTTATGACAAAATGTAAACAAATAAAAATTATTTACATATAGGCAACACTGTGATTTGGCACTAAATTGCTAAGAGCGCCACACGACGTAAGACGGACGAAAAAAAATTAACGTGTTCTACAAATGCAAATTCTTACGTATTCGTGTGTGCCATTCGTGCGTGTCTTGATTGTGACGTGTTCTGTAAACATGCTGATAGTTTCAGTCAAAGTAAATTTATATAAAGTATATGCAAGTACCCAGGTGATTAATTTTTTTCTCGTGTAGTGTGAATGCATGAATGTCAAAAGTTGTTTACAATTTTCGTACGGCATTTTGTTTTGCTTTGCTTTGTTATACACAATTGTGTGTAGTGAAAAAGTTGAAATAAATTTTTACTTAAAATAGGTGTTACAAAACATTTAAAAATAATTATATTTAATTATTGAAATATATATGTAGCTTTTATTATACTTATTTCACGTAATAAAGGTTTATCAATTAATAAATTTACTTTGGTTTTGTCTATCCATACATTTCCTTTTTGTTGTATGCAGATCTGGGACTTGCATTAAATAATCAAATGCATTGACCATTTTCCCACACTAAACCATATCAATACAAGTGCAAATTTATTACATTAAAACTAACTTTGATAATTATAGTGCAATAAATATGTAAACTTTTTTCTATGTAAATATCGCCACTTACAGCCTGGTACTCTGTTCAAAATTTCACGCGAAATGTTGACATATTCCATACAAAAAAAGTTTACGTGAAATTTTCATGAAATAATGTTGCAAAACTTGTACTCTGTTCGACTCGTGAAAAATGTATGAAATGTATCTGGCAACATTTTCTTGCTATCTGTGAAATAATGAGACTGGCATTTATTTCGTGCGAAATATTGACAGCTGATGTTTTTATTAACAAAAGTCGATCAGTGTTGCCTACTTCAAACCAATATATACGAAAATTTTTTCCGAAAAAGTAAAATGGGCATCACTTCTTACGTGTCAAATTTTTCACGCGAGATAATGAATGTTGCTGAAAAATTTTCACAACTTCGAACAGAGTACCAGGCTTAAGGCAAAAATCATGTCACTACCATTTGTATAATTTTTCAAGAGTAAGACAAAACTTGATTAAATTGTTCCAAGCGGTAGTATATTCCGTTTATAAAATCACCATTTTTTAAGATATAACTTTACAATAAAATAAACGAAAACCTAAGTTCTGATCTTTCATTTGTATGCACGTACTTATTCAGGTGCCTTCAATGTTCCTTTACTGTATTTCTTATTTCTGCTATATGATAAAAATATGATTACGTTTTATATATTTTTACTATGTACAATATGTGTAATTGCAATAATATTGCATTACTACATGATGCAAAAAAAGTGCATTACAAACATCAAATTTAAATTTTCACTAAAATTTTTGTTTTTCAATCACTTCTTATGAAAATAATGCAAGTTGCCCAGGTCTGGTTATAATCATATGTTTTTGACATTCATCCATTATTTTTACACAAACAAAGCGCATGTTGTTTTTGTATTTTCTTAGTTGTTGTAGACCTGCATATACATTATATAAATATACTTTGGTTTCAGTTATTCACTTCTTGTAGGGTATTCAATTGTCCGCTACAGCCGGCGCTGACATATTTTCTTCTAGCCGCCGATCAAATTGCTCGGCGCAGGTCTCTGAGTGGACGCCAATAAAAATTATGTGTTTACAAATTTTACTAATTCTAACCGCAGGGAATACGTTTAGAAAGGAATATAACAAAGAGCAAATAAAATTAACGAAATGTATATAAAGTCAGTGATAATTGATGGTTTTAAGTCGTATGGTAGGCGAACGGAAATACATGGATTTGATCGAGAGTTCACCGCAATAACGGGCTTGAATGGTACAGGGAAGTCGAACATTTTGGACTCGATATGTTTTGTTTTGGGCATAATGAATTTAGGCCAAGTGAGAGCAACATCTCTTCAGGATTTGGTATATAAAAGCGGACAAGCCGGAATTACCAAGGCAACTGTTACGTTAATATTCGACAATACCAGCCCTGCCCAATGTCCATTGGGATATGAAAAATGTAGGGAAATATCGGTGACAAGGCAAATTGTTGTTGGCGGAAAAAATAAATATTTAATAAACGGGAAATTAGTTCAAAATAAAAAAGTTTCAGACTTTTTTTGCTCAGTGCAGCTAAATGTAAATAACCCAAATTTTCTTATAATGCAGGGACGCATTACGAAAGTTTTAAACATGAAACCGCAAGAGGTAATATACATATTACTAATATAGGGCATGCTCCTAAATGCATCACTGCCCTGCAAATGTAGATAACGCAAAACTAAATGTCGAATATGGTGTACAAACATGATTACTACTAAAACATATCTTGTGTTGCATTTTAAATAAAAGTTTGCACGTATGATGCAGAGCAGTGATGCATTTACGAACACACCCATACCTACAGATCTATGGCAATAAATAATGATGGCTTAAGACTTAAGCCTTAAGTTGACGTATGTGCTTTTTCATTTTATTACATATTCTCATTCTCTTCATCAAGATCTATTACTCTGCTAAATTTGAATTAAAAAATTTTATTATCAGGGAAACCGCGAATGTGCAATTGTATGTCTTTTCTTGTGTGACGTATTAAAACGGGAACAATATATTTATCCGTTTCAGAATTTTTTTTTATGAATTTTGGCATCGATTTGTTAGTGCATATTATTGCATATTTTACCCATTAAAGCATGTTTCTGTATATATCAATCAGTCTTTACGCATATTTTAAGCATATTTTAGAATTTTTAATATAATTTTTTGATTTGAATATGCTTACAAGCTTATGTGTTGGACAAAATTTTTATTTTTTTTTCCAATGTTCCATAGTGTATAAATTTTTGGAACAAATCAAGTTAACTATAAATATGTACAGACATTTATTCAATGGTCATTAAAAAGATTCATACCATTCTTTAATTATTCGCTGCTTTTGGGAGTGTTACAGCATGTTTATAGAACACGTCACAATCAAGACACGCACGAATGGCACACGCACGAATACGTAAGAATTTGCATTTGTAGACAGGGCTGCCGTTTTTGGTTATTTCTAACCAAAAGTGGTTACTTTTTTCTTTAATGTGGAGATGTGAATATTTATCTCAATTTGGTTATTTTTTTTTGCCAAAATAATGATACACATGTACATATTTTTTATGTTTTACTTTTTAAGCTTTTATGTTGTTCAATTTTTAGTATTCCTACCAAGGCAACTGAAAATAAAACAGCTGTGAAATGACACGAATTTTGTAATGGCGGCAACATTCAATTAAAAGATTTTACAAAGTAAATTTTATAAAGAATATGCACGTAAGTTGTTTGTGCAAAAATACTGTTCGGCTGTCAAATACAAAAACTAAAAGTGTAAAGAAAAACAAAATTAAAAATTAAACGGAAAATTAAAAGAAAAAATTAATCAGCTGCCGACTGGCATATACCTTACAAATGAGCATTGAACTAATGTTTGCAAGTCAGCTTCAATTACATTGATTTCTTGTTGTAGTGCGGCACAAAGTGTATGCATTTTAAATGTTATTTAATAAAAATACTACATATTGAAATTTGGTTATTTTTTTCTCATTTGGTAACTTTTAAAGAGAATTTTGGTTGTAAACATTTTTTGGTTGTGGCAGCACTGTTTGTAGAACACGTTAATTTTTTTTCGTCCGTCTTACGTCGTGTGGCGCTCTTAGCAATTTAGGGAACAAATGCAGTTTAGCGAAGCAGCTCCAAACAAAATAAAAAGTATCCTATGTGATAGAAAATTTAAAAATAAGAGAAAATATTAAATAAAAAAGTTGGCGGCGACGCCTATTTTCGGAGTTATGGTGCTCTGAACTTTTTCATAGGAAACAGCGAAAAATTTCCAAAAATTTTTTTAAATAGGTTATCTCGTAGGAAATTTAAAATATAAGAAAAAAAATTAAGTAGAAAAATTGGCTACGACCCTTATTTCTCGAGTTATTGGCCTCTGAAGTTTTCACCATGCTGTTTCCCGACACGGCGCAGCTTAATAAAGATTTTCTGCATTGCAGTTTTCTTGTCTCATAAAGTTTTCATGGACGGCCGGGCTTAAGGATTTTCTCCACCATGGTGTTTCCCGACACAGCGCTGCTTAATAAAGATTTTCTGCACTGCATAGTTTTCTTGTCTAATAAAGTTTTCATGGACTGCCGGCCTTTGGCCGGGCTTAAGCATTTTCTCCACCATGGTGTTTCCCGACACGGCGCAGCTTAATAAAGATTTTCTGCATTGCAAAGTTTTCTTGTCTAATAAAGTTTTTGTGGACTGCCGGCCTTCGGCCGGGCTTAAGGATTTTCTCCACCATGATGTTTCCCGACACGGCGTAGCTTAATAAAGATTTTCTTCATTGCAAAGTTTTCTTGTCTAATAAAGTTTTCGTGGACTGCCGGCCTTTGGCCGGGCTTAAGGATTTTCTTCACCATTGTGTTTCCCGATACGGCGCAGCTTAAAGATTTTCTGCATTGCAAAGTTTTCGTGGACTGCCGGCCTAAGGCTGGGCTTAAGGATTTTCTCCGCCATGGTGTTTCCCGACACGGCGAATATTAATTAATCATTGTATTTCCTAAAACGACACTGCTTGTGTCACAATCGTCTATGAAAAATTTAAAGGCCAATATCTCAAGAAATAAGGGTCGCAGTTAATATTTTTTCTTATATTTTTAATTTCCTATCAGATAAGCTATTTAAATTTTTTTTTTAGATTTTTCACAGTTTCCTATAAAAAAGTTCAGAGCCCCATAACTCGGTAAATAGGCGTCGCCGCCAAGTTTTTTATTTAGTATTTTCTTCTTATTTTTCAATTTTCTATCACACAGGCTACTTTTTATTTTGTTTGGAGCTGCTTCGCTAAACTGCATTTAAGCCCAATTTAGTGCCAAATCACAGTGTTGCCTTTCTGTAAATAATTTTTATTTGTTTACATTTTGTCATATAAAATTTGTATTTTTGTCATTAAAAAAGGTAACCCTTTTTGACGGCAACATGGAAGTATTTATGTAAATTAAAATTTTTTATTTAAAAAGGAAATCTTTAACTTTATACAAATATACAAATAATGAAATAGCATAAAATGAGCTATTATCTTGCAAGAAATAAGAAAATGAATTTCCAAAAATAATAACTGCAAGGCTGTTGTCAACTTTATGCTTTAAGTGCCACTTACAATAATAAAGAAAACAAATAAAAATTTACTATTTGTAGCAACATTCACTTTTTTACGTATATATCAATTTTATTTTATTTATTTCTTATAAAATTTGTAATTTTTTCCACCGACGAATGTAATTTTGCATCCGTGCACTTATTTTTGTTTTGACAGCAGAAAACGCGTTATACAAACCCAAACAAACTGTCACTTGTTACGTTTTTTACAAAAATAAAATGACATTCGCGTTATACAACCGCAAACTTGATAAACGTCAGGTTTTATACGCGTATTTTAGACATATTGGCTTCCCGTACTTTTGTGCGGGTTCTTGTGTTAAAATTAAACTTTACCCAAAAAGTAAAGAAACAAACCTACTAACCCAAACTGTCACTTGTTACGTTTTTTACAAAAATAAAATGACATTCGCGTTATACAACCGCATATTGGGTTCTATAAACATGCTGTTAGTTTACATTTGTATAAGACATGCAATGCATGCTATATTTCGTTATTCTTTGTTTTTTTTAATAATGTGATGCATGGCTATACTGAAGAGATTATTATTGTCAACATGAGGCTATAATTTTTTGATTGTATTCAAAGCAATAAAAAATACCAATCAAACTGTTCCTTTTCACCTTTGGTGTACAAAACCCTAAAAAGCATCCTATCCTATAGAAAATTGAAAAATAAGAAGAAGAAAAATTAATTAAAAAAATTGGCGGCGAGTCTTACTTTCCGAGTTATGGGCCTCGGAAATTTTAAATAAAGGAAACAAGTTTTTACATATAAATTTATTAAAAAGCATAATGGAATGTTTTTGAAATAAAGCTTAAATGATCAAACAGAATATGTATGTATCAGTGATGCAAAATGTGGCACAATTGGGCCATTTGTGGCTCTTTTCGATGTTTGATGACCCTGTGGTACTCTCTAGGGTATTTTGGCCTTTTCAGCTCAAAATTCATCTAATTCCTTCAAACCTCTGAGTACACTTTTAAATTGAGTTTTCTCCGTTTTAAAAACTACTTTTATTTTTTAGAGATTTTTATTTAAACTGGTTTCCGAAATCTGCGCCAGATCATGTTTTGAGTGGGGAAGACAGTAGTATTGTACTACTTGCTATTAAACTTTTTCAAAAGGAAACAGAACAAGTAAATAATGAACATAGGGCAGAATCGGAAGTTCCAGAATTTAAAAAGCTCAAATATTTAAGTAGAAGTAAAAATGATTCCTACCATTAAAAATCATTTAGATAAACTGTTGCATACAAATTTATACAGAATTATTCAAGGAACTTTTTCTATTCCCCAATCCTCAGCATGAGTGCAACAAAAAATCTTTTCTGTCGACTGAAAATTTATATTGAAATCAACAATTTTTAAACAGGCCATAATAGAAAAATTCGTCGTCATGTAAAAAATACTCTATCATATTTAATACAATTAAAAGATTAAATGAAATCTAACTCTTATAATTGTTATGAGGAAGATATTTTAAAACTTAACACAGAAAAAAATGCTTTTAAACAGGAGTAAATTAAGGAACTATTGGACTAAGAATTTAGATTTATTTACCTTAATTTAACAAAAAATACTTTAAAATGTGATTTATGTCGCTATTTCTGTTTTTCCTCTAAACAAAATAAATCACATGTAAGTAGGTATTAGCTGTTTTCACGCTTCGTAGTTTTTTACAACCCTTTTGAATTTAATACCATGTTCACACTTATGGTCTTAAACGTGTTTAAGGCAAGTGTTTTAAAAAACCAAACACAACCGTCCACATTACATATGAGATGTTTAAGGTTGACGTTTTGTGAGTAAATTATTGTATTTGTAAAAAATTAGGTGCAGGTGTTCCCCAGGGATCAGTTTTAGGCCCACTATTATTCATCATGTATATAAATAGTCTTAGTGATTGTGTCAACTCCCATATTTGTAGAGCTTTCATATATGCAGATGACGTTTTTCTATTATTTAAATGTGAACGTGTTTTTTCTGATGTGCTGGAAAGCAACATCAATTTCGGTTTACAACGTGTTCATCAATGGACTCAATCTAATTCACTTCGTTTAAATATTGCTAAAACAAAGGCCATTGGTTTTAGTAAATCGTCACGTTTTGTTTTTGATTTTGTTATAAGTTTAAATGGAATCACTATAGATTTTGTTGATAGCCTTTTGATGCTGGGTGTTATTGTTGATAACAAGCTTTCTTTCGTTCCTCATTTTAACACATTGCATGGTAAAGTCTTTGGCATTTTGCGTAGGTTATTCTCGACAAATTTATATCTACCGCTCTGCATTAGAAAGAGACTGTCTCACGCCTTACTAATGCCTCTTGTTCTGTATGGACTCGAGGCTGCATCGGGTGCTAATGCATCCAACGTGTCAAAACTTAAACGGATTGTCAACATGATAGTCCGTTTTATATACAACATTGGTTTTCGTGACCATATTTCTGAATTTGTATGTCAGTTTCTTGGCTGTTCATTTCAAAACTTTCTTGTTTTTAGGAGTCTTAATTTTTTTCTACGGTGTCATTAGAAGTGGAAATCCAATCACTCTTCGTAATAGATTTGTATTCTCTCGGTCAGTAAGGAACCCTCAGGTTATTATTCCTAGAATATCTTGTAACGCTTTTGAAAAATCATTTTTAATTCGTGTTGCTCGATCTTTTAACAATTTACCAAGCCACCTCAGAAACTTCCAGTTAACGACTTATACTTATCGTCAAAAACTACTAGAACATCTTTTGAATCTGTCAAGCATGCAGACCACCGCTTAGTTGGACCTGGTTATTATTATTTTAACCTTTCTTTTTTCTAACTTTAATTATTATGCAAACGGCTGGGGAGCCATGAAATGTAATGAAATGTAACGAAATCATATATTATTTTACATATTTATGTACATAGTTTTTTCATATATTAGTTTTTAATATTAATATTATTAGTTTTTTAATATTCTTGGAACTTATGAAATTGAAGTTCTACTCTTTATTCTTTTTTGCTTTATTTTTTTTTCTCTGGTATTAATATTAAATATTACACTAGTTTACACTGAAAATGTACACTTGACGAGATGTGATTTTCCTTATGTATTTTCTTTCGCTGAGTTCGAAAATCAATGTTAAATTTTTTTTTATGGAACAGTTTTTGAGATATTGTGATTTTTTCAGTTTTTCGACCTTTTTTCACCTGACCCATAATATTTCGAGCTAGACTTGTCCGATTGGGTCGTTGTTGGTACTCAAATGAAAGGTATTGAGATGACAAATAAATATGTATAACTGGATCTTTAATTGGTATAGCGGTTCAAAATATATCGATGAAAATAGGGCACATTTTCACAAAAATCATATTTTACAGTGATTATATACTGACAAAAAAGTACAAATCGTTAAAAAATCGTCTGGTTTCGGTTCATGTACATAAAGATAATATTTTTACGTAAGAACTAAGACCAACTAGAAGAAAATCGACCGAAAAATTAAAAAGTTATAAGCAATGGATTGAATAAATCCAAAGTAAAAATACATAAAAATAACAAATAACACAGGTCAACAAAATGAAATTTATTATGTAAGGTCAAAGGTTTCATAGTCAATTTGTATATACTAAGTACTGAGTATCAATCCCTTTAAATTAGTTTTTTTGAATTGGCTCTGTATCTCGAGATTTTCCGTTATAAAAAAAATAGGATGCTGTATCACATAATTTGCATTAAATCGAGAACCAGTTCTTCAATTCAATAACAAATTGGCCTTTAAATAACATCGTCATGAATTTTTCCACAGTCTTATACTTTCAGAGATATTTAGAAAGTTTTATACAAAAAAATACATTTTTTAAAAAAAATTTAGAAAATCGTTTGTTTCTTAAAAGACTCATTAAAATTATAAACTGAAGAAAATTTTATATTTTATTACTAATTGTGATACATTCATATGAAGAAGATATCTTTATTAAAATAAGCTAATGGGGCCTATCGTACTTTATGTTAATAAAAACGCATAGTTATTATTACATATTTTCCCTACGTTTCGTGAATTTTTTGTTCACTTTATCAAGGGATTCGTCTATTTTATTAAAAAAGAAAACAACAATATTTTAACACCATTTAATAATAATTAACAAAACATTTTTTAAATTTTACTTACAATATATGTTGATTATTATATTTCCATTATGTAAAATATATATATATGTATATATGTATATATACATATGTATATGGTTAACGAATTTGTTTTACAACACACACAAACTAAATAACTAATATCACAGCTAATACTTCTAGGTTATTGCTAATTTATAATTTGCGCTTAAATTATCAGTGTCTTCTTTTATATTCATTGTTTTGTTGATTTTTTGTTGTATCCTTAAACTTTCTGTTATGTATCTCTTTCTTGTATTATTCACTTTGTCCAGTATTTTTATGTTGTCAAAATCGGGCTGATGTTTAGTTTTTATTATGTGTTGTGACAGGGCGGTACTTTCTTTGTTTCTGTTTATGTCAGTCTTATGTTCATTAACTCTTATCTCTAAATTTCTCTTCGTAGTACCAATATAAATAAGATCGCAGCTGTTGTTGTCGTTCCCTTTACATGGGATTTCGTAAACAACGTTGTTTTGTTGTAATTTGTGTATAGGTGTTTTAGTGTTGGAAAATATTGCACTAATTGTTTTGTTGGATTTATAAGCAAAGCTTATGTCATTTTTGTTTATTGCAGCTTTTATGTTTCTATTGTCCGTAAGGCCAGGAACAAATTGTACACTGTAAAAATATTTATCTTCTCTATCAGTGTTGCCATGTTTATTATTATTTGATGATTTGTATTCTATGATGAGGGATTTTATTAGTGATAAAGGAAAGCTGTTGTTAGTTAATATTTTTGTTATTTTCTGTATATTTTGTGTGTGAAATTTTTTGTCACTTATGTCCAGCACCCTATGAATAAAGTTTTTGGCCGTATTTATGATTTGCGATTTCGGTTGCGTTGAGTTAAAATTAATGATTCTGCCTGAAGATGTGTCTTTAGCATACCAATCGAGCACGATTTTATCATCTCCTCTATATAGTTTCGTGTCAAGGTATCCCTTGATAAAGTGAACAAAAAATTCACGAAACGTTGGGAAAATATGTAATAATAACTATGCGTTTTTATTAACATAAAGTACGATAGGCCCCATTAGCTTATTTTAATAAAGATATCTTCTTCACAAAAATTGACTTGGCCAAAAATATCAATAACATTACTGAATATCGGGTAGCTTGCCGAATTACAAAACAATATTTATTTAAATTGGAAGACTTCAACACCTTTTAATCTTATTGAGCATCATCACACACAAACATGAGAGGATTTTTTCAACATATAACACTTAAATATGATGGCGAAACATGCAGAACATTAAAAGAATATTGCAATGAAATAAAAAGATTGGTTCAAAAACAACAAAGAATAAAGTTTCTGCTATCGTGTAGGAGGTATGGTATAATACCTAATCACACAAAAAACACAACCACTTTTGTTAACAAACTTTTTGAATGTCGGGCATTAAAGGGACAATTGAGTAAAATTGAATATAATTTTCACAAAAAGATTTTGAATCTAGAAATTTCCCAAGCAAATGCAGATTTGATAGCCATCAGAAGAAAACTTCACCACTTAAAGACAGGGTTACAACAGTTCATAACAATTGACGATTTTGATACTTTTACCAGATACCAAGCCGATAGAGCTAAACATATTGCAGAAACTACAAAGAAAAAACAGATAAAAAAACTAGATACACTTAAAGAAAAACTTTTTGTAAAACATGGACTATTTTTTAATGAACACTGGTTTGAAAACAAAACGGAGATAGAAATCCCTTGGTAGTGTAAATGGTTACTATCTTTAGGGAAAAAGTTTGCCTTGCCCATAAACAGAAAAAATTTTTCACCCCTCAAAATAATAGCGGATATTGAACAGTGTTTTCAGAAAATAGACAATAACAATATTGGAGAAAGACAAGTATATGGAACAACATTAGCAAATAGAGTATCACAGTTTAAAAGAAATATAAAAAACACTCAAAAAGAGAATCTCATATTAGCTGTATTTGAAAAAACAAAAAAATTTTTTAAAAGGCACAAAAACGTTATTATCACCCAATCGGATAAAGGCAATAAAACTGTGGTTATATACAAACAAGAATATGACAATAAAATGAAGAGCTTACTAGAAGACAAAAATACTTACCGCATAATGAGAACTGATCCCACAAACAAACTCATAAAAACAAACAACAATATCATCTCGGAGTTATGCAAAAAAGAATTCATAGAACACAGTCTTAAGCGCACACTTACTTGTTCAGCGGCTACTGCACCTAGAATCTATGGATTGCCTAAAATTCATAAAGAAGGTATACCATTGCGACCTATAGTGTCATCTTTTCAAGTTCCTTGCTATCATTTGAGCAAATATCTAGGAAATGTTCTCAAAAATATAATTTCCAACAAATATAACGTAAAAAACTCCCTAGATTTAAAAACACAACTGGAGGGCATACAACTAGATCGGAATGACTCTCTCGTAAGTTTTGATGTAATATCTCTATTTACAAACATACCTATTCACACCGCTATTAATAATATAATGGATAAATGGTCTTTACTACAAAATAATACAAAAATCCCTCGCTCTAAATTCCTAGATACTTTGAAATTCTGTTTACACGATAACAATTACTTCATCCACGAGAACACAGTTTACAACCAAATTTTCGGTATGCCAATGGGAAACCCACTTTCTCCAACTATTGCAGACATTGTATTGGATAACTTACTTGACGTAGCACTGTCTGAATTGACCAACAAAAACATTCATGTCAAATACGTAGCTAAATACGTAGATGACATTTTAGCCATAATTAACATTAAAGACAAGGATGAAATATTAAATACACTAAACAGTTACCACCCGAAAATACAATTTACTATTGAAATAGAAGAAGACAGAAAAATAACTTACCTTGACACGAAACTATATAGAGGAGATGATAAAATCGTGCTCGATTGGTATGCTAAAGACACATCTTCAGGCAGAATTTTAACTCAACGCAACCGAAATCGCAAATCATAAATACGGCCAAAAACTTTATTCATAGGGTGCTGGACATAAGTGACAAAAAATTTCACACACAAAATATACAGAAAATAACAAAAATATTAACTAACAACAGCTTTCCTTTATCACTAATAAAATCCCTCATCATAGAATACAAATCATCAAATAATAATAAACATGGCAACACTGATAGAGAAGATAAATATTTTTACAGTGTACAATTTGTTCCTGGCCTTACGGACAATAGAAACATAAAAGCTGCAATAAACAAAAATGACATAAGCTTTGCTTATAAATCCAACAAAACAATTAGTGCAATATTTTCCAACACTAAAACACCTATACACAAATTACAACAAAACAACGTTGTTTACGAAATCCCATGTAAAGGGAACGACAACAACAGCTGCGATCTTATTTATATTGGTACTACGAAGAGAAATTTAGAGATAAGAGTTAATGAACATAAGACTGACATAAACAGAAACAAAGAAAGTACCGCCCTGTCACAACACATAATAAAAACTAAACATCAGCCCGATTTTGACAACATAAAAATACTGGACAAAGTGAATAATACAAGAAAGAGATACATAACAGAAAGTTTAAGGATACAACAAAAAATCAACAAAACAATGAATATAAAAGAAGACACTGATAATTTAAGCGCAAATTATAAATTAGCAATAACCTAGAAGTATTAGCTGTGATATTAGTTATTTAGTTTGTGTGTGTTGTAAAACAAATTCGTTAACCATATACATATGTATATATACATATATACATATATATATATTTTACATAATGGAAATATAATAATCAACATATATTGTAAGTAAAATTTAAAAAATGTTTTGTTAATTATTATTAAATGGTGTTAAAATATTGTTGTTTTCTTTTTTAATAAAATAGACGAATCCCTTGATAAAGTGAACAAAAAATTCACGAAACGTTGGGAAAATATGTAATAATAACTATGCGTTTTTATTAACATAAAGTACGATAGGCCCCATTAGCTTATTTTAATAAAGATATCTTCTTCACAAAAATTGACTTGGCCAAAAATATCAATAACATTACTGAATATCGGGTAGCTTGCCGAATTACAAAACAATATTTATTTAAATTGGAAGACTTCAACACCTTTTAATCTTATTGAGCATCATCACACACAAACATGAGAGGATTTTTTCAACATATAACACTTAAATATGATGGCGAAACATGCAGAACATTAAAAGAATATTGCAATGAAATAAAAAGGTTGGTTCAAAAACAACAAAGAATAAAGTTTCTGCTATCGTGTAGGAGGTATGGTATAATACCTAATCACACAAAAAACACAACCACTTTTGTTAACAAACTTTTTGAATGTCGGGCATTAAAGGGACAATTGAGTAAAATTGAATATAATTTTCACAAAAAGATTTTGAATCTAGAAATTTCCCAAGCAAATGCAGATTTGATAGCCATCAGAAGAAAACTTCACCACTTAAAGACAGGGTTACAACAGTTCATAACAATTGACGATTTTGATACTTTTACCAGATACCAAGCCGATAGAGCTAAACATATTGCAGAAACTACAAAGAAAAAACAGATAAAAAACTAGATACACTTAAAGAAAAACTTTTTGTAAAACATGGACTATTTTTTAATGAACACTGGTTTGAAAACAAAACGGAGATAGAAATCCCTTGGGAGTGTAAATGGTTACTATCTTTAGGGAAAAAGTTTGCCTTGCCCATAAACAGAAAAAATTTTTCACCCCTCAAAATAATAGCGGATATTGAACAGTGTTTTCAGAAAATAGACAATAACAATATTGGAGAAAGACAAGTATATGGAACAACATTAGCAAATAGAGTATCACAGTTTAAAAGAAATATAAAAAACACTCAAAAAGAGAATCTCATATTAGCTGTATTTGAAAAAACAAAAAAATTTTTTAAAAGGCACAAAAACGTTATTATCACCCAATCGGATAAAGACAATAAAACTGTGGTTATATACAAACAAGAATATGACAATAAAATGAAGAGCTTACTAGAAGACAAAAATACTTACCGCATAATGAGAACTGATCCCACAAACAAACTCATAAAAACAAACAACAATATCATCTCGGAGTTATGCAAAAAAGAATTCATAGAACACAGTCTTAAGCGCACACTTACTTGTTCAGCGGCTACTGCACCTAGAATCTATGGATTGCCTAAAATTCATAAAGAAGGTATACCATTGCGACCTATAGTGTCATCTTTTCAAGTTCCTTGCTATCATTTGAGCAAATATCTAGGAAATGTTCTCAAAAATATAATTTCCAACAAATATAACGTAAAAAACTCCCTAGATTTAAAAACACAACTGGAGGGCATACAACTAGATCGGAATGACTCTCTCGTAAGTTTTGATGTAATATCTCTATTTACAAACATACCTATTCACACCGCTATTAATAATATAATGGATAAATGGTCTTTACTACAAAATAATACAAAAATCCCTCGCTCTAAATTCCTAGATACTTTGAAATTCTGTTTACACGATAACAATTACTTCATCCACGAGAACACAGTTTACAACCAAATTTTCGGTATGCCAATGGGAAACCCACTTTCTCCAACTATTGCAGACATTGTATTGGATAACTTACTTGACGTAGCACTGTCTGAATTGACCAACAAAAACATTCATGTCAAATACGTAGCTAAATACGTAGATGACATTTTAGCCATAATTAACATTAAAGACAAGGATGAAATATTAAATACACTAAACAGTTACCACCCGAAAATACAATTTACTATTGAAATAGAAGAAGACAGAAAAATAACTTACCTTGACACGAAACTATATAGAGGAGATGATAAAATCGTGCTCGATTGGTATGCTAAAGACACATCTTCAGGCAGAATCATTAATTTTAACTCAACGCAACCGAAATCGCAAATCATAAATACGGCCAAAAACTTTATTCATAGGGTGCTGGACATAAGTGACAAAAAATTTCACACACAAAATATACAGAAAATAACAAAAATATTAACTAACAACAGCTTTCCTTTATCACTAATAAAATCCCTCATCATAGAATACAAATCATCAAATAATAATAAACATGGCAACACTGATAGAGAAGATAAATATTTTTACAGTGTACAATTTGTTCCTGGCCTTACGGACAATAGAAACATAAAAGCTGCAATAAACAAAAATGACATAAGCTTTGCTTATAAATCCAACAAAACAATTAGTGCAATATTTTCCAACACTAAAACACCTATACACAAATTACAACAAAACAACGTTGTTTACGAAATCCCATGTAAAGGGAACGACAACAACAGCTGCGATCTTATTTATATTGGTACTACGAAGAGAAATTTAGAGATAAGAGTTAATGAACATAAGACTGACATAAACAGAAACAAAGAAAGTACCGCCCTGTCACAACACATAATAAAAACTAAACATCAGCCCGATTTTGACAACATAAAAATACTGGACAAAGTGAATAATACAAGAAAGAGATACATAACAGAAAGTTTAAGGATACAACAAAAAATCAACAAAACAATGAATATAAAAGAAGACACTGATAATTTAAGCGCAAATTATAAATTAGCAATAACCTAGAAGTATTAGCTGTGATATTAGTTATTTAGTTTGTGTGTGTTGTAAAACAAATTCGTTAACCATATACATATGTATATATACATATATACATATATATATATTTTACATAATGGAAATATAATAATCAACATATATTGTAAGTAAAATTTAAAAAATGTTTTGTTAATTATTACACTGTGATACAAAAAAAAAAAAAAAATATTCAGGGATTCTAATGTACCAATTCGATTTTGTTGGAGTCCATGGATGACGAAAATACCGTTGGTTTTTTTAGGTCACTTCATAAAGTGATTTTATAACGGTAAATGTAGTGAAAAACGGCGTTTCAGTTTTAAACAGGTGTAACTTCTTTGTTTCCTAACGGATTTCTTTTAACTTTCCGTTGGTGTAAAGGACCGAATATTATCTTTCAACCAAGATATATTTTTTGAAAATCGACTCACAAATGGCTAAGTTACAGTCGTTGAAGTGTAGAAAAAACCCATTAAAAAAGTATTCTTTTGTAACTCATAAGCAACTTATGGCCTGAGGAAAACAAAAGAATACTTTTTCAATGGGTTTTTTCTACACTTCAACGACTGTAACTTAGCCATTTGTGAGTCGATTTTCAAAAAATATATCTTGGTTGAAAGATAATATTCGGTCCTTTACACCAACGGAAAGTTAAAAGAAATCCGTTAGGAAACAAAGAAGTTACACCTGTTTAAAACTGAAACCCCGTTTTTCACTACATTTACCGTTATAAAATCACTTTATGAAGTGACCTAAAAAAACCAACGGTATTTTCGTCATCCATGGACTCCAACAAAATCGAATTGGTACATTAGAATCCCTGAATATTTTTTTTTTTTTTTTGTATCATAGTGTTATTAAATGGTGTTAAAATATTGTTGTTTTCCTTATGAATTGAATAGGCTAAAGTTCGTAACGCTTTTTAAGCCAAATTACATGTGATAATTATTAATGAACAAATAACATCAAAGTTAGTTGTAAATATTCTGACAACAACACATAGTTGAACGGAACAGCCAGCCGTTTTCGAAGGCCACTAAACCTTCCTCATCAGCGTTCTTCTGTGTTTTGGTCCACAGTGTGTGGTGTCAGTTGGTGTAGATGTCTGCCCTATATACATAACTTTATTGCAAATGGAATATGTGAATTGGTTTGATTCATTGCATTTTTCAATTTGCTCATATATATGTTAGGTAATGAAGGCTGAAAATTTACCATCTTCCATATATATTACAACAGTCTTACCATTGTCGTTTGTTCCTTACTAACTATGCACATGTTTGTTAATTTGCTTATTTTTGTTCTACTTAAGACAAACTTTTTTTTTTTGGTTTGTTACTATTAAGTATATTTTTATTTTTGATTTTTGCCACAAGCCAATGACTACTAATTTTAGTTAATTATTATTTTTCGAACTGTATTTGTTTCTATATTCTTATGAATTGAATAGGCTAAAGTTCGTAACGCTTTTTAAGCCAAATTACATGTGATAATTATTAATGAACAAATAACATCAAAGTTAGTTGTAAATATTCTGACAACAACACATCTACACCAACTGACACCACACACTGTGGACCAAAACACAGAAGAACGCTGATGAGGAAGGTTTAGTGGCCTTCGAAAACGGCTGGCTGTTCCGTTCAACTATGTGTTGTTGTCAGAATATTTACAACTAACTTTGATGTTATTTGTTCATTAATAATTATCACATGTAATTTGGCTTAAAAAGCGTTACGAACTTTAGCCTATTCAATTCATAAGAATATAGAAACAAATACAGTTCGAAAAATAGTAATTAACTAAAATTAGTAGTCATTGGCTTGTGGCAAAAATTAAAAATAAAAATATACTTAATAGTAACAAACCAAAAAAGTTTTTCTTAAGTAGAACAAAAATAAGCAAATTAACAAACATGTGTATAGTTAGTAAGGAACAAAAACGACAATGGTAAGACTGTTGTAATATATATAGAAGATGGTAATATATATAGAAGATGGTATATATATATACGGCCCTATGTATAAGCAAAAATTGGCATGAAGTTAGCATAAGTGGCAAAATTGAACATGATCCCAAAGAGTTTTGCCATGAAACTTCACATTAAAAAATATGCAAGGACTTAGAGGTGGGTTAAAATCAGGTAATGCGATTATATTTTAAGTCATATTGTATGGAGGAACTCGTTAACACCTAATTCGATTTCGTCACTTATGCTAACTTTATGCCAATTTTTTCTTATACATAAGGCCGATAGATGTTAACTTGCGTATACATTACGAAACACATTGGCAAATTGAAATGCAATGAATCAAACAAATTCACATATTCCATTTGCAATAAAGTTACGTATATAAGGCAGACATCTACATCAACTGACACCACACACAGTGGACCAAAACACAGAAGAACGCTGATGAGGAAGGTTTAGTGGCCTTCGAAAACGGCTGGCTGTTCCGTTCAACTATGTGTTGTTGTCAGAATATTTACAACTAACTTTGATGTTATTTGTTCATTAATAATTATCACATGTAATTTGGCTTAAAAAGCGTTACGAACTTTAGCCTATTCAATTCATAAGAATAATTAACTAATATTGTTGTTTTCTTTTTTAATAAAATAGACGAATCCCTTGATAAAGTGAACAAAAAATTCACGAAACGTTGGGAAAATATGTAATAATAACTATGCGTTTTTATTAACATAAAGTACGATAGGCCCCATTAGCTTATTTTAATAAAGATATCTTCTTCACAAAAATTGACTTGGCCAAAAATATCAATAACATTACTGAATATCGGGTAGCTTGCCGAATTACAAAACAATATTTATTTAAATTGGAAGACTTCAACACCTTTTAATCTTATTGAGCATCATCACACACAAACATGAGAGGATTTTTTCAACATATAACACTTAAATATTATGGCGAAACATGCAGAACATTAAAAGAATATTGCAATGAAATAAAAAGATTGGTTCAAAAACAACAAAGAATAAAGTTTCTGCTATCGTGTAGGAGGTATGGTATAATACCTAATCACACAAAAAACACAACCACTTTTGTTAACAAACTTTTTGAATGTCGGGCATTAAAGGGACAATTGAGTAAAATTGAATATAATTTTCACAAAAAGATTTTGAATCTAGAAATTTCCCAAGCAAATGCAGATTTGATAGCCATCAGAAGAAAACTTCACCACTTAAAGACAGGGTTACAACAGTTCATAACAATTGACGATTTTGATACTTTTACCAGATACCAAGCCGATAGAGCTAAACATATTGCAGAAACTACAAATAAAAAACAGATAAAAAAACTAGATACACTTAAAGAAAAACTTTTTGTAAAACATGGACTATTTTTTAATGAACACTGGTTTGAAAACAAAACGGAGATAGAAATCCCTTGGGAGTGTAAATGGTTACTATCTTTAGGGAAAAAGTTTGCCTTGCCCATAAACAGAAAAAATTTTTCACCCCTCAAAATAATAGCGGATATTGAACAGTGTTTTCAGAAAATAGACAATAACAATATTGGAGAAAGACAAGTATATGGAACAACATTAGCAAATAGAGTATCACAGTTTAAAAGAAATATAAAAAACACTCAAAAAGAGAATCTCATATTAGCTGTATTTGAAAAAACAAAAAAATTTTTTAAAAGGCACAAAAACGTTATTATCACCCAATCGGATAAAGGCAATAAAACTGTGGTTATATACAAACAAGAATATGACAATAAAATGAAGAGCTTACTAGAAGACAAAAATACTTACCGCATAATGAGAACTGATCCCACAAACAAACTCATAAAAACAAACAACAATATCATCTCGGAGTTATGCAAAAAAGAATTCATAGAACACAGTCTTAAGCGCACACTTACTTGTTCAGCGGCTACTGCACCTAGAATCTATGGATTGCCTAAAATTCATAAAGAAGGTATACCATTGCGACCTATAGTGTCATCTTTTCAAGTTCCTTGCTATCATTTGAGCAAATATCTAGGAAATGTTCTCAAAAATATAATTTCCAACAAATATAACGTAAAAAACTCCCTAGATTTAAAAACACAACTGGAGGGCATACAACTAGATCGGAATGACTCTCTCGTAAGTTTTGATGTAATATCTCTATTTACAAACATACCTATTCACACCGCTATTAATAATATAATGGATAAATGGTCTTTACTACAAAATAATACAAAAATCCCTCGCTCTAAATTCCTAGATACTTTGAAATTCTGTTTACACGATAACAATTACTTCATCCACGAGAACACAGTTTACAACCAAATTTTCGGTATGCCAATTCCAACTATTGCAGACATTGTATTGGATAACTTACTTGACGTAGCACTGTCTGAATTGACCAACAAAAACATTCATGTCAAATACGTAGCTAAATACGTAGATGACATTTTAGCCATAATTAACATTAAAGACAAGGATGAAATATTAAATACACTAAACAGTTACCACCCGAAAATACAATTTACTATTGAAATAGAAGAAGACAGAAAAATAACTTACCTTGACACGAAACTATATAGAGGAGATGATAAAATCGTGCTCGATTGGTATGCTAAAGACACATCTTCAGGCAGAATCATTAATTTTAACTCAACGCAACCGAAATCGCAAATCATAAATACGGCCAAAAACTTTATTCATAGGGTGCTGGACATAAGTGACAAAAAATTTCACACACAAAATATACAGAAAATAACAAAAATATTAACTAACAACAGCTTTCCTTTATCACTAATAAAATCCCTCATCATAGAATACAAATCATCAAATAATAATAAACATGGCAACACTGATAGAGAAGATAAATATTTTTACAGTGTACAATTTGTTCCTGGCCTTACGGACAATAGAAACATAAAAGCTGCAATAAACAAAAATGACATAAGCTTTGCTTATAAATCCAACAAAACAATTAGTGCAATATTTTCCAACACTAAAACACCTATACACAAATTACAACAAAACAACGTTGTTTACGAAATCCCATGTAAAGGGAACGACAACAACAGCTGCGATCTTATTTATATTGGTACTACGAAGAGAAATTTAGAGATAAGAGTTAATGAACATAAGACTGACATAAACAGAAACAAAGAAGTACCGCCCTGTCACAACACATAATAAAAACTAAACATCAGCCCGATTTTGACAACATAAAAATACTGGACAAAGTGAATAATACAAGAAAGAGATACATAACAGAAAGTTTAAGGATACAACAAAAAATCAACAAAACAATGAATATAAAAGAAGACACTGATAATTTAAGCGCAAATTATAAATTAGCAATAACCTAGAAGTATTAGCTGTGATATTAGTTATTTAGTTTGTGTGTGTTGTAAAACAAATTCGTTAACCATATACATATGTATATATACATATATATATATATATATATATATATTTTACATAATGGAAATATAATAATCAACATATATTGTAAGGCCCAATTCATACGAGGATTTAAAAATCTTGTTTTATTTTAAATTCTCTTTAAAAGTTGCTTCTAAAAACATTGTACATTCATACGATGATTTTTCCATGTTTCTAGGTTTGATTTTTTTTGCCTTCAAAAATGGTATCAGTGTTGCCAGTAGATTTTAAAAAATCGATTTCCCCTACATGTTAAAAAAATGTTCCAATACGAAAATCTAGAAATTTCATTAATTTTAATTTAAAAAAAGATTAATTAAAAACATTTAAGTCCTTATTTTAACATACATATGTAGTTCTTGTGTATTAAATTATTTAAAGTGACTACTTCTGCGTTCAAAATTAATGCATACTTCTCTACAGATTTTCAGAAATTATCTTATATATAATACAAATTTAACATAAAGCTGCATTTGAGATTTCTCCATTAATGGAGTTTATTAAGACTTAAGATAGATAGATGTAAGTGTAATTTCTTTAATTATTAAGTCATTGTTTAATTGATGCCTATATTCTATTTCCTGATGTGTCTGCCATTAGATAAAAGTCTGTGTAATTTCGAGCAAAATCAAATTTTGAAACGGTTTATGAGCAAAAATATATTTTAATTATGGTTCTTTTTTTTATTTATATACAAAAAATGCAATCTGAGTATAAAAATACCTACGTTTTGTCAAAGTATTATTTATACTTATAAATAAAGAAACGTTTTGGCCAAAATAAAATATTTGTCCGATATTCCCTATAGTCCTATATTAGCGACAAAATAACCTACAGGTAACACTGTTTTCTATTATTAAAAAGCTGTTGTCGCATTGAACGAAAAAATAAAATAAAGCAACATACCAAAAATTAAAATATGTGTAAAGAAAATTTGAAAAAAACTCGGAAAACGAAAAATGTGATTTTTTTTCTACCCCCTTTGCTTTTCTATACCGTTCGCCTACAAACTACAAAAATCGTGTTTCAAAAAATCATTGAAAAATCAACGTGTGAATTAGGTGTAAGTAAAATTTAAAAAATGTTTTGTTAATTATTATTAAATGGTGTTAAAATATTGTTGTTTTCTTTTTTAATAAAATAGACGAATCCCTTGATAAAGTGAACAAAAAATTCACGAAACGTTGGGAAAATATGTAATAATAACTATGCGTTTTTATTAACATAAAGTACGATAGGCCCCATTAGCTTATTTTAATAAAGATATCTTCTTCACAAAAATTGACTTGGCCAAAAATATCGATACATTCATATATTATAAATAAAACGAGCCAAATTTATTAAAAATCATTCCATTAATTCTGAATTTATTCACAATTAAGTGCTACCATACGAGTATATTTTAAAGAATAAAATAATAATAATAAAATAAATAAAAATTAAAAAATTCCGTAAAATATACACGTATGGTAGCACTTAATTGTGAATAAATTCAGAATTAATGGAATGATTTTTAATAAATTTGGCTCGTTTTATTTATAAGATATGAATGTATCACAATTAGTAATAAAATATAAAATTTTCTTCAGTTTAAAATTTTAATGAGTCTTTTAAGAAACAAACGATTTTCTAAATTTTTAAAAAAAATTTTTTTTTTGTATAAAACTTTCTGAATATCTCTGAAACTATAAGACTGTTAAAAAATTCATACAGACGTAATTTAAAGGTCAATTTGTTTTCTAGCCTTCTGGGTAATTTTTTATTTAATCGAAGAATTGGTTCTCGATTTAATGCAAATTATGTGATACAGCATCCTATTTTTTTATAACGGAAAATCTCGAGATACAGAGCCAATTCAAAAAAACTAATTTAAAGGGATTGATACTCAGTACTTAGTATATACAAATTGACTATAAAACCTTTGACCTTACATAATAAATTTCATTTTGTTGACCTGTGTTATTTGTTATTTTTATGTATTTTTACTTTGGATTTATTCAATCCATTGCTTATAACTTTTTAATTTTTCGGTCGATTTTCTTCTAGTTGGTCTTAATTCTTACGTAAAAATATTATCTTTATGTACATGAACCGAAACCAGACGATTTTTTAACGATTTGTACTTTTTTGTCAGTATATAATCACTGTAAAATATGATTTTTGTGAAAATGTGCCCTATTTTCATCGATATATTTTGAACCGCTATACCAATTAAAGATCCAATTATACATATTTATTTGTCATCTCAATACCTTTCATTTGAGTACCAACAACGACCCAATCGGACAAGTCTAGCTCGAGATATTATGGGTCAGGTGAAAAAAGGTCGAAAAGCTGAAAAAATCACAATATCTCAAAAACTGTTCCATAAAAAAAAATTTAACTTTGATTTTCGAATTCAGCGGAAAAAAATACATAAGGAAATATAAATCTTATCAAATGTACATGAAAAAAATTTTATTTTGTAAACTAGTGTTATCTATACTGGTATATCATTCTTACTAATTTTAATAAGATGTAGTTTTTCTGTGTGCCACCCTAATGTAATAAATTGTTCGGCCCTATAGGCTTTATTATTACTGAATTGAAAATAAAATAAATGAAATAAATGAAATGAAAATTACGAACAATTATGGTTTTTTATTGGTTTATTATTTTCAAACAACAAATGTTTTTGTAAATACTTTTGTATTTCTTTACTAATTACTTGTTTATCAAATGATTTTTCACATGACCCCATTTAATAACAACACAAAGATGTCAGAGTTATCAAAAAACGCACTGAACATACTACATTTGCGTGTTTAAGGAAGCGTTTAACAGCATGTTTATAGAACCCAATATGTCTAAAATACGCGTATAAAACCTGACGTTTATCAAGTTTGCGGTTGTATAACGCGAATGTCATTTTATTTTTTGTAAAAAACGTAACAAGTGACAGTTTGTTTGGGTTTGTATAACGCGTTTTCTGCTGTCAAAACAAAAATAAGTGCACGAATGCAAAATTACATTCGTCGGTGGAAAAAATTACAAATTTTATAAGAAATGAATAAAATAAAATTGATATATCCGTAAAAAAGTGAATGTTGCTACAAATAGTAAATTTTTATTTTATTTTTTGTTATTATAAGTGGCAATTAGAGCATAAAGTTGACAACAGCCGTGCAGTTATTATTTTTGGAAATTCATTTTCTTTTTTTGTAAGATAATAGCTCATTTTATTCTATTTCATTATTTGTATATTTGTATAAAGTTAAAGATTTCTTTTTTAAATAAAAAATGTTTATTTACATAAATACTTCTATGTTGCCGTCAAAAAGGGTTACCTTTTTTAATGAAAAAAAATACAAATTTTATATGACAAAATGTAAACAAATAAAAATTATTTACAGAAAGGCAACACTGTGATTTGGCACTAAATTGCTAAGAGCGCCACTCGACGTAGACGGACGAAAAAAAATTATCGTGATCTCCAAATGCAAATTCTTACGTATTCGTGCGTGTGCCATTCGTGCGTGTCTTGATTGTGACGTGTTCTATAAACATGCTGTAAATCTTAAAGTGTGAACATAGTATAATACGTTTTTTTTTGGCAAAGCGTGAACCCCTTTTTTTTTTGATGTTGTAAATAAATTGAAATTATTTTATTTGTTGGTGCAGTGTTGTCAAATTTGAAATTTCATGTATCACCAAAAGCTGGAAAAAATGCGTTTTTCAATTTGTTTATGTTAATTTATAGCTTTGTAATGAAATTAAAAGAATACTATATCCCACCTCAGGGCCATTATTACAACTTAAATGTAACTGAAAGTAGGGCTTTATCAGACGTATAAAAAATGTTACATTATTACAATATTAATTTAACTTATCAGGTAAGTTTCGCTCACTTTAAGCTAAACTAAAATTGTAATAGTCAAAATCCGTTTATACCTCCGACAAAATCCTAATTTTAACTAACTTTAAGGGCCTAATTTTTTAAAACACAACGCCAAGCGTTCGTTGAAAGATTTTATATGGAAAAAATTAAATTACAAGAGCAAAATACATACAGAATTTGTCAACACTAAGCCTTGTGTTTTACAAAATTAGGCCCTAACTTGTACTAATGTAATATAATATAGTATTACAATATAATATAGTAAATATGTAGAAACATTTTTAGGCCTTCTCCTTTATTACCGTAGTTTTGGGGTTCAAAAATTTTATTTGTAATCTGAATTTTTTTTAGTAATAAAAAACTTATAGTAGAAAAATGGGTTAAATTTTAATGAGCCTGGATATACCTTTAAATGGGTCGTAAAGATAGGCAAATTTGTTAACACTTTATAGCTATTTTAAAAAGCATTAAAAATCTACTAATCCCTCCGAGTTGACAACACTGGCTCATACTTGTACAATTACAACACTTAAAATGGTATTGTTTTTGGTCTTGCATTTTTTAAAAAGTATAGTAAACTATGTTGCTATGTATTTTGTGTTGTGGCCTTGTAATGTAGTGTTTTTAAAAGGGATATTAATTTTAAAAGGGTATTTTAATACGAAGCGTGAAAATCCTTATTATATTACTAATAAATGCTTTTATTTTTATTTAAATTAAAAGATTATTGTCAAGTACATTAAAAAACTTTTGTGGCCCTATCAAAGGTGTTTTGGCCCTTTTAAATCGTTAATTTGGCCCTAAACCAAAAAACTCAAAATGCGTCACTGGTATGTATGTATGTATTTATTAGTACCCATCAAACAAATTGCTCCGAATTCGTAAAGAATTCCTAACTGGTCGACAAAATCATCCGATTTCGGAACCGAAATATTATCGAAATCGTAACAATTTTTGTATGAAATGGTTGACACGATTTCGTAACGATATGTCGGTACGAATTCGTTACGATAAGTCGGTACGAATTCGTAACGACATGTAGGTACTATTTCTTTTTGGTTTTATAGCAGAGTACCGCTTCAGCGTTATGTTGCTGCTATTGTCGAAATAATTTGCACATACTCACGTTTTTTAATATTTGTTACAATCCTTATTTTTCATCAACATAGTATATGTACATATGTATTAAAAAAAATTTCACAGACTTTTACTTATGTACTCAAAAATCAAAGTTTTAATGTTAAAAAAAATTGTTCAGAAAAACTACCGAAATTTCTTAACGAGTTCGGTACGAAAAGTCTGAGTTCAGACAAACTACCGAAATGTCTTAACGAATTCGGTACGACAAGTCTGACTTCAGAAAAAGTCGAAACATTTTGTTTGGGGGGTAGTATTTAAAATACTTTTCAAATTACAATTCATATTTATCTAACAGCATTTAAAAATTTATAAATCAAATTAATAAATTAAAAATTAATAATTAAAAATTAGAATTTTTTATAAGATTTACTATTTTTCTTCTAAAAATGTTTATGTTTGTTTCATTCTTTATATTATTTGGTATCAAATTGTATAGGTTCAGTCCTTTAAAAAACAGATTTTTGCATTGCGTTGGTGTCTGGTCGTTGTGTTCTAAAATCTATGGAATTCCTCCGGTTATACGGTTGTACGTCCCCAACATATCTTATTTGCTCAATCAAGTAATCAGGTGCTCCTTCCATTTTCATCTTCTGTATAAAATATATTGTATTAAGTTGTAACCTTTGTTGTATATTCATCCATTTCAGTGTTTCTAGCATATATCTTACTGAGGTAAAGCGATTGCGTTTTAAAATTGATCTCATGGTCTTATTTTGTAGTTTTTGTAGTCTTGTCGTTGATCAGAGCAGCAAGTATACAATATGGTTGATCCATATTCGAAATGTGGTTTTATCATGGTGTTATATATGTTTATTGCAGTTAGTGTTGTTACTTGGTTCTCAATCGCTTAAAAACCCGATTTTTCCCAATTTTTTTACATATAAATTCGATATGATCTTTAAAGTTTAATTCTTTATCTATTAGAAAACCCAAATATTTTATATTATTTACTTTTTCTATTATTACATTATTAATTTTTAATGTTATATTCGTGTTCATATTGATCTCCATTATTTTGGTTTTATTTTCATTTAGTTTTAGTCTATTCATTTTTAGCCATTTGTTAATATTACCTATTTAATTTTTTTAATTTTCATAGCATAGCTCTTCAGATGTTGCTTCAGTAAAAATCAATGTGTCGTCTGCGTACATTACAATTTCACATTTTTCTAATATGTTTTCAAGATCGTTTATATATATAACAAAAAGAAGAGCTCCTAAAATTGATCCTTGTGGTACACCAAAATCGTTTTCTGTTACTTTTGATATTTCAATATTTATATTATTTAATTGTCTACGATTTGTTAAATATGATTGAAACCATTTAATTTCTGTACCTTGAATACCACATCTATATAGTTTTTGTATTAGGATATCTCTATCTACAGTTTCAAATGCTCTTTTGAAGTCCAAAAAAATTGCCAATATTTTGTTTTTCTTTTGTTTACATTTCCATCTATTTATAACATAATTTACCTCTGTTTCGCATGAGTATTTTTTTCTGAAACCGGATTGAAATTTCGACAATAGTTTATGTTCTTCCAAATATTTTTCCAATTGATCTTTTACTATCTTTTCAATTATTTTATCACATATTTTCAAAGTGTTAACTGGTCGGAATTCTTCACATTTTGTTGTATTTTGTATTTTTTCAATAGGAAAAACTATTGATTCTTTCCAATTTTTAGGAAACACACCCGTCTCCAATGATCTATTTATAATTTTTAATATAATATCTCCGATTATGTCCCAATTGTCTAATATTATTTTACTTGATAGTTTTGTATAATCAGGTTTTTTCTTTATACCTTTAACAATATTTTTTAGTTCTTGTATAGATATTGCATTGAATTTGAATTTAAGGATTATCATAGGTATTTTATTTTCATATTGCACATCTGATTTCCTTAATACTCTCTACAAAATATTTATTAAAATTCTCAGCTATTTGAAAATTGTCCTCAAGCTCTACTTGATTAAATATCACATTTTTTCACATTTTTGGGTTCTCTTAAGACTAGCTCTTTAATTTTACTCCACATTTCTTTTTGATTAGTTGCATTATTAATACTATTATTAATATATTTATTTTTTTCATTTTCAATTTTTAACTTATACTTATTTCTTATCGTTTTATAGTTGTTCCATGATTCATTCGTATTCTCTAAAACTGCAGATTGATATCTAAACACATTTATTACTACTTTTTTCATTTATTCTTTTCTTAAATGTAAACTTTTTTACTGTATTTTCGATGCATTTATCAAAATTATTAACATTTTAATTTAGATCAATACTTTCATCATATTTTACTAATGCTCTGATTTCATTTTTAAATCTGTGTTTTTCATATTTAAAAATGTTGATTTCTTTGAAATTATGATTTTGTTTTATATTTTCGCATTCGATCAAAATGTCAATGGATTCATGATCAGATATTTTATTATTTACATTATTTCTTGTAGTAATTCTATGATTATTTGTTATTATATATGTATGTGTTCTGGCTTTCACATCGTTTTCACAGTTTTTCTTGTGAAATCGGATGTTAAAGCACATCCTACGCCTGTTTAGGTTGAAATTTAGAAAATAAAAATTAATAGTATGTGTTCTTGCATCCGATTTTAGATGAAAACGATTTTTAAATGGACGATTTCAAATTTTTAGCTTTTTTCGTTTTCACTTTTGACAAAAAAACTCGTATTCTTTTCACAAAACTATTAACAAGTGAAAAGAATACGAGTTTTTTTGCCAAAAGTGAAAACGAAAAAAGCTAAAAATTTGAAATCGTCCATTTAAAAATCGTTTTCATCTAAAATCGTCCATTTAAAAATAGTTTTCATCTAAAATCGGATGCAAGAACACATACTATTAATTTTTATTTTCTAAATTTCAACCTAAACAGGCGTATGCTGTGCTTTAACATCCAATTTCACAAGAAAAAATGTGAAAACGATGTGAAAGCCAGAACACATACAATAGTCTACAAGAGTTTTTGAGTATCTTGTTATTCTAGTGTAATCGTTCATAACCTGCTTAAGCCCATTATCGTTGAGTGTACTTTCTAATCTACTTGTATAAAAATCATTCCTCCAGTCTATATTAAAATCTCCGGCTATTAAAATATCACAGTTTGATTCATTTATCTCTTCTATAAAATCTTGAAATATCGGGCCTGTTCTGAAAATCACGGTGATTTCAAATCACGTGATTTCAAAAGTAAACTATTAATAGCTGAATTGATAGTGGGTTTTTATTGCGTTTTAAGTTGTTTTCATTTATAATAGAATATTTTCTTCTAAGTTCCAAAGATATAAATCGTGAAATTTGCAAAAGCAATGATTTAGCTTTTATTAATTTATTGAAATCACCGTGATTTGGCATGTCGTGATTTGCAGAACAGACCCGTATGTCACAGAATTCCGCTTTTGATGCACTTGGTGATCCGCAACTTCAGGAAAAATCGTTGTCAAATTAACAAAGCCCATAATAAAAACTACAGCAGTAACTTCAAATGCTCTATAATTTTAGTTTTATTTTCTTTTGTGCTTATTTTTCTTTGTAGTTTTGTTCACAAAATGTATAAAATTTATTGAAAGTATGGTAGCATTCTTAAGAGAACGAGTATTTATATATGAGAGCATAAGAAAAAACGTCAAAATAAAATAGATTCTATCTATCGACTGCTTTCTGATTTTTTGTGTCAATTTGTATGGAAAATGTGTTTATGCCGCAATTCTGTTTGATCATTAAGTTGTAAGTACATTTGTGCAGATTTCTCCATTTCTTTAATATAAAAAAAATGATTTTTTAAATCATTCACGTAGCTTCTACAGCTGTTGCCAATGATGCAAATTTTTTGTTTTTATAATGTTATGTCTTTTAAGCGACTAAAATCACTAAAATTAAATTTAATTTAAAAAGTAAGCAGCACTAGTGTTTCAATATGGGCATTTTTTGCAGCAATTTTGGATAACTTTTGCACATTCAGAGAGTAATTTTCTTTTTACTCTCATTAGTCCGAACTTTAACAAAATCTTGTGAAACACACCTAATTTTTTCAATATGAAATGTTATTTTATTGACATAAAAGTCTTTAACCCTTCTTAAAACAAAACTTGAATTCAATGTATAATTTTTACCAAGACAAAATTGTATTAATAAAATAATATTTTTACAAAATTTTTCGAAGAACAAACTTCGAATTCGATATTTGCATCCATCAGACATCATTAATAGCAAAGTTTCTTTGTTAATTTAAATTTCCAAAAAAAGTTCATTAAAATGAACATTAAGTTAAATAAAAATTTATCACCTTCTTTTCTCTTGTTTTTTTATATGTAGTATGTAATTTTATATAACAATGCGGTATTAATCGCTGTATCTCGAATAGTAAAATACCACAAATAAAACCTTATACTATGTTTAGACGGTACGTGCTTCGCTCTCTATTCATGCTTCACGCCCCAATCATGACCGAATCCACTTGCTTCGCCATACAAAATTATGAGAGCGAATCAAGTAGATTCAATATGAATCTACTTGCGAAGCACGTAAAATTGGTATCTTCTCTAACTTTTATCGCAGTTAATCGCCACTTTATCTGAACTAGCTATCAAAACAAAATAGGTATATGTGTATGTGTGTGTTTGTAAACAAATAAAAACAAACCAAAAAACATAGATGTGAGTTTAATATAAATAAATTTAATTAAGTTATGAATAATATAAAAAGGAAAAATAAGAAGAAAATATAGAGATGCCTTCAAAAACAAGATTTCGCATGAGTGGAATTTATGTAAAGTATCCCTACGAGAAGGCTACCAGTCAACTGACTAGTCATTTGACTAGTAGCGACGACCACAACTTCGGTCACCGTCCCCAGTTAGTTTATTAGGGGCTTGGTGAAAAAAATGACCAAAAGATTTGTGTACGTGTGATTTTTTCTCTCCCTCTAACTCAATAATTTCACTTAATTTAAACACATATATCTGAACTGCTTACTCTGCTACTTTTTTGCCAGTCACAGATTACATAAGCATTGGTGAACTATGACTAGTAAGTGGTTACAAAGCAACTGGTCACCTGTTACTAGTCAATTTTTACATAGAAACTGGAAAAATGTAACTTTTAAATAAATAAACAATTTTTATATTATTTTAATTGTTTTTTATTATAAGAAAATAAATAAATAAGTAATATACATATATAAAAATAGTCCAAAATAATGTAGATGGCACCAATCAGTCTTCTTTACGCTTTTTTTTTAGGTCGTACACACATTTCTTTTTGTAAATATCTAAAATTAAAAAACAAAATACACAAATGTATAAATTAAATTAAACTTTTCAATTTCTTTTATGCAGTATTGTTGTTACTTAACTTTCTTAAAACTTTAATAAATTTTCACTTCACAGACCGAACGAATTGTATATTTTACAATAAAATGCGTTGTCTTAAAATTTTTGGGTTATGTACATTAGATGTTTCACTCTAACATACATGTTAGAGAAGAGCAACTATAATTGGTAAATGTGTCGGTCATCGCTACCAGTCAAATGACCAGTCAATTGACTGGCACTCTTAAATTCACTATAAAATTATTGCAAATGTATTAGTGAAAAAATTTCGTTTGTGTTAGTTTCGGTTATTCCCCTGAAGGAAACGTGGGGTAAAGTGTCCCCAAGTCACCACTTTTGTCAACTATTTTGGTGACATTGTCAACGGAGCGTCAACATATTACGAGTAATATTGTTTTTGATGCGTAGAAAACATTTTTTCAGATACACACAGCTATGCTTCTTCTTAATGTTTTATTGGTTTGTTAAAAATAAAAGTGGCGTCAAACAAAATTTAAGTGTTTATAAAAATTAGCTTAAGAAATCAAATTAAAAGGTTAATAAAGGTGTATTGAACAATAATTAAAAAACATTTATATAAAAGAAATTACAAAAAAGAACAAATAAAATAACAATCCATATTGTATAAAAATAGAAAATTAAAAAATTTCAAGTGAAAGTGCTAATTATGGAATCTTTTTTGACCCTGTGGAAGATTTTGTGCCATCAGTTAAGGATTTGTCACACTTTCAGATCCATAATTAAGTAATCAGTATAATTTTACTATTGACATTTCCTGCAGGTGGTGACAGCGTCCATAGTGAATCAGTACAGTTTTACTACGAACATTTCCCACAGTGTGGTGATATAGTCAATAGTAAGTCAGTACAATGTTGCTACTGACATTTTCGCCATATGGTCCCAAAAGAGCTACCTAGTCAGTATTGACGAAGTCTACTGGTAGATTTCGTAGGACAAGCCTGTGTTAAATGTCAAAAGTAGATAGCATTAGTTGGGGTATAATTTGTCAGTAGTACTGGTGACATCGTCAATAGATAATCAGTATAATTTTACTATTGACATTTCCTGCAGGGTCATTTCTTGTAGGGATGTATGCTTATGTGTATGCATGTATATACGTGCGTATGATACGTATGTTTGTGTGAATATACATAAAAAAATGCCACGCGAACAGTGATGCCAACTTTTTCAGAGCAAAAACCACTGTGTGTTCATAAAAAAGCACTAAATGAAATAAGTACTCGTATATATGTACATATGTATGTATGTACATAAATATATTTCTATTTATTTTTTTATATTTATCTATTTATTTGCAATACAGAGAAAGCCCATATGGCTAATTATAAATGTATTGAATTAGTAAAAATTAAAAATTTAAGTTTCGTCTGAATTAATTTTTACATGAACATGGTTCAGTATGCTACATTCTGAACAACATAAGCCTTTTCTTTTTAGACCGTATTTTATATGAATGAAACAATTTGATTTATAAAATCATTATTGTATTTCTAACTTACTTTTAAAATATTTATAAGCGCTAGAAGTCATTTCCACTACAACATTTGAACATGGTAATGTTAATAGTCTTAGAGAAAATATTGACAGTATTAGAAATGAGTAGATGGGTAATGGGGGCCTGAGTCCTGTTTTGGGAATTCAAAACCGGGAAAAATCAAAAAGGGTGGCAACCCTGTTCAAAATGGGGGATTTTGGGGATTTTCATGCTGAGATTTTCTGGGCTATGTGTGTGTGTGTGTGAGTTGGATTTTATGTTTATGTATGTGCTAGCGTACAGCTTTTGTTGTTATTGTAGAGAAGCGTTGTGCTTACAGTGTATGGATGTATGATGTATATGTGGATGTGTGTATGTGAGTATGTGTATGTGTTTATGAGTATGTGTTTTTGTATGTACTTGTGTGTCTACCGGTGTCCGATCCTTTTGTTGTAGTGGCAGACAATCATTATACCCAGTAGGAAATGTTGATGGTGAAAATGTGCTGATTAGCTTTTGACTAGCTTGTCACCAGTACTACTATATAATTATACCCCATACAATACTTTGAAACCCTACTAATAAAAATACAATTCACTAGGTAGTGACTACGTAGTTCTTAGGGGGTCATGAGACATACTAACCAGACAGTTATTTACTGATACATTTCTATAATTTACGAACATACAAATGTATGTGTATTGACAATTCCACCTCTCTCCTTCTTTTATAGTGACGGATAGAAGAAAACTTTTTATACCAAAGTTTTAACCAGAATTTTAGTGTTGACACAAAGACACTTGCTCCCAGTCTGACTGCAGGGTAGTTACAAGCGATCTATGTATTTGTATGTATGTAGTGATTGTTATCGTTGGTATGCTTATGTAGGGTTATTGTATTGCATTTATGTTTGCGATCTCTGGGGAAATAATCTAATAGCTACAGAGAGTGGCAACCATGTTGTCAATGGAAGTGGGTAGGGAATGTATTTGGTAATGTATGTATGTATATGTTGTTGTATTAATGTATGTGATTGTACCTATTTTTACTTTGAAGAATATCATTGCTTGTGTGTATTGTTTAGCCTTCGAGAGTTTTTCATACATATTTACAAATGAATGTGTATATGTTTTCTAGGCTATTATTATGTAGATAGAAAATATTGTGTTGGTATAGGTTTTATATGTACAAGTGAATTTCAGATGTTAAATGTTTTGAATCAAATCAGGTTGATAAGCAGATTTTTTGAATAGGGGTAATGATATTTTTATTTCAGTATATTTTACTTTAATGTAACAATTATAGGAAATAGCTTTTGAAGACATACACCAAAACTTATAGAAGCATCTACTTTTACGTGTCCCGGTTTTTCTCGTACCTTTGTATTACAAACTGATGCTAGCTATTTTGATCTGGGTGTTGCTGTTTATATGAATTTCATCATATATCGTAATACCATCAGATAAATTAGATTTGACGACTGCTACACGATTATCATATGAATTGTGGGAATTTGTATGTGTGTGTGTGTATGTGAGTATGTATGTATGTGTGTGTGTGTGTCTGTGTGTATGAATTTCATAATATTATAAAATTTCATTATGTATGTTTGTGTTTGTGTATTACGTCATCACCTCTTTGTGTGTCATGCCAGACATTTGGTAGTATAAAATATTAGCATATAGGTATCAGAACTTTTTTTTTTTAATCCTAGTATGTTTTTATACTCAAGGTTGCTGGGTATTTTGTCATGCTTAAAATTGTCCAGCTTTAAAGTCTGCCTTGTTTATATTAAAGATTTTGTTTATTTAACTACGTCCGGCTTCTTTCGCTGAACTTCTTTTCATACAATCATGGGAATTTATAGTTTCTCTGTCCATAATAAGATCGTTTAGCTTTGGCATGTGCTCTGACTGAATGGTTTATGCTGTTCATATATTTTCATGATGTAGATATGTAAGTGTGATTGTCAAGATCTAATAAATACTTGAGTATTGATAAGAAATTTGATATTATGTGTACATATCTACAAATTGATTTTATGTATGTATGTACATCTGTACATACAAATATGTGTTTGACTCCGTGTTTGAATACATTTTTTTTGTTGTTGTTGTAAATATTCGCCTGGTCTTTTATGTATAGATGTGAAATATCTTCATAGTTTTTTTTTTTTTTTATTTTTATTTGAAATTAAAAAACGTTGATTTAATTTTTATCTGTATTTACTTAAAAGTTTGTGAGGATGTTCTGTTTTAAGTAAAACTGAATTCCATACTTACTTTAGAGTAATAGTAACTATAAGAGAAATATTTCCTATATTTAATTTACATTTGTTTAAAGTTGATGCAGCCTATCTTCATTCTTAGACATTTTTCGGCATAAAATTTTTTCCAACCATCGTCTTTTTTCATCACCTTTTATATTTATTTTAGAACATCTTGCATTGCCTTTTATACATTTACAAAAATTTTTAAATTAAACTGATCCAGCAGTCCAGCTTAGGTAATGATTTTTTTTTTTTTTGTTAGCCAGCTTGCTTCTTTTTTTATTTTTTATTGATTATTGAGTTTCATAATGAAATTATTATATTCGTAATTGTTGAAAACAATCGCTACTTCTTTTCCAATGAATTCATTTGAGTTATTTTTGAAACCTTACGCGACTATAAAAATTATATTATTTTTCATATTGCTTAATTTATAAGACTTTTAGAATTTGACCATTGATAGGTATATACATATTCTAGTATATGATCATGAATAAGAATACAGTAAGCTGATTGCTTTGCTTACTATTTCATATTAAAATTTTATTCAATTGTCCCGCTATTGAATAAAAGGAGCTTTTATCTTAAACTCTGATATAGGTAGAAACGCTTGAGATTCTTTCATATACTACCTTTGCTGGAATCTTAGATACATATAATAACTACCTATGTAGAATTGCATTACGTTTATTTATAAATTTTATTTTAAGATCATCATCATATGGATATGAGACTGAACCTAAATGTACTTTTAAATTAGTTAATTCATAATAAACAATCTTATTTTCTTCTTGAATAGCGATCAACAGAAAACGAAGTAGTTTTCTTACAATTTAGGTCTGACCTCTCAACTGCTCTTCTAGTATTCAATATGAGTTTGTATGTCAGAATTTCCGTCTACTCTTTGTTAGCGTTATGGATAATTCAATTTTAAACTTTTTATTCTTCAAATTGTGTTACTTCATACTGATAATATCTTTAAGTACATTAATAAGGTACGATTATATGTTTATTTTATGAAGGGTGAGCGCCTATGGCTTTTATTTGATGTTCTGGATGAAGCGTTTTTTTTTTCCTCATTTAATTAAAGTTTAGCGTATTGCGTTTATATTTCTAATATATTTAAGTGAGCTTTTTGTACCTGTCAGACAGAGTGTACGTATCAGTTGCTCAGTCAGTCTCTCTTTTTATTAATTTTTTCTTCTAATGTCTCACTACTATTTTTCAGATTTTACTACTTGAAATAGAGAGTATTTGTATAATTTTTAAATGGATGTGTAGAGAAATTAGTTTATATAAAAAGAAATACATGTTTAATAATAAACTATTCTAGAAAATCGACCCCAAATAAGACAGTTACCTCCATCATCAATTCATGATCGGTGTTTTCATTAAGTATCAGAAACATTAGAATATCTATGTTTGGGGGAATTTTTACCTCATGTGCTTTTACAAGAGGTTTGCTAGTTTACCCCTTAGTTATTGTTGTTAAAGTAGGCTGTGTTGTATCGCATTCAGATCTAATGATTTCTCACTTAGAAAAGATCCTCATCACCATCAATCATACCTGTATACAATTCATTCATGAGTGGAGTTGATCCAGATACAATTGCTGTCTACAAATTAATGATTAGAAAATAGCTTTCTCATCACCTTCTAACAAGTTTAATATTTTGCTAGCATGCATGCTTTAGCATGCTTCTATCGATAGTGACGCGAGAGTCCGACATTTAGTGCTGTTTTAATTAAAAATCTATAATATTAGAGTTACGAGTTCACTCTTTTGAATTTTTAACAAAGTAGATACATATCTATTTCATTTACCACAAAGTCTTAAAATTTCTTTCCTTATAAAAGTATGACGTGAGGAATTTTTTTACATTATACATGCTTCGGCATGCTTCCAATATTTTTTTCAGTAAATTTAGTTCATACTCATACAGATACAGATATAAAGTAAGATCTGTTTACATTACATTTTACAATTTATGCATGCTTCAGCATGATTCTAGTTGAAGTCTGTATTTATTTAGTAAGTTTGTTTGATACCCATTCATACACATGTACATTCATAAAGATTAGAGATCACAGTCCAATTTTCTTAGTTTATCTAGAAATGAACAGAGTGAATATCTATTATAATAACCCTATTCACATTTTAAAATTTTGTGTGCTACAGCTTTCGAAATGGAAAATGTACAGCTTTTACTATAAAAAGTGATAATATGATGTGCTGAATATTTTGAACTCTTAAGTTTTCACAATATTTCATACAGACCATCAAGTTTAGAGAATTCCAGTACATTAAGCTAATAATCTTCCCTGAGACCTAACATTCCTAATCAATCCTTCAAAAAAAAAACCAATACAAACTAGATTTTTCCTTTTTAATTTTATTTATATTTTCATTAAATTTCATCATTTTTTACATATTCAAATTACTGTATACTGTATTTTGCACCTTTTTCTCAATCGTAGAGTTAACTTTAATCACAAATATTTTAGTTTTCCGGTTAAATGAACTTTTCTATTTCATGCACTAAGTAAATCCTTATATATCTATATCAATCCACTTATATGAACCATTAATTCCAAATTCTTAACACATAATTCCTCTTAATGATCTATTAATTTATTCTACTATTGATGCTTTCATATTAAGTAGTTTTTAATCTTCTATTTATGCATGAATTTTACAATATTTATTAAAAAATTCTTTACCATCATCTATTTGTAAGTTTCTTGGTACTCGTACCATTTCAAAAATATTTTCCATTGACTAGTTTTTCTCGAGTGCAGTTTTTATTTTCAGCGGCACTGACCATATAAACTTTAAGAATGTGTCAGTTACAGTCTACAAAAATCAATAATTTCTATTTTCTCTAGAATAGCTACCCACTTCACCTAAATTAGCTCCATAAAAGATCATCTATTCCATTCATTACATCACTACAATACACAAACAATTTTATAAATTTATTATGGATTACGTTTACTAAATTTCTTTTAAGGACATTGAGTTGTTTTACAGTTTTTTGGCGAGTCTTCTAATCTACTTGATGTATTTTCAGATATTTATACTAAAATGTAGTTAATTTTCCAATCTATAAATTTTATCGCTCAGCTGTTCAATTTCTTTTTCAGAAGATAATTTAGTTTTTAGAATTTATTTTTCCATTTTATACCTATCTTATATCTGTAATTTTATATCACTTTGTAGTCCATCAATTTGCATTGGAATATATCCTTGAATTATATTAATGCCTTAAGCTTTATTATTAATTCATCCTTTAGTTTGTCGATTTGAGTTTCCAGAAACAATTTACTGATAACATTGTTCTCCGTCAGTGAACGATGATGAATATGTATGCATGCATTAGTAGATATTATATATTTTATTAAGTTTTCAAATTAAAATTTGTAATAGTTTTTAGATGTTTTATCAATCATTAAAGAAAATAAACCCACTTTTAAACCCCATATTTGACCATCAAATTGTATTTTATCTTCATACAGTTTTAGATTTCTATCACCAAATTTCCATTCATTACTGAAATCTTTAGGTGAGCTATAGTTTGTATCTATTTCATTTCATACTTCCAAGACTGATAAATCAGTATAAATGTCTTCGGAATTGGAAGTCTGTGAGTGAAAATCACCTTCATTATCGTCATCAACATTTTCAGTATCAACATCATTAAATAAGATGGTATTATCAAATATTGTTCCTAATGCTAGGTTCTTTGGTGTACTTGTCTCTATCTTGACTGATGGGTTTTCAGGCGTTAAACTTGTATTATTTTCAACTTCTGTCTTCATTTTATTTTCTTCTTTAATGGGAATTCTTTTAATTTTTTTAGAACTATTTATGAATTCTTTCAGTGGTTCTGTTATAGGTTTAAATGTATCTCTTAGTTGTTCACGTGTATCTATTTCACCAGTTTTTATACTACGAAGCTTTTTCTTCAAGACATTTCTTGTCAACACCAACTGTTTTAAGATTTTCTCATCCATGTTTAATAAATAAAAGGTATCAGCTATTAGATCAGGTATCAGCTATTAGATCAGCTTATTAGCACCTGGTCTGGTTTTCAGATCAGCATTTCAGGACCTGGTCTGGTTTTCAGATCAGCTTTTCAGGACCTGGTCTGGTTTTCAGATCAGCTTTTTAGGACCTGGTCTGGTTTTCAGATCAGCTTTTCAGGACCTGGTCTGGTTTTCAGATCAGCTTTTCAGGACCTGGTCTGGTTTTCAGATCAGCTTTTCAGGACCTGGTCTGGTTTTCAGATCAGCTTTTCAGGACCTGGTCTGGTTTTCAGATCAGCTTTTCAGGACCTGGTCTGGTTTTCAGATCAGCTTTTCAGGACCTGGTCTGGTTTTCAGATCAGCTTTTCAGGACCTGGTCTGGTTTTCAGATCAGCTTTTCAGGACCTGGTCTGGTTTTCAGATCAGCTTTTCAGGACCTGGTCTGGTTTTCAGATCAGCTTTTCAGGACCTAATCTGGTTTTCAGATCAGCTTTCAGGACCTGGTCTGGTTTTTAGATCAGCTTATCAGGACCTGGTCTGGTTTTGAGATCAGCTTATCAGGAGATGGTCTGGTTTTCAGATCAGATTATCTGATTCAGATTGAGTTATCAGTTTACAAGTAGCTAGTCATTTATAACATTTATATGAATGAAGTTTCAGGTCAGATGAAATAACTAAAGTCAATCCTTTATGAGCAGTAATTTATATAGTTATTAAATAGTCAAATTGTTTTCTAATACGAACATCATTTAATTTATCATCAAAAATCCATATTTATCCTTCCAACACTATACAAATTTCTTGAAACTTTTCAAAATTCATATTACTGACAACATAATCCCTATAGACGAGCTTAATATTTTTCTCATCTTGATTAAACTTTATAATAACATTTTCATTGTCTCTTGTTAAATGCTTACAGCCGTATTCATAAAAATTTTAAACAGCATTTTGAATGTTGTTTAACCAAAATTCACTAAAATTGTATTCGACAAGAATTTTAGCTTAAAAAACGTTTTTTTATTTAAACCTTGTGTAAATCACCAAATCTTAAAAATTAACTGCACCCATACTTAAAATAATTTTGAGTTGACATCGTTGTAATTTTGCTTCATTTTAATTTGCATTTTTAACTTTGCCTATATGTATGTATGTATGCATGTATGTATGTATGTATTTATGTATGTATTAGGAATTATACTAGAAGTTGGGCACAAGTAGAATGAGTCATCATTCTTCTGTCGCCCCATACAAAAATATACACGTACATATGTATGTATATTATTCTGCTTTGCACATGCAGCATCAGCAAATATCATACTTGAAATTCTTTAAGCTTCAATACGTCAAAAAAAAAATAAATGTATAATATACTATTCTTTTAATTATGAAATTAACTTCTTCAGATAATCATATTCGACTTGATATAGATAATTTTGGTATAAATATATGTTTTTAAACCTGAGATAGTAGTAGTGAACTGCCACTCCTGCCCCAATTAAAATTTTGAAATTTTAAAATTTTAATTACCCAAATTTTAAAATTCTTGGAAATTTGTGAAATTTGATACCCTACGAGGGTGGATCAATAAGTCCGTCCAACTTTTTGTTTACATAAGGAATTTTTTGTTTGTTTACATTAACTTTTTTGTTTTGTTTTTTCTTTTCTTTAGTACATACGAGGGTGGATCAATAAGTCCGTTTTATGTGAAAATGATTTTTCGTAAGGTGGATTGTAAAAACGTGAAAATAAATATTTATGTAAATCTGTCGGGTAAAACGTGGAAATAAATATTTTTGTAATGTCTACGGGAAAATCATGAAAATGATTTTTCGTAATGCCAACGGAAAATCATGAAATTGATTTTTCATAATGTGGACGGGAAAAACGTGAAAATAAAATGTTTCTAAAGACCGACGAAAAATTTGTTGATGTCTGTCTGTCTATGGGAATAATTTGTGGGGGTCCTTTGTCGGTCTTTAAAATTTTAATCTACGCAGGAATGGCAGTTCACTACTACTATCTCAGGTTTAAAAACATATATTTATACCAAAATTATCTATATCAAGTCGAATATGATTATCTGAAGAAGTTAATTTCATAATTAAAAGAATAGTATATTATACATTTATTTTTTTTTTGACGTATTGAAGCTTAAAGAATTTCAAGTATGATATTTGCTGATGCTGCATGTGCAAAGCAGAATAATATACATACATATGTACGTGTATATTTTTGTATGGGGCGACAGAAGAATGATGACTCATTCTACTTGTGCCCAACTTCTAGTATAATTCCTAATACATACATAAATACATACATACATACATGCATACATACATACATATAGGCAAAGTTAAAAATGCAAATTAAAATGAAGCAAAATTACAACGATGTCAACTCAAAATTATTTTAAGTATGGGTGCAGTTAATTTTTAAGATTTGGTGATTTACACAAGGTTTAAATAAAAAAACGTTTTTTAAGCTAAAATTCTTGTCGAATACAATTTTAGTGAATTTTGGTTAAACAACATTCAAAATGCTGTTTAAAATTTTTATGAATACGGCTGTAAGCATTTAACAAGAGACAATGAAAATGTTATTATAAAGTTTAATCAAGATGAGAAAAATATTAAGCTCGTCTATAGGGATTATGTTGTCAGTAATATGAATTTTGAAAAGTTTCAAGAAATTTGTATAGTGTTGGAAGGATAAATATGGATTTTTGATGATAAATTAAATGATGTTCGTATTAGAAAACAATTTGACTATTTAATAACTATATAAATTACTGCTCATAAAGGATTGACTTTAGTTATTTCATCTGACCTGAAACTTCATTCATATAAATGTTATAAATGACTAGCTACTTGTAAACTGATAACTCAATCTGAATCAGATAATCTGATCTGAAAACCAGACCATCTCCTGATAAGCTGATCTCAAAACCAGACCAGGTCCTGATAAGCTGATCTAAAAACCAGACCAGGTCCTGAAAGCTGATCTGAAAACCAGATTAGGTCCTGAAAAGCTGATCTGAAAACCAGACCAGGTCCTGAAAAGCTGATCTGAAAACCAGACCAGGTCCTGAAAAGCTGATCTGAAAACCAGACCAGGTCCTGAAAAGCTGATCTGAAAACCAGACCAGGTCCTGAAAAGCTGATCTGAAAACCAGACCAGGTCCTGAAAAGCTGATCTGAAAACCAGACCAGGTCCTGAAAAGCTGATCTGAAAACCAGACCAGGTCCTGAAAAGCTGATCTGAAAACCAGACCAGGTCCTGAAAAGCTGATCTGAAAACCAGACCAGGTCCTGAAAAGCTGATCTGAAAACCAGACCAGGTCCTAAAAAGCTGATCTGAAAACCAGACCAGGTCCTGAAAAGCTGATCTGAAAACCAGACCAGGTCCTGAAATGCTGATCTGAAAACCAGACCAGGTGCTAATAAGCTGATCTAATAGCTGATACCTGATCTAATAGCTGATACCTTTTATTTATTAAACATGGATGAGAAAATCTTAAAACAGTTGGTGTTGACAAGAAATGTCTTGAAGAAAAAGCTTCGTAGTATAAAAACTGGTGAAATAGATACACGTGAACAACTAAGAGATACATTTAAACCTATAACAGAACCACTGAAAGAATTCATAAATAGTTCTAAAAAAATTAAAAGAATTCCCATTAAAGAAGAAAATAAAATGAAGACAGAAGTTGAAAATAATACAAGTTTAACGCCTGAAAACCCATCAGTCAAGATAGAGACAAGTACACCAAAGAACCTAGCATTAGGAACAATATTTGATAATACCATCTTATTTAATGATGTTGATACTGAAAATGTTGATGACGATAATGAAGGTGATTTTCACTCACAGACTTCCAATTCCGAAGACATTTATACTGATTTATCAGTCTTGGAAGTATGAAATGAAATAGATACAAACTATAGCTCACCTAAAGATTTCAGTAATGAATGGAAATTTGGTGATAGAAATCTAAAACTGTATGAAGATAAAATACAATTTGATGGTCAAATATGGGGTTTAAAAGTGGGTTTATTTTCTTTAATGATTGATAAAACATCTAAAAACTATTACAAATTTTAATTTGAAAACTTAATAAAATATATAATATCTACTAATGCATGCATACATATTCATCATCGTTCACTGACGGAGAACAATGTTATCAGTAAATTGTTTCTGGAAACTCAAATCGACAAACTAAAGGATGAATTAATAATAAAGCTTAAGGCATTAATATAATTCAAGGATATATTCCAATGCAAATTGATGGACTACAAAGTGATATAAAATTACAGATATAAGATAGGTATAAAATGGAAAAATAAATTCTAAAAACTAAATTATCTTCTGAAAAAGAAATTGAACAGCTGAGCGATAAAATTTATAGATTGGAAAATTAACTACATTTTAGTATAAATATCTGAAAATACATCAAGTAGATTAGAAGACTCGCCAAAAAACTGTAAAACAACTCAATGTCCTTAAAAGAAATTTAGTAAACGTAATCCATAATAAATTTATAAAATTGTTTGTGTATTGTAGTGATGTAATGAATGGAATAGATGATCTTTTATGGAGCTAATTTAGGTGAAGTGGGTAGCTATTCTAGAGAAAATAGAAATTATTGATTTTTGTAGACTGTAACTGACACATTCTTAAAGTTTATATGGTCAGTGCCGCTGAAAATAAAAACTGCACTCGAGAAAAACTAGTCAATGGAAAATATTTTTGAAATGGTACGAGTACCAAGAAACTTACAAATAGATGATGGTAAAGAATTTTTTAATAAATATTGTAAAATTCATGCATAAATAGAAGATTAAAAACTACTTAATATGAAAGCATCAATAGTAGAATAAATTAATAGATCATTAAGAGGAATTATGTGTTAAGAATTTGGAATTAATGGTTCATATAAGTGGATTGATATAGATATATAAGGATTTACTTAGTGCATGAAATAGAAAAGTTCATTTAACCGGAAAACTAAAATATTTGTGATTAAAGTTAACTCTACGATTGAGAAAAAGGTGCAAAATACAGTATACAGTAATTTGAATATGTAAAAAATGATGAAATTTAATGAAAATATAAATAAAATTAAAAAGGAAAAATCTAGTTTGTATTGGTTTTTTTTTGAAGGATTGATTAGGAATGTTAGGTCTTAGGGAAGATTATTAGCTTAATGTACTGGAATTCTCTAAACTTGATGGTCTGTATGAAATATTGTGAAAACTTAAGAGTTCAAAATATTCAGCACATCATATTATCACTTTTTATAGTAAAAGCTGTACATTTTCCATTTCGAAAGCTGTAGCACACAAAATTTTAAAATGTGAATAGGGTTATTATAATAGATATTCACTCTGTTCATTTCTAGATAAACTAAGAAAATTGGACTGTGATCTCTAATCTTTATGAATGTACATGTGTATGAATGGGTATCAAACAAACTTACTAAATAAATACAGACTTCAACTAGAATCATGCTGAAGCATGCATAAATTGTAAAATGTAATGTAAACAGATCTTACTTTATATCTGTATCTGTATGAGTATGAACTAAATTTACTGAAAAAAATATTGGAAGCATGCCGAAGCATGCCGAAGCATGTATAATGTAAAAAAATTCCTCACGTCATACTTTTATAAGGAAAGAAATTTTAAGACTTTGTGGTAAATGAAATAGATATGTATCTACTTTGTTAAAAATTCAAAAGAGTGAACTCGTAACTCTAATATTATAGATTTTTAATTAAAACAGCACTAAATGTCGGACTCTCGCGTCACTATCGATAGAAGCATGCTAAAGCATGCATGCTAGCAAAATATTAAACTTGTTAGAAGGTGATGAGAAAGCTATTTTCTAATCATTAATTTGTAGACAGCAATTGTATCTGGATCAACTCCACTCATGAATGAATTGTATACAGGTATGATTGATGGTGATGAGGATCTTTTCTAAGTGAGAAATCATTAGATCTGAATGCGATACAACACAGCCTACTTTAACAACAATAACTAAGGGGTAAACTAGCAAACCTCTTGTAAAAGCACATGAGGTAAAAATTCCCCCAAACATAGATATTCTAATGTTTCTGATACTTAATGAAAACACCGATCATGAATTGATGATGGAGGTAACTGTCTTATTTGGGGTCGATTTTCTAGAATAGTTTATTATTAAACATGTATTTCTTTTTATATAAACTAATTTCTCTACACATCCATTTAAAAATTATACAAATACTCTCTATTTCAAGTAGTAAAATCTGAAAAATAGTAGTGAGACATTAGAAGAAAAAATTAATAAAAAGAGAGACTGACTGAGCAACTGATACGTACACTCTGTCTGACAGGTACAAAAAGCTCACTTAAATATATTAGAAATATAAACGCAATACGCTAAACTTTAATTAAATGAGGAAAAAAAAAACGCTTCATCCAGAACATCAAATAAAAGCCATAGGCGCTCACCCTTCATAAAATAAACATATAATCGTACCTTATTAATGTACTTAAAGATATTATCAGTATGAAGTAACACAATTTGAAGAATAAAAAGTTTAAAATTGAATTATCCATAACGCTAACAAAGAGTAGACGGAAATTCTGACATACAAACTCATATTGAATACTAGAAGAGCAGTTGAGAGGTCAGACCTAAATTGTAAGAAAACTACTTCGTTTTCTGTTGATCGCTATTCAAGAAGAAAATAAGATTGTTTATTATGAATTAACTAATTTAAAAGTACATTTAGGTTCAGTCTCATATCCATATGATGATGATCTTAAAATAAAATTTATAAATAAACGTAATGCAATTCTACATAGGTAGTTATTATATGTATCTAAGATTCCAGCAAAGGTAGTATATGAAAGAATCTCAAGCGTTTCTACCTATATCAGAGTTTAAGATAAAAGCTCCTTTTATTCAATAGCGGGACAATTGAATAAAATTTTAATATGAAATAGTAAGCAAAGCAATCAGCTTACTGTATTCTTATTCATGATCATATACTAGAATATGTATATACCTATCAATGGTCAAATTCTAAAAGTCTTATAAATTAAGCAATATGAAAAATAATATAATTTTTATAGTCGCGTAAGGTTTCAAAAATAACTCAAATGAATTCATTGGAAAAGAAGTAGCGATTGTTTTCAACAATTACGAATATAATAATTTCATTATGAAACTCAATAATCAATAAAAAATAAAAAAAGAAGCAAGCTGGCTAACAAAAAAAAAAAAAATCATTACCTAAGCTGGACTGCTGGATCAGTTTAATTTAAAAATTTTTGTAAATGTATAAAAGGCAATGCAAGATGTTCTAAAATAAATATAAAAGGTGATGAAAAAAGACGATGGTTGGAAAAAATTTTATGCCGAAAAATGTCTAAGAATGAAGATAGGCTGCATCAACTTTAAACAAATGTAAATTAAATATAGGAAATATTTCTCTTATAGTTACTATTACTCTAAAGTAAGTATGGAATTCAGTTTTACTTAAAACAGAACATCCTCACAAACTTTTAAGTAAATACAGATAAAAATTAAATCAACGTTTTTTAATTTCAAATAAAAATAAAAAAAAAAAAAAACTATGAAGATATTTCACATCTATACATAAAAGACCAGGCGAATATTTACAACAACAACAAAAAAAAATGTATTCAAACACGGAGTCAAACACATATTTGTATGTACAGATGTACATACATACATAAAATCAATTTGTAGATATGTACACATAATATCAAATTTCTTATCAATACTCAAGTATTTATTAGATCTTGACAATCACACTTACATATCTACATCATGAAAATATATGAACAGCATAAACCATTCAGTCAGAGCACATGCCAAAGCTAAACGATCTTATTATGGACAGAGAAACTATAAATTCCCATGATTGTATGAAAAGAAGTTCAGCGAAAGAAGCCGGACGTAGTTAAATAAACAAAATCTTTAATATAAACAAGGCAGACTTTAAAGCTGGACAATTTTAAGCATGACAAAATACCCAGCAACCTTGAGTATAAAAACATACTAGGATTAAAAAAAAAAAGTTCTGATACCTATATGCTAATATTTTATACTACCAAATGTCTGGCATGACACACAAAGAGGTGATGACGTAATACACAAACACAAACATACATAATGAAATTTTATAATATTATGAAATTCATACACACAGACACACACACACACATACATACATACTCACATACACACACACACATACAAATTCCCACAATTCATATGATAATCGTGTAGCAGTCGTCAAATCTAATTTATCTGATGGTATTACGATATATGATGAAATTCATATAAACAGCAACACCCAGATCAAAATAGCTAGCATCAGTTTGTAATACAAAGGTACGAGAAAAACCGGGACACGTAAAAGTAGATGCTTCTATAAGTTTTGGTGTATGTCTTCAAAAGCTATTTCCTATAATTGTTACATTAAAGTAAAATATACTGAAATAAAAATATCATTACCCCTATTCAAAAAATCTGCTTATCAACCTGATTTGATTCAAAACATTTAACATCTGAAATTCACTTGTACATATAAAACCTATACCAACACAATATTTTCTATCTACATAATAATAGCCTAGAAAACATATACACATTCATTTGTAAATATGTATGAAAAACTCTCGAAGGCTAAACAATACACACAAGCAATGATATTCTTCAAAGTAAAAATAGATACAATCACATACATTAATACAACAACATATACATACATACATTACCAAATACATTCCCTACCCACTTCCATTGACAACATGGTTGCCACTCTCTGTAGCTATTAGATTATTTCCCCAGAGATCGCAAACATAAATGCAATACAATAACCCTACATAAGCATACCAACGATAACAATCACTACATACATACAAATACATAGATCGCTTGTAACTACCCTGCAGTCAGACTGGGAGCAAGTGTCTTTGTGTCAACACTAAAATTCTGGTTAAAACTTTGGTATAAAAAGTTTTCTTCTATCCGTCACTATAAAAGAAGGAGAGAGGTGGAATTGTCAATACACATACATTTGTATGTTCGTAAATTATAGAAATGTATCAGTAAATAACTGTCTGGTTAGTATGTCTCATGACCCCCTAAGAACTACGTAGTCACTACCTAGTGAATTGTATTTTTATTAGTAGGGTTTCAAAGTATTGTATGGGGTATAATTATATAGTAGTACTGGTGACAAGCTAGTCAAAAGCTAATCAGCACATTTTCACCATCAACATTTCCTACTGGGTATAATGATTGTCTGCCACTACAACAAAAGGATCGGACACCGGTAGACACACAAGTACATACAAAAACACATACTCATAAACACATACACATACTCACATACACACATCCACATATACATCATACATCCATACACTGTAAGCACAACGCTTCTCTACAATAACAACAAAAGCTGTACGCTAGCACATACATAAACATAAAATCCAACTCACACACACACACACATAGCCCAGAAAATCTCAGCATGAAAATCCCCAAAATCCCCCCATTTTGAACAGGGTTGCCACCCTTTTTGATTTTTCCCGGTTTTGAATTCCCAAAACAGGACTCAGGCCCCCATTACCCATCTACTGAAATGGATTAGGATTAGTTGAATTTCTATAATTATAAACTTCAATCCAAAATTGATCAGTTTTTAGCAAATTATTCCATTTATGTATCCTTAAATTTCTGATACTTCGTTCTATTTCTTCAATTTCACCATCCCAGCAAAAATTACCGCTTCCCAGAAGAGTTTTTGTAAGCCAGCTAGAAGCAATGCATTCAGTTTCCAAAAAGCCGTTCATTTTTTGCTTTACTAATTCGTTTTACAGAAGCAATAATGTGTAGTTTTTGTGTACTCAGATGCAAAAGTTACTGGTATACATTTTTTTACTTTTGTCCACTTTGTTAGAGAGCCTTACGTTAGTACTTTACAGAAGCATTTTTGAAAGTTTTCACTGGTTAGTAATTAGATTATTGTAATCAAGTTATTTTATAACGTGTATGGTATCCTCTGTAATTGCTAGAAATATATTATTTTTTCTCACTATGAAAGATAAAGTTTTTCTTCCTTTGTATTTCACCAAGCTGAATTAACATTCTGCAAAGGAAACTTTGCATGTCTAAAAGGGGTGAAAGCAGATAGTTTTTGAAAATGAAAATAAAGCCACCACACTTTAACAAATTAATATTTAGTAGATTTGTAAAACGCACTAAAATCAAAGGTGAAAAGCACCAAAAAAAGGCACTAATTTCTTTTTAAAGCAACAATTTGAAAAATTCCGCACTGTTATGAATTAAAAAACTCTAAATCTAGTACGAAAAGCACTAAATTGGCACGATGCACACGAAGCACGAATGCGTAGTCTAAACAGCATGATTCATAAACATGATTCCGAGAGCGAAGCAGGTGATTCAACTCGTCGTCTAAACATAGCATTAAAGCATAATTAGTAAAGAATAAACGACAATGGTAAGACTGTTTTAAATTTACAGATGGTAACTTTGAGCCTTCATTACAAAACACATCAGCAAATTGAAATACTATGAATCAAACTAATTCACACATTCCATTTGCACAAACAAAACTTAAGGTGAAGTCACATAACACGCGTTAGTGCGCGTGCGAACTGTAGGCATCTGTCAAAAAAAGTTGAAATTGTGTTTTTGCATACGACAAGTTACATAGCAAATTCTTAGACGCGTTTGCCGCAGAAAGTTGGTTAACTTTCAACTTTTTAACGCGTCGTGTTGTTTTGACAACTAATAACACTGTACAACAAAATAACATATTTTGGCTGTCCTTTAGATAAAATTACACGGACTATATGGATTTCGATGCTTTAAATTCAAATCTGCTGTCAGTTTTTCTCTATCACGCAGAGATTTTTTTTTATGGGCGTGGCTAATTTTGGTCCCTAAATTAGTCGGCCATACTAATATATTTTACTATAACTCGAAAACCGCTATTTCGATTTTAATAGATAATAAACCAAAAGCCGCGCCACAAAATTTTGTTAAAAAAAATTTATAATCATTTTTTACCTATCTTTTATGGTTTCGGAGTTATTCAGAATTTAAAAGAGAAAAAAGTTTTTTTTATGCAAAAATCGCGTAATTTTTTCACATGAAAATTGCAATAAAAAAATCAGAAACTCAAAAGTTTCATATTTTTTACATTTTTCTTAAAACCACATATCCTAGGAATAAAACAAGCTATAAAACGTGAAAATCCAGCAATTAATCTTGATTTTATTCACAATTTAAAACAGGTACCTAAAAATGGAAAAATGTGTGTAATGCATTAAATGCAGTCACATTTACATCTGGCAGTGATGGGAAAGTTGGTACGATCGTACTTTTTTTGATAGTATTTGACATGAAAAAGTACCGTAGTACTCCCCTAAGAAATTTGATACTACCACGGGCAACTTAGAAATGCAGTCAGAAGACCCGCGCATGCATATATTTTGCCAATAATTAAATTGTTTTTTCGACAAATAGAACGAAGCTTTATTAGTAAAGATCTTTTAGAAAAGTGTAACCACAATTAAATATCAACGAAAACCATATTTCATTCAATGATATTTTATGTGGCACAGAAGTTGATCTATTGAAACAACTGTTTTAAATCAGTTTAAAGAAAATTTTAAAAATTTTATATTAAGTTCTAAGGGCAAAAGTGGACTTTGACAATAAAATGTTAGGTTGGTTTAGTAAGTTTCCCCCTGAAAGTATTTTATCTGTTAAACCAATATCATTATACCACTTTTAATTAAAATGTTCCCAGGGAAAAGAAAAAAAAAGAAAATAAAAATAATTTGAAATATTAACAACCAATATAGAGCACTGGCTTATATAAAAACGGTTACATTGTCTCCTCATTTTTGTAAAAGATACAACAGAGGCAAGGTCTTTGCTATTTATACACTGTTCATCAAAAATTTCACGGACTGCTTTCCTTTTATAAGCTGACCTATCGGCGCATTCATTTTTTAATTTATTTATCATTTTAAACTTATTTATTAGTTCCTCTGGTGGAGGATGGTTGTGATGGTACTCCAAGCTCAACTGCTCACACACTCCATCCTTTTTAAGTACAACTGTCACACTACAATCTTTAATATAACACCCATATCGGCAATATTCTTCATTGTCGCCGAATGGCTCTAAAAAATATATAATTCTGTTTATTTAATTTTGGTTCGATTTATTTGCATATCTAATTTGATTTATTTAATATGATTTACTTTTTGAATTGTATTGTATCACACAATGTGAATTACCTTAATGTATTCTTATTTGTCTTATATACTTAAATTCTTGTTATGCTTATGTACAATTTGTTGTTGTTTTATACATTGATCTCACTGCAGTGCTAAGTTTCGTTGAGTTATCCCGTTGGTTTGAATGTACATATGTATGTATATAACACAAGAAAAATTGCAAAAAATGTACGTACATAAATGAATAGTTGTCCAACAAAATATTTTAACCAAACTGTTAGTTTGTAAAGGAAAAGCACTGCGGTAAGTTCATTAGAAACATTAACATAATATTTAAGTAATTTTATGTATTTTTTTATAGAAATAAACGCACCGTAATTTAAAGAAATTGTTATAGTGTTTTTTGTGTTGTTAAATTCGCCCTTTACAAAACTGCGGTCGCAGCCAGCGACAAATTTTATTTCGCAACTGCATCTTTGGCTAATGTGATTTTGGTTCCTTGCCTGCCGGAACAAATAAATTATTTCACAACTCCACCTTTGGCGAATGTGCTTGTTTCCTGCCTGCCGGAATAAATTAACTAATAGAAATTATATCGCAGCAGTTTGGTGAAAGTAATTGTGGTTCCTTGTCTGCCGGAACATTTAAAAACAAATATACATATGTGTTAGAGGTTCCTTGTCTGCCGGAACATTTGTCGGACTATTTGTTTGTATTTGTGGTTCCTTGTCTGCCGGAACATTTAAAAATAAATATATATCTGTTAGTGGTTCCTTGTCTGCCGGAACATTTGTCATACTATTTGTCTGTATTTTTGGATCTTGGCCTGCCGGAACAAAAGAGTTTAAAGGGTCTGTTAGTGTGTTCTTAAAACATTATTTGTGCTTCATTATGCAAAGATCTCCAGTCAAAACGCGCCAGCAAAAGGCGGCAAGTCAAGATAATAGTCATTCTACGTCGGCTGAAACAATGCTCATTCCAGAACAAATTGCACAACCCGTGTCTTCACATACATATAGTGTCTCTAACGCAACAACAAGTGCCACGGGTGCTATCCCGAAAACGACTACAGCTGTACCGCCGCAAAATATACTAAATACTGTTGGTGAAGTACAACAAAATCTGCCACCACTGGTACCTGGACCTGGTGTGAGTTTTCAATCATCGCAAGATACAACGTCAGCAAACGTAAGTACTGGTATAGAATGTCTTCAACGTCAAATAGAAAGTTTGCAAGCCCAACTGTTAAATGCTCAAAGAGCCATCAGAACTTCTGAATATGCAAATATGGTGAACGTTGAGCAAAATGTGTCTGGTGCAGCAAGCGTTGCACCAAATGTAAGTGGTAACAACTTTGGCCCTGAAGATACAATTGAACGCCGTAACGCCACACCGTATCTTACTGCAACCCCAAGCTACCAAGGCCAGCACCAGTCGTTGACGAGTCAGCCTCTTAATTTTCAGTCTGTTGTTCCGTCCGTACCTATGCAGCGTAAAATTTGTGACTTGCCCGAATTTTTTGGCAATCCTGAGGACTGGCCCATGTTTTTGTCTGCCTTTGAACATTCTACTGCCGCGTATTTTTACAATAATTTTGAGAATTGTTTAAGATTACAGAAGGCCCTGAAAGGTGAAGCTAGGGAATGTGTGAAGTCGTTGCTCATTCATCCGAATAATGTGCCAACAGTTATTGATCAGCTCAAACTTCAGTATGGTCGTCCCGATGTACTGATTCGATGCCAGTTGCAGCAAATTAAAGAAATTCACCCCATAGGAGAAAATTCTGTTGACAAGCTTATTCCGTATTCCATTAAGGTGAGAAATTTAGCAGCGTTTTTAGAGACTGCAAATGGTCAACAACATTTATCGAATCCTACCTTAATGGAAGAATTAATTCAAAAGCTGCCAATGAGTAAGCGCTTGGATTGGGCTCAGTTTGCATCAACCTTACAACAGTGGCCTACTGTGTTGGATTTTAGTACCTGGCTGCAGCGAGTTGCAAATTTGGTAAGAAGTGTACAAACAACAAATTCTGTAGCCAGTCGCGCTAATGGTGAATCAAAGAGAAAAGTTGTGCTTCATACAGCTGATACTCAGCGAAAATCATGTTGCCCTATGTGCCAGGCATATCATAAATTATTTGAGTGCAAAAACTTTGTTGCATTAAAAGTGAACAGTCGTTGGAGTGAAGTAAAAAGAATGGGATTATGTTTTTCGTGTTTTGGTACTGGACACTCGAGTAGATTTTGTCGAGTCCGTAAGCCATGTTCAGTAGATGGCTGCTCGAAAAAACATAACAAGCTATTGCATGAAGCAAAGGTTAACGTCGTATCATCTGAGTTGGCCACTACATGTGGTTCAAAAAATTAATGTGAATCTGTTCTTAACTGTGTGTCTAAGAGTGGAAATAAGAGCGTGCTGTTGTTTCGAGTTGTGCCAATAATACTTTACGGCCCTAGTAAGAAAATAGAAACCTATGCGTTATTGGATGAAGGTTCTTCGGTTACTATGGTGGACAGCTCATTGGTGAAACAGTTGGGCTTGCTGGGGCAGCAAAGTAAGTTGAATTTGCATTGGTATGGTGGAAAAGCAGCGCAGGAAATGGCAACAGTAGTTAATATGCATGTTAGTGGTGTTACTAGCCTTAGAAAATATGCGTTACGGAACGCTTATGGAGTTTCGAATTTAAAATTGCCGACTCAAAGCCTCAATATCGATTTAAGCGCCCACTCTGATTTGCCGATTAAATTGTATAATGGTGTTGCTCCCAAAGTTTCGATTGGACTAGATCATTGCCATCTGGGCCTTCCTGATGAAATCGTGCCTCTAAATGAAAATGGTCCTTATGCCGCTAACACCCCACTAGGTTGGGTTGTATTTGGTCAAATTAAGGGTAAGTCATCTAACTCACATTTGTGTTTGTTGTCAGTGCAGCCAGAGAAAGTGCTTCATGACTTGGTAGAAAACTATTTTGAGACCGAAAGCTTTGGTGTAAAAGCTATGCCAGTCATTGAGTCAAATGATGACTTACGTGCTCGTCAAATTATGAGCAAATCTACTTATAAAGTTAATGGTAGATTTCAAACTCGTCTTTTATGGCGCAGTGATAATGTTGTGTTGCCTGACAGTTATTCTATGGCTTTGAACAGATTAATTGGTATCGAACGTAAAATTAAAAGAAATCCTGAATTTGGTACAGCCTATAAGTCCATAGCAAAGGATTATTTGTCTAAAGGTTATGTACGAAAATTGTCGCCTACTGAAGTTATTGATATATGTCCAAGAACTTGGTATCTTCCACATTTTGGAGTAGTCAACCCTAATAAGCCAGAAAAAATTCGTTTAGTTTTTGATGCCGCTGCTTCGGTCGAAGGTATTTCGTTGAATTCAAAATTACTGAAAGGCCCACAAGAATATAAGCCGCTACCATCGGTTTTATTTAATTTTCGTATTGGTGCTGTAGCAGTTTGCGGAGATATTAAGGAAATGTTTCACCAGGTTCTTGTGGCCCCTGAAGATAGATGCTCTCAACGCTTTCTTTGGCGAGAACATAATGAAAAATCACCTGATGTGTACGAAATGCTTGTCATGACATTTGGGGCTGCTTGTTCGCCTTGCATAGCCCATTATGTCAAAAATATAAATGCCTTGAGCTATCGTGATCGATACCCACGCGCCGTAAGGTCTATTGTGGACCATCACTATGTGGATGATTTTGTTGATAGTTTTCCGACGGCAGCGGAGGCTACTGGAATTGCGTCAGAGGTTCGCGATATTCATAAAGCAGCTGGGTTTGAGTTACGTAATTTTTCGTCAAACTCGTTCGAGGTTATAAAAGCTCTAAGAGGCACAGTAGACACCCCAGTGAATTTTTGCAACGATTTTAACGAGCCACGTTCGGAAAAAGTACTTGGTATGTACTGGCAACCAAAAGATGATACCTTTAGGTTCAATTTGAAGTTCCATAATGTGAATGCTGAGGTCTTAGAAGGAATAAAGCGTCCCACAAAACGCGAGCTCTTAAGTGTGGTTATGTCTGTTTTTGACCCACTTGGATTTTTGAGTAACTACATGATTACAGCAAAGCTATTGATGCGAGAAGTATGGCGACATGGTATAAAATGGGATGAAAGTTTGCCGGATGAAATAAACAACATGTGGAATAATTGGCGCAAAGAATTAAAAAATGTCGTCAATGTTAAGGTACCACGACATTATTTTAGATTTGGAATTCCCAAAAGTCTACAACTGCACGTATTTGTTGACGCCAGTGAAGATGCATTTGGTGCCGTATCATACTGGAGGTCTATAAAGGCTGATGGACGTATTGAAGTATCCTTTGTTGCAGCAAAATCGAGATGTGCCCCCTTAAAATCGATGAGTATTCCAAGGCTTGAATTACAGGCTGCTGTTTTAGGGTCTCGATTGGTGAGTACAATTATGAAGGAACATTCTATGAAGGTATCAAAAATTATTTGCTGGAGTGATTCTACAACCGTTATTAGTTGGATTGGTTCTGAAAGCCGAAAATACAAGCCATTTGTTGCTCATAGAATAACAGAGATTTTAGATACTACTAGTCCAACGAATTGGAGGTGGCTTCCAACTAAAATTAATATTGCTGACGAAACGACTAGAATGAAGAGACAAGTTGAGCTTTCAGAAAATTCTCGCTGGTATAAAGGCCCCAAGTTTCTCTATTGTAATGAAGATGAGTGGCCAAACTCTAATTTAGAAATGTTTGATAATTTGTATGAAGAAGAATTGCGGCCTAAATTTGCATTGCTAGTGATCACCCCTGCTGTTATTGAAATCAACAGATTTTCCTCTTTTTTGAAATTAAAACGTACAGTCGCATGGGCTTTACGTTTCATTAATCGGTGTCGTAAAAAATTTTGTCCTAATGAAGAAAACGGTTTAACTGCTGCCGAGTTGAAAAATGCAGAAATTTATCTTTGCCGTCAAGCCCAGCAGAGTAGTTTTAATGCGGAAATTGAAATAATTAAAAGTAAGAGTAGTTTGCCCAAAAGTAGTGAATTATATAACTTGTCGCCGTATATAGATGAAAATTCATTGCTTAGAGTTTATGGTCGTTTGGACGTAGCAAGCTGGTTGCCATTGAACATAAGGCGCCCGATAATATTACCGTCCTCTCATGCTATCACCAGGTTGTTTGTGGCTCATGTACACGAAAAGATGAAACATCAAAATTTTGAAGCCACGATATGTGAAATTAGAAGAGCATATTGGATTCCTCGATTAAGAAGTGTTTTGCGTAAGACTATTTCTAATTGTTTTGTTTGTAGATTTAGTCGTACATTGCCAGTGCCGCCATTTATGGGCTCCTTGCCAAAAGATAGACTTACTCCATATATACGCCCTTTTTCCTACACTGGTTTGGACTATTTTGGGCCAATTACTATAACTATTGGTCGCCGTCATGAAAAGCGTTGGGTGGCTTTATTTACTTGCCTTACAATTAGAGCCATTCATTTGGAAGTCGCATTCGATTTGTCGACAGATGCGTGTATTCTTGCAATACGAAATTTTATAAATCGACGTGGTTTGCCTACAACACTTAGAAGCGACAATGGTAAAAATTTTGTCGGTGTTGACCAAGTGGCAAAGCGTTTTGGAGAAGTATTTAATGTGGCTCAAGTTCAAGATGAACTATCATCGAAAGGAATAGAATGGCAGTTTAATTGTCCATATAACCCGGCTGAAGGTGGTGCATGGGAGCGCATGGTTCAGTGCGTCAAAAGAGTATTGCAGTCGACTTTAAAAGATACCTTTCCCCGTGAGCATACTATGCAGAGCTTATTAATTGAAGCAGAAAATATTGTGAATTCCCGTCCATTAACGCACTTGCCACTAACCCACGAAGACGAGGAGCCACTAACGCCACTTTTTGCTAGGGTGCCCAAACACTACGCAAACTCCCGCTGGAGCAGTGTCTGATCAGCCAATTGTGCAAAAAAAGCAATGGCGCATCTTCCAACAGCTGCGCGATCACCTTTGGAAGCGCTGGATCATAGAATATTTGCCCACTTTGACGAGACGCTCCAAATGGTGTGAACGAACGAAGCCTATTGCCACCGGTGATCTTGTGCTAATTTGTGATCCAGACGTATCTCGAAAAAATTGGAGGCGAGGTCGTGTCGAAGAGGTATTTACAGGCAGAGATGGTGTGGTTCGAAGCGTAAATGTACGCACAAGTACAGGCATACTTAAACGCCCCGTGTCAAAGCTAGCCGTTCTAGATCTGGAGTAGTGAATCGTAGCCGATCCACGGGGGTGGGAATGTCGCCGAATGGCTCTAAAAAATATATAATTCTGTTTATTTAATTTTGGTTCGATTTATTTGCATATCTAATTTGATTTATTTAATATGATTTACTTTTTGAATTGTATTGTATCACACAATGTGAATTACCTTAATGTATTCTTATTTGTCTTATATACTTAAATTCTTGTTATGCTTATGTACAATTTGTTGTTGTTTTATACATTGATCTCACTGCAGTGCTAAGTTTCGTTGAGTTATCCCGTTGGTTTGAATGTACATATGTATGTATATAACACAAGAAAAATTGCAAAAAATGTACGTACATAAATGAATAGTTGTCCAACAAAATATTTTAACCAAACTGTTAGTTTGTAAAGGAAAAGCACTGCGGTAAGTTCATTAGAAACATTAACATAATATTTAAGTAATTTTATGTATTTTTTTTATAGAAATAAACGCACCGTAATTTAAAGAAATTGTTATAGTGTTTTTTGTGTTGTTAAATTCGCCCTTTACAAAACTGCGGTCGCAGCCAGCGACATTCATATACATGTTTCTGGCGGAAAACTTGCTTTTCATCTATTAACACCAATAGCTTAGAATTTTTCCTAAATCCACTAACAAATTCATAATTATAACACAATTTTTCCATCTGAACTTTTTTTAACACGTTTAGACTTTTAGTTCTGTACTCTATCACGATCATACACACACTAAAATGTATGTATTCCATTGCATTCTTAGTAGTTTAAATTTATAACGGTAGTCAAAAAATTTACAAGTCGGACAATAATTGCTTTTAAATTTTTATGGACACTATGACACGACAAAAAGTGACATAATGTCCATTGACATTATGACATTTTGTTAATTGATGTAATGAATGTCCATGGACACTACGACACATTTTCTTTGTCATAACGTCCATGGACATTATGTCCTTGGACGCTGTGACATGTAACCATAAAAACGCATTAGATGCATACATGTTTCCTGATATATCGAGAGTAGCTTACGGAATTTTATCCATGCCTCACTCCGCTGTAAATGTCGAAAGGATTTTCTCTTACCAAAATTTCATGAAAACAAAATATAAATCAACATCCATCGTATTCTGTAACTCGCTAAAGCTAAATCTCTATCGCTAAGAATCCATAAAATCAATTTGTCGATTTTCGGCTACGAATGCAATTTTCAAACGGGTATTAATAAATCAGGTAATGGCTTAAAAATGTAATTCGTCGAAATTTTATTGCTTTATGTCATCGCCAAAAATTTTAAATTTTCTATTTGTTCAGCATTTTAGCGGTCGAATTTAGCTTTAGCTTTAGCGAGCTATGGAATACGGGGGCAAGCTTTATGTTTCAACAGTATTAAGTCTAATCCAGGCTACACCTATTTGTATATTTGTACCTATGTGTTCCTTTTTTTTGTAAATGAATTTCTTATAATTTTTTGTTAATAAAATTTAAATAAGAAATATTATAATTTTTGGTACCGAAATGCAAATCTCATTTCCCATCACTGACATTTGGTAATGCTATTGAAAGGGCATTGCGGGCAGGTAACAGAACATTAAATTGTGAATAAAATCAAGATTTATTGCTGGATTTTCACGTTTTATAGCTTGTTTTATTCCTAGGATATGTGGTTTTAAGAAAAATGTAAAAAATATGAAATTTTTGAGTTTATGATTTTTTTATTGCAATTTTCATGTAAAAAAATTACGCGATTTTTGCATAAAAAAAACTTTTTTCTCTTTTAAATTCTGAATAACTCCGAAACCATAAAAGATAGGTAAAAAATGATTATAAATTTTTTTTAACAAAATTTTGTGGCGCGTCTTTTGGTTTATTATCTATTAAAATCGAAATAGCGGTTTTCGAGTTATAGTAAAATATATTAGTATGGCCGACTAATTTAGGGGCCAAAATTAGCCACGCCCATAAAAAAAAATCTCTACGTGATAGAGAAAAACTGACAGCAGATTTGAATTTAACGCATCGAAATCCATATAGTCCGCATACTTTTATCTAAAGGCTATTTTGGCTGTTGTACAGTGTAATCAGTCGACAAAAAAAAAAAGAAAAAATTTAAACAAATTAGAATCATGAAGGAGAATCTTAATAAAGAGTTTAAAAACTATATAGCATTGCACAAAAAGGATTTGAAAATATTCCAAGATAATTTTTCAATGTAAAAATAAATAAAAAATCTGAAAGAAAATGCGTTTATAACGCGTGTTGTGTAAAGTTTTCAAGCGCACGATATTCGTCGACGAACAAACGCGTGTTATGTATTTCTACCTTAAAAGCATAATTAGTAAAGAATAAACGACAATGGTAAGACTGTTGTAAATTTAGAGATGGTAACTTTGAGCCTTCATTACAAAACACATCAGCAAATTGAAATACGATGAATCAAACGAATTCACATATTCCATTTGCAATAAAGTTTCGTATATGAGGCAGAAATCTACATCAACTGACACCACACACAGTGGACCAAACACAGAAGAACGCTGATGATGAAGGTTTAGTGGCCTTCGAAAACGGCTAGCTGTTCCGTTCAACTAGGTGTTGTCAGAATATTTACAACTAACTTTGATGTTTAAAATTTTTAAACGCACTAATAATCCCAAATTGTTTCAACTTTGTTATTTGTTGTTAGGCTTCTCATTTGTTTAAATGAAAGTTTATAACATAATAACTCTAGTTGTTCTAAGAAATTTGGGTAAAGGTTCCCTGATGATCTGCATTAGCAACAGTGAAATGCGCATAGGATCCAGCTAAACCCCTCAATAATCAATTTCAATGTATTTTTAATAAAAAATATTTTACTTAATAAGTAAAATAATAATTTGGGATTATTAGTGCGTTTACAAATTTTAAACTTAAATTTTAACAGTTCCCATAAAAACACTAAGTTTGAAGTTATTTGTTCATTAATAATTATCACATGTAATTTGGCTTAAAAAGCAATACGAACCTTAGCCCGTTCAAATTATAAATATAAAAGCTTCATTGTTTTTGTATATATATATAATCTCTGACCATTGTTGCCATATTTTATTTTCAAAAATCTTCAAGTCGACCAAAAAAACTTTTTGTCATTAAAAATCTTTTTAATAATTTTGAGCTTACTGCTTTCAAATAAGGGGTGAAAGTGGAATAAGTTGCAATGGAGTGTGTGGCAAAGCATTCCATATCACAAAAAATGTGCGTGAATAGACCAATATTCGGCGAAAATTATAGACGAAAATAGATTTATAAGGTATATTTGTGATGATTGCATGCAATATATACAAAACATTGATTTAGTAATAAAAGAAATTCAAGATGGAGTTCTCGAAAATAAACAACACCTAATAGACTATAAACATGAATTTAAAACATCACTAAATCAGAATGAAACCGAAATTAAAAAATTATTAGAAGCTATTGAGACACGGTATGAAGAAAAAATTAATAAAATGATTAAATTACAAAAATCTTGTGAAAAAAATGTTGAAGACGTTAAAAAATTAGTTGATAATGTAAACGAAATTGAAAACAACAACAAAAAACTGTATTAAACAATAGAAGAAAAAATGAAAATATGTGTAAAGAGATCAAAAAAGTGATAAATGAGTCAAGTACAAAAACAACATATGGAGAAGCAGCTAGAAACAAAGAGTTAGCATGTACGAGCAAACAAGTACCCCTAATTGTAAAACCAAGGGAAAAGCAATCAGCGGTTAAAACAAAAAAAGAGTTAAATAAAATTAATCCAGTTGATTTAAAAATAACAAACGTTATAAGTAAGAGAAACTGTTTAAACCAAAACGCTATTCTTATATATATTTTGATAGTTTGTACTTAGTCAAGGTCCAAATTTATTCCTCCTTTAATCATTCTTGATTTTTCGGAGTGTTTTCTTGGACTTTGACTAGTAAAATATCTAACGGTTTGGTTTATTCGTTCGTTCGGTACTTTGATATCTTTTGTTTGTGCTTATTAAAATCACTATTTTTTTTGTGAGCCTTGAACAAGAGTTATAACGTCTTCACGCAAAGCGATATAATTTAAAGCTAAAATACCGAAAATAAAGTATCCTTAATTTTACAGAATTTAAACAATTGTTTTTTTATTTTCCTCCATCTCTACACGCGAACATTTGGTCCTTCGAGCCGGATTTGTATCAAAGGCGCTAATTATTTAATTTTCTTTATACTATTTTAAAGCTACATATACATCAAATTTTCCGACGCAAAAAGTATCGTTATTCTTCAAATTTTTTCAATTTCACTGGATAATAAAAGGCGCGTAAGTCATTTTATAAAATAAATAAGTATATAAAAGAAAAAAGTGTAAAGATAAAGAGGAGAACAATTGTTGTTGTTTTCATAATTACATTTGTACATACATACATACATGATTGATCGCTTTACAATAATATTACAAGGCATATTTGTGTTGAAAACGCCATCTGGCTTTCAAATATCCTTGCTAAATTATTAATTGTGACGTTTGCTTTGATTTATTTTTGCTTTCTATATTTGTGCTAAATAAATCAACAGTGTGTTTATTTACGTGGACGGACAGAACTATTACAAAAAAGTAAAATTTTATTGGAAATTTTCTAAATTTTCTCCTTGGTGAATTTTTAAAGTGAAGAGTAAATTAGTGACAAATTAAAATAAATAAAGTTAATTCGCGATTGCATAATTAAAGCATTAGTGTTGTGGTACAAAGGATTTATTGTTGTGAGACATAAATACACGTAGCTTTTATTAACTCTTTGCTTCTTCATTTTATTTTCTACTTGATTAATGTGCACTCTATAGTCGGTCAAATTGGTCGAGATAGTGTTTGTAGAAATTTTTTGTGAAAAATTGCAAAGATATATTAATAATCAAATTTAATTCGATCAAATTGTTGATACGAATATTTTGTGGAACAATTATTTGAATTGAAGCGAAAGTTTTTTATATATTTCAAATAAATTAAAGCAAAATAAATAAAAAAAAAGCAAATTTGTATCACAAACAGAAAATGTCTTCTGCAATTTTAAACAAATTTATTCGTGTACCAGATGCTCATATCAAATTTGAAGCAAAATTGAATGATATACGTGAAGACGTACATAATATATACAATTTAGAAATTCACCGTGACGAATTAAAGGAATTATGGGATAAAATAAAAGTTGTTTATGAGGATTGTCTTGAGGAGATGGACAATAATCCAAAAACCGATCCTAACGATGCCGCTATAACAATGGCTAAATATGATGCGTCTTATGCGGCTTATTTAAATTGCTTGTCTGCAATTAATGAAAAATTGCAACAATTTGAAAGGGTTCCAAAATTAAATGAATCGATGGTGGGAAATGCTACTGCTACCACAAGAATTCTGATCATAATTTATCTTTACCCCCATGTGATGTAAACACATTTGAAGGTGATTATGTTTCATGCCAGCCTTTCGAGACCTTTTTACGGCTTTATGTATAAATAGTTCTCGTCTAAGTAATATAGAGCGATTTTGTCATTTGTTAAGGAAAACTGCCGGTGAAGCAAAACAAATCATATCAAAATACCCACTGAGTAATGAGGGTTTTGATACTGCCTGGCAACATTTAAAAACAGCATATGAAAATCCTCGTATGCTTGTAAATAATCAATTAAAAGTTTTGTTCCAGCTTCCTTCATTTGATAAAGAGTCTAGCGACGGTCTTAAAATTTTGCAACGAGGTATAAATAATTGTTTGACTTCGCTTGCAATATATAAAGTTTCAACCGAAAGTTGGGATCCAATCCTAATTTTTATGTGTATTCAACGTTTGCCCACGTCTACAGTCAGTTTATGGGAACAAAGTGTTCGAGAAAAATCGGAATTGTCTAAATGGAAAGATTTCGACACCTTTCTGACAAAGGATTCAAACTTTAGAATGCGTGAACGAACTTAAAGACTTATCGGTTGGAAAACCTTCAATACAAAAAACCAAAGTTCATGTAGCGAATTCAAGTTCTAATTCAACTTCTTGTGTCCTTTGTCGTGCACCAGGACATGTCCTGAGAACGTGCAAGCGATTTAAGGGTCTTTCAATTTCAGAGAGGTATTCTATGGTTAAAAAATTCCGTTGTTGTGTAAATTGCTTGTCGCGGGAACATGAAGTGAAAAATTGTAAGAGTGCCTTCAATTGTAGTACATGCAATAAAAGGCATCACACCTTGTTGCATCGTGAAGCAACGATTTCTCAGGATGTGCGTTCCGCTACTCCATCTTCCACCTCCAGCGGCATACGTCCCACTGGGACTTTCCATCGTCAGACTTTTCACGTTACTCAAAATCGTAAAGTGATTTTGGGAACTGCTATGGTGAATCTTATTCACCAGGGTATGACATATCCTGCCCGGGCTCTTATTGACCCGGCCTCGGAAACTTCGTTTGTTTCACAAAATTTAAAAAATCGCTTGAAGCTACCTGCACATTCGACGAATGTTACAGTTTCTGGTATTAACCAAACAGTTTCTGCCACAACTAGAAAGGTTTGTCCTTTAAAAATTAGTTCGCTGGTAGACCAAACTCTTGTCTTGCAAACAATGGCCTTTGTATTACCAAATATTTCCGGTGCATTGCCATCTTTCCTAGTCGGTCCAGAGCTTCGCAAGAGGTTTTTGGATTTACAACTGGCCGATCCCAATTTTTATCAATCAAGACCAGTTGATATTTTATTAGGGGCTGATATATATCCGCAGTTGATTTTGAGCGGGATTCAACTATACGGTTTCGAATCTTTAATAGCTCAAAATACCATATTTGGATGGATAATCACAGGGTCTGTGACAGAAACACCAGTTCAGGTGTATTCAACCACTATAGAAACTTCACAGGAAGATAGTCTGAATAGGAATCTTCTTCGCTTTTGGGAGCTAGAAGAAACACCGAAAAGGAAAATAGCTTCACCCAGTGACAAAATTTGCGAGGAAATTTATAGGAGAACTACGCGACGCAACACCGACGGCCGCTATGTAGTGACGCTACCTTTTAAGCCGGAATTTCCTCATTCTATTAGCTTGGGCTCTTCAAGACAGAATGTGACGGCACAATTCTTGAGAAATGAGTCCTCCCTTTTGCGAAAAAGTGATGTCAAGGAATTATATGATAAAGTGGTTAAAGAATATTTAACTCTAAATCATATGAGACCAGTGACGAGTGATTCTGCTAAATCCTCAATTTCGTGCTATCTTCCTCATCATCCTGTGATTAATCCTGATAGTAAAACTACAAAATTGCGTGTTGTATTCAACGCATCAAAAAAGACCTCGAACGGTAATAGTTTAAATGATTGCCTATATGTGGGCCCCACTTTGCAATCAGATTTAGTGCTGTTAATTCTTCGTTGGAGGCTATTTCGATATGTTTTTAATTGCGACATTACGCAAATGTATAGACAAATATGTCTTGATCCTACGCAAACTCAGTATCAACGTATACTATTTCGGTCTTCTCCGACGGAGGAGGTAAAAGAGTATGAGTTACTGACTGTAACCTTCGGTGTAAATTGCGCTCCCTATCTGGCGATACGGACACTTTTACAATTAGCAGATGACTCTGAAGAAAAATACCCTCTTGCGGCCAGTATTTTGCGCCAGTCTATGTATGTTGACGACGTACTAACGGGTGCTCATGATATTTCATCTGCTCTGAAGGCGCGGGATCAACTTCGATCTGCTTTATCTTCGGCAAAATTTGAGCTTAGGAAATGGACTTCTAATACGATTGAAATTTTAAATGGTCTTCCTTCCGAGTACCTAGTAGATTCGAAACTTTTAACATTTGTTGAATCCAGCAGCTCAAAAACATTAGGTATTCAATGGAATGCTCAATTAGATTCATTTTATTTTAAAGTGGAGCCTATTGTTGATAAATTGAATTATACCAAAAGAGAGGTGTTGTCTACCATTTGATACCGTAGGTTGGCTAGGACCTGTCATCATTATTGCCAAGATTAGTATGCAAAAAATTTGGCGCGACAGTATTGAGTGGGATGATAAATTGCTTCCTTCCATGGACCATGAATGGAGAAAATTCGTAAGTTCTTACACGGAAGTAAACAATATAAAAACACCAAGATGGGTAAAATATGGGCCTGGTACTTCTGCCGAACTTCATGTTTTTTCTGATGACTCAGAAAAAGCATACGCGGGGGTAATTTATATTAGAATTGAGTCATTTGGAGAACATCATACATATTTGCTTTCCTGTAAAACGAAAGTTGCTCCTATAAAGACGATTTCTCTGCCTCGCTTGGAACTTTGTGGTGCAGTGTTGGCTTCTGAACTGCTAAAAACTATTGTTAGAGAAATTGATATACCACTTAAGCAAGTATATTGTTGGACAGACTCAACTATTGTCCTTTGCTGGTTGAGAAAAACGCCTAGTAGATGAACAACGTTTGTCGCTAATGGAGTTTGCAGAATTCAAGAAAATGTGGGAAAACACAACTGGTATCATGTTAGGTCGGAAAACAATCCAGCGGATTTAGGTAGTAGAGGACTTTCACCGTCGGATTTGAGTAAAAGTGATCTCTGGTGGCATGGACCCAGCTGGCTACGCGAGCCTAAATATAAGTGGAGCATAAAATATCTTTCCCCTCTAGATACTGATGTTGAAGCCAGGGCTACCAGAACACACGCAACTTTCTTTTCGAATTTCAAAGATATTCTCGATAGATTTTCTACCATAGGACACATTCTTCGCACAAAGGCAAGCACTTGTTTGAATCTATAACCATTTCAAGCGAAGAAATAAAGGAGGTAAAATTACGGTTCGCAATTTTGGCTCAGAAGGTTCGTTATCCTGAAGAACTACAATCTCTTTTGTTAGGGCAACCGATTTCGGGAAAAAGTTCGTTACAATCGCTTAATCCATTTTTGGATAACAACGGAGTAATGAGGCTGAATGGTCGTTTGGCGAAATCTCCATCTTTGTCTTATACTGAAAAACACCCCATCATTCTACCGTATTCCTGTCGTTTTACCCTTCTCTTAGCCGAGTTTGTACATGTACTTTCGATTCATGGTGGAAATCAACTAATGTTGAGAATTATTCGCATTGAGTATTGGGTTCCCCGTCTGAAAATTTTGGTCCGTACTGTAGTAAATCGATGCAAACGTTGTATACTAGATCGGAAACGCTCCTGCACTCAAATTATGGCTGCTTTGCCTCCAGAAAGAACTGTTTAGATCGACCCTTTAACACCACTGGTGTAGACTTTGCTGGCCCATTTGATATGAAAAGTTTTAATGGCCGTGCTTGTAAAATCACGAAAGCATGCGTATGTATTTTCGTTTGTTTTTCGATAAAAGCAGTTCATTTAGAGGCGACCGCTGACTTGTCAACGGACGCATTTTTAGCGGCTTTTCATCGTTTTATTTCTAGACGAGGTTGTCCACTAACAATATTTTCTGACAACGGTACGAATTTTGTGGGAGCTTCTAGAGATATTGAAAGAGATTTTCGTACTTTTCTAGCAGAATGTAAAGTCCGAATGTCTTCTACTTTCGGCCTACAAGGTTTTACTTGGCGCTTTATTCCCGTTGGAGCCCCACATATGGGGGGATTATGGGAAGCCGCTGTTAAAAGCTTTAAAACGCATTTTCGAAAAGAAGCTCAATATTTAAAATATAAATTTGAAGAACTTTCTACCATATTAGCCAGAATTGAAGCGTGTCTTAATTCTCGACCCTTGTGTCCCTTATCAGACAATCCTAATGAGCCTGTGGCGCTTACGCCTGGCCATTTTCTGATAGGGTGTCCAATATTAACTCCGCCAGAACCAACTATTTTGGAAACCCATGATAGTATAATAAATAGATACCGTAAACTCAAAGCCTTTTCACAAGACTTCTGTCGCAGATGGAAAGAAGAGTATTTGCAAAGTTTACAAAAACGATATAAATGGAAGTTTCCTGAGAGAAATATAGAGGTTGACGATCTGGTTGTTATTCGACACGAACACCTTCCTCCTACGTCTTGGAAATTAGGTAGGATAGTTAAGACTTATCCGGGGACTGACGCCTATATTCGAGTCGCGGACATACGTACTGCAAACGGCATTGTGAAGCGACCAAGCACCAAATTGGTCATTCTGACCACATAATAAAGAACATTTTATTAACTTCCATTGTTTCCTAGTAATATGGATCCCCTATGTTCCTTGTTGGAAGAAGCTCTTTAGGAAGAGAACGAGGAGGCAATGGAAGTAGCCACTCCGGCTCCAGTAGCTTCAGACACCATTTCTCCCAAAGTTGACCCAACTCATGTGGCGTTTTTACTTGGAAAGGAGTTACCTGAGACCTCGGAGGCGGCTAACTCCTCGGCAAGCCCAGTTATTTCTATTCAGGACACTGTGGCTTCGGAAAATCTGCCGGCTAATAAACGGCCTAAAACCAATGCTCCTACGTGCAGCCTCTGCAAAAAACAGCATCCCCTGGTAGCTTGCTTTCGCTTTAGACGCTTGCGACATGAGGAGATATTGCGACATTTGTTGATTTGGGGTCACTGCACTCGATGCTTCGCCAGCAATCACAAAGTCAAAGACTGTGCCAGCGTTCGTAAATGTAGCAAATGCCAGGAGGACCACCATACGTTGATCCACTTTTCAAAAGGAAACGACAATATTCCACAAAAACCGATTGATAAACTCCCACTGAAAAAGATGAAGAAACCAACGAAAGCAGTTCCGTCGAGAGCGATTCAGGTTAATATGACGCCTTTGCCACTTCGCCATGTGATGACTTTCTCCCCGACGGTCCAGCTAATGTTGCAGGTGGGAGTTCGTGAGCTTCCAGTTCGGACAGTTATCGATGTCTGTTGCGACATTAGTTATGTTAGCGATCAACTAGTCCGTAAACTGGGGCTGACAACTGCAGGTGGATATTGTCGTTTGAGCGTACGGTCAATTTATGATTGCCATAAAAGAATTTCGCTTACGGCGAAAATTAAAGAAATGCATGGCATAAAGACGCCTCGCGTAAGTATGGCAGAGGATGTAAAGAAACTGTTTCCGGGGTTGCAGCTGGCTGACCCCACTTTCCATCATTCCCGACAGGTGGCTTTGGTTTTAGGTCCTGAGCTTAGCCCGCATATTATGACGGGAAACGTATTTTCCTCTCCAGGTTCACCCTTAGCCCAATATACCACCTTTGGTTGGGTGATATCCGGCCCATCGCCGCTGCAACATTTTTATTTTAAATTTTGTTAAGCAATTACATATGTACATATCTCTGTATTTTAGAATGTTTGAATTTTTTTTTCTAAATACAAGATATTAAACCTTTTATTGAATAACATTGTTATTGCAAGGTGGCCGGCAATGTTTAAACCAAAACGCTATTCTTATATATATTTTGATAGTTTGTAAAATTTCCCCTATTCAATTGAATAGTACTTAGTCAAGGTCCAAATTTATTCCTCCTTTAATCATTCTTGATTTTTCGGAGAGTTTTCTTGGACTTTGACTAGTAAAATATCTAACGGTTTGGTTTATTCGTTCGTTCGGTACTTTGATATCTTTTGTTTGTGCTTATTAAAATCACTCTTTTTTTTGTGAGCCTTGAACAAGAGTTATCACGTCTTCACGCAAGGCGATATAATTTAAAGGTAAAATACCGAAAATAAAGTATCCTTAATTTTACAGAATTTAAACAATTGCTTTTTTTTATTTTCCTCCATATCTACACGCAAGCAGAAACGGAACAATAGTGATACACAGTGAAAATGGCGAAGAACGGGAAAAAATTAAGTGCACGATTCAAGATAAAATATCGGAACAGTATGAAATCAAAGTTCCTAATACATCAGAGTACAAAATAAAAATTACAGGCATGACTTTTGAATATAATGAAAATGAAATTATTGAGAAAATAAAAAAACAAAATTATAATTTGGCAAACTCTAATTTTAAATTTATCGAAAAATATAAAGTAAAAAGGAATAATAAAATAGTATATACTGTAAAATTTAAAGTTGATAGCGAATCATATTATAGAAGAAGGAAGAGTAAATATTGGTTGGGAAAAATGCAGAGTATTTTCTTCCAACCGTATCTGTTTTAAAGCAGAATTATTCGCAACTGGAACGTTCTGAAGTTCTGGTACACTGCGATATTTATTGTCGTAAGATAGGTGTAAAATGTACTCCATGAATCGAATCCGAGCATGAAGTGGTGATATTCCAAGCTTAAGGGCATCTTCATTAGTTGGAGTATAATTCTCAATGTCCTTAAAATCGGAATTTTTCTTTCCGCATATATTACAAACCAAATAAGATTTTGTATTATTATTACTCGTCCTAATATATGAACGTCAATGGGTTCCATATTAGAAATTTCATGTTTTATACCATCAACCAGATTTTGAGTTGCTTCTTTGTTTTCCTTGATGTATTCAAAACGTATTGGTCGGCATAAAAACTTTGAACCTGGAGTAGTATTTACCCACACATCTTTAAATGCATTTTTACTTGTTGAAGGCATTTCATTATGTAGTCGAAGCCTTAATGGTACTAACGATGCCATTAAAACTTTGGAAAAGTCATTATCGTATTCACTGGGCTGTCTATATTCTGAAAATCCAGATGATCCATCACATCCCCATTTGTATATTAGTGTTAGTTCAGAATTATTACATGTATCTAAGTCTCTTTCGTCAAAAGTAGCGATGAGTCTTGATGCTGTATTATGAAGAAGGTCTGACAAACTAATGACTGCACTTCGGCTATCCACTGTTATCAGATGTGGCAAAATTTCCGATTTTCTTTTAAACAACAATGTACTTGATGGCAAAGGCCCACTTTTTTCTTTAAGCACCTTCCTTAAGATATCGTATTTATTTCTTGAAAGGCCCAAATTAAGAATGAGTGCTAGTGCATCTTCCACCGTAAAAGGTTTACTATATTTTGCCGTTGGAATGCTTTCCACCATCCGTCTTAATCTTTTTGGAGACGCAACTGGTAGCACATCTACGATTTTGCCTGCTTCTTTAAGTTGAGTCTTCGCTAAAATCAATTTGAATGAATCTTTGATTTCATTTTCCGAATACGTATTTGTCAAGTCTTCTTGTTTAATCCTTTTGCTCCTGCGTTGAACGTTATCGTAATCTTTATTTGGCCGACCAAACTTCTTTGGGTATATTTCCGTAGATAGTCCCATATCTAACCAATCCTGATTTTTATTCTCAAATTTAGAAATTGATTTATAGCATTCACGTATCTTCTTTTCATATAATTTAAAAAATTTTCAAGTTTTTTCGATAAATCGGTGTTTACAGATAAACCATATGTAGTAGATATTATGTACATCATTTGGTCTACCTTGTCCAACCGAGTAGTACCATCAGTGAGATTTTCCCACATTAATTTGCAGAGCGATTTATTTTTAATTGTTATCTCCATGATAGCTATAACTGAAATAATGACATTAAATTCATCGCAGCTTAAATATATAGCTATTTTACAAGCTACGAATACAAAACCGATACAAATATCAGGTAAAACCATACCCATATTGGAGATATGCGCGCAGGTACCTTTGTCCTTCTGGGTATATAAATATACTTATATTTATGTATATAAATTCTTATATTTTATTGTATTTAAGTAAAGAAAGTATTTAATAACAGCTTCAAGAGTTCATAAAAAATGTGGGTTTGTTTGAGTATCAGATAAAACACGTAAATTGTTACCTGAGGTGTTATATTTGTGTATACATTTTAAGACTCATATAATGGCAAAGGAGTACATATTATATACCGTTGAATAGACAATTATATCTACTATTGTAATAACATAGAAAAAATTAAGAAACATTTGCAGTAAAGAAAATAAGATCAATAATTTAGACAAAAATAAAAAATGTAGAAAATTAAAATTTTTAATCAAAATTGGATTTCGAATATTTCAAAAAGTATTGAAGGTAGGAGAATAATTCTTTTTTCAGTTTGCAAAGCTTAATTTATACTATTGATAAAAATTAAAATGATACCCAATTTATAATTTTATAATACTTTTTTCTTATTGGGAAAAATTGTGTTAGAAAACTTTTAGAATTTTTAGAAAATCTCCTCTCCTGCCTACATTTATGTGTAGGATGTCAAGAGTATCTTACAGGTTACTTACAACAAATTTATTAATAATAAAAAACCAAAAAATTTACAAAAACGACCGTGCAATTTTTTTGCCACATCCGAAAATCGGATTTTTTGAAAAAATTGCTAGTTTTCGACCAATGCTGAATGTAGGGTGCACCAACAACAATCTCCAAAATTTATTTCACAGCCTTTCTCAATGTCTCCTTTCTCAGAAACAATCAAAGTTTTTATCAAATACTTAATAATTTTTTAAAATATTCCAATTAAGAATACTTTTTTCACAAAATATACCAAATTTTTTCATAATTTTTAAAAATCCAAATTGCAAAATTATTCCTTGCTACAATTTTTGAGATATCAAAAAAATTTTTTTTATATGAATTGTAATGGAGTTTTCTTTCAAAAACATTAAAACATACTGATTTTTGCCAAGTAATAAAGAAGTTATGTACTAACGAATAAAAAAAGTCAAGGCCAAAAATTAAAAAATAAACTTTTCAAGTCAAATAACTTGGAAACTGAAAGAGATAAAATAGTACTCTTGGCATGTTTTATTTTTATTTCTTAACGTAGATTGTCCCGCTGAAAAAATTATTGAAATCGGTCCCTATTTACAAAAGTTACAAGCTCGGAAAGAATTTCGATACCCGCACTTTCCCACTTTGAGGCAGTTTGGAGCTACCCTGTTTTACAACAGGGTGCCTCGAAATATGCTTTCTAAAAATTTCAACACTTCTACTTTCCAAAACAGTTGGTTTCATCGAAATCGGTTAACTAGTTCAAAAGTTGCGGACTTTTTACCACTTTTTTTTTAATTCACGCCACTGTGCTATGTTTGAAGAAAATCGGTCCAGACGTTTAGAAGATGTCACATCTTTTCTAGATATATCGGGGGGTTTTTTAAAATTTAAAATTTTTGTTATTAATACTAATAATAATAATAATAAAAAAAAATTCAGTTAAAATTATTTTGTTTCAAGTAAATTTATGTATGTTTACATTCTACGTATGTACTCTCGGACTTGCTCAAGCTTTCACAAAAAGAGGAGACAAATTGTGGCATTCGATATCGAACAAATTTTCAGAAAAATCTATCGAACTCATTCAGTCGGTCGTTTTTGACACAAACCTATGATCAAACCCATGTAGTTTAACTGGGTTTGATAAAAAATTTGCGTCAAAAACAACCAACTGAATGAGTTCGTCCCAAGTCTGTTTGTATTAAAATTTCGTTCGATATCGAATAACGAATTATTTATTTTAACACACGAGTGGTGTAACAGAATGTGTGCTTGTACATTGAGGAAACTGTTCCAGAACGACCCTGTTAAGTTGTTGTTAAATTCTAGGTACATAAACCAAGAATTTGTTTGGTGTTAGAAAGTACTTGGGACCATGTAACAAAGAAATGTGCAATAAAACAAGGCAATTTGTCTACTACCCTATGTCTTTATTTTTCTTCTATATTTATACCAAATATTATAGCTAATTAAACTTATACGCTAAATAATTAGGTCACTTATTAATGCAAGGAGTAAAAACTAACTAGAAATGCTGAATATGTAAAGTCGCTGACCATTGAAGACATTGAACTTATGTTCTTTATTGTGGTCATTGACTGGTGTTGAATAAACAAAAAACTTATTGGTAATATGACTACACATGTGTATGCATGGGTGTATGTTATGCTGTGACTGCAATATGATTCTTCGATCACTAACCATTAATGTATTGCACTTATTGTTTATGTTATTTTTTTTTTATAAACAAATAATTGCAAATGCATTTACATACATACACATGTGTTTGGATGTTTATGAATTTAATTGTAATGAGTTGAATAATTATGATGAACTTAATTTAAGGGTCGCCAACATTCTCCCCCGTTGAACCATGTAATGTTCAAGTACTGCCGCTGCACTTCAGGTATCTTGTAGTTCGATAACGTATTTGGATGGTGAGCTTTGTCGAGGAGTTGGAGTAGGTATCGCTTCGGGTTGCTCCTTCCTTCTACAAGATGATCGGTTTTTCCAGACCAGATAAAGGACAAGTAAGGCGAAAACTAAGCTGAGCGTAAAGTAGCTTATTGCTTGATGGTGCAGATTTTTGTTGTTGATGAGTTTATGCAGTTGTGACATGTCGGCCTCCTGAAGTTGGGCTTGTAGCTCATTTAGTTGATCAGTATGAGTTTGTAGAACCTGCCGCGTGCTGTTGAATATTGTTATAGGCTCACTTATGTTGGTCAGAGCATTAATATTTTTGAAACGGAAGTACGATGTTTGGATGTTACTGGATAGGTCATAGTGTCCCCGAATGGTGACATCGGCTGTCTTTAGAATACAGGTTGGTTCAATCTGAAGTATACCAGAACCGCGCAATGTGAATTGCATTATTTCAGTTCCACAAACAGCATAAACTTCAGTGCAATTTATTTGTGGAATAAATCCATTTGTTTTTGTTGTGTAGTTGTATCCAAACGCCTTGTTCTCTTGATGTAACTAGCTTGCAATTTCTAGCAGGTTTTTGATTAAAAAAGTTAATTTCGCAGGACGAAGCCATTGATCCTTTTCCGAAGGTTGATTGTTTGTTGTCGAAGATAAAGATCGTTGAGCCGGAATGAATTTGTTATATCATCATTCGACAGTGGAATGTATTCATCTCTGAGTGAATTGATTGCCAGATACGGTTTCTCCGGTACTATGACAAAAAGTGTGCCGTTCCTGTTTGAGGGAACTCCAAATATCTTTAAGAGTTCAAAAGGTTGTTGGTCGATCAATGGTAATTTGACTTCAAAGATGACCTTGTTTTCTGTGACTCCTGCCTTAGTTCGCATAAGTTTGATCACGTTTAGTTCTCTCTGAAGCTGATTTGGTGATAAAAGAGAAGGACTAATTCTACCATGATGGGAGTCCGTTAAGACGTTTATTATTTCAGCTTCAATTCGGCGGAGTCGCGTTGCTGTTAAAATCAGCTCACTAGAGAGAAATGTTGTTAAATATGCGATCTTTATTTGATGCTGGTCGTCCGTTACTCGATTTTGTAGCCTTGTTATTTCATTTTGTGTTTCATTTAACCTTGACTGCAACGAAAGTTCTGTTTCTTTGATAATATTAAGAGTAGAATCAATTATGGATGTTTGATTTCGGAGTAATGAGTAAAGATGCTCTCTGCCCGTTTCTGCTTGGCGTATCGTGTGTTCCATTTCTGTGGCATAATCAGAGTCGAGAACACCAAAGAGGCTTCTTGCTACGTTCCCGATGATGTTGAGGGCACCTCTACGCGAACGACCAGACATGATTACATTCTCATCTTGTATCAGATCGGCCTGAAGCTGTTTTAGGTTGCTTATGAAATCGTGACACATGTTTGCTTGTAGAGAAAATTTGCAGAGATTGGAAAACGTCTCCAATGCGGTTGAAAATGCTTTAACTTCTGATCGGAATGGAACGAGATCGTAATACACCATTATTTTCCATTCTGCTGTGATTGTTCTTGCTGTCCCTATCCCTTCAAAATACAGGCCGGGATCCTTGCTGAATACCTCAGAATTTATTGGTTTGCCGAGAACAGCAGGGAGTAAGAGAAGGGTGTATAGTAAGCTGCAGCCAACAGATTTAGGTCGCTTGGTGGGAGACGAGTCTGGTTCGGGTGACCTCTTTAAGGTTTTGTTTGCAGGTTTCTCATTTGTTTCCTCATTCATTTCCTCATTCATTAAGGGGGCCAAGCGATGAATAGCAAGTGACTTAATACCTGATGACGTTTTGACCTTGACTATTCGTACGAAGCCATCATGACCCTTGCAGATATTTACTATTCGACCAAGGGGCCATTTCATGACTGGCACATTGTCTTCTTTGATGATTACAAGTTGACCTTCTTGAACGTTTGATGAAGCTGTTCTCCACTTATGTCGTTGTTGTAATTCTGAAAGGTGTTCTTTTGACCATCGATTCCAAAAAGCATGTTTCAAGTGAGACACTAGTTCCCATCTTTTCGTGAGTGATGATGTTGGCTCTTTTGCCTGTCTGTCGAATTGAGCGGTTAACGGTTCTCCTATTAAAAAATGGCCTGGTGCTTAGGACTGTTAGATCATTCGGATCTGATGATATTGGTGTTAGCGGTCTTGAGTTTAGAATGACTTCCATGGGTCAGAGAAGCCTCGGCGGTCGTTCGAAGAAGTAAGTGTTTGGCTGATTTCACGGCAGCCTCCCATAGACCTCCGAAATGGGGAGCTCTGGGCGGGATGAACTTAAATTCTATACCTTCCTTGGAGCAGGCATTTTCTATTTTTTCTTGGGAACTGGAACTGAATATAGCTGTCTTAAGCTCTTCAAGTTTGTTTTTAGTTCCAACAAAGTTTGTTGCATTGTCGGAGTACATCGTTTGGCAGCGTCCACGGCGAGAAATGAATCTTTTCAATGCCCCTATGAATGCATCAGTGGTCAAATCAGTAACTACCTCCAAGTGTATCGCCTTGGTGGCAAAGCAACAGAATACTGCAATATACACCTTATGAGGGCGCTTTCCTCTGAGCTTATAATGTACCCAGAAAGGGCCACAGTAATCTACCCCAGTTGTCATGAATGGTCGACCTGGGCTTATTCTGCAACTTGGTAGATTGCCCATTATTTGATTGAACATTCGTGGCTTAGCTCTTGTGCAACGTATACACTGATGGACTACAGATCTTGTCATTGTTTTCCCTTTCAGAATCCAAAACCTTTGTCGTGCTGTAGCTAGTAATTGCTGTGCCACAATGTTGATTTTCATTATGTAGGTTTACCAGGATCAGTCTTGCAATAGGATCGTTATATGGTAACACGAGCGGATGTTTGGCGTCGTATGACAGCTCTGATGCTTCTAAACGCCCACCTACTCCTTCTGAGTCTAAGAAAGGGCACAAACTTTTAAGCGGACTTGCTCCTTCGACTATCTGGGAAATCAGATTGTTGCATTGCTCGCACTATGATGTGAAAAGCATTCTCCAGTTCAATGGCAGTGATGCGACTTCCAGTTTGGGTTGAGGTTTTTCTGATCCTTTGAGCGAATCTTAGTACATAGGCTACAGTGCGTTGGAGGAAGATAAATGAATTTCTGTGGTTGATGCTGTAAACCCAGTGTTCGACGTTGGATGATGCTGCAGCAGTCACGATTTGAGTCTTCATCTTAAACTCCAAATTGATAGCGTTCTGAGCGTTCTTTTTAAATGGTCCCGGCCAGATACATTCTTGGCCATGCAGGAATGGAGGGCCATAGAACCACAAGTTCAAGCTTGGTAGTTTCTCTGGAGTTACGCCTCTCGAAATGAAGTCAGCTGGGTTTTCCTTTGATTTGACGTGTCGCCATTGACTATTGATGGTTAGGTCTTGTATCTTGCTAATTCGGTTAGCCACGAAAGTCTTGAGTGATGAAGACGCTGAATTTATCCAATACAAGATAATTTCTGAGTCAGACCAAAAGAAAAGCTGTTTGTCATCGTACCGTAACTCCCTTTTTGCCTTGTTGGCTAGTTCTGCTCCTAGAAGTGCTGCGCAAAGTTCTAGCCTTGGTAGGGATAACCTTTGGAGAGGCGCAATTCAGGACTTGGAGCGCAACAGTCGGACTATTATTCCTCCATTTTTGAGCTTGGATCCAACGTAGACTGCTGCTCCATAAGCCCTTTCTGATGCGTCTACAAATACGTGCAATTGAACGTGCGAGGCTATTTGACCATTAAATACATGTCGTGGTATAGGAGTGTTGTCTAACGTGTTCAGTGACTTACGGAAATCAAGCCATTTCGTTGTGAGATCTTTAGGGAGTTCGTCATCCCAAGATCTTTTACCTTCCCAGAGTTGTTGAATGAATATTTTGGCTAAAACCACGACTGGACCTGCAATACCCAAAGGATCGTAGATCGTTTTGTTATACTTGAGGTTGGCTGAAGATTTGCCTTTAGGCAAAATTGATCCGAAGATGGGCTCCATATTAGTCCCAGTGCCTTGATTGATGCATTTTCGAAATCTTGATCTTCTTGTGGTATATCTTGGAGTAGATGGCGATGGTTTGCACACCATTTACGTAACTTGAAACCAGCTTCCTTGAGCAAGTTTGTTAGTTGGGATTGCATTTCTTTAGCTGTTGCTAAACTATTAGAACCGCTTATTCCGTCATCAACGTAGAAGTCCTGGCCCAAGATCGTTGCACCCAGCGGATATTTGTCCATACGAGTGGCCGCTAGCCTTTGTAAACATTTCGTGGCCAGGTACGGGGCTGATGATGTGCCATATGTAACGGTGTTTAGTTGAAAATGGCGTAGAGGCTGGCCAGGATTCTCTCTCCACATAATTAGTTGAAGGTTCCTGTCTCGTTCGTCTATGAGGATCTGACGGTACATTTTTTCAATGTCTGTGGTAAAGACAAATCTGGGTAAACGGAAACGTAGAAGCATTCCGAAGAGGTCCCCCTGTACGGTTGGACCTGTAAGTAAAATGTCGTTTAATGAACGATCCGTTGATGTTTTTGCCGATGCATCAAAAACTACTCTGAGCTTAGTTGTGCTACTTTCTGGACGCAGAATGCAATGATGTGGAATGTAGTAACGTGGGCTGTAGAGAGTTTTTGGGTCGATTTGGGTCATGTGACCAAGATCTTCATATGACTTCATGAAGTCCTTGTATTGTGTTTCGAGCTTTTCATCTCGTCTGAATCGTCGTTCCAATGCACGGAATCTGGAATATGCTGTTGGTTCTGATTCGCCAAGTGCTGCCGCGTCTTCAGATAAAGGTAAACGAACAACAAATCTTCCATTGGGATTTCTGGTTGTGGTTTGAATAAAGTGAGTTTCACATGCTTGTTCAGCGGCTGATAATTGCTTTCTGTAGGAACATCTTCAACCTTCCAGAATTTTTCAATTAGTTCGCCAGTTGACACATCCTCTTCACTTAAAACTGCGCATATCGCTTCAGTTGTGCTATTTTCCGATACTCTGCCACTGGCGATCCATCCAAGTTTTGTGTTCAACAATATTGGAAGATTATCGGCCAACTCTATTTTCCCGTTTTGCATAAGACTGAAGTAGTATTCGGCGCCTAGCAGAATATCCACCTTTCCTGGTTGGTCGAAATATGGGTCAGCTAAGTCTACATTTGCGATTTGCCAATTTTAAATGTCAATTTGTTGATTTGGTTGTGGAGGGATGATTGTAGGGAGAACAAAAGCGTCTAAGTTAGTTGCAAAGTTGTTATTTCTGGCTTGCAATTTAACATTTATGCGCTTTGTGGCCCTTCTTCGTGCGTTTCCAATACCATCAATGCATAAAAGAGCTTCAGCTGAAGATAAAGACAATCTTTTTACGACACGCTCGGATACTAGATTTACCTGAGACCCGGAATCCAATATTGCTCTAAATTCTCCTGAATTTCCGTTGGCCGCTGTTAACCTTACTCTTGCTGTTGCAAGTAGTGCATAACCCTGGCGTGACGGCGGGTTGTTTGTGGCAGCTGATGTAACAGTCACATTAGTACTGTTAGGTGCAACATCTGCTTTCCGTATATCATTTGAGTGCTGATATGCAGTTTTGACTTGATTACCGTGCTTTGATGAATTGTGTGGCTTGGAATTTGAACCTAAATACAATAATGTATTATGTTTTTTGTTACATTTTTTGCAAGGTCTTGATGTGCAGGTTTTCGAACTGTGATCAGCTCTGAAACAGTTTACACACAGTCTTTATTGTTGTACCCAGCTTAACCGCTTTGCTTCTGATAGTTGTAGAAATTTCTGGCAATGGAAGAGTCCGTGGTCGCCGGCCGTGCATAATTTACAGGAAACATAGTGCTTATTGGCAGTGGTTGCAGATGATGACACAACTTTAGGTGATGACTTATCCCTTTGGCGGATTGATTTTATTGATTGAAACTCAAATTCCAAGAATGATAAAAACTCAGCTATAACTGGCACATTCCTTGGATTGGTTAACGATTGCATGTACCTTACATGTGTGCTTCTATCAAGTTTCCTCATCAGAAGCTGAATAAGAATTGCATCCCATGAGGCTGTTGCAATTGCTAAATTGTTTAAAGCCAACATACACTCCTTGGTGGTGTCATGAAGAGTCTTAATCGCTGAAGCAGATGACGTAGCTGCAGGCTGATCAATTAATTTCTCTACCAGGTTTGCCACACGAACTCTTTTATTGTTGTAGCGGTCCTTGAGTGTTTGCCAGGCAGTGGCATAATTTGTTTCTGATAATGACAACTGACTTATTAGACGTTCAGCTTCGCCGGATAAGTTACTTTTCAAATACTACATTTTCTGAATAGCTGGTATTGGTTGCTTGTCTACCATTTCAGAAAATAAGTCATGGAATTGACGCCATTTCAGGTAATCCCCACTAAATTGAGGTATAGTTAAATTTGGCAGTTGTAACGACTTGACTTTACAACTGTTTGTCATTAATTCTGGTGCTGCTATTTGAGTGAGCATATCATTCGGTTGAAGGTTGTCTGCCTGCACGAAAAGATTAAATAGAGTTTGCTGCATCAAATCATATAACGCTTCATATTCATTCTGATCAAGTCCATGCGCAGCTGGAATTGTAAACTGCTCATGAACTTCATCATAGAATTTCTATTTTCTCCCATAATTTCTTTATGTTACTTATTTTCAGGTCAAAAAACTGTTTTGGTTTATCCTCTATGAATGTCAATGAATTTAATAGCCGTTTCAGAGCTGCTAAACGCATATTTAATTTGCGGATGATGCCAGGAGTACTATTAGGATCGTCAGGCATCGGTGTAACTCCTTGTGCTTTAGTTGTAGCCTTCGAAATTCCGCTGGACCTAGTGGCAGCTTCAGGTTGATCTTTAGGTTCGGCCCTAAGACGTTTAGTTTCCTTATTAAATATGTCCAAGTATTCCTCGGCTATTTTTTTGATTTTGTCATAATAGCCCTCCGCGAAGTAGTCTAATTTCATTGGGTCATCGCAATCTTCCCTAATATCCGAATCCGTGTTTTGAAATTTATCCCAACACTCCTGAAGACGTCTCGAACGTTCCTCGAAGTAAGCCGCTGTTTTTCTTTCAGCTGGGTCTTTTTTGAAATTTCTTATTATCTTCTGGATATCTTCGCCCGTTGAGATTTGAAGGTCCAATAATTTTTTAATTGTCTCCATTTTTACCCAGATTATTTGTTATAAAAACGTTTTGTATCACCAATGTTATGGTGCTTGATCGCTCAGGTAGCGTGTTGACTTCAGCAATGAGTGCTTACAAGATCCTTACCGCTGATGGGGGGAACTTTAAGTTCAGAACTGTTTTGGGTCACCAATGTTATGGTGCTTGATCGCTCAGGTAGCGTGTTGAATTTAGCAATGAGTGCTTACAAGATCCTTACCGCTGGTGGGGGGAACTTGAAGTTCAGAGCTATTTGGGTCACCAATGTTATGGTGCTTGATCGCTCAGGTAGCGTGTTAAATTCAGCAATGAGTGCTTACAAGATCCTTACCGCTGCACTGTGGCGCCTTTTCCCAAAAACCGTGGCAAAAATACAAAATTTGATGGCAAAATTTTGTAAAATGAATGAACACATCGTATAAAGACCATTTTACTGATCAGAATTCAAAAACGTTTTTCTTAATTAGATAAGAATTATAGCTGATGGAGCTGCTTAAAGTCGACAGTTTTTTAGAAAGTCCAAAAAAATGTGATTTGAGAAAAAAAAACATTTTAGAATTGAAGTGTCAGAAATATTGCCATGTGATCACTTTTTTTGGTATCGTTTTAAAGGTATATTTATTGTTTATTAAAAAAAGTAAGAAAATTTCCACCAGATACCCTACTTTTTCGGCAGTTGCCGTTTTTCAGACACCCTATATTTATGTACTTTTTACAAATAAAATAGAGAATATCTAAAAATGGGCAAAAATGGTCACGCCCATATTTTCTTAGCATATTTACTACACAGTACTTTAAATAATTAAGCTAAATTGGGCCACAAAAAATTACAGGTTTTCTTGAAATTTGAAGAAAGATGTTACAATCTTATAGCCAGCGCTGCCACAGGCAAGATATTTTTACAACCAAAATTAAAAAAAAATTGCCAAATAAGGAAAAAAGCTACCAAAGTTTTAATATATTTTATGTTATCTTACAGCACAAAAATGTAAATATAAGTGGAACTGATTGACATATTTTTGTTAATGTATGCATATGTGCCTACTTAGAAATATGTATGTAGCCTTATTTCATTGAAATATATATAATCGTATAGAAAGATCAAATCTAAGTTTTCTTTTTTTACAAAAATAAGAGAAAAATAACTTGTACTTTATGTTATAAAATGTATTTTATTACTAAAAGATATAAAATTATTTTATATATGTAACAAAGATGCGTTCCAAATATGAAAATAAATTATTCTCTCTATAAAATTGTTTTCACTGCATCACTTATCATCACTTATTAGTAACATACTTATTGCTTCCGTTAATACGAAATTTTCACAGTAACTTTTTACCTACATTTTTCTTTAATCCTCTTTTAAGTTGATAGCCTTTGTACACCATTCGTCAATAAAGTCTTCAAAAGTCACCATAAAAAGTCATAGTATGAATCCCATATAAATGATAAACAATATTTTGCTGTGTCAATCAGGTAGGCATAATTATTACAATTTGTTTATTTATTTAAATTTAAGAACACATTATGAAAATAGGCAGGTAGTTTTAAAACTTGGTTTTTATACTAAGTAAAATAAAAACTTCAGTTGTATATAATCCAGTTAATTCTGGCCTAGATTTATGTTTCGCAAATCAGGTAGTTTGAACCTTTTTATTTTTGGGTATAAATTAATCTGCAATTGTGTAATACAATCATTTAAGGTTTTACTTTGCAAAAGTAGTGATCAGTACCAGAACTCATAATGTCATTTAAAAATTCTGAATTGTTCGAGTTATTTAGAAAATCACATAATGAAAATGTATTTAATTTGGCTATTGTGGAAAAATTTCACGGTTTACCAGGATACCACGAAAAGGATGTTAAAAACAAAATTCACTTCGTTTTCTTGGATATTCGTAGAAAATGGCTTGCCTCAAACCGTACGACAAAAACCTTTATGGAAAAGTACTCAGACTGGCTAAATGGAGTAACAACTTTTGAAAACATCTAAGAACCGCATACATCTTTGGACAGGAGAAAAGGAAGGCCTGCTAAAACTATAAACGAGTGTTCGGAGTACACAAAAAAACGTAAACTTCAAAATGCTACAAAAGATATATCTACATCGAATCTGTCAGAAGCATTATGTCTTAAGTACGTAGAAGATAAAGATAAATCAAGATCTGATATTACAAAAGCTGTGGAGCTTGCCAGCCCAGATCGACTACGAAGGATTAGAGAAAGTATTCCAACTCCTCCGAATGCATTACCCACAAAGTATAGCATAGAAGAAGCCTTAGCGTTATTTATGGACTTGAGATTGTCAAAGGAGAAATATAATATTTTACGAAGCTCTTTAAAGAATCATAATGTGAATTTTATTCCTGGATATAAAAAGGTTACCTATGCCAAAAAAGAAGCAGTACCATCTAATGTAAAAGTTACTGAAGTATCAGCAGAAGTTGAACTGCAAGACTTAATGGATCATACATCTACGGATTAGACAGAATGAGGATCTTTTTAATATGTTGGTGGCCTCTTCAGACCCACTGATTTCATCGCGGAGACATGTAAGATCTCGAAAGGATTTGGATGAATATAGTTATAGCTCCGATATGTTAAGTCTATTACAAATCGATCAAATTGTTAATGACTATTTTGAAGAAAACTAACTATTAAAAAAATTAATAAAAATAACTCAATATCATATTATAATATATCATACTATAAAATAATATTATAAATTAACATTAGTATTAAAAATATTTCAACAATTTTTATCTGTAATATAAATAAAAAGGGTTATATTAATATAACATGTTATATTAGAGTAGCATTTTTTTCTAGACTTCCCTATGAGAATGTCATTTAAGGCACAAAAAGTTGTATTTTAAATGTTTGAGAAATTTTAAAAATATCATTACTTCAAAATATATGATTTTTGCGACAAGAAAGGTCAAAGGTGTCATCGTGTCCAATGCCTATCACAATAAGGGAGCACTTATTTTGATCCTAAAAGATTTAAAAATCAAGTATTTTTTCCCCATTACCGCGCCTAACCTATGAACGTGCAAATCAACCTATGACCTTGTAGCCAAAGGAGTTTCCTTTCAAATGCTTTTTAAAATTTTTAAATATCTTTATCAGTTCAAAAGTTATGATTTTTACAACGAAAAAAGTCAAAAGGCCCCACTGTGCGCTGGTGGGGGGAACTTGGAAGTTCAGAGCTGTTTGGGGTCACCAATGTTAAGTTGTTGTTAAATTCTAGGTACATAAACCAAGAATTTGTTTGGTGTTACAAGGTACTTGGGACCATGTAACAAAGAAAGGTGCAGTAAAACAAGTCAATTTGTCTACTACCCTATGTCTTTATTTTTCTGCTATATGTATACCAAATATTATAGCTAATTAAACTTATACGCTAAATAATTAGGTCACTTATTAATGCAAGGTGTAAAAACTAACTAGAAATGCTGAATATGTAAAGTCGCTGACCATTGAAGACATTGAACTTATGTTCTTTATTGTGGTCATTGACTGGTGTTGAATAAACAAAAAACTTATTGGTAATATGACTACACATGTGTATGCATGGGTGTATGTTATGCTGTGACTGCAATATGATTCTTCGGTCACTAACCATTAATGTATTGCACTTATTGTTTATATTATTTTTTTTTTATAAACAAATAATTGCAAATGCATTTACATACATACACATGTGTTTGGATGTTTATGAATTTAATTTTAATGAGTTGAATAATTATGATGAACTTAATTTAAGGGTCGCCAACAGACCCGTAAAGGGTTAATCAGTTTGTACGATGGAACACATTGTTTTGCTAATGACAATTCTGTCACTGTCAATTATGTAATTTTCAATTCTTAACGAAAGTAATTTGTATTGTCAGATTGCTTACCGCCTTCTTGCATTCCCTTTTTGTATTATACACACACGTTTAATACTTCCAGTACGTATTGCTATAAAAGGAGCGACGAAGCTCAAAAATCATTTAATTTGTTTAAGACGGGTGCAAAACTGCGGTAAGTTAAAATAATAATACTTATTGTCATTTGTAGAAATAACTCCTATCCAACTCTAGCCTAAATAAACGTGCATAGTTTGATATTGAGTTCAACACAAACCCGTCTTTAATTTGGAAGATAACATATCTTATTTCGCAGTTTTTGTATGTTAAGTGTATGTACAAAATGACTGCATTTGCTTGTCGCCGTGGTGTTTAAGTCCGAACAACTAAATTGCAATTGAGATGTTACAACATTCTCCACCTCGCCGGAGTCCGCGCCTGCAAGGCGACAGTGTAACATCTGACCAGACACAGTCATTGCCATCCGCAGCCAGTGGCACACAAACAACCACACAAGCAAACGATGTCAATGTTGATGGAATTAATTTGTCATCCACGTCACTCGCTCAGGCCCAGCTAGCCGCCACAGATGTTAATAAAGCTACATCCACCAAAGTCAATGGTGGTCAACAGAAACTGCCCGTACCAACATCAGCAGCCCAGTTTAAAGCGGCCACACTGACAAACCAACGACCATCAACCAGCATGTTGGAAATGCAAAAACAGATAGCCATGTTACAGCGCCAACTATCGGATACACAATTTAAACTCGGATAGCAACCGCCAATGGCAAGAGCTCCAGTCCGACATCGGAAGAAACTATTAGGTAAGTGACCTTAACCGCAAAATTGTTAATGCTTCGCAATCGTCGACACCCGCCATTGGCCAAATACCACCAACAACATTCGCATTGACATACATATGTAAGTCAGCCAACAAATACATCGACAACCTACGCAGCCGCCATGTCTTGTATGCCAACTGCTGCTGCAGCCAGCAGCATAGTGTCACAGCCGACGTTCACGACGGCCAATAATATTGCCAAAGGGTTATCATTTTACATATCTTGTCGTCATGCACCATCATTGCGAGATGAAACATCAGAACCACGAAAGCACGATTTGTCAAGTACGTAAAAAGTTTTGGATACCACAGCTGAGAAGCCTGCTGAAGAAGATTATAGCAAATTGTCGTTATTTTAGGGTAAAAAATGCGTACCCTCGAGTACCTATTATGGGGCAGCTTCCATTGAACCGCCTAGAGCCCAATATTGCACCCTTTAAGTATACCGGCTTGGACTACTTCGGACCCATAAACGTTTCCATCGGAAGAAGAACAGAAAAGAGATGGGTAGCACTCTTTACATGTCTCACCATACGAGCGATCCATCTCGAATTAGCCTACGATCTATAGACGGACTCGTGTATAATCGATATGAGAAATTTCATGAATCGTAGGGGAGTGCCAGCCAGAATCCGCTCTGATAATGGTAAACATTTTATTGGTGCGAACGAAGAGAGTAAGCGACTTCGTGAAGTTTTCGATACCGAAAAATTCAAGGGGAAATGGCGAAGAAAGGAATTAAATGGATTTTCAATTGCCCTGCTAACCCGTCTGATGGAGGCATTTGGGAAAGAATGGTTCAATTCGTAAAAAGGGTATTACGTCATACATTGAAAGAAGTTTCGCCAAAAGAACATATCCTACACTTGTTGCTAATCGAGGCTGAAAACGTCGTTAATTCTCGGCCATTAACTCATTTGCCTATAAGCCCACAAGTAGAGGAGCCGCTTACTTCTAATCATTTTTTAATTGGTAGAAATAATCTTGGTAATACGACGTTTATTGAATCGACCGAAGTAAAACCCTTTGCCCTCAAAAAACAGTGGCGAATTTCGAGATGTCTACGCGATCGTTTCTGGAAGAGATGGGTCAAAGAGTAGCCACGCTGACTAGGAGAGTAAAATGGTGTGAGTATACCAACCCCATAAAGTTAAGGGACATAGTCTTCATCTGCGACCCGAATGTTCCGAGAAGTCAATGGCGGAAAGATTTGGTCACTTTCGTCTATACTGGTCCCGATGGTGTGGCGCGTAGAGCCGATATAAAAACTTCTTCCGGTAAGCTGCAACGCCCGGTGTCAAAATTAGCCGTTCTGGACGTAGGAAATGGTGAAGCTGATCGCTCCACGGAGTTGGGGATGTTCCAGAACGACCCATAAAGGGTTAATCAGTTTGTACGTTGGAACACATTGTTTTGCTAATGACAATTCTGTCACTGTCAATTATGTCATTTTGAATTCTAAACGAAAGTAATTTGTATTGTCAGATTGCTTACCGCCTTTTTGCATTCCGTTTTTGTATTATACACACACGTTTAATACTTCCAGTACGTATTGCTATAAAAGGAGCGACGAAACTCAAAAATCATTTAATTTGTTTAATACGGGTGCAAATGTGCGGTAAGTTAGTTTACATTAATTGTCGTCAAAATAATAATACTTATTGTCATTTGTAGAAATAACTCCTATCCAACTCTAGCCTAAATAAACTTACAGTTTGATGTTGAGTTCAACGCAAACCTGTCTTTAATTTGGAAGATAAGAGAAACCATTGTTGAAATTTAATCAAATGAAATAAATAGTGCTGCACCGTGGTACTTCTTTTCATACTTTTTATGAAACAAAGAAGAAATTATGGGAGTAGTTTAATAAAAACGAACTTTAACTAATATGCTAGAGTACCATTTTTAATATTTTTCGAAAATCTTATTTTTAGCTAGGAAATCTTTTAGTATATTTAACATCTCGGAAAACTTCAAAAATAAGATAAATCTTCACATATGGTAACGCTGTCTCTGGCAGTCTTAGCAAATTTGCTTGAGCTTAACATGTTAAGACATTTTGAAACAATCATATAAATAATAGTTCTTTACTATAATAATATTAATAAAACTATATATGTATGTAACTAATATTTAGAACTCTGTAATACACCTTTTTATATTCTTTTTGTCACTTCAATAAAATCCATATTTGAAACAACAGGTTATGGTCCCAGAACAACGTGGAAAATATTTTTTATAAAGAAAATAAGAAATGAACACATTTTGCGCTCAATTTCCTAAATTGTCTAGCGACAATTACCATGTATGGAAATTTAACATGGAAGTGTTGTTGTTAAAGAGGAAGTTGTAGGATATAGTGGTTGAAGCTGTTCCGAAGGTTCAGGATGTTAAGTGGCTGGCGCGTGACGGGAAGGCTAGAGTGGTTGTTGGTTTGGCGGTTGAAGAGTCGCAGAAGGTTCTTATTAAGCAACACAAAACTGCAAAGGAGTTTTGGGAGATCTTGAAAAATTATCACGAAAAGCCGAACATAACAAATAAGGTTAGTCTTTTGAGGCAAATGTCGTCTATGTGCTTCGTTAGTGAAAAAACAATGGAAGTTCACATTAATGAATTTTTGAAAATTTTGATCCTCTACGAGATTTAGGCGAAGTGATTGAGGAACACAAATCAGTTTCATTTTTGTTGGGCACATTACCCGAAAATTACAATAGTTTAATATCGTCATTGGAAATGCGATCCGTAGCAGACTTAACCCTAGATTTTGTAAAAGAGAAGCTGCTTCAGGAATATAAAAGGAATTCCGCATGTGAAAATCATACAGTAAATGCATATAAAATACAAACACGTAAATTTTCTCCAAAGTGTTATACGTGTGGTAAGCAAGGGCATAAATAAAGCTTCACAGAAACAGCAAAAGGTTGGTGGTAGCCGAGGTAATGTAGTAAAAGATAATGACAGGAATATTTGTTTTGGAATAATAAAGAACAGATCAAATGCTGATTGGTATATCGATTAAGCTGCAACATGTCACATGTGTTGTGAAGAAAAATTCTTTATCAAAATAGATAAACAAAACAAGAAACAGTTTGTTTAGTTGATGGGAAATAAAGGCAAGTGGAATGGGTGACTGTATCGTATACAGTGAAGGTAATGAAATCCTGGTACGTAATGTTTTGTTTATACCTCAGCTAGATGGAAGCCTGTTATCAGTGCGAAAATTAATTGCCAATGGTTTGAAAGTATATTTTAACGAAAATGGTTGTTTAATATGTAAAGATGATCGTACATATGCAAAAGCCTTGTTGTGTAATAATTTATTTGTGCTCTACCAACAACAACATAAAGGTAATAAATTAACAAATAGCAAAAATGATTGTATACATATTTGGCATCGGCGTTTAGGCCACAAAAACATCAAGGTGATAAGATCAAGCGTAAATAGTAACAGGCATTAACATAAACAAGTGTAATTGCCCATCAAATTGTGAAATTTGTTTAAAGGCAAAGGTCACAAGAAGCCCATTTCCAAATAAATTGGAAATTAAATCGAGCGAGATTTTGGATCTCATACATTGTGATCTTTGCGGGCGTATGCAAACTCCAACACCCGGTGGCAATCGTTATTTCTTAACACTTATAGATGATCACAGTCGTTTTTGTACAATACATTTGATTGCATCAAAGAATTTGGCGTTTGACAAGATTAAAGAATCCGTGGAACAATCAGATAACCAATTTGGTAAACGCTTAAAGGTGTTAAGAACTGATCGCAGCGGGGAATTTGTGAATGAAAAATTAAACAATTATTTAAAAGCAAAGGTATTATTCACCAACTTACATGTCCATATACCCCCGAGCAGAACGGGGTTGCAGAGCGAAAAAATCACAGCTTGGTAGAAATGGCTAGGTGCATGTTGAGCGACGCAGAAATGCACATAAAATTTTGGGCTGAAGCGGTCAATAATGCAAACTATATTCAAAACAGATTATTTTCTTCAGTTGTTAATAAAACACCGTTTGAGTTATGGTTTAAGAAGACGCCAAATTTAAACTACGTTCGTATTTTTGGTTGTACTGCCTATGCTCACATTAATAAATTGAAACGAAGAAAATTAGATGATGTTGCTGTCAAGTGCAAATTGTTAGGTTATGCTGAGGAGTCAAAGGACTATCGTTTATTAGACTGTAACACCAACAAAGTTTTTATCAGTCGAAATGTAACATTTTTAGAAGTCAGTGTAAATCGTCCGTCCAACGTCTTAAAAGATGAGCAAAGCTCAGCAGCAGAAGTAAATGTTTTATTCCCAAATCTCAAATCTGATGTTCAAAAGATTTGTCCACAGGAAGGTCTATCAAATTTAGAAGATTTTCATGGTTTTGAGTCTATAGAAGAAACAGAATCAGAAACAAATGAATCTGCTCAAATGGAAACAGAAAATACGCCTAGAACTTCATTGAGGCAGAACAAGGGTATTCCACCCAAGAAATATGGTTACAAAGTTTCATCATAGCAAACATATGTATCAAGCAAACATAAAAATGAATGGTTGAACGCTATGAATGAAAAAATACATTCACTCGAAAACAACAACACATGGAATTTGGTAGAAGTGCCTAAAATTAAAAAATAATAGGATGCAAATAGGTGTATAAAACTAAATATACAGCAGATGGTTCGAAGAAATATAGAGCATGCTTAGTGGCTATAGGTTTTTCGCAGAAATGCGGTGAAAAGTTATGACGAAGTTTTTGCACCGGTCGTCAAGCAAACTTCTTTTCGAACATTATTAGCCATTGCAAGCAACAGGCAGATGAGAGTGAAGCACATAGATATCAAAACAGCATTTTTATATGGTGAGTTGGACTTAAATATATATATTAAACAGCCTGAAGGTTGTAACGACGAAAGTCGGGTGACCCTCGTTTTAGCCGTACAACCTAGAGAATGTCACCAGATTTATGGGCCAAGCATCCGAAACCAATTTATTTTTCTTTAAATCAAAGTAATTTGTATTAATTATTACAATTGCATAATATCATTAATATTATCCCACATATTATTTTTGTTATAATAATAACATTATATTATTTAGTTAGTCAATAATTTAGATGTACTCAGATGAGCAAACATATTCATTTGTTATTGAAACATCAATTTAAAACTAACGCATTTTTTTAGATGGATTCGCCATCTATATGTAAATTATTGTACTATTGCAAATAAGTTGACATTTTTAAACAACCATTATTTAGTAAGTTACGCTTTATGACAACTAAGTAATAGCAGATATTTTTGGGTATATAAGGAAGAATCTTATTATCAAAGGGGGAGTCTGCTGCTAGCTGTCAGCAAGGTAAGAACACAAAGTTGAACGTGGTGTTACACATCCATCAGCATTGTACTTGCCTCTAAACACATCTAGTGGACAGACTTATAATAGCACAACTAGTGTAGAATATTTGTCGCAGCTGTAGGTTGTGTGGTGTTACACATTATACACCTGTTACCGCTCTCCACGAGCACACCGCTCCTTCTGAGCAATTCCGTCGCGTTCTCACACGCGCAGTTTGTAGGTTGTGTGGTGTTACACATCCCGCCTGCATCTGTGTGTCAGTGAATGCGCTCTCCACGAGCTCTGTCTTTCTGACCACGCTCATTAGGCATTTGAGTTGTCATTTAAATTGATAGGTTTAATTTTGTAATTTAAAAATAAATAAATATTCGGCATTGAATTGACTTCGTGTTTTACTCTCTCACGGTCTCAAAAAGCAATAAATTTTTGTAGACGAATCCTGGACATCGCTGAGTTTTACCCCAGCCTAAGAAACTTCGTTACAAGGTTTTGTTATGCCTGGAAGAGAAAATCTTGTATGCAAACTCAACCACAGTCCTTACGGCTTTAAAAAGTCGGCTCGATGTTGGAATCTCCGCATCAACCAACTTTTAATTGATGCGGGGTTCAGAAGGGGAAAGGCAGGACCTTGCCTATATGTAAAGCGTGATGCAGAATTGATAACATATATCTTAACCTACGTGGATGATATAATAGTGGTATCTAAAGTCAGAAGAGAAAATTGAAAATATCACACGAACTCTTGAATCAAACTGAAATAAATGAGTTGGTAAATTTAAAGTTTTATTTAGGAATAGAGGTAAGCTCATTCTCCGGATTATTTTACCTTTGTGAAGAACAATACATTGAGAAATTATTGGCGGAGTTTAGTCTCTATGATGCGAATGTCTCGTACATTCCCATGGATCCGGGATACCTGAAAGTGGATTCTCAAAAATTCCTTGAAAGCAGTGATTTATTTCGAAAAGCTGTTAGTTCGCTATTATATATTTCAAACAACACCCGCCCGGATATTAGTTTTGCAATTTCGATTTTGTCGCGCAAACTTACAAAACCAACTGAAGATGATTGGACAGAATTAAAACGTGTGAAACTTGTAATTCTACAAGTGGATATGTATTCAAATTAAATGATGCTGTAATAAGCTATGCTAGCCGAAAACAAACAAACATCACTTTGTCATCTACCGAGGCAGAATTCGTTTCTCTTGCAGAGGCATCACAGGAGTTCTTATGGATAGTTCATCTAATGGAAGAGTTCCAAATTGATGTTAGTAATCCGGTAATTTATGAGGACAACCAAAGCTGTTTGAAAATGCTTCAAGATGAGAAAATATCACCAAGAACTAAACATATTGGGGCATAATCATACTCCCGCGCTAAAGCTAACTTTCCTTAACATAGTTCTAAAAAGTAAAAGTCGACTTTATTTATTCAACTGTCATAGTCGGTTTGGTACATGGTGCTAACTAGTATCGACTTTAGTAGTGGAAGTTAAACTCCTGCGCAAATGGATTTATACTTAAGAAGTACATATAATCTAGCTAAGCATGAACACTTACTCGACCAATACTAAAAAACTATGTACATGTTTTTGAGAACAACAAAATGAGAGAATAATTATTGGTTGCTATTAGAGTGTGTGTGTGCTAGTTAAGTACTTGTTTGTTTTTCGCTATGACTTGAACATTCATAAAGCGAACATGGCAAGTACCATGCGATAGCCAAACTTCACTATGTACTTGCAGTACTAGGTGAAGTTTGCAAAAAAAAAATTTTTCTTTGCATTCATCCCCACAGATTATAATTATTAATACTGTTAGTCTTTGTTCATCGCTATTTAACTGCAGAGTGTGATACAAACAAAAAATTTAAATAAATGAGGCAAGTTTACATTTCATTTATTTTAACTTTTGTTATTTATTCAATTATTTATTAAAATTAACAGGTATAAGTATAAGTTAGTATGAATTGATAAACATTAGTTTAAAGGTATTTTCATAACTAATCGCTATTGCATGTATGTACATTAGAGAGTGGCCGTTAGTTGTATGTTTTGTTGATTTCTTTTATTCTCACCCCCAAATCGGTTCAGTTTTATGTAAAAAAATACAAAAAAATTTCATGGCGATAAGTTGTGTTTTAGGAGGTGCGTCAGGCCATCAAAGTTAGCCCGCAAGCCCATATATTCAATGTATTTTTTTTTTTGTTAATTTTTTTATGACTATACCTAATATAAATATGTATGAAATAATTTAATAGACATAAACTCTTATTGTAAATGCTTAGTAAAATAATTTCCATATAAATGTAATTTCGGTATATATAATTTTTGGTATTTTGTTGGTTATTTTCTTCATTATTTCCTAAAATATTAATTTTAGCTAAAAACTTTCTTTGAGACTAATGTTGTAGACTAGAAGAGCTAAAATATTGCCATATATCATATTCTAGGCATATGCAAACAAATTACATTGAAAATGGGCTTGAAAGCCAACTTTGAGGGGCGGGCGCACCCCCTTAAAAAACTTATCGCTATGAAATTTTTTTGTATTTTTTTAAGATAAAACTGAACCGATTTGGGGGTGAGAATAAAAGAAATAAAAATAAATAAATAACGGACACTCTAATATACATAAATACATATGTACGTGCCCTTAGTTATGAAAGTGGTCCAAGTCATATGCAGTTTTGTTTCTATTAATCGAGACTACTAACTCTAAACTAAAATGTTGCATAGCATAAAAATATTTTTTGATTGGTTCAAATACAATCTACTAAATATCTCGACAAAAGAAATACATACATATATATATATATATGTATATATATGAAAATCACTTTCATAATTAAGGGCACATAATAAGGGCAATGTCAACCAAAAAAAAATTTTTGTTGTTACAAATTGTTGTTTTGTTTTTAATAATAAAGCTGAAACTCTATAAAAGCATTTTTAATTTTTGAAATTTTTTGACCGACATATGCTACTGACTGTAAAAAAAATACTATATTTTTTGGCTGGGACTTTTTTTGCGATTATTTGAAGTAATAGGTACCACATAAATTTTTTGGTAATTTAAGAAATAATAAAATCTTACGCATTAACACAAAAGAAATAGAATGGAGTTCTAATAAGGGAATTTTTTTGAGTTTGCTTTCACTTATACTTAGTCACATCCGTCGCATAAAATCAATATTTATTAATTTTTTTTCAGCAGCAAATACCATGCGTTATTATTTAATTTCTTTTGAATTAAAGTTCAATCAATATTAGCAAAGTTATGGCGATTAGTCTTCTGGGAAAAAAACTGTCGCATCCGCCTTGTCACGTCCGTATTTGTAGTTACTTCAACCATTAAAAAATATAAAGCAAAATTTTCATATTTCATAAATCTACACATAAATGATCTTCATTCACGTTTATTTCCGCATTCACAAAAATAATCTTCATAAAATTTCGCCAAATTATGATTATTTCTATAATTGCACAAAAAAACTTCTATTTTTGTCGCGTCCGTTTCTCGCTGACATTTGCTTATATCTTCTTATTATATTATTGATATCGCCAAAAAATTTTACTTAAATATACTACTCCTTCATTGCTTTAAAACACTTAAGATATTTATATACTTAATCTTTCCATTCCTTTCTTGTTTTTTGCTCAACTAAAAGTATTCGAATAACGCGTCCGTCGCCTAGGAATGTACTGAAGATTGAAGAATTGTGTAACTTCAACTCGAAAATACATCCTTAATTTTGATAATAGATTTGTATTACACATATATTTTTCATGTGATTGCTGATAATTTCCTTTAATGGTTTCCCGGCCCTTATGTATGCATAATTTTTTTATTATTTATTTTAAATTATCAAATCAAATGCCGGCTTAGTAGCTGTTGTCGATGTAAAGGCTAAACTTTTTAGCGGAAGAAGATAAAAGAAGTGGACAAAAGAACGAAGAATAAAAGTGTGCGTGTCGTAACAGAATGGGCTGTTGAAAACTGTCGGCAAAGTAAATATTTTTTATATTTAAATGCTTATAATTGCACAATTCTACTGATATTACATCGTTGTAGTAAACAAAAGTCATACCTACGAGTATATATAGAATAGAAAAATAAAAGACACTTCTTCATTCAAAAAATTTCAGGCGATTCTGAAATTCTTATTCCAGCTTGCTTCCGATTTTGCAACTTCTCTCGAATTTTTGCACACTTCACGATAAAAGCGAATTTCTTCATGCTTTCATTTTCCTAACAGTTCAGCCGATTTTTAAAAATATTAGACTTTGTTATCATCCCGCTGTTAGTAGCTTTTTGCGAATTTTCGCGATTTTTATTGATTTTTTTTTGCAACTTCTCGCGATTTACTCCGTAAATAATATACATACATACTTGTATATTGTTATGTATGTATATGTAGTGTATATGCTGAATTGCGGAGTAGTAAGCATTTACTGTTTCACAATATCGAAAGAAAATTTAGTTTTGTACAATTAATGATCAAACAGAATATGTCCGCAACTTCAGGAAAAATCGTTGTCAAATTAACAAAGCCCATAATAAAATCTACGGCAGTAACTTCAAATGCTTTTGTGCTTATTTTTCTTTGTAGTTTTGTTCAGAAAATGTATGAAATTTACTGAAAGTATGGTAGCATTCTTAAGAAAAATGAGTATTTATGTATGAGAGCATAAGAAAAAACGTTGTCAAAATAAAATAGATCTATCTATCGACTGCTTTCTGGTGCTGATTTTTTGTGTCAATTTGTATGGAAAATGTGTTTATGCCGCAATTCTGTTTGATCATTTACATTTAAATCAAAAACCAAATTAAAATTATAAACTCAATCAAAATTAAAATTTTGTTTTTGTTTCAAAAGTAAATATGTGTTAGTTACGAACGTAAGATATTTACGTCCTAATTCATAAAAAATATGTCGGTTTTATAAAAGGATTGTTAATAAAATTTCCGTTGAAAATTTAGATTATTAACTTCTTATAAAACAGAAATTATTTTTATGAATTAGGCAGTTAATATAAAAATTAAATATTAAATTGATTTTATTTTACATATAAAATAAAAAGTCATTATTTTAAACGTATCGCATTTTTTAATAGTTGAATGCCTATACACATACATACGAATGTAAGTGCCATCACCGGCATTACTATTTTCATTTCAACCTTTCTGTATATTGCACTAAAATACTTGAAGTACCACATAAAGTGAACATAATTTTTGAGGTACTTCTTTTTGGTAGCCTACATTTTTCTATGTTCATTTTTTTCGGTACTTATTTAATCTTCGGCAACTGCTTGTTGGTATTTGCCAAACAAACAATCTCTTCACTTCACTGCTTGTGCTCCGAGAGGGAGAACAAATATGTACTATACTCGACAGCGAGTTTCACATATGAACAAAAATTTTACTCGTTGCAGACGTTTAGTAGAAGTCAAAATAACGTGGCAACACTTCATGAAAAATAGCAAAGAAAAACATATGTTTTGTTGCATGTGTTTGCATTTATTTGTTGTTTACTTATAATGATGGAAGGCGAAAACAAGGTAAGAGATTCTAAATGTTTAAAAATTAGTGAAAAAGATGTTTTAACACATTTCTTTTGTTTAGGAAAGAAAACGTGAACACAACTGGTCAGGCCAGGAGAAAGACTGCTTGCGGGAGCTTATAAATTGCCATATAAGCATTGTAGAAAGCAAAGTCAACGACTTGAAAATGATTCTCAAAAAAAAAGGATGCGTGGAAAGCCATCCAAATGGATATGCTGGCTTCCGGATTTGATAGGGATGTCACCAAGCTCAAGCAACAATGGGTCCGAATGAAGGTTGGGCCAAAAAAAGCTGTGTCAGAGGTAAGGAGGGCAACTGTTGCTACCGGAAACGTTGCAAAAATTCCTAAATTGGATGAAGCAGATGTTCAAATCGAGGCGATGTTGGAGTGCGAGTTTTTAGAAGATTCCATTCTTATAGACAGCGACAGTCTAAGTGCACTTCCTTTATCCAGCGGAAGCCCTCCTCCTCTTCTGAAATCTAGGGACGACGCACCTCGCACATCGACTCCACTACCCACCGGTAAGAACAAGCTGATAAGTCGCCTTCAGAATTTAAGAAAAAGTGCTACGAAAAATGACGTTATAATAGAAAGGCAGGAGCAGATCAGAAAGGAGTCAAGCCATGAAGACGAACTTTACTTACTGAAAGTGGAGAAGATTCGTGCTGAAATCGCCCAACAAGCAGAACTCCATGAGTTGAAGCTTTTGCACATGAAAGAGCTACATGCTCTACAACTTATTCGCCAACAAAATGAACCATAATTTTTATTTGTATAGTTTTACCCCCATATTCATAAAATTTTAAATGAATTTGAAATGTATTTTATTTAAATTTTTCATACAAAATTTTCCTAAAACGAATTTCAAATTCATTTTATTTCTTTTGATGAATACGGGGGTTAGAATTTTTAAGTGTTTTGTAAATTTTTAATTATATATGTACATATGTGCCTGAAATATCACAATGGGTAAAGTGAATAAAAAAAGCATTTGCTTTTACTTAAAAATTTCTTTAAAATAACAAAAAACACATACATATTTTAGAAAAAAATTTTCAAGTAAAAAGCAAATGCTTTGTTTTAATCACTTTACCCAATGACTGAACTTAAATGTGATATTGATTTGTTGATTTTTTAATGTTTTTGATCCTAACAAAAAGTGATCTCACATGAAATTAAATGAATTTAAACTTTATTTTATTCATTGTTTTATTTTTAGATAAAGGAATTATAGGTAATGGGTGGCCCATTTAACATTTTATTCAATTATGAATCAGAATTAGTTTCAGGATTTAATATAGAATGTTCAAGTGGGAGATTTGCATTAATTTTTTTTACGAGAGTATGCAAGTTAAAAATGTCTGTTGATAAATGCTGCTCTATATGCTCTACCAGAATTGGATGAACCTACTAGTTCTATGCTATCACTGCTTTGTCCGGCTGCTGTTCGTGGATCATTACAATCCATTTCTAAAACTGAAAACCTTAAATTAACTCTGATGTAAAAGCAACTTACATGAGCAATTTCGCTCCTTGGCTATGTTGTGGAGTACAGCAACAGCGACAACTATAGTCTTTGCTGTATCCAATTTCACCCTAAGTCTTCCGAATATTGATTGGAATTTCGATTTTATTTGTCCATTTAAACATTCAATTTTACTCCGAGTGAGGATGTGGCTTTTATTGTATCTAAATAAGTAGAAAGTTGTATAGAAGATTTTTAAAAATGTGTTAAGATTACCTTTCTTCTTTAGGTGTTGATGGATTTCTAAGTGGAGTTAATAAGATTGACAAGTTTGGATAGCCAGCATCTCCAACTAATACACCCTTGTGTATCTGCTTCGTTTCCTCCAACCTGGTTTTAAGCTGGCACTCGTTCCAAATTCTGGCATCATGCTTGGACCCACGAGACCTTGCGACGATGTCAATTATTTTACAGTCAGCATCACAAACAATCTAAGGGATTTTAAAAGTATAAAATAATGATAAACAGAGGGCAAATGTTTATAATACCAACTTGTACATTTAGGGAATATTGTCTCTTCCTATTAAGAAAGTGGCCCGCCATCATTGGGCCAACATCTTGTTTGGACATTTGATGTTGACGTGTGTGCAGTCGATTGCTCCTATAACAGTTGGGAACCCAGCAATTTTAAAAAATTTCTTCTCTATTGCATTCAACTCATTTGTGCTCGGAAACTGGATGAAACTCGGCATCAATAGCGCTATTCTTTTGCAAACATATTTTATTATCAGTTCAACAGTACATTGAGATAATCCGTGCAGGTCACCTGAAATAAAAAAGGTTACATTTGTATAAACAAACACGCAGCTACTTTACTTTATGTGCAGCTTACCAATATCGCTTTGGTGAATATTCCTTCCAAGAAATCGCAAAGTACAAAGCACTTGAATGCTTGCCGGAACGGGAAGGCCTCTGTTATTCAGTGGTTCTTCTATGTTTAATACTTCAATTAGGAACTCAACTGTCTCCTTATCGAACCTATACCGAATATAAAAATCCTCGTCGTCCAATTCAAAGGGATTGCATCTATCTTTGTATATCTTTGGACATCTCAATAATTCCATATCGTTAAATATTTCTAAATCTCTTTCAATATCCTCAAAATCAGACATTTTTCACAATTAAATTAACTTAAATTAACACAATTTTAATATTCACAATTTTTCACACCAAATCACTTCTTCACCACTTTTGAGAATGCCAAAAATTTTGTTTGTTTACATTAAAACCTTTTACTAACTGAGTTAATAACAGCTTTTATCATTATTAAATATAAAGTCGACTCTAAGGCAAAAAGTCGACTTTTGCACCACTATGATTGACTTAGTATACAGCTAACTTAAAAGTGTGCTTTAACTTATGAAAAAGTCGACTTTATTTTGACTATGATTATGCCCCATAGATGTTAATTATTATTTCATCCGTGATTTATTGAAATCTGGTAAGGTATCGTTTCATTATTGTCCGACTGACTCTATGTTGGCTGACATTTTAACAAAGCCCTTATCAAAAATAAAATTATTAAAATTGCGAGAATTAATTGGTTTATATTAATAACTAAAAATTGATTTAAGAAAATTTTTCTTGTAATTATAATTTTTAAATTGCAATTGTAACAAAATGAACTATTAAGTATTTTTTATATAATTATTTACATACATGAAAACTTAAGTCTGATACAATATTGTAAATATTGAGAAGGGGTGTTAAGACATTTTGAAACAGACATATAAATAATAGTACTTTACTATAATACTATTAATACAACTATGTATGTAACTAATATTTAGAACTCTGTAATACACCATTTTATATTCTTTTTGTCACTTCAATAAAAGACATATTTGAAACAACATAACATTGATATCATTTTGAAAATAAATTCGCCTTAAAGCGAACGTAAAATAAAAATCCCTGGAAGAAAATAAATAAACACTTTGAACAAAATTAATATCAGGGCAATTATGAATAAAACTCCCAGGGAAATTTCTCCCTTTTCCAATTAGAATTTTTTGTTTTCCCTATCACTTGCCATTAGTTGGAATTGTTCCCTGGGAAAAAATTCCCTGGGAGTTTTATTCATAATTGCCCTGTATATGTATGTACATATACGAGTATGTATGTATAAAAACCAGGGTAGGAAAAAATTCTGCTCGCAAATGCTATTTTATTTTTTTCGTTCAGTTCTCGTTGTACCTTCATAGTGAACAGACGTAATAGCGGAATTTTTTTTACATACAAAATAAACAAAAAAAAAAAAAAATTATACAAAAAATATTCGTAGTACATATTAACTTTGATAAATAAGCCTTTTTTTTGCTTTGCTCTATATGAGTACCCCAAAGGAAAAAAATAGTGAAGTGAGTTCTAACTTCAGAAATGCCTATTTTACTGTGAGTTTTGATGCTCATAATGATAACAATAAAAATAAAATATCTGATAAAAGACTTGCTGTGAATTCTGAAGCTCTTAATAAAAATAAAAAATCTGATAATAGACTTTTTCTAACGGCAAAACCACAGTTTCGTCAGCGATCAACTTCGCTTTGTCCAATGCCAACTAGTGAATCGTTTACAATATTGCCTAGTACTTCCACATTTAACCCAGCGATATCACCCGCCTCGGGCTCGGGGTCATCACTTAACCAAGTTGTCACTGAAAATAAGAGTAGCACAAGGTCCAAGTCGGAATGGACAGATACATTACAATTTTAAAGCGCGGGCGAAGCCCAAATTCTACTAAAATTGCATCTGCTCCAAAGATGTCTAGGGATAACAGCGCATTCTCAACTAATCGCCAAAACCGCTTTAAAATTCTTCAAGATGACAACGACAAACCCGAGGTATCCTCGAACAAAACCTCCAAGCCGCCACCAATCTATTTAAGAGAAAAAAGACTCAAACGCTCTTATTAAAAAATTAATTTCAGTCATTGGAGAATAAATTTCACATTGTTCCAATAAAACGTGGTAATATTGATGAAACGAAAATTCAAATTTATGAGGAAAAATATTTTCGAAAAATGGTTTCTGAATTTGAATAAAGTAAAACAAATTTCTACATATATCAGCTAAAGAGTGCTAAAGGTCTGCAGATTGTGTTGAAGGGCATAGATTCCTATGTTGCTCCCGAAGAAGTAAAAGATGCTCTCGTCCTCCAGGGCTTTAAAGTAAAAAGTGTATCGAACATAATAAATAGGGGAAAGATCCCTCAACCTCTATTTCGCGTCGAACTTGAGCCAAACGATATAAAATTGAAAAAAAATGAGACCCATCCAATATATAATTTAAAATATCTTTTATATCGAAAAATAACCGTTGAAGAACCACACAAGCGTTTAGTACCCGTACAGTGCCATAATTGTCAAGAATATGGACACACTAAAACTTACTGCAAATTAACTACTGTATGTGTTGTGTGCGGTGAATTACACGGCAATGCTAGTTGCAATAAACCAAAAGATCAAAGTGACAAAAAAATGCAGTTATTGTGGAGGTAATCACTCCGCTGACTACAGAGGTTGTCCTGAGTACTCCTTCGTCAAACAGACTATGAGGCAAACACCTAAATTGGCCCCAGCCCAATCAGCAAACGCTTTATCAGCCACTATTGCGCAAGTGAGCCAACCAGTTAGTTCCCGTGTATCGTATGCCGATGCTGCTAAGAAAAATTCTATTCATACACAAAATGCTTCACCACCAAATAATTCAACAAATACAAACTCGAACTTTAATTTCAATCGTCTTGAAGCTACTATTGATAATCTGGTGCAAACTATAAATAATTTTACAACAAATATGACTAGCATGATGCAAGAAATGCTGCGAATGCAGAATACTCTGCTTCAAGCTTTAGTTAACAAATCATGAACACGTTAAAAATATGTTTCTGGAACGCAAACGGCATTCGCCAAAATAAAAATGAACTTGAGCACCTCCTCAGGGAAAAAAATATTGACATAATGTTGGTCTCTGAGACTCATTTGACTTTGAGAAGCCTTTTTAAAATTTATGGCTACACCTTATATGATTCAAAGGACCCGAGAGGAAGAGCGTGCGGTGGATCAGCAATTCTAATAAAGTCAAGACTCAAGCACTATGTTCTTGATAACATTTGTGAAGAATACCTACAAGCAACAAATATTGCCATTGAAAGTTTTTGTTCAAATTTCGTTATATCATCAATTTACTCCCCTCCCAGATTTTCAATCACTGAGAATCAATATGAGGATTTCTACAAATCTCTTGGACCTTGTTTTGTAGCAGCTGGAGACTACAATGCGAAACATACGTTCTTGGGTTCGCGCCTTGTTACACCCAGAGGTCGAGCATTGTTCAACACTATTTCAAAAATGGGCTTGGTTGTCATTTCGAGTGGGGGGCCCACTTATTGGCCTACTGACATACAAAAAATTCCGGATGTTATAGATTTTGGAGTCATAAAAAATATCTCTAGGGATTTAATTCAAGTTCAAGCTTCTCTTGATCTCTCGTCCGATCACTCCCCGACGATCATTACAATTTGTAGCCCATTAAGAAGTAACTTACCTTACCCATATGTGAAGATGATCAATCGTGTAAATTGGCTGGGGTTCAAAAAATATCTCAGCAGTCATTGTACGGAAAACATTACGCTTAGAACACCCGATGATATTGAATCGAACATTGCCAATCTCAGCGAGAATATTAAACAGGCTGCTGAACATGCCACTATCTCCCATCCGCAGATTGGGTTTAATAAAATTTATTCTACAGACATTGAACGTCTCGTACGTGAAAAAAGAAGGGCTAGAAGGGAATGGCAACAGCACAGATCACCACAAAATAAAATCAGATTTAAAGAGTGCACTAAACGACTGCAAGAGTTGCTTGCATCTGAAAAAATTGCATCTCTTAAAAATTATCTGGAGGGTCTTGATGTTACACCGGCGTCTAATTACTCCTTGTGGCGCGCTGCCAGAAAGCTTAAAACACCCGTTGAGTATAAGCCACCTCCACGCACATCTACCAGAGGTTGGGCAAGAAGCGATACTGAAAAAGGTAAAATATTTGCTGAGCACTTAAAATCCGTTTTTACGCCAAATATATGTACTGGTGTTGCTGATTTGCCGAATATAGTCGCTCTACCCCCTCAACACATAAAGTTTAAGACGCGTGATTTACAAAAATTAATTGCCGAACTCAACCCGAAGAAAGCTCCGGGTATTGATGGAATTAGTAATCAGATGCTGATGAACTTGCCTCGTATTGCAATGATAATCCTGTTATTCATATTTAATGCTATTTTACGACTGGAGTATTATCCACACAACTGGAAACTTGCCAAGGTTAAAATGATTCCAAAGCTGGGCAAAGATATAACCAAGGCTGAGTCATATAGGCCAATAAGTCTACTATCTACAATGTCAAAGCTTTTCGAAAAACCGCTCAAAACAAAATTGTCCCCAATTCTAATTAGTAGTGGGTGCATACCAGACCATCAATTTGGTTTTAGAAGTCAGCATAGCACCATTGAACAAACTCACAGATTGGTTCAATTTATAAGAAGAACTTTTGAGGAAAAAAAGTATTGTTCTGCGCTGTTTATAGACATTTCCCAGGCATTTGATAAAGTGTGGCATGAAGGCCTAATATTAAAATTGAAGACTTACTTACCAATAAACATTTTAAATCTTTTGGAAAGTTACATTATTACCCGTAAGTTCACTGTTGCAGAAGGAGACTTTACAAGTAGGCCTGAAACAATTTCATCTGGTGTGCCACAGGGGAGTATACTGGGACCAGTTTTATATTTAGTTTATACTTGTGATATGCCTGTGAGCAGTAGTATCCATACTTCCACATTTGCCGACGATACAGCCTGCCTTAGTATGCATGAAAACCCTGATGAGGCATCCCGCAAACTCCAGGAACACATTAGCCAGATGGAGCTTTGGTTAAACTTATGGAGAATCAAGGTAAATGAACAAAAGTGTGTTCAAGTAACATTTACTTTACGAAGAGATACTTGTTCCCCCATTCGGATTAACAATCAAGTTGTTTCTCAACATTCACATGTGAAATATCTTGGTATACACCTTGATCGACGACTTACATGGAAACACCACATTGACTCTAAGTTAACTCAAATGAAACTTAAATTAACTCAGCTACATTGGCTGATTGGTCGAAATTCAACACTTAGCCTAGACTGTAAACTTTTAATATACAAGTCGCTTTTAAAGCCAATATGGTGCTACGGAATTCAACTATGGGGCACTGCTTGAGCTTCAAATGTAGAGAAAATTCAACGCAGGCAAAACAAAATTTTACGCATGATAACATCGGCTCCATGGTACATCAAAAATTCAAATATACATCGTGATTTGAATATGCCTCTAGTGACTGAAGAAATTGCAAAATACGCAGGCAAATATCTAACAAAACTCGAATCACATCCTAATCCGCTTGCTCGTAATATTTTGAACTTTACTGGACACATTCGCCTAAAAAAGAGGGATACAAGGGCTCTTATTCACAGCACTCCAGATGGGACTTCCTGAAAATTCTTTTATTTTTTATATTTTTTCCTTTTGATTATCAATACTTATGTTTTATATATAACTACTAATAAGCTTATGTCCGACACTGGTCGGGCCTAATTATATTTTTATATTTAAGATTTGAATACTTATTGTTAGTTCATATATGAAGATACAATCAGTGTACGAAAATAAACTGTACATTATTTAATGTATTATACAAAGGGTAAGATATGACAACTTTCTACTTTGTGTATGTTTACATGTACTCTACGCGATTAGAATCACAATGATTTTTCAACTCAAGTAAAATACTTTATAAAGCACTCTGCTTGACGGTCATAGCATGTAAATTAAAATTGTTGTGTACATCTATGTGCAAATAAATTATATTTTAGTGTTCTTTGCCAAAGTGTTAGTGCTTCAAAAGCAAACCCTGTAAAGATATGTACATACATCCATTCATGCATGCATGTATGAATGGATGGATGTTCATATAAATATGTGAAATTAAAAAAAAATTTGGTTTTCGGTGGGAGGAAAGTAACTAAGAGAGAAAATTATTGAGAGTATAAAGCAGCACATCGTCGGTTGGTTTCTGGTTTGCTGCAAATAGATTGTATTTTGAATATACCGTGCCGCAAACCAATAGCCAAACGACGACAAAACATCAGTGTTGCCGAATTCTGCGATATCTATACATGGAACAAATCAATTTTTCCACAACTATATTTGAATTACAAAATATATATGTAATTTTAATATAATTTTGCTAGAATTATTCAGTGGAAAGAATATTATAGTTTACACTTTTGATAATCACGTTGCATACATAAATATTTTGACACATTTCGTGTTATATTAAAAAATTATATAAAAAGTATTTTGTTTGTCATTTATATATCGCACACTAAATCATAAAGAGTCAGATGCTGAGTAGTTGCAAACAACTGTTGATACTGTACAAATGACGCAAGCATGTGACATAAAAACAAGCATAACGATATTTTATATTCTTAAAGAAGACTGTATTGCAAAAGAAATTGTTGAGGTCCTTATAGATTTCTTCAATTAACTGGTTTATAAAAAAGAAAAGGCACTTCTATAGTTTTGAGTTGTGACTCTTTATGATTTAGTGTGCGATATATTAAATACATGTAAACACTTAAGTATGGAACTAAACGTGTGGCAAACCTTTAACTGATGGCATAAAATATTCCACAGGCTCATCAAAATTTCATGAATGACACTTAATAAAATATGACATTTTAATACCTTTCGATAGAGAAAAACATACCGCATCGATTGCCCTAAATATTTGTTTTAATTAGAAACTCTACATGTCGAAAAAACTTGACGTATTAGGTTAATTTCTTAACCAATGTATAGAAAATGTTAACAGTATTTTGTCTCCCCTGTAAAATTTTATTGAAGTGAGTTAGCAGGTTTGCACTTTGCGACGATATCTTACGATAATTGTTGATTGTAACCACTATTTGAATTAATCAATTTTAAGGATATTATAACCTTTTTGTCATTTCTCCTATAATTGTTATGTCCCTAGTTATAACTTTACATTTTATTTTTATTACTAAAATAATATTGCCCGCAAGATAAATCATTGGGAGAATTACGTCCAAATAAAGTTATATGTACATGTATGGAAGCATTTATGTATTTAAATAATTGTTTGTCTTGCACGTATATGTAGAATTGAATTTCAAAACTCGATACATGCAAGGTTAAAAAACGTTTAGTCCTAATTTACACTAAGCAAGTCTTATTGCTAAGTTGATTAGTTTGTCGGAGAGTGATACGAGGGGAACATATAAGTTTCTTTTCCCCTCGTCTCTCTTTCCTAAAAAACTAATCAGCTTAGCAATAAGACTTGCTGAGTGTAAATTAGGACTTAATAAAGCAAGTGTGTAATTTACAGTTATGTATTTTCGTTATTTTGTTGGATAGGTACATACATAGTAAATTTTTGCAAAAAAATATTTTACTTAAACCATATATGTATAGCAGCACTACTTGGCAACGGAAAGTACGACAACTACACAAAGCAAAAACAAAAGTTACACATTAGGCTGGTTATGGTGCAAGGGACGAGTTTTGTTCTGTTCCATGTAAGCAAGAAATTTTATTCTCACTACACAATGCAAAAAAAGAGTTTTGGAACTCCCTCCAAGGTTTAATGTAATTTTCAGTAATCATTGAGCAATTTGCTTGTTATTTGTCAGAAGTCACTGCTATGGTGATTTATTTATATAGTACATGCAAGTAATGTACATATGTATGTATTTAGGAATAGAGCGCCGAAAATAAAATTACAAAAAATTTTGTTTGCGTAATATCTAAAATTTGGATTAGTTTTATCCCTGTAAAATGAATTACGATTCCGGCAACACTGAATAGAATACAAGATTAAACCAACCCAAGAACATTGCAGACGGACGACGCCATGCACTCTTTATACTTATCTATTGATAATTTTAAGCCAGGATTGCCAACTTTACAAATGTAATGTAAAACCGTTCTTCTTGTATTAAGTTTGGCAAATAAAGTGTGAATAAAAATTTCTAAAATTGTTTAACCTGTTTAAATATGTATGTACATATGTACGTAGAAAACAAAAGAATATTGTTTTTGTTGTATTTACCCTTTCTTGAATTTTAGCGGTAATTGCGGAATTTAATGTTATGGATTTGCAAATTGTAGCCAATGTATTCTAACGAGCTTTATTTTACTACATTTTATAGTTAGGAAGTAAAGAAAACTACTCGTAACCAATTTTGCCATTGAAAATGTCAAATTACACACACACAAACACACAAATGCGATTAGCATTTTTTAAGCAATTTGACGTTAAAAATCAGTCAATATTATGGTTTCTAAGGTATTTATTTCAAAATTAAATTTCATTTTTATTCGGCAGTCTTAGAAGTTAATAAATCACAATGTTATAATATTTTATTTAAAAGTATTGCAATATTTAACCTAATAATAAAATAAAAATAGCACAGACTTCAGTTAAAATTTACACGAAAATCTCTTTCATATAAATGTTAAATTCATTGAGATGCATTTATTTAATTTGGTAAAAGTTTAATAAAAAAGTTAAAATGATATTTTTGCTTGTTTTGTTGACTAAACAATGCATTTTTTTAGCTTATTTTATATATTAAAACTTATGTGTTTTACACAAATACATACACTTGTATATATACATACATATATGTAACATATGTAAATTAAAGCTAATCAATAAATAAAAATATTTTATTACCCCTCTGAAACTAAAGATCGATATTTTTTAAAGAGGATTCCCAAAACAATTAAGGGATCTAGAGATAACCGTTCACGTATAGGACCGTGTCTCAAATAGGTAAATTTTTATATATTTTTTGGAATACTTATGTACGTTTTTTTTTCGCAAGGCAAATAATTAAAAAAAGATACTTCATCTGATTGATTTTTCAATCCGCGTTCAATTGTGCATTTAACTGTACTGTTCGTACCATCAGCAATGTATTATTCCATTAAAACTACGATTTTTGAGCATCGCTATAGCCTGTGCTACTTATATTAAAATAAATTCTATAATTTCTTTAACTATTACTTGACTCATTTGAGTCATTGTTAACTTATTGCTGTTAAAAGTTTTCCCAAAAAATTCCCTCAAGACCTTCCAACAGAAATAAGTTAACAATGACTCAAGTAGTTTGGCGTTTCTTAATATTTTTTTATAACGATGTGCGCTAGGGCGTGTAAAATTTCATTTTTGCAAAATTACAAAAAAAGCTGTTTCCTTAATATACAGTAGTTTTCGTTTATAGTCACTACCACTTATTGTCACATTAATGATATAGTCCATATTTAATGTTTTTTGTGACTTTTGAACTTAATTTCATACAAAAAGTTGGCGATATAGTCCATTTACTATATAGTCATATTTGACATATATGCACCGAGTTTGTGGTAGTCAAAATCCAAATTGTATGCAAACAATTCGCGTTATAGTCACAAACATTTTCAACAGATTTTTTTTAGTTATTTATTTAAGCCATAAACCAAAAAGTAAATCTAAATTTCAAACTCCATCTACTGTTTAGTAGAAGAACATGTCTTTAGAACAAAATATTGTTGCATAAAAGGCCACAAAAACTTGCATTTCAAATACAACAAAAAAAAAACACCTTCCAACACCAAAAGAAATTTTGAATTCTTTAGATTTTTTAAGAATTTTTTGCTTGGAAAATGATATTGAGGGTTATTCTTTGTTTGGCAAAATAGAGGACACGACTCTAAAACAATAACTTATATTGAAGCAATCTAAAATTATTGACTTTTTTGAAAGCAATTAATAATCTATTTTTAACTATTTACAACTTTTGTGAAATGTGCAAATATTTTGTTTATTTTTTTTAATCATAAATATGAATTTAGTTTATTTGGTTTATATTCACATAATTGGATTGTATGGAAATTCTTTTATATACCTCTGCGTGGCATATAAAAAAGTTAGGCTTATAGTCACATTAGCGATATAGTCCACAATTTCTGTGCAATTTTAAATGTGACTATAAGCGAAAACTACTGTACATACATATTTCAATATTTGGAACTTAAATGCATTGTTTTTTGTTGTAGTAAAGTACCTAAAACACTCTAAGGCACATACTTATATGTATATGTAAATATATACTATATACATACACACAAACATGGCTTTAAGGTATAGCTTTCAATTATTTATGTATTTAAAATAAACATTTTAAAATTTTCGATGTAAAAAAGGGGTTACAAATCCTGTTCGTTACCTGCTAACACACACGCATTATTATTATTATTAATAAAAAAGAAACCATAAAACTTTGGAAAATCCCACAGCCCATTGTAAATGCATAAAATTTAAGTACCCAATTACTCTTAAAATCTAAGAGTATAATGGTAAAGAAAACATTCGACTTACAATTTATATTGAAAAAACAAAAACAAATTTTCATATTTCATTGTTGTTTTCAATACAAATTGTAAGTCGAAAGTTTTATTTCGCAGTTCGGAAATAGGCCATATATACAAAAAAGTAGGATTGATTCTTGTCTTCCCTTTTTTTTACCGAACTTAGCAAGAAAAGTGGGATAAAATTACCTGAGTAAAGGTTGGCAGTCCTGTAGTTTAAAAAAAAATCTATATATGAAGTGCACAGTGGGCAGTTAAAAGCAAAAAATAAGTGAGAAATTGTACGGATAACTAAGACTTTTCGTGTTTTTAATAATACATACATACTCACATGTTTTTGGAAATTGGAAATTGTTGCAATCAAAGATATCCCGTAGATTCTTAAAATTAGAGAATTTGTTTTCAAACGGCAGATTTTGAACATAATATAAAATCAGAAAGTTGAAACTAATGACATTTTGGGGTTTCAAGTTCGTATTCAAAAGTAAAAATTGATAATATGCCTGACTTATATGTTCATAATTCGTATAGCCGACACATGTAAGCAAACGATTTTAAACAATACAGTTTTTAATATCAGTTGTGGCTATCTTGGTAATATACATACATATGTATGTATGTATCTACTTAAAAGTATTAATAGCATTCACGATATGCTTCAAAATATATATATAGGCAACGAGTTAGAATATTTGCAGTATGAAAGTGTGTAGAATTCCGTCGGCTATTATTGTTATAAATTAAAAATATTTATTAATCATATGAGTGAAGGTGGATTAATAAGCAAACCGTAAAATTCGTTAAAATTAAAAGTCTTATGTATTTTTTATATTTGTATATTTATATTTTTATATTTTCATTAGCATTCACAAATTTAGACAATAATTAAAAAAATTTAATTTTTCGCTTTCAAAATTTATGGGGAAAAATTATAATTTGTTCCACTGTGATGTTTTCCCAGTTTTTTTGCTTGTTTTTTTCCCTTATATTTTTCAGCCAATAGCAATGCATTATGCGTCAACAAGTACCGTAATCCTTTAATAGATGCATACATACATATCTGCATCATACCTGATCGATGCTAGCCAGTGCTGTCAGATTGATTTTTAGCCACAGCGCTGACACATTTGTCGTTTATCGTCAACATTAAATATTAGCTACACAACATTTTTTATTTAAAACATAATTTTATATATTTTTAGGTTTTTAGAAAAATGTGGTTCATTTTAGGAAATATTCGTTAATTTTAGGGTACGAAATGCTTCGTAGATATGTAGTAGTTGTGATATTTCTTTATTTTACGAAATATTTCTTGTCTGCAAACAAAATTTTGTATTTCAAATTTTTTTTCGTAAATTTAAGAAACACAATGTTAATAATACAAAATTAATTAGTGAATCATGAAAAGCAAGTTTGTGTTATATGCGAAATTTTGTATAAAATAAAAAAATACATGGAATATAAAAATCTTCAAAAAATTTATATATCCTTGGAAAATAGTAAATTAATCTTTAATTCCTAGAATTGAAGGTTGTAATAATTATGAAAATAAAAAGATAACTTAAGGGAAGTTGTTACAGCCTCTGCATTCTTCATACGTCACATACATACACATACATACATGAATATTTTGCAATGAAACTCACGAATCAAACTGGGAACACAATTGGGACGAAGACGAAGTTTTCATTGCGAACTTTTGTCATGGAAAATAAAATATATTTGTTCATATTAAAATTAACACAACGCCTCCATAAAACGAAATTTGTAGAGCGTGACGAGCTCTGCGATAGATTTATTTCTATTTTGTACACCGACGAACTATGAAATACAAATTTTCTCTCTGTCTGCCTTTGCAAATGCTTCAAACAACTTTATAAATTATAACAGCTGAATTCGTTGAGTAAATTCGTCGTTGTTGTGTTTCACACGACGAATTTACGCAGCAAACTCTGCGTGGACGAAATTCGTCGTTCGTACCAGTTGTGTTCCTAGCATGAACTAAAAACAAATTTTTTATTACAATAATTTTTTATACAATAACAGGAAAATAAATTGGGGATATAATAAAAAGTAAAACAAAACAACAGTTTTTATTATATGTTTAAATTGTATTTTGTAAAATTCACGAAACTTGTGTAGGTTTAGGAATAATTTTGTACTGTAAACAAAATGATAACAAAACAAAATTTATTTATTTCACGAAATTTCCAATTTTGTAAGAATGTTTTATTTCTTCCTAAATTCAATGAAATAAACGAAAAATGTGTTACTATATACGAAAATAGTTGTAGGAAATCGTTTTTGTAACTTAACGACATTCGTAAAATTATGAAACTTGTTAAGGCCGTGATACACTATCATACAAAGTCGTGCGATCTACGAATAAATACAACCCTGATATGATGGAGTTTATAAAATATTTCAAAAAACAATAAGAATTCATCACACAAGGGTTGTACTTTTTTCGTACTACAAATATTTTAGTAAAATTTAAAAATTTTTAGTTTATTGTACAAAAATTAAATTACGAAAAAGTGTTTCGTATTTTTAAGCATGGAATATTTTGGAGTGTAGTTCATTTATAAAACAGACATACATACAAACATACGTACTGAAGTATGAAACATACTAAAAATGAATTACATCAATATGAATCTTATTTTCAGTTATTTATATCCTTACCATGATGCATAAGGCTATTTATGCATCATTATCCAAAATGCTAGTTCCAAATTAATAAAAGGAAGTTTTCCCCACTATGTTTTATAAAAACCACACTTTAGATATAGAAAACAAATCTCTTTTCATTAATTATTTTATGTTGTAGAAAACCTTCCTTGTGTAAAATTTGCCATGTTTTTAACATTAATCTACATTGTTTAAATTGCATATGTGTGTTTAGCTAAAATAATCGCAAATGAGTTGAAATATATAAATGAACAAAAGGCTCGTCAAAATTATTATTTTAAAACAAAGCTTTTGGCGATTTTAGAGACAAATCGTTACATCCGACAGCACTGGCGGTGGTCATACTCTCAATTTTATATAATTGGGACAGTGCTATCAACTTTTAAATTTCGAAAAGCACTGCAACTATGAAAAACACTTAATTTATATAAACAGATGTACTCAATGTTATTGGGCCTTATTTCGAGTGTCGTATTACGACTTCGGCTACGACGATTTTGTAGTAGACTAAAGAACATTGCAAGATTTTTTCTTTAGTCTATTACGAAATCTTCGTAGTCGTAGTCGAAATACGATACTCGTTATCAGGCCCAATATGTTTAACTTTTATGAAACCCACTCATATATTAAAAAAAATCAAATATTAAGGAACATGTATATAGCAAAGATAAAAAAGATCGAACATAACAAGGTTTCATTTCATAAAAATATCACAGTCCCTATTTAAAAAAGAACTTATTTAACAAAAAAACTGATATAAAAATATTATAAAAAATAGAAAAATGTCTATTACAATAAGTAAAAAATAAGTTTAAAGTACTAAAGAGATGTAGATATCATCGTTTCTCCGACAAAATCAGGTTTGTTTTCAGAAGAGCAAAAAAACTGTGTTATTTTGAAACCTGTAAATGTTTTTATATAAGTATTTCGTAAAATTAATTAAATAATTGTAGATTTGAGAGGTATAGCGGAAGTGCCTCAAAAACTACACATAACTCATTTTATTGTTCAGCTTCAAGAGCATTTCTAATAAAATAGTTTTTTATTTTAAGACATAACAGTTTATGTTGAATATTTTTTCATAAATATGTAGTATACTTTTGCTAACTTCTGAACCGACTAATATATCATTAAATGATTTGGTGGGTGAATGTATGACACATCAAGTTTTATAATAATGAAATAAACACTTTTTCTGTCAAAGATTTAGAGCCGGACATTTTAAATGCGTACTTTTGTTTCAAATGTGACTTGTTTTATTAACAACTGACTTTAACATTCAAATATTTTATTCAAATTAATTTCGAATGTCACCATTTCGAGTAATTTGTAAAGCACCAAATAAACATTTACTCGTTTTTGAAAATTTCTCGTTTTGAAAACGATTCGGTTTACAGAACATACCCGATCACCTGAGCATAACATAGTTTTTTAAACTTTAAAGTTATATACATTACATTGCTATTTATATAAAAATCGTTATTATTTGTTATTTCATTGATTTCACAACAACAATTTTATCGTTTCAGACCTTTGTTATATGAAAGCGTTAAACGCGTGCAAAAATATTGTGGTAAACCTTAAAAAATTTATAGAGCTTAAAACCCGTTCTATTTCTACATGTTAATATGGATGTGACAGAACTTGTATGTCAATTTTTACTAAATAGGTTTATATCAACTGAATCCATAAAGACTCAATTCTCTCTCAATTGCATTAATTGAATCATATTCCATATATTGTCTATAACAGACCAAATTTCGCTCTTCGACTCTATTTGGAATGCTGATGACATTATAATTATCTCTTGTTAGACAAAACACTTTTTACATTAATTAAATTAAATATTAAAGTCAGAGTTTGATATAGCGCGTATTCCTTGAATCAATTTTCTAACAATACAAAAAACATCTTGAAATGCACAATTTAAATTTTTAAATGACAAGCATGTTCAAAACAAATTTGATTTAAAATTTTTAGTTTAGAGCTCTTAAGAAAAAAAAAAAAATTAAAAACTAATTTAAAAAGCACTGAGCGCTGAGCACTACAAGTATCTTCATATTTTTTCGCGTTTAAAATTTTAAAAGGTGACAACATTGCAAAGCGAGTATAATGAGTGATGCTCACAGCCTATCCATACACCCGCTAAGCACATATACTAACAAAGAATAAGATAGTGTATGTGTGGACACAACAGCTCTTGATACATTTTACACTCAAAATATGCTGTTAGTAAATTCAAATTAAACATAATTTCAAACAATATTATTTTGATTTAAAAACCGCTCTATAACACGACCTATTATACACGACATGTAGAAAGACACTTATGACGCCAGGAGAATTTCCAACACATTGGTTGCATTATCGGCCTAAAATTTTAATAGTATTTTTGTGTCAAAATCCAAATGTAGGCAGCACTTACATATGTGTAAATACATGTGAAGATCTGCTCAAACAAAAAAGTCATTAAATAATAATAGATTCTCAGCTATGTTTATTATTTTGACATAACTACGTGGTATGTAGCATATGCAGCTTTATAATGACGTCAATATTACGCCCAAGCTACATGCGCACGTGTTTTTTTATTTGCCGATTACAACGGGCTTTTTTTCATGCGAACCGAATGATTTTCAATTTATTTTAATTTCAAATTTCAGTAAAAAAGATTTTTTTTCTTTTATTTTCAATAGCTAAAAAAAAACTTGCACATAATTAAAAGTATTGATTTTAAATCGTGTTTCAAAATATTTTTCTTCTAATTTGGGACACAAGTATTAATTTGTGTATTCAAAATTTGAACTTAAGCAGGTGTGGCATGTATACCACTGTTTTTCTAAATAATTTATTATATTGAGTGCACAGAAAACCATCAATATATTGTGGTTTGCTTATTAAACAATAAACAAAAAAGATTTTACATACAAATACCTTGGTAAAAATTTACCTACCTGTAAGATTTACTTTAATTTTAGTTAACAGAAACTTCTTGTATATTCAGTTATTGTAAAACTTTTTTGAGTGTAACCTACATGCATTAAATGTACATTAATAATAATGTCCTTAACATTACAAAACGTAGTGTTGATCATCATCATTTTGATTAGGTTAAATAACGATTCTCGTTGGGCACAAGTTAACTAAGATTATAAGTACTTATAATTTTAATGTACTCGGTATACGTACATTATTAGCGCTTGTGCGTGTGAGGTTGTACCTTACAGAACATTAAAGTACATTAAATAATGTTTATTTTCGAACACTGGATACAATAAATAAAATATCATGTAAAAAAAAAAAAATTTATCCGTTCGTTTTAAAATTTGTTTTCGGAATTTTAAAAATAAAATTCGGAAAAGAATTCTATTTTAAATTCTTGCTTTTTTGCGTTCTCCTCGCAAACGAATTAAATTAAATTTTGCTGATTTGCGAACGAAAAAAAAACAAGAATTTAAAATAGAATTATTTTCCGAATTTCATTTTATAATTCTAAGGAACGAATGCAAAAGAATAATTCTTATAAAATTTGTTAGGCAGCAAATTGAGTTCTTTTTGACTTATCATCGGCTAGCCCAAACCACTGAGTTACATATTATATACATAATCACTGTAATTTTTGTTTGTTATTATGTATTAATATTTTTACCAATATATTTATTACTACTGTTATTAATACATAATCATAATCTTATTAATGTTACTGGTTTTATTACTATTACTATTATTATGATTCCAATTGTTTTACACTTTAATGAACATCATAACTTTATAAAAAATCAAATATTCATATAACAAAAACTTCATTAAAAACTTTCAAAAATTTTCATTGTATAAATATATTTCATATTAAAAAGATCATTTTATTTGTTTAAATATACATATACATTTATAAAAATAAATATTCATATATTAAAAAAAAAAGAACCTCTTATTTATAATTAATTTACTGGCGCAGTCGGTATTCTCGAACCAAATAAAATAATAATCGAGAAAAAGAAAACTTTAAATCGTTTTCTTAAACAAACCAATCACTTTATTTTAAAATCAAAAAGATGTTTTCTGTGAACTTGTGAATGTGTGCTGATAAAAGACAGTGAAATTATATTTATTTTCGAAACTGAAAAAGAAAAACTGGAATAAAACTAAGCAAAGAGAGGTCATTACATTGAAGATACTTAACAGCATTCAAAGCAAAAAGAATTGGAAACAAACAACAATTTCAAGAATCGAAACTACAATAAAGAGGTAAACATGGAATTAAATGCATTTCAATTACTGGAAAGTGTGCCAAATTTTGATGGGAAAACCGAAGAACTCCAAATGTTTATTTTACACATCGAGGAAATTCGAAAATACGTTGATGCTAAACTATTACCATTGTTCGATTTGAGAGTAAGAAATAAAATTATATTACACGCTAACATAACACTCATTAATAATAATAACCCTATAAATTGGAACGAAATAAAAATAATTTTAAGAATTAATTTTAATGTAGCTGAAAGCATAGAAAGTATTGTTAATAGAATAAAAACCGCAGAGATAAGAACTAGCATTAATGATTTGTATGAATACATGTTAAAACTCCTAACAAAACTAAATTTGAAATCAAGTGTTGATATAGATGTTCAATGGTTCAATAGTAAAAATAATGAGACAATGGTTTTAAAAATTTTCATTAGTAAATTACCAAGTGAACCAAAACTAGTACTTAATTCTAGGAATCCACACACTTTATTGAAGGCAAAAGAAATTTTAATTGAAACCGAATATTTTTATCAAAAATGTCATCAACTACAATCTTATTCATCAAAAAAGTTTAATCATAATATACAAAAACTAAATTTTTCAAATTACAATAATGGAAATAATTTGCCATATTCCCAATCTTTTACTAATTCAAATAGATATAATTATAATTCACATACTCAAGATAACCATCAACATAAAAAAAGTAACAACAATCATTATTTTAATAATTATAATTCAAAAAATTTTCAAAATAATCAGAACATTTTAACAGATGTAGGTCAATATGGACAATACCGATCAAGAGACTTTTCTTACCCACAAAACGTTTCTTCGAATACTGGATTAAATGCACAAAACCACTCTAGACATTTTATAAACAAAAACTTTACGAGTAATTCCCAACAAGATAATTTTAATAATCCAATACCAATGGAAGTAGATAAAATTGAAACTTCGAATTTTCAGTTAGTGGCCGAAGAGCTCTTCCCTTCATAATTGTTAAAACAAAATCTATTCCAATAAAATTATTGATTGATACGGGATCAGGGACAACTTTAATCAGAAGGGGTTTATTCCATAATTCTTTTAGAAGTGAACTTGAGCATCCCATTACATTAAATACAATCTGCTCAAAGACTATTACTGTTTCAAAAATTACAATACCACTTTTTAAAGAATTTAATCGTCCAAATTCTAAAATAGAAATGTTAGAAACAGAAATATATAGTGAATTTGATGGAATTATAGGTTGCAACTTATTGAAACCATTAGGAGCTAAGATTGATTTCAAAAATAATATATTAACAACAAATGATGCGAAAATTCCTATCATATTTGAAAATTTCTCTGAAGAGACTTTAAAACATGATTCCATACTAGATTCTATAATTGAAATAAACTTTAGTGAACCAAGAATAGATTTTTTAATGCAAAAATTAACAAACGAAAATTTGAACGAAGAAGAAATTAATCTTCTCATTAAAATAATTAAGGATTTCAAAAATATTTTTTACATTGATGGAGATAATTTATCTGCAGCTTGCAAGTATAGACACAAAATTCCAACTACAAACGACATACCTGTTTATTCAAAAGCATATCGCTATCCAGAAGTTCATAAATTAGAAGTAGATAAACAAATTAAAGAAATGTTGGAGTCAGGAATAATAACCAAATCTAATAGTCCGTATAATGCTCCAGTATGGGTTGTTCCTAAAAAAATTGATAATTCTGGACAACAGAAATGGAGGGTGGTTATTGATTATAGAAAATTAAACAATGTTACGATTGAAGACAAATTTCCAATACCTAATATGGAAGATTTATTTTCAAAATTAGGAAATTCACAATATTTTAGCACAATTGATTTGGCAAAAGGATTCCATCAAATTTTAATTTCACCGGAAGATAGACATAAGACTGCATTTTCAACACCGACCGGACATTATGAATTTAATAGAATGCCATTTGGTTTAAAAAATTCTCCAGCATCATTTCAACGTATGATGAATGAGATACTTCAGGGTTATATAAACAATAAATGTGTAGTATATTTAGATGACATTCTAATATTTTCGACATCCCTTGAAGAACATGTTTTATCTCTAAGACAAATCTTGAAAAGATTATCTGAATATAATCTCAAAGTTCAAATAGATAAATGCAATTTTTTCAGACATGAATCTGAGTATCTTGGACATATTATAACTCCTCGCGGAATACAACCAAATCCAGAAAAAATAAATATCATTAAAAAAATTTCAATTCCAAGAACTATCAAAGAAATAAGATCATTTTTAGGATTAACTGGATTTTATAGAAAATTTATTAGGGACTATAGTCAAATAGCCTTGCCGATGATATTAAAACTTAAAAAGGGTTCAACGATCAATATTAAAAATCAAGAATATATTGATTCTTTCAATAAATTAAAAACGGTCTTATGTAACCCACCAGTTTTAGCTTATCCCCAATTCGATAAATTGTTTGTATTAACAACAGATGCCAGCAATGAGGCCTTAGGTGCAGTATTATCCCAAAATGGTCACCCAATAGCCTTTTCATCACGAACATTAAACAAGCATGAATTGAATTATAGTGCTATAGAAAAAGAATTACTAGCAATACTTATTCGGGAGAAAATTCAAAATACAAACGGACCATAGACCACTAGTATGGCTGAACTCAATTAAAGAACCGAACATGAAATTACAGAGGTGGAAGATACAACTGAATGAATATGATTTCGAAATAGAATATATTAAAGGAAAGACTAACAAAGTAGCAGATTATCTGAGTCGTCTTAATGTTAACGTATTAACAGGAGAAAAGGAAGATATTCAATCGAATTTATCCACGATTCACAATACAAAAAAATATATAAATGACCACATATCTATATCTGAAACGCCTATAAACATTTATAAAAATCAAATTGTGATAATTCAAGGAAATGGTTACAAATACAAGAAGCAAGTTTTATATAAAAACAAAATTAGACATACTATAACAATAAATGAATATTTTGAACAACAGATTTTAAAATTCTTAGAACAAATTTTTCCTCTGAGAGGAACTGTAGCAATTTTTTGCGAAAATTTAGATTTTTTAAAAAAAATTCAAAAGACTTTAGTACAATATTTTTCAAACTCTCAAAATATTAAATTTTTGAGTTGTTCAATATTTCTAAAGGATATTTTTAGTAAAGAAATACTTTTGGAACAAATAGAAAAATATCATACTGATAAGAACCACAGAGGTATTGAAGAAACTTTCACAGAATTAAAGAAAATAATTTATTACCCAAACTTGAAAACAGAAATTCATAAATTTATAAACAATTGCATAATTTGTAATATGTGTAAATACGACAGACAACCAATAAAGGCCAAATTATGTTTAACAGAAACTCCGATTAAATCAAATGAAATAATTCATATTGATATTTGGTTCTTTAATAAAAAAACAAAATTTTTAACATGCATTGATAAACTTACAAAACATGTCTCAATTCACTATTTAAGAGATAAAAACTCATTAACTATAGTAGAAATGCTAACGGAGAGATTTGCTATTCTGGGTAAACCACATAAAATTATAGCTGACAACGAGTTTAATACGGCATATATAAAAGACTTTTTGAATTCTGAGAATGTAGAATTCCATTTCACTTCCCCAAATACTCACACAGGAAATGCGGATATAGAACGGTTTCTTACATAATAAGGTAGATAAATCTGTTTGGAAAAATTTACATGATATGGTTCGTAACACCAAAATTAAACGAATTGATAAAACTAATCAAAATAGGGAAAATTGTCATGACTTTAGGGAAAGAGAATTAGCAAAAACCTAAATATATTTCAAAAAGAGTAAAAGAAAAAAATAACTCTCATTTTATAGATGAACATAATTGTAAACGTGATAGACAAATAATAAAAAGAAAATATAAATATCAAAATGAATTGCCTGATATAAAATTTGGAAGACAAATCACTGGAAGAAATTATACTAAATGAAAATAAATAATAAAATAAATTTGAATAAACCATTGAACACTATTCATTTATTTTTATGTTCATGTACGAGTATATATTTATATGTGTAATAGTTAAATATTACATAAAAAAAAATTATATTTAAAAAAAATAATTCTGTTCACTATTACAAATATTTATCTACATATGTATGTATAACTTATATAACTCTACATTCCAGGAGTAATGTATGAACAAAGGGTGGGGGAGTTACATATTATATACATAATCACTGTAATTTTTGTTTGTTATTATGTATTAATATTTTTACCAATATATTTATTACTACTGTTATTAATACATAATCATAATCTTATTAATGTTACTGATTTTATTACTATTACTATTATTATGATTCCAATTGTTTTACACTTTAATGAACATCATAACTTTATAAAAAATCAAATATTCATATAACAAAAACTTCATTAAAAACTTTCAAAAATTTTCATTGTATAAATATATTTCATATTAAAAAGATCATTTTATTTGTTTAAATATACATATACATTTATAAAAATAAATATTCATATATTAAAAAAAAAAGAACCTCTTATTTATAATTAATTTACTACTGGGTGTAATAAGACGCGAACCCCAGAACGTATGTTTAGCATTATAGTCGCCAGCTGCTATGAAACAAGAGCCGAGAGATTTGTAGAAATCCTCGTTTTGATCCTCAGTAATTGCGAACCTAGGAAAGGGAATAAATTGATGATATAACAAAATCTGTGCAAAAATTTTCGGCACAAATATTCGTTACTTGTAAATGTTCTTCCCAAATGTTGTCAATAATAAAATGCTTGAGTCTTGACTTTATTAAAACTTCTGATCCCCCGCAAGCTCTTCCTTTAGGGTCCTTTGAATCATATAAAGTGTAGCCATTAATTCTGAATAGACTTCTTGAAGTCAAATGAGTCTCAGAGACCAACATTATATCAATATTTTTTCCGTGAGGAAGTGCTCAAGTTCATTTTTATGTTGGCGAATGCCGTTTGCGTTCCAGAAACTTAGTTTTAACGTGTTCATAGCTTGTTAACTAATGCTTGAAGCAAAGTATTTTGCATTCGCAGCATTTCTTGCATCATGCTAGTCATATTTGTTGTAAAATTATTTATAGTTTGCACCAGATTCTCAATAGTAGCTTCAAGGCGATTAAATTTAAAGCTATAGTTTGGATTCGTTGAATTATTTATAGGTGGAATATATTTTGTGCGAATAGACCTACTCTTAGCTGCATCGGCATACGATACACGTGAAGTGACTGGTTGGCTCATATGAGCAAAAGTGGCGGAGTACGCGTTTGCTGTTTGTGCTGGAGCTAATTTAGGTTTTTAACCCATAGCCTGTTTAACGAAAGAATATATAGGGCATCCTCTGTAGTTACCTGTGTGATTACCTCCACAGTTACCGCATTTTTTTTCTGCTTGGTCCTTTGGCTTAGTACAGGTAGCAGTACCATACAATTCACCGCAGATAACGCAAACTGTAGGTAAATTGCAGTAAGTTTTTGTGTGGCTATATTCTTGGCAATTATGGCACTGTACGGGACCTGAACGCTTACGTGGCTCTTCAACTGTGATTTTTCGGTATAAGAGGTATTTTAGACTATAAATTGGGTGCGTCTCGTTTTTTTTCAACTGTATATCATTCGAGTTCAACACGAAATAAAGGCTGGGGAAGCTTCTCTCTATTGATTATATTGGTAACATTTTTTACCTTAAATCCTTGGTCGATACGTGCACATTTTACTTCTTCGGGCTCAACATATGAATCTATGCCCTTTAATACTATCCGTAGGCCTTTAGTATTCTTAAGTTTGTAAGTGTAAAAATTTGTTTTATTTTTTTCAAACTCACTAACAATTTTTCTGAAATCTTTTTTATCATATATTTGGATTTTAGTTTCGTCAATATTACCTCGTTTAATTGGAATGAATAGGTGAAAAGTATTTTCACCTATGGACGACAGTAGTTTTTTATAGAAGCGCGTTAGAATTTTTTCTCTCAGATAAATAGGTGGTGGCTTAAAAGGCTTGCGATGATGCAGCGGGCTTGTCGTTTTTGTCTTGCAATAATGAAAAACGATTTTGATGATTGATAGAAGATGCGCTGTTATCCTTAGATATCTTTGGAGCAGATGAAATTTCAGAAGAATTTGGGTTTCACCCACGGCTTACCACGGTTATATATCTGTTAGGGTTTGGGAAACGGGAATTCCCGGGCGGGAAATCCCGGGAAATGTCTGTCTAATATTCCCGGGAAATTTTTTGAGATTTTCCCGGGGAAACGGAAAATTAAAAGTGCATGTTATTTCATAAATATATAGAATTTATAATCCAATTTAACTTTAATATAAAAACTTATTATTTTTTTATATATTACAAAAGTTCGTTTGAATGATTGTATGACTAAATTTACACGAACGTTGACACGTTTTTCATCGTCTGTTTAAACACTTACATATACCTTGTTCGAAGGAAATTTTTTAATCTTAAAATTTAAATTGAGTTTTTGTTTTAAATGTAACTAAGAAAGAAAGAATTCTTTCGACGCCGATAAACAAGCAGTAAAATGTCCATATATTTTTAATATAAAATAAAAATGTGAGCTATTCAAATCTAGTCTGAAATTTCATAAAAATTCCATTAAATTGAGGTCATACCATATTTCCTAAAAAAGTGGTATAAATTGTATAAGTATCAATGATTACAATGATACAATCATTTCCTAAAGTAAATAATTCGATGCTAAGCGAACTTGAAGTGATTTTTCGCCGAATTAGTGAACAAATTTTGAAAAGTGTAGTGAAAATTTTAAGCTGTAAGAACTCTGAGTTGACAAAACTTAAATTGATTAGAAGTAGACGCTATTATGGAAACCCTGCAGAATATATTTTAGGAGAAATAAAATGAAAGACACTTAGACATACTGCGGCTCAGGGTATTCAAAATTCGGTGCAGCGCAGTATGGTACTGTAACCTGCTTGTACTTAACGATAAGAAACTGCCTGGAGCTTTTTCAAAAAGAATGAGAAACAAGCAAGGCAAATTCTTATTAAAATGAAAGTAGGTCTTGTTAGAAAATTTTCTACTAATTGTGGTAACAGTCGTCAATTGGTTTTTATGTGATCTTTTGCTGTGTAATAACTTTATTCCATTTGCTTAAATTCAATTAAAAATTCTTAAAAATTTGTCTTAGAACTGCTTTTTTATTAACTTTTATTTCAAAAGAATGCTTACATTAATAAAACAATCGAAATTTCACCAACTTTCATTTAATAAATGTATTGAATTTAGAAAATTAGCTTTTCCCGGGAATCCCGGGAAATCCCGGGAATTCCTGGGAACTTGATTTTTTAGTTCCCGTTTCCCGGGAAGTGCAAAAGTCCGGGAAATCCCAAACCCTAATATCTGTCCATTCCTACCGTTTGTACCTTTGGTTTTGAACTACTGTTATCTGTATTGATAACTTGGTTAAGTGATGAACGCGAGCCCGAAGCGGATGATATCGCTGACGTAAATGAAGAAGTACTAGGCAATTGTAATGTTAACGATTCACTAGTTGGCATTGGACAAAGCGAAGTTGATCGCTGACGAAAAAGTAGATTTTCCGTTAGAAAAAGTCTATCAATTGATTTTTTATGTTTAATGTTTTCATTAAGAGTTTTAGAATTCACAGTAAAATAGGCATTTCTGCCGTTAGAACTCACTTCACAATTTTTTTCCTTTGAGGCACTCATATAAAGTATTCCTCAAGGGTACTTTGTTTGTGTTTGCTTGCGCTTGTTTTGTTTTTGTTATCTCTTGCTATGTAAAAAATATTAGTAAATCCAATAAGCTTATTTATCAAGGTGAATATTTATTACGAATATTTTTTTTTATGATTTTTGGTTTTGTTGTTTTTTTATTTTTATTTTTGTTTCGTATGTATGTAAAAAAAATCCGCTATAACGTCTGTTCACTATGAAGGTTCAACTTAGCGTTGCCATTTGTACCGCTTTTCGCAGGATTGTCCCGATTTTTTAAATTAAATCACCCGTATCGCGAGAGATTTACAAATCCCGCTTTTTTTAAGTTTTATTTGATGATTTTTAATTTTACACCAGCAACTTTCAAATAATAAAGAATAAGTGCATCTTATTACATAATAGATTCAAAGACTATAATTCACGCCGTATAGGAAGTAGACGGCGAATTCGGCTGGGTACTGTAAATCGATCTTATGTCTATAAATTAATGTTAAAATACTTGCAAATGAATTCCACGTATGAATATATTTTAATTTTTTTTTATTTTTTATTTTGTTTTCAAATCCAACTTATATTTAAATTCGTTAATTTTTAATTGATGTAAGAAAAATGTGTGTTCATTTTTATATGCTTTGTAAAATGTTAAATTGTTTTAATAAATATATTCTTTAAAGTAGAAATATTAAAAAAAATTTTTGTACCGCGAAACTTTTGGAAATCCCGTGATTTAGGAATTTCTTTTAACTTGTCCCGCTTTTTGGAAAAATAAAACTGGCAACCCTAGTTCAACTAGACGAATTCGGATGGGTACTGTAAATCGATCTTATGTCTACAAATTAATGTTAAAATACTTGCAAATGAATTCCACGTATGAATATATTTTAAAATTTTTTTATTTTGTTTTGTTTTCAAATCCAACTGTTATATTTAAATTCGTTAATTTTTAATTGATGTAAGAAAAATGTGTGTTTATTTTTATATGCTTTGTAAAATGTTAATTTGTTTTAATAAATATATTCTTTAAAGTAGAAATATTAAAAAAAATTTTTTGTACCGCGAAACTTTTGAAAATCCCGTGATTTAGGAATTTCTTTTAACTTGTCCCGCTTTTTGGAAAAATAAAACTGGCAACCCTAGTTCAACTAGAACTAAAACAAACATCTAGTAATGAAATTTTTTTTAAGTTGGAAGTACTTATGCTTTCAGTATATTTTTTTAAATTAATCAATTAAAAGTATCAAAACTTTCAATATTGTAAATACATAGGAATTTTCTGGTTTTTGTTTGTTTTATTTAACTTAATTGGTTAGTAAATGGGCACACTGCAGTATATACATATCGTCGGTTGGTTTCTGGTTTGCGGCACAGTATATTCAAAATGCATTATGGCTGCAGCAAACCAGAAACCAACCGACGATATGTACTGCATTAAAAATTTCAGTAAGCAGTAAATTTACTGATACACTCATACTTCATAATGCGGTGTGATGACGATCTTACTCAAAATTTGTGATTGTATTGTTAAAAAGTTTGTGTTGCTTCCCTGCAGTCCGTGTAGCTAGGGAAGTCTAGCTATTTCGTTAACTACCAATCGTTACCATTAACTAAAAGCCTAACTACTAGCAATGCAAAAGACTGACGATTTTAACATGGGGATGGGATTGACGGTAGTCAATTGCCACCATCTGCATAACCCTTCGTCAGTGATTTCACTAATCAATACAATTCATTTTACTACTGATAAAACAATTGCCCCATATTCATAAAATTTAAAATGACATTGAAATGTATTTTATTTAAATTTTTCTTAAAAAATGTTCTTAAAATGGATTTCAAACACATTTTATTTATTTTTTATGAATATGGGGGTTAATTATTAATACATTTTTCAATTAAATGTTCTTTTTATTTTCTATGCAACGTTTTAATTGACTTCTGCTGCTTATTTTAACTTTCTAAAAGAAAACCACTTTTTTCACTACGAACTTGCAATTGTAACTGACGCCAACAAAATAATTAAAATACTTAAAATAAGTTTTTTTCACTGGCAAAAATTATTTTTTTGAGGTTAAAGACATTAACATATCCATGAGTGAGAGAGTCAAAAGGCGAACTCTTGTATTACTTGTGGCTAGTGTAATAGTTAGCCGATTTTTCGTTAGGGAAATCACTAACGATTTCGAGTCAATTTCTACTTTTAAAACTGGACGGTTCCCTAGCGTATAGATGTTTACACATCAAAAAGTATATAAAAAAGGGAACTAATTCTTGTTGGTCAAGTAGGGGCTTGGCTTGCCGTTTCTATTAAGTATAAATGAAAAATTCAATGTTTCGTTGAATTAATAAAATCAAATCTGGACTTACAGCAAATTTTTAACTGATCCCACAAAATCTTCTACTAGCTCATAAAAATTTTCACAATTATTTCATTTTGCAATTGTTATACCTACAAAATGGATTGCTTCTTATTTGTCTTTTGCAATTTCTTTTTGTTTGATTCTTTGAATTATTTTTGAATACATTTATATTTGCCTTTTAAATTTATTTCGTAGACTAATTTTTATAAAAACTTGAATTTTGCTTGACACCACTTGTATTTTCAACAAATCAATAAAACATTAAAAATAAGCATAGTTGTGTGTATATGATAAAATGTTTTCAGCGCATCAAAAACAATGTTAATATGTAGACGTTCCGTTGTCAATGTCACCAAAATAGTCGACAAATAGTCGGGGACACTTAACCCTCTCTTCCTTCAGGGTAGTTACTGGATTAGATAATTATACGGTCGGATATTAATTTCTATTATGTAGCAACACTCCTTTCTGAGCCATTGGATAGATATCTTTGTATTATTAATAACCTGACCAGACATCCCGCTTTTCTGAGGTTTATCCCGCCTTGAATTTTTATCCCGCTTTATCCCGCTTTTTAGAGTTTTGAAATTTCTTATCTCTTAATATATTTTTATTAATATGTAACTGATAAAAATTTATTCCAAATATTTTTTAGTGTAGTTATTGTTTATTTTTTTTGGATCTGGCAGCTCCTCAAATGAAAAAAATAAAAATACAAACGTACACACTCAAAGATCCTTTTGTTACAGTGCTTTATATGTGCAGACATTCTGCTGCTTTAGGAATTTATTACCAAGAGGGCTTATTAGGAGAATAACAACTAACATTCACCAAACTGTCAATAATAAAATAAAAAGTTCTTGCTTATTGTTTTATAAAGAGTTTGACACATTGGTGTAGTCAGTTGATGATAATATGGACTAACAAGGCCACTTGCTATCATTCGCCTTAAGTTTTTGTACATTGTTTTGTATAAAAATCGTATTTTGTTTTGTAAATGAAGTAAAAAAATCTTTAATTTTATTTATTTTACGTTACTAAATAAAAATTTTTGTTAATAAAAATTTTGTTTATTTGAAATCGATTCTTTTGAGTTAAAAACTGTGTTTCCTAAGTACATACGAAACTTTTTATGTGCGTATTACACATCCCGCTTTCAAATAGTTGTTTATTTAAAAATCCCGCTTTTTGGCCGTATTTTCGTCAAAATCCCGCTTTTTGAACGATCGTGTCCCGCTTTTTGTAAAAAGCTTCTGGTCACGTTAATTATTAATGTATTTTTAAATTCCAGGAACCATAAAAAATAATTCCTTAAAGCCCCGTTCAGACTATTATACAAGTGTTAATACTTTCATCACATTTTACGATACAGGAAAACAAAACAGCTGTGCAATGAAAATGTCTGTGCTATTCATTGACTAGCGGCGGCAAAGCGGTTTCATGTAGGCGGGGACGTGCCGGCACTTGAAAAAATTCAGCAGTTAAAAATATTCTATGTAAATAACAGAAAAAAATTTAAGAAAAGATATTACAAAAACGTTAAAAAATTACGTCAACGAAATATACTTCCATACGATTCACTTATTCAAAATTTTGAGCCGAAAAATATAAAATATTTGAATTTTTAAAGACAACAAAAATTTAATTTGCATTAAAAATATTTTTTTCTGTCCCTAATTTCTGAATAAATCGGAGACCATTGAAAACCGAATGAACTTATATGAGTTCGATAGATGAAAACTTAAAACGAATTTTAATTTAGAGTATTAATGTCCCTATATAAAACATACTCGTATTTTTATTTAAAACAAAATTTTTTGCAGGACAGTGTATTAATATGTAGACTTATTAGACTTCTTGAATAATATAAAATACCGTTATGCTTGATTTTATGTCACATACTTGTGCAATTTATACATTATCAACAGTTGTTTGCCACTACTCAGCATCTGAAATTTTTTGAGTTGTGACTGTTTATGATTTAGTGTGCGATATGTACATACATAAGTGTGTATTGTTTAGCTTCTTAATTAGAAATAAATGAATTTCTTAAAATTAATACTTACTACATAATTTCTTATGCGGTTTTGATTACATTTTGACAGTGATTAGAAGTTAAGCTGTTTTTGTGATAAACGGGAACGTATCCACCATAAAGTATAAAAACAGGTTTAAGTACTTATTGAATATACACTATGTTCCTAACCTGACTAAGTTTGATCGGTTTTTATGGTTATTTATTGAGCACTTTCCCCAATATCCCTTTATAATAGCGCACAACATGCTATAAAAGCATAAGTGTAATCCGAAACGGATTGGGTCAATATTGATTGCCCCTCTTTCAACCTAGCCTAATAATAAAATAAATTCATTATTCTCATAAAAGGAGAGTATGCAAAGATATGACAATTAATTTCTTTGCTTTTTCGAGTTATGAGTCTTGCAGCAAAAGCTCGATATTACTTCTCTAAAGGTACATATTTAACCGTATACGTCCCATGCTTTGCAAACGTAATTACACAAAAATTATAAAATTTTTTATGCTGAAATTCAACGGGTATTAATGGTTATAATTGTTTCTTATTGTAGATACTTTCTATGATAGAGGAAGCTGCAGGTACCAGTATGTATGAGACGAAGAGAGAAGCCACTACTAAACTTATTGAGAAAAAGGATGCGAAGGTTAGAGAAACAAATACACTTCTACAAGAAGAAGTTGAACCTAAACTGGAAAAATTAAGACGTGAAAGAGCTGCACATGTAGAATTTCAAAAAATTTGTCGTGATATTGAATATTTAACCAGAATTCACGTGTCATTTAAATGGCTTAAGCAGAATGAAGTATTAAAAACGACTAAAGAAAATTGTACTCGACTGACAAAGCAAATTGAGGAAGCAAAACAAAACATTCTTGATAATAATTCCAAACATGATCAAATTATCAGCCAAATCAATGTTTTGCAAACCGAGATTGAGAGTCGTAGCAGCAGCATTCTTAAAGAAATGGGGGCAGAGTTAGAAATAGAACTTAAACAGCACGCAAAACTCTCTGGAAGTATAAAAGCTGGTTCTGAAGAAATATATCAGGAAGAGAAAAAATTAGTTGCTATAGAGAATAATATCACTGAAGATGAAAAGGCATTGAAAAATAAAGAGCAGGAAATGGCCCAAAAGCAAATTTTATTTCAGGACTTGAAGGAGTTGGAGAAACGGGATTTATTAGCTTACGAGGCATCACAAAAGAAATTTGCAGCAGTGAGCCAGGGATTAACTACAAACGATGATGGATGTGAATCAACTCTTCAAGACCAGCTGATAAGTATGTTATGAAATTAATATAGATTTCCGCATTATATATATAAATTTTACTGCTTTATTATATATAAAAAAATGTTACTGCTTTATAAAGGGGTTATAAGATATATTTTGCAGACATATATATGCAGGGTGCCCCTGTGGCTGAGTGGTACTAATGCTAGCCTCTCAGTCCAGAGGTAGTGGGTTTGATTCCCGCCATAAACCCTGGGTGTTTTGCAGACAAGTTAATCGCTTCGCGGTTTGAGTTTGTTTAAAAAAAAATTTATGTATATACAAATATATATATGTACTAAAGGACTGCAAAGATGTATCTGTTCGCATCAGTTTTGCGTGTGTATTGGTTCTGATATGTTTAGCTATGTTAATTAGCGTTTCTGTTACTAGTTGTTATTGTTTGTTTTTAAAACTGTTTTTGTGTGGTTGTATAATGAACAAATGAGAATAACACGTTTGTTTGTATCTGTAAAACTGCTTTTACCATAAGTAACATATGGTGTGTTGAAAAAAAACATGGTTGATGAATCAAAGACTGCTTTATACTTTGTTTTGTTTTTTTTTTGTTTTTGATTATGTTTATTTAATATAATTTATTTAAAAAAACTAATTGAGTGCTTAGAAGTTAAACATGCTATTGGTTAAAGTGAATAAAAAAGGTATTTACTTTTTACTTAAAAATTTGTTTTAAAACCTAAAATATTTAGGTACTTATGTATGTTTTTTTTTTAAATTTAATTAAGAAGCAAATGCGTTTTTTATTCACTTTACCCATTAAATAAAAAACTCATCAATCATTCAAGAATAACTTTAACAAAAAATTAATATAATCTATATAATATATTATATAAAATCGTAGTGTGTGTTTGTTCCTAACACATGATCTCTGGAAATTATAAGAGCTTTGGAGCTGAAATTTTCAACACAGGTTCGGGTCAATACCCGGTAGGTTTTCGTTTTATTTTTGAGCCAACAAGTGTCCATTGTGTGGAGTAATTTGTAGTTAAAAAATAATTGAGGGTAAGACAACGTTTGCCGGGGTCAACTAGTAATTTAATAAAAATAAGGTCCCAGCTAAAAAAATAATGTATGGTCCATGTATGTTTAATATATGAATGTATATAAATATATATATGAATATGTATGAATTCATGTATGGAAATGTATAGGATTATACATTGCAAAAGTATTATATATGAATTGATATATGGACTAATATATGAAATGTATTATAATGTATAAGGTCATATATGAAAGTTTAATTATGAAGCTCATCATATACATATATAGAAATAAGATATAATATATGGAGCGATATCAAAATGTATGCATAAATGATATCTCACATAAGATTGTTTTTGCAATCAAAAAAGGTTGCATTTTATTAATTCGATCCTTTTCTCTCTTTTTTTTATCATGGTATACTTATAAGCAAGAATGATATAAAAGAAGATTACGCATTGCGCATGTTTCTTATTGTAAACAAAAAGCAGCTGTTTTGTAAATGACGTCACATTAGAGTAAATTTTTTTGGCGCCCAATCATTTTCTTTGTGAATTTGGAAAAAAGTAAAGAAAATATTAAAATAAATAAGGATAGACAGAATTTTCCCGTGTTTTAAATATATACGTTGGTGAAATTGACAAAATAAATAATAAAAGTGGCAATTACATTTATAAAAAAGCTTTAAAAAAATTGCAAAAATGAGATGTGCTGTGGCAAATTGCAAAAACACAAACGGATCGAAGGCAAGTGAAATTAGTTTTTATGCCTTCCCAAAAGACTGCAAAATCCAGAAGAAATGGGTACAATTCTGTGGGCGGAAAAGAAAATTTAACCCAAATACTTCCCATGTTTGCATGTTGCATTTTGATTGCAATGATATTGAAAATGACATGGAATACAAGATGGTTAAGTACATGAAATGAATTAAAACACTAGTTATATACATATGTATAAATATATTTATTATTTTGCCATAAGGATTCGCTAAAAGAAGGCTTTTAAAAAAGGGTGTTGTTCCGTCCATAAAAACCACGGCTGTAAAAAATGAAAAATTTAATAAAGAACGAATATTACGATTGCAAAAACGGGAAAACAAAAAAGTAGTTGAATCTATTCTGAAAAACCACTGTTGTAAAAAAACTGCAGAGCAGTTTCAAGAAAATGAAGACGCTGGTGTTGAAATGGGTGTTTCTGAAAATGTTCAACCCTGTATAGACATCAAAGATGTTGAAAATTTAAGAAACGAATTGTAAGTAGCATGAGCATTTTTATGCAAATTGCATATATGTATGTACATAACGTTTCTTATCAATAGGCAAATTCTTCAGTACCAGAACAAGGCTTTGAAAAAAGAAAATAAAGAACAATTGAAGGAAATACACAATCTGCAACAAGAAATTTTGTCGTTAAAAAAAACAAACGAAGGCAACATGGAAGAGATGAAGAAACAAGTTTCTAAATCAAAGTACGAACTTGAAAACATTGAGAAAAAACTTTTGGTAATTTTTACTAGTGGACAAATTTCAAAAATTAAAAATGGTATGAAAAGGCAAGTATGGACTGAAGAAGATATAACACAGTCCATAACATTGCCCGCCACAAGCTCTAAACTATATAAACTTTTATACCGCAAAAATTTTCCACTTCCATCAATTCGGACACTTCAGAGTTGGGCACAAAAAGTTCACATTAATAGAGGTCTGCTAACACCAGTATTTAAAGTTTTATCTGCATCAACTCACATGACAGAAATTCAAAAGCTCTGCGTTTTAAGTTTTGACGAGATGAAGGTGAAAAAGTCGTACTGTTATAACAAATCAACAGACACTACATTGGGTCCCGTTTGCTATGTTCAAGTGGCTATGGTGAGAGGTAAGTAATATTTTAGAACATTTTAAATAAATAACTCCAGTAATTGTTTTCTTTAAAGGACTTATTTCCAAGTGGAAACAGCCAATCTTTTATGATTTTGACTGCAAAATGACCAAAGAGATATTGTTTGAAATTTTAGAGGAGCTAAGTTCGTGTGGCTATGTCGTTGTTTCAATAGTTTCAGATCTTGGTGGTGGAAACAGAGGATTGCTTAATGAACTTGGAGTATGTGAAGAGAATCCATGGTAAAATATAATATTTACTTAAAAGTAAAATAAAAAAAATCAGCTTTAATTAATTTTCAGGTTTATGTTTAAAAACGAAAGAGTTTTCTCGTTTGCGGATGTTCCACATATGGTCAAATTGTTACGCAACCACTTTATTGACAGTGGCTTTATGGTCCATCACAAAGTAGTTACAAAGGACATAATTTCAAAGCTTTTGCAGTTGACGTCAGGCGACCTGAATGTAACACATAAAATATCCGAAGCTAATTTAAATGTGTCAGGAGCGCAGCGACAAAAAGTTAAGCTTGCAACTAAATTATTTTCGCACACAGTTGCGCAAGCTTTAACCAGAGCTGCTAGTCATGGCTATTTAGACGGACTTAATTGGATGGAATGCCATCAGCTGCTGAAAGTGGTAAGGTTATTAAATTGTAAAATTTTATTTATAATTCAATTGGTTTATTTATTAAGACTAACGACTGGTTTGATGTAATGAATGTCAGAGTTCCAAGAGCGGATGCCAGAACTCGACTTCATGCATATGGCCTTAGTATGGAAGAACAGAACAAAGCAATTGACGAAATGACAGAAATGATGAAAAACATGCGAGTATTGGGTCGAAATTCTTTACTTCCTTTTCAAAAAGGTACAAAATTATTTCAAATCGCATTCCAAAATTTCTTTAATTTTTTTTTAAGGTATTATTCAATCAAATAATGCCTTAAGCTTCTGTATACGGATTTAAAAACACGGTATAATTGCGAATACATCCTTACTTATCGACTGAACCAAGACGTTCTCGAAAACTTTTTTGGAATTATTCGATCAAAGGGCGGGTTGCATGACCACCCAGATCAAGAAGAGTTCAGGTTCCGTCTAAGGTCGTATTTGCTTGGTCGCAATGATGGAGTCATTTCAAATGCATCAAACGTTGAGATAGACGACACATCCGATTTAGAAAGAACATAACCGCTCACAGGTAAATTTTAAATTTTTTTTTAAGCGAAAATTTTATTTATTTTTTTACTAATTTTGTAGGCATTATATATAGCCAAATAAATTTGCAAAGTGAAGAAAGCGAAAACATTGATGAAGAAGAATTGGTGGACTTTACTTATGATGGCCTAGAAAACTTCGCTGGCTACATATGTCACAGACTAAAAGACGAAGAACCCAACATTTCTGTGGCAAGATGTCAGCTAGCAGCTCAGCCTTACACTTGGGTCGACCATCTTAGTGAAGGAGGTTTATCTAAACCTACTGAAGACACTATGTGTAAAATGCAATCACTACACAAAATTTTTCAAACACTCAACAAAGAGGATTTGCTTATCACTACAGGTTTTTTGGAAAGGCACTTGGAAATGGCCAAAAATATAGAATGCAGCGAGAAAATGAAGAAACTGTTCTTTCGAGCACGCATGTATTTTAAAATTAGATCTTTAAACCGTGAATTGTCCGATTTTTCTTCACATAAAAAACGCAAAATAAAGAACACCATAAAATAAATTAACAAATAATACTGTTTTTATTTCATTATTCACTTTTCTTTATTTTTATAAATTTTCACACTATTTATTTTTATTTACTAACTATTTCTATTATTTCATTTATTATTTTTCACAATTTCTATTTATTTTTATTTCACAATTAAACTTTTCCTCTTTGATTTACAATGTTTGTTTACGTTTTGCTTTTGTTTTTGTCTAATGTGACGTAGATGCGCAGAACGAAAAAAATATTTCAAGTTGAATGCGCAATCTTTGTATTTATCATTCTTGACTTATAAGTATACAAATGCAATCCTTTAATATGTACATTAAAGACCTGCATAAATAGTCTTGAAATGTAAATACGTCTTGTTTTTTAAATGTATTCTCGTGGCTGCATTATTCTAAACCAATAATAAATGCTGTCGTATTATAAGCAAAACACGATAGATGCATTTGTGTGCGTGTATATGAGTGCTAACAAGCAATGTCGTAAAGACTTCTTGTTATGAACAAACAGTCAACAAAGTAGTGTTGATACGTGTATGCTTGTTATTTTCCATATTGAACGTTTGAGTGTGTGTGTAAGATGTAGATGGTAAGCTATTATGTGTTTAAGGGAAGTTTTTTTTTAAGCAAGCGCACACAACTAATGTAAATGCATGTGAACGTTTATTTGTGTGCACAAAAATAAAAGAGCATACACACAACGTGTTTGTGTATGTATGTACATGCATGACGCTTGTATACGCGCCCATGCGTAGAAAGAAGCAAGCATCACAAATTTTTCAGTCACGAAGTATTTTCTTCTTTACTCCTATACTTGCAATAACTGAATCAAATTCTTGCAAACAGTGTTGCTTAGCGTTTGTTTTAGAAGACTTCGCTGTAGTAAAGCATTTGAAAAATCCCTCATGTCTTGAAAATTCTTATAAATGGTCTCGTGCAGGACTTTAATGTACATTACTGTTATATAAATCGTTAAGTTAGTATGACTGTTTTACTAACAATACGGTACATAAAATGAATATGTAAATATATAAAAGAAAGAAATAATAAATATGTACTTGCTTTTAAATCATCAGACAAAACGGTTGTTCTGATTATAAGTTTTTTTTACCGATTTTTTTTATTTGCATTTTCTACAGTAAACTGCAATTAATTTGTTAAAAAAAGTTAACACATATATATACATACATAAAACAAATACAAAATGACTACGGGAAGTAGCAGCTCAGCTAAAAATGTATGTTTTTTAAATTTCGAGCCCTTTGTGATAAAGAAGACATCATGGTCCAGGTGGGTTAAACGTTTTGAGACATCTTTAGAATTGTACGAACTCAAAGGCACAAAGCAACAATCTCTTCTGCTTCATTTTATTGGATCGGACACATACAACATTTTGTGCGATAAGTTGACACCAGCAGACCCAGAGACCAAAACATACATCGAAATTATAGACATTTCGCAAGACCATTTGACCCAAAGCCAAATGAGTTATTGGAAAATTTCCGTTTAAATATGAGGAAGAAAAGGTGAAAAAGCAGCAGACTTTCTGGTGGTACTACGTAAATTAGCAGCAAACTGTGATTTTGGGAGTCATCTCGAAAAAGCGTTGCGAAACCAATTTGTATTTGGCCTTTTAGATGGTAAATTACAAAACCGGTTATTAGAGAAAAAGACTCTAACATTGAATGACGCAATTACAATGAGTATATAGGAAATGGAGGATGCAAATTTTCGTCTCTTTTTAACACTGTATCTATCTCTTTCTATCTTTGTCTGTTGTGTAAGGTCATGGTTTCTGACGTCAGTTATGAGTATGTATGTGTGTAATTGAGATAGAGGGGGCGTTGACTTTTATATTTTGCAGTTTTTGAGAGAGATGGAGGTGTTGCCTTATAATTTCTGATATCCCATCATTAGGGATTTAGAGGATTGGTATTTGGTATTAATAAATATTGTGATCATAGAAATTTGGTTCTCCAGTTTCATATCTATTCCATCATTAGGGATTTAGAGGTTCGCCATTGCCTGCATAAAAATGTATGTAGTGTGTATGTGTGTAGTTTTTTTATTGTTGCTGTTGAAACATCAGACGTTTATTGAATAAACCAGTTTTTAAATTGTTGACAAATGTTTATTCACTTACACAAAATGAATCAACTATTATTTAATAAAATAAGTACAAAGTTTTTAACTTACAATTTTGTTTGTCTCTCTCAAAAAGTTTTTCAACTAATGAAAAATTATGTCGACAAAGTTTTCAAATACAAATTCAAAAATAGTTTCAAGCAAAATTAAATTTCTTTAAAAATCAAATACAAAGTATAAATATACCAAGAAACATTTACATAACATTGAATTCGACAACAATAAATAACAATTCTGCCCACCGTGAATTTATCAGATAAATTCACAAATCTAAAACGTAACAATAAATAACAATTCTGCCCACCGTGAATTCACTCATCTGTAACATCCAGCACCGCTAGTTTTGATACTGGTCTTTTGAAAATTCCGTCGCAAGTTTTTATATCTGCCGATCTTGATATTCCGGCGTTATCCGTGTAAATATGTAGTACACGACCACGTCTACACATTGATCTGGGTGAACTGATATCACAAATCAGCACTAAAGCTCCAACTTGTAAAGAAGCGGTTGGTAAACACCACTTAACTCTTCTTGTCAATTCTGGGAGATATTCTTTAATCCACCGTATCCAAAATCCATTTTTTAAATTTTGTAAGATTCGCCATTGTTTTCTTAAACAGTTAAGTTGAGGGTCAAAATTATTAGGAATCTGGGGTGAGTTTAAAGTACCCAATAAAAAATGGTTTGGTGTTATAGGTTCAGGTTCATTTGGTGATACGGGAATATTGGTAAGAGGCCTTGAATTTGCGATGTTTTCGCATTCTATTAAAAAACTTATAAATACATCCAGTCTTGGTGTAATTGTTCCTAATAATACTGAAAGCGATTTTTTTTTACTGATTGTATCAATCGTTCCCACACACCACCGGAACTAGGATTAGAGGGGTATTAAAAATCCATTTAATGCCTAACGGAGTTGTCTTGCAGATTACTTCGTTGTAGTCCATAAAGAAAAATTCATTTTTTAACTCTTTATTTATGCCAACAAAATTTCGACCATTGTCACTTCGAATCTGTATTGGCACTCCAAGTCTATTAACAAAATTTTTTAAACTCAGTAAGAAAGAATCAGTCGATAAATCCGATACAACTTCAAGATGTATTGCTCTAATAGTTAAACATGTATACAATGCTACCCATCTCTTTTTTTGACATCGACGAATTCTAACGTTAAATGGTCCGAAAAGGTCTACGCCAGTATAAGTGAAAGGCTTGACGAAGGGCGAAACTCTATCAACTGGTAGCATTCCCATCTGAAGTTGAATTGGTTTAGCTCTTCTTATTTTGCAAACATTACATTTATTTTCGATAGATCGGACTAGATTTCGTAGTGAAGGAATCCAAATTTTTTTACGTACGTCTCCCATTACATTAGCAATATTCTGATGGCAGTTTTTAATATGATATAGTTCCACTAACAGATATGAAAAACGGTCAGACTTTGGAAGTATTATCGGACGTCTGGCGCATTCTGGAAGTACGGAAGCATTATCCAATCTACCTCCAACTCGTATTATACCCAGTTCATCAAGATATGGATTCAATGTTATTAAATTACTGGATACGTAGATACTAACTTTTGAAGCTAACCTTTTGTATTCATATGAAAAATGCTTCCTCTGTACATGTTTTATTATTCTGTTTTCAGCGTTTGATAATTCTGCAGATAGTTCTCCATTGATTCGGGCGTTATTATTCAACTTGTACTTTACGTTTTTGTAAAATCTTATAATCCATAATATAACCCGTAATATTTTAAAGAATTTCGAGAAGCGGTTAATAATAGAGTCCATAAAATCTAGTTCTTGCGTAATCATAACGATATGGGTCGATTTTAAATATTCGTTACTTTTGTCTTCTCTATTTTCTATAGCATTTTCATTTGGCCAAATATTTTCCTCGTGTAACAAAAAATTTGGACCTTTCCTCCATCGTCCTTTTAAGTTATAACAGAAAGGAAATTTTGATCTGGTTGCAACATCAGCAGGGTTTTGTAGTGTTGGACACCAACGCCATTCACGAATATCCGAACTTTCCAATATTTCCGATACGCGATTTGCAACGTATTGCTTATATTTACGATGATCCGATTTAATCCAACGGATAACAGTGTGGGAATCAGTCCAGAAAATAATTTTTTTTGCTTTAATTTCATCGTGACATTTCACAATAGAATTTTTTAACCGTACAGCCATTACCGCCGCTTGCAGTTCTAGTTTTGGAATTGAATGAAAACGTATTAGTAGTATATTTATGGGCATTCTGGCACACGTGTATTTTCTCCATAAGGATCATTCTAATTAGAATAGTTATGGGCATTCTGGCACACGTGTATTTTCTCCATAAGGATCATTCTAATTAGAATAGTTATGGGCATTCTGGCACACGTATATTTTTCCATAAGGATCATTCTATTAGAAAAAATTCTAATTGGATCTAATTAGAATAGTAGATTATTCTAATTAGATCTAATTAGAATGATCTACTATTCTAATTAGTATATATATGTGCATTCCAATACATGTATTTTCCCATAAGGACGGATATTCCAATACATGTATTTTCCCATTAGGGAGGATATTCCAATACATGTATTTTCCCATTAGGAAGGATATTCCAATACATGTATTTTCGCATAAGGACGGATATTCCAATACATGTATTTTCTCATAAGAAAGGATATTCTAATACATATATATATTCCTACAACAAAGTTAACTTCAAATGAGAATATATATTTTTCTCATAAAAAGTTTAACGAAGACATTTTCGTAAATGGAACAATTCGAATGAGATTCTCATTTGAGTAATTGTATTAAAATGAGAATTCGATTGACTCACAAATATGTATATAAAAGACCAATTAGAAATTAGTTTTAGTTATTGTTATTCAAAGATCCTTGAAATTACGTTCAACAACAATGGTAAGAATGAAGTTTAACATAACATTAGAATTTTTTTATTTATTATATGAAAGTTTAAGAAATACATATAAAATTTAACTAATTTTTTTGTTTGTTTTTAGATCTATCAACAAATAATTAACATTGCGCAAGGAATAAAATCTGAATACACAAAAATTGATGATATTCCCTTAAATGAACCTTACAAGATTTTAAATTTTGAATGGAAGGTTACACAATATGGATCCAAAGTTATTGCATATTTAAACAACAATAAGTGGTTTTATCTTCCGCAAAGAATCGTTAAATATTTAAACAGAGAGGATCCTTACTTATCAAAAATGAATGACAAAATTTGGACAATTATTTACAAAGGACGTCAATCACCAAATGGTTCAGCAATATTCGAACTAAACTATAGCTAAATTTTTATTTGTCATAAGAAATTTTATGTAGTTACACAATTTTTAAAACAATAAATAAATTTAGTAAAGTGAAGTGACCCCTATTATTTATTGATTTTTGTTTTTATGTTAAACATGCACATGCACGTTAACAAAGTGAATTTGAAATCCATTTCAGGAAAATTTAGTTCAAAAAATTAAAATAAAATGCATATATTTCAAATTCATTTAAATTTTATGAAAATGAGAGTTTATGCTTAAAATAAGTTATCTTATTTATTTTCATTTTAAGAAAAAGGATAGGACATTTAAAAATTTGATGAAAGTTAAACATGCATGTACAAGACATGAAGTTTAAACATGCATGTGCAAGACACATGGTCATATGTATATGTATGCATTACAAGTTTTTATTACTTTTTGCACTTATATAGAAATTTTCAAAATTCTCACCAAAAAATAAATTACATGAAAAAATATTCCTATAAGGAAGGATATTTCCATTGCATGTAGTGCGTAAGCATGCTTTTGCATGCTTTTTCATGTCATAGCATTTAGATGTATTTTGCTTTACTCTAATTTTCATTTTAAAAGAAAAAAAGGATAGGACATTTAAAAATTAACATGCACATGCAAGACACATGATATTAAATAGTAAGCATGCTTTTGCATGCTTTTTCATGTCATAGCATTTAAATGTATTTTGCTTTACTCTAATTTTCATTTTAAAAGAAAAAAAAGGATAGGACATTAAAAATTAACATGCTCATGCAAGACACATGATATTAAGTATTTTTAAAGTATTAAGAACGAGAGACATGCGTATGCATGCTTTTTGCGCTTGTAGATTTACGTGGGTGCCTTGGTGAAATTTACATTTTATTTGTTCTGAGAAAAAGGGTATGCGAAAAAACTAATTATAAAAAAAATATTTTTCTATGAAGGACAAACAAATATTTTTCCTTTATTGCTTAAACTCACTAATTTACAAGATCATAAATGTAGATAAATATGAAGATTTTCCAATTACAGGTAATTTTCTATAGATGAATGTATGCATATATTGCGTGTAGAAAAAAAAGTATAAAATAAAACATTTTTCCGAACAAAATTCTAGTCTTGTGACATTATTCAAAAACGAAGTGTTGTGTGAAAAAAAAAGAAAACTCGAAATTTTTATTGTTATATACATATGTGTATAGATTTAAATATTTTTAATTCATAATAGGTAAGTTAAATAATTTTAAAAATAGTAAGCATTGATTTCTAACGTTTAACGTTTTACACAAACAGTCTGTAAATTTGTTTTATACATTTTTAGTATATTTAAAAACGTTTATACAAAAATAAAATGATATCGAATTTAGAATGCAAAGAATGCAAAAGAGCTTTCCTAACTGAGGAAAATTACAGAGAGCACGAACGAAGTCATGCTTCAAGCTCCAGTCGTGTAAAGCTTGTAAAAAGTGCGTTTAAAAAAAGACTTGTGACACTTGTTTACATAAACGACAACGAGGAATGCGTCCTCCCAGAGGTGTTTATGAAAGAAGCTGTGGAGTCATTAAAAAAAGAAGTTGACTACTTTTTAAAAAATAATGGTGCTCTAAAATATAATATGGAGATGTATGGCTTATATGCTTGTCCCAAAATGAGCGACCTAGAAAATACACCAATAGAGGTAAAACATTTCCAAACCAAAATGAAAGAAGTTTTCGATATTTATGAATTCACAAATGAATATTTCACTAATATTCAAAATATATTAACAAAGATGGAAGAGTTTCAAGAGCGGGATAGTGGTTGGACTCTAGTTCAACTTTTAAAACTTCACCTGAACTTAAATAAATATCAACCACTGAAAGGTTCGAGTTTTATAGCTCTCCCGCCTAAACTGATGTCAAAAAAAGCATGTATAAATGTAAAAAATGATGATGATTTTTGTTTCAAATGGGCAATTTTATCAGCCATATCAACTCATAGAAATGCGCAACGAACTAGTATTTATGGGATCAACATTGCTGATGAGATAATAAATCTAAATGGATTTTCTTTAAATTTTAGTGGGTTATGCTTCCCACTTAAAATAAAAGATATACACATTTTTGAGACCAATAATCCTAATATTAGTATAAACGTTTTTGGTTATGAGATGGAAAAAGACTTAGTTGTTGGCCCAAAACAAAAGCAATAAAATCTAAGCATATACAGCTATTGTTTTTACAGAAAGATAATGGAGGAAATATAGTTTCACACTATGTATATATCAAAAATATTTCAAGGTAAATGTGATTATTATAAAAAAAAAAAAAAAGAAAATCATAATAATTATATGTTTAATTTTTATATTTATTTTACATAGATTGATTCGATCACAACAAACTAGCCATCATGGAAGCATTATTCTCTGTGATGACTGTTTACAGAGTTTCCATTATCAACAAGACTTAGAAAAACATCGACAGCATTGTAAAAGACAGGTTTCTTATGCCCCCCAACAAGATAAGTCAATATTAGAATTTAATAATTATAATAATAGTATAAATGTACCTTTTGTAATATACGCTGATTCGGAATGCATATTTGAAAATATTCAAACTTGCATTCCGCGTGGTGATGTTTCGTCAACAACATTAGTTGATAGACATATTCCCTACGCAATGTCGTATTTTATTAAATGTAGTTTTAATGACAAATTAAACAAGTTACGTACCTTTAAAGGATTAGAATCGGCTAAACTATTTATAGAAAGTTTAATTCGGGATATAAGAGATTTAAATAATAATTATTTGACAAAAGTAAAACCATTGACCCCATTAACTGAAGTGGAAAATTTAAACTTCCATGCTAATAATATATGCCACATTTGCTCTAAAATAATTTTAGATGAATCAAAAGTTAGAGATCATTGTCATTTGACTGGTAAATATAGGGGGGTTGCACATAGTTCTTGTAATCTTAATTATAAAGTACCGAAATTTGTCCCGGTTATTTTTCACAGTTTTTCTAGTTATGACTGTCACCTATTTGTGAAGGAGCTAAATAATATAAATGATGGTCCAATTAATATCATTCCACTCAATAAAGAGCTATATATATCATTCTCTAAAACCATAAGCGACAACAGTAATGGTAATATAGAAATTCGATTTTTAGATTCCTATAGATTTTTACAATCAAGCTTAAATGATTTAGTTAAAAATTTAGGTAAGCAGGATTTGAAAATAGTTAAATCAATGTTTGGTGAAAATGAAAGTAAATTTAATTTACTTGTTAGAAAAGGTGTCTTTCCATATAGTTATTTAAATTCTATCGAAAAACTCAAAGAAACTTCTCTACCGAATATTGAGAATTTTTATAATAGATTAACAGATGAAGATTGTTCTCAAGAAGATTACACACATGCGAAAGAGGTATGGAGTACTTTTGAGTGTACAACTTTAGAAGATTATTTAATTTTATATTTGAAAACTGATGTCTTGTTATTAGCTGATGTTTTCGAAAACTTTAGATTTCTTTGCAATGATATTTATAAACTAGATCCTTGTTATTACTATACCGCTCCAGGATTTTCTTGGGACGCAATGTTAAAAATAACAGATATTAAATTAGAGTTATTGAGCGACATAGATATGATTTTATTCATACAAAAGGGGATAAGGGAAGAATAGTACAATGTTCTCAACGACATGCCATTGCAAACAATAAATATATGAGTGATTACAATGAACATCTTCCATCTATATATTTAATGTATTTAGATGCAAATAATTTATATGGTTGGGCAATGTCTGAAGCTGTACCAGAAGGTAATTTTGAATGGGAAACAGACATTGAAAATTTTTGTTTGGATACTATACCAGAAGATTCAACTACTGGATATATATTAGAAGTAGATTTGACGTATCCAATAGAAATTCATGATATTCATAATAACTTACCATTTTGTAGTGAAAATAAAAATCCTCCAAATTCTAAGGAAAAGAAATTAATTTGTGATTTAAATGATAAAAATGAATATGTAATACATTACAAAAACTTACAACAATGTTTAAAACATGGGTTGAAGTTAAAAAAAATTCACCGAATTTTGAAATTTAAGCAATCAACATGGTTAAAGCCATATATTTCATTAAACAATTTACATAGAACTAATGCAAAAAACTCTTTTGAAAAAAATTTCTTTAAGTTACTAAATAATGCTGTCTACGGTAAAACGATGGAAAACGTTGACAAGCGTAAGAATATAAAAATTGTTAATCGGTGGGAAAGCATTGGAAAGAAAATGGGAGCTCATGCCCTTATTGCCAAACCAGAATTTCATTCCTTTAGCATATTTCAAGAAAACATGATAGCAGTGGAGCTAAACAGAAGTTATTCGTTTTATAATAAACCCATTTATTTAGGATTTACAATCCTAGAACTTTCAAAGTGGAAGATGTATAACTTTCATTATGATTATATGCTTTTAAAATATAACATCAAAGCAGATCTAAACTATATGGATACAGATTCGTTTATATACACAGTAGAAACTGATGATTTTTATAAAGATATAATAAACGATATTGATACACACTTTGATACATCAGATTATGAAGCGAATAATAAGTTTGGTATTCCACAGAAAAATAAAAAAAAATTAGGTATGATGAAGGATGAAAATAATGGTAAGTTAATGAAGGAATTTGTGGGTCTAAGAGCAAAAATGTATGCATTCAAAACGATAGATATGAATGAAATCAAAAAGGTTAAGGGCATTAAAAGTAATATAACTATAAATTTAAGTCTATTAGATTATAAAAACTGTTTATATAATAAGAAAATATATTATGGAAATATGTATATTTTTAAATCCAAACTTCATGATTTATATACTTCTCTAATAAATAAGATATCTTTAAGTTATCTAGATAATAAAAGGATTGTATATAATAATGTAAATACACTTGCTTGGGGGCATTACAAAGAAGAATTTATCAATGAAAGAGATGATGATTTTGTAATGGAAATTTATAATAGAGATAATCAAAACACAACTAATTGTATTATAGATCAATTTTTAAATGATGATGATGATGATGATTTTGTAATGGAAATTGATAATAGAGCTAATCAAAACACAACTAATTGTATTATAGATCAATTTTTAAATGATGATGATGATGATGATGATGATGATTTTGTAATGGAAATTGATGATAGAGATAATCGTAATACAACTAATTGTATTATAGATCAATTTTTAAATGATGATGACGATATTTTTATGCAAATTGAATGTTAATTTTATTTATTTATTAAAATTTTGTTTTATAAATTCAAATTATATTGTAATTCAAAACGACATCGTTAATTAATAAGAAAAATATAAATAAACTTTAACGTATCCGTTTGTGGATATATTTATATAAATATTTGTTTGAATTATTTTAAATTACATTTATTAACTAAAAATTTTAAACATAGGTGACCACAATTAAATGTATTAAAGTTTTGTTTTCGCTCATAATTATATTTAATGGGTATCTTTAAATAATTAACAAGTTCAATTGGAGGTTGTAAGTTTCCAAAGCTATCAAAATATTCTTTATAGTTATGATTTTTATAATAGGCTACCCAGTGAGTTCCAGCACCACGAGAGTTATCTAGATTAACAATACCACATTCTTGAACTAATGGTTTTTTAGGCAAACGATCTCGCATAAACACACCTCTAAAATTTTCGAGTTTTTTACCATATTTTATTAAATCTAGATCAGTTAATGGTCGATTGGGTAGGTTATCTAAAAGTTTTTTGGAATCGGTTTATAATACAGTCCATATCCAGATTTATATGGTTTAAGATATAAGCCTTTTCCCATAGCAATTGATTCCATGTGTCTATTATGCCGAGTAGCCTCGGCTAGTTGTTCTTTTCCATTTTTAATATCATTTACAGCCTTAATAATAGACGATCCACCCGTAGCCAAACCACCAAGTGCGGATAAAGCTGTTAGGATTGGAATTAGTGGAAGAAATCCACCGATTTTGGGCATTAGTATAACTCTCGGTATAACAATATTAGCCCTCTTCTTCCCTTTGAAGTTCGAAGTAATGGATTTTAACGCAATTTTAACAGCAGCCTTTAAATTGTCTGGTTTTTCATTTCTCAAGAGGTTAAGAGTACTTTTAACAGCTTTTGAAAACAATTTTCTATCACATGTTTTTTTCATTTGACTCTTTTTTTTCTGTGACTTTTTAGATTTATGAATTTTTATATTGTTCATACCTAATCCGAATTTAAGTTTTGATTTCATAGCGTTTGTTACGAACCAAAGGTTAGCCTTTTCTTTGAAATCACTATCTTTAGATTGCACTTGTTGCCAAGCTTTTTCAACTAAAATTTTATCCGCTTTATGTCTCTTATTAATATCGTTTGTTTCTGAATATGCAATATCGTGTTCCCTACACGCTGCATCCAATGAATTTATTCCCTTATCACCTCTTGCTAAACGTTTTTCAAGTTTTGTTCCAGGTCCACAAAACTGATAACCAGGTAAATGTAGTTCAACAGGTAATTTGTTTATTAAGTTGTTTACTAATCCACTACCAATATTATACTGATTATCTTTAACTCCCTTTTTATAGTTTATATTCATTTTTTATTAATTATATGATATGTGTAATGGGATTGACACTATAAACTTAAATGATGAGGTTTCGCTATATAATAAGAAATTTATATCAAAACCAAGTTAGTTATAAAAATGCGATTAGTAAAACAAGCTAAACAAATTGTAGTAAGAAATGCGGATGAAGCACAAGAAAACGAACCGAAAATTAAACATAGTACACTTTTACCAAATTCAATACGAGCATTAATTGTAGGTCCTTCAAATTGTGGCAAAACTAATGTTATGATTAGTCTAATAGAGAGCCCCAACGGTTTAAGTTTTAAAAACATTTACATATATTCAAAATCTTTATATCAACCAAAATACTGTTATCTCAAGGAATTGATACACCCAATAAAAGGAATAAATATTTTTACATTTGCGGAAAACGAGAAAGTTATTAGTCCTACAGAAGCGAACTCACATTCTATCATAATATTTGATGATGTTATTTGTGGAAAACAAGACACTATAAGAGATTACTTTTGTATGGGCAGACATTCCATTCATTGAATGGCATTCCATTATTGAAGAATTGAAAGAAGCTGATATAATATATTAAACTAAAAATGACTTATATAAATAAGTTTGGAGAAACGTCCTTCCGACATAATCTAAATGACTCAAAGTTAAAATTATATAAATATAATTTGCAATTGAATAACATAACAAAAGATATAGAAAAACTGGATATTATAATTAAAACTATTAACAAACAACGTGAAGAACTTAAAAACGATTATAATTCTCAATTAAACATTATCAAAAGGGATGTTAAAGTATTACAAGAATTAATTACAAAAGGAATCAATGAAAATGTTGAAGCTATTGAAAAAATAGTGAGGAATCAAATAACTTATGCAAATGAAGACTTTTCAAAGAATATCGAAGAGAGATTCAATACACTTGAGGATTTTATATTTAAATCGATGAAGAGAAATGATGTAAACGTTGAGGTGAAAAAACGAAAACTTGAATTTCCTAAAATTAAAGGATAAAAATTTTATATAAATATTTGACACTCATATCTGAATGCTTAATAGTAAAGAATCTTATTTCAAAATGAACTTAGATAAAAGAGAAATAGTTGATGAACTTCATAAGCAAGCGCGAAAAAATTTTAAAAGAAGACGGGTTATCATAAAAGGAATCGATGATTTATGGCAGGCGGATTTGGTTGAGATGGGCAACTACGCAACATATAATAACGGTCACCGTTATCTCTTAACAGTAATAGATTCTTTTTCAAAAAAAGCTTGGGCTATAGCAGTGAAAAATAAAACTGCACTCAACATAACGAACGCCATGAAAAACATTTTCATAAAAAGCAATCGCAAACCAAAAAATTTACAAACAGATGATGGCAAGGAGTTCTTCAATAATCAGTTTCATCACTTAATGCAATTGAATCAAATCAACCACTATTCAACATATAGTGTTCTGAAAGCATCCATCATAGAAAGATTTAACAGAACTCTTAAAGGAATGATGTGGAAGGAGTTTAGTTATCAAGGAACATATAAATGGTTAAACATATATAAGAACCTTGTAGAGAAATATAATAATACTTACCACAGAACAATAAAAATGTCGCCCAATGAAGTAAATTCATCAAACGAAAAATTTTTATTGGATACAGCTTACAACAATTTAAAAGTATTTACAAAACCAAAGTTCAAAGTGAATGATAATGTTAGAATAAGTAAATATAAGCATATATTTGAAAAAGGTTATACACCAAATTGGACTACTGAAGTATTTACGGTTAAAACTATAAAAAATACTAATCCAAATACATATATATTAAAAGATTATCAAGGACATGAAATTAAAGGAGGGTTTTATGAGTCTGAATTAATGAAAACTAGATTTCCTGAAACTTATTTGTTTGAAAAGGTTTTGAAAAGGAAAAGCAACAAAATTTATGTTAAATGGCTTGGTTTTTCTTCAGAACATAATTCTTGGATTAATACAAATTATGATTAATAATAAAAACTGTAAAAAATTTAATAATTAACTTAATCATTCATGAACCACTAAAATGTCAATTACATTAACTTTAAACGGAGACTCTTCGCATCTTGTCGCAAACTATTTTTTGCCAATTGAACTAAATGAAAATTATGTTTGTGGCTTAATAAGTTTTGATACATATCATTCAATTCCAAATGTAGATGTTGAAAACAATTTATTTCATATTGGAAATCATGAAGTAACAGTTCCAGTTGGGTCATATGAATTAACTGATATAGCTGAACTACTAAAAATTAAATATCATGATATGAATCCAACCGGTTCTCTTGATGTACGAGCAAATTATAATACACTACAAACATGTATAAAAAGCACTTCTGATTCAATTTATTTTAATAAAAAATCCTCAATTGGATCATTATTAGGCTTTAGTAGAAAAGTACTAGCACCTGGAATAGAACAGTACTCCGATAAAACGATAGATATAACCAAAATTAATACAGTAATCGTTGAATGCAATATTGTATGCGGTTCGTATATAAACAACATGTCTACGCATATTTTACATCAGTTTTCGCTTAACGTTAGTCCTGGATATAAAATAACAGAGACTCCAACCACTGTAATATACTTACCTGTAAATTCAAGAACAATAAATAATATAATTTTGAAAGTTGTTGACCAAGACGGAAACTTAATAAACTTTCGCGGTGAAAAAATAACAATACGATTACATTTAAAGCCTATGAAAGAATGATAATATACAACAAAAGTGATCTATCGAATGATTTAACATTTATTCAATCACCATCAGCCGAAGACGAAGGTGAAAATTCATCAAATTTTTGCAAAAAGTTAAAAATACAATACTATAAAAATAATAAACATCGAAAGCCTAAAAAAGCTAACGTTTTAAATAAAACTAATCAGCATTTTTTAAAAAGTTTAGGATTTAAATTAAAATAATAAAATTAATCACGTAGTTACAACCAAGGAAAACAAACAAATGAGTAGTATAATTAATATATTGCAAAAGCCTCAAGTGGATAATTCAATTATCAAGAAGGAGTACCACAGTTTTACAGTCATTTAAAAATAATGATGAAATTCGTATATCAATTCAAAACTAAGATTTGTATGTTTTACCAAGTGAAAGTTTTCTATATATCGAAGGTCTTGCAACAAAGGAAGATTCAACAGTTTCTACATCCATACGTCTCTTAAACAATTGTATGGCACACTTATTTGATGAAATTCGTTATGAAATTAATGGTATAGAAATTGATCGCACACGTCATTTGGCTATTGCAACAGAATTAAAAAACTATGTTTCGTTGAATAAATTTGAAAGTGATAGTCTACTAAATGCAGGATGGTCACCATTTAACAATGATAGTCTTATACCCGAAAATGGATATTTTAATTTTTGTGTACCACTAAAATTACTACTTGGATTTGCCGAAGATTTTCACAAAATAATAGTTAACTCTAAGCATGAATTGATTCTGTTACGATCTAAAGATGATAAGCAAGTTTTTAAATCTCAACTATCAACTGAAAAAACCAAGTTAACAATTTTAAATATAACTTGGAAAGTACCACACATTCAACTTGCTGATGCATACAAATTGCAGATATATAAAACAATAAATAACCGTCATCCATTAAGTATATGTTTAAGAAGTTGGGATATGTATTATTATCCTTCACTTCCAGAAAGTACAACAGTTTTGTGGAATGTTAAGCTAGCTGCTCACAACGAAAGACCACGCTTCCTATTGTTAGGTCTTCGAAATAATGACAACAAGTTTCAACATTGTGATTTAAGTGATGTAAAAGTACATCTTAACTCTGATACATATCCTTATGATGATTTAAATCTTAAGTTTGATAGAAATCGTTTTGCTATTCTATATGACATGTACTTAAAATTTCAACAAAGTTATTATTCACGCAACACCCAACCATTATTAACACCAGAAAACTTCAAAACTATGGCGCCAATAGCTGTCTTGGATGTTACACATCAAAATGAATTAGTCAAAACTGGACCAATCGATATTAGAATTGAACTGAAGACTTCAAAAAATATATTACCTAATACATCTGCGTATTGTTTAATTATTCATGATAAAATATTTGAATATATTCCACTAACAAACGAAATTAGAAAATTGATATAACTTTATTTTTAGTTAGTTTAAGAGACTAATAATTATAGATATACATAAACTAAAAAGTACTTGTATACAATTTATATAAATGTTAACTGTAATAACATTATTGTTTATTCACAAACATTTGGTCTACATACTCAGTCACACTTATTTGTAAGGATGTTACTCAACGATATATATGAATTTTTAAAAAGATGTTCACACATTGTCTCCAACGAAGATAGATATAAACTGATTAATATTCAATCACATCTCGAAGAAGTAAATAACTTAAAAACAACGAAAAACAAATTTGGAGAGCATTATGAAGATTGTTCATGGTCTAATGAGAATGAAACTTGTGGACCCGACACTTGTTCATGTTCATACAAAAGAAGACAAAATATGAGAATAGAGGAAGAAGCAAACAAACTAATGAAATTCTATTATAACATATATAATGTCAGTAAATGTAAAAACTGTAATTTTCAAAAAGTTTAGATAATAAAAATATTTATTTAAAAGAAAAAAAACATATTCATTTATTTAATAATAAAAAATGGAAAAATATTTTACATTATTCTATTAACCCATATTTTCGACCCTTCTTAATGCGTCTAAAAGAATTTCATCCTGCCCATCATGTAATAATAAATATGCTGCTACATCCACCGGTGGCAAAACTATTACCTCCCTAATATCGATGGGCTCTTTAATGTTTAAAAATAGATCTTCATCGCCTTCTAATAGATGGTAGCTCTCGTGTGTTGCTGTTGATGATTCTGTAATTGCTGTAGGTTTTGCGACTGCTATAGTAGATGTCGATGTTGCGGGCTCAGTAGATGTTGATGGTTTAGATTCTCTCATTTCCTTATTTTTGTTAATTATTCTCCTATATAAAGGAGTATCCCAAAATTTTTTAGTTTTTAATTTTATTCCATGTTGATTCAGATAATGTCGTTTTTTGTTTGAACTGTTTGAAAAAGTAACTATTTGACATATTTCACAATATAATTTGTTACTATTCATTTTTAAATATTATTTTAGTTTTTTTTTCACACAACACTTCGTTTTTGAATAATGTCACAAGACTAGAATTTTGTTCAGAAAAATGTTTTATTGTATACTTTTTTTCTACACGCAATATATGCATACATTCATCTATAGAAAATTACCTGTAATTGGAAAATCTTCATATTTATCTACATTTATGATCTTGTAAATTAGTGAGTTTAAGCAATAAAGGAAAAATATTTGTTTGTCCTTCATAGAAAGATATTTTTTTTATAATTAGTTTTTTCGCATACCCTTTTTCTCAGAACAAATAAAATGTAAATTTCACCAAGGCACCCACGTAAATCTACAAGCGCAAAAAGCATGCATACGCATGTCTCTCGTTCTTAATACTTTAAAAATACTTAATATCATGTGTCTTGCATGAGCATGTTAATTTTTAATGTCCTATCCTTTTTTTTCTTTTAAAATGAAAATTAGAGTAAAGCAAAATACATTTAAATGCTATGACATGAAAAAGCATGCAAAAGCATGCTTACGCACTACATGCAATGGAAATATCCTTCCTTATAGGAATATTTTTTCATGTAATTTATTTTTTGGTGAGAATTTTGAAAATTTCTATATAAGTGCAAAAAGTAATAAAAACTTGTAATGCATACATATACATATGACCATGTGTCTTGCACATGCATGTTTAAATTTCATGTCTTGTACATGCATGTTTAACTTTCATCAAATTTTTAAATGTCCTATCCTTTTTCTTAAAATGAAAATAAATAAGATAACTTATTTTAAGCATAAACTCTCATTTTCATAAAATTTAAATGAATTTGAAATATATGCATTTTATTTTAATTTTTTGAACTAAATTTTCCTGAAATGGATTTCAAATTCACTTTGTTAACGTGCATGTGCATGTTTAACATAAAAACAAAAATCAATAAATAATAGGGGTCACTTCACTTTACTAAATATATTTATTGTTTTAAAAATTGTGTAACTACATAAAATTTCTTATGACAAATAAAAATTTAGCTATAGTTTAGTTCGAATATTGCTGAACCATTTGGTGATTGACGTCCTTTGTAAATAATTGTCCAAATTTTGTCATTCATTTTTGATAAGTAAGGATCCTCTCTGTTTAAATATTTAACGATTCTTTGCGGAAGATAAAACCACTTATTGTTGTTTAAATATGCAATAACTTTGGATCCATATTGTGTAACCTTCCATTCAAAATTTAAAATCTTGTAAGGTTCATTTAAGGGAATATCATCAATTTTTGTGTATTCAGATTTTATTCCTTGCGCAATGTTAATTATTTGTTGATAGATCTAAAAACAAACAAAAAATTAGTTAAATTTTATATGTATTTCTTAAATTTTCATATAATAAATAAAAAAATTCTAATGTTATGTTAAACTTCATTCTTACCATTGTTGTTGAACGTAATTTCAAGGATCTTTGAATAACAATAACTAAAACTAATTTCTAATTGGTCTTTTATATACATATTTGTGAGTCAATCGAATTCTCATTTTAATACAATTACTCAAATGAGAATCTCATTCGAATTGTTCCATTTACGAAAATGTCTTCGTTAAACTTTTTATGAGAAAAATATATATTCTCATTTGAAGTTAACTTTGTTGTAGGAATATATATATGTATTAGAATATCCTTTCTTATGAGAAAATACATGTATTGGAATATCCGTCCTTATGCGAAAATACATGTATTGGAATATCCTTCCTAATGGGAAAATACATGTATTGGAATATCCTTCCTAATGGGAAAATACATGTATTGGAATATCCGTCCTTATGGGAAAATACATGTATTGGAATGCACATATATATACTAATTAGAATAGTAGATCATTCTAATTAGATCTAATTAGAATAATCTACTATTCTAATTAGATCCAATTAGAATTTTTTCTAATAGAATGATCCTTATGGAAAAATATACGTGTGCCAGAATGCCCATAACTATTCTAATTAGAATGATCCTTATGGAGAAAATACACGTGTGCCAGAATGCCCATAACTATTCTAATTAGAATGATCCTTATGGAGAAAATACACGTGTGCCAGAATGCCCATAAATATACTACTCGTATTGGAGTACAAGCTGTTTTTCCTGTTACAAAAATGAGTATAGAGTCCGAATTATGAATGACGCGCCAATATCCAACTGCTGCTAGTGCTTCTTCGCTGGCGTCACAAACCAAATGAAGCTCAATATTTCCATCATCAACATTTGCTAAATTATAAAAATAGTATCTCGGAATTTTAAGTTGACTAATTTTTGATAATTCGTTTAACCATGACTTGAATTTTTCGTAAAAAGAGTTTGGTAATTTTGTATCCCCACCAATACCGCTTCTCCAAACTTCCTGCATTAATATTTTAGCGGTCACCACAAAATCTGCTGCGAAACCAAATGGATCGAAAAAAGACATTGTAATGGTTAAAAGTTGTCTTTTTGAAGGTATTACTTTTAATTCTAGTATATTTTTTGGAACTTTATGGAATTCTAAGACAAAGGTAAAACAATCAAAAATTGAGACCCAGCGAAGTCCTAAAATGCGTTATACGGTATCTGCATTAATGTTCATTTCGTTTTCGTTTAAAATTTCGAGTTTTTTAGCAACAGCATTTGAGTTCGTTATGAGATTATGCATTTGAAAGCCTGCAGAGCCGTGAATTAATCTTACAGCTTTTACGACATCAATAGCTTCCTGTTCGGAATCGAAACAGTCAACGTAATCGTCAACATGATGTTTTTCTATAATACCAGCTGCAGCTCGAGGATACTTATCCATATAACATTTTGCCTTAAAATTTTTAATAAATTGAGCAGTTGTAGGAGAGCATGTAGCTCCAAAAATCATTCTTTGCATGACATGTACTTTGCGTGGTTCAAGTGCGTTGCCTTTTCTCCACAGAAAACGGAGTGCATTTTGATCTTCTTTGATAATACTAACTTGATGGAACATTTCTTTCAGGTCCCCACAAACGGCTATAGGTGCCTGTCTAAATTTAAATAAAATCATTTGAAGAGGTTGATTAAGGTCTGGACCTGCAAGGAGTGCTTTATTAAGGGAGATGTTTTCTACTTCTGCTGCAGCATCAAAAACAAAACGAAACTTCTTCTTGTTTTGATTTTTAACTCCGAAATGGGGTAGATAAAACGTTTTGTTGGTATGTACTGATGCTTCAGTTTCAGAAAGGGCCCGTGCATATCCTTTTTCTAAATATTCTTAAATTTTTAAACAATATTCTTCAGCGTATTTTGAATCCGACGACATTTTCTTTTCAACGACGTTTAATCTCTTCAGAGCCATTTCATATGAATTAGGGAAGGACTTGAAGTTTTCTCTCCAAAGTAAACCAGTTTCAAATCTATTTCCAACTTTTTTTGTAGTATTTTTTAATATTTCTAATGCTCTCTTATCCTTTTCTGATAATAAGGGCTCAAAATGTCGAATTCCAAATGTTTCTGTTCCAAAGTAACTTTTCATTAAAGTTTCTAAATTATCAGTGCTTTTAATTTTTCCATTGGTTTTGTTAGCGTGGTACGAATAAAATTTTTGATTTTCAGTTTTGCTTAAATTTCCATAAACTATACCACCTAGTCTTGTTTTTGTTGCTATCAAACCTCCAGGAGATAATAACTGTGGTGTTTCAATTGGAACATTTAAATAAGCATGAGCCAAACTAATTATCATTTTTGGTTTTATTTTATCATGACTGTCGTATGATATATCAGTAGGTAAGTTATAATTATATGTGAGAGTGGTCGGACTTTGTTCCGGAAGATTTAAGTGTGCTGATATATATACATTTTTCATAAAATATCTCCTATTGTTTTCAACACCGCTTATTTCAACATCAATTTTTTCAGTTTGCTCTCGAGAAACTTGATGATTGATCCAGTGTAACTCCAAAATATCTTTACGACCAGAAATACCCAATTTTTGAGCGATTTCAAAATCTATCATAGATACATTAGCTCCATCATCAACAAAGGCATACATTTTTTCGGAACTATACGGACCATACACTGTTACAGGTATAATTTGAAACAACGTGGTTTCTGAGTCATTATCTACATGGCAACTTCTAGCTTGTTGATGAGTTGAATTTACAAGATGTTGGTTTAAATTTGAATTTGGGGGTAACAAAATAGTTTTATGTAGTAGGATGTGATGTGTTTTTTCACATCCAATAGAATCGCACTTCTTTTTGGAATAACAGTTATTTAGTTGATGTCCAAATTTTAAACAGCAAAAACAAACTTTAAAGGATTTGGCCGTTTGCCACCTTGAATTGATATCCAAATTCAAAAATGACTTACAGTCTGATAAAGATTTGCAGTCTTTGTCACATAGTCTACATTTTCTGTTTATAGTAATACAAGCAATTTTTTATTTTCCTTGTTTATATCCGTTAGTGGGAGGGCATCGGTAACCATATTAGAAATCTTTCTTAATTTAGATAGCCACATAGAAAAATCAGATATTGTTGGTATTTGATCAAAACTTAAACATTTTTCTGTCCATTGAAGTCTTTTTGATATCGGTAGTTTATATAAAAGTTCATTCAAGAGTAGTGGATTAGATAAATGATAGCTTCCCCCTGTTTCGTTTACAGATGGTAACATTCGAACCTTTTGAATTTGTGATTTCATTAACTGTTCCGGCTGACCGAACATTTGGGACAAAGTTTCGATTACGGTATTTACATTTTTAGAGTTTGCTAACATCGATTCAACTGAATCTCTTGCGTCTCCCTCAAGACTTTCTCTAAGACGCATTATATTATGTAAATCCGAATACTCGAATTCTTGAGTAGAAGTTATGAACGATTTATAGAAAGTTTGCCAATCTTCCGGTAACCCTGAAAATTTTGGAAGCGGGTAAATTTTCTTCTGTCGCTGATTAATCGACGAATGCGAGGAATTTGATTGCATGAGTTGCGAAATACATGGTGCCGTATGAACTATAGGATGAGAATTGACAAACGTGGAAGTAGACGGGATCGAATCACACATACTTGTATGAATATTCGAATTTAAATATGAATTTTGTGTTCTATTTGAACTAGTAGAGAATTGAATACAATTTGAAGTAATTACATTTGTATTATCTGTGGATACATTTGTAGTTACGCGAGTTGTTTCTGAAGAATTTGGATTATTATTCAAGCGTGATACATTTAACTCGACAGTTCGTAAATCCTCTCTTAAAGCAGTAATTGTATTCTGGGTATGGAGATTATTCGTCTCCAATAATGACTGCATTGACGTCATTTGGTTTAATAAAATATGTTGCATGTCCTCTAATCGTTTATTAAATTCATTTGTTACCTGTTCTATATTCTCTCGACTATTACTTATACTTCCCGCTGTAGTATAGTATAGTAGTAGTATAGTATATTTTCAATAGAATTTGCTGATGTAGTAGTGGGAGATCTTATTGTTGGCATTATGGGATGAAGTCCTTGTAGTCTTCTACTTTTTCTCATAAAAAAAGAAACTTGAAAAGCTGCTTGATTGATGTTTCGATTAAAACTTCTTGATTCTCCAATAAGGCTGAACGGAGGTCATCAATATTCAAAAAATCCAATTAACACTTCTCGAAAGACGAAGAGAATACCATATATTTTTTGTTTTCCACTGAAAGGCGCTTGTAAAATTTGAATAAAAATTTTGAAAAACCAGACGTTTATTGAATAAACCAGTTTTTAAATTGTTGACAAATGTTTATTCACTGAAATTTACACAAAATGAATCAACTATTATTTAATAAAATAAGCACAAAGTTTTTAACTTACAATTTTGTTTGTCTCTCTCAAAAAGTTTTTCAACTAATGAAAAATTATGTCGACAAAGTTTTCAAATACAAATTCAAAAAATAGTTTCAAGCAAAATTAAATTTCTTTAAAAAACAAATACAAAGTATAAATATACCAAAAACATTTACATAACATTGAATTCGACAACAATAAATAACAGTTGCATAAATGAATGTTTGCTCGTATCAGAGGGGTTTTGTTCTTCAGTTGGGATACATGCTCCCTCTCCTACTACAAAAAATTATGTAGCGGGTGTGTTCATTTTTAGTGTTGGATCTATGTGTGCTCGTATCAGAGAGGTATAGATATAGTGTTAGAAAGAGATGGATTTTGCGGGAACTTATCCATTATTGATAGCGCTTAGTTGAATGTGTACATATTTCTTATTTTTAATATTCTGTATTGGTGTATGCATGGGAATGTTAGAGAGGAATAATTTTTTTCTCGTGCTGGAATTGATGCTGCCCCAGTAAAAAAATTTTATGCTGCTGTATTCCTTGATCTACATACTTAGTCCCCGTTCACGCTACGCAAATCTTATTGCTAAGCTTATCACTTTTTATTTTTTGAACTTTCGTCGACGTCCTCACAAAACAAAACGTGTTGATAGTACATGTATAGTGTGAACTGGGACTTCTATTATTTGTTCTTTTTCGCGTTTGATCTAGTTGAATTGTTTGTTTGGTAATTGTATACATATATGTATGTAAGTAAGCATGCATGTGTATCGATTTGTAAATTCGTGTGCGTAGTTCAATAATTTTTCGGGATCATAGAAATTGTTTAACGTGTTGGAATAGCTGTTCTCCTAGTTCAAATTTGTTTGCTGATGCTGATTGCTTCTTCTACTCTTGTTATTTTTGTTCTTCTTCTATTACTCTTAGCGGAAGTGGTTGGTTTACGAGTACATATGTACATACTAGAGCTGTGCAAACGATGGTTGTTTGTGTAGCCTTCATGTTGTAGAGTATTGAATTGTTCTCTCTTTTTAGTGCTCTTCATTTTATGAGAACACTAAAAATGGTATTTAATTTGATCAAAAGTATGCAACAGCATTTGTGTATCTGCCAAGCGATGGCATCAGTTATTGTTGTGTCCAAGCATATTTCACTAGTGCACACCGAATGACAATTATAAAATGAGCATACAAGTGTATAATTATGTGTATGTGCAAAAGAAAAAACAAACAACGTAGAATGTATGTGCGTCGTAGATTATTTGACCGTGTTAGTTCGCATGCTACTGTTCTAAGCAGTGTGACCACATCCTAAAAATTGTTGATGCTAAATTGATTTAAAAAAAATATAAAAAATAATTATAGAGCTGAAACCTAATGCTAAAATTTAATACATACTTCTTTTTAATGACATTGTTTCTTTTAAAGTGCTTATTTTTGCTATTTATTCTTTTATTGCATTACAAAATTGTGTTTCCTTTAAATGAACCAAAAATTTGTTTAAATTCTTGAAAATCTGCCATGAGTTTAGCATACATAAGTGTAAAAATTTAATGTCAACGAGTTTTGCTATACAATTTCACATTAAAAACCACGCTAGGATGTAATTGTTAGTTAAAAATACATTATTTATTTATTTATTTATATATTTATTACCAATAACCTAGCCAATGCAGGCCATAGACGGTTACAAATTTCTACTATAATAATAACATAAACATTATGGGCAAATTGTTTATATAAAATTGTATGATGGAATTCTTTAAAACCTTGTTAAATTTCATCACTTATACTAACTTTCAGTTTTTCATTTTACATAATGCATTATGCACTAATAAAAATCATTAAAAGGAAAGCAAAATTATTAATTCGCTGTTGGTTTTTAGAAAACAAGCTTTTTTGAAAATGTATTTCGTTGATAAGCAAAATTTAAAAATTAGTTTTTATAAATATTTATAAATATTTCTTCAGGCTCAAGGTCATACCATTTATTTAAATAACACTGATAACACTCAATATGTTGTTTTCGAATACAAAAACAAAGGTAGATACAATAGACAAATCGAATGTTATATACAAAATACCTTGTAACGGAGATGGGCTTAACACATGTAATAAAATATATGTAGGAACGACGAAATCTAAACTACGAACAAGATTAGCAGCACACAAGTCTGACTACAAAACACGTAAGTGCATGACAGAACAAAAAACAGCGTTAGCAGCCCACTGTGCAAGTAGTGGTCACTCTCCCAATATCAGTAACGCGGCAATATTACAACAAGAAAACAATTACAAAAAAGATATACAATTGAGATGCTACATATAATTAACACACCCACGAACATACGAATGAACTACAAGACAGACACAGAAAAGTGCGCGCATGCATATAAACATATATTATCTAAATATAAACAAAAAAGCTTTTAGTATACTTTGAACCTTTATTAAAGTAAGACAATTTTTTGTGCTTTGTTTTTAATGTTTTTGTTTTGTTATTATAATTATTATTTACAAATAATGTTAATATCTGTTTTTTTTTGCATTTGTTGTTTTTTGTAATAGTTTTTTCCTGAAGAAGAGCACCGAAGGTGTTCGAAATATCGAAAGTAAATAAAATAAAAATCTACAAGATTAACAACACAACACATATTTAATAAAACAAAAAAGAGTTTTATTTAAATAAATGGTATGACCTTGAGCCTGAAGAAAATGGTAAATATTTACAAATTTTAAGGTCGAAAAAATTATCTAACATAATTAGTTTTTATAAAATAATACTAATTTACAACGAAAATTTACATTTGATGCGTGGTTATTTTAAATATGTATTTTGTTCCTCTGAATTCGAAAATCAAGGTAAATGTTTTTTGTGGAACAATTTTTGAAATATTTTAGTTTTCAATAAAATTAATTTTTTAAGCTTTAGGTCAGTAACTTTTATATATTTTTAGTTTTGATGAATATTTCGTTAACCTTTGGTTAACTTCTTCAGGATTATTCTTATTTTATTTGTTTTATAATTAGTTTTCGCCTTTTTTGTTTTCAATCAAACAAATGTTTTTTACAATTATAAATGTGTGTCATAAATAACATTTTTTTTTATTGAAAACAAAAAAGGCAAAAACTAATTATAAAACAAATAAAATAAGAATCATCCTGAAGAAGTTAACCAAAGGTTAACGAAATACTGATCAAAACTAAAAATATATAAAATTTACTGACCTAAAGCTTAAAAAATTAGTTTTGTTGAACATATGTATATAAAAGGTCGAAAAATTAGATAAACAATATTTTAATTTTTTTAATTTGTCCACCCTTTTTAACTTCACCAATCATATCTCGAGCTAGAATTGTCGAATATCGTTAAATTAAATAGCAAATCATCGTGTACATTTATACATGAGTAAATTTACAACTATGAGAAACCACAATTATGAGAAATAAAATTTTTAAATTCAATATGAAATTAAACGAAGGTTGAAAATTATTATATATATGAAAATTTTTAAAGAAAAATTTGTATAAAATTTATTAATTTAAGACTAACAAATAACATAAAAATAATATCTTTCTCAATGAATATATGTAGTTGTAAAAAGTTTTATTAATACTTAATATTTTATGAAATTTTTAGTTGGTGAAATGAAGTATTGTGCACTATGAAGTATACAATAAAAACATTGCACACTTGACACAACTGTCTATTCAACTGTTTTACCATGATTATGTGTGTTTTTTGTTTCCTTGTTCTCTATTTTTGTTTCACACTCAATTACGATCACCACTACAAACACTATTTGCTTTTGAAAAAACTACAATACTGTGCACATTTTCATAGCTTGCGCACACTTCTAGTACATACCCAGGCAGAAATTGCCAACCGTACAAAAATTGTGGCTATGGGAAAGCACTTTTACTCAAGAATCCAAACGGTTTGCCAACGTTTTGGCCAATGCTTTTTAATAAATTTTTATTTTTATTTATTTTCGTTTTTATTTATTTTTATATTAATGTACAATTCTTTATGTAAAAGAGTAATAGCAACTGTTTCATTTAGGCATTTGGTAAGAATACACTTAACATCTACCATGCTCAGCTCTATTTCAATTTTTTTTTCTGGTCTAAATCTTTAACGACATATAAACCTACGACCCTGGATGACAGTGGATACGTAAATAAATCAGAGTTTCGTTAAATATATTGCCTTTTAAGTAAATATTATCACGTTTGTGTACAGAAAGTTTGCTACTAAAAATTTCTGATATAACCATGACATTTCCATTACTTAGTAAACAGGCATTATCAGGAGGAACGGTTGTAATTTTATAGCCATAAATGTTGACAAAAGAAAATATAGGCTAATGTTCGTAACGCTTTTTAAGCCAAATTACATGTGATAATTATTAATGAACAAATAACATCAAGGTTAGTTGTAAATATTGTGACAACAACACACAGTTGAACGGAACAGCCAGCCTTTTTCGAAGGCCACTAAACCTTCCTCATCAGCGTTCTTCTGTGTTTTGGTCCACTGTGTGTGGTGTCAGTTGATGTAGATATCTGCATATATTTGGATTTTAGTTTCATCAATTTCGTTTAATTGGAATGATGTGAAAAGTATTTCCACCAATGGTCGACAGTAGATTTTTTAGAAGCGCGTTAGAATTTTTTTCTCTCAGATAAGTAGGTGGTGGCTTAAAAGGCTTTTACGATGATGCAGCGGGCTTGTCGTTTTTGTCTTGCAATAATGAAAAAGATTTTGACGATTGATAGAAGATACGCTGTTATCCCTAGACATCTTTGAGGCAGATCCAATTTTAGTAGCGCTTTAAAACAGTTATATATCTGTCCATTCCTACTTGTACCGTTGGTTTTGAACTACTGTTCAGGGTTGTCAGATTTTTTCCGAGCTATTTCGCCAAATTGATTTTAAAAATCGCCAAAATTGATTTTATGTGGTTTTTCTTAAAATATATTTGATAATAAATTTGTTTTTATATAACACTTTTTTAATATATAAATTTTTAAAAATTAATCGTATAAAAATTCAGCAGCAAATCGCCAAAAGCAGAAATAAAATCGCCAAAATTTTTTTTATTTATTTTATTAAATTCAAAACGCATTAGTAATTAATTAATATAAGAAAAATCATCAAAATTAAATTGCTTTAACCGGGTATGTTCTGTATTACACACCTTTTAATTTCACGTGGAATACAGAACATACCCGAATATCTTGCAGACGAGTTTTGGTAGGATTTATTTTTGAAACTACTCCTTTAACAAACTAATTTTCCTGAATTACTAAAATTTTCAAATTAAATTTTGTTAAAAAATAGCCATTAAATCGCCAACAAATTTATTTATCGCCAGAAAAATCGCCATGTCGCCAACTCAAAAATTTAGTCGCCAAACAAGTTGAAAAATCGCTACGTTTGGCGAGAAATCGCCGTATCTGACAACCCTGCTACTGTTATCTGTATTGATAACTTGGTTAAGTGATGAACGCGAGCCCGAAGCGGATGATATCGGTGACTTAAATGAAGAAGTACTAGGCAATTGTAATGTTAACGATTCACTAGTTGGTATTGGAGAAAGCGAAGCCAATGTACTTGAGATAATTTAAGTTTCATTTGTGTTAGCTTAGAGTCAATGTGGTATTTCCAAGTAAGCCGTCGATCAAGGTGTATACCAAGATATTTCACATGAGAATGTTGAGGAACAACTTGATTGTTAATCCGAATGGGGGACAAGTATCTCTTCGTAACGTATATGTTACTTGAACACACTTTTGTTCGTTTACGTTAATTCTCCATAGTTTTAACCACAGTTATAGCTGGGTTATATGTTCCTGAAGATATCGGGATGCCTCGCAAGGGCTTTCATGCATACTAAGGCATGCTGTATTATCGGCATATGTAGAAGTGTGGATATTACTGCTCAGAGGAATATCACAAATATAAATCAAGTACAAAACTGGACCCAGTATACTGCCCTGTGGCACACCGGATGAGATAGTTTCAGGCATACTCATAAAGTCTCCTTCCACAAAAGTGAATTTCCGGCAATCAGAAATATAAACAAAAATTCTAAATATATTAAAGTTATTCACGTCAACTCTTGCAACTGTGTAAAAGTGCATAATTGCACTTTCTGACGTGAGCAACCCATTTTGTGTAGTTTTCTATAAAGCAACACAATATGTTTATATGCTGCAACGAAGTGTTGGAACTTCGCTGCTTAATTCTGTAATTAATTCACTAATAAAACTATCAATATTAATAATATTAGTATTATTGTTATTATTCTAATAACAATTTGAGACACAGATCTTTTGAAAATAACAAAATTATGTATTTGTTGTCTTAAAATCGAATTTGAAGATTTCTTTATATCTAGTTAAAAAATTAAAAAAAAATTTAATTTTATAGCTTTTTAATTAACTTATTTGTATCGAAAATATCTTCAACCAGTTGTTTAAGGCGAATTCGATTTCGCTTTGCACTTTTTTTCATTTAAGAGAAAAACAATTAGGTATTTCTGCGTTGTAATTCGGTGTATGGTTGATTTTATAAGTAGTTTTTGTCTTTTTTTTTGGATTGGCAATGCCATAAAAAGTTGCACAACTTTGCAAAATTTACTCTGATAATCTTGCACTTACTCAGACCCTGACAATTTTGCATCATCTTCTATGTGGTTGTTGTTATATTTTTTGAAAATTTTGAAATTTTGCTTTTCTGCAACAGTGCAACTTTTGACGTGAATTCCTTTATTTTTTTTATTTTTAGATGCAAACCAAAATCTTAGCAAAGCACAAACTACTATAAAAACTTCTGAAATGGAATTGAAACACTGTCGAAATATATTACGACAAAAAGAGAGCGAAATACAAAGCAATGATGTCAGCTATAATAAAGATAAGAGTCGTGCTCTTATCCAAAAAACTAATTTTGACATCGGAAAGTGAGGCAACCGATGATAGTATTACAAACTCAAGCCGCCTCTTTATTCAAGATCCACTCTCAAAAAAGTCATATCCATAATTTTATCGGCTTGAGTTGCTGATTTGTTAACATCTTGTTGTTCACTTATTGCAAGAATTGCTCGTACATTTTCAGGCAAGTGCGTAATGGCACTTTCTGACGTGAGCAACCCATTTTGTGTAGTTTTCTATAAAGCAACACAATATGTTTATATGCTGCAACGAAGTGTTGGAATTTCGCTGCTTAATTCTGTAATTAATTCACTAATAAAACTATCAATATTAATAATATTAGTATTATTGTTATTATTCTAATAACAATTTGAGACACAGGTCTTTTGAAAATAACAAAATTATGTATTTGTTGTCTTAAAATCGAATTTGAAGATTTCTTTATATCTAGTTAAAAAATTAAAAAAAAATTTTAATTTTATAGCTTTTTAATTAACTTATTTGTATCGAAAATATTTTCAACCAGTTGTTTAAGGCGAATTCGATTTCGCCTTGCACTTTTTTTTCATTTAAGAAAAAAACATTTAGGTATTTCTGCGTTGTAATTCGGTGTATGGTTGATTTTATAAGTAGTTTTTGTCTTTTTTTTTTGGATTGGCAATGCCATAAAAAGTTGCACAACTTTGCAAAATTTACTCTGATAATCTTGCACTTACTCAGACCCTGACAATTTTGCATCATCTTCTATGTGGTTGTTGTTATATTTTTTGAAAATTTTGAAATTTTGCTTTTCTGCAACAGTGCAACTTTTGACGTAAATACCTTTATTTTTTTTCTTTTTAGATGCAAACCAAAATCTTAGCAAAGCACAAACTACTATAAAAACTTCTGAAATGGAATTGAAACACTGTCGAAATATATTACGACAAAAAGAGAGCGAAATACAAAGCAATGATGTCAGCTATAATAAAGATAAGAGTCTACTTGAAAACCTAGAAGCTGATATTAAAAACTTGTGCAAGAGATTGGATGCTATTGAGTATGAAGACGGGGATTTTGAGAAATTGCAAGATAGCAAGAGGAACACTCAAATCGAAATTAAGAAACTTCAAATGCAACTGGAGCGTCGCAACTCTTACCGCTATAACTTGGAATATCGCGATCCTGAGCCCGGATTTGACAGATCAAAAGTGCATGGTATGGTTGGGAAATTATTTAACGTAGTAGATGAACTTTATTGTTTAGCACTCATGATTACAGCCGGAGGAAGCGTATGTATCAATTAAAAAAATATATCGTTTCTTGATAATAAACTTAAAAATTATATCTAACAGCTCTATAGCCATGTTACAGACGACGATATTACAAGCAAAAAGATACTACAAAAGGGACAATTACAGCATCGTGTAACTATTATTCCAATAAATAAAATTTCTCCTCACGCAATAAAATCAAATACTGTCAGTTTTGCAAAAAATTTTATCGGAGAAGATAATGTCGATTCAGCGCTTTCTTTAATTGAGTACGATGCACATTTTAATCCTGTAATGCAGTTTGTTTTTGGGCATACTCTTATTTGTAAAAATTTGAATATAGCGAAAGCGGTAAGTCCGATTACACACAGTTTGTCAAAAAATGTTTTCAACAATAGAAAAAAATTAGTTATAAGCAGGGCTAATACTTTCATAAAAATGCATATTTGTAGTCGTCAAATCAAAATTAAAATTTAGTTTTCCGAATTGAAGAGTTTGCAAAAGAAATGGAATTGATTTGTTAGTGCATATTTTTGGATATTTTTTAATAACTACATATTTTGTAATCAATTTAAGATGCATATTATTTTATAAAACTTACTTTTTTCGTATTTTTAAATATAAATCAAAACTTTTATATGAATTAGCGTAGTTTTATAGATATTCGTGTATGTTCTGGCTTCCACATCGTTTTCACATGTTTTCTTGTGAGTTCTGATGTTAAAACACATGATACGCCTGTTTAAGTTGAAATTTAGAAAATACAAATTAATATTATGCGTTCTAGCATCCGAATTTAGAAGAAACCAATTTGGAAATGGACGATTTCAAACTTAGATTTTTTCGTTTTCACTTTTGAGCAAAAAATCTGAAAGTTTGAAATCGTCAATTTTTAAATTGTGCTCGTCTAAAGTCGAATGCTAGAACACACACTATTAATTTTTATTTTCTAAATTTCAACTTAAACAGGCGTAGTATGTGTTTTAGCATCCTAACTCACAAGAAAACATGTGAAAACGATGTGAAAGCCAAAACACACACGATTGTATCTATTCAAGCATTCAAGGTCATTCAATTTCTTTGAAATTAACATTATTAGCATAACTTAGATTTTATAGTGTTTGAAAATAACAGGCCTGGTTATAAATATATAGTGGCGAACACTAGTCGCAGAAGAAAAAGTGCTTTTTTCATAAATTAAGTTATGTTTGAAAAAATCTTATTTTCATAAGATTTCTTTCCGCCTCATAGAAAAATTTGGTATTTAAAAAATCAATTTATTTTTTTATAAGAACTAGGATAGGCAAGTGGTCTTAATTAGATCACTTATTTATTATAAACATCTGAGTACAAAACAAAAACAAAATAGAAAGTTAACTTTTTCAAGTAAATTCCAATCGCTTTTTTACCACTTTTACGCTAAGAATTTAAAAAACATATTGTGCATATCTATACAAAAATACCTTCTAAACCACATATGTTTCACCAATATTCGCGGATGATAAGATACTTAAAAGTGTACGACAAATAAATGTGTGCCGTATTTATATATAAGATTTATTTTTGTTTGTTTCATTACAACTAGAGATGGGAAAATGTCGTGTTTTTCTCGAATTACGCATGATTGTCGCATGTGTGAGCGTGCGTGATCATGAGGCAAAAAAAAAACACTCACGCGCACATCTCTAATTATAACAGTAATTTTCGCGGAATGTCTTATTTCATATACATAAATATTTATTTTTTGCTTGATTTACATTTCTTACTTTTCTTGTTTCTTGTTTGATTTTTAAATACAATAGTTGAATCTCCTATACATACCCAGCAAAAAATTACACATTACCATCAGAACTGCTTGCCATATAATGACTTACTTTTCTGATTACCAAATTTCATTACTCGACTACAAATCACATTACCTAAAATTAAAAAAAATTATGCACAAGTTGCTAAATGAGGAGAATAATTTTTTTAGATTAAATAGATTACGTGAACAAGTTGCCAAATAAAAAAAGGAAGTACTTCTCAAGAGTCGATTATTTTAGCTAACGCCTCGTTAAAAAAGGCATAGACACGGATCTCGGTGTAAATTTTCTGGTTCATTTTGCTTAAAAAATTGGTTATCAAGTCCATTTTGTGGGAAAAAACTAATTATTATTATATAACAGAGGTCTGTTTTTTTGTTAACAGAGCTCTGTGAAACAAGACGGTTTGTGTCTAGGCCCATTAAAAAAAGACACTCCAAAAAAGTCATGAAAATTTAGAGTTTGCGATCTGGAAGTAGTGTAAATTTCGATCCGATCTAATGATTTTTACATAGCGTTGTCATTGCAAGAAGTTCCCTTTTTCGATGCCTAGTCACAGAATGGAAGCGATTTTAAGAAAATGTCCTTTTTTGTGTTTTATGATAATATTTTCATCTAGAAAAAATTGTTAATAGTTACCTATTTTAACAATTAGTTTCTTTTTATAGGAATTTAAGCGCGAAACAGTATTTTCATGTAAATTTAAGCAAATAACTTCAAAATTTTTGACCAAAATTAGTTCATAAGTTTCTTCAAAAACATAGATTTTTTAAAATTCTGGTGAGTAATTTTTAAAACTATAGAGGAATTACAAGGTTTTGTATCACTAAAATAAACTTCTACTTGGTTTTCTACTAACTGTCGGCAAATTAAAAATATGGATTTTTTGGAAGCGATGAAAATGTAGTTCCTTTAGAACGACTTCCAATTTTTTTTACTGGGGGGTTATAAATTTTAAAATTTATCTTCACGCACATATTTTTTGCTGGGTACATACTGTGTTCGTTACTTCCCAGCAAAAAAAAAGTGAGGAAAAAGAAGCAGAAAAAGTACCACATCTACTGAATCAAACCTCTTCAAATTTAGGTAAAAAAAACCAATGAATTTTATTTTAACCCTCCGATGAGTGAGAAGGTCCCTAGGGACCTTTTTGCCTTTTCAAACTGAAATTACTCCTACTTCGGCAACTACAACACCCCCCCAAAGTTACTCTGTATTCCAAGAGTATTTTGTTGCGCATCTTTTGGAAAAAAATCAAGCCGATCGGATCATTACTTTAGGAGTTATTGAGGTTTTAGTGAGAATAGTACGCGGACGTGTGAATAGGTCCGTATGGACCTTGTACTGAATTTCATTAATAAATGCATGTTTTTGGGCATCATTATAATTTTTTTTATTGTTTGAACACATAATTTACTTGTTCTGAACACAAAGACCTAAACTCAAAGACATTAGGGATGATGATAAAAACAAAAAATTCTAAGAAAAATTCGAAGACATGAACTTTATTGCTTTCAAGGAAAGGCACAATATTCTAATTTTATACTACTAGCAATAAACCAGTTTTTTTGTTTATAATAGTCTTAAGAAAATTCAAGCAAAAAAAAAATTAAAAAAATTTAAACAATTATTTTTGTATGTAGAATTTAGTTATAAACAATAAAAACAAAAAAAAAATAAAAAAAATTTTTTTATATGAAATAAACATGATTTACAAAAAAGGTCCGTAGGGACCTATTCACACGGCCGTGAAGTTCAGAACTGTCACTCATCGGAGGGTTAACGACTTTTTTGGTGTGTCTTTTTTTACTGGGCGTGTCATTGGAAGGAAGTGGTTTGCTTTTGACATTTTTTTAACTCAATAAAAATCATGTTTTTGGCGCTATAAAAATCGAACCGAAATGTGTTCGAATTGTAATGTTAATAACATACAAATTCGAACAGTTTTCTTTTCGTATCGAATTCCATAATAACCCCCACAAAAGTAGTTAAAAAGTGCTTTTAATTAAATGATTGAAATCACTTTTATATGGGTTTGCAAATAAAAAGGGTTAAATAATTTAATTTGTTCTTATTTAATTCGATTGTTATTTTTAATAATAGCAAACCAGCAAAAATTTCAAAAAAGGTAATCGGGTTTGGAATTAAGCATTTTTGGTGGAAGCTGTTCCTACTGGATTACCAACTTAATGATTTTAACAAGCCGTGAGACTAAAATAATCGATTCTTGATAAGTACTTACTTTTTTTATTTGGCAATTTGTTCACGTAATCTATTTAATCTAAAAAAATTATTCTCCTCATTTAGCAACTTGTACATAATTTTTTAAATTTTAGGTAATGTGATTTGTAAGCGAGCAATGAAATTTGGTACACAGAGAAAAAACTGCCTCATAGAATCAAGCAAATTTTTTCTATGAAACGTTTTTAGGCTAAGGGTTATCCCAGCAGAAAGAAGGGAACATTTTTTCATAGAGATTCTTTATTGTTTTCTATGTGGTATTAATTTTTTCAAGAAAAAAACCACATAAAATCAAGAAGAAATCTTATTATTCACAACTTTTTTTACTCAATTTCCGCTATTTTTGGCACCAAAAAAAAAAACAATCCATAGAGAAAACCTTCTTGATTCTATTAGGTTTTCTTATAAATTGTAAACTATAGGGATTTCTTATTGATTTTATTAGGTTGGCTTATTGATTTTTTTAAAAAGGTTTCTCCTTGATTTTATTAGGCTATTTTATTGATTTTTTTCAATAAGGTTTTCTTCTTGATTTTATTAGATTCCTATATGATTATGTGTAAAGCATCTTGTTGATTTTTGTAATAAGGAAATCTTCTTAATTTTACGGGGTGTCTTGTTATTTCATATCTATAAATAGACAAACAGAAAATTTTTTCATGATCTTTTTCATTTTTGTATAAGCATGTTTGCACAATTATTTCAATGGTTATTCAGGCTGCTTGTTAGCATATTGGTTAGAGTGCTTGTCTAAAAGTCAGAAGTTTGCTGGTTCAATACTTGTCTCCTCTCAAGTAATAATATGTATGTATGGTGAGTTACTTAATTAAGAACACAATATAATATGTATGTATAAATAAATAACATCTACATATACTACATACATACATACATAAGTGTATGGTATAGAATTAAAATGAAAATATATATAAATAAGCAAAGCACAAAGAATAAACACATACATTTTTTTATGAGGTCGCCTCATAAAAACAAGAATAAAACCTTATTGAAAAAATTAATTTTGTTCTATTTTATGAGGTATTTAGTAGGCACTGTTTTCTGTGTGTAATAAGAAAAGTAAGTCATTATATGGCAAGTAGTTCTGATGGTAATGTGTAATTGCTGGGTATGTATAGGAGATTCAACTATTTCATTTAAAAATCAAACAAGAAACAAGAAAAGTAAGAAATGTAAATCAAGCAAAAAATAAATATTTATGTATATGAAATAAGGCATTCCGCGAAAATTACTGGAAACTTTTTGATTTGAAAATCCTTAAATGTAATAAAAAAACACTTGTATTTGGATTGAGCCAAAAAGTAATGAATATGTTGAAAACCAGGGTAGGAAAAATTTCTGCTCGCAAATGCTATTTTATTTTTTCGTTCGATTTAAAATTTGTTTTCGGAATTTTAAAAATAAAATTCGGAAAAGAATTCTATTTTAAATTCTTGTTTTTTTTCGTTCCCCTCGGAAACGAATGGAATAAATCGTCGATAGAAGTTAATCATGCAAATAAATCTTCTTAATTCCATGATAGTTCGTGGTTTTTTGTAGTCTAAAATTGTTTGAACTTTTGAAGATACTGGTGTACTGCCAAATTCATTTATATGGAATTCCAGAAAATCGATTTCATTAGAACCAAATTCACATTTGGCAGGGTTAATAACTATACCGTATTCTTGAAAACGTGATAATACTGTTCTTAGATGTTCTAAATGTTCTTTTTCAGTTTTTGAAGCAATTAAAACATCGTCAATGTACACAAATACAAAATCTAGTCCTCGAACTATATCATCCATCAAACGTTGAAAGCTCTGCGCCGAATTCCTAAGTCCGAACGGCATTCGTAAGAATTCGTAAAGACCAAAGGTGTTGTTATTGCTGTTTTACAACAAGTTTGGAGATAAAGCAACAAAATGTACCAATACGTGCTCTTATCCAAAAAACTAATTTTGACATCGGAAAGTGAGGCAACCGATGATAGTATTACAAACTCAAGCCGCCTCTTTATTCAAGATCCACTCTCAAAAAAGTCATATCCATAATTTTATCGGCTTGAGTTGCTGATTTGTTAACATCTTGTTGTTCACTTATTGCAAGAATTGCTCGTACATTTTCAGGCAATTGCTCGAGGAAAATAGATCGTATTACCTTTTCTCCAACTTGACCTTGCCCTAAGTTTTGGATAGTGCGCAAAAATTGTGAAGGCTTTTGATCACCTAAAACTTGACCACTCAAAAGTCGTTTGAGTTTACGTTCATCGGATTCAGAGAATAAGTTAATAATTCTTGATTTAAGTGTCTCATATCTATTTCCGGATTGATTACTATATATTGCAGATTCCAATGAATTTGCATTTAAAGTATCTGAATTGTGCGAGGTTTCAGCTCCATGTGACGGTGAGTGGAATAAAGCCATGGTTTTGTTCTTTGCGGGGTAACCAATTTTAGTAGTTTTATTTTTTTAGAAAAAAGTTTATAAAACGCAACTAAATTTATTTATATTTTTAAATATACATATATTAAAAATTAAATGTTTTTTTTTAAAAGTTTAACAAAAGAGTAATGAAAAATTTTTAAGTGACAATTATAAAAATGAAAATGTATATCATTTTTAAATATACTTATCAAGTACATAAATTTAAAGTAAATTTGTTTCACTACAGAATCAACAAAAGTTAATTTAATTCGCTTGCGAGGAGAAAGAAAAAAATAAGAAATTAAAATAGAACTCTTTTCCGAATTTTATTTTATAATTCTAAGGAAAAATTAAAACAAATAAAATTTGTTAGGCAGCAAATTGAGTTCTTTTTGAGATATCATCGCCTAGCCCAAACCACTATAGCTATAGAGCTGAAATTTGGTGTGTAGATTCATATTCTGACGTGTAAATCCACTAAAAAGGGATTTTTTGAAATTCAAACGCGTAAAAGGGTAAAAAAGGGTAAAATTGGTATCTTTATATCTCGGAAACTACATTAGATAGACTAAAAATTCTAAAAGCATACGAATGCTAACGACACGTATTTTGTACTTTTCCAATATGTGTACTTTTAGGGGTTAAAAGAGGGTAAAAACTAAATTTTGGTACCTTTTTTGCACTCGACATATCTTCAAAATTATTTAACGTAGCAGAAAGTTTTTTGGTGCTTTCCTTTCTTCTGGATAGAATCTTGAATGGGTTTGACACTTTCTGAAAATTTGCACTTAAAAGGGTAAAATTTTACCCGAGGATTTTCTGTTTTAAGTAAAACTGAATCCCTTAAGATACATACTTTAGAGTAATAGTAACCATAGTAGAAATATTTCCTATATTTAATTTACATTTGTTTAAAGTTGATGCAGTTTATATTCATTCGTAGAAATATTTTGATATAAAATTTTTGCCAGCCGTAGGCTTTTTTCATCACCTTTTACATTTATTTTAGAACATCTTGCATTGCCTTTTATACATTTATAAACATTTTTAAATGAAACTGATCCAGCAGTACAGCTTATGTAATGATAGTTTTTTGTTAGCCAGCTTGCTTCTTTTTTTTTATTTTTTATTGATAAACATTTAAAATCAAAAGGAAGTTTCATAATGAATTTATTATATTCTTAATTGTGGAAAACAATCGCTACTTCTTTTCCAATGAAATCATTTTAATTACTTTTGAAACCTTACGCGTCTATAAAAATTATATTATTTTCCATATTGCTTTATTTATAAGACTTAGAATTTAAACTTTGATGGGTATATATTCTAGTATATGGTCACGAATAAGAATGCAGTAAGCTGATGTCTTTGCTTACTGTTTCAAATTAAAATTTTATTCAATTGACCCGCTATTGAATAAAATGAGCTTTTATCTTAAACTCTGGTACAGTTAGAAGCGCTTGAGATTCTTTCATATAGTAGCTTTGTTGGAATCTTAGATACATATAATATATAGAATTACATAACGTTTATTTATAAATGTTATTTTAAGATCAGCATCATATGGATATGAGACTAAACTTAAATGTACTTTTAAATTAGTTAATTCATAATGAACAATTTTATTTTCTTTTTGACTAGCGATCAACAGAAAACGAAGTCGTTTTCTTACAATTTAGGTCTGACCTCTCAACTGCTCCTCTAGTATACAATTTAACTTTGTATGTCAGCATTTATGTCTACTCTTTGTCAGCGTTATGGATAATTAAATTTTAAACTTTTTATTCTTCAAATTGTGTTACTTCATAATAATAGGTTAACATTAACAAGGTACGAGTAAATGTTTATTTTATGATGAGTGAGCGACTATGGCTTTTATTTGATCTTCTGGATGAAGTGTTTTTTTCTCATTTTATTAAAGTTTAGCGTTTTCCGTATATATTTCTAATATATTTAAGTGAGCTTTTTGTATCTTTCAGACAGAGTTGGCCAGTCAGTCTCTCTTTTTATTTATTTTTTCTTCTAATGTCTCACTACTATTTAGTCAAATTTTTCTACTTGAAATAGAGAATATTTGTGTAATTTTTAAATATATTAATATATACATACATATATGTAAATATATGTATGTATGTAGAAATTAGTTCATATACAAAGAAATACATGTTTAATAATCAACTATTCTAAAAAATCGATCTAAAATAACATAGTTACCTCCATCATCAATGCACCGTCAGTGTTTTCATAAAGTGTTAGAAACATTGGAATATCTATGTTTGAGAGAATTTTTCTTCAAGTGTTTCTTTCTATATAAGGTTTGGTGGTTGACCCCTTGAACTTATTGTGGTTAACGTAGGCTGCGTTGTATCGCATTCAGATGTAATCATTTCTCACTTAGAAAAGATCCTCATCACCATCAATCATACCTGTATACAATACATTCATGAGTTGGGTTGATCCAGATACAATTGCTGTCTACAAATTAATGATTAGAAAAAAGCTTTGTCATCACCTTCTAACAGGTTTAATATTTTGCTAGCATGCATGCTTTAGCATGCTTCTATCGATAGTGACGCGAGAGTCCGACATTTAGTGGTGTTTCAATTAAAAATCTATACTATTATAATTACGAATTCACTCTTTTGAATTTTTAACAAAGTAGATATGTATCTATTTCATAAAAGTATGACGTGTGGAATTTTTTAAATTATACATTCTTCGGCATGCTTCCAATATTTTTTTCGGTAAATTTATTTTATACTCATACAGATAAAGTAAGATCTGTTTACATTACATTTTACAATTTATGCATGCTTCAGCATGATTCTAGTTGAAGTCTGTATTTATTTAGTAAGTTTGTTTGATACTGTACAGATGATGATGAACATTGTGAATATTATATTATAATAACCCCACATTCACAATTTAAAATTTCGTGTGCTAGAGCCTTCGAAATGGAAAATGAACAACTTTTATTATAAAAAGTGATAATATGATGTGTTGCTGAATATTGCACTGTGTTATAGTTCATTTTGAAGTCTTAAGTTTTCACAATATTTCATACAGACCATCAAGTTTAAAGAATCCCAGTACATTAAGTTAATTATCTTCCCTGAGACCTAACATTCGTAATCAATCCTTCAAAATAAAAAAAAACAATATAAACTAGATTTTTCCTTTTTATTTTTATTTATTTTTTCATTAAATTTGAACATTTTGTACATCTTCAAATTACTGTATACTCTATTTTGCATTTTTTTTTCTCATTTGTTGATTTAACTTTAATCGCAAATATTTTAATGATGAGATGAACTAACTTTTCTATTTCATGCACTGAGTAAATCTTTATATATTGTATGTATATCAATCCACTTATATGAACCATTATAGCTAAATTCTTTCCACACCATTCCCTTCAGTGTTCTATTAAATCGTTCTACTATTGATGTTTTCATAATGTTATATGTTGAGTAGTGATTAATGTTGTATTTATGCATTAATTTTCCAAAGTGTTTGTCGAAAAATTCTTTACCATTATCTGTTTGCTCTTTTTTTCCTTTTTGATTATCACTACTTATGTATTATTTATAACTATCACTAAGTTTATGTCCGATACTGGTCGGGCCTAATAATTATATTTAGATTTAAGATTTGATTACTTATTGTTAGTTCATTTTTGGAGATACAATAAATAAATATATATATGAAAAAAAAAAATCTGTTTGTATGTATTTTGGTATTCGCCCCAATTCAAAAATATTTTCCATTGCCTTGGTTGTTTCGAGTGCAGTTTTTGTTTTTAGCGGTACTGCCCATGCAAATTTTGAGAATGTGTCATTTACATTCTACAAAAATCAATAATTTCTATTTTCTCTAGAATAGCTACCCACTTCACCTAAAGATCATCCATTCCATTTATTACATCACTACAATGCACAAACAATTTTCGAAATTTATTATGGAGTTCGTTTACTAAATTTCTTTTTAAAGTTGTTTTACAGTTTTTTGGATTGTGTTGTGATCTACTAGATACACTTTCAGCTATTTATACTAACATGAAGGTAATTTTCCAATCTATAAATTTTATTGCTCAACTATTCAATTTGTTTTTCAAAAGATGATTTAATTTTTAGAATGTTTTTTTTTCAATTTTATAACTGTTTCTATCTCTAATTTTATTTCACTTTGTAGTCCGTCAGTTTGCATTTGAATATATTCTTGAATTATATCAATGCCTTAAGCTATATTATTAATTTATCCTTTAGTTTGTCGATTTGAGTTTCCAGAAACAATTTACTGATAACATCTTTCTCCGTCAGTGAACGATTATGATTCTGTATGCATGCATTAGTAGATATTATATATTTTATTTAGTTTTCAAATTCAAATTTGTAATAGTTTTTAGATGTTTTATCAATCATTTAAGAAAATAAACCCGCTGTGAAACCCCATATTTAACCACCAACTTATATTTTATCTTTATTTAGTTTGAGGTTGCTATCACCAAATTTCCTTTCATTATTGCAATCTTTATGTGGACCATAGTTTGTATCTATTTCATTTCTTCCTTCCAAGACTGATAAATCAGTATAAGTGTCTTCGGAATTGGAAGTCTGTGACTAAAAATCGCCTTCATAATCGTCATCATCATTTTCAGTATTAACATCATTAAATAAGATGATATTATCAAATATTGTTAGTTCTGCAAGTTTCTTTGGTTACGAGTACTTGTCTCTATATTGACTGATGGTTTCTGAGGCTTTAAACTTGTATTATTGTCAGCTTCTGTCTTGATTTTACTTAATTTTTTCTTGAGAATTCTTTCAATATTCTTAAAACTATTTATGAATTCTTTAAGAAGTTCTGTTATAGGTTTAAATGTATTTCTTAGTTGCTCACGTGTATCTATTTCACCATTTTTTTTCTTTTTTATATATTTTTTTAATACATGATTTTTATTTATTGTATCTTCATATATGAACTAACAATAAGTATTCAAATCTTAAATATAAAAATATAATTAGGCCCGACCAGTGTCGGACATAAGCTTAGTAATAGTTATATATAATACATAAGTAGTGATAATCAAAAGGAAAATATATAAAATATATATATATATATATTTTTATTTATACATAGAGTTAAATCTGTATTAGTACCAGTGTTCGAAAATAAACTGTACATTATTTAATGTATTATACAAAGGGTAAGATATGACAACTTTCTACTTTGTGTATGTTTACATGTACACTACGCGATTAGAATCACAATGATTTTTCAACTCAAGTAAAATACTTTATAAAGCACTCTGCTTGACGGTCATAGCACTGAAATTAAAATTGTTGTGTACATCTATGTGCAAGTAAATTATATTTTAGTGTTCTTTGCCAAAGTGTTAGTGCTTCATAAGCAAACCCTGTAAAGATATATACATCCATTCATGCATGCATGTATGCATGCATGTATGAATGGATGTTCATATAAAGATGTGAAATTTAAAAAAAAAATTGGTTTTCGGTGGGAGGAAAGTAACTAAGAGAGAAAATTATTGAGAGTATAAAGCAACACATCGTCGGTTGGTTTCTGGTTTGCTGCAAATAGATTGTATTTTTAATATACCGTGCCGCAAACCAATAGCCAACCGACGGCAAAACATCAGTGTTGCCAAATTCTGCGATATTATCTATACATGGAACAAACCAATTTTTCCACAACCATATTTGAATTACAAAATATATACATATGTAATTTTAATATAATTTTGCTAGAATTATTCAGTGGAAAGAATATTATAGTTTACACTTTTGATAATCATGTTGCATACATAAATATTTTGACACATTTCGTGTTATATTAAAAATTTATATAAAAAGTATTTTATTTGTCATTTATATATCGCACACTAAATCATAAAGAGTCAGATGCTGAGTAGTTGCAAACAACTGTTGATACTGTACAAATGACGCAAGCATGTGACATAAAAACAAGCATAACGATATATTATATTCTTCAAGAAGACTGTATTGCAAAAGAAATTGTTGAGGTCGTTATAGATTTCTTCAATTAACTGGTTTCTAAAAAAGAAAAGTCACTTCTATAATTTTAAGTTGTGACTCTTTATGATTTAGTATGCGATATATTAAATACATGTAAATAATAAATTAAATGTTTCGTTGAATTAGTAAAGTCAAACACTTAAGTATGGAACTAAACGTGTGGCAAACCTTTAACTGATAAAATCTTCCACAGGCTCATCAAAATTTCATAATTGACACTTTTTATAAGATATGACATTTTAATGTCGTTCGATAGAGAAAAACATACCGCATCGATTGCCCGAAATATTTGTTTTAATTAGAAACTCCACATGTCGAGAAAACTTGACGTATTAGGTTAATTTCTTAACCAATGTATAGAAAATGTTAACAGTATTTTGTCTCTCCTGTAAAATTTTATTGAAGTTAGTTAGCAGGTTTGCACTTTGCGACGATATCTTACGATAATCGTTGATTGTAACCACTATTTGAATTAATCAATTTTAAGGATAATATAACCTTTTTGTCATTTCTCCTATAATTGTTATGTCCCTAGTTATAACTTTTTACATTTTATTTTTATTACTAAAATAATATTGCCCGCAAGATAAATCATTGGGAGAATTACGTCCAAATAAAGTTATATGTACATGTATGGAAGCATTTATGTATTTAAATAATTGTTTGTCTTGCACGTATATGTAGAATTGAATTTCAAAACTCGCTACATGCAAGGTTAAAAAACGTTTAGTCCTAATTTACACTAAGCAAGTCTTATTGCTAAGCTGGTTAGTTTGTCGGAGAGAGATACGAGTGGAACATATAAGTTTCTTTTCCCCTCGTCTCTCTTTCCTAAAAAAAACTAGTCAGCTTAGCAATAAGACTTGCTGAGTGTAAATTAGGACTTAATAAAGCAAGTGCGTCATTTACAGTTATGTATTTTCGTTATTTTGTTGGATAGGCACATACATAGTAAATTTTTGCAAAAGAAAAAATATTTTACTTAAACCATATATGTATAGCAGCACTACTTGGCAACGGAAAGCACGACAACTACACAAAGCAAAAACAAAAGTTACACATTAGGCTGGCTATGGTGCAAGGGACGAGTTTTATTCTGCTCCATGTAAGCAAGAAGTTTTTTTCTCACTAGACAATGCAAAAAGAGAGTTTTGGAACTCCCTTCAAAGTTGAATGTAATTTTCAGTAATCATTGAGCAATTTGCTTGTTATTTGTCAGAAGTTACTGCTATGGTGATTTATTTATATCAGTGGTCTTCATTCATATTACCCAGCTAACGAAAATGTTCGGGTTTTTATTTATTCTCTTCGTGAATATTACAAACAAGATTGCTCAAACTAAAAAAAATCTAAAAAAACGGCTTCTCAAAATGTACCAAAATTACCTGCATTGCTAATCTTTATTACATTATATTTTATTTTAAGTCTTGTACTGTATTTGGTGATATTGCTTTTATAATTCATGAAAAGCTATTTTTGCTTATTTCCCTGTCAAAAACTTGAGTAATCTATATATAAATAGGCAAGTGAAAAAAGTTAAGAACCATTTTAACTGACTTAAACTCAACGTATTCGCTTGATTTTTGTTTTGTTAGATAGATTGACAATAGGAGCAGTGCAGAATGTATTTTTTCTTATACATTTTTGTGTCTAAGATAGTTAAAAACAGTTAAGAATATTAGCCAATCATAAAGCCATGATTTCTCTTTCTCTCTTAATTTGCTAAAAAAAAATTACAACAATTTGGCTTGGCAACTCCATAAACACTCAGAAGGAAAAACGTATTTTATTTGTTCATTCTATTCTTATTTCCATCTTTCTATGTACTTAAACGATTATTGCTGAAACTAATAAAATTTGGATATTTAAATAACGAGTGGTACTGTATTATTTTTCTTTAGATGCTTAAAAATAATATATTTTTTTAATTATTAATAACTTTGATTAAAGTTAAATTCACCTACAGCACAAAGTAAGTTTTTTATTTTTGGTTTATTTTGTGTGCGTTTTGTTTTTGTTCATTGTTTTCATTATTTTTTTGTGCTTTAAATTACTGAACATACTGGAATGTTAGAATATGATGGAATGTTTATATTATTAGGCTAGCATATTCGTACATATATGGGGTCTTTCTCAAAGAATAGGGAATAGAAACTTTTTTTCTAACAAAAGTCTAAAACTTTAGAGAAAAAGCGTTCAATGAAAAAATAAACGAATATTTTTGTGTTGGGCAATAAGTGAACAACTTTTTTTAAATAGTTTGCTTAAAATCTATTCTTATTTATGCCGATAAATGAAATTTTAAATTCGTATTTAGTAGTTATGAAAGTGGTTTAAGAGAGTGGTTTACCTTGGAGTCTATACATATGTATATTTGAATATAGTTTTTAAATTGTGTTTTAAATTCATCAAACTTTAAATATTTTCATTCTATTCTCCACCTCTGTGCGTTAATGGTTGATTTTCAACCACTGTTCGAACACTAGTTGTAATAAATTAACGACGTTTACATGAACTTTATTGCTTTCAAGGAAAGGCACAATATTCTAATTTTATACTACTAGCAATAAACCAGTTTTTTTGTTTATAATAGTCTTAAGAAAATTCAAGCAAAAAAAAAATTAAAAAAATTTAAACAATTATTTTTGTATGTAGAATTTAGTTATAAACAATAAAAACAAAAAAAAAATAAAAAAAATTTTTTTATATGAAATAAACATGATTTACAAAAAAGGCCCGTAGGGACCTATTCACACGGCCGTGAAGTTCAGAACTGTCACTCATCGGAGGGTTAACGACTTTTTTGGTGTGTCTTTTTTTACTGGGCGTGTCATTGGAAGGAAGTGGTTTGCTTTTGACATTTTTTTAACTCAATAAAAATCATGTTTTTGGCGCTATAAAAATCGAACCGAAATGTGTTCGAATTGTAATGTTAATAACATACAAATTCGAACAGTTTTCTTTTCGTATCGAATTCCATAATAACCCCCACAAAAGTAGTTAAAAAGTGCTTTTAATTAAATGATTGAAATCACTTTTATATGGGTTTGCAAATAAAAAGGGTTAAATAATTTAATTTGTTCTTATTTAATTCGATTGTTATTTTTAATAATAGCAAACCAGCAAAAATTTCAAAAAAGGTAATCGGGTTTGGAATTAAGCATTTTTGGTGGAAGCTGTTCCTACTGGATTACCAACTTAATGATTTTAACAAGCCGTGAGACTAAAATAATCGATTCTTGATAAGTACTTACTTTTTTTATTTGGCAATTTGTTCACGTAATCTATTTAATCTAAAAAAATTATTCTCCTCATTTAGCAACTTGTACATAATTTTTTAAATTTTAGGTAATGTGATTTGTAAGCGAGCAATGAAATTTGGTACACAGAGAAAAAACTGCCTCATAGAATCAAGCAAATTTTTTCTATGAAACGTTTTTAGGCTAAGGGTTATCCCAGCAGAAAGAAGGGAACATTTTTTCATAGAGATTCTTTATTGTTTTCTATGTGGTATTAATTTTTTCAAGAAAAAAACCACATAAAATCAAGAAGAAATCTTATTATTCACAACTTTTTTTACTCAATTTCCGCTATTTTTGGCACCAAAAAAAAAAAACAATCCATAGAGAAAAACTTCTTGATTCTATTAGGTTTTCTTATAAATTGTAAACTATAGGGATTTCTTATTGATTTTATTAGGTTGGCTTATTGATTTTTTTAAAAAGGTTTCTCCTTGATTTTATTAGGCTATTTTATTGATTTTTTTCAATAAGGTTTTCTTCTTGATTTTATTAGATTCCTATATGATTATGTGTAAAGCATCTTGTTGATTTTTGTAATAAGGAAATCTTCTTAATTTTACGGGGTGTCTTGTTATTTCATATCTATAAATAGACAAACAGAAAATTTTTTCATGATCTTTTTCATTTTTGTATAAGCATGTTTGCACAATTATTTCAATGGTTATTCAGGCTGCTTGTTAGCATATTGGTTAGAGTGATTTTATGTGGTCTATCAGTCAGAAGTTTGCTGGTTCAATACTTGTCTCCTCTCAAGTAATAATATGTATGTATGGTGAGTTACTTAATTAAGAACACAATATAATATGTATGTATAAATAAATAACATCTACATATACTACATACATACATACATAAGTGTATGGTATAGAATTAAAATGAAAATATATATAAATAAGCAAAGCACAAAGAATAAACACATACATTTTTTTATGAGGTCGCCTCATAAAAACAAGAATAAAACCTTATTGAAAAAATTAATTTTGTTCTATTTTATGAGGTATTTAGTAGGCACTGTTTTCTGTGTGTAATAAGAAAAGTAAGTCATTATATGGCAAGTAGTTCTGATGGTAATGTGTAATTGCTGGGTATGTATAGGAGATTCAACTATTTCATTTAAAAATCAAACAAGAAACAAGAAAAGTAAGAAATGTAAATCAAGCAAAAAATAAATATTTATGTATATGAAATAAGGCATTCCGCGAAAATTACTGGAAACTTTTTGATTTGAAAATCCTTAAATGTAATAAAAAAACACATGTATTTGGATTGAGCCAAAAAGTAATGAATATGTTGAAAACCAGGGTAGGAAAAATTTCTGCTCGCAAATGCTATTTTATTTTTTTCGTTCGATTTAAAATTTGTTTTCGGAATTTTAAAAATAAAATTCGGAAAAGAATTCTATTTTAAATTCTTGTTTTTTTTCGTTCCCCTCGGAAACGAATGGAATAAATCGTCGATAGAAGTTAATCATGCAAATAAATCTTCTTAATTCCATGATAGTTCGTGGTTTTTTGTAGTCTAAAATTGTTTGAACTTTTGAAGATACTGGTGTACTGCCAAATTCATTTATATGGAATTCCAGAAAATCGATTTCATTAGAACCAAATTCACATTTGGCAGGGTTAATAACTATACCGTATTCTTGAAAACGTGATAATACTGTTCTTAGATGTTCTAAATGTTCTTTTTCAGTTTTTGAAGCAATTAAAACATCGTCAATGTACACAAATACAAAATCTAGTCCTCGAACTATATCATCCATCAAACGTTGAAAGCTCTGCGCCGAATTCCTAAGTCCGAACGGCATTCGTAAGAATTCGTAAAGACCAAAGGTGTTGTTATTGCTGTTTTACAACAAGTTTGGAGATAAAGCAACAAAATGTACCAATACGTGCTCTTATCCAAAAAACTAATTTTGACATCGGAAAGTGAGGCAACCGATGATAGTATTACAAACTCAAGCCGCCTCTTTATTGAAGATCCACTCTCAAAAAAGTCATATCCATAATTTTATCGGCTTGAGTTGCTGATTTGTTAACATCTTGTTGTTCACTTATTGCAAGAATTGCTCGTACATTTTCAGGCAATTGCTCGAGGAAAATAGATCGTATTACCTTTTCTCCAACTTGACCTTGCCCTAAGTTTTGGATAGTGCGCAAAAATTGTGAAGGCTTTTGATCACCTAAAACTTGACCACTCAAAAGTCGTTTGAGTTTACGTTCATCGGATTCAGAGAATAAGTTAATAATTCTTGATTTAAGTGTCTCATATCTATTTCCGGATTGATTACTATATATTGCAGATTCCAATGAATTTGCATTTAAAGTATCTGAATTGTGCGAGGTTTCAGCTCCATGTGACGGTGAGTGGAATAAAGCCATGGTTTTGTTCTTTGCGGGGTAACCAATTTTAGTAGTTTTATTTTTTTAGAAAAAAGTTTATAAAACGCAACTAAATTTATTTATATTTTTAAATATACATATATTAAAAATTAAATGTTTTTTTTAAAAGTTTAACAAAAGAGTAATGAAAAATTTTTAAGTGACAATTATAAAAATGAAAATGTATATCATTTTTAAATATACTTATCAAGTACATAAATTTAAAGTAAATTTGTTTCACTACAGAATCAACAAAAGTTAATTTAATTCGCTTGCGAGGAGAAAGAAAAAAATAAGAAATTAAAATAGAACTCTTTTCCGAATTTTATTTTATAATTCTAAGGAAAAATTAAAACAAATAAAATTTGTTAGGCAGCAAATTGAGTTCTTTTTGAGATATCATCGCCTAGCCCAAACCACTATAGCTATAGAGCTGAAATTTGGTGTGTAGACTCATATTCTGACGTGTAAATCCACTAAAAAGGGATTTTTTGAAATTCAAACGCGTAAAAGGGTAAAAAAGGGTAAAATTGGTATCTTTATATCTCGGAAACTACATTAGATAGACTAAAAATTCTAAAAGCATACGAATGCTAACGACACGTATTTTGTACTTTTCCAATATGTGTACTTTTAGGGGTTAAAAGAGGGTAAAAACTAAATTTTGGTACCTTTTTTGCACTCGACATATCTTCAAAATTATTTAACGTAGCAGAAAGTTTTTTGGTGCTTTCCTTTCTTCTGGATAGAATCTTGAATGGGTTTGACACTTTCTGAAAATTTGCACTTAAAAGGGTAAAATTTTACCCGAGGATTTTCTGTTTTAAGTAAAACTGAATCCCTTAAGATACATACTTTAGAGTAATAGTAACCATAGTAGAAATATTTCCTATATTTAATTTACATTTGTTTAAAGTTGATGCAGTTTATATTCATTCGTAGAAATATTTTGATATAAAATTTTTGCCAGCCGTAGGCTTTTTTCATCACCTTTTACATTTATTTTAGAACATCTTGCATTGCCTTTTATACATTTATAAACATTTTTAAATGAAACTGATCCAGCAGTACAGCTTATGTAATGATAGTTTTTTGTTAGCCAGCTTGCTTCTTTTTTTTTATTTTTTATTGATAAACATTTAAAATCAAAAGGAAGTTTCATAATGAATTTATTATATTCTTAATTGTGGAAAACAATCGCTACTTCTTTTCCAATGAAATCATTTTAATTACTTTTGAAACCTTACGCGTCTATAAAAATTATATTATTTTCCATATTGCTTTATTTATAAACTTAGAATTTGAACTTTGATGGGTATATATTCTAGTATATGGTCACGAATAAGAATGCAGTAAGCTGATGTCTTTGCTTACTGTTTCAAATTAAAATTTTATTCAATTGACCCGCTATTGAATAAAATGAGCTTTTATCTTAAACTCTGGTACAGTTAGAAGCGCTTGAGATTCTTTCATATAGTAGCTTTGTTGGAATCTTAGATACATATAATATATAGAATTACATAACGTTTATTTATAAATGTTATTTTAAGATCAGCATCATATGGATATGAGACTAAACTTAAATGTACTTTTAAATTAGTTAATTCATAATGAACAATTTTATTTTCTTTTTGACTAGCGATCAACAGAAAACGAAGTCGTTTTCTTACAATTTAGGTCTGACCTCTCAACTGCTCCTCTAGTATACAATTTAACTTTGTATGTCAGCATTTATGTCTACTCTTTGTCAGCGTTATGGATAATTAAATTTTAAACTTTTTATTCTTCAAATTGTGTTACTTCATAATAATAGGTTAACATTAACAAGGTACGAGTAAATGTTTATTTTATGATGAGTGAGCGACTATGGCTTTTATTTGATCTTCTGGATAAAGTGTTTTTTTCTCATTTTATTAAAGTTTAGCGTTTTCCGTATATATTTCTAATATATTTAAGTGAGCTTTTTGTATCTGTCAGACAGAGTTGGCCAGTCAGTCTCTCTTTTTATTTATTTTTTCTTCTAATGTCTCACTACTATTTAGTCAAATTTTTCTACTTGAAATAGAGAATATTTGTGTAATTTTTAAATATATTAATATATACATACATATATGTAAATAGAAATTAGTTCATATACAAAGAAATACATGTTTAATAATCAACTACTCTAAAAAATCGATCTAAAATAACATAGTTACCTCCATCATCAATGCACCGTCAGTGTTTTCATAAAGTGTTAGAAACATTGGAATATCTATGTTTGAGAGAATTTTTCTTCAAGTGTTTCTTTCTATATAAGGTTTGGTGGTTGACCCCTTGAACTTATTGTGGTTAACGTAGGCTGCGTTGTATCGCATTCAGATGTAATCATTTCTCACTTAGAAAAGATCCTCATCACCATCAATCATACCTGTATACAATACATTCATGAGTTGGGTTGATCCAGATACAATTGCTGTCTACAAATTAATGATTAGAAAAAAGCTTTGTCATCACCTTCTAACAGGTTTAATATTTTGCTAGCATGCATGCTTTAGCATGCTTCTATCGATAGTGACGCGAGAGTCCGACATTTAGTGGTGTTTCAATTAAAAATCTATACTATTATAATTACGAATTCACTCTTTTGAATTTTTAACAAAGTAGATATGTATCTATTTCATAAAAGTATGACGTGTGGAATTTTTTAAATTATACATTCTTCGGCATGCTTCCAATATTTTTTTCGGTAAATTTATTTTATACTCATACAGATAAAGTAAGATCTGTTTACATTACATTTTACAATTTATGCATGCTTCAGCATGATTCTAGTTGAAGTCTGTATTTATTTAGTAAGTTTGTTTGATACTGTACAGATGATGATGAACATTGTGAATATTATATTATAATAACCCCACATTCACAATTTAAAATTTCGTGTGCTAGAGCCTTCGAAATGGAAAATGAACAACTTTTATTATAAAAAGTGATAATATGATGTGTTGCTGAATATTGCACTGTGTTATAGTTCATTTTGAAGTCTTAAGTTTTCACAATATTTCATACAGACCATCAAGTTTAAAGAATCCCAGTACATTAAGTTAATTATCTTCCCTGAGACCTAACATTCGTAATCAATCCTTCAAAATAAAAAAAAACAATATAAACTAGATTTTTCCTTTTTATTTTTATTTATTTTTTCATTAAATTTGAACATTTTGTACATCTTCAAATTACTGTATACTCTATTTTGTATTTTTTTTTCTCATTTGTTGATTTAACTTTAATCGCAAATATTTTAATGATGAGATGAACTAACTTTTCTATTTCATGCACTGAGTAAATCTTTATATATTGTATGTATATCAATCCACTTATATGAACCATTATAGCTAAATTCTTTCCACACCATTCCCTTCAGTGTTCTATTAAATCGTTCTACTATTGATGTTTTCATAATGTTATATGTTGAGTAGTGATTAATGTTGTATTTATGCATTAATTTTCCAAAGTGTTTGTCGAAAAATTCTTTACCATTATCTGTTTGCTCTTTTTTTCCTTTTTGATTATCACTACTTATGTATTATTTATAACTATCACTAAGTTTATGTCCGATACTGGTCGGGCCTAATAATTATATTTAGATTTAAGATTTGATTACTTATTGTTAGTTCATTTTTGGAGATACAATAAATAAATATATATATGAAAAAAAAAAATCTGTTTGTATGTATTTTGGTATTCGCCCCAATTCAAAAATATTTTCCATTGCCTTGGTTGTTTCGAGTGCAGTTTTTGTTTTTAGCGGTACTGCCCATGCAAATTTTGAGAATGTGTCATTTACATTCTACAAAAATCAATAATTTCTATTTTCTCTAGAATAGCTACCCACTTCACCTAAAGATCATCCATTCCATTTATTACATCACTACAATGCACAAACAATTTTCGAAATTTATTATGGAGTTCGTTTACTAAATTTCTTTTTAAAGTTGTTTTACAGTTTTTTGGATTGTGTTGTGATCTACTAGATACACTTTCAGCTATTTATACTAACATGAAGGTAATTTTAATCTATAAATTTTATTGCTCAACTATTCAATTTGTTTTTCAAAAGATGATTTAATTTTTAGAATGTTTTTTTTCAATTTTATAACTGTTTCTATCTCTAATTTTATTTCACTTTGTAGTCCGTCAATTTGCATTTGAATATATTCTTGAATTATATCAATGCCTTAAGATATATTATTAATTTATCCTTTAGTTTGTCGATTTGAGTTTCCAGAAACAATTTACTGATAACATCTTTCTCCGTCAGTGAACGATTATGATTCTGTATGCATGCATTAGTAGATATTATATATTTTATTTAGTTTTCAAATTCAAATTTGTAATAGTTGTTAGATGTTTTATCAATCATTTAAGAAAATAAACCCGCTGTGAAACCCCATATTTAACCACCAACTTATATTTTATCTTTATTTAGTTTGAGGTTGCTATCACCAAATTTCCTTTCATTATTGCAATCTTTATGTGGACCATAGTTTGTATCTATTTCATTTCTTCCTTCCAAGACTGATAAATCAGTATAAGTGTCTTCGGAATTGGAAGTCTGTGACTAAAAATCGCCTTCATAATCGTCATCATCATTTTCAGTATTAACATCATTAAATAAGATGATATTATCAAATATTGTTAGTTCTGCAAGTTTCTTTGGTTACGAGTACTTGTCTCTATATTGACTGATGGTTTCTGAGGCTTTAAACTTGTATTATTGTCAGCTTCTGTCTTGATTTTACTTAATTTTTTCTTGAGAATTCTTTCAATATTCTTAAAACTATTTATGAATTCTTTAAGAAGTTCTGTTATAGGTTTAAATGTATTTCTTAGTTGCTCACGTGTATCTATTTCACCATTTTTTTTCTTTTTTATATATTTTTTTAATACATGATTTTTATTTATTGTATCTTCATATATGAACTAACAATAAGTATTCAAATCTTAAATATAAAAATATAATTAGGCCCGACCAGTGTCGGACATAAGCTTAGTAATAGTTATATATAATACATAAGTAGTGATAATCAAAAGGAAAATATATAAAATATATATATATATATATTTTTATTTATACATAGAGTTAAATCTGTATTAGTACCAGTGTTCGAAAATAAACTGTACATTATTTAATGTATTATACAAAGGGTAAGATATGACAACTTTCTACTTTGTGTATGTTTACATGTACACTACGCGATTAGAATCACAATGATTTTTCAACTCAAGTAAAATACTTTATAAAGCACTCTGCTTGACGGTCATAGCACTGAAATTAAAATTGTTGTGTACATCTATGTGCAAGTAAATTATATTTTAGTGTTCTTTGCCAAAGTGTTAGTGCTTCATAAGCAAACCCTGTAAAGATATATACATCCATTCATGCATGCATGTATGCATGCATGTATGAATGGATGTTCATATAAAGATGTGAAATTTATGCATGCATGTATGAATGGATGTTCATATAAAGATGTGAAATTTAAAAAAAAAATTGGTTTTCGTTGGGAGGAAAGTAACTAAGAGAGAAAATTATTGAGAGTATAAAGCAACACATCGTCGGTTGGTTTCTGGTTTGCTGCAAATAGATTGTATTTTTAATATACCGTGCCGCAAACCAATAGCCAACCGACGGCAAAACATCAGTGTTGCCAAATTCTGCGATATTATCTATACATGGAACAAACCAATTTTTCCACAACTATATTTGAATTACAAAATATATACATATGTAATTTTAATATAATTTTGCTAGAATTATTCAGTGGAAAGAATATTATAGTTTACACTTTTGATAATCATGTTGCATACATAAATATTTTGACACATTTCGTGTTATATTAAAAATTTATATAAAAAGTATTTTGTTTGTCATTTATATATCGCACACTAAATCATAAAGAGTCAGATGCTGAGTAGTTGCAAACAACTGTTGATACTGTACAAATGACGCAAGCATGTGACATAAAAACAAGCATAACGATATATTATATTCTTCAAGAAGACTGTATTGCAAAAGAAATTGTTGAGGTCGTTATAGATTTCTTCAATTAACTGGTTTCTAAAAAAGAAAAGTCACTTCTATAATTTTAAGTTGTGACTCTTTATGATTTAGTATGCGATATATTAAATACATGTAAATAATAAATTAAATGTTTCGTTGAATTAGTAAAGTCAAACACTTAAGTATGGAACTAAACGTGTGGCAAACCTTTAACTGATAAAATCTTCCACAGGCTCATCAAAATTTCATAATTGACACTTTTTATAAGATATGACATTTTAATGTCGTTCGATAGAGAAAAACATACCGCATCGATTGCCCGAAATATTTGTTTTAATTAGAAACTCCACATGTCGAGAAAACTTGACGTATTAGGTTAATTTCTTAACCAATGTATAGAAAATGTTAACAGTATTTTGTCTCTCCTGTAAAATTTTATTGAAGTTAGTTAGCAGGTTTGCACTTTGCGACGATATCTTACGATAATCGTTGATTGTAACCACTATTTGAATTAATCAATTTTAAGGATAATATAACCTTTTTGTCATTTCTCCTATAATTGTTATGTCCCTAGTTATAACTTTTTACATTTTATTTTTATTACTAAAATAATATTGCCCGCAAGATAAATCATTGGGAGAATTACGTCCAAATAAAGTTATATGTACATGTATGGAAGCATTTATGTATTTAAATAATTGTTTGTCTTGCACGTATATGTAGAATTGAATTTCAAAACTCGCTACATGCAAGGTTAAAAAACGTTTAGTCCTAATTTACACTAAGCAAGTCTTATTGCTAAGCTGGTTAGTTTGTCGGAGAGAGATACGAGTGGAACATATAAGTTTCTTTTCCCCTCGTCTCTCTTTCCTAAAAAAAACTAGTCAGCTTAGCAATAAGACTTGCTGAGTGTAAATTAGGACTTAATAAAGCAAGTGCGTCATTTACAGTTATGTATTTTCGTTATTTTGTTGGATAGGCACATACATAGTAAATTTTTGCAAAAGAAAAAATATTTTACTTAAACCATATATGTATAGCAGCACTACTTGGCAACGGAAAGCACGACAACTACACAAAGCAAAAACAAAAGTTATACATTAGGCTGGCTATGGTGCAAGGGACGAGTTTTATTCTGCTCCATGTAAGCAAGAAGTTTTTTTCTCACTAGACAATGCAAAAAGAGAGTTTTGGAACTCCCTTCAAAGTTGAATGTAATTTTCAGTAATCATTGAGCAATTTGCTTGTTATTTGTCAGAAGTTACTGCTATGGTGATTTATTTATATCAGTGGTCTTCATTCATATTACCCAGCTAACGAAAATGTTCGGGTTTTTATTTATTCTCTTCGTGAATATTACAAACAAGATTGCTCAAACTAAAAAAAATCTAAAAAAACGGCTTCTCAAAATGTACCAAAATTACCTGCATTGCTAATCTTTATTACATTATATTTTATTTTAAGTCTTGTACTGTATTTGGTGATATTGCTTTTATAATTCATGAAAAGCTATTTTTGCTTATTTCCCTGTCAAAAACTTGAGTAATCTATATATAAATAGGCAAGTGAAAAAAGTTAAGAACCATTTTAACTGACTTAAACTCAACGTATTCGCTTGATTTTTGTTTTGTTAGATAGATTGACAATAGGAGCAGTGCAGAATGTATTTTTTCTTATACATTTTTGTGTCTAAGATAGTTAAAAACAGTTAAGAATATTAGCCAATCATAAAGCCATGATTTCTCTTTCTCTCTTAATTTGCTAAAAAAAAAATTACAACAATTTGGCTTGGCAACTCCATAAACACTCAGAAGGAAAAACGTATTTTATTTGTTCATTCTATTCTTATTTCCATCTTTCTATGTACTTAAACGATTATTGCTGAAACTAATAAAATTTGGATATTTAAATAACGAGTGGTACTGTATTATTTTTCTTTAGATGCTTAAAAATAATATATTTTTTTAATTATTAATAACTTTGATTAAAGTTAAATTCACCTACAGCACAAAGTAAGTTTTTTATTTTTGGTTTATTTTGTGTGCGTTTTGTTTTTGTTCATTGTTTTCATTATTTTTCTGTGCTTTAAATTACTGAACATACTGGAATGTTAGAATATGATGGAATGTTTATATTATTAGGCTAGCATATTCGTACATATATGGGGTCTTTCTCAAAGAATAGGGAATAGAAACTTTTTTTCTAACAAAAGTCTAAAACTTTAGAGAAAAAGCGTTCAATGAAAAAATAAACGAATATTTTTGTGTTGGGCAATAAGTGAACAACTTTTTTTTAAATAGTTTGCTTAAAATCTATTCTTATTTATGCCGATAAATGAAATTTTAAATTCGTATTTAGTAGTTATGAAAGTGGTTTAAGAGAGTGGTTTACCTTGGAGTCTATACATATGTATATTTGAACATAGTTTTTAAATTGTGTTTTAAATTCATCAAACTTTAAATATTTTCATTCTATTCTCCACCTCTGTGCGTTAATGGTTGATTTTCAACCACTGTTCGAACACTAGTTGTAATAAATTAACGACGTTTACATGAACTTTATTGCTTTCAAGGAAAGGCACAATATTCTAATTTTATACTACTAGCAATAAACCAGTTTTTTTGTTTATAATAGTCTTAAGAAAATTCAAGCAAAAAAAAATTAAAAAAATTTAAACAATTATTTTTGTATGTAGAATTTAGTTATAAACAATAAAAACAAAAAAAAAATAAAAAAAATTTTTTAAAATGAAATAAACATGATTTACAAAAAAGGTCCGTAGGGACCTATTCACACGGCCGTGAAGTTCAGAACTGTCACTCATCGGAGGGTTAACGACTTTTTTGGTGTGTCTTTTTTTACTGGGCGTGTCATTGGAAGGAAGTGGTTTGCTTTTGACATTTTTTTAACTCAATAAAAATCATGTTTTTGGCGCTATAAAAATCGAACCGAAATGTGTTCGAATTGTAATGTTAATAACATACAAATTCGAACAGTTTTCTTTTCGTATCGAATTCCATAATAACCCCCACAAAAGTAGTTAAAAAGTGCTTTTAATTAAATGATTGAAATCACTTTTATATGGGTTTGCAAATAAAAAGGGTTAAATAATTTAATTTGTTCTTATTTAATTCGATTGTTATTTTTAATAATAGCAAACCAGCAAAAATTTCAAAAAAGGTAATCGGGTTTGGAATTAAGCATTTTTGGTGGAAGCTGTTCCTACTGGATTACCAACTTAATGATTTTAACAAGCCGTGAGACTAAAATAATCGATTCTTGATAAGTACTTACTTTTTTTATTTGGCAATTTGTTCACGTAATCTATTTAATCTAAAAAAAGTATTCTCCTCATTTAGCAACTTGTACATAATTTTTTAAATTTTAGGTAATGTGATTTGTAAGCGAGCAATGAAATTTGGTACACAGAGAAAAAACTGCCTCATAGAATCAAGCAAATTTTTTCTATGAAACGTTTTTAGGCTAAGGGTTATCCCAGCAGAAAGAAGGGAACATTTTTTCATAGAGATTCTTTATTGTTTTCTATGTGGTATTAATTTTTTCAAGAAAAAAACCACATAAAATCAAGAAGAAATCTTATTATTCACAAAAAAACAATCCATAGAGAAAAACTTCTTGATTCTATTAGGTTTTCTTATAAATTGTAAACTATAGGGATTTCTTATTGATTTTATTAGGTTGGCTTATTGATTTTTTTAAAAAGGTTTCTCCTTGATTTTATTAGGCTATTTTATTGATTTTTTTCAATAAGGTTTTCTTCTTGATTTTATTAGATTCCTATATGATTATATGTAAAGCATCTTGTTGATTTTTGTAATAAGGAAATCTTCTTCATTTTACGGGGTGTCTTGTTATTTCATATCTATAAATAGACAAACAGAAAATTTTTTCATGATCTTTTTCATTTTTGTATAAGCATGTTTGCACAATTATTTCAATGGTTATTCAGGCTGCTTGTTAGCATATTGGTTAGAGTGCTTGTCTATCAGTCAGAAGTTTGCTGGTTCAATACTTGTCTCCTCTCAAGTAATAATATGTATGTATGGTGAGTTACTTAATTAAGAACACAATATAATATGTATGTATAAATAAATAACATCTACATATACTACATACATACATACATAAGTGTATGGTATAGAATTAAAATGAAAATATATATAAATAAGCAAAGCACAAAGAATAAACACATACATTTTTTTATGAGGTCGCCTCATAAAAACAAGAATAAAACCTTATTGAAAAAATTAATTTTGTTCTATTTTATGAGGTATTTAGTAGGCACTGTTTTCTGTGTGTAATAAGAAAAGTAAGTCATTATATGGCAAGTAGTTCTGATGGTAATGTGTAATTGCTGGGTATGTATAGGAGATTCAACTATTTCATTTAAAAATCAAACAAGAAACAAGAAAAGTAAGAAATGTAAATCAAGCAAAAAATAAATATTTATGTATATGAAATAAGGCATTCCGCGAAAATTACTGGAAACTTTTTGATTTGAAAATCCTTAAATGTAATAAAAAAACACTTGTATTTGGATTGAGCCAAAAAGTAATGAATATGTTGAAAACCAGGGTAGGAAAAATTTCTGCTCGCAAATGCTATTTTATTTTTTTCGTTCGATTTAAAATTTGTTTTCGGAATTTTAAAAATAAAATTCGGAAAAGAATTCTATTTTAAATTCTTGTTTTTTTTCGTTCCCCTCGGAAACGAATGGAATAAATCGTCGATAGAAGTTAATCATGCAAATAAATCTTCTTAATTCCATGATAGTTCGTGGTTTTTTGTAGTCTAAAATTGTTTGAACTTTTGAAGATACTGGTGTACTGCCAAATTCATTTATATGGAATTCCAGAAAATCGATTTCATTAGAACCAAATTCACATTTGGCAGGGTTAATAACTATACCGTATTCTTGAAAACGTGATAATACTGTTCTTAGATGTTCTAAATGTTCTTTTTCAGTTTTTGAAGCAATTAAAACATCGTCAATGTACACAAATACAAAATCTAGTCCTCGAACTATATCATCCATCAAACGTTGAAAGCTCTGCGCCGAATTCCTAAGTCCGAACGGCATTCGTAAGAATTCGTAAAGACCAAAGGTGTTGTTATTGCTGTTTTACAACAAGTTTGGAGATAAAGCAACAAAATGTACCAATACGTGCTCTTATCCAAAAAACTAATTTTGACATCGGAAAGTGAGGCAACCGATGATAGTATTACAAACTCAAGCCGCCTCTTTATTGAAGATCCACTCTCAAAAAAGTCATATCCATAATTTTATCGGCTTGAGTTGCTGATTTGTTAACATCTTGTTGTTCACTTATTGCAAGAATTGCTCGTACATTTTCAGGCAATTGCTCGAGGAAAATAGATCGTATTACCTTTTCTCCAACTTGACCTTGCCCTAAGTTTTGGATAGTGCGCAAAAATTGTGAAGGCTTTTGATCACCTAAAACTTGACCACTCAAAAGTCGTTTGAGTTTACGTTCATCGGATTCAGAGAATAAGTTAATAATTCTTGATTTAAGTGTCTCATATCTATTTCCGGATTGATTACTATATATTGCAGATTCCAATGAATTTGCATTTAAAGTATCTGAATTGTGCGAGGTTTCAGCTCCATGTGACGGTGAGTGGAATAAAGCCATGGTTTTGTTCTTTGCGGGGTAACCAATTTTAGTAGTTTTATTTTTTTAGAAAAAAGTTTATAAAACGCAACTAAATTTATTTATATTTTTAAATATACATATATTAAAAATTAAATGTTTTTTTTTTAAAGTTTAACAAAAGAGTAATGAAAAATTTTTAAGTGACAATTATAAAAATGAAAATGTATATCATTTTTAAATATACTTATCAAGTACATAAATTTAAAGTAAATTTGTTTCACTACAGAATCAACAAAAGTTAATTTAATTCACTTGCGAGGAGAAAGAAAAAAATAAGAAATTAAAATAGAACTCTTTTCCGAATTTTATTTTATAATTCTAAGGAAAAATTAAAACAAATAAAATTTGTTAGGCAGCAAATTGAGTTCTTTTTGAGATATCATCGCCTAGCCCAAACCACTATAGCTATAGAGCTGAAATTTGGTGTGTAGATTCATATTCTGACGTGTAAATCCACTAAAAAGGGATTTTTTGAAATTCAAACGCGTAAAAGGGTAAAAAAGGGTAAAATTGGTATCTTTATATCTCGGAAACTACATTAGATAGACTAAAAATTCTAAAAGCATACGAATGCTAACGACACGTATTTTGTACTTTTCCAATATGTGTACTTTTAGGGGTTAAAAGAGGGTAAAAACTAAATTTTGGTACCTTTTTTGCACTCGACATATCTTCAAAATTATTTAACGTAGCAGAAAGTTTTTTGGTGCTTTCCTTTCTTCTGGATAGAATCTTGAATGGGTTTGACACTTTCTGAAAATTTGCACTTAAAAGGGTAAAATTTTACCCGAGGATTTTCTGTTTTAAGTAAAACTGAATCCCTTAAGATACATACTTTAGAGTAATAGTAACCATAGTAGAAATATTTCCTATATTTAATTTACATTTGTTTAAAGTTGATGCAGTTTATATTCATTCGTAGAAATATTTTGATATAAAATTTTTGCCAGCCGTAGGCTTTTTTCATCACCTTTTACATTTATTTTAGAACATCTTGCATTGCCTTTTATACATTTATAAACATTTTTAAATGAAACTGATCCAGCAGTACAGCTTATGTAATGATAGTTTTTTGTTAGCCAGCTTGCTTCTTTTTTTTTATTTTTTATTGATAAACATTTAAAATCAAAAGGAAGTTTCATAATGAATTTATTATATTCTTAATTGTGGAAAACAATCGCTACTTCTTTTCCAATGAAATCATTTTAATTACTTTTGAAACCTTACGCGTCTATAAAAATTATATTATTTTCCATATTGCTTTATTTCTAAGACTTAGAATTTGAACTTTGATGGGTATATATTCTAGTATATGGTCACGAATAAGAATGCAGTAAGCTGATGTCTTTGCTTACTGTTTCAAATTAAAATTTTATTCAATTGACCCGCTATTGAATAAAATGAGCTTTTATCTTAAACTCTGGTACAGTTAGAAGCGCTTGAGATTCTTTCATATAGTAGCTTTGTTGGAATCTTAGATACATATAATATATAGAATTACATAACGTTTATTTATAAATGTTATTTTAAGATCAGCATCATATGGATATGAGACTAAACTTAAATGTACTTTTAAATTAGTTAATTCATAATGAACAATTTTATTTTCTTTTTGACTAGCGATCAACAGAAAACGAAGTCGTTTTCTTACAATTTAGGTCTGACCTCTCAACTGCTCCTCTAGTATACAATTTAACTTTGTATGTCAGCATTTATGTCTACTCTTTGTCAGCGTTATGGATAATTAAATTTTAAACTTTTTATTCTTCAAATTGTGTTACTTCATAATAATAGGTTAACATTAACAAGGTACGAGTAAATGTTTATTTTATGATGAGTGAGCGACTATGGCTTTTATTTGATCTTCTGGATGAAGTGTTTTTTTCTCATTTTATTAAAGTTTAGCGTTTTCCGTATATATTTCTAATATATTTAAGTGAGCTTTTTGTATCTTTCAGACAGAGTTGGCCAGTCAGTCTCTCTTTTTATTTATTTTTTCTTCTAATGTCTCACTACTATTTAGTCAAATTTTTCTACTTGAAATAGAGAATATTTGTGTAATTTTTAAATATATTAATATATACATACATATATGTAAATATATGTATGTATGTAGAAATTAGTTCATATACAAAGAAATACATGTTTAATAATCAACTATTCTAAAAAATCGATCTAAAATAACATAGTTACCTCCATCATCAATGCACCGTCAGTGTTTTCATAAAGTGTTAGAAACATTGGAATATCTATGTTTGAGAGAATTTTTCTTCAAGTGTTTCTTTCTATATAAGGTTTGGTGGTTGACCCCTTGAACTTATTGTGGTTAACGTAGGCTACGTTGTATCGCATTCAGATGTAATCATTTCTCACTTAGAAAAGATCCTCATCACCATCAATCATACCTGTATACAATACATTCATGAGTTGGGTTGATCCAGATACAATTGCTGTCTACAAATTAATGATTAGAAAAAAGCTTTGTCATCACCTTCTAACAGGTTTAATATTTTGCTAGCATGCATGCTTTAGCATGCTTCTATCGATAGTGACGCGAGAGTCCGACATTTAGTGGTGTTTCAATTAAAAATCTATACTATTATAATTACGAATTCACTCTTTTGAATTTTTAACAAAGTAGATATGTATCTATTTCATAAAAGTATGACGTGTGGAATTTTTTAAATTATACATTCTTCGGCATGCTTCCAATATTTTTTTCGGTAAATTTATTTTATACTCATACAGATAAAGTAAGATCTGTTTACATTACATTTTACAATTTATGCATGCTTCAGCATGATTCTAGTTGAAGTCTGTATTTATTTAGTAAGTTTGTTTGATACTGTACAGATGATGATGAACATTGTGAATATTATATTATAATAACCCCACATTCACAATTTAAAATTTCGTGTGCTAGAGCCTTCGAAATGGAAAATGAACAACTTTTATTATAAAAAGTGATAATATGATGTGTTGCTGAATATTGCACTGTGTTATAGTTCATTTTGAAGTCTTAAGTTTTCACAATATTTCATACAGACCATCAAGTTTAAAGAATCCCAGTACATTAAGTTAATTATCTTCCCTGAGACCTAACATTCGTAATCAATCCTTCAAAATAAAAAAAAACAATATAAACTAGATTTTTCCTTTTTATTTTTATTTATTTTTTCATTAAATTTGAACATTTTGTACATCTTCAAATTACTGTATACTCTATTTTGCATTTTTTTTTCTCATTTGTTGATTTAACTTTAATCGCAAATATTTTAATGATGAGATGAACTAACTTTTCTATTTCATGCACTGAGTAAATCTTTATATATTGTATGTATATCAATCCACTTATATGAACCATTATAGCTAAATTCTTTCCACACCATTCCCTTCAGTGTTCTATTAAATCGTTCTACTATTGATGTTTTCATAATGTTATATGTTGAGTAGTGATTAATGTTGTATTTATGCATTAATTTTCCAAAGTGTTTGTCGAAAAATTCTTTACCATTATCTGTTTGCTCTTTTTTTCCTTTTTGATTATCACTACTTATGTATTATTTATAACTATCACTAAGTTTATGTCCGATACTGGTCGGGCCTAATAATTATATTTAGATTTAAGATTTGATTACTTATTGTTAGTTCATTTTTGGAGATACAATAAATAAATATATATATGAAAAAAAAAATCTGTTTGTATGTATTTTGGTATTCGCCCCAATTCAAAAATATTTTCCATTGCCTTGGTTGTTTCGAGTGCAGTTTTTGTTTTTAGCGGTACTGCCCATGCAAATTTTGAGAATGTGTCATTTACATTCTACAAAAATCAATAATTTCTATTTTCTCTAGAATAGCTACCCACTTCACCTAAAGATCATCCATTCCATTTATTACATCACTACAATGCACAAACAATTTTCGAAATTTATTATGGAGTTCGTTTACTAAATTTCTTTTTAAAGTTGTTTTACAGTTTTTTGGATTGTGTTGTGATCTACTAGATACACTTTCAGCTATTTATACTAACATGAAGGTAATTTTAATCTATAAATTTTATTGCTCAACTATTCAATTTGTTTTTCAAAAGATGATTTAATTTTTAGAATGTTTTTTTTTCAATTTTATAACTGTTTCTATCTCTAATTTTATTTCACTTTGTAGTCCGTCAATTTGCATTTGAATATATTCTTGAATTATATCAATGCCTTAAGATATATTATTAATTTATCCTTTAGTTTGTCGATTTGAGTTTCCAGAAACAATTTACTGATAACATCTTTCTCCGTCAGTGAACGATTATGATTCTGTATGCATGCATTAGTAGATATTATATATTTTATTTAGTTTTCAAATTCAAATTTGTAATAGTTTTTAGATGTTTTATCAATCATTTAAGAAAATAAACCCGCTGTGAAACCCCATATTTAACCACCAACTTATATTTTATCTTTATTTAGTTTGAGGTTGCTATCACCAAATTTCCTTTCATTATTGCAATCTTTATGTGGACCATAGTTTGTATCTATTTCATTTCTTCCTTCCAAGACTGATAAATCAGTATAAGTGTCTTCGGAATTGGAAGTCTGTGACTAAAAATCGCCTTCATAATCGTCATCATCATTTTCAGTATTAACATCATTAAATAAGATGATATTATCAAATATTGTTAGTTCTGCAAGTTTCTTTGGTTACGAGTACTTGTCTCTATATTGACTGATGGTTTCTGAGGCTTTAAACTTGTATTATTGTCAGCTTCTGTCTTGATTTTACTTAATTTTTTCTTGAGAATTCTTTCAATATTCTTAAAACTATTTATGAATTCTTTAAGAAGTTCTGTTATAGGTTTAAATGTATTTCTTAGTTGCTCACGTGTATCTATTTCACCATTTTTTTTCTTTTTTATATATTTTTTTAATACATGATTTTTATTTATTGTATCTTCATATATGAACTAACAATAAGTATTCAAATCTTAAATATAAAAATATAATTAGGCCCGACCAGTGTCGGACATAAGCTTAGTAATAGTTATATATAATACATAAGTAGTGATAATCAAAAGGAAAATATATAAAATATATATATATATATATTTTTATTTATACATAGAGTTAAATCTGTATTAGTACCAGTGTTCGAAAATAAACTGTACATTATTTAATGTATTATACAAAGGGTAAGATATGACAACTTTCTACTTTGTGTATGTTTACATGTACACTACGCGATTAGAATCACAATGATTTTTCAACTCAAGTAAAATACTTTATAAAGCACTCTGCTTGACGGTCATAGCACTGAAATTAAAATTGTTGTGTACATCTATGTGCAAGTAAATTATATTTTAGTGTTCTTTGCCAAAGTGTTAGTGCTTCATAAGCAAAACCTGTAAAGATATATACATCCATTCATGCATGCATGTATGCATGCATGTATGAATGGATGTTCATATAAAGATGTGAAATTTAAAAAAAAAATTGGTTTTCGGTGGGAGGAAAGTAACTAAGAGAGAAAATTATTGAGAGTATAAAGCAACACATCGTCGGTTGGTTTCTGGTTTGCTGCAAATAGATTGTATTTTTAATATACCGTGCCGCAAACCAATAGCCAACCGACGGCAAAACATCAGTGTTGCCAAATTCTGCGATATCATCTATACATGGAACAAACCAATTTTTCCACAACCATATTTGAATTACAAAATATATACATATGTAATTTTAATATAATTTTGCTAGAATTATTCAGTGGAAAGAATATTATAGTTTACACTTTTGATAATCATGTTGCATACATAAATATTTTGACACATTTCGTGTTATATTAAAAATTTATATAAAAAGTATTTTGTTTGTCATTTATATATCGCACACTAAATCATAAAGAGTCAGATGCTGAGTAGTTGCAAACAACTGTTGATACTGTACAAATGACGCAAGCATGTGACATAAAAACAAGCATAACGATATATTATATTCTTCAAGAAGACTGTATTGCAAAAGAAATTGTTGAGGTCGTTATAGATTTCTTCAATTAACTGGTTTCTAAAAAAGAAAAGTCACTTCTATAATTTTAAGTTGTGACTCTTTATGATTTAGTATGCGATATATTAAATACATGTAAATAATAAATTAAATGTTTCGTTGAATTAGTAAAGTCAAACACTTAAGTATGGAACTAAACGTGTGGCAAACCTTTAACTGATAAAATCTTCCACAGGCTCATCAAAATTTCATAATTGACACTTTTTATAAGATATGACATTTTAATGTCGTTCGATAGAGAAAAACATACCGCATCGATTGCCCGAAATATTTGTTTTAATTAGAAACTCCACATGTCGAGAAAACTTGACGTATTAGGTTAATTTCTTAACCAATGTATAGAAAATGTTAACAGTATTTTGTCTCTCCTGTAAAATTTTATTGAAGTTAGTTAGCAGGTTTGCACTTTGCGACGATATCTTACGATAATCGTTGATTGTAACCACTATTTGAATTAATCAATTTTAAGGATAATATAACCTTTTTGTCATTTCTCCTATAATTGTTATGTCCCTAGTTATAACTTTTTACATTTTATTTTTATTACTAAAATAATATTGCCCGCAAGATAAATCATTGGGAGAATTACGTCCAAATAAAGTTATATGTACATGTATGGAAGCATTTATGTATTTAAATAATTGTTTGTCTTGCACGTATATGTAGAATTGAATTTCAAAACTCGCTACATGCAAGGTTAAAAAACGTTTAGTCCTAATTTACACTAAGCAAGTCTTATTGCTAAGCTGGTTAGTTTGTCGGAGAGAGATACGAGTGGAACATATAAGTTTCTTTTCCCCTCGTCTCTCTTTCCTAAAAAAAACTAGTCAGCTTAGCAATAAGACTTGCTGAGTGTAAACTAGGACTTAATAAAGCAAGTGCGTCATTTACAGTTATGTATTTTCGTTATTTTGTTGGATAGGCACATATATAGTAAATTTTTGCAAAAGAAAAAATATTTTACTTAAACCATATATGTATAGCAGCACTACTTGGCAACGGAAAGCACGACAACTACACAAAGCAAAAACAAAAGTTACACATTAGGCTGGCTATGGTGCAAGGGACGAGTTTTATTCTGCTCCATGTAAGCAAGAAGTTTTTTTCTCACTAGACAATGCAAAAAGAGAGTTTTGGAACTCCCTTCAAAGTTGAATGTAATTTTCAGTAATCATTGAGCAATTTGCTTGTTATTTGTCAGAAGTTACTGCTATGGTGATTTATTTATATCAGTGGTCTTCATTCATATTACCCAGCTAACGAAAATGTTCGGGTTTTTATTTATAACTAAAAAAAATCTAAAAAACGGCTTCTCAAAATGTACCAAAATTACCTGCATTGCTAATCTTTATTACATTATATTTTATTTTAAGTCTTGTACTGTATTTGGTGATATTGCTTTTATAATTCATGAAAAGCTATTTTTGCTTATTTCCCTGTCAAAAACTTGAGTAATCTATATATAAATAGGCAAGTGAAAAAAGTTAAGAACCATTTTAACTGACTTAAACTCAACGTATTCGCTTGATTTTTGTTTTGTTAGATAGATTGACAATAGGAGCAGTGCAGAATGTATTTTTTCTTATACATTTTTGTGTCTAAGATAGTTAAAAACAGTTAAGAATATTAGCCAATCATAAAGCCATGATTTCTCTTTCTCTCTTAATTTGCTAAAAAAAAATTACAACAATTTGGCTTGGCAACTCCATAAACACTCAGAAGGAAAAACGTATTTTATTTGTTCATTCTATTCTTATTTCCATCTTTCTATGTACTTAAACGATTATTGCTGAAACTAATAAAATTTGGATATTTAAATAACGAGTGGTACTGTATTATTTTTCTTTAGATGCTTAAAAATAATATATTTTTTTAATTATTAATAACTTTGATTAAAGTTAAATTCACCTACAGCACAAAGTAAGTTTTTTATTTTTGGTTTATTTTGTGTGCGTTTTGTTTTTGTTCATTGTTTTCATTATTTTTCTGTGCTTTAAATTACTGAACATACTGGAATGTTAGAATATGATGGAATGTTTATATTATTAGGCTAGCATATTCGTACATATATGGGGTCTTTCTCAAAGAATAGGGAATAGAAACTTTTTTTCTAACAAAAGTCTAAAACTTTAGAGAAAAAGCGTTCAATGAAAAAATAAACGAATATTTTTGTGTTGGGCAATAAGTGAACAACTTTTTTTAAATAGTTTGCTTAAAATCTATTCTTATTTATGCCGATAAATGAAGTTTTAAATTCGTATTTAGTAGTTATGAAAGTGGTTTAAGAGAGTGGTTTACCTTGGAGTCTATACATATGTATATTTGAATATAGTTTTTAAATTGTGTTTTAAATTCATCAAACTTTAAATATTTTCATTCTATTCTCCACCTCTGTGCGTTAATGGTTGATTTTCAACCACTGTTCGAACACTAGTTGTAATAAATTAACGACGTTTACATGAACTTTATTGCTTTCAAGGAAAGGCACAATATTCTAATTTTATACTACTAGCAATAAACCAGTTTTTTTGTTTATAATAGTCTTAAGAAAATTCAAGCAAAAAAAAAATTAAAAAAATTTAAACAATTATTTTTGTATGTAGAATTTAGTTATAAACAATAAAAACAAAAAAAAAATAAAAAAAATTTTTTTATATGAAATAAACATGATTTACAAAAAAGGCCCGTAGGGACCTATTCACACGGCCGTGAAGTTCAGAACTGTCACTCATCGGAGGGTTAACGACTTTTTTGGTGTGTCTTTTTTTACTGGGCGTGTCATTGGAAGGAAGTGGTTTGCTTTTGACATTTTTTTAACTCAATAAAAATCATGTTTTTGGCGCTATAAAAATCGAACCGAAATGTGTTCGAATTGTAATGTTAATAACATACAAATTCGAACAGTTTTCTTTTCGTATCGAATTCCATAATAACCCCCACAAAAGTAGTTAAAAAGTGCTTTTAATTAAATGATTGAAATCACTTTTATATGGGTTTGCAAATAAAAAGGGTTAAATAATTTAATTTGTTCTTATTTAATTCGATTGTTATTTTTAATAATAGCAAACCAGCAAAAATTTCAAAAAAGGTAATCGGGTTTGGAATTAAGCATTTTTGGTGGAAGCTGTTCCTACTGGATTACCAACTTAATGATTTTAACAAGCCGTGAGACTAAAATAATCGATTCTTGATAAGTACTTACTTTTTTTATTTGGCAATTTGTTCACGTAATCTATTTAATCTAAAAAAATTATTCTCCTCATTTAGCAACTTGTACATAATTTTTTAAATTTTAGGTAATGTGATTTGTAAGCGAGCAATGAAATTTGGTACACAGAGAAAAAACTGCCTCATAGAATCAAGCAAATTTTTTCTATGAAACGTTTTTAGGCTAAGGGTTATCCCAGCAGAAAGAAGGGAACATTTTTTCATAGAGATTCTTTATTGTTTTCTATGTGGTATTAATTTTTTCAAGAAAAAAACCACATAAAATCAAGAAGAAATCTTATTATTCACAACTTTTTTTACTCAATTTCCGCTATTTTTGGCACCAAAAAAAAAAACAATCCATAGAGAAAAACTTCTTGATTCTATTAGGTTTTCTTATAAATTGTAAACTATAGGGATTTCTTATTGATTTTATTAGGTTGGCTTATTGATTTTTTTAAAAAGGTTTCTCCTTGATTTTATTAGGCTATTTTATTGATTTTTTTCAATAAGGTTTTCTTCTTGATTTTATTAGATTCCTATATGATTATGTGTAAAGCATCTTGTTGATTTTTGTAATAAGGAAATCTTCTTAATTTTACGGGGTGTCTTGTTATTTCATATCTATAAATAGACAAACAGAAAATTTTTTCATGATCTTTTTCATTTTTGTATAAGCATGTTTGCACAATTATTTCAATGGTTATTCAGGCTGCTTGTTAGCATATTGGTTAGAGTGATTTTATGTGGTCTATCAGTCAGAAGTTTGCTGGTTCAATACTTGTCTCCTCTCAAGTAATAATATGTATGTATGGTGAGTTACTTAATTAAGAACACAATATAATATGTATGTATAAATAAATAACATCTACATATACTACATACATACATACATAAGTGTATGGTATAGAATTAAAATGAAAATATATATAAATAAGCAAAGCACAAAGAATAAACACATACATTTTTTTATGAGGTCGCCTCATAAAAACAAGAATAAAACCTTATTGAAAAAATTAATTTTGTTCTATTTTATGAGGTATTTAGTAGGCACTGTTTTCTGTGTGTAATAAGAAAAGTAAGTCATTATATGGCAAGTAGTTCTGATGGTAATGTGTAATTGCTGGGTATGTATAGGAGATTCAACTATTTCATTTAAAAATCAAACAAGAAACAAGAAAAGTAAGAAATGTAAATCAAGCAAAAAATAAATATTTATGTATATGAAATAAGGCATTCCGCGAAAATTACTGGAAACTTTTTGATTTGAAAATCCTTAAATGTAATAAAAAAACACTTGTATTTGGATTGAGCCAAAAAGTAATGAATATGTTGAAAACCAGGGTAGGAAAAATTTCTGCTCGCAAATGCTATTTTATTTTTTTCGTTCGATTTAAAATTTGTTTTCGGAATTTTAAAAATAAAATTCGGAAAAGAATTCTATTTTAAATTCTTGTTTTTTTTTCGTTCCCCTCGGAAACGAATGGAATAAATCGTCGATAGAAGTTAATCATGCAAATAAATCTTCTTAATTCCATGATAGTTCGTGGTTTTTTGTAGTCTAAAATTGTTTGAACTTTTGAAGATACTGGTGTACTGCCAAATATTCTTAAAACTATTTATGAATTCTTTAAGAAGTTCTGTTATAGGTTTAAATGTATTTCTTAGTTGCTCACGTGTATCTATTTCACCATTTTTTTTCTTTTTTATATATTTTTTTAATACATGATTTTTATTTATTGTATCTTCATATATGAACTAACAATAAGTATTCAAATCTTAAATATAAAAATATAATTAGGCCCGACCAGTGTCGGACATAAGCTTAGTAATAGTTATATATAATACATAAGTAGTGATAATCAAAAGGAAAATATATAAAATATATATATATATATATATTTTTATTTATACATAGAGTTAAATCTGTATTAGTACCAGTGTTCGAAAATAAACTGTACATTATTTAATGTATTATACAAAGGGTAATATATGACAACTTTCTACTTTGTGTATGTTTACATGTACACTACGCGATTAGAATCACAATGATTTTTCAACTCAAGTAAAATACTTTATAAAGCACTCTGCTTGACGGTCATAGCACTGAAATTAAAATTGTTGTGTACATCTATGTGCAAGTAAATTATATTTTAGTGTTCTTTGCCAAAGTGTTAGTGCTTCATAAGCAAACCCTGTAAATATATATATACATCCATTCATGCATGCATGTATGCATGCATGTATGAATGGATGTTCATATAAAGATGTGAAATTTAAAAAAAAAAATTGGTTTTCGGTGGGAGGAAAGTAACTAAGAGAGAAAATTATTGAGAGTATAAAGCAACACATCGTCGGTTGGTTTCTGGTTTGCTGCAAATAGATTGTATTTTTAATATACCGTGCCGCAAACCAATAGCCAACCGACGGCAAAACATCAGTGTTGCCAAATTCTGCGATATTATCTATACATGGAACAAACCAATTTTTCCACAACTATATTTGAATTACAAAATATATACATATGTAATTTTAATATAATTTTGCTAGAATTATTCAGTGGAAAGAATATTATAGTTTACACTTTTGATAATCATGTTGCATACATAAATATTTTGACACATTTCGTGTTATATTAAAAATTTATATAAAAAGTATTTTGTTTGTCATTTATATATCGCACACTAAATCATAAAGAGTCAGATGCTGAGTAGTTGCAAACAACTGTTGATACTGTACAAATGACGCAAGCATGTGACATAAAAACAAGCATAACGATATATTATATTCTTCAAGAAGACTGTATTGCAAAAGAAATTGTTGAGGTCGTTATAGATTTCTTCAATTAACTGGTTTCTAAAAAAGAAAAGTCACTTCTATAATTTTAAGTTGTGACTCTTTATGATTTAGTATGCGATATATTAAATACATGTAAATAATAAATTAAATGTTTCGTTGAATTAGTAAAGTCAAACACTTAAGTATGGAACTAAACGTGTGGCAAACCTTTAACTGATAAAATCTTCCACAGGCTCATCAAAATTTCATAATTGACACTTTTTATAAGATATGACATTTTAATGTCGTTCGATAGAGAAAAACATACCGCATCGATTGCCCGAAATATTTGTTTTAATTAGAAACTCCACATGTCGAGAAAACTTGACGTATTAGGTTAATTTCTTAACCAATGTATAGAAAATGTTAACAGTATTTTGTCTCTCCTGTAAAATTTTATTGAAGTTAGTTAGCAGGTTTGCACTTTGCGACGATATCTTACGATAATCGTTGATTGTAACCACTATTTGAATTAATCAATTTTAAGGATAATATAACCTTTTTGTCATTTCTCCTATAATTGTTATGTCCCTAGTTATAACTTTTTACATTTTATTTTTATTACTAAAATAATATTGCCCGCAAGATAAATCATTGGGAGAATTACGTCCAAATAAAGTTATATGTATGTACATGTATGGAAGCATTTATGTATTTAAATAATTGTTTGTCTTGCACGTATATGTAGAATTGAATTTCAAAACTCGCTACATGCAAGGTTAAAAAACGTTTAGTCCTAATTTACACTAAGCAAGTCTTATTGCTAAGCTGGTTAGTTTGTCGGAGAGAGATACGAGTGGAACATATAAGTTTCTTTTCCCCTCGTCTCTCTTTCCTAAAAAAAACTAGTCAGCTTAGCAATAAGACTTGCTGAGTGTAAATTAGGACTTAATAAAGCAAGTGCGTCATTTACAGTTATGTATTTTCGTTATTTTGTTGGATAGGCACATACATAGTAAATTTTTGCAAAAGAAAAAATATTTTACTTAAACCATATATGTATAGCAGCACTACTTGGCAACGGAAAGCACGACAACTACACAAAGCAAAAACAAAAGTTACACATTAGGCTGGCTATGGTGCAAGGGACGAGTTTTATTCTGCTCCATGTAAGCAAGAAGTTTTTTTCTCACTAGACAATGCAAAAAGAGAGTTTTGGAACTCCCTTCAAAGTTGAATGTAATTTTCAGTAATCATTGAGCAATTTGCTTGTTATTTGTCAGAAGTTACTGCTATGGTGATTTATTTATATCAGTGGTCTTCATTCATATTACCCAGCTAACGAAAATGTTCGGGTTTTTATTTATAACTAAAAAAAATCTAAAAAACGGCTTCTCAAAATGTACCAAAATTACCTGCATTGCTAATCTTTATTACATTATATTTTATTTTAAGTCTTGTACTGTATTTGGTGATATTGCTTTTATAATTCATGAAAAGCTATTTTTGCTTATTTCCCTGTCAAAAACTTGAGTAATCTATATATAAATAGGCAAGTGAAAAAAGTTAAGAACCATTTTAACTGACTTAAACTCAACGTATTCGCTTGATTTTTGTTTTGTTAGATAGATTGACAATAGGAGCAGTGCAGAATGTATTTTTTCTTATACATTTTTGTGTCTAAGATAGTTAAAAACAGTTAAGAATATTAGCCAATCATAAAGCCATGATTTCTCTTTCTCTCTTAATTTGCTAAAAAAAAAATTACAACAATTTGGCTTGGCAACTCCATAAACACTCAGAAGGAAAAACGTATTTTATTTGTTCATTCTATTCTTATTTCCATCTTTCTATGTACTTAAACGATTATTGCTGAAACTAATAAAATTTGGATATTTAAATAACGAGTGGTACTGTATTATTTTTCTTTAGATGCTTAAAAATAATATATTTTTTTAATTATTAATAACTTTGATTAAAGTTAAATTCACCTACAGCACAAAGTAAGTTTTTTATTTTTGGTTTATTTTGTGTGCGTTTTGTTTTTGTTCATTGTTTTCATTATTTTTCTGTGCTTTAAATTACTGAACATACTGGAATGTTAGAATATGATGGAATGTTTATATTATTAGGCTAGCATATTCGTACATATATGGGGTCTTTCTCAAAGAATAGGGAATAGAAACTTTTTTTCTAACAAAAGTCTAAAACTTTAGAGAAAAAGCGTTCAATGAAAAAATAAACGAATATTTTTGTGTTGGGCAATAAGTGAACAACTTTTTTTAAATAGTTTGCTTAAAATCTATTCTTATTTATGCCGATAAATGAAGTTTTAAATTCGTATTTAGTAGTTATGAAAGTGGTTTAAGAGAGTGGTTTACCTTGGAGTCTATACATATGTATATTTGAATATAGTTTTTAAATTGTGTTTTAAATTCATCAAACTTTAAATATTTTCATTCTATTCTCCACCTCTGTGCGTTAATGGTTGATTTTCAACCACTGTTCGAACACTAGTTGTAATAAATTAACGACGTTTACATGAACTTTATTGCTTTCAAGGAAAGGCACAATATTCTAATTTTATACTACTAGCAATAAACCAGTTTTTTTGTTTATAATAGTCTTAAGAAAATTCAAGCAAAAAAAAAATTAAAAAAATTTAAACAATTATTTTTGTATGTAGAATTTAGTTATAAACAATAAAAACAAAAAAAAAATAAAAAAAATTTTTTTATATGAAATAAACATGATTTACAAAAAAGGCCCGTAGGGACCTATTCACACGGCCGTGAAGTTCAGAACTGTCACTCATCGGAGGGTTAACGACTTTTTTGGTGTGTCTTTTTTTACTGGGCGTGTCATTGGAAGGAAGTGGTTTGCTTTTGACATTTTTTTAACTCAATAAAAATCATGTTTTTGGCGCTATAAAAATCGAACCGAAATGTGTTCGAATTGTAATGTTAATAACATACAAATTCGAACAGTTTTCTTTTCGTATCGAATTCCATAATAACCCCCACAAAAGTAGTTAAAAAGTGCTTTTAATTAAATGATTGAAATCACTTTTATATGGGTTTGCAAATAAAAAGGGTTAAATAATTTAATTTGTTCTTATTTAATTCGATTGTTATTTTTAATAATAGCAAACCAGCAAAAATTTCAAAAAAGGTAATCGGGTTTGGAATTAAGCATTTTTGGTGGAAGCTGTTCCTACTGGATTACCAACTTAATGATTTTAACAAGCCGTGAGACTAAAATAATCGATTCTTGATAAGTACTTACTTTTTTTATTTGGCAATTTGTTCACGTAATCTATTTAATCTAAAAAAATTATTCTCCTCATTTAGCAACTTGTACATAATTTTTTAAATTTTAGGTAATGTGATTTGTAAGCGAGCAATGAAATTTGGTACACAGAGAAAAAACTGCCTCATAGAATCAAGCAAATTTTTTCTATGAAACGTTTTTAGGCTAAGGGTTATCCCAGCAGAAAGAAGGGAACATTTTTTCATAGAGATTCTTTATTGTTTTCTATGTGGTATTAATTTTTTCAAGAAAAAAACCACATAAAATCAAGAAGAAATCTTATTATTCACAACTTTTTTTACTCAATTTCCGCTATTTTTGGCACCAAAAAAAAACAATCCATAGAGAAAAACTTCTTTATTCTATTAGGTTTTCTTATAAATTGTAAACTATAGGGATTTCTTATTGATTTTATTAGGTTGGCTTATTGATTTTTTTAAAAAGGTTTCTCCTTGATTTTATTAGGCTATTTTATTGATTTTTTAAAAAGGTTTCTCCTTGATTTTATTAGGCTATTTTATTGATTTTTTTCAATAAGGTTTTCTTCTTGATTTTATTAGATTCCTATATGATTATGTGTAAAGCATCTTGTTGATTTTTGTAATAAGGAAATCTTCTTAATTTTACGGGGTGTCTTGTTATTTCATATCTATAAATAGACAAACAGAAAATTTTTTCATGATCTTTTTCATTTTTGTATAAGCATGTTTGCACAATTATTTCAATGGTTATTCAGGCTGCTTGTTAGCATATTGGTTAGAGTGATTTTATGTGGTCTATCAGTCAGAAGTTTGCTGGTTCAATACTTGTCTCCTCTCAAGTAATAATATGTATGTATGGTGAGTTACTTAATTAAGAACACAATATAATATGTATGTATAAATAAATAACATCTACATATACTACATACATACATACATAAGTGTATGGTATAGAATTAAAATGAAAATATATATAAATAAGCAAAGCACAAAGAATAAACACATACATTTTTTTATGAGGTCGCCTCATAAAAACAAGAATAAAACCTTATTGAAAAAATTAATTTTGTTCTATTTTATGAGGTATTTAGTAGGCACTGTTTTCTGTTTTATAATAAAAAAAGTAAGTCATTATATGGCAAGTAGTTCTGATGGTAATGTGTAATTGCTGGGTATGTATAGGAGATTCAACTATTTCATTTAAAAATCAAACAAGAAACAAGAAAAGTAAGAAATGTAAATCAAGCAAAAAATAAATATTTATGTATATGAAATAAGGCATTCCGCGAAAATTACTGGAAACTTTTTGATTTGAAAATCCTTAAATGTAATAAAAAAACACTTGTATTTGGATTGAGCCAAAAAGTAATGAATATGTTGAAAACCAGGGTAGGAAAAATTTCTGCTCGCAAATGCTATTTTATTTTTTTCGTTCGATTTAAAATTTGTTTTCGGAATTTTAAAAATAAAATTCGGAAAAGAATTCTATTTTAAATTCTTGTTTTTTTTCGTTCCCCTCGGAAACGAATGGAATAAATCGTCGATAGAAGTTAATCATGCAAATAAATCTTCTTAATTCCATGATAGTTCGTGGTTTTTTGTAGTCTAAAATTGTTTGAACTTTTGAAGATACTGGTGTACTGCCAAATTCATTTATATGGAATTCCAGAAAATCGATTTCATTAGAACCAAATTCACATTTGGCAGGGTTAATAACTATACCGTATTCTTGAAAACGTGATAATACTGTTCTTAGATGTTCTAAATGTTCTTTTTCAGTTTTTGAAGCAATTAAAACATCGTCAATGTACACAAATACAAAATCTAGTCCTCGAACTATATCATCCATCAAACGTTGAAAGCTCTGCGCCGAATTCCTAAGTCCGAACGGCATTCGTAAGAATTCGTAAAGACCAAAGGTGTTGTTATTGCTGTATTACAACAAGTTTGGAGATAAAGCAACAAAATGTACCAATACGTGCTCTTATCCAAAAAACTAATTTTGACATCGGAAAGTGAGGCAACCGATGATAGTATTACAAACTCAAGCCGCCTCTTTATTCAAGATCCACTCTCAAAAAAGTCATATCCATAATTTTATCGGCTTGAGTTGCTGATTTGTTAACATCTTGTTGTTCACTTATTGCAAGAATTGCTCGTACATTTTCAGGCAATTGCTCGAGGAAAATAGATCGTATTACTTTTTCTCCAACTTGACCTTGCCCTAAGTTTTGGATAGTGCGCAAAAATTGTGAAGGCTTTTGATCACCTAAAACTTGACCACTCAAAAGTCGTTTGAGTTTACGTTCATCGGATTCAGAGAATAAGTTAATAATTCTTGATTTAAGTGTCTCATATCTATTTCCGGATTGATTACTATATATTGCAGATTCCAATGAATTTGCATTTAAAGTATCTGAATTGTGCGAGGTTTCAGCTCCATGTGACGGTGAGTGGAATAAAGCCATGGTTTTGTTCTTTGCGGGGTAACCAATTTTAGTAGTTTTATTTTTTTAGAAAAAAGTTTATAAAACGCAACTAAATTTATTTATATTTTTAAATATACATATATTAAAAATTAAATGTTTTTTTAAAAAGTTTAACAAAAGAGTAATGAAAAATTTTTAAGTGACAATTATAAAAATGAAAATGTATATCATTTTTAAATATACTTATCAAGTACATAAATTTAAAGTAAATTTGTTTCACTACAGAATCAACAAAAGTTAATTTAATTCGCTTGCGAGGAGAAAGAAAAAAATAAGAAATTAAAATAGAACTCTTTTCCGAATTTTATTTTATAATTCTAAGGAAAAATTAAAACAAATAAAATTTGTTAGGCAGCAAATTGAGTTCTTTTTGAGATATCATCGCCTTTCCCAAACCACTATAGCTTTAGAGCTGAAATTTGGTGTGTAGATTCATATTCTGACGTGTAAATCCACTAAAAAGGGATTTTTTGAAATTCAAACGCGTAAAAGGGTAAAAAAGGGTAAAATTGGTATCTTTATATTTATTTTATTTTTTCTTCTAATGTCTCACTACTATTTAGTCAAATTTTTCTACTTGAAATAGAGAATATTTGTGTAATTTTTAAATATATTAATATATACATACATATATGTAAATATATGTATGTATGTAGAAATTAGTTCATATACAAAGAAATACATGTTTAATAATCAACTATTCTAAAAAATCGATCTAAAATAACATAGTTACCTCCATCATCAATGCACCGTCAGTGTTTTCATAAAGTGTTAGAAACATTGGAATATCTATGTTTGAGAGAATTTTTCTTCAAGTGTTTCTTTCTATATAAGGTTTGGTGGTTGACCCCTTGAACTTATTGTGGTTAACGTAGGCTGCGTTGTATCGCATTCAGATGTAATCATTTCTCACTTAGAAAAGATCCTCATCACCATCAATCATACCTGTATACAATACATTCATGAGTTGGGTTGATCCAGATACAATTGCTGTCTACAAATTAATGATTAGAAAAAAGCTTTCTCATCACCTTCTAACAGGTTTAATATTTTGCTAGCATGCATGCTTTAGCATGCTTCTATCGATAGTGACGCGAGAGTCCGACATTTAGTGGTGTTTCAATTAAAAATCTATACTATTATAATTACGAATTCACTCTTTTGAATTTTTAACAAAGTAGATATGTATCTATTTCATAAAAGTATGACGTGTGGAATTTTTTAAATTATACATTCTTCGGCATGCTTCCAATATTTTTTTCGGTAAATTTATTTTATACTCATACAGATAAAGTAAGATCTGTTTACATTACATTTTACAATTTATGCATGCTTCAGCATGATTCTAGTTGAAGTCTGTATTTATTTAGTAAGTTTGTTTGATACTGTACAGATGATGATGAACATTGTGAATATTATATTATAATAACCCCACATTCACAATTTAAAATTTCGTGTGCTAGAGCCTTCGAAATGGAAAATGAACAACTTTTATTATAAAAAGTGATAATATGGTGTGTTGCTGAATATTGCACTGTGTTATAGTTCATTTTGAAGTCTTAAGTTTTCACAATATTTCATACAGACCATCAAGTTTAAAGAATCCCAGTACATTAAGTTAATTATCTTCCCTGAGACCTAACATTCGTAATCAATCCTTCAAAATAAAAAAAAAAACAATATAAACTAGATTTTTCCTTTTTATTTTTATTTATTTTTTCATTAAATTTGAACATTTTGTACATCTTCAAATTACTGTATACTCTATTTTGCATTTTTTTTCTCATTTGTTGATTTAACTTTAATTGCAAATATTTTAATGATGAGATGAACTAACTTTTCTATTTCATGCACTGAGTAAATCTTTATATATTGTATGTATATCAATCCACTTATATGAACCATTATAGCTAAATTCTTTCCACACCATTCCCTTCAGTGTTCTATTAAATCGTTCTACTATTGATGTTTTCATAATGTTATATGTTGAGTAGTGATTAATGTTGTATTTATGCATTAATTTTCCAAAGTGTTTGTCGAAAAATTCTTTACCATTATCTGTTTGCTCTTTTTTTCCTTTTTGATTATCACTACTTATGTATTATTTATAACTATCACTAAGTTTATGTCCGATACTGGTCGGGCCTAATAATTATATTTAGATTTAAGATTTGATTACTTATTGTTAGTTCATTTTTGGAGATACAATAAATAAATATATATATGAAAAAAAAAAAATCTGTTTGTATGTATTTTGGTATTCGCCCCAATTCAAAAATATTTTCCATTGCCTTGGTTGTTTCGAGTGCAGTTTTTGTTTTTAGCGGTACTGCCCATGCAAATTTTGAGAATGTGTCATTTACATTCTACAAAAATCAATAATTTCTATTTTCTCTAGAATAGCTACCCACTTCACCTAAAGATCATCCATTCCATTTATTACATCACTACAATGCACAAACAATTTTCGAAATTTATTATAGAGTTCGTTTACTAAATTTCTTTTTAAAGTTGTTTTACAGTTTTTTGGATTGTGTTGTGATCTACTAGATACACTTTCAGCTATTTATACTAACATGAAGGTAATTTTCCAATCTATAAATTTTATTGCTCAACTATTCAATTTGTTTTTCAAAAGATGATTTAATTTTTAGAATGTTTTTTTTTCAATTTTATAACTGTTTCTATCTCTAATTTTATTTCACTTTGTAGTCCGTCAATTTGCATTTGAATATATTCTTGAATTATATCAATGCCTTAAGCTATATTATTAATTTATCCTTTAGTTTGTCGATTTGAGTTTCCAGAAACAATTTACTGATAACATCTTTCTCCGTCAGTGAACGATTATGATTCTGTATGCATGCATTAGTAGATATTATATATTTTATTTAGTTTTCAAATTCAAATTTGTAATAGTTTTTAGATGTTTTATCAATCATTTAAGAAAATAAACCCGCTGTGAAACCCCATATTTAACCACCAACTTATATTTTATCTTTATTTAGTTTGAGGTTGCTATCACCAAATTTCCTTTCATTATTGCAATCTTTATGTGGACCATAGTTTGTATCTATTTCATTTCTTCCTTCCAAGACTGATAAATCAGTATAAGTGTCTTCGGAATTGGAAGTCTGTGACTAAAAATCGCCTTCATAATCGTCATCATCATTTTCAGTATTAACATCATTAAATAAGATGATATTATCAAATATTGTTAGTTCTGCAAGTTTCTTTGGTTACGAGTACTTGTCTCTATATTGACTGATGGTTTCTGAGGCTTTAAACTTGTATTATTGTCAGCTTCTGTCTTGATTTTACTTAATTTTTTCTTGAGAATTCTTTCAATATTCTTAAAGCTATTTATGAATTCTTTAAGAAGTTCTGTTATAGGTTTAAATGTATTTCTTAGTTGCTCACGTGTATCTATTTCACCATTTTTTTTCTTTTTTATATATTTTTTTAATACATGATTTTTATTTATTGTATCTTCATATATGAACTAACAATAAGTATTCAAATCTTAAATATAAAAATATAATTAGGCCCGACCAGTGTCGGACATAACCTTAGTAATAGTTATATATAATACATAAGTAGTGATAATCAAAAGGAAAATATATAAAATATATATATATATATATTTTTATTTATACATAGAGTTAAATCTGTATTAGTACCAGTGTTCGAAAATAAACTGTACATTATTTAATGTATTATACAAAGGGTAAGATATGACAACTTTCTACTTTGTGTATGTTTACATGTACACTACGCGATTAGAATCACAATGATTTTTCAACTCAAGTAAAATACTTTATAAAGCACTCTGCTTGACGGTCATAGCACTGAAATTAAAATTGTTGTGTACATCTATGTGCAAGTAAATTATATTTTAGTGTTCTTTGCCAAAGTGTTAGTGCTTCATAAGCAAACCCTGTAAAGATATATACATCCATTCATGCATGCATGTATGCATGCATGTATGAATGGATGTTCATATAAAGATGTGAAATTTAAAAAAAAAATTGGTTTTCGGTGGGAGGAAAGTAACTAAGAGAGAAAATTATTGAGAGTATAAAGCAACACATCGTCGGTTGGTTTCTGGTTTGCTGCAAATAGATTGTATTTTTAATATACCGTGCCGCAAACCAATAGCCAACCGACGGCAAAACATCAGTGTTGCCAAATTCTGCGATATTATCTATACATGGAACAAACCAATTTTTCCACAACTATATTTGAATTACAAAATATATACATATGTAATTTTAATATAATTTTGCTAGAATTATTCAGTGGAAAGAATATTATAGTTTACACTTTTGATAATCATGTTGCATACATAAATATTTTGACACATTTCGTGTTATATTAAAAATTTATATAAAAAGTATTTTGTTTGTCATTTATATATCGCACACTAAATCATAAAGAGTCAGATGCTGAGTAGTTGCAAACAACTGTTGATACTGTACAAATGACGCAAGCATGTGACATAAAAACAAGCATAACGATATATTATATTCTTCAAGAAGACTGTATTGCAAAAGAAATTGTTGAGGTCGTTATAGATTTCTTCAATTAACTGGTTTCTAAAAAAGAAAAGTCACTTCTATAATTTTAAGTTGTGACTCTTTATGATTTAGTATGCGATATATTAAATACATGTAAATAATAAATTAAATGTTTCGTTGAATTAGTAAAGTCAAACACTTAAGTATGGAACTAAACGTGTGGCAAACCTTTAACTGATAAAATCTTCCACAGGCTCATCAAAATTTCATAATTGACACTTTTTATAAGATATGACATTTTAATGTCGTTCGATAGAGAAAAACATACCGCATCGATTGCCCGAAATATTTGTTTTAATTAGAAACTCCACATGTCGAGAAAACTTGACGTATTAGGTTAATTTCTTAACCAATGTATAGAAAATGTTAACAGTATTTTGTCTCTCCTGTAAAATTTTATTGAAGTTAGTTAGCAGGTTTGCACTTTGCGACGATATCTTACGATAATCGTTGATTGTAACCACTATTTGAATTAATCAATTTTAAGGATAATATAACCTTTTTGTCATTTCTCCTATAATTGTTATGTCCCTAGTTATAACTTTTTACATTTTATTTTTATTACTAAAATAATATTGCCCGCAAGATAAATCATTGGGAGAATTACGTCCAAATAAAGTTATATGTACATGTATGGAAGCATTTATGTATTTAAATAATTGTTTGTCTTGCACGTATATGTAGAATTGAATTTCAAAACTCGCTACATGCAAGGTTAAAAAACGTTTAGTCCTAATTTACACTAAGCAAGTCTTATTGCTAAGCTGGTTAGTTTGTCGGAGAGAGATACGAGTGGAACATATAAGTTTCTTTTCCCCTCGTCTCTCTTTCCTAAAAAAAACTAGTCAGCTTAGCAATAAGACTTGCTGAGTGTAAATTAGGACTTAATAAAGCAAGTGCGTCATTTACAGTTATGTATTTTCGTTATTTTGTTGGATAGGCACATACATAGTAAATTTTTGCAAAAGAAAAAATATTTTACTTAAACCATATATGTATAGCAGCACTACTTGGCAACGGAAAGCACGACAACTACACAAAGCAAAAACAAAAGTTACACATTAGGCTGGCTATGGTGCAAGGGACGAGTTTTATTCTGCTCCATGTAAGCAAGAAGTTTTTTTCTCACTAGACAATGCAAAAAGAGAGTTTTGGAACTCCCTTCAAAGTTGAATGTAATTTTCAGTAATCATTGAGCAATTTGCTTGTTATTTGTCAGAAGTTACTGCTATGGTGATTTATTTATATCAGTGGTCTTCATTCATATTACCCAGCTAACGAAAATGTTCGGGTTTTTATTTATTCTCTTCGTGAATATTACAAACAAGATTGCTCAAACTAAAAAAAATCTAAAAAAACGGCTTCTCAAAATGTACCAAAATTACCTGCATTGCTAATCTTTATTACATTATATTTTATTTTAAGTCTTGTACTGTATTTGGTGATATTGCTTTTATAATTCATGAAAAGCTATTTTTGCTTATTTCCCTGTCAAAAACTTGAGTAATCTATATATAAATAGGCAAGTGAAAAAAGTTAAGAACCATTTTAACTGACTTAAACTCAACGTATTCGCTTGATTTTTGTTTTGTTAGATAGATTGACAATAGGAGCAGTGCAGAATGTATTTTTTCTTATACATTTTTGTGTCTAAGATAGTTAAAAACAGTTAAGAATATTAGCCAATCATAAAGCCATGATTTCTCTTTCTCTCTTAATTTGCTAAAAAAAAAAAATTACAACAATTTGGCTTGGCAACTCCATAAACACTCAGAAGGAAAAACGTATTTTATTTGTTCATTCTATTCTTATTTCCATCTTTCTATGTACTTAAACGATTATTGCTGAAACTAATAAAATTTGGATATTTAAATAACGAGTGGTACTGTATTATTTTTCTTTAGATGCTTAAAAATAATATATTTTTTTAATTATTAATAGCTTTGATTAAAGTTAAATTCACCTACAGCACAAAGTAAGTTTTTTATTTTTGGTTTATTTTGTGTGCGTTTTGTTTTTGTTCATTGTTTTCATTATTTTTCTGTGCTTTAAATTACTGAACATACTGGAATGTTAGAATATGATGGAATGTTTATATTATTAGGCTAGCATATTCGTACATATATGGGGTCTTTCTCAAAGAATAGGGAATAGAAACTTTTTTTCTAACAAAAGTCTAAAACTTTAGAGAAAAAGCGTTCAATGAAAAAATAAACGAATATTTTTGTGTTGGGCAATAAGTGAACAACTTTTTTTAAATAGTTTGCTTAAAATCTATTCTTATTTATGCCGATAAATGAAATTTTAAATTCGTATTTAGTAGTTATGAAAGTGGTTTAAGAGAGTGGTTTACCTTGGAGTCTATACATATGTATATTTGAATATAGTTTTTAAATTGTGTTTTAAATTCATCAAACTTTAAATATTTTCATTCTATTCTCCACCTCTGTGCGTTAATGGTTGATTTTCAACCACTGTTCGAACACTAGTTGTAATAAATTAACGACGTTATAAAATCTTTCATAAAAAAATCCATACACTTTGTTTTTATTGTGTTTAACGGCAATCATAATTGCAACCATAATCTTGTGTGTGAAACAAACATTTCATTCAGTAGCTTGTAAGCTTTCAACAGAGTAGGAGTGTGTCGGATGTTTTTGTGTTTTAAATCTTTTAAAGAGAACTAAAATATTTTTTGATACACTGAAAAGTTGATAACAAGCTATATAAATTTATGAATGTTTATGTTTCGTATAATTATATATGTAATTTTTTACAGCATTTTAAAACAAAATATTTAATAAAAATGTGGGATGTTGAGTGGGAAAATCTTTTTTTTTTGTTTTCTTTGAACACATCGAAGAAAGCAGAGTGCCTTTTAAGTAATCAGGTAATAAAGAATATGTTTGCCTCTCATCTTAAGCGACATTATGATAGAAAGCATCCTGAATTGCATTAAGTTTTCATGAGGAATAATACACATATATAATTTTTTTAACTGAAAATATTCAATAATTTAATCGAAAACCGTATATAATTTTCTAATATATATATATATATACACACACATATATATATATATATATATATATATATATATATATATATACATATATATATATATATATCTTGTTCTTATTTTTTAACAACAAAAAAAAATAAAAAATAATCACTTCTCGAATGTAAGAAAAAAACTTTTTTTAAATTTTAGTTAAATGAGACTATTACTTTTTTCAGTGTAATACTCTTATTTTAGGTGTGTTTCTCTTTGTGAAGACCACTGATTTATATACATGCAAGTAATGTACATACTTATGTACATATGTATTTAGGAATAGAGCGCCGTAAATAAAATTACAAAAAATTTTGCTTGCGTAATATCTAAAATTTGGATTAGTTTTATCCCTGTAAAATGAATTCCTATTCCGGCAACACTGAATAGAATACACGATTAAACCAACCCAAGAACATTGCAGACGGACGACGCCATGCACTCTTTATACTTATCTATTGATAATTTTAAGCTAGGACTGCCAACTTTTACAAATGTAATGTAAAACCGTTCTTCTTGTATTAAGTTTGGCAATAAAGTGTGGATAAAAATTTCTAAAATTTTTTAACCTGCTTACATATGTATGTACATATGTACGTAGAAAATAAAAGAATATTGTTTATGTTGTATTTATCCTTTCTTGAATTTTAGCGGTAATTGCGGAATTTAATGTTATGGATTTGCAAATTGTAGCCAATGTATTCTAACGAGCTTTATTTTACTACATTTTATAGTTAGGAAGCAAAGAAAACTACTCGTAACCAATTTTGCCGTTGAAAATGTCAAATTACACACACACACACAAATGCTATAAGCAAGGTATTTTTAAGCAATTTGACGTTAAAAATCAGACAATATTATGGTTTCTAAAGTATTTATTTCAAAATTAAATTTCATTTTTATTCCTTAGTTAAAATTTACACGAAAATCTCTTTCTTATAAATATTTAAATTCATTGAAATGCGTTTATTTAATTTGGTAAAAGTTTAATAAAAAAGTTAAAATGATATTTTTGCTTGTTTTGTTGACTAAACAATGTATTTTTTAGCTTATTTTATATATTAAAAGTTATGTGTTTTACACAAATACATACATTTGTATATACACATACATATATGTAAACATATGTAATCCCTAATCCCTAAAGGCCTTTTCACACTATAATAATACAAGTATTAATACTTTTGACGAAAATGCATCCCTAATGTAATTTTTGTTTCAAAAATTTCAAAAGACAATAACAACTCAACATGTCAGAGTTGCATTTTTTACAAAAGTATTAATACTTGTATTATAGTGTGAAAGGACCTTAATTAAAAATATTTTATTACCCCTCTGAAACTAAAGATCGATATTTTTTAAACAGGATTCCCAAAACAATTAAGGGATCTAGAGATAACCGTTCACGTATAGGACCGTGTCTAAAATAGGTAAATTTTTATATATTTTTTTGGAATACTTACGTATTTTTTCGCAAGGCAAATAATTAAAAAAAGATACTTCATCTGATTGATTTTTCAATCCGCGTTCAATTGTGCATTTAACTGTACTGTTCGTACCATCAGCAATGTATTATTCCATTAAAACTACGATTTTTAAGCATCGTTATATCCTGTGCTACTTATATTAAAATAAATTCTATAATTTCTTTAGCTATTATTTGAGTCATTGTTTCTGTTAAAAGTTTTCCCAAAAAATTCCCTCAAGATCTTCCAACAGAAATAAGTTAACAATGACTCAAGTAGTTTGGCGTTTCTTAATATTTTTTTATAACGATGTGCGCCAGGCCGTGTAAAATTTCATTTTTGCAAAATTACTAAAAAAAGCTGTTACCCTAATATACATACATATTTCAATATTTGGAACTTAAATACATTGTTTTTTGTTGTAATAAAGTACCTAAAACATTAAAGTACCTAAAACACTCTAAGGCACATACTTATATGTATATGTAAATATATACTATATACATACAACATTTTAAAATTTTCGATGAAAAAAAGTGGTTACAAATCTTGTTCGTTACCTGCTAACAACACACACACATTATTATTATTAATAAAAAAGAAACCATAAAACTTTGCAAAATCCCACAGCCCATTGTAAATGCATAAAATTTAAGTACCCAATTACTCTTAAAATCAAAGAGTATAATGGTAAAGAAAACATTCGACTTACAATTTATATTGAAAAAACAAAAACAAATTTTCATATATCATTGTTGTTTTCAATACAAATTGTAAGTCGAAAGTTTTATTTCGCAGTTCGGAAATAGGCCATATATACAAAAAAGTAGGATTAATTCTTGTCTTCCCTTTTTGTACCAACTTAGCAAGAAAAGTGGGATAAAATTACCTGACTAAAGGTTGGCAGTCCTGTAGTAAAAAAAATCTATATATGAAGTGCACAGTGGGCAGTTAAAAGCAAAAAATAAGAGCGAAATTGTAGGGATAACTAAGACTTTTCGTTTTTTTTTTTAATAAATACATACATACATACATATGTACATACGCACATATTTTTGGAAATTGGAAATTGTTGCAATCAAAGATATGCCGTAGATTCTTAAAATTAGAGAATTTGTTTTCAAAAGGCAGATATTGAAAATAATATAAAATCAGAAATTTGAAACTAATGACATTTTGGGGTTTCAAGTTCTTATTCAAAAGTAGAAATTGATTATATGTTAATAATTCGTATAGCCGACACATGTAACCAAACGATTTTAAACAATACAGTGTTTAATATCAGTTGTGGCTATCTGGGTGATATACATATGTATGTATGTATCTACTTAAAAGTATTAATAGCATTGACGATATGCTTCAAAATATATACATATATAGGCAACGAGTTAGAATATTTGCAGTATGATGTGTGTAGAATTCCGTCGGCTATTATTGTTATAAATTAAAAATATTTATTAATCATATGAGTGAAGGTGGATTAATAAGCAAACCGTAAAATTCGTTAAAATTAAAGGTCTTATATATTTTTATATTTTTTTTGTATTTTCATTAGCATTCACAAATTTAGACAATTATAAAAAAATTTAATTTTTCACTTTCAAAATTTATGGAGAAAAATTATAATTTGTTCCACTGTGATGTTTTCCCAGGTTTTTTGCTTGTTTTTTTCCTTATATTTTTCAGCCAATAGCAATGCATTATGCGTCAACAAGTACCGTAATCCTTTAAAAGATGCATACATACATATCTGTATCGTACCTGATCGATGCTAACCAGTGCTGTCAGATTGATTTTTAGCCACAGCGCTGACACATTTGTCGTTTATCGTCAATATTATACAACATTAAATATTAGTTAGCTACACAACATATTTTATTTAAAATATAATTTTATATATGTACATATTTTTAGGTTTTTAGAAAAATGTGGTTAATTTTAGGAAATATTCGTTGATTTTAGGGTACGAAATGCTTCGTAGATATGTAGTAGATGTGATATTTCTTTATTTTACGAAATATTTGTTGTCTGCAAACTAAATTTTGTATTTCAAATTTTTTTTTCGTAAATATAAGAAACACAATGTTAATAATACAAAATAAATTAGTGAATCATGAAAAGCAAGTTTGTGTTATATGCGAAATTTTGTATAAAATTAATATCGTGGAATATAAAAATCTTCAAAAAATTTATATATTCTTGGAAAATAGTTTATTAATCTTTAATTCCTAGAATTGAAGGTTGTAATAATTATGAAAATAAAAAGATAACTTAAGGAAAGTTGTTACAGCCTCTGCATTCCTCACACATCACATACATACATGAATATTTTGCAATGAAACTCACGAATTAAACTGGGAACACAATTGGGACGAAGACGAAGTTTTCATTGCGAACTTTTGTCATGGAAAATAAAATATATTTGTTCATATTAAAATTAACACAACGCCTCCATAAAACGAAATTTGTAGAGCGTGACGAGCTCTGCGATAGATTTATTTCTATTTTGTACACCAACGAACTATGAAATACAAATTTTCTCTCTCTCTGCCTTTGCAAATGCTTCAAACAACTTTATAAATTATAACAGCTGAATTCGTTGAGTAAATTCGTTGTTGTTGTGTTTCACACGACGAATTTACGCAGCAAACTCTGCGTGGACGAAATTCGTCGTTCGTACCAGTTCGTACCTAGCATTAACTAAAAACAAATTTTTTATTACAATAATTTTTTATACAATAACAGGAAAATAAATGGGGGATATAATAAAAAGTAATACAAAACAACAGTTTTTATTATATGTTTAAATTGTTTTTTGTAAAATTCACGAAACTTGTGTAGGTTTAAGAATAATTTTGTACTGTAAACAAAATGATAACAAAACAAAATTTATTTATTTCACGAAATTTCCAATTTTGTAAGAATGTTTTATATCTTCCTAAATTCAATGAATGAAATAAACGAAAAATGTGGTACTATATACGAAAATAATTGTAGGAAATCGTTTTTGTAACTTAACGACATTCGTAAAATTATGAAACTTGTTAAGGCCGTGATACACTATCATACAAAGTCGTGGGATCTACGAATAAATACAACCCTGATATGATGGAGTTTATAAAATATTTCAAAAGACAATAACAATTCTTCACACAAGCGTTGTACTTTTTTCGTAGATCGCACGACTTTGTATGATAGTGAGAAATGGCCTTTATCCTGCAAAGCTACAAATATTTTAGTAAAATTTAAAAATTTTTAGTTTATTGTACAAAAATTAAATTACGAAAAAGTGTTTCGTATTTTTAAGCATGGAATATTTTGGAGTGTATTTCATTTATAAAACAGACATACATACAAACATACTGGTGTATATATACTAAAAATGAATTACATCAATATGAATCTTATTTTCAGTTATTTATATCCTTATCATGATGCATAAGGCTATTGATGCATCATTATCCAAAATGCTAGTTCCAAATTAATAAAAGGAAGTTTTCCCCACTATGTTTTATAAAAACCACACTTTAGATATAGAAAACAAATCTCTTTTCATTAATTATTTTATGTTGTAGAAAACCTTTCTTGTGTAAAATTTGCAATGTTTTTAACATTAATCTACATTATTTAAATTGCATATGTGTGTTTAGCTAAAATAATCGCAAATGAGTTGAAATATATAAATGAACAAAATGCTCGTCAAAATTTTTATTTTAAAACAAAGCTTTTGGCGATTTTAGAGACAAATCGTTACATCCGACAGCACTGGCGGTGGTCATACTCTCAATTTTCTATAATTGGGACAGTGCTATCAACTTTTAAATTTCGAAAAGCACTGCAACTATGAAAAGCACTTAATTTATATAAACAGATGTACTCAATGTAATTGGGCCTTATTTCGAGTGTCGTATTACGACTTCGGCTACGACGATTTTGTAGTAGACTAAGGAACATTGCAAGATTTTTTCTTCAATCTATTACGAAATCTTCGTAGTCGAAATACGATACTCGTTATCAGGCCCAATATTTTTAACTTTTATGAAACCCACTCATATATTTAAAAAATCAAATATTAAGGAACATGTATATACAGTTAGTGTCATTAATATTCGGTTTTCAGACTCACATTCAATAAAAAGTTTACCAAACAATGGCAACCATTTAAACTGAAAAATTTCTTTCATTATTTTATTTAGCAATTGAGTACAAATATGAATTTATAAAAAAAAATCGAAAAAATTATATCAGTAGGTAAAAACTGACAGATTACTTGACGTACTTCAAAAAATGTCGCGTCATTAATATTCGGTTTTTTGTTGAGTAACGAAAAAATCAAGGGAGTTTGAACCGTTTTGATTAGAATTAGTCCTTTTAAGGATATTTATCTCATCAGAGGAGTTCAATTAAAAAATTTGACATATATTGAAGAAAAAAAAATGTACGATATTTTTTTCCGAATATCAGTTTAGTTTTCCTCCCTGTTGTAACTAAATTTCAGAATGTGTCACAAACTTTTCGGGATGAATTTGTCACTCAAACTTTGATTAAGAATAATATCTACCAATTCGTGGGTAAGAGAACTATTTTGAAACAATTACATGCAGGCTATACCCGAATGGGGGTGTTTTATGACAAGGGTCATATCCTTCGTAATAGTGAAATGTGTTGAAAATATCTCGTTTGGTAGGATAACCTTTCTAAATCTTCCTAAATATATTTAAATACTTTCTAAAATATATATTTGCTAAAAAAATATCAAATTTTGGAGATTACATCCTTCCATACATCACCTTGTTAGCCTCAGATTCTCTAGTCTTAGATCCTTGTTCAGGTTTTGCTACAGGATCACATTCGCTTATCATTAAAATTGAAATAATAGTGTAATGTGAAACATTCGGGTAAAAAAAACAAATATTTTTAAAGCAATGCCAAACAAATGCATTATATAGTAATTATTATCCTTACAATCAGGATTGTACATTATTGTTGTATCTGATGGGAGCAAGTAAAGTAAAGATTAAGAGTTTTTGCACTTACATGTCAACTGCAGACAGTATTTGAATATATTAAGAGAAATTTATAAACATTATCAAATGAAACGAGCTATTTTTAACACATTTCACTATTACGAAGGATATGACCCTTGTCATAAAACACCCCCATTAGGGTATAGCTTGCATGTAATTGTTTCAAAATAGTTCATCTTACCCACGAATTGGTAGATATTATTCTTAATCAAAGTTTGAGTGACAAATTCATCCCGTAAAGTCTGTGACACATTCTGAAATTTAGTTACAACAGGGAGGAAAACTAAAGTGATATTCGGAAAAAATATCGTACATTTTTTTTTCTTCAAAATATATCAAAGTTTTTAATTGAACTCCTCTGATGAGATAAATATCCTTAAAAGGACTAATTCTAATCAAAACGGTTCAAACTCCCTTGATTTTTTCGTTACTCAACAAAAAACTGAATATTAATGACGCGACATTTTTTGAAGTACGTCAAGTAATCTGTCAGTTTTTACCTACTGATATAATTTTTTCGATTTTTTTTTATAAATTCATATTTGTACTCAATTGCTAAATAAAATAATGAAAGAAATTTTTCAGTTTAAATGGTTGCCATTGTTTGGTAAACTTTTTATTGAATGTGAGTCTGAAAACCGAATATTAATGACACTAACTGTAGCAAAGATAAAAAAAAATCGAACATAACAAGGTTACATTTCATAAAAATATCACAGTCCCTATTTGAAAAAAGAACTTATTTAACAAAAAAACTGATATAAAAAAATTATAAAAAATAGAAAAATGTCTATTACAATAAGTAAAAAATAAGTTTAAAGTACTAAAGAGATATAGATATCATCGTCCGACAAAATCAGGTTTGTTTTCAGGAGAGCAAAAAAACTGTGTTATTTTGAAACATGTAAATGTTTTTATATAAGTATTTCGTAAAATTAATCTTAAATAATTGTAGATTTGAGAGGTATAGCGGAAGTGCCTCAAAAACTACACATAACTCATATTATTGTTCAGCTTCAAGAATAGTTTTTTATTTTAACACATAACAGTTTATGTTGAATATTTTTTCATAAATATGTAGTATACTTTTGCTAACTTCTGAACCGACTAATATATCATTAAATGATTTGGTGGGTGAATTTATGACACATCAAGTTTTATAATAATGAAATAAACACTTTTTCTGTCAAAGATTTAGGGCCGGACATTTTAAATGCGTACTTTTGTTTCAAATGTGACTTGTTTTATTAACAACTGACTTTAACATTCAAATATTTTATTCAAATTAATTTCGAATGTCACCATTTCGAGTAATTTGTAAAGCACCAAATAAACATTTACTCGTTTTTGAAAATTTCTCGTTTTGAAAACGATTCGGTTTACAGAACATACCCGATCACCTGAGCATAACATAGTTTTTTAAACTTTAAAGTTATATACATTACATTGCTATTTATATAAAAATCGTTATTATTTGTTATTTCATTGATTTCACAACAACAATTTTATCGTTTCAGACCTTTGTTATATGAAAGCGTTAAACGCGTGCAAAAATATTGTGGTAAACCTTAAAAAATTTATAGAGCTTAAAACCCGTTCTATTTCTACATGTTAATATGGATGTGACAGAACTTGTATGTCAATTTTTACTAAATAGGTTTATATCAACTGAATCCATAAAGACTCAATTCTCTCTCAATTGCATTAATTGAATCATATTCCATATATTGTCTATAACAGACCAAATTTCGCTCTTCGACTCTATTTGGAATGCTGATGACATTATAATTATCTCTTGTTAGACAAAACACTTTTTACATTAATTAAATTAAATATTAAAGTCAGAGTTTGATATAGCGCGTATTCCTTGAATCAATTTTCTAACAATACAAAAAACATCTTGAAATGCACAATTTAAATTTTTAAATGACAAGCATGCTCAAAACAAATTTGATTTAAAATTTTTAGTTTAGAGCTCTTAAGAAAAAAAAAAAATTAAAAACTAATTTAAAAAGCACTGAGCGCTGAGCACTACAAGTATCTTCATATTTTTTCGCGTTTAAAATTTTAAAAGGTGACAACATTGCAAAGCGAGTATAATGAGTGATGCTCACAGCCTATCCATACACCCGCGAAGCACATATACTAACAAAGAATAAGATAGTGTATGTGTGGACACAACAGCTCTTGATACATTTTACACTCAAAATATGCTGTTAGTAAATTCAAATTAAACATAATTTCAAACAATATTATTTTGATTTAAAAACCGCTCTATAACACGACCTATTATACACGACATGTAGAAAGACACTTATGACGCCAGGAGAATTTCCAACACATTGGTTGCATTATCGGCCTAAAATTTTAATAGTATTTTTGTGTCAAAATCCAAATGTAGGCAGCACTTGTGTGTAAATACATGTGAAGATCTGCTCAAACAAAAAAGTCATTAAATAATAATAGATTCTCAGCTATGTTTATTATTTTGACATAACTACGTGGTATGTAGCATATGCAGCTTTATAATGACGTCAATATTACGCCCAAGCTACATGCGCACGTGTTTTTTTATTTGCCGATTACAACAGCCTTTTTTTCATACGAACCGAATGAGTTTCAATTTATTTTAATTTCAAATTTCAGTAAAAAAGATTTTTTTTCTTTTATTTTCAATAGCTAAAAACAACCTGCACATAATTAAAAGTATTGATTTTAAATCGTCTGTTTCAAAATATTTTTCTTCTAATTTGGGACACAAGTATTAATTTGTGTATTCAAAATTTCAACTTAAGCAGGTGTGGCATGTCTACCACTGTTTTTCTAAATAATTTATTATATTGAGTGCACAGATAATCATCAATATATTGTGGTTTGCTTATTAAACAATAAACAAAAAAGATTTTACATACAAATACCTTGGTAAAAATTTACCTACCTGTAAGATTTACTTTAATTTTTTTGAGTGTAACCTGCATGCATTAAATGTACATTAATAATAATGTCTTTAACATTACAAAACGTAGTGTTGATCATCATCATTTTGATTAGGTTAAATAACGATTCTCGTTGGGCAAAAGTTAACTAAGCTTGTAAGTACTTATAATTTTAATGTACTCGGTATACGTACATTATTAGCGCTTGTGCGTGTGAGGTTGTACCTTACAGAACATTAAAGTACATTAAATAATGTTTATTTTCGAACACTGATTAGTACTAAGATTTTTAAGAAAAAATTTTAAATAAAATATTTAAAAAATAATGCAATATGTAAATAGTTTTTATTTCAGCTTAAATTTACTAAATATAAATTTTAACTACAAATGGCTACATTTTTATATTTTGTTTATCTATTAACTTAACTTCACTAAATCAAAAAAATTTTCTTTTTGTGTTCATATCGCTCTTTTTGTTTTCATATCGCTTAAACATGCACAATCTTGTTATTTTTGAGAGGTTCTACACAAGAGGAATTGAATTTCACAATATTATGAAATTCCATTAAATTTCATTAGATATTTTTTTTGTGAACACCAATTGTTTTAAAATTTTCTCATCGATGTTTAATAATATCAAATAAGAGGTATCAGCTATTAGATAAGGTATCAGCTATTAGATCAGGTATCAGCTATCATATCAGCTTATCAGGACCTGGTCTTGTTTTCAGATCAGCTTATCAGGACCTGGTCTGGTTTTAAGATCAGCTTATCAGGACCTGGTCTGGTTTTCAGATCAGCGTATCAGGAGCTGGTCTGGTTTTCAGATCAGCTTATCAGGAGCTGGTCTGGTTTTCAGATCAGCTTATCAGGACCTGGTCTGGTTTTCAGATCAGCTTATCAGGACCTGGTCTGGTTTTCAGATCAGCTTATCAGGTATCTGGTCTGGTTTTCAGATCAGGTTATCTGATTCAGATTGATTTATCAGTTTACAAGTAGCTAGTCATTTATAACATTTATATGAATGAAGTTTCAGGTCAGATGAAATAACTAAAGTCAATCTTTTATGAGCAGTAATTTATATATTTATGAAATTGTCAAATTGTTTTCTATAACGAACATCATTTAATTTATCATCAAAAATCAATATTCATCCTTCCAACAATTTTAATCGGCGCCGGAATGCCCAGTTCACTACTACTACAACTTCAAGTTTAAAAACATATATTTATACTAAAATTATCTATATCAAGTCAAATATGAATATCTGAAGAAGCTAATTTCATAATTAAAAGAGTGGTATATTATACGTTTATAGATATTGAATCTGTTTTTCTTCTAATGAATAGAGTTGTGCTTATCAGCGCCTTTGAGTGACCGCTCTCTTCAGCTCAGCTCACTTTACTGAATTATTTCATTCAGTTGGCTCAGTAGCTCAGTTCATTTGTAGTGAAACATTTTGTGAAGCATAAAGAAAGAGCGAAAACAGAAGCATAAAAAGTGACAGATTTATAGAGTATGTGTGTGTGTCAGTGTGTGTGGTCATACACAGCGTTACCGTTGGTGCTACTAAAGTAGCAATTTGCCACTTTTTCGACTGCTTGGATACTATTGTGCTACCTGTACAAAATGCACCCAAATTTGAAACTTTTTCTAATTTTTACCACTTTTTGATACTTTTTATTGAATGAAGATATACTTTCTTGTACTTTCGATTTTATTGATATAAAAGCTATGCTGTTTAATATATTAATATGTAAGCAAGCTTATACTAAATCTTTTTTTTGTCATGCGTGGTTAGCTTATGCATATCTTTTGAATAATTAATATGCCCTCGCTGGCTTATATTCGTATACCTCTGCCTGTATGGATATGTAAATATTAAAAATATTTTCCTATTAAAATATGTAAATATGAACAAAAATTGTTCGAACAAAAATTTTCAATTTAGAATAAAAAATTATTCGAATTATTTTTGTCGTGTATTCGAACAATTTCCTTAACTGCTTTGTATAAAAAGTATATAACATTGTATAACTTTTTAATTTGTTATTAATGGGGTGTTAAGTAATCAAATTACTCCAAATTATAAATACTTGTGTAAGCCTGTTTATATGTATATGTTCGCTAAACGCATCTTTTCTTCCTAGGAAAAGATAATCAGCGGTGTTCTGTAAACCGCGCGTTTTGAAATCGTGCGATTTCCAAAATCGAAAACATTGTTCTGCTGATCGGACGGTTTAGTGCATTCAAAGTTAAGTTCGTATAAAATATATTAAACAAGTAGAACACTAAAACCAATTAAAAAGCTGCAATTAGTCACCTTTTTAATTGAGCTTTGGCCTGGAAATTAGGTGATTTCAAAACGTGCGATTTACAGAACACCCCTGAATACCTCTTCAATGGAATTAGATGGTGTCTCACAATTCATTATAAAGAGTTTAAAAAAATAACTGCTGTTCTCTAATCGAAAGCCTTAAGAATCGAATTATTGAACGACGTAAAAAAGCATTAAATGCCTTAATATTATTCCTCAGCTTTCCTATCCAATACTAATTTTTTCAAATACGCCACAAAAAGCGGAAAAAGAGTACGCGAATATTTTGTTTTCATGATTGTTTGCGTGAAAGTGAATAAAAATAAAACAATGGTTATTAGGTTCAAAAAAAAAAACAAGGACAAGTATTCTCAGTTTATTTATATTACCTTTGATTTGTGGTAAATATGGCGTATTTGTACGTAATCAACGAACGAACTTTCCAACAATAATTTAATTTCTATAATATACCTGGTAGCGAGTGCAATGTTTAACCTAAAGACCGTTAGCGGTTTACTCGTCAGAATCTATGTAAAAACTCCAACACAAAGATGAAAAAAGGAAATTATATTATTTCAAATTTAAATTAAACAATGCCGGTCACCTTGCAACATCAAATTTTTGCAAATAAAATAACTTAAAAAACAAGTAATATACGAAGAACAAAGTCTATAGGATGTAATTTTCTGCAGACTACATACTGCACCCATGTGGGTAGGGTTTTAAAAACCAAATATTTGTCCCCTTAAAAAGGAGACTGGCCAGAAATGACCCAACCAAATATGGTATACTGAGCCAACGGAAACCCAGTTCGAGTATATTTTGTCTTTCAAAATAAGTGGAGCGACTTCCGGACCTATCACAAGATCGACTCTTCCCGAAACGTTAAAATGAGGGTCTGCCAAAATGCATACCTGCAAATTGTTCCCGAATGGAATTGTCAACCGTTTGGATCGGTGTAATCACTCCTTTCATTTTTCGTACTTTAACGGTTAGCTGGACCTGTTGGGATGAGTCATATATGGAGTTAATGCGGATACACGAAATGGTTTCCTGGTCCATGGTGGTCACGGGTAGCTTAAGGTTTTTAACCAAGCTGTCAAACACATAACTCATACTGCAGCAAAAGTCGATGACTGCCCGCACCGGTATGAATTTGTTTCCCGCTTTTAAAAATACCTTAATCGTAGGGGAAATGGTTACCACGTGCCGAATAGGCCAATTAATAACGGGGGGTAACGCGGATGGATTTTGCGGGACAGATTGAGCCTGTTTCCTTTGCTGGCCATTCGAGGTCGTTCTCTTTTCTGAGTGTAAGAGAGAATGATGCTTCCCCTTACACTTTTTGCACTGACCTTGGCTTTTACAGTCGCGCGCCACATGATCGTGCGAAAGACAACGCGAACAGTAATGATGCAAGAGCACCATACGAATTCTTTTTTCAAAATTCATTTTTTTTAAACACGCGACATCCAGCTAATTTATGTCGACGATTACATACACGACACACAATTTCAGAAGCCGTTGGCGCAACTTTCGAACCCGAAGCTTCATTGGCACCTGATATAATATCAGGGTTTGACGACGAATGTGCAGCTACAAGAGCTGCACCCACTGTTAACTAGTCAGAATGACTAGTTTTGTAATCGGTCGCTTTACAATTCCGTTTTCTGTACGTATGTCCGCGACTCGTACGTGATTATCACTTCCTGGGTAAGTACGAATGACTCTGCCTAATTTCCAAGAAGTCGGAGAAAGTTGCTCATTCCGAATGACTACTAAATCCCCTACAACTATATCACGCTCAGGATATTTCCATTTATATCGCTTGTGTAAATTAGACAAATACTCTTCTTTCCATCTGAGACAGAAATTCTGAGCAAATGCTTTAATTTTGCGATACCTGTTCACTATACTAATCGGAGATTCCAAAAAAAATGGTTCTGGAGGAGCTAGAATTGGAGATCCTATCAAAAAATGACCTGGGGTAAGAGCCACAGGCTCATTAGGATTATCACTCATTGGGCAGAGCGGACGAGAATTAAGACATGCTTCTATTCGTGCAAGGACGGTAGAAAGTTCTTCAAAAGTATATTTAATTGATTGAACCTCTTTGCGAAAATGAAGTTTGAAGCTTTTAACTCCCGCTTCCCACAAACCTCCCATATAATTAATTGTTCTTGAAACAATTTTCAATATTTTGAGTATAACACAAATGTAAAAAAACAATTTTAAAATAAATATATTTTTTTATTATTTTATTCAATAATAATTTTTTTATGAAAAATATAAATTGTTGTTTGTTGATCGTTATAAATCAGAATTATTAATGAAAAAATATTTGACAAAAATATAATAGGAATTCCAAAATAAATATAATTAATTATATTAATACATATACATAAATACATAGAGAAGATAACAGTAACAAAGTATAATAAAAATGGATAATGGTTACACATATAACTCCCCCACCCTTTGAATATACATTACTCCTGAAATGTGGTGATATGAAATTATTAAGGTTTTAAATATACAAAGATATTATTTTACAATTCTCAACTTTTATTTAATTTTAGAATAATTTCTGCCAGTTATTTTTCTTTCAAATTTAACATCCGGTATCTCATTCTGGTATTTAAAAACTCTTTTAACCAATTGCCTATCTCTTTTACAACCATTTTCATCTATAAAGTTTGTTTTATTTTTTTCTTTGACTTGTTTTATTATATATGTATTTGGGTTTTTGTTTAAGATTTTGAAATCCCAAATTCTTTACTAATTCTCTTTCATTGTAATCATGACAATCTTCCCTTTCATTGTTTATTTTTTGCATTCTATCGATTTTATTTTCACAAATTTTATTGTGCAACATATACCAAATAGATTTGTCCACCTTATTATGGAGTAAGTCATTTGGTTTATAGCCTGTTGTATAGTGTATTTAAATAGTTTATTGGAAATGGTGTGTTTAAATTGTTTATTAATTTTTCAGTATTACTGAGCTCTGCAGCCGCTTTTCTTCAGCACCAGAAGTGCCGATCTTGATAGAGAAATGAAAGATCTCACTTGATTGCTTGATCAATTATTTCTAAATTTTATTTACAAAAATCACTAACTTATATACTAACTTATTCTAAGGGTCAGCATTAATGTGGCAATACAACAAACCAATGGTAGATTTACTGTTCCCATGGAACTTTGCAATCTTGACAAATTTTTGGTTATCAAACCCAGCAACAAATCAATACCAAAAATTTCAATTTAATTTCACATTATAAATTGTTTTATGCCAACAGTTTGCTTCACACAGTATTCATGTTACAATTTAGAGGATTATTTCTCTTGCTCTTTGTAATGAGTTATGAAGTCTAATCTTTAGTTCATTTAAATAGTTGTCAATATTATAAATCTTTCTAGTATCACTTAAAGTGTCGTTTGGCAGTCTAGGAAGTCTACCAAAAATTAGTTCAAATGGTGAATAGTCTGTATCGACATTTGGTGTCGTATTAAAAGCAAAAGTATAATATGGTATCCACTCATGCCAATTATTGTCATCTACAAAATTTAGGAAATATTCATTTAAAACGCGATGATTTCGTTCTATTGTACCTAAAGTTTCATAATGGTAAGGCGTTGAGAAATTTTGTTTTATTTTTAATAATACACAAATCTCTCTCATTAATTCATTGGTTCAGTTCCTCTATCTGTTTTGAGAATGTTAAATAGACCGTATTTTAATACAATATGTTCTATTAAAGCCTTCGCGACTGTTTTGGCATCTTTGGCTTCGATCGGACAAGCAACAACATATTTTGTCAATTCGCACTGCATTGTAAGTATGTATCTAAATTGTTCGAATGGTCTTAATGGTCCAACTGTGTCCATTACAACAGTATCAAAACCGTGTGATGGTGTATCTGTTATAGTAAAGGGTTCTTTTGTATTTTTTATCTGTTTATGTTTTTGGCATGAATCACATGTTGTTATGTATTTTTTTTTACCATTTTGTTCATATTTTTCCATATATATCTTTGTTTTAATTTAGAAAGTGTTTTCCTAATTCCAAAATGTCCTCCATGTGGTGAGTCATGAAATTCTTCTATCAATCTGTATTGTGTTATATTATCTTTTATTTCTCTTGGCATTCTGTATATAATTATTTCTATATCATTTTTCTTTATATTGTTATAATTTTCCTTCAATTCTTCGGCCGTTATATATTTAAATATTTCATCATTATCATATAGTACGTACTTTTTAAATTTAAATTTCTTCAATCTTAATAAAAGTTTCTCCATAAATGTTCCTGAAAACATAGGATTTTCGCTTTTATTGCATATTATGCGCGTTATTTTATCATTCTTTTCCTTTAGTTTATTCTTTAATTGTTGCTGCAGCTTATTATCATATATAAATTCAATCTTTTGGGTACCCTTAATGTTATTTATTGACGTGCATTCCCACATATGGAGGTGATCAGTCTCCTTTCGAGATATGCAGTCGTTCTTTTTATTTTCATCTTCATCATATTTATTTTTCATTTCGTTGTTAAACATATTTCTTGTTATAGCCAAGGTTTTCTTTTCTTTTTCATCAATACCAAGGTGTATTTAAACAGGTGGCAGCGTTACTTCAGCTGATAATTTTTTGCTCTATGTGCTTTGTAGCTAACGAATGTCAAAAACTTCGTTTTGTTTTGGTTTTGGTACAATTATTTTTGTGCTTTTGACATTCTTCGGTTCTTTACACAGCTATGATTGCCGTATTTTTGTATAATAAATCCTTACGCAGTCACCTGTATAATTACACCATGATCAATACAGATTGGAATCATGTCTCTTAATATTTGTGAGTTTATTTCTACACGCGATAGAGCGTCTGCGTTCGTATTATTCGATCCCTTTTTATATTTTATATCAAAGTCATAATCCGATAATTCAAGTCTAATTCTGGTTAATTTTGAAGACGGGTTCTATGGGTAAACAAAGCAATAAGAGGTCTATGGTCTGTGACTACGGTAAATTTTCTACCATATAGATATGGTCTAAAAAATTGTATTCCCCAATGAATACCTAATAATTCTTTTTCAATTACTGATTTATTTTTCTCATGTTTATTCAATGTTCTACTTGCATATGATATGGGTAAATCGTTTCCGATTTCACCCTGTGAAAGAACTGCTCCCAAAGCTACATTTGAAGCGTCTGTCGTTAAAATGAATGGTTCGTCAAAGTTGGGATATCTTAATATGGGCGGGTTTTTTAATTTGTCTCTTAGTGTCTCAAATGCTATTTGGCAATCTTCTGTCCAATTGAAAATTACTTTTTTTTTAAATAAATTATTAAGACAAGTTGCCGTTTTGGCGAAGTCTGGAATGAATCTTCTGTAATAATTGCAGAAGACTATAAACTGTCTAACGTCGTCTGGGTTTTTTGGAACAGGATATTGTTCAATTACTTTGTACTTCGTCGGGTCGGTTTTTATACCATTGTTTGTAATCAAATGTCCTAAATACAAAACTTCTGGTTTTAAGAAACAACATTTTAATGGATTCAGCTTCAAATTGTATTGTTTTAGTCTTTCTAAGACTCTTATGAGGTTCTCATTGTGGTGCTTCAAACTGCATCTGAAAATAATGACGTCGTCAACATACAAAAATGCTTCTGATTCTAACCCAGATAATGCTATGGTCAACATTCTTTGGAAACTGTTAGATGATATTTTTAAACCGAATGGTAGTCTTGTATATTGAAAGTGACCGTTTGGTGTAGAAAATGCTGTTAGTGGTCGTGATTGTGGTTCGAGTTCTATTTGGTGAAATGAGCTTGTCATGTCTAAAGTGGAAAAATATTTAGCTCTACCTAATCTGTCCAATACATCTTCAAGTCTGGTTAAAGGGAATTTGTCGTTTACTATCTTGACATTTAAACGTCTGAAATCTACAACTAAACGCCATTTTTCCGTGTCGTTCTGTCCTTTTTTTGGTACTAATAATAATGGAGAATTATATGGACTAATAGATGGTTCTACTATGTCTTTTTCTAATAACTCTTGTACTTGTTTACTTATATCGTCTAGTTGAGTTTGTGGCAGTCTATAGTTTTTAATGTAAGTGGGCGTGTTATCATTTAATTCAAAACTTTGTTTATAAAAATTGTTTACCGTTAATGGTTCATCCTCAAGATGAAATACTTCTTGATATTGTCTTAGAATATCACATATGACTCTTTTATTTTTTTCTTCAATGTTTTTGAAATCTAGTTTTTCTAGTAATTTATTAAATCTTTGCTCTGAATGTTTATTGTTATTGCGCATGTTAGTTTAACAAATTGTATAATTTTTTAATGGTATTGTTGTGATTCCCAATTTCTCTAGGCGCACTGGTTCCTCTAAAGTGTTCAAAATTTTAACATAGCGTTGGCCATCTTTGGGTATTATAGTGTTTGCTAAAAATACTCCATTCATTATTTCCTTACTACATGTGACACTATCTTCTTTTATGTCAATATTTATAGGTACTATCTTCTCTGTTCTTGGAGGTATAGTTATATTATATATTCTTTTTGTGTTAATCTCTATTGGGATTGTTATTTTCTCTCCCTCTATGCAAGTATTTAAAGTCAGTGTTTCATAGTCAATCTGACAGTTGTATTTACAGAAAAAATCAATTCCCAAAATTGCATCAGTAATGATTGGAAATGCTTTGTCCACTAATTGAAATCTGTGTGTTAGTGTTTGTTCTTCTAATATTATCTTCAAATCAGCAGAACCTACTGTTTCTTTGCATTCATTTGTAATGCCACTCAATCGGCAAATATTGTCAGTATTTTTGTAATAGTTGTATATTACATTTTCTTTACAGAGTGATATCTCTGAACCTGTGTCTATTAAAAATGTTAATTTATAATTAATGTTTTTTACCGTTAAGAAAAGAAAATTCGATGTCCCAATATGCAGTGTATAAACCCTTAATTTTCCCTGTTCGGAGATTCGTAATGAGTCTCCAGGGTTTGTACGTTTCCCTGTTGTTGTACTGCATGAACATTGGAGTAGCTTCTTCCTCTTGTGTTATTATTGTATCTATTACCTCTGTTGGATGTATTGTTGTTATAGCCATTGTAATTATTGTTGTAGTTGTTATTGTGTCTGTTATTGTTATTATTTCTGTTATGGTTTCTGTTGTTATTGTTAAAATTTCTGTTGATATTGTTATAGTTTCTGTTGTTCCTGTTTATGGTAAAATGTCTATCCATCTGTGGATTGAGATGATTTCTGTTTCTGTTATTTCTAATTCCTGAATTATCTCTATTTGTGTTATTGTAATAATTTCGTTTATTATTGTTTATTTGTAAAGTTGTAAATGTATCTGATAGTTGTAATGATCTTTCCTGTGTACTTGCAATGTCATAGGCTTGTGCCAAAGTCTTGGGTTGTGCAGCTATTACAGCGGTTCTTATGTCTTTATATAAACCTTCTTGAAAAATTTCTAGAGCTAGTTTTTCGTTCATAGTCTTAATCGTAGAGCGAGCTACTTGATTTGAACTGTCCTCTAGTTCTGAAATTTGTACCAATCTCAAGTCCGCTATTAAAGTGTTAATTCGTTCTTTGTAATTAAGTACATTTCCTTTTTGCTTGGTATTCTTTAAATCAAAATGTGTGCTGCTTGCCGTTCTTGTGGATTTGAAATGTTTTGTTAGAGTTGTTTTAAGTTCTTCGAAAGTTTCAGGTGTGTTTTCTATACTCAAAATATCCCTGACTCTGTCTACTAATTTTATCGCCACTACATATTTTAATAGGTTATTTTTTCCTTGCTCATTTAGTTCAGAATGAACCATTTCTATCATTGAAAGGAAAATATTAACATGTTTTGGCTTTCCGTCGAAGACTGCAATTATATCCGAAGCCTTTTTGCTGTCAAAGTTCGACATGATTTTAGGATTTTCAACTTCTTGCTCTATTTCTAATTTTTCTCCTTTATGTTCTGTCAACAGCTGAATTGCTTTTTCTCTCAAAACTCTGAATTGAGTAATTTTCTCATCTCTTAAGGGATTTGCTAAATGCCCTACAAGTTTTTCGAATTTTTCATTCAACTGTTGTATTGACTCAAATTTTTCCTGTATAGTTTCTTTTGTGTATTTCTTTGCTATCGATTTTCTAGCATTCGTAATTAACTTTTCTAATTCTTCAAAAATTTGTTCCATTAATTATATTTATTTCTACAGCATTTGATAAAAAAAAAATTTTTTATTTAGATTTTCTCAGGGACCGAAAATAATTGTTATTTTTTTATTTTAAATAAAAAGGTTACTGTAAAATGTGTTTTATTTGGATTGGGTAATTTTTAACCATTACCGTAAGAGATATTTTATTTTGGTTATTGTAACCAATCTAAGTGAGAAATATTTTTTTTGGTTACGAATAACTATTATAGCAACCAACAAAAATTTTTGGTTACCAATAACAATTATCTAAAGAATTTTAATTTTTTGGTTACATAAGTAGCAATTATTGCTACCTAAATTACGGTATTTTACTCGTAGATGTATAAGATGCATTTGTAATGCTATGTTTAGACGACGAGTTGAATCACCTGCTTCGCTCTCTGAATCATGTTTATGAATCATGCTGTTTAGACTACGCATTAGTGCTTCGTATGCAGCATGCCAATTGAGTGCTTTTCGTACTAGATTTAGAGTTTTTTAATTCATAACAGTGCGGAATTTTTCAAATTGTTGCTTAAAAAAGGCACTAAATTGGTGCTTTTCATCTTTGATTTTAGTGCTTTTTACAAATCTGCTAAATATTAATTTGTTAAAGTGTGGTGGCTTTATTTTCACTTTTCAAAAACTATCTGATTTCACCCCTTTTAGACATGCAAAGTTTCCTTTGCATAATGTTAATTCAGCTGGGTGAAATACAAAGGAAGAAAAACTTTCATAGTGAGAAAAAATAATATATTTTTAGAAATTACAGAGGATACCATGCACGTTATAAAATAGTTTAATTACAATAATCTAATCACTAACCACTGAGGGAAGCAATGTATTGCTTTCTTGATAACGAAAGCTTCCAAAAATGCTTCTGAAAAGTACTAACGTAAGGCTCTCTAACAAAGTGGACAAAAGTAAAAAAAAATGTAAACCAGTAACTTTTGCATCTGAGTACATAAAAACTACACATTATTGCTTCTGTAAATGGAAACAGTAAGGCAAAAAATGAATATCTTTTTGGAAACTGAATAAATTGCTTCTAGCTGGCTTACTAAAACTCTTCTGGGAACCGGTAATTTTTGCTGGAATGGTGAAATTGAAGAAATAGAACGAAGTATCAGAAATTTAAGGATACATAAATGGACAAATTTGCTCAGAACTGATTAATTTTGGATTGATGTTCATAATTCTAGAAATTCAACTGATCATAATCTATTTCTAATACTGTCAATATTTCCTCTAGGACTATTAATATTACCATGTTCAAATGTTGAAGTAGAAATAACTTTTAGTGCTAATAACTATTTTAAAAGTAAGTTAGAAACACACTAATTTTATAAATCAAATTGTTTCATTCATATAAAATACGGTCTAAAAAGAAAAGGCTTATGTTGTTCAGAATGTAACATACTGAACCATGTTCATGTAAAAATTAATTCAGACGAAACACCTAAAAATCTAATTGTTTTATTAAAACAGTTTTATGGCCAGGGGAAAAAGATGAAACGACATTTCCTGAAACGAGAATTATAATTCTCGTTGATCACTCTTTTCTTAAAATAGTACACCATAATTGGAGTGTCTTCCCAAATGAACTTCAATTATTTTCCTACTCATATTCTACTTATAAGCAAAATCCAAATATGGCTCGATATAATTGAAATTATTACAAAAACCTATGAAATGTAGTAAATTTAAAATTGTAGTTAACTTAAATTTTTAATTTTTACTAATTCAGTACATTTATATGGCTAAGGCTTTCTTTGTATTGCAAATAAATAGATAAATATAAAAAACAAATAAAAATATATTTATGTACATACATACATATGTACATATATACGAGTACTTATTTCATTTAGTGTTTTTTTATGAACACACAGTGCTTTTTGCTCTGAAAAAGTTGGCATCACTGTTCGCGTGGCATTTTTTTATGTATATTCACACAAACATACGTATCATACGCACGTATATACATGCATACACCACGGTTGGTAAATGTGGCACGATCGTGCCATTTTTGGCACAATTCAATGATTAATAATGGCACGATGGCACGCTCACCCAAATTTTGGCACTAATGCAACATCCAAAATTTTTGAAAAAAGTTTTTAATATTGTATAAAATACTTCAGCAAAATTTGTAAAATCTGTTGTAAAAATGTGTACTTCTAAAAGCTGCAACAATGAAAGTATTAGTTTCAAGTAAATGACATCTTACATGTTGTTTTTTGTTCGCTTCTATTTTGTTCTCCTTGCCTAAATGGCGCACCGAGTCGCCTGCCTTTTTGTTATACATAGATTAGTCGCCGTCGAAACTATCGGTTTTTTTATATTTTGGCCAGTTTTATATCATTCGTTATATTCGTTCGTATATGTGAATTGTTCAAGATTCAACACAACTGACTCAAAAAACAAACAAATTCTATAAGGTCGCGTCCTTGTTAGCTTAAAAAAATCTAAAGTGGACGAAAATTTATTGTTGAAGACTGAAAGTTTTTTTTCTACTTGAATTGTTGAATTAAATAAATAAATAAAACAAACAAAAATGAAATGAATTCCTATTAATCAAATGTATTGACATTTAAAATACAAACTCAATAAAATTTTCAATTATTACAATATATTTCACCGTTTTCATGAGCCCAGCTGTGTATGTATGTACATTTATTTTTTGGCACTTTTTAAGTTATTTTGGCACTTTTTGGCTAACATTTTGGCACGAAACTAAAATTCTCAAATACCATCACTAGCATACACATAAACATACATACTTTACATAAATTCCACTCATGCGAAATCTTGTTTTTGAAGGCATCTCTATATTTTCTTCTTATTTTTTCTTTTTATATTATTCATAACTTAATTAAATTTATTTATATTAAACTCACATCTATGTTTTTTGGTTTGTTTTTATTTGCTTACAAACACACACATACACATATACCTATTTTGTTTTGATAGCTAGTTCAGATAAAGTGGCGATTAACTGCGATAAAAGTTATACTATGTTTAGACGGTACGTGCTTCGCTCTCTATTCATGCTTCACGCCCCAATCATGACCGAATCCACTTGCTTCGCCATACAAAATTATGAGAGCGAATCAAGTAGATTCAATATGAATCTACTTGCGAAGCACGTAAAATTGGTATCTTCTCTAACTTTTATCGCAGTTAATCGCCACTTTATCTGAACTAGCTATCAAAACAAAATAGGTATATGTGTATGTGTGTGTTTGTAAACAAATAAAAACAAACCAAAAAACATAGATGTGAGTTTAATATAAATAAATTTAATTAAGTTATGAATAATATAAAAAGGAAAAATAAGAAGAAAATATAGAGATGCCTTCAAAAACAAGATTTCGCATGAGTGGAATTTATGTAAAGTATGTATGCTTATGTGTATGCATGTATATACGTGCGTATGATACGTATGTTGTGTGAATATACATAAAAAAATGCCACGCGAACAGTGATGCCAACTTTTTCAGAGCAAAAAGCACTGTGTGTTCATAAAAAAACACTAAATGAAATAAGTACTCGTATATATGTACATATGTATGTATGTACATAAATATATTTTTATTTGTTTTTTTTATATTTATCTATTTATTTGCAATACAAAGAAAGCCCATATGGCTAATTATAAATGTACTGAATTAGTAAAAATTAAAAATTTAAGTTAACTACAATTTTAAATTTACTACATTTCATAGGTTTTTGTAATAATTTCAATTATATCGAGCCATATTTGGATTTTGCTTATAAGTAGAATATGAGTAGGAAAATAATTGAAGTTCATTTGGGAAGACACTCCAATTATGGTGTACTATTTTAAGAAAAGAGTGATCAACGAGAATTATAATTCTCGTTTCAGGAAATGTCGTTTCATCTTTTTCCCCTGGCCACAAAACTGTTTTAATAAAACAATTAGATTTTTAGGTGTTTCGTCTGAATTAATTTTTACATGAACATGGTTCAGTATGTTACATTCTGAACAACATAAGCCTTTTCTTTTTAGACCGTATTTTATATGAATGAAACAATTTGATTTATAAAATCATTATTGTATTTCTAACTTACTTTTAAAATATTTATAAGCGCTAAAAATCATTTCTACTACAACATTTGAACATGGTAATGTTAATAGTCTTCAGAAAATATTGACAGTATTAGAAATGGATTATGATAAGTTGAATTTCTATAATTATAAACTTCAATCCAAAATTGATCAGTTTTGAGCAAATTTTTCCATTTATGTATCCTTAAATTTCTGATACTCCGTTCTATTTCTTCAATTTCACCATCCCAGCAAAAATTACCGCTTCCCAGAAGAGTTTTTGTAAGCCAGCTAGAAGCAATGCATTCAGTTTCCAAAAAGCCGTTCATTTTTTGCTTTACTAATTCGTTTTACAGAAGCAATAATGTGTAGTTTTTGTGTACTCAGATGCAAAAGTTACTGGTGTACATTTTTTTACTTTTGTCCACTTTGTTAGAGAGCCTTACGTTATTACTTTTCAGAAGCATTTTTGGAAGCACCGTTATCAAGAAAGCAATACATTGCTTCCCTTAGTGGTTAGTAGATTAGATTATTGTAATTAAGTTATTTTATTACGTGTATGGTATCCTCTGTAATATCTAGAAATATTTTCTTTTTGCTAACTGTGAAAGAGAAAGTTTTTCTTCCTTTGTATTTCACGCAGCTGAATTAACATTCGCAAAGGAAACTTTGCATGTCTAAAAGGGGTGAAAGCAGATAGTTTTTGAAAGTGAAAATAAAGCCACCACACTTTAACAAATTAATATTTAGTAGATTTGTAAAACGCACTAAAATCAAAGGTGAAAAGCACCAAAAAAAGGCACTAATTTCTTTTTAAAGCAACAATTTGAAAAATTCCGCACTGTTATGAATTAAAAAACTCTAAATCTAGTACGAAAAGCACTAAATTGGCACGATGCACACGAAGCACGAATGCGTAGTCTAAACAGCATGATTCATAAACATGATTCAGAGAGCGAAACAGGTGATTCAACTCGTCGTCTAAACATAGCATTAGAGAAGATACCAATTTTACGTGCTTCGCAAGTAGATTCATATTGAATCTACTTGATTCGCTCTCATAATTTTGTATGGCGAAGCAAGTGGATTCGGTCATGATTGGGGCGTGAAGCATGAATAGAGAGCGAAGCACGTACCGTCTAATCATAGTATAAGGGGTAAGCTGGACATAAAATTTAAATATCTTTGACAAAGTTGACAAAACGGGCCGTTTTATTTATCAATTTCATAATAAAACAATTCAGGTATTTAAACTAATTATTTTGCTTTTTACTTTTCTTTTTCGACAAAATACGGGGTATTTTTCTTTTGCAAATTTCTACTAAAAATATTACATATTACAAAAGATATACTAATTCGCAAGGGATTAAAATAATCGAATAATCTCTCAAAACTGATTATATAGACCGCTAAAATCGGCAAGACCTTGTGAAAATTTGCTAAAAATGCGAATATGTAAAAAAAACTTCCAAAACTGCAAAAAACTGTGAACAAAAAAACTCAATAGATTTTAAGAATCAAAAACAATCTCATTTCCAAAAAACTGCGAAAATTCGCGAATAATTTCATAATTGAAAAAATGCGATAGAATTTATTAAAAACCGTTAAAATTGTAAGGAATTACAAAACTTGGAAAAATTTGCGACAATGACGAAAACTCTCAAATACTTGGTAACATCAAAGAGATATCAAAGTCTGGTACTAATTAAAAATATTTACAACTGAAAAAAAAAGAATTGGGAACAATCACTTTCATTGCGATATAAGAGAAAATTCGCGATAAATTGCAAACAAGTCCTAAAATTACTTACAAATACCTAAATATGTATGTATGTATATAAAAAATTCCAAAAAATTGGAAAAATTGACGAAATTATAAAAATTCACATTAAATTGCTAACATCAAATAGACAGATGGATTAAAAATCGGTAAAATGGTAAAAAGGCAAGATTTGGCTTAAAATCACTTTTATCGCAAAAATAGCGAAAATTGCAAACAAGCTCTAAAATTTTTTAGGTAAAATTATAAAGAATGTCGAAATGAATGACGAAAATTACGAAAATTTGAAAAAAAAACAATTGTTAATATCAAAATGATAGCATAGTGTGATATTAATTAAAAGTCGGCAGGATTATAAAAAGGGCAAAAACTGTAAAAAAAAATAATTCTATCATACAATAATGTAAATGGGTTGAATCACCCATTTTGTTAAAATTGTGCACAAGAGCAATAAGTTTTATTAAAAATTAATAAAATAAAATAAATCCTAAAGCCTGAAAAAATTTTGTTTCACATATTGCAAAAATTAAACAAATTCGCAAATAGTTTTCGGATACAGATTTGAATAATTTTCTCATAACTTTGCATTTTCGTACCAAATAGTATTTTGCATCTTTGCACCTAAACTGCCGTATTTTAGGTAGCAATAACCAAAAAATTAAAATTCTTTAGATAATAGTTATTCGTAACCAAAAAAAAATATTTCTCACTTTAATTGGTTACAATAACCAAAATGAAATATATCTTACTATAATCGTTGATTATAACCAATATTTAAATTCATAAATTTTAATGGTTAAATATAACCTTTTTGTCATTTCTCTTATAAGTGTTATGTCCCTGGATTTTCTTTATTTAAATTTTGTTTTGTTATTTATACATTTTGTACAGAGTTTCTTACAACCTGTTTCTTTATATAATGCTATAAGAATTTAAATATGACTACTAGTATGAAAATTATCAACAAAATTATTATAATTTCTTGATCTATTGTTATTTTATTTGTGTTTATAGCATTGGCATTCGCATGGCCCTCTACTTTTGCATCTGCGATGCCCATTTTGAGTTGTTCTAATGTATATTCTATTTTATCTTCCTCGGTTAACTGAAAAGTGTGTAATCCTAGATTCTTAACCTCTCTAACATTGAAGCCAAATTTTCTTATTCTTATTTCCAAATCTTTAAAGTATAACTTAATGTTATATTTATTTATATTAATTTATTTAAAATTTGTAAAATCTTAGCATAATATAAAATTTAAGGAAAAATTTTGAATTAAACTGGATTAAGGAAAAAAAAAAATATTTTTATTTATTGAGTATGTTGGTTGATGTCTAGTTTCTCCAACCGGTTCTTCTGAGTTCTATTAGTTGCTGTATCAATGTTTGTTTTTGTTTTCCCTGACTAATGCCTATTATGCGCTGAAGGTCCTTGCAGGTTTTTTGAAATTTTACCTTTTTTCCTCCTTTCTTCTTTTTTTTTGATTTTTGATTGGTTCCTGAAGTTTTGTAATTGTTGTTGGTAATTTTTCTGTCTAGCCTGATACTGCTCTATTGTGATTGGCTTAGGGCCAGCAGACTTTGGAGTCGGTGTATAGGTTGGTGGTTCTTCAATTGGTGTTCCTTCTGGAACGTACTCCTCTTGTATAAATTTTTGCCAGCGTTTGAAAATTTCGTTGACTTCCTCTTGAGTCATTTGGAAAAATAAATTTAAATGTTAAATTTTGTAGAATTCTTCAGCAAGGGGAGAAAAAAAAATTCAAAATTTCAAAAAGGCAAACATGCAGGATTTCAAAAATTTATCCTGTTTCTTTATATTCTCCAGAAATAGATTGGCAGGATCGCCATATAGTGTATTTAATTAGTTTATTGGAAATGGTGTGTTTAAATTGTTTATTAATTTTTCAGTATTACTGAGCTCTGCAGCCGCTTTTCTTCAGCACCAGAAGTGGCGATCTTGATAGAGAAATAAAAGATCTCACATGATTGCTTGATCAATTATTTCTAAATTTTATTTACAAAAATCACTAACTTATATACTAACTTATTCTAAGGGTCAGCATTAATGTGGCAATACAACAAACCAATGGTAGATTTACTGTTCCCACGGAACTTTGCAATCTTGACAAATTTTTGGTTATCAAACCCAGCAACAAATCAATACCAAAAATTTCAATTTAATTTCACATTATAAATTGTTTTATGCCAACAGTTTGCTTCACACAGTATTCATGTTACAATTTCGCTTGATACAAATTATTTAATACAAACAAAAAAAAAAAACGTAATATCCATTACTGCTGACCAACAAAAAATATTTAGCGTAAATAAAAATAAATTCAGTAAAGTGCGACTTTGACTCGCGCACGAAGGGTTCCGTACGTTGGGCTTTGAGCATTTTTTTAATACAGTGTTTTTTTACGTTTTTTTGATTATTTTTCGCTTTTTTCTCGTTTTGGCGATTTTTTAAATTTTGGCGATTTTTTTCATTATGGCGATTTTTTTCATTTTGGCGATTTTTTTTTTCATTTTGGCGATTTTTTTATTTTAGAATTTTTTTTTAATTTGGTGCTATTTTTCGTTTTGGCGATTTTTTTTATTTTGGCGATTTTTTTTGGGTTTGGCGATTTTATAATTTTGAGATTTTTTTGTTTTACCGTTTTTGAAAATTTCAAGAAGTTTGCTCTTACGGTTTCCAAGATACAGCAAGTTATGAAAATTACATAGTCGAAATTACATTAACTGATGGTACACCCTTTAATTAAAATTTTTTAAATTTTAGTGTTAATTGTTGTAGTCTGTATAAAAATACACTAACTTTACAAATTTCGAGTGCATATACATACAATTGTATGTATATTACATGGGATTTTAACATTTTTCGTTGCTCGTTTTGGCACACCCTTTAATTTCCAACTCTCATGTATTTGTTGTTGTAGCGGCCAAGGGTCTACACACTCTGTCCAAATTTCAGGTCCGTAGCTCTTACGGTTCTCGAGAAAATACCCTGTGACGGACAGACGGACAGCGTAGCGAAAACAATAGGGTTCCATTTTCACCTTTGGTGTACGGAACCCTAAAAATGAATTCAAGTTCAATGTCTTAGAGTAAATAAAATTCTTACAGTGCTTATGTTAATTATAGATTCACTACAGTTGTATTATGTATTGAATCATTATATATTTGAACAGCTTTTAAAACAAGTGTTTTATCATCATAATCATTATGTTTCTGTTCAAATTTTAAAAGTCTGATATGTTCATTAAGTGTGAGATGAAATCTTTCTATATCTGCATTACCTGTATGGGTATTTGGTGCAGTAAAATGATAACTTACTTCTTCGTAGTTAAGAAATTTTTTGATTTAAACAGTATTGGATTCATTGTCAGCAATTATCTTTTCTGGTTTTCCCAAAATAGCGAATCTTTCTCTTAATTTCTCAACAATTGTTAGTGAATTCTTATCATTTAAATAATGGATTGAAAAGTGTTTAGTGTTAAAAAGGTTGTTTGTTTGTTAAGAAACCATATATCAATGTAAATTATTTCGTTAGTTTGGATTGGAGTTTCTGTTACACATAATTTTGTTTTTATTGGTTGTCTATCGAACTTACACATATTGCATATAATACAATTATTAATGAATTTATGAATTTCCTTCCTTAAATTCGGATAATAGATTATGTCTTTTAATTCCATATATGTTTCTTCTATTTCTCTATGATTCTTGTCATTGTGAAACTTTTCTATTATCTATAGCAGATTTTCTTTATCAAAAATGTCTTTTACTAGTATAGAGCATTTTAAAAATTTCGTTTCTTTCGAGTTTGAAAAGAAATGGATTATCGTTGTTTGAAGTTTCTTGAATATATCAAAATTTTCACAAAAAATGGCCATAGTTCCCTTGATTGGAAGAATTTGTTTCAAAAATTCTAATACTTTATCTTCAGAATATTCTGCTATTGTAATCAAATGTCTTATTTTCTTTTGATATAAAATGTTTTTTTTATATTTAAAGTTTTTTCCTAATCTCACAATAAGTTGGTTTCGAAATATATTTACTGAAGAATCTGAGATAAAAATATGGTCATTTAAATCTTCTTTTCCGTTGTGTATCGTAGCTCTGTCAGAACAAACACTTTGATCATTTTCTTCCAGGTGGTGTATATCTAGGCGGCTAAAATAGTCTGCAACTTGATTAGCTTTCCCCTTAATGTATTCAATGTCAAAGTCGTATTCATTTAACTGAATTTTCCGCCTTTGTAATTTCATATTGGGTTCCTTTAAAGAATTAAGCCATACAAGAGGTCTATGATCAGTCTGTATTTTAAATTTTCTGCCATACAAGTAAGGCCTAAAATACCAAAACACAGAAGAACGCTGATGAGGAAGGTTTAGTGGCCTTCGAAAATAGCTGGCTGTTCCGTTCAACTATGTGTTGTTGTCAGAATATTTACAACTAACTTTGATGTTATTTGTTCATTAATAATTATCACATGTAATTTGGCTTAAAAAGCGTTACGAACTTTAGCCTATTCAATTCATAAGAATATAGAAACAAATACAGTTCGAAAAATAATAATTAAATTAACTAATTAATAGTCATTGGCTTGTGGCAAAAATAAAAAATTAAAAATTTACTTAATAGTAACAAACCAAAAAAGTTTGTCTTAAGTAGAACAAAAATAAGCAAATTAACAAACATGTGTATAGTTAGTAAGGAACAAAACGACAATGGTAAGACTGTTGTAATATATATAGAAGATGGTATATATATAGAAGATGGTATATATATATAGATGGTAACTTGCGTATACATTACGAAACACATTAGCAAATTGAAATGCAATGAATCAAACCAATTCACATATTCCATTTGCAATAAAGTTACGTATATAAGGCAGACATCTACATCAACTGACACCACACACAGTGGACCAAAACACAGAAGAACGCTGATGAGGAAGGTTTAGTGGCCTTCGAAAACAGCTGGCTGTTCCGTTCAACTATGTGTTGTTGTCAGAATATTTACAACTAACTTTGATGTTATTTGTTCATTAATAATTATCACATGTAATTTGGCTTAAAAAGCGTTACGAACTTTAGCCTATTCAATTCATAAGGACTAAAATATTTTGTTGACCATACAATAGCTAATAACTCTTTTTCAATTGCACTATAGTTACGTTCGTGTTGATTTAATGTTCTAGAAGAAAACGCGATTGGATGTCCATTTTGTGACAAAATTGAGCCTAAAGCATCATTGCTAGCATCTGTAGTCAGAGGATTCAATATAGTTTGTGTTATTCACATTTATGTGTGATCCTTTTTTAAGATATGAAATCATTGGGATCGCAATTGTACTATAATCCCTAATAAACTTCCTATAAAATCCGGTTAACCCTAAGAATGATCTTATCTGTTTTGTTGTTTTTGGTAAAGACATTTTTTGTATTACCTCAATTTTATTAGGATTTGGTTTAATACCATCAGGCGTTATAATATGTCCCAGGTATTCCGACTCATGTTTAAAAAAATTACATTTATCCACTTGTACTTTCATGTTATACTCAGATAATCTCTGAAAAATTTTTGTTAATGACAATATATGTATGTTCTTTTAGAGAGGTTGAAAATACCAATATATCGTCTAAATAAACAACGCATATATTATTTATATAATCCTGTAGAACTTCATTCATCATTCTCTGGAATGATGCTGGAGCGTTTTTCAAACCAAAAGGCATTCTGGTAAACTCATAATGTCCGAAGGAAGTTGAAAAACCTGTTTTATGTCTATCTTCTGGTAGTAAAGGTATTTGGTGAAATCCTTTAGCTAAATCAATTGTACTAAAGTACTGAGAATTTCCCAGTTTTGACAAAAGATCTTCCATATTAGGAATAGGAAATTTGTCTTCTATAGTCACGTCGTTCAATTTTCTATAATCAATCACTACCCTAAATTTTGCTTTTCCAGAGTTGTCAATTTTTTAGGAACAACCCAAATTGGTGCGTTATATGGGCTACATGATCTAGTTATGATTCCAGATTGAAGCATTTCATTTATTTGTTTTTTACTTCATCTTTGTAAATTTCCGGAAATCGATAAGTTCTAGAATAAATTGGAATTTCGTTAATTGTTGGTATTTTATGTCTATATTTTGAAATACATGATAAATCTTCACCTTCGATGTAAAAAATATTCTTATAGTTTGTAATTAATTTCGTTAATTTTTTAATTTCCTCATTGTTTAAATTTTCCGTCTTTAGTTTCCTATTTAAATATTCTATTTTTGGTTCGTAGAAATTAATATCTATTACTATTGATTTCAAATATCTCAAATCATTCTCATCGTATTCTGGAATTGAATGTTCATATACTAAAGGAATTTTTGCATTGTCAGTTATTAATAAATTTTCTTTTAAATCAATTTTCGTTCCTAAAGGTTTTGGTATATTACATCCTAAAATTCCGTCAAAATCACTAAAAATTTCTGTCTCAAGCATTTCAATTTTTATATTAGGAGAGTTAAATTCTTTAAAAAGGGGTATCGTTATTTTTGTTGTAGTAACAGATTTAGAAGAAATGGTATTCAATATAACCGGTTTTTCAAGTTCGGTTCTAAAAGAATTATGAAATAATTTCTTTTCACAAGTCAAGTGCCTGATCCTGAATCTATTAATAACTTGATAGGGACAGATCTGGTTTTTACTATTATACAGGGTAAAGCTCTTCTGTACGTTGTTGAAAATTTGATACTTCCACTTCCATTCTATTTGAGCTATTAGTAGTAGGTTGAGATTCATCTGAATTATTTTTATAATTACTATTTACATTACTAAAATTTCCCGACATGTTTTGATTCTGATAATAGTTTGATTTATTTGGCTTTTTTTGAGCATCTGAAAAACCGTACCTATTCCTCTGAAAGTTTTCAAAATTATTTGGTCTATGTTGATTTGTATAATTCTGGTTAAAGTTACCTCGATAGGGAATTTTTTTATTATTGAAAGCATTTTCGGTATTATTTTGTAAAAATTTATTAGAATTACTATTAAGGGAAGTTTGAGAATTAGTAAGCCATTGATTAGAATTGTTATAGAATTTTTTATTCATGTTTTCTAAATTAGATGAATAAGGTATGTATTTTTTGTTATAAAAATAATCAGTTTCTATCAAAATTTCTTTTGCTTTTAAAAGTGTGTAAGGATTTCTTGCATTCAATACTAGTTTTGGTTCATTAAGCAATTTGGAAATAAAAATTTTTAATACCATAGTTTCATTCTTTCTACAACTATACCACTGTTCATTTTCTCTATTTACACTAGTTTTTAAATTTAATTTGGTTAATAAGTTTAAATCATATAAATCATTAACATTGTTTCTAAACTCTGCTGTTTTAATTTTGTTTACAATGGATTCTACACTATCAGAAATATTAAAATTAATTCTTAAAATTACTTTTATCTCATCCCATTTAACAGGATTATTATTATTAATTAGTGTAATATTTGCCCTATTAATAATTTTATTTCTTACCCTTAAGTCAAATAAAGATATGTGAGTTGAATTAACATGCTTACGAATTTCCTCGACATGTTTCGTAAACATTTCCAGTTCTTCAGTCTTTCCATCAAATTCTGGCAAACCATCCAAAAGATTGAAGGCATCGAGAGACATTCTTGGTATTTGTTCAAATTTCTAATACGTCAACACACTGTTATAAATTTGCCTTGAATTAGGGATTCTTGATTGTTGGTGTAGTAAGATTCGTTCTTTTCTTGTTGTGGTCGTAGAGTTGTGCAAATTTAATATTTCCTTTATTTTTCTTTCCTCAGTTGAAGATGATGTTACTGCTTGCTATGTTTTTCGCGGCCTTCCGCTACAGTTTTATTTTCTATACTTTTTCAAATTTTATTTTGTAGTTTTATCTCACTTATTAGTTGATGCTTTTTCTTTCTTCCAATTGGTATTTCTTTTAGATTTACACTTCTTGTCTTTCGTATTTAATGGCTTCTTTTAAGGGATATGTTCTTTCTTAATTTTTTTAGGGATTCTTGAAATTTATTTTCAATTTACTTCAAATCTTTTAATTTTTTTTAGAAAATTTTATCTTGATGCACTAATTTTCAGTTTTTCCACTTTTTTTTGTTGGGAAAAATAAGACTTTTATTTGGTACGTAAACCGACTGCGACAATTAATTGTTCTTGAAACAATTTTCAATATTTTGAGTATAACACGAATGTAAAAAAATATTTTTAAAATATATATATTTTTTTTTATTATTTTATTCAATAATTATTTTTTTAAGAAAAATATAAATTGTTGTTTGTTGATCGTTATAAATCAGAATTATTAATGAAAAAATATTTGACAAAAATAAAATAGGAATTCCAAAGTAAATATAATTAATTATATTAATACATATACATAAATACATAGAGAAGATAACAGTAACAAAGTATAATAACAATGGATAATGGTTACACATATAACTATATGGGGAGCACCAGTAGGAATGAATCGCCAAGAAAGACCGTTAATTCCAAAGGCAGAACACATTCTAGCTCGACTCTCAGCCAAAAATGGTTTAAATTCCCTTTTTAGTTCTCTAGATGCCCCAACAAAATTTGTACAATTATCGGAAAATATAGTATGCGGGCAACCACGTCTCGAAACAAAGCGATTAAATGCCGCGAAAAACCTATCCGTTGTCAAATCCGACGTGACCTCCAAATGAATTGCTTTAGTAGAAAAGCACACAAAAATACAAACGTATGCCTTTAAAATTTGACTAGATCTAGCACCTGAACTTTTCATATCAAATGGACCGGCGAAGTCCACACCAGTGTTAGTAAACGGTCTTTCCAAGGTAGTCCTTTCCGGAGGCAGAGCTCCCATGATTTGACTACAAGAGCGTTTACGATCAAGTACACAACGTTTGCATCTATTGATAATCATCCGCACTAACGTTTTTAGCCTAGTAATCCAATACTCAATTCTTAAAATTCTCAGCATCAGCTGATTTCCACCGTGAATGGAAATTTTATGCACAAACTCAGTTAAAAGTACTGTGAATCGACAAGAGTAAGGCAACAATATAGGATGCCGTTCAGTATAAACTAATGAAGGTGATTTAGCTAACCTACCATTAAGTCGCATAACTCCTTCCTTATCTAGAAACGGATTCAAGCACAATAGAGAACCTTTCGAAAAAAGAGGTTTCTTAACTGCAAGACACTCGTACTCATCAGCAAAATGAACTTGCTGAGCGATAATGGCTAAACGCATTTTTACCTCTTTAACCTCTACTTCTGACACAGTATGCGATGTATATGAATGACAGCCTTTGTGGACTGTATGTGTATTTTTAAAAAATCTAAATAGAAAATCTCTCTAAAATATCCTCATAATTTGTAAAAAGTGAAGCATGAGATTTAACCGTACGAGCCTCAAGATCGGTGTCAAGTAAAGTAAGATTTCGTAGATTCCAAGATGATTTGTTATCAAGGAGCCAATGTGGCAATGGTGAAACGCCACGACTTCCCAAATCTGCAGGATTATCTTCTGATTTCACATGGTGCCAATTATGACTACCGGCAATTTCTTGAATCTTACAAACTCTATTCGCAACAAATGTAGTCCAAGAACTGGCGTCTTTTCTAAGCCAGGAAAGGACGATCGTAGAATCAGTCCAACAATAAACTTGACGAAGAGGTACATCAATCTCACTTAGTACAGTTTTTAAAAGTTCTGATGCTAACAGAGCACCACAAAGTTCTATATGAGGTATAGAAATTGTTTTAATGGACGCCACCTTAGTCTTACACGTCAATAAATGGGTAAATATCTTCGTATTGGGGTTTTCAATGTGAATATATATCACCCCCGCGTATGCCTTTTCCGAGGCATCAGAAAAAACATGAAGCTCAACAGATGACTCAGGTTCATATTGAACCCATCTAGGTATTTGTATATTGTTAACTTCCTGGTAAGAAGCAACAAATTTTTCCCATTCAGCCTTCGTTGAAGGTGTAATGAAATCATCCCAATTTATATTATCTTGCCAGACCTTTTGCATAATAATTTTTGCAACTATAATGACAGGTCCTAGCCAACCCACGGGATCAAATAGTTTTGCGATAATGGACAAAACTTCCATTTTTGTATAGTTAGATCGCAAGGTAATTGGATCCCCCTTAAAATAGAACACGTCTAAATGAGCGTTTCACTGAAGTCCCAGTGTTTTGGAACTACTTGACTCAACAAAGGCTAAAAATTGAGCATCGATTAAATAATCAGGGGGAAGATCAGCTAAAATTGCTTTGTTATTCGAAGTCCATTTTCGAAGTTTAAATCCTGCGGATGACAAAGCTACTCTAAGTCAGTGGTCTTCATTCATATTACCCAGCTAACGAAAATGTTCGGGTTTTTATTTATTCTCTTCGTGAATATTACAAACAAGATTGCTCAAACTAAAAAAAATCTAAAAAAACGGCTCCTTAAAATGTACCAAAATTACCTGCATTGCTAATATTTATTACATTATATTTTATTTTAAGTCTTGTACTGTATTTGGTGATATTGCTTTTATAATTCCTGAATACTGAAAATATTCAATAATTTAATCGAAAACCGTATATAATTTTCTAATATATATATATATATATCTTGTTCTTATTTTTTAACAACAAAAAAAAAATAATCACTTCTCGAATGTAAGAAAAAAACTTTTTTTAAATTTTAGTTAAATGAGACTATTACTTTTTTCAGTGTAATACTCTTATTTTAGGTGTGTTTCTCTTTGTGAAGACCACTGCTCTAAGTTGATCACGAGCTATCAACGCAGTGGTGACATCATGAGTCCCTGTTAATACGTCGCACAGTGGCGTGAATTAAAAAAAAGTGGTAAAAAGTCCGCAACTTTTAAACTAGTTAACCTATTTCGATGAAACCAACTGTTTTGGAAAGTAGAAGTGTTGAAATTTTTAGAAAGCACCTGTTGTAAGACAGGGTAGCTCCAAAGAGCCTCAAAGTGGGAAAGTGCGGGTATAGAAATTCTTTCGGAGCTTGTAACTTTTGTAAATAGGGACCGATTTCAATAGTTTTTTCAGCGGGACAATTTACGTTAAGAAATAAAAATAAAACATGCTTAGAGTACCATTTTATCTTTTTCAGTTTCCAAGTTATTTAACTTGAAAATTTTATTTTTTAATTTTTGGTCCTGACTTTTTTTATTCGTTAGTACATAACTTCTTTCTTACTTAGCAAAAATCAGTTTGTTTTATTGTTTTTGAAAGAAAACTTCATTACAATTCATATCAAAAAAAATTGTTTTGATATCTTTAAAAATTGTAGCAAGGAATAATTTTGCAATTTGGATTTAAAAATTGTAGCAAGGAATAATTTTGCAATTTGGATTTTTAAAAATTATGAAAACATTTGGTATATTTTGTGAAAAAAGTATTCTTAATTTTTTTGGAATATTTTAAAAAATTATTAGGTATTTGATAAAAACTTTGATTGTTTCTGAGAAAGGAGACATTGAGAAAGGCTGTGAAATAAATTTTGGAGATTGTTGTTGGTGCACCCTACATTCAGCATTGGTCGACAACTAGCAATTTTTTTTTTCAAAAAATCGATTTTCGGATGTGGCAAAAAATTCCACGGTCGTTTTTGTAAATTTTTTATTATAAATAAATTTGTTATAAGTAACCTGTAAGAAACTCTAGACATCCAACACATAAATGTAGGCAGGAGAGGAAATTTTCTAAAAATTCTAAAAGTTTTCTAACACAATTTTTCCCAATAAGAAAAAAGTCTTATAAAATTATAAATTGGGAATCATTTTAATTTTTATCAATAGTATACATTTAACTTTACAAACTGAAAAAAAAAATTATTCTCCTACCTTCAATACTTTTTGAAATATTCAAAGTTCAATTTTGATTAAAAATTTTAATTTTCTACTATTTTTATTTTTGTCTAAATTATTGATCTTATTTTCTTTACTTTTGTCTAAATTATTGATCTTATTTGTATTCCTTTGCCATTATATCAGTATTAAAATGTATACACAAATATAACACATCAGGTAACAATTTACGTGTTTTATCTGATACTCAAACAAACCCACAGTTTTTATGAACTCTTGAATCTGTTATTAAATACTTTCTTTACTTAATTACAATAAAATATAAGAATTTGTATACACACAGTATATTTATATACCCACAAGGACAAAGGTACCTGCGCGCACATCTCCAATATGGGGTTTTACCTGATATTTGTATCGGTTTTGTATTCGTAGCTTGTAAAATAGCTATATATTTAAGCTGCGATGCATTTAATATCATTATTTCAGTTATAGCTATCATGGATATAACAATTAAAAATAAATCGCTCTGCAAGTTAATGTGAGAAAACCTCACTGATGGGAGTACTCAGTTGGACAAGGTAGACCAAATGATGTACATAATATCTACTATATATGGTTTATCTGTAAACACAGATTTATCGAAAAAAACTTGAAAATTTTTTTAAATTATATGAAAAGAAGATACGTGAATGCAATAAATCAATTTCTAAATTTCAGAATAAAAATCAGGATTGGTTAGATATGGGACTATCTACGGAAATATACCCAAAGAAGTTTGGTCGGCCAAATAAAGATTACGATAACGTTCGACGCAAAAGGATTAAACAAGAAGACTTGATAAATACGTATTCGGAAAATGAAATCAAAGATTCATTCAAATTGATTTTAGCGAAGACTCAACTTAAAGAAGCAGGCAAAATCGTAGATGTGCTACCAGTTGCGTCTCCAAAAAGATTAAGACGGATGGTGGAAAACATTCCAACGCCAAAATATAGTAAACATTTTACGGTGGAAGATGCACTAGCACTCATTCTTAATTTGGGCGTTTCAAGAAATAAATACGATATCTTAAGGAAAGTGCTTAAAGTGGTTTGACCGCTGGCGACACGCAGAGGATCATTACGTCCCCCGTGCCCGCCGGTGCACGCAGTCAATTCAGCCACCGACGTTTGGGCGTATATTACCACCCGCTTTTTATTCAAATTCTCACTCATCATTTTTTTAGGTTTTGCGTTTTATACATTCCGCCATGTACAAGAACCGCCGACCCTCTAGGTAACAGACGCGGACCAGGACGCCGTCCAATATGGAGCAGACGCGCCTGGATTTTAATCGCCATCCCAATCCAATCCATTCATTACAAGAGAAGGACTCACAGACTGAATTGGAACAACGATTACCTCCTACCTATGATCAGAGCTCATTCCAATAATGTACAGAATAGGCAATACATTGTGACACTATGTTCAAAACGCTGACCTCAGCCGTGTATCACTTAACACACGTTACCAGCCGGCACCCACGAGGAGGGTTTAGTAGAAGGATTTCTTATGCCGGCCAATATGTGTCTTACTTATGACTAATTGATTATTATTATTAAATTTAATTTAGTATATAAGATGTGAATAAAACAAAATTATTAGTTCAGCAGTAAATCATATTTCTTGTGTTTTTATTGAACTTAGCGTTCTTCTGGTTAAAGTGCTTGAAGTGAACAGTGGCAAAGCAAAATAGTATCAATCCAGATTTATGTGTTTGGGTTGAATTCTACTATAGCCAGTTAGGAATTAACAACATATGAAGAGTTTTCAGAGAAGACAGAGGTGTTACACAAAAGAATGCTATAAAACTCGAATTTATCAATATTTTCATCTGAAGATGCTCTCTTAGGGGGAAAGGATGCAATTAATATACAAAAGTAAAAACAATTAGAATTTGCTTTTGAGTTCCAGGAAATTTCCAAAAAAATCGCAGAATCTTGTTTTTCGCCAGGCGCCACTAGGCAAGAGGAGCCACCATCTGATCGAGCTAAAAAATTAAGACTGTATTTATGACAGCAAACGAAATGCATATATGTATCAATTAAAGAAAACAATTTTTGTGACCAGTCTAATAAACATAATGGTGGCTATTCTGGAATACGCGTCGACTTGGTGAAATTTACATGTAGAACAAAAACAAAAATTCACAAATGTTAAAAATTTGTTTTTGTTTATCATACAAAATTTACCGTTTTTAAAAAAGAGAGCAACGCGTTGAAATTCTCACGTTTATTTCATTTTAGAATTGTATGGGAAACAAAAACAATTTTTGAAACTTTGTTTTTGCTTTAATGTAAAGTTTCACTTCTTCGACGCGTTTTCCCGAATAGCCACCAATAACAACATAGTAACATAGTGCAACCATTTTTAAAGACACAAAAAAACATAATGCACAGTGGGGACTTTTGCAAAATAAATGGTAATAAATCTGGAACTTCTAAACTACTGATTGGATTTATATGAAACTTCGAACATGCGTAGAGGAGAACTTAAGATTTATGGCATATGTCTCTGGACAGGAGTTACAGTGCGCCTAAGTTGACCACATGGGACTCAAAAAAACTTCTGAGGCTTGTAACTTTTAGACAAATTATCCGATTTTCATGGAATAAAGCGTTTTGAGCTAATCTCAAAATTTTTAAGAAATAATGTCCTTAGATGTGTTTTCGTATCACTCATAACTTAGATAATATTAGACTTTAATAAAAAAAAACCCCTATTAATATCTGCATTCGTGAAATCGGGAAAAGGCTAAGAATTCAAAATTTTAAAATTTTCCTGAAAAAGGCATGTTTTTTTAAGAAAAAATATCTTCATTATTTTCAATTTTGTGAAAAACTTTGTTTAACAAATACACTTTTAAACCACATAGCGCTAAAAACAATATACTCAGAATGTGCTGCTTACGGCCAATTATTTTGTATTTTGGACATGCAAGTTAAGAAACAATGTTCTTGTTTTATTAAAAAAATTGAATTTCTAGATACCTTAGTATCTTGAAATTCAATTCTTTAAGATGGGAACATCTTAAAGCAATCAAAAACATCCAGAAGATGCACTTTTTTCAAAATGCTGGCTTTAACTGTTTGCTTTGTGGAATAACTGGAGTTTCGGCGCTAAAAATGAGCAGCCTTAAACGTCTGGAGTATAATGATGTATATTCTTCAACTGAAAATGAATAAAAACGAAATCGAGCTTTAAAACATTGCTGCCTTCTCTAAGATAACCATAAACTTCCATGTAATCATTTTGATACTGTTAAATATACGACTACAAAAACAAATCCGTTTTATTTTTTATGCTGTTAACCGTTACCTTTTCAAAGTTATTTTTTTTTTATTTGGCTACATCATTTTCACACAAAAGTAGAGTTTTCTTACACAAAACACTGCAAAGAATTTAATAAGAATTTTTATTTAACGCATTCCTTGGAAAATTTTACAATCTGAGTTGCTAAGACCGAACATTCAAAAACAGCTCATTTGTAATGTCACGACCGTTACCTTTTCATTGATCTAAAAAAACCTTAAAATGCAGTTTCTATGCAATGATTCTTATTGCTTTTAGGGGTTGAAATTTTATATTTTTAAAATCAACAAATCATTTTGACATTGTATTTCAGGTTAAAGTTTTATTACGAAATTTCGTGTAAACCTGTCACGACCGTTACTATGGAAACACCCATATACAAATTTACCTATGAATTCTCTTAATATGTCGTCTACACATCGTTGGAAAATTGAAGGTGCATTCTTCAAACCGAAAGGCATACGTATGAATTCATACTTGCCTCCATTTACACAAAAAGCTGTTTTTTCCCTGTCACTTTCTTTAATTCTAATTTGGTGGAAACCAGATTCTAAATCTAAAGTTGTGAAGAATTTAGCTTTTCCTAAGTTTTGTAGAGTTGTGTTTATATCGGGGATAATATATCTGTCTGTAACTGTCTGTTCATTTAGTTTACGGAAATCTATCACCATTCTTCTTCTAGGTTTTCCGTTTTCGTCGACTCCTTTTTTATGTACCGTTAGCATTGGAGAATTGTAGGGACTGAAGCTTCGTTGGATTATACCATCTTTTAATAATTTTTCAATTTCTTTATTAACGAATTCAACATCGTTCATATTTCCGGGATATTGTTTCGTCCAAATTGGGTCCTTGCAAGTTGTTCTAATACTTGCTTCTATCGTTGTGGTGAAAGGCAAAGGACCTATTCTATTATTTTCCTGCATTAAATTATTTATTTCTAATTCGTATTGTTTATCTCCTATAGAGTAATTTATTTTCTGTGATAATTCTGGGACAGTGAACAATTTTTTTCCTATGTCTATGACTGCGTTTAATTGTTTTAGCCCTTCAATTCCTAGCATTAGATCATAATCATCATTACTTTTAATTTCGAAAAATTCTAACTCCTGATTAAATAATTTGATTTTCTGTTTATAATTTAAAATCGATTCACCGTGCATGGTGATCATTCTAAATGGTCTTGTCTTAATTCTAGATCCAATAATTAAATTTTTATTAATATAATTATGGGTTGCACCACAATCTATAAAAATTTTATAAATTTTTTTATCTTCATCTTTCATAAATATATAGAGCAACCCATTTATTAGTTTAAAGTCTTATAAATACTACTATTTTTATATCGTGACTTACTACTTTTTTCTGTTGTGGTGCTGCCGGTCTCATCTCTATCTTGGGTTGTTTCTATTCTATTGTTGCGCTGCAATTTGTTATTATTGTTAAATTTCCCGCTTTGATTTCTCATTCTTTTCCATGGTTGGCTGTGGAATCCTTGTAGGTTGTATTGGTTTTGTCTGGTGTTGCCAGAAGAGATGTCCATTGGCTCTGGCTTCGGGAAATTTTGGTGTAGTTGACGTTGTTGTTGATTCTGTTGGTTTTGTTGATTTGGTAGATGATAGGAGGGTCTTCTGAAGTGTTGATTACTTTCGAATCGTTGATGTGGTTGTTCTTTTTGCTGTATTTTTATATACTGGCCTCTGTTATTTCCGTGATGGTAATTATGTTGAAAACTTCTGTGGTTATCATCATGCTCTATAGTTTGAGCGATGGCATAGGCGTGTTCTAGATCTTTTATTGGGTTTCCGTAAAGGGTTGAACGTATGAAGTTATCATTTATGCCGTTCTTAAATGTGCGGACAGCATCTTCCATGGCATGTGCTGTCATGCACTTGATTGACTCAGGGGGATCTCCAGACATTGCGATTTTGGATGTTACCACTGTTAGTGCCTTGCTAATTTCATCATGAAATTCCGACAGTGATGACTTGCCTTGTCTCAATTTTGTTAGTTCGTCCTTAAGGACATACAGTGGCCGTTGGTCACAATACGTGTAATCCAATCTATTTAAGATTGCTTCGAAATTAAAAACTGTATTGTGATTTAAGAGGATATTCGCTGCTGGTCCAACTATCTTTGACTTGACAATAGATAGTGCCTCTACATATCTGTTGGAATTTGAGAGTCTACTGATACTATTCATTAGGCGTGTAGCATCCTCTCTCCATAATCGGTAATTATTTTTTGTTCCATCAAATGTGGACAGAGATTTAAATATATCCAGATTTATATCGTCCGGTGTATTATATGTAGCCACCTTTGGCTCTAAGGCTACGGCATGTGGTTGATTTGCAACTGTATTTATTGGTATTTGTTCCAATCTGCTGCGTAGCATAGCATTCTCTTGTTGTACGGCTTCCAAAGCTACTTGGAGGTTTGCCATCTGTTGCATTATTTGATTTAGATTTACTTGTTCCATACTTCGGTTTAAATCGTGGGCGTATTCCCTGGATGCTTTTCTCATTAATACTATTTTATTTTGGTTTACACTTTATGCTCCTTTCTATGAGGAATTTCTTTTATGTTTTAAATATCCTGTTCCTATGCAGGATTATTTGCTGTCCTTGCTGCGACAAGGAATTTGGTCCGCTCAACTGGAGAATATCAATATAATATTCTCCTGGCAGGATCGCCAGTTAAGAAACAATGTTCTTGTTTTATTAAAAAAATTGAATTTCAAGATACCTTAGTATCTTGAAATTGTCTTTATTTAATATTTAATTTTTCACAAAACTATTAACTATGTATGTACTAGCTATTTATAGTTTTTTAACTATGTTGAGTTTTTCTTATGAACTACTTATGCACTAGTTGGATTTACTCAAGGGCTGAAAATTAGTGAGTTTTACTTATGAACTGACTAGCGAGAGTATTTACATTGCTATTTATACTCTTCGTTAGTATAATGTTAGGGAATGCTATTCTTTGTTCTTATTTATCTCGAACATGTTTTAACATGATCATTATTTTGTTTACAGTAATTTTCCTTACAATAGATATTTTTTATTTATGATTTCTTTCTTATCTTTATTACTTATGACTAAAGGTTATTTACGATATCAATTTATTGTTTAGTAATTTTCTTTACAATAGATATTTTTTATTTATAATTTCTTTCTTATCTTTATTATTTATGACTAAAGGTTATTTACAATATTAATATTTGGGTTGACCTTGACAAAGGTTATTTACAGTATCAATTTATTGTTTATTAATATTTGGGTTGACCTTAACTTGCACTCTACATTCAGCAGCAGTGTCCGAAAATTGCCAAGTTTTTTTTTGTGTTTAAGCGCTTATAAAAAGTTCTGACGGTAGATTTTGAAAGTTTCAACTATAATATTTAATAATGTAGATAGTTTTCAACATCTTTAATTTAAATTTTTGAGAGCCTTTTCATAAATGCGAACATACGCGCAGATTTTCTGAAAAAAGTGAACATTTGTTAAAAATATTGTTTTGTACCATAAAAATATATATTAAAATAATTTTCTTTTCTTATCTTAGCATTTTTGACTTCCAATATATTTAACTGATCTCGAGACATTCCGATTGTAAGGTGCAATTCAAAAAATATATAGAATTCGATTAACTTTTTTGTTGTTAATTTTTTTTGTTCATTGCCCTAAATTTTACAATTTATTTATTTCAATTATTTTTAAAATAACAATGGGAAATATCGAAGCTTATTTATTTGAGTTGCTTTAATGTCATCTTTCTCTATTTCTTCGGTTATATTGGAAACCGTACGTATTGCTTGTAAAATTGTGGATTTGAGTTCAACAATAATTAAATAAACTATACTGATTTACATCTCTGTTCCTTGAAAACAAACAAAACATTTCTCATTAGTATTTGCTGGTTACGCTTTTTTGGGCAAATGTTTGTATAGTGTGACCGTACCTTTAGCCTTTTCCCGATATCACGAATGCTGATATTAATAGGGTTTTTAACTTATTTTTATTTCAAATTTTGTCAAAAATTTAACGCTGTCTTTTAATTTAATTTAAAATCCAACAATATACCAAAAAATATAAATATAAAAAAATATAAAAATGAAAGAGTCAAGGCAACAAAACATTTTATTTTTGTTTAAAGTCAAATATTATCTAAGCTATGATAGATACGAAAACACATCTAAGGACATTATTTCTTAAAAATGTTGAGCTTAGCGCAAAACGGAAATGAAAATCGGATAACTTGTCTAAAAGTTACAAGCCTCAGAAGTTTTTTTGAGTGCCATGTGGTCCACTTAGGCGCACTGTAACTCCTGTCCAGCTTAAGCCAAAAAGCTTTCAAGACATGTGTCATAAAGCTTAAGTCCTCGTTGTACCTTCATAGTGAACAGACGTGCTAGCGGTGCTTTTTTTACATACATACTAAACAACAAAAAATACAAAAAAATATTCGTAATACATATTTGACTTTAATAATTAAGCTTTATTTGCTTTGCTTGTATTTTTTACATAGAAATAACAAAAAAAAAGCAACCAAAAAACAAACAAAGTGCCCTTGAGGAATACTCTATATGAGTACCTCAAAAGAAAAAAATTATGAAGTGAGTTCTAACGGAAGAAATGCCTATTTTACTGTGAGTTCTGAAACTATTAATGAAAACATTAAAAATAGAAAATTTGATGATAGACTTGCTGTGAGTTCTGACGCTCTTGTTGAAAATAGTAAAAATAAAAATTCTGATGAAAGACTTTTCCCAACTGCAAACTCACTTTTTCGTCAGCGATCAAATTCGCTTTGTCCAATGCCAAATAGTGATTCGTTAACACTAACGTTGCCAAGTACCTCGTCATATAAGTCAGTGACATCATTCGCTTCGGGCTCGAATTCACCACTAAACCCAGTTATCACAACAGATAACAGCAGCCCAAAATCAAAGATCCAAGTCGGAATGGACAGATATATAATTGTTTTAAAGCGCGGGCGAAGCCCAAATTCTACTAAAATTGCATCTGCTCCAAAGATGTCTAGGGATAACAGCGCATCATCTACCAATGGTCAAAATTGCATCATCGCAAAAGTCTTTTAAGCCACCACCTATCTATCCGAGAGAAAAAAATTCTATCGCGCTTCTAAAAAAACTACTGTCGACCATTGGTGAAAATACTTTTCACATTATTCCTTAAACGAGGTAATATTGATGAAACTGAAATCCAAATATATGATGAAAAAGATTTCCGAAAAATTGTTAGCGAGTTTGAAAAAAATAAAACAAATTTTTACACATATCAACTTAAGAGTGCTAAAGGCCTACAAATATTATTGAAGGGCCTAGATTCATATGTGGAGCCCGAAGAAGTAAAATGTGCACTTATCCAACAAGGATTTAAGGAAAAAATTTTACCAATATAATCAATAGAGAGTAGATTCCCCAGCCTCTATTTCGTGTTGAACTGGAGCCGAATGATATACAGTCGAAAAAAAAGGATACGCACCCAATTTATAGTCTTAAATACCTCTTACACCGAAAAATCACAGTTGAAGAGCCACGTTAGCGTTCAGGTCCCGTACAGAGCCATAATTGCCAAGAATATGGCCACACAAAAACTTACTGCAAATTACCTACAGTTTGTGTTATCTGCGGTGAATTGCATGGTACTGTTAACTGTACTAAGCCAAAAGTTCAAGCAGAAAAAAATGCAGTAATTGTGGAGGTAATCACACCGCTAACTACAGAGGATGCCCTTTATATTCTTTCGTTAAACAGGCTATGGGTCAAAAAACTAAATTAGCTCCAGTTCAATCAGCAAATGCTTACTCCGCCACTCTTGCTCAAACTAGCCAACTAGTTACTTCACGTGTATCGTATGCCGATGCTGCTAAGACTAGTTATATTCACACACAAAATGTTCCACCGCCAAGTAATTCAACGAATGCAAACTCTAGCTTTAACTTTAGTCGTCTTGAAGCTACTATTGAGAATCTGGTGCTAACTATAAACAACTTTACAACAAATCTGACTGGCATGATACAAGAAACTCTGCTTCAAGCATTAGTCAACAAACCATGAACACGTTAAAACTATGTTTCTGGAACGCAAACGGCATTCGCCAACATAAAAATAAACTTGAACACTTCCTCATTGAAAAAAATATTTATATAATGTTGGTCTCTGAGACTCACTTGACTTCGAGAAGCTGCTTTAAAATAAATGGTTACACTCTATATGATTCAAAGGACCAGAGAGGGAGAGCATGCGGTGGATCAGCAATTCTAATTAAGTCAAGACTCAAGCACTACTTATATCCTTGAGAACGTTAGTGAAGAATATATGCAAGCAACGAATATTTTCGTAGAAAATTTTTGTACGAATTTCGTGATATCATCAATTTACTCACCTCCCAGATTTTCAGTTACCGAAGATCAGTATGAGAAGTTCTACAAATCGCTTGGATCTTGCTTCGTGATAGCTGGTGACTACAATGCAAAACATACGTACTGGGGCTCGCGTCTTGTTACACCTAGAGGTAGAGCGTTGTTTAATACAATTTCAAAAATGGGCTTAGATGTCATTTCGAGTGGGGAGCCTACTTACTGGCTTACTGACGTAAGAAAAATTCCAGATGTTATAGATTTTGGCGTCACGAAAAATATCCATAGGGACTTAATTCACGTAGAGGGCTCTCTAGATCTGTCCTCCAATCACTCTCCCACAATAGTTACAATGTTCAACCCAGTAAGGAGTGATTTAACTAACTCATATGTGAAAACGATTAATAGGGTCAACTGGGTAGGATTCAAAAAATATATTAGTAGTCACTGCGTAGAAAACATTCAGCTAAGATCATCTGACGATATTGAATTTAATATTGCTAATCTGAACGAAAATATTAAACAGGCAGCTGAACATGCCACTACATCCTATCCGCAGACTGGCTTTAATAGAATTTATTCTACGGAAATTGGACGTCTAGTATGTTAAAAAAGGAGAGCTAGAAGAGAATGGCAACAACACAGATCACCCCTAAATAAAATCAGACTTAAAGAATGTACTAAACAACTCAAAGAGCTGCTATCGTCGGAAAAGACTCCATTACTGGAAAAGTATTTAGAAGGTCTTGATGTAACGTCAACATCTAATTACCCTTTATGGCGCGCTACTAGAAATCTTAAAAGACAAGTTGATCTTAAATCACCACTGAGTATTTCAACCGGAGGCTGGGCAAGAAGCAAGAAGTAACAAGATGCTGATGAATTTGCCTCATATTGCAATAAGAATCTTGCTATTTATTTTTAATGCCATTTTACGAATGCAGTATTTTCCACATAACTGGAAACTTGCCAAGATTAAAAGGATTCCAAAGCCAGGCAAAGATCTTACCAAGGCTGAGTCATATAGGCGTATAAGCTTACTTTCAACAATTTCAAAGCTTTTCGAAAAGCTGCTCATGACTAAATTGTCCACAATTTTAGCTGATAGTGGGTGCATCCCGGACCATCAATTTGGCTTTAGAAGTCAGCATAGCACTATTGAGCAAACGCATAGATTGGTTCAAGTTGTAAGGAGGACTTTTAAAGAAAAAAAGTATTGTTCTGCCCTTTTTATTGATGTTTCTCAGGCATTTGATAAAGTATGGCACGAAGGCCTAGTTTTAAAATTGAAGACAGAGTTACCAATAAATATACAAAAGCTTTTGGAAAGTTCACTGTTGTGGAAGGAGAGTTCACGAGTGTGCCCGAATCTATATCTTCTGGTGTGCCACAGGGTAGTATTCTGGGGCCAGTCTTGTATCTAATATATACTTGTGATATGCCTGTGAGCAATAACATCCACACTTCTACATTTGCCGATGATACAACCTGCATGAGTATGCACAAAAACCCTGATGAGGCATCCCGCAATCTCCAATAACACATTACCCAGCTTGGAATATGGTTGAACTTATGGAGAATTAAAGTAAATGAACAAAAGAATGTCCATATGACGTTTACGCTAAGAACAGATACTTGTTCTCCCATTCGATCAACAATCAAAATATTCCTCAACATTCTCAAGTAAATACCTTGGTATACACCTTGATCGAAGGCTTATATGGAAATATCATATTGACTCTTAAGTTAACCCAAATGAAACTTAAATTAACTCAAATATATTGGTTAATTGGCAGAAATTCAACACTCAGCCTAGACTGCAAACTTTTGATATACAAGTCGCTTTTGAAGCCAATATGGTGCTATGGAATTCAGCTATGGGGCACTGCTTCAGCTTCAAATATTGAGAAAATCCAACGAAGGCAAAACAAAATTTTACGTTTGATAACATCGGCTCCATGGTACATTAAAAATTCAAATATACATCGTGATTTAAATATGCCACTAGTGAGTGAAGAAATTGCAAAATATGACAGCAAATATTTAACTAAACTCGAGTTACATCCTAATCCGCTTGCCCGTAATATTTTGAACTTTACTGAACACATCCGCCTAAAAAAGATGGACACAAGGGCTCTTATACTCCTTTTTGATTATCACTACTTATGTATTATTTACAACTATCACTAACTTTATGTCCGATACTGGTCGGGCCTAATAATTATATTTAGATTTAAGATTTGATTACTTATTGTTAGTTCATTTTTGAAGATACAATAAATAAATATATATATGAAAAAAAATAAAGCTTAAGTCCTCCTCTACGCATGGTCGAAGTTATATATAAATCCAATCAGTAGTTTAGAAGTTCCAGATTTATTACCATTTATTTTGCAAAAGTACCCACTGTGTAATGTTATTCAACATATTCTGTCTATTTTATTTATCTACTCTTATATGTATGTACATCAAGAAAACCTTTGTTTGCCAATGAATGTATGTATTTTAAATGTATTTTCAATAAGGACTCCCAAAACATTTGAGGGGCGTAGCGACGACCGTTCGTGAGCTGAACCATTTCTAAAAAGGTATTTTTTCGAAGTTTTTTTTTGGAATATTTTGATATATTGTCCCAAGACAATTTATTAAAAAAATTACATAATCTGAACCCAGTTCCAATGGTGCATTAAACTTTACCATTCCTACCATCAGCAATGAGTTATTCCATAAAACCGAAACATTTTTTAGGCATTTTCATAGCAGGTGCTACTTATATTAAAATACATTTTATTATTTATACTACTTACATTTGATTTGAGTCATTGTTAATTTATATTTTTTGTTAGTTCTCGCGCGAATTTTTGCGAAAACTATTAACAGAAATAATTTCACAATTGCTCAAAGCAAATAATTCTTAAAAATTATATAATTTATTTTAACATAAGTAGCTCCTGTTATGATAATGTTTAAAAGTCGTAGTTTTTATCGAATAATTCCTTGTTGACGGTAAGGACGGTAAAGTTTAATGGCTTGAAAAAATCTTTCTTTTTTTTAATATGTTGCCTTGGTAGAAAATTCGAAAATATGCCAAAAACTTCAAAAATATAATTTTTTTAGACACCGTCCAGCTCACGAACGGTCATCGCTAGACCCATCAACAGTTTTGGGAGTCCTCATTAAAAAGTTCGATCTTTGATCGAAACTAACAAAAACTTTTTTGCAGTTAGTCGCTCTAACGTACATACATATGTATGTATATGAATTAAAAAATTATATTTCTTATGGGTCAATTACATACATTTCGTTTCTGTTTAAGCATCTCATCAGTAGACTTTAATTACTTAAAAAACAACATTATTTTGAGGTTTCTCTTTTTTGTAAAATAATGCTATCAACAGAAATAACCAATAACATGTGTTGTATTGATTTATTTTCAGGTTACTTATCATCGCAATATACACTGCCGTACGGTCACTATAGATGGTGATGTTGTTGACCCAGATGGGACACTATCTGGTGGTTCAAAGCCAAAAGGCGGAAATATTTTACAAGAACTAGCAGAAATAAAGCGCATAGAAAAGGATATAGAAGCATACCAAAATACTTTAGTTGTTACTGATAATCAGTTAAGAACCTTAGAAACTAAAGCAAGAACATTTAACAAGTTCAAGGAAATGCTAGAGTTGCGTCAACATGAGTTGAATGCATGTAAACAACGTTTGGAACAAACAATGTTCCATCAGCAGCAAGAGGAAATTAGGTTACTTAAAGAACGCGTTAAATCCTTAGATGAGGAATTGCTAAAGGCTATGGAATATCAAGAGTTATGTTTGACAAAAATTAAAGAAATTGAATATAAGTTAGCTGATACTAAAGGTTTTCGAGAACAAGAGTTAAAAGCAGCAACGGAGGCCATGAAAGAAGCAAAAATTAGAGCCGAAAAATCGAGCAATAACTGGAAAAAATATGAACAAGAGTATGAAACTTTGCAACTAGAAATCAAAACCTTGATTGATGATATTGAGATTTCTAAAGTCACTGTAAAGAAGATTAAGGAACAAATTGAAAATAAAAAAAGTGATTTCAGTGAAATGTGCTCAGGTAATCAAACTACTGCAGAAAATATAGCTAATTTAAAGAGAAAACTCAAGGAACAGAAAGAAAAAATATCTTCACAAAATAAAGAATTGCAAATGTTTTCTACCAAATGTGAAAAACTGAAAACCAATAACGAAATCCTAATCTTGGAAATTAAAAAAAAAGAAAATGAAGTAAGCAAAGTTCTCTCTGAAAGCGAAGATTCTTTAAAAAAAATTGAAAGCTTGGAAAAAAAATATCCGTGGATTAAAGAAGAAAGAGAATTTTTCGGTATTAAAAATACACGTTATGACTACACCAAGGAAAATCCAATTGAAGCTGGAGAAAAACTACAAATCATGATACAACAAAAAGATCAAATGGAGCGCAATATAAATCTCAAGGCTATGGTTTTATTAGAACGTGAAGAAGAACAATACCATGAAACAATGAGAAGAAAGAAAATTGTAGAAAAAGATAAGGAAAAGATAGAGCACATTATATGCAAAATGGATGAAAAAAAACGTGAAAAGGTGGAGAAAGCTTGGAAAGTTGTCAATGATAACTTCTGCAGCATATTCAGCTCCTTGCTCCAAGGAGCTCAAGCATGCCTTAATCCTGTCAATGTCAATAACCAATTAATTGGACTTGAAATCAAAGTCGGTTTTAACGGTGTATGGAAAGAATCGTTAGGAGAGTTGTCCGGTGGCCAGCGTTCTCTTGTAGCGCTTTCATTAGTTTTAGCAATGTTAAAATTTTCACCCGCTCCTATTTATATTTTGGATGAAGTGGATGCAGCTTTAGATATGTCTCACACGCAGAATATTGGTAATATGCTTAAGACGCATTTCACGTCGTCGCAATTTATTATAGTTTCCCTTAAAGATGGCATGTTCAATAATGCCAATGTGTTATTTCGCACTAAATTTGAGGAAGGTGTATCAGCTGTTAATCGTACAGTAAATCCAAAATCTTCAGGCCACTAATAACATTAAAATTAAAATACAAAATGAATTAAATAAAAACCAGCAGAAATAAACAAACTATTTTTATTAAATCAAAGTTACAGCTACAGTGAAGCTATCCTATATACATACATACATATGTACATATGTATATAAGTATGTATGTACCCAGTGGTAAAAATATACATTACTTAATCGGTGATATCAGTACACTCTAAAACATTAGCTCAAATTTTGGGATCATATATTGTCTAAGCTATTGTTGAAATATTCTTAATGTCTAAATTTATATCGATTTTGTTTTTATTTGCATCAAAAAAACAATATATCGTCGGCCCATTATTGGTTTGGAGCATATGCCAAAAAGTCGGAATGGAGAAAAACGACAAAGAAAGTTTACATGAAGTTTTCTCAAAGTATACCCGATAGAATTTTTTTTATTTTCACCATTGCTTCCGACACATGTTTGGAAGAAATGTGTAAATTTTTGTGAATTTGCATGATTAAAGTTAAAATTTAATATTACTTTATTGAAAGAGAAAAATACTGTTTTGTGCCACATAAGCCACTTTTCATAATTTATTTTTAAAAAGTAGCTTTTTGTGCTTCATATGTATAAAACTTTACTGTTGTATATTGAGAAATTTGTTGTTGAGAAGAAAATTAATGCTTCAAATTTATTTATCTTGCTGTCCCTAGAAATACGTCGATCGCTTTAATGATGACCTCAAAATTAAACAAACCCCTTTACTAGACATTGTAATTTCCGCGATGTTAGCAATTTTTTTCGCGATTGATCTAATTTTCAGAGGGTTTGTTATTCCTTGCAGTGTAAGTAATTTCTTCAATGCATTTAGAAATTTTTCGCGAATATGCGGTTTTTTGCGTTCTTTTTTATTTTTTTTTATTTTTAACAGTTTTGGCGATTTCTAATAAAGAATATGGTTTGTTTAGGATTTTACAACTTTTCGCGAATTTTTGCAATGTTCGCGATGAGAGCGAGTTTTTGCAAGTATTCTACTTCTTAACAGTTTTCGAGAATTTTAAACAACACATGTTAGACTTTGCTATTATGCTGGTGTTAATTTCTAGGCTTTGTATCGATTTTTGCATTTATTTTTATTTCAATTATATAAAAAATTTGTTTGTATGTTATGCAAGTTAATATTTGCATAATTTGGTATCCATGTGCTACAAATATATCCATGGTAAGGCAAAGATTTGGAGTAGATCGAACTCCTGAAGGTAAGTTCATCGAACTATGCGAAGTTCGTCGGTCGTCCCAATTATGTTTATAACATTACGGAAATGAAGCAAAACAAGAGTTAAATTGATTTTGTACGTTTTTGTATGAATAATTTGACGCAAGTGCCAAACAGTGGCGTTTACAGCAAAACAATACTTAGTAAACCTGAAAATAGTTGAAATGAAGCAAAATTAATGCTAAATATCTCAGAAGCCATAACTAATTTCGCGAAACATGTTTCGGATTCAGAAAGGGGATACTCGAAATATATATACCTCATACCTAACTTATTTTTTTTTTAAATGGTCGGTGTTTCAAACCAATAATGGGCTGACGATATGTCTTCTTTTACACAAAAGTTCATATCTGATGTTAAATGTGTTTATTTTTAAGCAAAGTGTGCTTAAAATACAGCCACATATGTCTAAATGACGTCAAAATGTTGAAAATTAAGCATACATACATATATGCGTAGATAGCAGAAATATGCTTAACAAAAAAGTAGAAGTATAAAAGTGAACAAGTTGCATTAGAAGCACGCCATTATTTTTTTAATTAATTTAAATTAACTTGCTACTGTTTTAAGCAGTTTATATGTAAATAAACACTCCTAGTATGTTTATTTATGTAACAAGTGATAAGTGAATATTGTGGAACTGTAGAAATGCATATCTGAGTGTATCGATATTATTGGAATATATTATGACCAGCGTGACCATATTAGCTTATTTTGAGCTAAATTTAGCTTATTTGTTTCAGATTTAGCCTTAAAATTTTCATTTAGCTCTTAGCTTATTTTTTAGCTTTTTTTAAAAACTCATTTAGCTTTTTTAGCCTTTTTTTACTCTAAATTGCGTGTTCTCTAAAAATATATTAAAAACATAAACAACTTATAAAAATTATAATTTTTTAGCATTGTAAAATAGTTTACAAAAAATACAAAATGTAAATTATACGACAACTTTATAACAGAAATGGAAAGAAGAAAAATAGTAGATAATGGCAGAATGGTTAGAATTCCAATGGAAAAAGTTAAATTCATATTAGTGGCCAAAACACTTTTTGAGTTTTTTTGGGTATAAAATTATTTGACTTTAGTTGAACGTTCATTCAGCGGCATCAATTAACTTAAAACAAAAACCTGAAATAGCCTCAAGCCTGGATAACACTATGTACCGATTTTCGTCGGGCTACCTCAATAAAGTCATAAGTAATAAGCCAAAATGGCATTATTACTCAATTAATTCTGGAATAAGTCTATATGGGCTTATTACCAATGCAGTGTGGCGCAATTATGTCCTTGTATTTCAAGTAGTCGATAAATTAGAGCAAAATCTTTACTTATGACTTTATTTCACTGATCTGACGAAACTCGGTACATTGTGCAGATAGTGTGATCCATGCTTTACCTTAAATAGCATTAATTCACTTAAAAAGCTTTCGTATTTTAGTATAAATGTTTTTACATTTTTAAAAACTTTTTAAGATTATTTTGGGGAAGTTTTTGTTTTGTTCTTCATTAAATCTAAAATATAATAATTAATAAATAATTTCATTAAGCAAATATTCTATATGTATAATAAAAAAATATGTTTGTGTAATATTTAACGTTAGTTTAGCAATAAGAAACTATTGAAAAGTGATCAAAGAAGTGGAAAAAAGTTTAGCTTTATTTTCTAGCCTAAAATGTAACTTTTTAGCTTATTTTAGCTTTTTTTCAAACGTGATTTAGCTTAATATTATTTTAAAATCTGGTCACACTGATTATGACTTTATTCAAAGTCCATCTTCCTGAAAATTCCAAAAAAGATTTAACAGTTTGCAATAAACTTAACAGTAGTTAACGGCCCTGCTGAGGTCGTAATTGGCCTTCTTAAAACCGTTGAAAATACACTAGTGAAGGAAAACAGTGAGCAAAATGATTTGATTCAAGTCATCGAGCAATTTCATAAAACGCATCCCAACTCCAACAAAAGTAAAATTTTAGCACATTTGAAAAAATAAAAACCAACATCAATCTTTTTTAGCCCCCGACTAAAAAAGGGGTGTTATAAGTTTGTAGTGTGTGCCTGTGTATGTGTATGTCTGTCCGTGTCCAAACGGCTATACCGATTTCGATTTAGTTTTTTTTTGTTTGAAAGGTGACTTGATCGAGATGGTTCTAAGCTCTGTTTCAAGAAAATCGGTTTAGCCGTTTAAAAGATATCACAGATATCTTCTCTAGATATATTCGGAGTAGCGTTGCCATTCGTACCGCTTTTCGCGGGATTGTCCCGATTTTTTTTAATTAAATCACGCGTACCGCGCGGGATTTAAAAATCCCGCTTTTTTCAAGTTTTATTTGATGATTTTTAACTTAACACCAGCAACTTTCAACTAATAAAGATAAGTGCATCTTAATAGATTCAAAGACTATAATTCACGCCCTATAGGTAGTAAACGACGAATTCGCCTGGGTGCTGTAAATCGATCTTACGTCTATAAATTAATGTTAAAATACTTGCCAATGAATTCCACGTATGAATATATTTTTAAATTTTTTTATTTTATGAGACATTTTTAGATTTAATTGAACTCTAGTGAATTTTAATCAGAAATAATTTCTTAATCAGGCTTGAGTTCAGTAATTTAAATTCTTATTGAATGAAATATTTTTATTAATTAATGGAGTATCTAAAGAAGAGAAGAAAAATTAAACTAGACTTTATTAGCTGGGGGAAATACCGATATTTTTCTGTGCACTTCATCAGCACCCATGTCTATCTACTGGGGTAGAGATTATTAGTAACATCAGCTATTTAACTTAAATTTCTATGAAATGGAATATGAGAATTGATTGTGTATACAATTATTTATTTACCTTTGGTAAACACATTTGTAAGTATCACTATTCATTTTCTGTTTTTCCATTTTCTGTTTAAGTTAGCACGAAGTTATATCACTACCTATGTATTTTTTTTTTTTTTTTTCATATACATCTTTATTTATTGTATCTTCAAAAATGAACTAACAATAAGTAATCAAATCTTAAATCTAAATATAATTATTAGGCCCGACCAATATCGGACATAAGCTTAGTGATAGTTATAAATAATACATAAGTAGTGATAATCAAAAAGAAGTATTTTTAAGCAGTCCCATCTGGAGTGTTGGGTATAAGATCCCTTGTGTCCCTCTTTTTTAAGCGGATGTGTCCAGTAAAGCTCAAAATATTACGGGCAAGCGGATTAAGATGTGACTCGAGTTTAGTTAAATATTTGCCTGCGTATTTTGCAATTTCTTCACTCACTAGTGGCATATTTAAATCACGATGAATATTTGAGTTTTTAACGTACCATGGAGCAGATGTTATCAAACGTAAAATTTTGTTTTGCCTTCGTTGGATTCTCTCGACATTTGAAGCTGAAGCAGTGCCCCACAGCTGAATTCCATAGCACCATATTGGCTTCAAAAGCGACTTGTATATCAAGAGTTTGCAGTCTAGGCTGAGTGTTGAATTTCTGCCAATTAACCAATATATTTGAGTCAATTTAAGTTTCATTTGGGTTAACTTAGAGTCAATATGATATTTCCATGTAAGCCTTCGATCAAGGTGTATGCCAAGGTATTTGACTTGAGAATGTTGAGGAATATTTTGATTGTTGATTCGAATGGGGGAACAGGTATCTTTTCTTAGGGTAAACGTTATATGAACACACTTTTGTTCATTGACTCTAATTCTCCATAAGTTCAACCATATTTCAAGCTGGGTAATGTGTGCTTGGAGATTGCGGGATGCCTCATCAGGATTTTTGTGAATACTCAAACAGGCTGTATCATCGGCAAATGTAGAAGTGTGGATGTTATTGCTCACAGGCATATCACAAGTATATATTAGATACAAGACTGGCCCCAGAATACTACCCTGTGGCACACCAGAAGATATAGATTCGGGTACACTCATGAAGTCTCCTTCCACAACAGTAAACTTTCTATCGAGAATATAACTTTCCAAAAGCTTTTGTATATTTATTGGTAGGTATGTCTTCAATTTTAAAACTAGGCCTTTGTGCCATACTTTGTCAAATGCCTGAGAAACATCAATAAAAAGGGCAGAACAATACTTCTTTTCTTCAAAAGTCCTCCTTATAATTTGAACCAATCTATGCGTTTGCTCAATAGTGCTATGCTGACTTCTAAAGCCAAATTGATGGTCCGGGATGCACCCAGTATCAGCTAAAATTGTGGACAATTTAGTCATGAGCAGCTTTTCGAAAAGCTTTGAAATTGTTGAAAGTAAGCTTATAGGCCTATATGACTCAGCCCTGGTAAGATCTTTGCCTGGCTTTGGAATCATTTTAATCTTAGCAAGTTTCCAGTTATGTGGAAAATGCTGCAATCGTAAAATGGCATCAAAAATAAATATCAAGATTCTTATTGCAATATCAGGCAAAATCATCAGTGTCTTGTTACTAATGCCATCAATACCTGGAGCTTTCTTAGGGTCGAGTTCAGCAACTATTTTTTGTAGTTCATGCATCTTAAACCTTAAGGGACGAGGGGGTAGAGAGACTACACTCGGTAAATCGGCAGCACCCGTACATGAATTGGGAGTGAATACAGATTTTAAATGCTCAGAAAATAAGTTACCTTTCTCACTATCGCTTCTTGCCCAGCCTCCAGTCGAAGTACGCAATGGTGATTTGAGATCAACGGGTCTTTTAAGATTTCTAGTAGCGCGCCATAAAGAGTAATTAGATGTTGACGTTACATCAAGACCTTCTAAGTACTTTTCCAGTAATGCAGTCTTTTCCGACGATAGCAGCTCTTTGAGTCGTTTAGTACATTCTTTAAGTCTGATTTTATTTAGGGGTGATCGGTGTTGTTGCCATTATCTTCTAGCTCTCCTTTTTTCACATACGAGACGTTCAATATCCGTAGAATAAATTCTATTAAAGCCAGTCTGCGGATAGGAAGTAGTGGCATGTTCAGCAGCCTGTTTAATATATTCGGTAAGATTGGCAATATTAAATTCAATATCATCAGGTGATCTTAGCTGAATGTTTTCTACGCAGTGACTACTAATATATTTTTTGAATCCTAGCCAGTTGACCCTATTAATCGTTTTCGCATATGAGTTAGTTAAATCACTCCTTAGTGGGTTGAAAATTGTAACTATTGTGGGAGAGTGATCGGAGGACAGATCTACAGAGCCCTCTACGTGAATTAAGTCCCTATGGATATTTTTCGTGACGCCAAAATCTATAACATCTGGAATTTTTCTTACGTCAGTAGGCCAGTAAGTAGGCTCCCCACTCGAAATGACATCTAAGCCCATTTTTGAAATTGTATTAAACAACGCTCTACCTCTAGGTGTAACAAGACGCGAGCCCCAGTACGTATGTTTTGCATTGTAGTCACCAGCTGCCACGAAACAAGATCCAAGCGATTTGTAGAACTTCTCATACTGATCTTCGGTAACTGAAAATCTGGGAGGTGAGTAAATTGATGATATCACGAAATTCGAACAAAAATTTTCTACGAAAATATTCGTAGCTTGCATATATTCTTCACTAACGTTCTCAAGGATATAGTGCTTGAGTCTTGACTTAATTAGAATTGCTGATCCACCGCATGCTCTCCCTCTCGGGTCCTTTGAATCATATAGAGTGTAACCATTTATCTTAAAGCAGCTTCTCGAAGTCAAGTGAGTCTCAGAGACCATCATTATATCAATATTTTTTTCCGTGAGGAAGTGCTCGATTTCATTTTTATGTTGGCGAATGCCGTTTGCGTTCCAGAAACATAATTTTAACGTGTTCATGGTTTGTTGACTAATGCTTGAAGCAGAGTATTCTGCATTCTCAGCATTTCTTGCATCATGCTAGTCATATTTGTTGTAAAGTTGTTTATAGTTAGCACCAGATTCTCAATAGTAGCTTCAAGACGACTAAAGTTAAAGCTAGAGTTTGCATTCGTTGAATTACTTGGCGGTGGAACATTTTGTGTGGGAATAGAACTAGTCTTAGCAGCATCGGCATACGATACACGTGAAGTTACTAGTTGGCTAGTTTGAGGAAGAGTGGCGGAGTAAGCATTTGCTGATTGAACTGGAGCTAATTTAGATTTTTGACCCATAGCCTGTTTAACGAAAGAATATACACGGCATCCTCTGTAATTAGCGGTGTGATTTTCTCCACAATTACTGCATTTTTTTTCAGCTTGTACTTTTGGCTTGGTACAGTTAGCAGTACCATGCAATTCACCGCAGATAACACAAACTGTAGGTAATTTGCAGTAGGTTTTTGTGTGGCCATATTCTTGGCAATTATGGCACTGTACGGGACCTGAACGCTTACGTGGCTCTTCAACTGTGATTTTTCGGTGTAAAAGGTATTTTAGACTATAAATTGGATGCGTCTCATTTTTCTTTAACTGTATATCATTCGGCTCCAGTTCAACACGAAAAAGAGGCTGGGGAATCTTCTCTCTATTGATTATATTGGTAACATTTTTTACCTTAAATCCTTGTTCGATAAGTGCACATTTTACTTCTTCAGGCTCAACATATGAATCTACGCCCTTTAATACTATTTGTAGGCCTTTAGCACTCTTAAGTTGATATGTATAAAAATTTGTTTTATTTTTTTCAAACTCACTAACAATTTTTCGGAAATCTTTTTCATCATATATTTGGATTTTAGTTTCATCAATATTACCTCGTTTAATTGGAATGATGTGAAAAGTATTTTCACCAATGGTCGATAGTAGATTTTTTAGAAGCGCGTTTGAATTTTTTTCTCTCAGATAAATAGGTGGTGGCTTGAAAGACTTTTGCGATGATGCGGCGGGCTTGTCGTTTTTGTCTTGCAATAATGAAAAACGATTTTGACGATTGATAGAAGATGTGCTGTTATCCCTAGACATCTTTGGGGCGGATCCAATTTTAGTAGAATTTGGGCTTCGCCCGCGCTTTAAAATGGTTATATATCTGTCCATTCCTACTTGTACCTTTGGTTTTGTACTACTGTTGTCTTCAGTAACAACTTGTTTAATTGTTGACCACGAGTCGGAAGCGGATGATATCGCTGAGTTAAATGTAGAAGTACTAGGCAATAATGTCAACGATTCACTAGTTGGCATTGGACAAAGCGAAGTTGATCGCTGACGAAACTGTTGTTTTGTCGTTAGAAAAAGTCTATTATCAGATTTTTGATTTTTATTAAGAGCTTCAGAACTCACAGCAAGATTATTATCAGATTTTTTATTTTTATTGTTATCATTATGAGCATCAAAACTTACAGTAAAATAGGCATTTCTGCCGTTAGAAGTCACTTCACTATTTTTTTCCTCTGGGGTACTCATAAAGAGTATTCCTCAAGGGTATTTTGTATGTTTTTTTGTTTACGGTTTTTTTTTTGTTTTTGTTATTTCTATATGTAAAAATATTATCAAAGCAAAAAAATGCTTATTTATCAAAGTTAATATGTACTACGAATATTTTTTGTATGCTTTTTTTTTGTTTAGTTTGTATATAAGAAAAATTCCGCTATTACGTCTGTTCACTATGAAGGTACAACGAGAACTCACTACCTATGTATGTTTAACTATTCTTACTTATCTTTTACGATCATCACATTAATTATTTTTACTTATTCGATGCATCATCGGTACATACATATATATTATTGTAGTGGCTTTATGTTACTTTGTTTTTGCTTTCCACAGTTGCCTTCGCTTTCCAGCATTTTTTGTTTTGTTTTCAAATCCAACTGTTATATTTAAATTCGTTAATTTTTAATTGATGTTAGAAAGTTGTTTGTTTATTTTTATATGCTTTGTAAAATGTTAATTTGTTTTAATAAATATATTATTTAAAGTAGAAATATTAAAAAAAAAATTTTTTGTACCGCGAAACTTTTGAAATTCCCGTGATTTTGGAATTTTGGAACTTTTTAACTTGTCCCGTTTTTTCGTAAAATAAAACTGGCAACCATAATTCGGAGGTTTTTTAAGTTTCTAATTTTTGTTATTTATTTAGAATAATGTACTTATGAAGCAAATTGACAAATAAAAAACTTTAATCATATCGGCATTTCGCCTAAAGTACTGTGTTCACAATTTCGTGCGAAATGCTGTCTAACTACATATAAAAGTATTTGGTATGAAATATTTGCGAAATAAATTCGCAAAAGTAGTACTCTGTTTTTTTATATATATATTTATTTATTGTATCTTCAATCCAATATATATCCAATATATTTTTTTGTCATATACATATTTATTTATTGTATCTTCAAAAAAGAATTAACAATAAGTAATCAAATCTTAAATCTAAATATAATTACTAGGCCCGACCAGTATCGGACATAAACTTAGTGATAGTTATAAATAATATATAAGTAGTGATAATGAAAAAGGAAAAAAAAGAAATATTTTCAAGCCGTCTCATCTGGAGTGTTGAGTATAAAAGCCCTTGTGTCTCTCTTTTTTAGGCGGATGTGTCCAGTAAAGTTCAAAATATTACGGCAAGCGGATTTGGATGTGACTCGAGTTTAGTTAAGTATTTGCCTGCGTATTTTGCAATTTCTTCAGTCACTAATGGGATATTTAAATTACGATGTATATTTGAATTTTTGATATAACATGGAGCCGATGTTATCAAACGTAAAATTTTGTTTTGCCTTCGTTGGATTTTCTCAATATTCGAAGCTGAAGCAGTGCCCCATAGCTGAATTCCTTAGCACCATATTGGCTTCAAAAGCGACTTGTATATAAAAAGTTTGCAGTCTAGGCTGAGTGTTGAATTTCCGCCAATTAACCAATATATTTGAGATAATTTAAGTTTCATTTGGGTTAACTTAGAGTCAATATATTATTTCCATATAAGACTTCGATCAAGGTGTATACCAAGGTATTTACTTGAGAATGTTGAGGAATATTTTGATTGTTGATCGAATGGGAGAACAAGTATCTGTTCTTAACGTAAACGTCATATGGACACACTTTTGTTCATTTACTTTAATTCTCCATACGTTCAACCATATTCCAATGGGTAATGTGTTCTTGGCGATTGCGGGATGCCTCATCAGGGTTTTTGTGGATACTCATGCAGGCTGTATCGTCGGCAAATGTAGAAGTGTGGATGTTATTGCTCACAGGAATATCACAAGTATATATTAAATACAAAACTGGCCCCAGAATACTACCCTGTGGTACACCGGAAGATATAGATTCGGGCACACTCGTGAACTCTCCTTCCACAACGGAGAACTTTCCAAAAGCTTTTGTATATTTATTGGTAACTATGTCTTCAATTTTAAAACTAGGCCTTCGTGCCATACTTTATCAAATGTCTGAGAAACATCAATAAAAAGGGCAGAACAATACTTTTTTTCGTCAAATGTTCTTCCTACAACTTGGACCAATCTATGCGTTTGTTCAATGGTGCTATGCTGACTTCTAAAACCAAATTGATGGTACGGGATGCACCCTTTCTTTTCGAAAAGCTTTGAAATTGTTGAAAGTAAGCTTATAGGCCTATATGACTCAGCCCTGGTAAGATCTTTGCCTGGCTTTGGAATCATTTTAATCTTAGCAAGTTTCCAGTTATGTGGAAAATGCTGCAATCGTAAAATGGCATCAAAAATAAATATCAAGATTCTTATTGCAATATCAGGCAAAATCATCAGTGTCTTGTTACTAATGCCATCAATACCTGGAGCTTTCTTCGGGTCGAGTTCAGCTATTATTTTTTGTAGCTCACGCATCTTAAACCTTAAGGGACGAGGGGGTAGAGAGACTACACTCGGTAAATCGGCAGCACCCGTACATGAATTGGGAGTGAATATAGATTTTAAATGCTCAGAAAATAAGTTACCTTTCTCACTATCGCTTCTTGCCCAGCCTCCGGTCGAAATACGCAGTGATTACGTAAGATCAACTTGTCTTTTAAGATTTCTAGTAGCGCGCCATAAACGGTAATTAGATGTTGACGTTACATCAAGACCTTCTAAATACTTTTCCAGTAATGCAGTCTTATCTGACGATAGCAGCTCTTTGAGTCGTTTAGTACATTCTTTAAGTCTGATTTTATTTAGGGGTGATCTGTGTTGTTGCTATTCTCTTCTAGCTCTCATTTTCCACATACTAGACTTTCAATTTCCGTAGAATAAATTCTATTAAAGCCAGTCTGCGGATAGGATGTAGTGGCATGTTCAGCAGCCTATTTCATATTTTCGTTAAGATTAGCAATATTAAATTCAATATCGTCAGATGTTCTTAGCTGAATGTTTTCTACGCAGTGGCTACTAATATATTTTTTGTATCCTAGCCAGTTGACCCTATTAATCGTTTTCACATATGAGTTAGTTAAATCACTCCTTTGAAAATTGTAACTATTGTGGGAGAGTGATTGGAGGACAGCTCTAGAGAGCCCTCTACGTGAATTAAGTCCCTATGAATATTTTTCGTGACGCCAAAATTTATAACATCTGGAATTTTTCTTACGTCAGTAGGCCAGTAAGTAGGCTCCCCACTCGAAATGACATCTAAGCCCATTTTTGAAATTGTATTAAACAACGCTCTACCTCTAGGTGTAACAAGACACGAGCCCCAGTACGTATGTTTTGCATTGTAGTCACCAGCTATCACGAAGCAAGATCCAAGCGATTTGTAGAACTTCTTATACTGATCTTCGGTAACTGAAAATCTGGGAGGTGAGTAAATTGATGATATCATGAAATTCGCACAAAAATTTTCTACGAAAATATTCGTTGCTTGGATATATTCTTCACTAACGTTGTCAAGGATATAAGTAGTGCTTGAGTCTTGACTTAATTGGAACTGCTGATCCACCGCCTTCTTTCCCTCTCGGGTCCTTTGAATCATATAGAGTGTAATCATTTATTTTAAAGTAGCTTCTCGAAGTCAAATGAGTCTCAGAGACCAACATTATATCAATACTTTTTTCCATGAGGAAGTGCTCAATTTCATTTTTATGTTGGCGAATGCCGTTTGCGTTCCAGAAACATATTTTTAACGTGTTCATGGCTTGTTAAATAATGCTTGAAGCAGTGTACTCTGCGTTCTAAGCATTTCTTGCATCATGCTAGTCATATTTGTTGTAAAGTTGTTTACAGTTAGCACCAAATTCTCAATAGTAGCTTCAAGGCGACTAAAGTTAAAGCTTAAGTTTTCAATCGTTGAATTATTTAGCGATGGAATATTTTGTGTGGGAATAGAACTAGTCTTAGCAGCATCGGCATATGATACACGTGAAGTTACTGGTTGGCTAGTTTGAGGAAAAGTGGCGGAGTTAGCGATTGCTGCTTGAGCTGGATCTAATTAAGTTTTTGACCCATAGCCTCTTTAACGAAAGAATATACAGGGCATCCTCTGTTTTTAGCGGTGTGATTACCTCCACAATTACTGCATTTTTTTTCTGCTTGAACTTTTGGCTTACCGCAGATAACACAAACTGTAGGTAAATTGCAGTAAGTTTTTGTATGGCCATATTCTTGGCAGTTATGGCACTGTACGGGACCTGAACGCTTACTTGGCTCTTCAACTTCAACTTCAGGGTGCGCCTGTGGCTGAGTGGTAGCGACGCTAGCCTCTCACTCCAGAGGTCGTGGGTTCGATTCCCGCCATAGACCCTGGGTGTTTACTGCAGTCAAGCTAATCGCCTCGCGGGTTGTGTTTGTTAAAAAAAACTGTGATTTTTCTGTGTAAGAGAAATTTTAGCTATAAATTGGGTGGGTTTCATTTTTTTCAATTGTATGTCATTCGGTTCCAGTTCAACCTGAAATAGGGGTTGTGGTACTTTTTCTCTGTTAATTATATTAGTAAAATTTTTTACTTTAAATCCTCTGTCGATAAGTGCACATTTTACTTCTTCGGGCTCAACACATAAATCTATGCCCTTTAATACGATCTGTAGGCCTTTACCACTCTTAAGTTTGTATGTGTAAAAATTTTTCTTATTTTTTTCAAATTCATTAACAATTTTTCGTAAATCTTTTTCTCCATATATTTGGATTTTAGTTTCATCAATATTTCCTTTTTAATTGGAATAATGTAAAAAGTATTTTCACCAATGGTCGACAGTAGTTTTTTTAAAAGCGCGGTCGAATTTTTTTCTCTCGGATAGATAGGTTGTGTTTTAAAAGACTTGCGATGATGCGGCGCGCTTGTTGTCATTGCCTTGCAATACTGAAAAACGATTTTGACAAGACATCTTTGGAGCAGATGCAATTTTAGTAGAATTTGGGCTTCGCCCGCGCTTTGAAACAGTTATATATCTGTCCATTCCGACTTGGACCTTGGGTTTTGTGCTACTGTTATCTGTTGTGATAACTGGGTTTAGTGATGAATACGAGCCCGAATCGAATGATTTCACTGACTTATATGACGAGGTACTAGGCAACGTTAGTGTTAACGAATCACTATTTGGCATTGGACAAAGCGAATTTGATCGCTGACGAAAAGTGAATTTGCAGTTGGAAAAAGTCCTTCATCAGAATTTTTATTTTTATTGTTTTCAACAAGAACTCACAGCAAGTCTATCATCAGATATTTAATTTTTAATGTTTTTCTTAAGAGTTTCAGAACTCACAGTAAAATAGGCATTTATGCCGTTAGAACTCACTTCACAATTTTTTTTCCTTTGAGGTACTCATATAGAGTATTCCTCAAGGGCACTTTGTTTGTGTTTTTTGTTTGCGGTTTTTTTTTTGTTTTTGTTATTTCTATGTAGAAAAAATATAGGCAAATCAAATAATCCTTATTTATTAAAGTCAATATGTATTACGAATATATTTTTGTATTTTTTTTGTTTAATATGTATGTATGTAAAAAGTTCACTATGAAGGTACAACGAGAACGAGAACGAGAACTCTGTTCTTGTTGTGAAAAGCATGTAAAATCATGTCTTTCCATGCAAAATGACTGGCATCATTTTAGTTTAGCTGCGAAACAACATGAGCATGATACAATTATAACAGGTACATGCACAAGCCCAGCCTGTTACTGTATACATTGCAGATAAATCGCACCCTAAATACAAAAGGGGCACAACTCAAAATTATAAAAGTGCTTTTGCTTTTTTATAAAACAGGTAATTGAAGAAATTTATAACGACCCCAACAATTTCTTTTGCAATACAGTATTCTTGAAGAATATAAAATACCATTATGGTTGTTTTTATGTGACATACTTGCGTCATTTAAACAGTATCAACAGTTGTTTGCAACTACTCAGCATCTGAAATTTTTTGAGTTGTGCCCCTTTTGTATTTAGGGTGCGAAATGTCAAACTTTATTTACTAGCTGCAAAAATGTTAGTGTATGTGTGTGAATAAAATGTTTATAGTGTTGCCAATGAATTTACACAATTCTGTGTCTGCAATTACGCATTGAAGAAAATTACACTACATATCTTTTGTCGTGCATGTACCTAGTATAATTGTATCATGAACATGAGCAGTGCTTTTTTCGGAATTTTAACAATGTTGCATACTCTTAAGCAATAAAAACGAGAAATTTATAAAAAAAAACCGCGAGTTGGGCTACATTTAGTACATGTGAAATTTTTCACGCGAAACAATCAATGGAGCTGAAAATTTTCCACAACTCTGAACAGAGTACCAGCCTTAAAACTGAAGTTTTTCTTAATAAAATGCTACTGTTATTTACACCAAAATCTTTATCTTAAAATTTCCTACCATACTGCATTTATAGAATAAAAATTTTGTCTCGTTCAATTTTTATATAAGAAAAGGTAGAGTAAGTGCGGGTATTGTGGTATTGGCTGGTAATGTGGTATAGTAGCTTTTCTTTGATGCGTGGTTGACTTTTTTTTGGGTGCTGCTAAAAAATTAGCTTTTGTCTTAAAATGGTATTTTAAAGCACTTAAGTGTAATGTTAAAGTAATTGGTAACTACTACAGTGGCGAATAATATAAGCAATTGAACTATATATGCAGTAAATATTTTAAAATAAATAAATATCTGCATTAAACCCAAGTGCTGCCAATGTGGTATACCTTAATTTCATATAGCGTATCACATTACCTTCCAAATAAAACAAAATGCCAAACACAGGTGAAATAAGAAAATGGATAGTTAAGGATATGAAAAGAGCTATACATGCAGTTAGAAATTATAATAAAGTCTGTATTTATATCAAACTCAACTAATTTGTGGTGTACCACATTACCAGCACATTTTTTTAAGTCGCGTATAATGAGATATGCAATTATTTCTCAAATATTTCTGAAAATGTTGGTTTAATGTTTTTCCCAAATCGCTTCGTGGAAGGTTAACACATGTAGCATGTAGATGGTTAAATCATATTTTAATAGGACAAAAGCTAAAAATTTGGCAATCTAAAAACAAATAGGTATACCACAATACCCGCACTTACTCTATTCAAAAATTAAAAAAAAAATTCAAAATCTGAATTGGTAATAAAAAAGAACTGCATGTGTAAGAGGCAAAATACTAAAGCAAGATTTTTAAATTTTTTGGAAAAGGCATATTTTTTAAAAATACAAAAAAATTATTTGAGAGAGCACTTCCTGTTCATCAATATTTGAGTGTTATATACCAAAATTCTTGGTTTTTAGAGTAGATAAAGAAAATCGATGTTCATCAAGAAATTTCGAAAAAAGTATAAAAACTGAACCGGTCTAAAGGCTCAGTTATCCGACTGTAATGTAAAGCAATGGTGAGCACTGTCAATGTATTGGTAAATTTTTTATGTCTTGAGGTTGCGAGCTACCCACCAAACACAAAGCCAAGCGTTTGAAAGATAATGATGAATTATATATTTATACATGAATAGACATAATTTCTATCTTGAAAAAAGCGTTGATTAAGTAAAATTATTAATTGAAAATTAAACTTTTTCAAAGTAAACAGTGAAATAAAAAAATTAAAAAAGATAGGACAATAATTTATCATGTTTCCCATTCAAGAAAAAACATAAAAGAATGGTTGCTTGGTGGAGCACAAAATCTTAAAGCTTTGATAACATAAAAGGCATTGTATGTTACCAAATGCATTATTTCTAACAAAATATTTTTCGCATATCATCATCAATTTGAAATGAAACACGTATGTTTGCTGGACAAATATTGTTGAAAAAAATATGTAAGCATCCGCCTGATGGGCATTCGTCGCTGTCTCATCGACGACTAAATTAAAGAGGGTAAGAATACGTGTGATGCTCTCTTCACAATTGTGCAAAGAAACGCCCGAAATTGATGTAAAGTAACTGCAACGTAGGAAGCAGCTGATCGATATTTTTATATAAAAAGTAGGTTACGTTACATTACATCTCTATATCCATTTGCATTACTTTTCACACAACAATATCGATCAGCTGTTTCCTACTGTTGCAGTTACTTTACATTACAGTCGGGTAACTGAGCCTTAATGTATGTATACCCTTTGATTTGGAACCTTTTGCGTAATTATATTATTGAATATTTAAACTGTTAATTTACTTTGATTTACAATTCTATACATTTACTTAAATTTTATTAAAAGTATTTGAAACAATTATAACCATTTTTCCATGTGTATTGTACCGAGTTCTTTAATCAACTATGAATTGTTCAAGCATAAGGGAAATTTCATGAACTGTATATTGTCAGAACCGTTTTTAAAAAAATTAATAAAGAATTTTTCTTTTGTATAACGAGTAGGCACGACATTAAACTAACCGGTCTCATAAACTTTTCGTAAAAAGGTTTTCTTTTATACTTAAATAAAGTCGCCCTAAAACAATTAAATTTACTGTGAATTGAATTCTTTTTATTTAGCTGGTGAGGCCTATCTTGTCTTATGTCAATAAAAACTCAATTTTTATTACATATTTTTCCCGACGTTTCGTGAATTTTATGTTCACTTCTTCAGGGGATTTGTATATTTTATTAAAATGTAAAAAATTAACATCAAAAACGTATAGGAAATAATATACATAACATAATAAACTTACTAACAATCGAGTTGTGTTGTTATTAAAACATCAAAAATATAAAAGTTTACTTGAACCAAAAATTACAATATTAAGAAAAATGGCTTTAGCTGTTCCTTATTATCACACTGTAAATGGCGCTTAAGTTGTCAGTATCTTCTCTTTTGTTCATTGTTTTCATTATTTTCTGTTGTATTCTTAAACTTTCTATTGTGTATCGTTTTCTTGTATTTTCTACATTTACAATTTTAATATTGTCAAAATCAGGTGCATAATTAGTTTCTATTATATGTTTAGATAATGCCGTGCTTTCTTTGTTTTTATTTATGTCTGCTCTATGTTCTTTCATTCTTGTTGCTAAATTTCTTTTTGTTGTGGCAATATAGATAAGATCACAGCTGGTTGCATTATCTCCTTAACATGGTATTTCATACATGACATTATTTTGCTGTAGCTTGTCAACTGGTGTTTTTGTATTAGTGAAGATGGTACTCAATGTTTTATTGGCTTTATATGCTAAGGCAGTGTTGTTGTTGTTTATTGCATATTTCAAGTTTCTATTATCTGTTAATCCTGGTATATATTTGACGCTGTAGTACTGTTTACGAGGGCGGTTCGGAAACTTTTTAGCCTAGCACAAAAAGCGCGGTATAAACAGAAAAAAGTTAAGTGTTTTGGAAACTTCCATCTCTGCTTTGAACACATGTTAGAAACAGTTGTTCACAAAAGACGCATCCGCGATTTTTTAACAATGGAAAAATTAGAAATGCGTGGTGTCTTAAATATTTACATAAAAAAGGTTTATCGGGACAAGAAATTCATAATGATATGGTGAATGTGTTAGGTGAAAGTGCTCCTTCATATGCAACAGTAAAAAATTGGGTTGCTGAATTTAAACGTGGTCGTACAAGCATTGAAGATGAACCACGTAGTGGACGTCCAAAAACAGCAACAACAACAGAAATTGTAGCCAAAGTGCATGATATGGTATTAAATGATCCACGAATAAAAGTGCGTGAAATAGCTAATATCATGGGCATCTCAAATGATCGAGTCCATTTAATTTTGCATGAAGAACTACAGATGAAAAAGCTTTCTGCAAGATGGGTGCCGCATTTGTTAACAGTCGACCAAAAACGCATAAGAATGAACATTTCTCAAGCTTGTTTGGATCGTTTTAAGCGAAATAAAATAGATTTTAAGCGTCGTTTCATAACTGTTGATGAGACATGGATCCACCACTATACTCCAGAGACAAAAGAAGGAGGAAGTGCCCCAAAGAAGGCAAAAAAATTCAATCGGCTGGTAAGGTTATGGCAACGGTTTTTTGGGACTTCAAAGTTATTTTATTGATTGACTATCTGCAAAAGGGTAAAACAATAAATTCAGAGTACTATTGCAACCTTTTGGATCAATTAAATGTACAAATTCGAGAAAAACGTCCTGGCTTACAACACAAAAAAATAATTTTTCATCAAGACAACGCACCAGCGCACAAGAGTGTTTTAACAATGGCTAAAATCAACGAATTAAAGTACGAGTTGCTTGACCACCCACCTTATTTTCCTGATTTGGCTCCCAGTGACTTTTACCTGTTCCCAAATCTAAAAAAATTCCTTGCTGGCAAGCGTTTTACCGCAAATGAAGATGCAATTACAGTTGTAAACCACTATTTTGAAGACCTTGAGGAAAACTATTTTAATCACGGGATAGAATTTCTAGAAAAGCGTTGGACTAAGTGTATTGAAGTTTCAGGAGATTATATTGAAAAATAAAAATATTTTTGAAAAACTAACTATTCTCTTTCATTGATAGGCTAAGAAGTTTCCGAACCGCCCTCGTATTATCATCAGGGTTGCCATTGTGGATATTAGTGACGAACAATTCCACTCACGTAATAAACAAAAAATCACTAAAATATTAATTGATAATAGTTTCCCCCCCTATTTATTAAAACACTTATTAATTCCCACAAACATCCACAAAACAATAAAAATTTCAACCCTGATGATAATAAACAGTACTACAGCGTCAAATATTTACAACATTTCTTTTTATATCTGGAAAAATCGTAAATTTTCCTTATTTTATTGTTGTGGAAATCAATTGGTATACTTTTCTTAATTTGTTTGACAAAACTCGCATCTAAATATGAAATTTTATTAAACTTTTTGTAAATTTACATTAAAAAACGGGATAGTTTCATCAGAGTAATCGAATTTTGCTGTATTTTATGCATTAAACAGAGCAGTAAAACAAAAAGTGAGTGTTGTAGAAACGTTACGCAAAGCGTTAAAGTTGTATCTCACACCGCCTTAAGTGAGGTACTCTACATGTGTTTAGTACATAATTTTTAAACTTTAATTATTGTTTTCAATTTCGGTTAACCGATTAACCGAAAACTCGGTTTTTGGGCACATTTCCGGTTTTTATGAAACCGGGTTTTCCTACCTGGCTAACCGGCTTTTTATATCTGTAAAAATTGTAAAGTTTCCTTTTTTTATTGTAGCACTAAAAAAAACAAAAATATATAAGTAAATAGTCTTAATTTTAGCAACTGCGTATAATATATACATATATATATATTTTCTCTCAACAACAATTATGACTTAAAGCCTGGTACTCTGTTCGAAATTGTGAAAAATTTTCAGCAACATTGATTATTTCGAGTGAAAAATTTGACACGTAACAAGTGATGCCCATTTTACTTTTTCGGAAAAAATTTTCGTATTTATTGGTTTGAAGTATGCAGCACTGATCGCCTTTTGTTAAGAAAAGCATCAGCTGTCAATATTTTGCACGAAATAAATACCAGTCTCATTATTTCACAGATGCCAAGAAAATGTTGCCAGATACATTTCATGAATTTTTCACGAGTTGAACAGAGTACAACTTTTGCAACATTATTTCATGAAAATTTCACGTAAACTTTTTTTGTATGGATTATGTCAACATTTCGCGTGAAATTTTGAACAGAGTACCAGGCTTAAGGCTCAAGGCCTCGTTAGCCGACTGTAGAAATCCTAGATGTAATGTAAATGTAATAATTAATTTTAATCACTAGGGCAAGGAATCTCATGCACTAAAAAATAGAAAATATGCGCATAATACATGCACTTAAAATTTGAAAATATGCACTAAAAACACAGAAAATATGCAATTAAAAATATTTTTTAATATTTTATTTAAAAACAATTTAACAAAAAAAAAAAAAAGGCAGAAAACAATTCATTTAATATACATATGTATCTATCCGGTGTGCCACAGGGGAGCATACTGGGGCAAGTTTTGTATTTGATTTATACTTGTGATATGCCTTTGAGCAGCAATATCCATACATCTACGTTTGGCCATGATACAGCTTGCCTTAGTATGCACGAAAACCCTCACGAGGCTTCCCGATATCTACAAGAACATATTACACAACTGGAACTATGGTTAAATTTATGGAGAATCAAAGTAAACGAGCAAAAGTGTGTCCAGGTAACATTTACCCTGCGAAGAGATACTTGTTCGCCAATTCGAATCAACAATCAAGTTGTTCTTCAACATTCACACGTAAAATACCTTGGTATACACCTTGATCGACGGCTTACATGGAAGCCCCATACTGACTCAAAGCTAACACAAATGAAACTTAAATTAACTCAGATACATTGGCTGATTGGTAGAAATTCAACACTCAGTCTAGATTGTAAACTTTTAATATACAAGGCGATTTTGAAACCAATATGGTGCTACGGAATACAGTTATGGGGCACTGCTTCAGCATCCAATATAGAGAGAATCCAACGAAGGCAAAATAAGATTTTAAGACTAATAACATCGGCTCCATGGTACATTAAAAATTCAAATATACATCGTGATGTAAATATACCACTAGTGACTGAAGAAATCGCAAAATACGCAGGCAAATACATAACAAAACTCGAGACCCATCCTAATCGCCTTGCTCGTAATATCTTGAATTTTACTGGACACATCCGCTTAAAAAATAGGGACACAAGGGCTCTAATACTCAACACTCCAGAATAAACTGCTTGAATATACTTTCGTTTTTGCTTATCACGACTTATGTATTATTAATAACTTCCACTAAGTTTATGTCCGACACTGGTCGGGCCTAATTAATTATATTTAGATTTAAGATTTGAATACTTAATGTTAGTTCATATTAGATGATTCAATTAATAAACATATGTATTAAAAAAAAACATATAAAATTAGTATAAAGAAAAACAAAACAATAAATTCAACAACAAAAAATTAAGTTAAATTAACGGCCTGGCCCACGATGTTACCAGATATCGTTCGATCGACAACTTGTATTGCAAACAGCAATAATTTAAGAAAATTTATTTTTGTTTGCAATACAAGTTGTCGATCGAACGATTTCTCGTGACATCGTGGGCTAGGCCGTTAATTTCCATAATTTTGCGGAAAAAATCTCAAAACCAACTCACTTTCCATTTAAAATGTGTTATGTTGTGTAAAGTTACAAATTTTCAGCGAATTCCCGAACAAAACAATAAAAATGTTGTGTATGGAATGTAGAACTCTTAAACATGAACAAATTAGAAAATATCAAATAGCAAAAATCGAAAATATTGTTGAGGCATGGAACAATTATAAAGCCGTAAGAAACAACTATAAAACCAAAATAAATGGAGAAAAAAATAAATACATAAAAAATAAAATAATCAGTACAAAAGACCCGAAACAGATGTGGATGGAAATAAAAAATTTAGTGTTAAAAAAGAACCGATCTGTAATACAAACTGTAAGATTTAATAATATAGAGTATAAGGACTATAATGTGATTGCTAATAAGTTTAATAATTTTTTTATCGATAGCATAGAAGAAATTAGAAATAGTATAGAAAATGTGCAATACATAAGTAACGTAACAGTGATAAATAATAATTTCAAATTTTGTTTAATAAATCAAAATGAATTAAGAAACATATGTAAATCATTAAATAATAAACCTGACTACAATAAAGTAACAACAAGATTAATTTTGGATAACTGGGATATAACAGGCAAAGTACTGACAAAAATAATAAACGAATGTCTGGCTTCAGGAGTTTTTCCAGAAAATTGGAAGTAGTCAATTGTTATTCCAATTGAAAAAGTCCATAAGACTTGCAATTGGTAAAATATCTAGAGGAGAATGAAATACCATCAAAATATCAATCAGGATTCCGAAAAAATTACTCATGTGAAACAGCAGTTAATTATGTAGTCAACAGATGGAAAAAAATAGATAAAAGCAAAATTTTAGCAATTTTTCAAAGAAATACTTTTAAAAAAGTTACATATGTATGGTAGACAGAATAAAGAACTAACCCTACAAGAAATGAGTGACTGAAACTAACACAAACGTAATTTTTTCACTAAGCCATTTGCAACAATTTTATATTGAAATCACCAGTGACATTCAATTGCTCTAGTTGCTCTACTCTAACATACATATATGTAAGAGTGGAACATCTAATATGTTTATGCCAAAAATTTAAAAACATGGCATCAAGGCAAATTCATAACAGGTAAAGTTAATACTACAACAAATTACAAAATATAAAAACAATATGACATTTTGTTGTTGCTTTGGAGGCTCATGTGTCAAAAGCATCTGATTAAAGATAATAAAGCAGAAACCTACGCCATCATGGCTAACAACCGGCTAAGCCGAGCCGCTGATATTTATAGTCAGCTACGCCGCCGCCGAAAAAAATTTGGCTTATGTCGCCTGAAAAACAGCCCCGATTCCGCATTCAATTACGCACGAATCGAAAAATGTTATTCTGGAAAAAAACTTAATCTAAAGAAGAAGAGAAGAGTATGTTTAAACCAGCTGCTTGGCTATGAAACGTGGGAAATTGGAAAAGAAAAAATAAGGAATTTTGCAAATATTTTTATTAAAAAGTTAAATTTAGTGAAAGAAACAGTGATTTAACAATTAAAATAAAAGTATTAAATATTGTGAAAATTTATATTAAATAAATTATTGCAATTTTAAGTACAGAGATATTAAAAAAACGAGATAAGAAAAAGGTATTTATGGCCAAAATTATCCAGTGTGAAGAATTCTGTCACGCCGGAGGTGATATTTTAATTTTGTATATATAATTGTAACACAAGAATAACGGTTATTTGTTTTAATTTAATTAAATATTTTTTGCTGTCATTAAATATGCCAACTTTTCATACTGCTCTACCTGTAATTAATTAAGTAAAACTCGCATTTCATTACAAAAAAAACAAAACAAATTCTGTAGTTCATTAATTAAACCTTCTTTTGTATATAATACTTACATTATTTTTTGAATCAATCACTTTTTGAAGCTAAACAAACAAAACTGAAAACGCTTCGCCACTGAAATAACAACTTGCAAAAACTTAGTTACGATCGAAATGCAGAATACATAGAATCGTAATCGTAAAATTGTCAAACGGATAAAATTTCGATTCGGTTCGAGACGCAGATAGGGGTGAATATAAATTAAAATTATTTTATTTAGTTTTTATCTTAAATTTGATTATTAAGTTATTTGTTGTCAGCTGGCTGAAGCCGAATTAAAGGTTCCGCCACCGATTTTCTTAAGAGCCACCGCCGCCGACAAAATCGCTTGGCACTGGTCTCTGTACATAAACAAATTTTGACAAACGAGCCAACAATTATATGAATTCGCTCATGATACAATTATATAGGTAACCGCAAATCGACAACAAATTTACAGCAAATAAAACAACAGGGCTTTTTGTTGCTAGTTTCTGGTGCCAACTGTCATAGAGCAATGAAAGATAAACAGCGTGTGTGTGTGTTTGTAAAACATAAGCAACATTTGGCAGAGTGCAGCACGAAACAAGCAAAACAGCTGGCGCTTCGCGGTTACCTGTATAATTGTATCATGAATTCGCTTTGAATTAGGCAGAAAAAAAGTAGATCAGATGTGTTTTCAACTTGACCTTATTAATATAGAGTACTAATTCATATTCTGTGCTTATTAATCGGCATTTTATTGTAAAATATACAATTCGTTCGGTCTGTGTCATTAAAATATGTATATAGAAGTGTTAAAAAAGTTAAGTAAAAACAATAGTGTATAAAATAAATTTACAATGTTTAATTTAAATACTTTTCTTTTTTCAAAATTTTAGAGCTATATAAAACAAAGTGTTGGTGGTTCAAAACAGTATTGAGGGGCAGATACCATCTACGTTATTTTGTGTTTTTTGGTTATTGTTCTTAATTTTTAAATAGTTTACTTAATTATATATTTTTTTTAAATAATAAACATTTTAAACAACATAAAAATTGTGTTTATTAATGTAATTATGCAGGTTTGAATAGTTTACTATGATGGTTATATACATCAAGTGTGATCAGTCAGACGTGACTACCACATGCATCATCAATGCCAAGTAAACATACGGCAGAGCAAGCAGGTCAGATATATATGTTTTATAGTAGATATTTTCAATTAGACAAAGATGCAAAATCACACGTATACAAAAGTTTACATCACTTCTTCCACATAAAGCCATCACCACTCCCAGTCAAATGACCGGTCAAAAATTAATAAATTAAAATTAAACGAGAGCAAAACAAAATTAATGGAAATAAATGCAAACACTGATGTTGTAATCAAAATTAATAATAGAGAAATAGAAAAGGTAAAAAATATAAAATACAGTGGAGGCTCGAAAAAGTTAAGTCATAGAAAAGTTAAGTATATGGAAAAGTTAAGCAGCTTTTATTCACCATTGGTGACTCCAAAAAGTTAAGTAATTCTCAACTTTTCTGAGACAATTTTTTTATATATAGCTTTTTTCTCTTTCTAAGATGATCTCAACTTTTGTATGTAAATCCTCAATACATATTTATATATATAGTGAGTCATATACGCCTGTATACATGCAAAAATAAAACCGTTACCGTTATATATTTTTTTTTTGTGAATTTTATATGAATAATGTACTTGCTCTCATCAGTTGGTTGTAAAAGAAATTAGTCGTAGAACTTGTTTTGTTCTGATTGCAACAATGTTAGCAGCAGAGAAGCAAAAAAGGTTGTCAGTCGGCGAAAAATGCAAGATTTTAAAAAAATTAGATGAAGGCGTTCTTGCTAATCGATTGGCTAAGGATTTTCACGTATCTGAAGCAGCAATTTCAATTTTAGATAAAAAGGTTCATCAAAATAAAGTCACTGATTACTTCACCGTAATAAATACCAAATAATCGTAATGTGTAATAATGCATGCATATCTTCTAATTAGTTTTCAGTAATAAATATGTATGTATGTATGTATATATGTACATATAATTCTAATTGGCAATTAAAAAATAAATAAACAATGTACAAATACACATATAACCTCTTGAATTTTTCAAACTACGGAAAAGTTAAGATTTCGGAAAAGTTCATCACCCCCAAAACAAACTAATTAACTTTTTTGAGCCTCCACTGTACCTAGGTTTCGTGATAGACAGTGACTTGAAATTTAATGATCACATTGAATATGTATGTAAACAGATCGGCAAAAAAATTGGTTATTTTAAAAGAATAAGAAATAAACTATCTATAAATACCGCGATTAATATTTATCATGTAATTATCAAACCCCATTTTGAATACGGTTCGACAATATTATACATCTTCTGTACAAAAACAAAAATAGAAAGACTTCAAAAACTGCAAAATAAAGCAATGCGCTCGATATTAAAATGCAACCGATACACACCAATTCAACATATGCTAAATACATTAAAATGGCTTAATATTCAACAAAGAATAGAACTTAACACTCTAAAATTCATACGAAAAATGAAAGTGGGAAATGCACCTAACTTAATTTAGTGGGACAAGTACAACATTATCAGCTGCGAAACGCTCAAGATTTTAGATTGGAAAATGCAACTACAAGTGCAATGCAGATATCTCTTTTTTACAAAGGGCCTTAATCTATATAATGGACTTCCTTTAGAAATTAAAAACGAAATGAATGATTTTGTATTTAATAAAAGATGTGTTCAATTTGTTAAGAATATTTCACAGAATGTGTATTAAATTAATTACTAAAATAATAGTGCAATGAAATTTTTATATTATATTAATATGATTAAATTAAAAGTATGCCAAATACTAATTATTTAAAATAAAAAAAATAAAAAATATATAAAAATTTAGAGTTCAACAGGGTGATTCAGGTAAATATTTTGTAACAAATTATGTGTCAACTTTTTTTTACTTTTTCAAATGGATGCTAACCAAAATAGCAAAAATATGCACAAAAAATATGCATTTATTGAAAAATGTGCGCAAAAATATGCAAAAACGAGTATTTTTAGCAAAATATGCAAAAACGATTGAATGCCATTTCAAAGGAAATTTCACGATTCGCAAAGATAACTTAACTGTTTCCGTTTTATGATGCCCAGTGAAAACATGCATTTGCATGAGATTCCTAGCCCTATTAATCACAAACAATATACATTTACATATCATATGTATATATTTGAACAAGAACACATATGGGTCATTCCATTTTAAATCAAACAAAAAAAAAACACACGTTTTTACCTAACCCTCTTAGAATTGTAAAAAAATTTGCACGTACTAAAATAATATAAATTCAAAAATTTTGGATATCTAGCTTTTGTGGGTCCCGAAATATGGCGCTTCGAAAAGTATGGAATTCATTAAAAACACATATAAGTAGTCTACCATTATTGCTCATATCTTCAAAAGTTTTTAAGATACAGGGTCGAAATTGGTCCCATTTAATAGGTATTGAGAATAGTTTTTAAACTGCATTTAGTTTCACTTTTTTTCTGAAAGGTCAAAGATCACTATCACGTGATTAAAAGTTTGGGGAACTATATCTCAAAAAATTAAATTTCTAAAATTCTAAAAAAAATATATATTAATCCTGACAGTCTCCTCTGCATTTTGTGTCAAAAAATTTGAGTGAGCTCTTATTATTTCCTGAGATATAGACAATAACTTGAAATTATTTGGGAAATTTGTATGCAATTTTTTTTAAAATTTTTTTATTCCTAGTGCACCTAGGAAAACTATTCAACATTTCCCAGTAAAAAAAGACACTCCAAAAAAGTCATGAAAATGTAGAGCTTGCGATCTGGAAGTAGTGCACATTTCGATCCGTTCTAATGACTTTTACATAGAGTTTTCATTGCAAGAAGTTCTCTTTCTCGATACCTGGTCACCGAATTGGAAGTGATTTTAAGAAAAATTTTCGTTTTTGTGGTCTATGATATTTTCATCTAGGAAAAATGGTAAATTGTTACCTATTTTAACAGTACTTATTTTCTTCAAATGTTCTTATAAATTGAACCAATCTATGCGTTTGTTCAATGGTGCTTTCTGACTTTTAAAACCAAATTGATGGTCTGGAATGCACCCACTACCAATTAGAATTGGGGACAATTTTGACATGAGCAGTTTTTCGAAAAGTTTTGACATTGTTGATAGGAGACGTATTGGCCTATATGACTCAGCCTTGGTAAGATCTTTGCCCGGCTTTGAAATCATTTTAACTTTGGCAAGCTTCCAGCTATTTGGATAATACTCCAGTCGTAAAATGGCATTAAAAATGAACTACAGGATTCTAATTGCAATACGATAATCCATCAATACCTGGAGCTTTCTTCGGGTTGAGTTCAGCAATTAGTTTTTGTACATCACACGTCTTAATTTTTATGGGTCGAGGGGGTAGCACAACTACACTCGGCAAATCAACAACACCAGTACATGTGTTTGGGGGTAAATAGTGATTCTAAATGCTTTGCAAACAAGCAACAGCTTAGTTATTTGAAATATTAGGCGTTCAAAATTTTGCATATACATGCGTTATGATATAGGGAATAATATTAAATAAAAAACTAAATTTTGAAATTATTGCTGATAGGTTGTTTGGTCTTTAAGGTGACGATATGTATATAGATTTACCTATATGTACACATGTATGTCAATTGAAGCTTAGTTACAGTGCAATCACAAACTTACCTGGAACTTTCATTTCAGTTGAGGTTTGCAACCAAAATCTTTTCTTTTTTCGGTCGACTTGTAGCCTATACATTTCTTATTGTATAGGCACCAGTAAAATTAATTGTGCATCATCCATTTTACTTTTTAAATCAAAAAAACAATTAACAAAATTTTAAATTTTTATTAGCAATGAATACCATCAGCTGTTCGCAACAGTGATAGGGACTGTGAAGTTTCATTTTGCTTACCAATACGTAAAAACGTACTAATGCACTTTACTAGAAACAAAAATGTATTTGTGTGTAAAGAAAGGTTTTAATACTTCATTAATTGCTTAGATTACTATTTTAGCACTACATTTTAGCTAAGCCAATATGTATTTTATTTATAACTAGCGGCCCGCTCCGGCTTCGCACGGGTATATGAAATCAACAATGTATTTAAGGTATTTAATTAGATAAGGCTTAATGCTGTACTGGTTAAATCGCTTCGGAAATTAGCCATTATTTGTCGTAAAAAGTAAATGCCAAAATAATTCTGGCAAAAAATAATGACTCCAATTCTAAGAATCAATCCAAAAGATTACAAAACGAACGCAAGTATGAAAATAATATTGAAACAAAAAGAAAAGAATTTTAAAAATCAGTCCATAAATAGAGAAGTTATGTAATCAACAATACATTTTTTTTTGGTGGGGGAAGGGGGGCTCAAAATATTCCAACGAAATTTGTTCTAACTTTAAGCAAAATTCATTCAAACCAAAAAAGAATTTTGAAAATCGGTTCACAAATAGCAGAGTTATGGAATAGGGAAAAAATTTTCCCTGCCGATTTTCAAAAAAAAATATAGGACCTAATTGCAGGCAAACCCTTTCAAACAAAAAAAGAATTTCGAGAATCAGTTTAAAAATGACCGAGTTAGGCGTGTACGAACATTCTCCTTCTCCTTCTTTTTTGAAGTCGGTTAAAAATGTTATTGTGCGATATCCATAAGAGATAGACATATACCATAGCGGAGTTTTCTGTAGACCTTTTCAATGTGTACAATACTTAGCACATTATTTGGATAAATATCGTAGGGTTCAGCCTGTGTTTGCAATTTAAGCGGAAAAAATATAATTATTTACGACATCACATTAGAAACCTCAAAAATAACAGTATTTCCCCTCTATTTAATGAATGTTATTGTACATATAAACCTTCTTCTTCAATCACGCTATCTATTAAAAAAACCGCATCAAAATCCCTTGCGTAGTTTTAAAGATTTAACCATACATGGGGATATAGGGACAGAAAAAGCGAGTTTGTTTTATACTATGTAATGATGATACATACATACATATGTATGCAACATGAAATAATTTTTACATGTGTACATACACAATAAGAGGTTTTGATACCATTTAAATCCATTTATACTATTACTAGCGGCCCGCTCCGGCTTCGCACGGGTATAAAATATATAGCCTATGTCATTTAATGAAAAAATGACTAAAATCGATCCAGTAGTTTTGATTTATTCATTACTGTCCGTGGCCCGCACGCGTTAAATTTAGGGTAAAACAATTCTTCTTTCCCCAAACCATGAAGATTTCCTGCTATCTTTGCAATATCTAAATAAATACACTACATTTACTTATTTACTTTTTGCATTTTTACATATTTATTTTATTTTTACAACAATTAACATATTACAGAATGTCTTTATATGCAACGTTAACAGCTTTCTTGTCATTAGACAATACAAACATGTTTTCTCTAGAGGTTACTCTAGAAATAGCGACATACAGTCGGCCATGTGAAAAGCAGTCAACGCTTAAATCTAAGCCTGCAACGTTGAAGGTTTGACCCTGCGATTTATTAATGGTCATTGCAAAAGATGTATTTACCGGAAAGTGTAAACGTTTAAATTGGAAGAGTAAATTCAATGGTATCAGAGCGATTGGGGGAATCAATACATCTTCTGCGGTAACACATCCTGTGAGTATTCTGCACTCTATTATGAAAGTTTTCAGTGATTTTACCAGCAAACGCGTGCCATTACAAAGTTTAGGTGGATTTAGGTTTCTTAATAAAATAATAGGACAACCTACTTTCAACACCATTTTGTGAGGAGGGAGTCCAGGCGGGTTCAAAGAGTTTAGAAATTCTGTAGGAAAATGAACAGCTTCTTCCAAATCGCGAACAGTATCGACCGACTAGTATATTTTCGTCGGCGCATCAATCTTTGAAAGAATCAAGTTATTTACTTTATCTACTTGTTCGTTAGTTGGTGACAGAATCGCTCATTCTTTAAACCAAGATATTGTCTTATAACTTATGTTATCAATGTCCAGATAGACATTGTTGACTAACTCTTGGACGTTGTCTATCAAAATACAAAGGTTTTCTAGGTTAATCCTTCCCTCACTTTGTGCTAACTCTCCATTGCCAACTTTTAGCAGCATCTCTGGAAATAGCCGGTTCATACGCGAAGATGACGAAACCCTCATATTAATTCAATTAATTTAATTAAATTTAATTTATTGACATGTTGCGAAAAGTTGGATCTTTTTAAGGAAGCATTTATTTCGTCAGCACGTGTTCCTCGAGTCACAACTGGTAGAATTTGACGGAAATCTCCTGAGAACAGAATTGTACATCCACCCAGAGGTGAATTTTTGTTGCGCAAATCGCTCATTGTCCCATCCAATGCTTCCACAGACGTCTTGTTTGACATCGTAGCTTCGTCCCGGACTATTAATGAGCAGTCACGCATCAATTTTCCTGTATTCCCCTGCTTAGAAATACTACAGACGCTGTTATTGTCATCGGTGGCGATTTTCAGCGGGAGTTTAATGTAGAGTGTGCGGTTCGGCCTCCTTCTAAAAGCGTAGTGGCAATGCCGGATAACGCAACAGCTAACGCAATTTTTCCGGTAGATCTCAATTTTTTTAAAGCTTAGCTGTGCAAAGGATGTAGGGCCTTTTACAATATGCAGTAACATTCTATATGAAATCAACAATGTATTTAAGGTATTTAATTAGATAAGGCTTAATGCTGTACTGGTTAAATCGCTTCGAAAATTAGCCATTATTTGTCGTAAAAAGTAAATGCCAAAACAATTCTGGCAAAAAAAAATGACTCCAATACTAAGAATCAATCCAAAAGATTACAAGAACGAACGCAAGTATGAAAATAATATTGAAACAAAAAGAAAAGAATTTTAGAAATCAGTCCATAAATAGAGAAGTTATGTAATCATCAATACATTTTTTTTTGGTGGGGGAAGGCGGGCTCAAAATATTCCAACGAAATTTGTTCTAACTTTAAGCAAAATTCATTCAAACCAAAAAAGAATTTTGAAAATCGGTTCACAAATAGCAGAGTTATGGAATAGGGAAAAAATTTTCCCTGCCGATTTAAAAAAAAAATTATAGGACCTAATTGCAGGCAAACCCTTTCAAACAAAAAAAGAATTTCGAAAATCAGTTTAAAAATGACTGAGTTAGGCGTGTATGAACATTCTCCTTCTTTTTTGAAGTCGGTTAAAAGTGTTATTGTGCGATATCCATAATAGATAGACATATACCATAGCGGAGTTTTCTGTAGACCTTTTTAATGTGTACAATACTTAGCACATTATTTGGATAAATCTCGTAGGGTTCAGCCTGTGTTTGCAATTTAAGCGGAAAAAATGTAATTATTTACGACATCACATTAGAAACCTCAAAAATAACAGTATTTCCCCTCTATTTAATGGATGTTATTGTACATATAAACCTTCCTCTTCAATCACGGTATCTATTAAAAAAAACCACATCAAAATCCTTTGCGTAGTTTTAAAGATTTAAGCATACATGGGGATATAGGGATAGAAAAAGTGAGTTTGTTTTATACTATGTAATGATGATACCCATAAATATTTATGTACTTCTTTATTATACATATCTACATATACATACATAAATCTGTATGCAGAGTTGGCCAAAATACATAGCTTGCGGTATTTAAAATACAAAACACTTGCTGGTCATGTATTTAAAATACAAAATACTTTCAGACTGCCGTTCCGGCTGCAATGACCAGACCAGGGCTTTTATGACACTTTTATGACATTGTGTTTCCCCCCTCCAATCTCCCCCCTCATATCATAAAACTAATGTAATTCTGTGATACTGACGCCTTTCCGTTAGCTGCTGGTGGACTGTTTAGTGATGAAGGTATAACACTGATCACTAAGCAGTCATTACAACAGTGATTAACGTGACTGGAATCAGTATCGCAGATATAACATTTGATTTGGATTTTCCCGTGTTGCTATGGCAGATAAATTCTAAATTGATTTCTGCAACATACGGGGTCTAAGATTGAATTTTTTCTCTGTGTATGCACACATTTGTCTCCATCGGTCGAATGTTTTCGCCTTATGTGAGACCCAGGTGTATGAGAATACTGATCCACAGGATTTTAAGATACCTGGTTATCACCTACTATCTCTTTTTAATTTTCATCGCGGACTTGCAATGTACATTTGCAATGCAGTTGTATACCACTGCCAGCAATCACTAGGCATATCTGATGCTGAATTTAGCTGTCTCTGGGATAAATTCCAAATCAGGGCACACTGTTTGCATTTCGGATTTGTTTACAGAAGCCCGAACGCAGAAAGGGATACTACCATTTCTGGCTTCGATGACTTTTCTGACTCCATATGGAAGATCCTAGAGATTTTTCCGAACAGTAAAATCGTTATTGCTGGTGATTTCAATGTTCACAATTCAACTTGGCTTCGCCATTCGAGCCGTACAACTACGGAAGGCCAATATATTGAGTTGTTCGCAGCGCATAACCACCTAGTGCAACTAGTGAATGAACCAACGCACATTCCATGTGTTGAAGGGCACGGTACACGGATCACTGTACCGTTTCGGCCTCCTTTTCGTTTTCAGCACTCCATAGCGTTTCATCTGAAGCTACGAAACGACTAAAATCCAGCTACGAAAAGGCTCGTTGGGCTCAGCTAGACAATGATGTCAATGCCATGGCCAAAATGGTCGAAAGTATAATTTTGATGGGCATGAAAGATTTCATACCATTAAAACAAATTCCGATTAAGCCCAAAGGGAAACTTTGGTTTAATCAGACATGCAAAAATGTAGTCAGATATAGAGAGGAAGCATTCAGTATTTGGCGAAGTAATCAAAATGCCGATACTGATTTGCTACGCAAAAGAACGAGATCTTCGTGTGCCAAAGTAAAGAGGCGTGAAAAAGCTCTTTACGAGAATCGTCTCCGTGCTAAAGCTCTTGCTGCCCCTCGGGGTATTAAAAGCTTCTGGTCATTCGTTAAAAGAGTAAAGAATAATGCTAATGCCTCAATTCCGACTCTTTTAAAGGATGACCTATTATTCACTGACCCGGCTGATAAAGCTAACCTACTAGCTGAAATATTTGCAAGTAATTCCTACTTGCCGTAAAGCAATCAGCCTCTTCCTATGCTAGAGAGAGTATCCACTACTATGCCTAAGATATTCTTTCGAGCTCGGGCAGTAATAAGGTTTTTGCCGGAACTCAACATAAATAAGTCTCCCGGGCCGGATGGCATTCCAGCACTGGTCTTGAGGCAGTGCTCCTCGACGCTAGCACGTCCATTAGGTAACCTTTTCAGCACGTTGTACCATATTGGTGAGTTCCCACTGTGTTGGAAGATTGCTAATGTTACGCCAATCCCTAAAAAAGGAGAAGCTGCTAGCCCTGAAAATTATCGCGCAATCGAAATATGTTCTGCACGTTCCAAAGTAATGGAAAGTATGGTGAATTTCCATTTTGTAAGGTATCTGGAGTCCAACATCTTACTCAATGACCGGCAGCATGGATTTCGTAGAGGCCGATCTACGGGAGACCTACTTGCCCTCCTCTCGGAGAAATGGTGTAATTCAATCCACCATTTTGGCGAAAGTACGGTGGTGGCTTAAGATGTCTCCAAGGCATTTGATAAAGTGTGACATGGTTAGGCTTGCCAGATATAATTTGCCAAAAAGCTTGACATTGATAAAAAAAACTTGACAAATAAAAACACTCATACTATTGTTCTTTATTTAATTTTTTTATTATTTTTTCATAAAAATTATTAGAATAAGAACAAACGTATCATAAAAAGTAAAAATAACAGAAACAGTATAAAAGAAACAAAAAACAACATAACAATAAAAAAAAATTATATATTTTAAAGAAAACTCGTTACTCGTTAAAACAAATTAACAAACTAAAATATAAACTCACTTTTTTCCAAAAACTTCAATGAAAGTACGTATTGTAACTCAGCTGTTCAATGTTGTCAATTTACTAGTGTTGAGTAATGGGGTAAATATCAATGCTGGCACTTTTTTATAATTGTACAGAAAGAGAACTATATTCTTTAAACTTTAATTGCACAGAAAAAATATGTATCATATTAGTCCTTAGTTCTATTGATAGTAAAAATATAGGCTTTAGATTTGTTTTTTAGAAATATAAACTTACTTTTTAAAGTATTATTGCATAGCTGGCATAAATTTGAGAAAAAAAATGACTTACAAAAAAGCTAGACAAATCACTTTTTCACTTGACGTGCATTAAAAAATTTGACAATCAGGCCAAATCAGGACCGTCTGGCAAGCCTAGGCATGGGGCACTTTTGTCAAAATGTATTGCCCTTGGTGTCGGTGATAACTTCACTCGATTCTTATCGAGTTTCCTCAGGGATGGCACTATAAAAGTTGTTATAGATGGGATCTCATCAAATGAGTTCAAGTTAAATTCAGGGGTACCGCAAGGTTCCGTCCTTTCACCGACTCTATTTCTTATCTTTCTAAATTACATTCTCTGTAAAACTTTCAACTCTATCTATTCTTTCGCGGATCTGTCATCCGCATTTGCCATTCTTTCTCATTTAGCAATAGACCTAGCCTGCCGCAGGTTGAGGCTATGCGACAAATAATGAATGCGACTTTAAACCATGATTTAGCAAAAATTACTGAATGGGGTCTTGCGAAGAGGGTCGACTTTAACGCCCGTAAGACCCAATGTTGCATGGTTACACGTAGACGCATAACCGAAAATGCTGCTGCCTTTGTAACTATGGGAGGTATAAGTATTAAGGAATCAGATGCTCTTGATGTTCTTGGCATGAAAATACAGTGTGATGTTCGTTGGACTGAACACATTTTTCAAATTGCAAAAGAAGCATTCAAGTGAATCGGCTTTTTGAAACGGTGCAAACGATATTTCACCTCATCTGATCTCCTTACTATTTATGCCACTTATATCCGACCGAAAATGGAATACAACTCTCATGTATGGGCCGGCGCTTCAAAGTAGGGATGGGCAAAAAATATCGATATATCGAAAAATCGATGTTTGAGAAAATAAATATCGATATATATCGCCGATATTTCAAACACCTATATATCGATACATCGATTCTTATTTGCGAGTATCGGGTTTCGATACTTTTAAGAGCTATAGCCGTTTTTTAACTGTACGATATTGACATGACTACTATTGATGCTAAGAAAAAAAAGAGAAATTTCATAATAACATCCCAGGCGAATTTATAACGTGACCCCACTAAGGCCGGGTTTACATCGGTGGGTGTGCCAAATGCCACACAAGCGTAAAAAAGCGTAACCACTAATTACTAATGAAAAACTGTTTGATTCAGACATATATTTATTAAGTTAAATAGTTCCATACATAACTAATAGACAATTTTATAGAATCCAACATGATTGGAATCAAACAGTTTTTCATTAGTAATTAGTTGGTTACGCTTTTTTGGACAAATGACACACACAAAATGCCAGATGTAAACTCAGCCTAAGGCAGGTGACTTTTTGGATTGTATGGGTATAAGCCTAAAGGCAGAATTTGTTTTTACTTTCTGTTCTGTTACGAATCAGCTGACTCTTTTTGGTTTGTAAAAATCATATATAAGCCATTAGTTTTTCTCTCCTTAATTCTGTTCTGTTTCGGTTCAACCTGTGAAAATAAAAAAACTGTTAACTAATTGTAAGTGGCAGCATAAATAAAGTAAACACATTTCGAAATAAACTGTGATTGTGCTTTAAGAATTTAAACAAATTTAATATTTACCAGAAAAACATAAAACTATATTGAAACATAACAATTATTGTTTTTCATACGGAATTTTCGGGAAAGAAATCCCGGGAAATTTGTGCGGGCAACTTTAGTTTGTACAAATGTACACATTCCTCGATGAATGTCGTTATTCACTTTATGAATGCGATGGTAGAACTATAGCTAAAACCTTACAACAATTACGCCCGGAAACTGAAATTGTATTATTTTTTTGACATGTGCTTATAAACGTTAAAAACCGAAAAGTTATTCCCACTTTCCCGGGAAATGAAAAAGTCCGGGAAAAGAAAAACTCTAATAACAATGGACGATTCAAAACTCATCACTTTAGTGGAAAACTGTGGCTATTCTGGTCCGAAACAGCTGATAATGTTTTTTTTTTTACACACATATATTTAATTATTGTATCTTCAAAATATGAACTAACAATAAGTACTCAAATCTTAAATCTATATATAATTATTAGGCCCGACCAGTATCGGACATAAACTTAGTGATAGTAATTAATAATACATAAATTTCGTATTAAGCACAATAATAATTTTCAAGAAGTATCATTTGGGGTGCTGACTATTAGGGCCCTTGAGTCCCTCTTTTTTAGGCGGATGTGTCCACTAAAGTTCAAGATATTACGAGCAAGCGGATTAGGATGTGACTCGAGTTTTGTTAAATATTTACCTGCGTATTTTGCGATTTCTTCAGTCACTAGTGGCATATTTAAATCACGATGTATATTTGAATTTTTGATGTACCATGGAGCCGATGTTGTTAACCGTAAAATTTTATTTTGCTGTCGTTGGATTCTATCCACATTTGAAGCTGAAGCAGTGTCCCATAGCTGAATTCCGTAGCACCATATTGGCTTCAAAAGCGACTTGTATATCAAAAGTTTGCAGTCTAGACTGAGTGTTGAATTTCTGCCAATCAACCAATGTATTTGAGTTAACTTAAGTTTCATTTGAATTAGTTTATCGTCAATATGATGTTGCCATGTAAGCCTTCGATCAAGGTGTATGCCAAGGTATTTCACTTGAGAATGTTGAGGAATATTTTGATTGTTGATTCGAATGGGGGAACAGGTATCTTTTCTTAGGGTAAACGTTATATGAACACACTTTTGTTCATTTACTTTAATTCTCCATAATTTCAACCATCTTTCAAGCTGGGTAATGTGAGCTTCGAGATTGCGGGATGCCTCATCAGGGTTTTTGTGCATACTCATATAGGCTGTATCGTCGGCAAATGTAGAAGTGTGGATGTTATTGCTCACAGGCATATCACAAGTATATATTAAATACAAGACTGGCCCCAAAATACTACCCTGTGGCACACCAGAAGATATAGATTCGGGCACACTCATGAAGTCTCCTTCCACAACAGTAAACTTCCTATCAACAATGTAACTTTCCAAAAGTAGTTCTATATTTATTGGAAAATATGTCTTCAATTTTAAAAATAGGCCTTTGTGCCATACTTTGTCAAATGCCTGAGAAACATCAATAAAAAGGGCAAAACAATACTTCTTTTCTTCAAAAGTCCTCCTTATAACTTGAACCAATCTATGCGTTTGCTCAATAGTGCTATGTTGACTTCTAAAGCCAAATTGATGGTCCGGGATGCACCCATTATCAGCTAAAATTGTGGACAATTTATTCATGAGCAGCTTTTCGAAAAGATTGTAAACTGTTGATAGTAAGCTTATAGGCCTATATGACTCAGCCTTGGTAAGATCTTTGCCCGGCTTCGGAATCATTTTAATCTTGGCAAGTTTCCAGTTATGTGGAAAATAATGCATTCGTAAAATGGCATTAAAAATAAATAGCAGGATTCTTATTGCAATATGAGGCAAGTTCATCAGCATCTTGTTGCTAATTCCATCAATACCTGGAGCTTTCTTCGGATTAAGTTCAGCAATTAGTTTTTGTACATCGCGCCTCTTAAACTTTATGGGTCGCGGTAGAGCAACTATACTTGGCAAATCAGCAACACCAGTACATGTGTTTGGGGTAAATACGTATTTTAAATGATTAGCAAATATGTTAGCTTTTTCAGTATCGCTTCTTGCCGAACCTCCGGTAGATGTCCGCAGAGGTGGTTTAAACTCAACGGGGGTTTTCAGCTTTCTAGCAGCGCGCCACAAAGAGTAATTAGATGCTGGAGTGACGTTAAGGCCTTCCAGATAATTTTTAAGAGATGCAGTTTTTTCAATTGCAAGTAACTCTTGGAGTCGTTTAGTGCACTCTTTAAATCTGATTTTAAGTTGTGGTGATCTGTGCGGTTGCCATTCCCTTCTAGCTCTTCTTTTTTACACACGACACGTTCAATATCCGTAGAATAAATTTTATTAAATCCAGTCTGCGGATGGGAGGTAGTGGCATGTTCAGCAGCCTGTGCAATCATTTCGTTAAGGTTGGCGATGTTAGCTTCAATAACCTCGGGTGTTCTTAGCGTAATGTTTTCCGTGCAATGACTACTAGATATTTTTTGAATCGGAGCCAATTTACACGATTGATCTTCACATACGAGTGAGGTAAATCACTTCTCTGTGGGCTACAGATTGTGACGATCGTGGGAGAGTGATCGGACGAGAGGTCTAAAGAAGCTTCAACGTTAATTAATTCCCTAGAAATGTTTTTTATGACGCCCAAATCTATAACATCCGGAATTTTATTTATGTCAGTTGGCCAATAAGTAGGCTCCCCACTCGAAATGACGTCCAAGCCCATTTTTGAAATTGTGTTGAACAACGCTCGACCTCTGGGTGTAATATTACGCGAACCCCAGAACGTATGTTTGGCATTATAGTCGCCAGCTGCCACGAAACAAGGGCCAAGAGATCTATAGAAATCCTCGTATTGATTCTCAGTAATTCCGAATCTGGGAGGGGAGTAAATTGATGATATCACAAAATTTGTGCAAAAATTTTCAACACAAATATTCGTTGCTTGTAGATGTGCCTCACAAATGTTGTCAATAATATAATGTTTGAGTCTTGACTTTATTAAAATTGGAGATCCCCCGCATGCTCTTCCTCACGGGTCCTTTGAATCATATAAGGTGTAGCCAGAAATTTTAAAAAGGCTTCTCGAAGTCAAATGAGTCTCAGAGACCAACATTATATCAATATTTTTTTCCGTGAGGAAGTGCTCAAGTTCATTTTTATGTTGGCGAATGCCGTTTGCGTTCCAGAAACATATTTTTAACGTGTTCATGGCTTCTTAACTAATGCCTGAAGCAGTGTATTCTGCATTCGCAGCATTTCTTGCATCATGCTAGTCATATTTGTTGTAAAACTATTAATAGTTAGCACCAAATTCTCAATAGTAGCTTCAAGGCGACTAAAGTTAAAGCTTGAGTTTGAATTCGTTGAATTATTTGGCAGTGGAACATTTTGTATGGGAATAGAACTAGTCTTAGCAGCATCGGCATACGATACACGTGAACTAACTGGTTGGCTTGTTTGAGGAAGAGTGGCGGAGTAAGCGTTTGCTGATTGAGCTGGAGCTAGTTTAGGTTTTTAACCCATAGCCTGTTTAACAAAAGAATATACAGGGCATCCTCTGTAGTAAGCGGTGTGATTACCTCCACAATTACTGCATTTTTTTTCTGCTTGATCTTTTGGCTTCGTGCAGCTAGCAGTACCATGCAATTCACCGCAGATAACATGCAATAACGCAGATAGGTAAATTGCAGTAAGTTTTTGTATGACCATATTCTTGGCAATTGTGGCACTGTACGGGACCTGAACGCTTATGTGGCTCTTCAACTGTTATTTTTCGGTATAAATGTATTTTAGGTTATAAATTGGATGTGTCTCGTTTTTTTTCAACTGTATATCATTCGGCTCCAGTTCAACACGAAATAGAGGCTGGGGGATCTTCTCTCAATTGATTATATTGGTAACACTTTTTACTTTAAATCCTTGTATGATGAGTGCATCTTTTATTTCGTCGGGATTAACATAAGCATTAATGCCCTTCAATACGATCTGCATACCTTTAGCACTTTTAAGCTGATAAGTATAAAAATTAGTTTTATTTTTTTCGAAATCAGTAATAATTTTGCGAAAATCTTTTTCTTCGTATATTTGAATTTTTGTTTCATCAATTTTACCACGTTTTATTGGAAAACGTGAAATGCGTTCTCATCAACTGCCGAGACTAATTTTTTAATAAGGGCGTTCGAATTTTTTTCTCTCAGGTATATTGGTGGTGGCTTGGAAGTTTTTTTGGATGAAACAGCGGGTTGGTCGTTATTTGCTTGCAATATTGAAAAACGATTTTGACGGTTAACTGCTGCGACGTCGTTATCCCTGGATATCTTGGGAACCGATAAAATTTTTGATGAATTTGGGCTTCGCCCGCGCTTTAAAATTGTGATATATCTGTCCATTCCGACTTGGACCTTGGGTTTTGGGCTACTCTTATCTTCAGTGACAACTTGGTTAAGTGATGACCCCGAGCCCGAAGCGGGTGATATCGCTGAGTTAAATGAAGAAGTACTAGGCAATAATGTAACCGATTCACTAGTTGGCATTGGACAAAGCGAAGTTGATCGCTGACGAAACTGTGGTTTTGCCGTTAGAAAAAGTCTATTATCAGATTTTTGATTTTTATTAAGAGCTTCAGAACTCACAGCAAGTCTATTATCAGATTTTTTATTTTTATTGTTATCATTATGAGCATCAAAACTCACAGTAAAATAGGCATTTCTGCCGTTAGAACTCACTTCACTATTTTTTTCCTTTGAGGTACTCATATAGAGTATTCCTCAAGGGCACTTTGTTTGCTTTTTTTTGTTTACGGTTTTTTTTTTGTTCTTGTTGTTTCTATATGTAAAAAATATTTGCAAAGCAAATAAAGCTTATTTATTAAAGTCAATATGTACTACGAATATTTTTTGTATGATTTTTTTTTATTTTAGTTTGTATGTAAGAAAAATTCCGCTATTACGTCTGTTCACTATGAAGGTACAACGAGAACTCCAGCTGATAATGTATTACAGAAAAAGTAACTATTAAAATTTAGAAACAGAACGACACAGTACAGAGCAGCAACAGAAAGTAAAGACTAATGAAGTATTAAGGAGCTACAGTAGGTTACGTATAACTTAACATAAATAGTTATTTTGTATTAAATTTCTTATAGTGAGTAATTGTGCATTCGAAATTAATGCAGCAAAAAATATCGATATATCGAAATATCGATGTTTTCAAAAAATATATATCGATACTGCTCAAAAACATCGATACGATATATATCGATACATTTTCTTCATTTGCCCATCCCTACTTCAAAGTCTATTTTGGGGCTGCTCGACCGCGTACAGGAGAGGGCGAAGAAGCTCATCGGTGGCAGTAGGGTATCCAATTCTATAGATTAATTGGAGCATCGACGCAATGTGGGGTGCATTTCATTAGCGAACTTGTTCCTGAAACCCGCACATTTATACGTACAAACCGTGCCTCATTCAGAGCACATCCCTTTGTGGTCGATTGGCCAATGAATCGCACTACGAATTACAGAGAGAATTCCTTTTTAAGCCGAACTGTACGTATGTGGAATCAACTACCTGCGGAGGTATTTCCTGTCACTACCAGCGTGGGAAAGTTTAAATCAAATGTCCACAGACACTATTCCCTCTATCTTCCTTCCCTATAACCTATTTTCCTTGCTCTAGCACAATGCATTGCATGAGTAGGTGTTATCCCCTGAGTGCTGGTCCTAGAAAAAAGACTATGTATTTACAATACAAAATACAAAATACTTGCTGGTCATGTATGTATTTAAAATACAAAATACTTCCACATCTTTTATATATATATGTATGTATGCATTTACAGGTGGTGTAACTAGTTCAGGCTCAGTCTATAGTAGTTAGAAGCACGTACATACGTGCTTATGTCCTCGCCCATACTTGCAATTTTTGTTGCAGCAATTCTTGAGTGTATTGGTGAGAGGGGTGAGAAAATTGGGGAGGGGTGCAAAGTTTCATGTGCTCGCAATTCTCTTTTGTTTTGAAATTCGCAGTTGTTAATTTGAAGTTTGCAGGTGTATTTGAGATTTTATTTTATTTTATTTGTTCAGTTGTATGAAAAACACAAAATGTAACAAAAAGTAAAAATAATTGTTAATTCTTCAGGCAAAATTTCTTGTGAAATAAATTTTTTGAATACTTAACTGCAAAACTAAAATTTCCTAATGTGGACACTTTGCAATTTCAAAGCAGAATTTTAAAAATTTGCTAGTCTGGACGAGGACTTGACAACACAATCTCCCAAGGCAAAAGCAACCATGTTGTTTTTGTATTGTTTTAATTCTTATAATAGTACCACCTGCAAATTAAACGCTTTGTGACAAGATGCTTCAGAGTTGACAACTGAATTGTGGTGATGCCAACTCTAAGAGTTGGTATAGTTATGTTTTTTTAGCGATTCTAATATTTTGTTATTGGTTTGACGAATCATACATTATAAATCGATCAAAATGCAAAACGCCAACAATGTAATGTATTTTGTAAATGTATTTTGTAAATTATGTATTTAAAATACAAAATACTTGCATGTCATGTATTTAAAATACAAAATAATTCTACGTAATGCACTTAAAATACAAATAAAAAATTCGTATTTGTATTTTAAATACCTATTTCAAATACATATGTACATGTATCTCAAATGCTGCCCAACCCTGTCTGTATGTATTTATGTTCCTGAGTATGTATATACATATGCAAATATTCATGTTTTATTTTAAGTTGTTTTTCACACAGATATTATTATTAACAAAAGTACCGAAAAACAGAGTCAAAATACCCCCATTTCATTTACTATACAATAATACCATCAAGGCGAATTCACATAAGGTGATCTTAATTCATCAGCTGACATAACTTCTCATTTGTCAAATCAACCAAAACGTGAGGAAATATTCTGACTGCAGTAAATTTTACACTAACAAATAGAAAAAAGAGTTCTCGTTGTACCTTCATAGTGAACAGACGTCTTAGAGGAGTTTTTTTACATACAGACATACTAAACAAACAAAATCATAAAAAAAATATTCGTAATACATATTGACTTTAATAAATAAGCTTTATTTGCTTTGCTAATATTTTTTACATATAGAAATAACAAAAACAAAAAAAACCGTAAAGGTGCCTACACACTACATGTTTTTTACATTGCTCCTGTCAAATTTTAGATAATTCGGTTAAAACATGTAGTTGGTGACATGATGAAATAAACAGGTGGCATTACTAGGGCAACAAATGTACGATTACAACAACAAAAGGAATTTTTGTTTGTGTAATGTCTTTGCTTATGTCATAAATTAATATAAGCAAAAACCAAAGTGACGCGTTTTAGTGGTGGTGAAATCATGTTTTATGAAATAAAATTTCATAAAAATTAATAAATAATAATACAATTCATTAAATGAAGAGGATACTATTCGTTAATCGCGTTGTGTATTTCATGAAATACGTAAAGGGCACATTGATAATGCCATGGCCTTATGAAAGTATTGTGGTCAAACCTGGAGAACAGCCATCCTAGAATAGATGTTTAGAAAAAATGTGCTTGGATGATGACAAAAGCAAGAAGAAAGGAACGAAGTTTCGGCGCTGGCGGCGTAAGATTGCCCAATCGGATGATAGTTCTTGTTATGATATAGAATCCGATATGTACACAGAATTTTCTACAGATGATGAAGACCACTGATTTGAGTTCTAATTTTGACACTGATTTTAGTGACATTGAAGTAGCGGAACCAGGGGAAACAGGTCAAGAACGTAACCTTCAAGTTGAAAGCAAACATGAGCATAACAATTTTCGCAACTCGTCACATCATGGCTCAAAGGAAAGTGTTGAGTCTAATTTGTGCACTGCTGGGCCAAACTTCTCTGACAATGATGATATCGTTATTGAAGAAGAGAACATTATATATCCCGAAGACCAAGAAAAACTATTGCAAACTCAAGTCCCGAATCGCAATTCTCAAGAAAATGATACGGAAGAACTATTGAAAAGTTTTGAAATTCTTCAACTTCACACAAATAATGCAGTTTTAAATTTTACTAGTTGTGACAAAGAATCTTCCCAAAAGGTACAACAAACAAATATGAAAAAATCAAATGAAGATTGAGCCACCCAAAAAAATGGTTTACCGCAATAAATATACAAAGATCAATCCAAATATTATTGTGGAGATCTATTTGATGTTCGTGTTAATGTACCTCTGTCGGAAGATTTTGTTTTCAAAAGTTTTGATATATTCCAAAGTACTCAAATAACTCTGGACTGGGAAAATACGATTCGTGAGAAAGTTACTATGCCGGAAGAGTTCATTTTGCGCATTTTCAAAATGGTTGATTTCGGTTTCTTTATCTGCAAGCAAAAGAAGTTCAATTATCGCTTTTGTGTTAAGGCTAAACGTTTCACAGAAAATATTAAAAAGAAACGCGAAGAGAAAAAGTAATCATCTAGGCGACGCGAAAGGCGTACTGCTAAAAATGCAGCTAGGAAACGTGCCGAAGGAAGAACTCGCCGTTATTCCGATCGTAAAAATGGCATAGTACGGAAAAGTTGGAACAAATCAAGTTTAGTGACATAACTCCAAAACTAATAAAATTAATTTGGCATCCGAATGAAAATTAAAAAATAAAAACAAAAACTTAAATAAAAAAAATTGCGGCAAGCCTTAGTTTCCGAGTTATGAGCCTTTTAAGTTCTGGTATAAAATTGTGATTATATGGTGGAATTGGCACAAATCAAGCTAAGGGCAACTCTAAAAAAATGCTATCCGATTGAGAATTTAAAAATAAGGAAAAAATATTAAATTAAAAAATTGTAGGCGAGGCTTAGTTTCCGAGTTATTGGCCTTTGTAATTGTAGTACAAAATTCTGATAACATGGTGTATTTTCCAACAAATGTTATCCAATATTGGTGTAATTTAAAAGCTCTAAGAAAACACTAAATTTGGAGTTCGGTTTGTATTTACTAACACCTGTGTGTGTTTGTAGCATTCATACATAAAAAGGTTTTTCTGCACTGCCAGCCTTCGGCCAGGCTTAAGGATTTTCTTCACCTTGATTTTTCCCTACACTGCGCAGCCTAATAAAGATTTTCTGCCTGGCAAAGTTTTCCTGTCTAATAACGATGTCCTGCACTGCCGGCCTTCGGCCGGGCTTAAGGATTTTCTCCACCATGGTGTTTCCCGAGACGGCGCAGCCTAATAAAGATTATCTCCTGAAAGATATTATCCAAAGCTTTTAAATGATACTAATATTTTCGCAATACAATTAATTTTAAACACATAAAACTTTCACGAACCGATATACTGTTTCCACAAAAATTTTCTTATTAACAAACGTGGACATAAAATGTAAACATAAACAAAACTTTTGACATAAGATTAGACAAATAATGTAGAACAAAAAAACTGTCATCTGGCGTAGTAATGCCACCTGTTTATTTCATCATGGTTGGTGACCTCAAAAACTTTGCTTGTGTATTTTACACAAGCAAAAACATAAGACAAATTTTCAATTAGAGCATGTTCTATTTTCTTATGTTCAGACATGTGTTTTCAAATGTCTATGCCATGTGAAAACATTTATCGACGGTTGAATGTCTCCGATACATTAGCCGTCCGTTTAAAGTATTTGCATTAGTGATAAATTAATTATTTTTTATCTCATTTTAAAATTTTAATAACAATGATATAAAGTATATAACAAGTGTTGAAACAAGCTCCATATTTTGCAGATTAAAAAGAATAAAACTTAAATAAACATTTGTGACGCCGGCACTTCAGTGGCGCCGGCGCTTCAGCAACGCTACCAAAGAAATTTCCAGCGGCTTTAATATTAAAATAAAAACAATCATGGCCGATGTCACGTGTAATTGTACATACAGTTGGTGACCAAAAATTAAAAACCTTATGTAAATTAATCAAGTTTGACAAACACAACAAAAAACATGTGAATTGTAAACTTGAAAAAACACAAGCAAAAACATATAGTGTATTGGTACCTTAAAAAAATACACTTTATGAGTACCTCAAAGGAAAAAAATTGTGAAGTGAATTATAACGGCAGAAATGCCTATTTTACTGCGAGTTCTGATGCTCATAATGATAACAATAAAAATAAAAAATCTGATGATAGACTTGCTGTGAGTTCTGAAGCTCTAATTAAAATAAAAAATCTGATAATAGACTTTTTCTAACGGCAAAACCACAGTTTCGTCAGCGATCAACTTCGCTTTGTCCAATGCCAACTAGTGAATCGTTGACATTATTGCCTAGTACTTCTACATTTAACTCAGCGATATCATCCGCTTCGGGCTAGTGGTCATCACTTAACTAAGTTGTCATTGAAGATAAGAGTAGCCCAAAACTGAACTGGAGCCAAATGATATACAGTTTGAAAAAAACAAGACATATCCAATTTATAGCTTGAAATACCTTTTATACCGAAAAATTACAGTTGAAGAGCCACATAAGCGTTCAGGTTCCGTACAGTGCCACAATTGCCAAGAATATGGCCATACTAAAACTTACTGTAATTTACCTACTGTTTGTGTTGTGTGCGACGAATTACACGCCACTGCTAGTTGCAATAAGCAAGATTGGAAACCGAAACAAATAACGGTATCGGTATTGATACCGGTACAATTATTTTTTAAATTTCGGTATCGGTAGCGGTATCGGTATTTCTTTTATTTCGGTATCGGTATTACCGGTACATACCGTTATCGAGTTTATAATACCGGTATACCGATATTACTGATAAATTTATTATTTCAGGCAGTGGACATAGCAAAAAATCTTTTTTTATTAATTATAATTTCAAAAGCATGTACCTATACTTATTTGTTTCTATATATGTTTTGGTACTATTATTAAACAATAATTTATTAAAAACGAGAAACAAGGAGACTGCAGCTCAAACTTTGCATATGTAAAGTATACATTTTGGTTAATTAAACAAAATAGTAAAAATATAAGTTTTGTATATACTGATAAATTACACTGTGTGACAAACTTTGATGAAATCGAAATATTGTCGAGTATAACAAAAATCTGTATTCGTAATTTTCCAGACACCTGCAAAATCTTGAGTTACGGGTAAAAAACCGCTTTTTCGTACCCGTAGGCACTTATCAACCTCTAACTAAGTTAAATATCAACCGATTTTAAAATAAACGGATACAGAAAGAACAGACTAATGCCCTAATTCAGTAAGAAGACTTAGGACGTTTTTGTTTGAAAATGCTTCTGAGTTCTTGTCTTTGAATTCTCTAAATTATTTTCTTCAAAAATGGTTGTTGTCTTTCATAATGAAAAATATAAATATTATTGCTATGTTTTTAAAACATAAAAATTCAATTAAAGTATTATACAATAGTTTGAAAAATATATAATGTTTACAATGTTTGGAACAAAATCATAAATCTATGCTAGAATGCATAGACAATAAATAATAATTGTTTTACAGAATCAAAACTGCTTCTTTTTTTCGTCCATAGACAAAACGATACAATCGTCGAACATAATTAGGGTATAAGACCTTTCGAACCATATACATACATATATATTGTTTCAGTAAATTTCAAATATATGGCTGTATTTTTCACCAAATGTAATTTTTTTGGTTTTTTCGACACTTTTATACTTTGGACTCATTCTTAGGCCATATTTTTGTACTGGACCCATATTGTTTATAACTTTCTCGCCAAACTGCAAACGAAACGAACATTTGAATATTTCAATTCAAAGAACATACAATATTCTTTTAGCCAACTTAAAAACAAAGAAAGCAATAATCTTGTACACTACACATTAAAAAACTTAAAGCAGGTACTTTTCTTCGCCTCAAGAGAGGAATCTTCAACTTTATATATAAAAGTTTAGACGTTTTTTCTCTACCAACCTTATTTATTACGATGAAAAAGAAGACTAAAAGCAAAGAAAAAAGTTAATTGAATATATTTTTGCAAATTGTGCCCATATTACAGTTTAAAGCTCAACTAAGTTGGATTGAAACTGCAACAACTTAACTTTTAAACAACTGTTTTTTGGTATTATGAATAACAACTAATTTTAGTTGTCTTCGAATTAATGCTCGAAAAACAAAGGTTCTTATCTATGCTATGTTTTTTGAAACCATAGTATCCATTAGAAAACATTTTAAATATTTTTAATTCTGGCTATTTTTGCTTGAGACTCTATTTTTTATGAACATGGAAAATAATATTAGTTGACAAATGGGATTGGTTGGAATTTGGAATAATAAAGCAAAACGAACACAATGGACAAAATAAAAACGCAAAATTTTACTGAAAAAAATCAGTTATCTCATGGTTAAAAAAGTTGTAATACATAACAAAAATTTGGCAACTACAACTCACCTATCATTTATTTTTTGGCCGGAATCGGTATACCGGTACGTACCGGTATAGACGTAAACGGTAGTCTGGATACCGGTATTTTCTAACCGAAATGGATTTCGGTATCGGTATTGATACCGGTATCAAATTTTAGCGGTATTTGAATCGGTATCGGTATTTTTACGATACCGTTTGCCAACCTTGGCAATAAGCCAAAAGATCAAAGTGAAAAAAATGCAGTAATTGTGGAGGTAATCACACCGCTAACTACAGAGGATGCCCTCTATATTCTTTCGTTAAACAGGCTATGGGTCAAAAACCTAAACTAGCTCCAGCTCAATCAGCAAACGCTTACTCCGCCACTATTCCTCAAACAAGCCAACCAGTTACTTCACGTGTATCGTATGCCGATGCTGCTAAGACTAGTTCTATTCCCATACAAAATGTTCCACCGCAAAATAATTCAACGAATACAAACTCAAGCTTTAACTTTAGTCGCCTTGAAGCTACTATTGATAATCTGGTGCGAACAATTAATAAATTTAAAACAAATATGACTAGCATGATGCAAGAAATGCTGCGAATGCAGAATACACTGCTTCAGGCATTAGTTAAGAAGCCATGAACATAAAAACGAGCTTGAGCACTTCCGCATGGAAAAAATATTGATATAATGTTGGTCTCTGAGACTCATTTGGCCTCAAGAAGCCTTTTTAAAATTTCTGTCTACATCTTATATGTAGATATGCGGTGAATCAGCAATTCTAATAAAGTCAAGACTCAAGCTATTATTGACGACATTTGTGAGGTATCATCAATTTACTCCTCTCCCAGATTCGCAATTACTGAGAATCAATACGAGGATTTCTATAAACTTCTTGCCCCTTGTTTCGTAGCAGCTGGCGACTATAATGCTAAACGATGTCATTTCGAGTGGGGAGCCTACTTACTGGCCTACTGACATAAATAAAATTCTGGCTGTTATAGATTTTGGCGTCATGAAAAACATTTCTAGAGAAGTAATTAACGTTGAAGCTTCTTTAGATTTTTCGTCCGATCACTCTCCCACGATCATTACAATCTGTAGCCCACAGAGAAGTGATTTACCTCACTCGTATGTGAAGATGATCAGTCGTGTAAAACGATTACACAGGCTGCTGAGCATGCTACTACCTCCCATCCGCAGACTGGATTTAATAGAATTTATTCTACCGATATTAAACGTGTCCTGTGTGAAAAAAGAAGAGCTGAAGAGAATGGCAACAGCACATATCACCCCAAAATAAAATCAGATTGTACTAAACGACTCCAAGATTTGCTTGCATTTGAAAAAACTGCATCTCTTAAAAATTATCTGGAAGGTCTTGATGTCACACCAGCATCTAATTACTCTTTGTCGCGCGCTGCTAGAAAGCTTAAAACACCAGTTGAGTTTAAACCACCTCTGCGCACATCTACAGTAGGTTGGGCAAGAAGCGATACTGAAAAAGTAAAATATATGGTGAGCATTTAAAATCCGTATTTACCCCAAACACAGGTTCTGGTGCTGTTGATTTGCCAAATGTAGTTGCGCTACCCCCTCGACCAATACAATTTAAGACGCGTGATGTACAAAAAATAATTGCAGAACTCAACCCGAAAAAAGCTCCGGGTATTGATGGAATTAGTAACCATTAGTAACTGTAAATTCATTTTTAATGCCATTTTACGACTGCAGTATTATCCAAAAAGCTGGAAGGTTGCCAAGGTTAAAATGATTCCAAAGCCGGGCAAAGATCTTACCAAGGCTGAGCCATATAGGCCAATAAGTTTACTGTCAACAATGTCAAAGCTCTTTGAAAAGTTACTCATGATAAAATTGTCACCAATTCTAACTGATAATGAGTGCATACCGGATCATCAATTTGGATTTAGAAGTCAGCATAGCACCATTGAACAAACTCATAGATTGGTTCAATTTATAAGAAAAACTTTTGAAGAAAAAAAGTATTGCTCTGCGCTGTTCATTGACGTTTCTCAGGCATTTGATAAAGTGTGGCATGAAGGCCTAATTTCAAAATTGAAGGCATACCTACCAATAAACATTCTAAATCTGCTGGAAAGTTACATTTTTTCTCGAAAGTTCACTGTTGTGGAAGGAAACTATATCAGTACGCCTGAAATAATCTCATCCGGTGTGCCACAGGGGAGTATACTGGGGCCAGTATTATATTTGATTTATACTTGTGATATGCCATTGAGCAGTAATATTCACACATCTACATTTGCCGATGATACAGCCTGCCTTAGTATGCACGAAAACCCTCACGAGGCTTCCCGATATCTTCAGCAACATATTACTCAGCTAGAACTATGGTTAAACACGTGGATAATAAAGGTAAACGAACAGAAGTGTGCTCAGGTAATATTTACCTTAAGAAAAGACACTTGTTCCCCCATTACTATCAATAATCAAATTGTTCCTCAAAACTTACATGTGAAATACCTTGGTATATATCTTGAACGAAGGCTCACATGGAAATACCACATTGACCTAAGCCAACGCAAATGAAACTAAAACTAACTCAGATACATTGGCTGGTTGGTAAAAATTGAACCCTCACCCTAGATTGTAAACTTTTAATATACAAATCGCTCTTAAAACATAATTTTTTTTTCAATACATATTTTTATTTATTGAATCTTCAAATATGAACTAACAATAAGTATAAGTATCTTAAATCTAAATATAATTAATTAGGCCCGACCAGTGTCGGACATAAACTTAGTGAAAGTTATTAATAATACAAAATCATGATAAGCAAAAACAAAACTATATTAAAAAAATATTCTTAATAGTAACAAACCAATAAAGATTGTCTTAAGTAGAACAAAAATAAGCAAATTAACAAACATGTGCATAGTTAGTAAAGAACAAACGACAATGGTAAGACTGTTGTAAATATAGAGGTGGTAACTTCATTACAAAACACATGAGCAAATTGAAATGCAATGAATCAAACCAATTCACATATTCCATTTGCAATAAAGTTTCGTATATAAGGCAGACATCTACATCAACTGACACCACACACAGTGGACCAAAACACAGAAGAACGCTGATGAGGAAGGTTTAGTGGCCTTCGAAAACGGCTGGCTGTTCCGTTCAACTCTGTGTTGTTGTCAGAATATTTACAACTAACTTTGATGTTATTTGTTCATTAATAATTATCACATGTAATTTGGCTTAAAAAGCGTTACGAACATTAGCCTATTCAATTCATAAGAATATAGAAACAAATACAGTTCGAAAAATAATAATTAAATTAACTAAAATTAATAGTCTTGGCTTGTGGCAAAAATTAAATAAAAAATATACTTAATAGTAACAAACCAAAAAAGTTTGTCTTAAGTAGAACAAAAATAAGCAAATTAACAATCATGTGCATAGTTAGTAAAGAACAAACGACAATGGTAAGACTGTTGTAAATATAGAGATGGTAACTTCATTACAAAACACATGAGCAAATTGAAAAATGCAATGAATCAAACCAATTCACATATTCCATAGTAGCCTAATTCAATTCATAAGAATTTAAGAAACAAATAGAGTTCGAAAAATAATAATTAACTAAAATTAATAGTCATTGGCTTGTGGCAAAAATCAAAAATAAAAATATACTTAATAGTAACAAACCAAAAAAGTTTGTCTTAAGTAGAACAAAAATAAGCAAATTAACAAACATGTGCATAGTTAGTAAGGAACAAACGACAATAGTAAGACTGTTGTAATATATATGGAAGATGGTAAATTTTGAGCCTTCATTACCAAACATACATATATATGAGCAAATTGAAAAATGCAATTAATCAAACCAATTCACATATTCCATTTGCAATAAAGTTTCGTATATAAGGCAGACATCCACGAGGGGGTAGTTGCGCTACCCCCTCGACCAATAAAATTTAAGACGCGTGATGTACAAAAAATAATTGCTGAACTCAACCCGAAAAAAGCTCAGGGTATTGATGGAATTAGTAACCAGATGTTGATGAAGTTGCCTCGTATAGCTATTAGAATCCTGTTATTCATTTTTAATGCTATTTTACGACTGGAGTATTATCCAAACAGCTGGAAGCTTGCCAAGGTGAAAATGATTCCAAAGCCGGGCAAAGATCTTACCAAAGCTGAGTCATATAGGCCAATAAAATTACTGTCAACAATGTCAAAGCTCTTTGAAAAGTTACTCATGATAAAATTGTTCCCAATTCTAACTGATAATGAGTGCATACCGGATCATCAATTTGGATTTAGAAGTCAGCATAGCACCATTGAACAAACTCATAGATTGGTTCAATTTATAAGAAAAACTTTTGAAGAAAAAAGTATTGCTCTGCGCTGTTCATTGACGTTTCTCAGGTATTTGATAAAGTGTGGCATGAAGGCCTAATTTTAAAATTAAAGACTTACCTACCAATAAACATTCTAAATCTGCTGGAAAGTTACATTATTGCCCGGAAATTCACTGTTGTGGAAGGAGACTTTATGAGTACGCCTGAAATAATCTCATCCGTTGTGCCACAGGGGAGTATACTGGGGCCAGTTTTATATTTGATTTATACTTGTGATATGCCTTTGAGCAGCAATATCCATACATCTAGGTTTGCCGATGATACAGCCTGCCTTAGTATGCACGAAAACCCTCACGAGGCTTCCCGATATCTTCAGCAACATATTACTCAGCTATAACTATGGTTAAACACGTGGATAATAAAGGTAAACGAACAGAAGTGTGCTCAGGTAACATTTACCTTAAGAAAAGACACTTGTTCCTCCATTACAATCAATAATCAAATTGTTCCTCAAAACTTACATGTGAAATACCTTGGTATACATCTTGATCGAAGGCTCACATGGAAATACCACATTGACTCTAAGCTAACGCAAATGAAACTAAAACTAACTCAGATACATTGGCTGGTTGGTAGAAATTCAACCCTCACCATAGATTGTAAACTTTTAATATACAAATCGCTCTTAAAACCTATATAGTGCTACGGAATTCAGCTATGGGGTACTGCTTCAGCTTCTAATGTCGAGAATCCAACAAAGGCAAAACAAAATTTTACGGTTAATAACATCGGTTCCATGGTATATACAAAATTCAAATATACATCGTGATTTAAATGTGCCACTAGTGACTTAAGAAATTGCAAAATACGCAGGCAAATATTTAACAAAACTCGAGTCACATCCTAATCCGCTTGCCCGTAATATTTTGAACTTTACTGGACACATTCGCAGCACTCCAGATGGGACTTCTTGAAAATACTTTTATTATTTACTTTTTTCCTTTTGATTATCACTACTTATGTATTATATATAACTATTACTAAGCTTATGTCCGACACTGGTCGGGCCTAATTATATTTTTAGATTTAAGATTTGAATACTTATTGTTAGTTCATATATGAAGATACAATAAATAAAAATCATGTATTAAAAAAAATAAAATTAGGAAGTGCTCAAGTTCATTTTTATGTTGGCGAATGCCGTTTGCGTTCCAGAAACATAGTTTTAACGTGTTCAGGGTTTGTTGGCTAATGCTTGAATTCTGCATTCTCATCATTTCTTGCATGATGCTAGTCATATTTGTTGTAAAGTTGTTTATAGCTAGCACCAGATTCTCAATAGTAGCTTCTAGATGACTAAAGTTAAAGCTAGAGCTTGCATTCGTTGAATTACTTGGCGGTGGAACATTTTGTGTGGGAATAGAACTAGTCTTAGCAGCATCGGCATACGATACACGTGAAGTAACTAGTTGGCTAGTTTGAGCAAGAGTGGCGGAGTAAGCATTTGCTGATTGAACTGGAGCTAATTTTGGTTTTGACCCATAGCCTGTTTAACGAAAGAATATACAGGGCATCCTCTGTAGTTAGAGGTGTGATTACCTCCACAATTACTGCATTTTTTTTTGCTTGATCTTTAGGTTTAGTACAGCTAGCAGTAGCATGCAATTCACCGCAAATAACACAAACTGTAGGTAATTTGCAGTAAGTGTTTGTGTGGCTATATTCTTGGCAATTATGGCACTGTACGGGACCTGAACGCTTACGTATCTCTTCAACTGTGATTTTTCGGTGTAAGAGGTATTTTAGACTATAAATTGGGTGCGTCTCGTTTTTTTTTCAACTGTATATCATTCGAGTTCAACACGAAATAAAGGCTGGGGAAGCTTCTGTCTATTGATTATATTGGTAACATTATTTACCTTAAATCCTTGGTCGATACGTGCACATTTTACTTCTTCGGGCTCAACATATGAATCTATGCCCTTTAATACTATCTGTAGGCCTTTAGTACTCTTAAGTTTGTAAGTGTAAAAATTTGTTTTATTTTTTTCAAACTCACTAAGAATTTTTCTGAAATCTTTTTTATCATATATTTGGATTTTAGTTTCGTCAATATTACCTCGTTTAAAGTATTTTCACCAATAGTTGACAGTAGTTTTCTTAGAAGCGCTTTAGAATTTTTTTTCTCTCTTTTTTGCGATGATGCAGCGGGCTTGTCGTTTTTGTCTTGCAATAATGAAAAGCGATTATGACGATTGATAGAAGATGCGCTATTATCCCTAGACATCTTTGGGGCAGATCCAATTTTAGTAGAATTTGGGCTTCACCCGCGCTTTAAAACAGTTATATATCTGTCCATTCCTACTTGTACCTTTGGTTTTGAACTACTGTTATCTGTATAGATAACTTGGTTAAGTGATGAACGCGAGGCCGAAGCGGATGATGTCGCTGACTTAAATGAAGTAGTACTAGGCAATTGTAATGTTAACGATTCACTAGTTGGCATTGGAGAAAGCGAAGTTGATCACCGACGAAATAGTGGATTTTCCGTTAGAAAAAGGCTATCATTTGATTTTGAGTTTTTAATGTTTTCATTAAGAGTTTCAGAACTCACAGTAAAATAGGCATTCCTTCCGTTAGAATTCACCTCGCAATTTTTTTCCTTTGAGGTACTTTGTTTGTATATGCTTGCGGTTGTTTTGATTTTTTTTGTCTCTTGGTATGTAAAAAAATATTAGTAAAGCCAATAAGCTTATTTATCAAGGTGAATATTTATTACGAATAATTTTTTTGTATGATTTTTTATTTTGTTTTTTTTTTATTTTAATTTTTGATTTGTATGTATGTATAAAAAAAATCCGCTATGAGGTCTGTTCACTACGAAGGTTCAACTAGAACTTATAAATGAAAATTGAGCATTTTAGAATAATTGGATTTTGTTTCTCTTTTGACGAGTAGAAGAAGCCTTTGGAAGTTAGGACACTTTTTCCCAAAGGCTAATCTACTTCGCGATTAATAGAGCTAAACCTAAAGAGAACGTTTGCGGGATTTTTGAGAACAACGTACTCGCTTGTTTTTTGCTCTTATCTAAACTTTTAGTTTCTATTTTATATTTTTTATTTTTGTGATATGTCTACACGATTTAACAGCCATAGCTTATTTTCCTTATTTTTTTTTGAGTAAATAAAGGAGTATTGTTAACGTTAAATGAACCTGGTGTACTTGTTTTAATTTTCGTCAAAGTAACCAAGAGAAGGTACGTTACAGTTTCTATTTAATCTATCCGACTCTGGACTCCGCTGAACCTACCCTAGCCACCAGCGTATCCGTGTCGTTACACTTGGCGCGCGAGCAGGGACAATTTGTCCTTTAAACAAAAAGAACCACAAAGGGTAAATATACATTGTTTAAATGGGTTTCAAGTTTTAATCGCGCTATAAATCTTCTTGTTTCATTTAAGCAGTGTATTTTCTCATTTAAATAACTATAAATTAAAAATAATATAATTAGTGTTTTATGGGAATTGTTAAAATTTAAGTTTAAAATTTTTTAAACGCACTAATAATCCCAAATTATTATTTTACTTATTAAGTAAAATATTTTTTTATTAAAAATACATTGAAATTGATTATTGAGGGGTTTAGCTGGATCCTATGCGCATTTCACTGTTACTAATGCAGATCATCAGGGAACCTTTACCCAAATTTCTTAGAACATCTAGAGTTATTATATTATAAACTTTCATTTAAACAAATGAGAAGCCTAACAACAAATAACAAAGTTGAAACAAGAACTCAATAATCAACATGTTTTTTTATTTTCTTACTTTACCATTGCTACATTGGCTGACTTTTTTTTCAGCTTCAAATTGTAGTTGTAAGAGTAAGTAAAAGAAAATAAATGTAAATAACAACAACAGCTATTAAAGAATAGAGTGTTGCCACACAAGTATTTTTTATGACCAGGTGCAGTCAAGTTAATAATTAGTGTTTTTATGGGAATTGTTAAAATTTAAGTTTAAAATTTTTTAAACGCACTAATAATCCCAAATTATTATTTTACTTATTAAGTAAAATATTTTTTTATTAAAAATACATTGAAATTGATTATTGAGGGGTTTAGCTGGATCCTATGCGCATTTCACTGTTGCTAATGCAGATTATCAGGGAACCTTTACCCAAATTTCTTAGAACAACTAGAGTTATTATGTTATAAACTTTCATTTAAACAAATGAGAAGCCTAACAACAAATAACAAAGTTGAAACAAGAACTCAATAATGAACATGTTTTTAGGGTTCCGTACACCAAAGGTGAAATGGAACCCTATTGTTTTCGCTACGCTGTCCGTCTGTCCGTCTGCCCGTCCGTCCGTCTGTCCGTCACAGGGTATTTTCTCGAGAACCGTAAGAGCTACGGACCTGAAATTTGGACACAGTGTGTAAACCCTTGGCCGCTACAACAACAAATACATGAGAGTTGGAAACTAAAGGGTGTGCCAAAACGAGCAACGAAAAATGTTAAAATCCCATGTAATATACATACATACATACAATTGTATGTATGTATATTACATGGGATCCTTGGCCGCTACAACAACAAATACATGAGAGTTGGAAATTAAAGGGTGTGCCAAAACGAGCAACGAAAAATGTTAAAATCCTATGTAATATACATACAATTGTGTGTATATGCACTTGAAATTTGTAAAGTTCGTGTATTTTTATACAGACTACAACAGCTAACACTAAAATTTAAAAAAATTTAATTAAAGGGTGTACCATCAGTTAATGTAATTTCGACCATGTAATTTTGAAAACTTGCTGTATCTTGGAAACCGTAAGAGCAAACTTCCTGAAATTTTCAAAAACGGTAAAACAAAAAAAGCTCAAAATTATAAAATCGCCAAACCGAAAAAAAATCGCCAAAATAAAAAAAAAATCGCCAAAACGAAAAAAAGCACCAAATTAAAAAAAATTTCTAAATCGAAAATAAATCGCGAAAAACCGAAAAAATCGCCAAAATGAAAAAATCGCCAAAATGAAAAAAAATCGCCTAAATGAAAAAAAATCGCCAAAATGAAAAAAATTGCCAAAATTAAAAAAAAATCGCCAAAATTTAAAAAATCGTTAAAACGAGAAAAAAGAGAAAAATTATAAAAAAAACGTAAAAAACACTGTATTAAAAAATGCTCAAAGCCCAACGTACGGAACCCTTCGTGCGCGAGTCAAAGTCGCACTTTACTGAATTTATTTTATTTTCTTACTTTACCATTGCTACATTGGCTGACTTTTTTCAGCTTCAAATTGTAGTTGTAAGAGTATGTAAAAGAAAATAAATGCAAATAACAACAAAAGCTATTAAAGAATAGAGTGTTGCCACACAAGTATTTTTTATGACCGGGTGCAGTCAAGTTAATAATTAGTGTTTTTATGGGAATTGTTAAAATTAAAAAAAAAAAAAAATTTAAACTTAAAAATAATATAATATATATAAAAACATAATAAATATCTAAAATAATTAAATAATAAAATAATAATAATTAATAAATAAATAAACAATAAAATAAAACAAAATAAATATCTAAAATAATTAAATAATAATAATAATTAATAAATAAACAGCAAAATAATAAATAATAAGTAATAAAATAAATAAATTGTTACAAAAAAAGTTAAATATTAATTATTGCATAATTTTTTTTATTATTTGGAATTTGTTTTTCATGTTTAAAATTTTTCTTAAAGGCGTGTTGTACATATAGAATGACAATAAGTTTTTGGGAAAATAACTTGAAATATTCGGACATATTTAAAGAAAAAATAAATAAAAGAATTTTTTTATCATTATAAATAATTTTATATATCGATTTTTTTTTGGGAAGAGAGTTATTATTCGATAACGTATTACCAACCACAACGAGACGCTTTAATAAACGAATCCAGCAGTCTCCCGGGGCAATTCAGCATGTTAGGAACATCGTGGGTATACTCCCTCAAAAAAGAGGAGCTTATAAGTTACTTGGCACAGTGTGAAGAGAGCACTACCGGAACGGCGGAAGAACTGAGGAGGCGGTTGGGAAAGCATCTGACCCTTGATCACGAAGAAGCTAAGATCGAGAAATTTCTAGCATGGCAGACCAGCTATGACGCCAGCGCTACCACTTATACAGACGTCCGACTGCTGCTGCCGGATGAACGAAACGATAAGACGCTTGCATCACCAGCAAAAATTTACCTTTCAGGAACATCAAGCATATCAACACTCCCTATCACACCATCAAACGAGCGTGTAGCCACCATTGAGCTTGTATGGAAATGGGGTCTAAAGTACGATGATGGAAAAGATCCCTTAGGATTCATCGAACAGGCGGAGAAACTAGCCGGTATGTACGAAATCGACCTTATAAATGTGTTACGGGTCATGTCAGAGATCTTACGAAATAAGGCACTAATATGGTTCCGCAACAACACTGAACAGTGGAGCCAGTGCACAACTTTTCAGCGAAGCTTCTAAAATTTCTTTTTGCCGCCACGATATTTTGAAAAATTGGATGACGAGATTCGTGAGAGAATGCAACGACCACGGGAGTCCTTTAAGGATTATGTGTTGGCTCTTCAAGACCTGATGCATCATACTCATCTTAATACCGAGGAAAAACTTAAGCGGATTTTTCGAAATTCCCAACCAGACTACCTGTGGTATATACGTCGGAAAGATTTTGCTAACCTGGACGAACTGATTGCACTGGCGGCTGAGCTGGAAAGTATTCCTGCCACGTCACATCATGTCCGAGGGGAGCAACATTGCTCGATAGTCAGTCTGGTGCAAAGGCCAATACATTTGCGCTCACCAGCCCGAGCTTCTCACGTCCAAGACAACAATACCGAACTTATATGGGAAGACGAAAAGGTGAAAGCGGTACTTCAGGTCGAGAACTGCGCCATTGGAGGCATCATAGACACTGGAGCCACCCGCAGTTTCATCACATCTGAGTTAGTAAAACAATTGTTCCGCAAGCCGCCATATGTGCCCGTAGAAATAGAAGTGCTACTGGCCGACGGGTCGAATACCATCATATCCGAAGCAGTGCAAATCAAAACCGTCTTCACGATTTCTTAGTGATCAAAGCAGCTACAGAAACGATGATGCTGGGGGTAGACTTACTTGCAGCATTCAACACCAAAATCCTATGTGCAGGACTGTCAGCGAAAGCGAAACATACTCCGGACGAAGAGGAAAACAAAGTAAGCCAAATAAATTCCAGATTAAGGCGTAAGCGAATCGCTTCCGTGCGCATCGTGCAAAAACCTACTCTACAGGAAAGAATTCAGCAGTTTCTCGACGCGGAACTGCCTAAATTCCAATTAATTGTAATGAAGGATGAACGGCCAATAAAGATACGATATGCTCTCAGAAACCCTGCCATGCAAGCTATAATTGACGAAGAAGTCAACAAATTGCTGAAAAATGGGTGTATTGAGCCATCGCACATTCCATTTCATTTTCCCAAAACACTGATGAAAAAAAGGAAGGAACCTGGCGCACCTGCATGGATTTCCGTCAACTTAATGCCAGGTCAGTGCCAGATGCGTATCCACTACCAAGAATTGACACTATCCTCGACAGACTCCGAAACGCAAAATTCATCAGTAGTCTTGACCTTAAAGACGGTTAGTGGCAAATTCCGATGGATGATGATAGCAAGAAATACACCACCTTTGCTCTCTCTGGCCGAGGACTTTACCAATGGAAAGTAATGCCATTTGGGTTACATTCCGCCACAGCAACTTTCCACAGCAACTTTCCAACAGTGTCATCGGGCCAGATATGGAACCATTTGCTTTCGCCTATTTTGACGATATAATCGTTATCGGCTCCAAGTTTGAAGAGCATTTACGAAATTTGAAGGAGGTGTTCCGACGACTCAGGGCAGCCAACCTGCGACTAAATGTGGACAAATGTAAGTTCTTTCAAGCCGAGACGAAATACTTAGGACATATAGTGACTAGAGACGGCATCAAGACTAACCCATGGAAAACAGCAGCAGTGGCACAGATGCCGACACCAACCAACACTAAGGAAGTTTGCCGATTCCTGGGTGTTACCTCATGATACAGACGTTTTGTATAAAATTTTGCAAAGATTTCGCAGCCATTAACACAGATGTTAAGGAAAGGCAAATACTTGCAAGCTGATGCAAGTGACTTTTGCTTAGGAGCCGTCCTAACACTAGAATTTGAAGATGACGAACGAGTGATCGCCTATGCAAGTCGACACCTGAATACAGCTGAGAAAAACTACTCAGCGACTGAGAAAGAATGTCTGGCTATCGTTTGGGAATGCGCAAGATGTGCCACTACCTTGAGGGCTACGAGTTCAAAGTAGGCACAGACCATCTGGCTTTGAAGTGGCTCAATTCCATCAATAACCCGACAGGCCGGTTGGCGAGGTGGGCACTAGAATTGCAGCAATATAAATTTCCCATCAGTTATCGGAATGTAGTGGCAGACGCCCTTGAAGAGGTCAACTTGGCACAAACCACACCGCATCCTCATGTAAATGGCTTGAAGGCAAGATGAACGCCGTGAGACAGCAACCAGAGAATTTTGATGACTATTCTATCGTAAATGGGCACCTTTATCGATATATCAACCGAGAAGTTAGTGACGAAGACTCCACTCCTTGGAAATTGTGTGTGGCCACACCCGCACGAACTCAAGTGCTGCATGAGGCACACAATCAACTCACTGGAGGACATTTAGGCGTCAGAAAAACTCTAAATAAAATTGCCAGTCGCTACTACTGGCCAGGTGTGGCCCATGATATTAAGAAATACGTCCGAAGTTGCGACATTTGTCAGCGGTATAAACTGGCCCAGCAATTGCCAGCAGGGAAAATGTTGACACAGGTACTTGAAGAGCCATGGTCACTTCTGTGAGCGGATTTCATTGGTCCATTGCCGCGGACTCGACATGGCAACTCGATGCTGCTCGTGTTTTTCGACAGTTTCTCTAAATGGTATGAGCTGATTCCCCTACGGAAGGCCACAGCAGAGGGAGTAGTAAAGGCGTTGCGAGAACGCATCGTGGTACGGTATGGCGTACCAAACCTGTTTCGTACTGACAACGGAACCCAATTCACAGCGCAGGTTCTGAAAAAATATTTAAAAGACGTGGGAGTCACCCAGCAATTCACAGCACCCTACACGCCTCAAGAGAACCCCACTGAGCGGGCCAATCGTACAATTAAAACAATTATAACCCAGTTTGTAAAGGAGAAGCATAGTACGTGGGATGACTTACTACCCGAAATCATGTTGGCCATTAACACCAGCACTTCTAAAACGACTGGTTATGCGCCTGCATTTCTAACACAAGGTAGAGAGCTGCGTTTACCAAAGGCCACCTACGATCAAGTGACTAGAGGCACTGGAGCCCGAACATATTTGCAGTAGTCCGGCGCAACATAGCGAAGGCCGCTCAGAAACAAAAACATCACTACAATATGCGACGTCACCAATGGCAACCGAATGTAGGGGATCGGGTACTAGTACGACTGCACCCACTCTCGAAGGCAATTGACAATTTTGCTGCGAAATCGGCACCTAAGTTTGGGGGACCCTATGTCATTACGGGATTTGTGTCCCCCTCATAGTCAAACTGAGTAGAGTAGATAGTAGCGAAAAGCGCACTACGCATCTTAGTGACCTGAAACTTTTTGTCGAACCACCAAATTATTTAGTTGTTTTTCAATCTCCATATGTCATCGGAATAGAAAATGGTGAAGTATGATAAGCCAAGCCAAGAATCCCAATCCTCACAATTTCCATTTCATGAAAATTATCACCTATACCGAGAACACGATCACCAATGACGACAGACATAGCAACATCAGGAGCTAATAACAAACACCTTGTCACACATATTTTTAAACCCGCACCACATCAGTTCCTCATCCGGCAAACAGGTAGAAGTCTGCTTCAGTCAAGATCCGCAAGCACTGCAGGTACAAAATACGAGTCATCCTTGGCAAAACAACAATACAGCTCCCCGGGAGAAGGAAGGCAATGTGACGACCAAAGTCACTAGTTCGTTTTGGCCCACAACTTCTAGATAAGTGGTTTGTTTATCTTATTATTTTTATTATTTATTATTAATTTTCTAAAAATTATTAACCTTAATTTTATAGAATTAACAAGCTTTCTTTTTTATTAATATTATATTATTATTATTATAATGGCATGTCTACTATTATACATAAGTGTATGAAACTAAAATTTTTAATCTTTGTTTAAAATTAACGGAAATGTCAGAACAACATACAGGCATATTACACAAATACACAACGCTGAGTATACTACCATGCATGATAAATATGCGATCGTCATCATATGATAAAGCATATGGAGTATGTAATGCAGTCGTTTGTGTGGTTGTGTACTTGTGTGTGTTGTCTGGCACAAGTATAAAAGGGCGAGCCATCGTTGTATCGATGATTAGTGTGTTGGCAGCAAGCGCTGTCAAAGGAGGTAATAATAGAGATAGGACACTGCTTTATTATTAAATCTTTTTGTTAGTAAATTTGAGGCAACCACTAAGATATTAAGTTTCTCTCTTTTTTTTTTGAGTATTTATAAGTGGGAGAGGATGCCTTTGGGAATTAGGACACTTTTTTCCAAAGGTGAATCAATACTCTTATAAATAAAAATTTAGCTATTTGAGTAATAATAGAGATAGGACACTGCTCTATTATTAACTCTCTTTTTATTTTGTTTGCAAATCTGAGGCAAACCTCAGAGATATTAAGTTCTCTATTTTTGTTTTGAGTATTTTTTTATTTATAGGAGGGAGAGGCTGCCTTTGGGAATTAGGACACTTTTTTCCAAAGGTGAATCAATACTCTTATAAATAAAAATTGAGCTATTTGAGTAATAATAGAGATAGGACACTGCTCTATTATTAACTCTCTTTTTTTATTTGTTGGCAAATCTGAGGCAAACCACGGAGATATTAAATCTCATTGCTCTATATATTTTTTTTTGTTTTCTTTTAATATTTTTATTTATACGTGGGAGAGGCTGCGTTTGGGAATTAGGACACTTTTTTCCAAAAGGTGAATCAATACACTTATAAAAAAATTGGGTATTTTCTCTTATCTAAAATTTTAGTTTCTTATTTTATAATTTTTGATTTTTGTGAAATGGCTACGCGATTTAACAGCTATAATTTATTTTCCTTATTTTGTTGAGTAAATAAAGGAGCATTGTTAACGTTAAATGAACCTGGTGTACTCGTTTTAATTTTCGTCCAAGTAACCAAGAGAAGGTACGTTACAATTTCTATTTAATCTACACGACTCTGGACTCCGCTGAGCCTACCCTAGCAACCAGCGAATCCGTGTCGTTACATTTGGCGCCCGAGCAGGGACTCTTTGTCCTTTAAACAAAGAACCACAAAGGGTAAATACACATTGTTTAAATGGGTTTCAAGTTTTAATGTTCTTGCTCCATTTAAGCAGTGCATTTTCCCATTTAAATAACTATAAATTAAAAGGAATATAATATCTATAAAATCATAATAAATATCTAAAATAATTTAATAATAAAATAATAATAATTAATAAATAAATAAACAATAAAATAAAACAAAATAAAATATCTAAAATAATTAAATAATAAAACAATAATAATAACTAATAAATAAATAAACAATAAAATAAAACAGAATAAATATCTAAAACAATAAAATAATAAATAATAAGTAATAAAATAAATAAATTGATACGAAAAAAGGTTAAATATTAATTATTCCATAATATTTTTTTTATTTGGAATTTTTTTTTTCATATTTAAAATTTTTCTTAAAGGCCTGTTGTACATATGGGATGACAATAAGTTTTTAAGAAAATAACTTGAAATATTCCAACATTTTTAAAGAAAAAAATAAATAAAAGAATTTTTTTATTATTATTATAAATAATTTTATATTTAGATTTTATTTTGGCAAAAGAGTTGTTGTTCGATAACGTATTACCAACCACAACGAGACGCTTTATTCTACGAATCCAGCAGTCTCCCGGGGCAATTCAACATGTTAAAAACATCGTGGGTATACTCCCTTAAAAAAGAGGAGCTTATAAGTTACTTGACACAGTGTGAAGAAAACACTACCGGAACGGCGGAAGAACTGAGAAAGCGGTTGGCAAAGCATCTGACTCTTGATCACGAAGAAGCTAAGATCCAGAAATTTCTGGCATGGCAGGCGAGCCATGACGCCAGCGCTACCACTTCTACAGACCTCCGACTGTTGCTGCCGGATGAACGAAACGATAAGACGCTTGCATCACCAGCAAAAATTTACCTTTCAGGACAATCAAGCAAATCAACACTCCCTAGCGCACCATCAAACGAACGTGTAGCCACCATTGAGCTTGTATGGAAATGGGGTCTAAAGTACGATGGTGGAAAAAATCCCTTAGGATTCATCGAACGGGTGGAGGAACTAGCCGGTATGTATGAAATTGACCTAATAAATGTGTTACGGGTCATGTCAGAGCTCTTACGAGATAAGGCACTAATATGGTTCCGCAACAACAATAAACAGTGGGGCCAGTGGACAACTTTTAAGCGAAGCTTTTTCAATTTCTTTTTGCCGCCACGATATTTTGAAAAATTGGATGACGAGATTCGTGAGAGAGTGCAACGACCACGGGAAACCTTTAAGGATTATGTGTTGGCTCTTCAAGACTTGATGCATCATACTAAACTTAATACCGAGGAAAAACTTAAGCGGATTTTTCGAAATTCCCAACCAGATTACCAGTGGTATATACGTCGGAAAGATTTTGCTAACCTGGACGACCTGATTGCACTGGCGGGTGAGCTGGAAAGTATTCCTGCCACGTCACATCATGTCCGAGGGGAGCAACATTGCTCGATAGTCAGTCTGGTGCAAAGGCCAATACATTTGCGCTCACCAGCTCCATGTACTGCCCGAGCTTCTCACGTCCAAGACAACAATACCGAACTTATATGGGAAGATGAAAAGGTGAAAGCGGTACTTCAGGTCGAGAACTGCGCCATTGGAGGCATCATAGACACTGGAGCCACCCGCAGTTTCATCACATCTGAGTTAGTAAAACAATTGTTCCGCAAGCCGCCATATGTGCCCGTAGAAATAGAAGTGCTACTGGCCGACGGGTCGAATACCATCATATCCGAAGCAGTGCAAATCAAAACCGTCTTCACGATTTCTTAGTGATCAAAGCAGCTACAGAACCGATGATGCTGGGGGTAGACTTACTTGCAGCATTCAACACCAAAATCCTATGTGCAGGACTGTCAGCGAAAGCGAAACATACTCCGGACGAAGAGGAAAACAAAGTAAGCCAAATAAATTCCAGATTAAGGCGTAAGCGAATCGCTTCCGTGCGCATCGTGCAAAAACCTACTCTACAGGAAAGAATTCAGCAGTTTCTCGACGCGGAACTGCCTAAATTCCAATTAATTGTAATGAAGGATGAACGGCCAATAAAGATACGATATGCTCTCAGAAACCCTGCCATGCAAGCTATAATTGACGAAGAAGTCAACAAATTGCTGAAAAATGGGTGTATTGAGCCATCGCACATTCCATTTCATTTTCCCAAAACACTGGTGAAAAAAAGGAAGGAACCTGGCGCACCTGCATGGATTTCCGTCAACTTAATGCCAGGTCAGTGCCAGATGCGTATCCACTACCAAGAATTGACACTATCCTCGACAGACTCCGAAACGCAAAATTCATCAGTAGTCTTGACCTTAAAGACGGTTAGTGGCAAATTCCGATGGATGATGATAGCAAGAAATACACCACCTTTGCTCTCTCTGGCCGAGGACTTTACCAATGGAAAGTAATGCCATTTGGGTTACATTCCGCCACAGCAACTTTCCACAGCAACTTTCCAACAGTGTCATCGGGCCAGATATGGAACCATTTTCTTTCGCCTATTTTGACGATATAATCGTTATCGGCTCCAAGTTTGAAGAGCATTTACGAAATTTGAAGGAGGTGTTCCGACGACTCAGGGCAGCCAACCTGCGACTAAATGTGGACAAATGTAAGTTCTTTCAAGCCGAGACGAAATACTTAGGACATATAGTGACTAGAGACGGCATCAAGACTAACCCATGGAAAACAGCAGCAGTGGCACAGATGCCGACACCAACCAACACTAAGGAAGTTTGCCGATTCCTGGGTGTTACCTCATGATACAGACGTTTTGTATAAAATTTTGCAAAGATTTCGCAGCCATTAACACAGATGTTAAGGAAAGGCAAATACTTGCAAGCTGATGCAAGTGACTTTTGCTTAGGAGCCGTCCTAACACTAGAATTTGAAGATGACGAACGAGTGATCGCCTATGCAAGTCGACACCTGAATACAGCTGAGAAAAACTACTCAGCGACTGAGAAAGAATGTCTGGCTATCGTTTGGGAATGCGCAAGATGTGCCACTACCTTGAGGGCTACGAGTTCAAAGTAGGCACAGACCATCTGGCTTTGAAGTGGCTCAATTCCATCAATAACCCGACAGGCCGGTTGGCGAGGTGGGCACTAGAATTGCAGCAATATAAATTTCCCATCAGTTATCGGAATGTAGTGGCAGACGCCCTTGAAGAGGTCAACTTGGCACAAACCACACCGCATCCTCATGTAAATGGCTTGAAGGCAAGATGAACGCCGTGAGACAGCAACCAGAGAATTTTGATGACTATTCTATCGTAAATGGGCACCTTTATCGATATATCAACCGAGAAGTTAGTGACGAAGACTCCACTCCTTGGAAATTGTGTGTGGCCACACCCGCACGAACTCAAGTGCTGCATGAGGCACACAATCAACTCACTGGAGGACATTTAGGCGTCAGAAAAACTCTAAATAAAATTGCCAGTCGCTACTACTGGCCAGGTGTGGCCCATGATATTAAGAAATACGTCCGAAGTTGCGACATTTGTCAGCGGTATAAACTGGCCCAGCAATTGCCAGCAGGGAAAATGTTGACACAGGTACTTGAAGAGCCATGGTCACTTCTGTGAGCGGATTTCATTGGTCCATTGCCGCGGACTCGACATGGCAACTCGATGCTGCTCGTGTTTTTCGACAGTTTCTCTAAATGGTATGATCTGATTCCCCTACGGAAGGCCACAGCAGAGGGAGTAGTAAAGGCGTTGCGAGAACGCATCGTGGTACGGTATGGCGTACCAAACCTGTTTCGTACTGACAACGGAACCCAATTCACAGCGCAGGTTCTGAAGAAATATTTAAAAGACGTGGGAGTCACCCAGCAATTCACAGCACCCTACACGCCTCAAGAGAACCCCACTGAGCGGGCCAATCGTACAATTAAAACAATTATAGCCCAGTTTGTAAAGGAGAAGCATAGTACGTGGGATGACTTACTACCCGAAATCATGTTGGCCATTAACACCAGCACTTCTAAAACGACTGGTTATGCGCCTGCATTTCTAACACAAGGTAGAGAGCTGCGTTTACCAAAGGCCACCTACGATCAAGTGACTAGAGGCACTGGAGCCCGAACATATTTGCAGTAGTCCGGCGCAACATAGCGAAGGCCGCTCAGAAACAAAAACATCACTACAATATGCGACGTCACCAATGGCAACCGAATGTAGGGGATCGGATACTAGTACGACTGCACCCACTCTCGAAGGCAATTGACAATTTTGCTGCGAAATCGGCACCTAAGTTTGGGGGACCCTATGTCATTACGGGATTTGTGTCCCCCTCATAGTCAAACTGAGTAGAGTAGATAGTAGCGAAAAGCGCACTACGCATCTTAGTGACCTGAAACTTTTTGTCGAACCACCAAATTATTTAGTTGTTTTTCAATCTCCATATGTCATCGGAATAGAAAATGGTGAAGTATGATAAGCCAAGCCAAGAATCCCAATCCTCACAATTTCCATTTCATGAAAATTATCACCTATACCGAGAACACGATCACCAATGACGACAGACATAGCAACATCAGGAGCTAATAACAAACACCTTGTCACACATATTTTTAAACCCGCACCACATCAGTTCCTCATCCGGCAAACAGGTAGAAGTCTGCTTCAGTCAAGATCCGCAAGCACTGCAGGTACAAAATACGAGTTATCCTTGGCAAAACAACAATACAGCCCCCCGGGAGAAGGAAGGCAATGTGACGACCAAAGTCACTAGTTCGTTTTGGCCCACAACTTCTAGATAAGTGGTTTGTTTATCTTATTATTTTTATTATTTATTATTAATTTTCTAAAAATTATTAACCTTAATTTTATAGAATTAACAAGCTTTCTTTTTTATTAATATTATATTATTATTATTACAATGGCATGTCTACTATTATACATAAGTGTATGAAACTAAAATTTTTAATCTTTGTTTAAAATTAACGGAATTGTCAGAACAACATACAGGCATATTACACAAATACACAACGCTGAGTATACTACCATGCATGATAAATATGCGATCGTCATCATATGATAAAGCATATGGAGTATGTAATGCAGTCGTTTGTGTGGTTGTGTACTTGTGTGTGTTGTCTGGCACAAGTATAAAAGGGCGAGCCATCGTTGTATCGATGATTAGTGTGTTGGCAGCAAGCGCTGGCAAAGGAGGTAATAATAGAGATAGGACACTGCTTTATTATTAAATCTTTTTGTTAGTAAATTTGAGGCAACCACTAAGATATTAAGTTTCTCTCTTTTTTTTTTTTGAGTATTTATAAGTGGGAGAGGATGCCTTTGGGAATTAGGACACTTTTTTCCAAAGGTGAATCAATACTCTTATAAATAAAAATTTAGCTATTTGAGTAATAATAGAGATAGGACACTGCTCTATTATTAACTCTCTTTTTATTTTGTTTGCAAATCTGAGGCAAACCTCAGAGATATTAAGTTCTCTATTTTTGTTTTGAGTATTTTTTTATTTATAGGAGGGAGAGGCTGCCTTTGGGAATTAGGACACTTTTTTCCAAAGGTGAATCAATACTCTTATAAATAAAAATTGAGCTATTTGAGTAATAACAGAGATAGGACACTGCTCTATTATTAACTCTCTTTTTTTATTTGTTGGCAAATCTGAGGCAAACCACGGAGATATTAAATCTCATTGCTCTATATATTTTTTTTTGGTTTCTTTTAATATTTTTATTTATACGTGGGAGAGGCTGCCTTTGGGAATTAGGACACTTTTTTCCAAAAGGTGAATCAATACACTTATAAAAAAATTGGGTATTTTCTCTTATCTAAAATTTTAGTTTCTTATTTTATAATTTTTGATTTTTGTGAAATGGCTACGCGATTTAACAGCTATAATTTATTTTCCTTATTTTGTTGAGTAAATAAAGGAGTATTGTTAACGTTAAATGAACCTGGTGTACTCGTTTTAATTTTCGTCCAAGTAACCAAGAGAAGGTACGTTACAATTTCTATTTAATCTACACGACTATGGACTCCGCTGAGCCTACCCTAGCAACCAGCGAATCCGTGTCGTTACATTTGGCGCCCGAGCAGGGACTCTTTGTCCTTTAAACAAAGAACCACAAAGGGTAAATACACATTGTTTAAATGGGTTTCAAGTTTTAATGTTCTTGCTCCATTTAAGCAGTGCATTTTCCCATTTAAATAACTATAAATTAAAAGGAATATAATATCTATAAAATCATAATAAATATCTAAAATAATTTAATAATAAAATAATAATAATTAATAAATAAATAAACAATAAAATAAAACAAAATAAAATATCTAAAATAATTAAATAATAAAACAATAATAATAACTAATAAATAAATAAACAATAAAATAAAACAGAATAAATATCTAAAACAATAAAATAATAAATAATAAGTAATAAAATAAATAAATTGATACGAAAAAAGGTTAAATATTAATTATTCCATAATATTTTTTTTATTTGGAATTTTTTTTTTCATATTTAAAATTTTTCTTAAAGGCCTGTTGTACATATGGGATGACAATAAGTTTTTAAGAAAATAACTTGAAATATTCCAACATTTTTAAAGAAAAAAATAAATAAAAGAATTTTTTTATTATTATTATAAATAATTTTATATTTAGATTTTATTTTGGCAAAAGAGTTGTTGTTCGATAACGTATTACCAACCACAACGAGACGCTTTATTCTACGAATCCAGCAGTCTCCCGGGGCAATTCAACATGTTAAAAACATCGTGGGTATACTCCCTTAAAAAAGAGGAGCTTATAAGTTACTTGACACAGTGTGAAGAAAACACTACCGGAACGGCGGAAGAACTGAGAAAGCGGTTGGCAAAGCATCTGACTCTTGATCACGAAGAAGCTAAGATCCAGAAATTTCTGGCATGGCAGGCGAGCCATGACGCCAGCGCTACCACTTCTACAGACCTCCGACTGTTGCTGCCGGATGAACGAAACGATAAGACGCTTGCATCACCAGCAAAAATTTACCTTTCAGGACAATCAAGCAAATCAACACTCCCTAGCGCACCATCAAACGAACGTGTAGCCACCATTGAGCTTGTATGGAAATGGGGTCTAAAGTACGATGGTGGAAAAAATCCCTTAGGATTCATCGAACGGGTGGAGGAACTAGCCGGTATGTATGAAATTGACCTAATAAATGTGTTACGGGTCATGTCAGAGCTCTTACGAGATAAGGCACTAATATGGTTCCGCAACAACAATAAACAGTGGGGCCAGTGGACAACTTTTAAGCGAAGCTTTTTCAATTTCTTTTTGCCGCCACGATATTTTGAAAAATTGGATGACGAGATTCGTGAGAGAGTGCAACGACCACGGGAAACCTTTAAGGATTATGTGTTGGCTCTTCAAGACTTGATGCATCATACTAAACTTAATACCGAGGAAAAACTTAAGCGGATTTTTCGAAATTCCCAACCAGATTACCAGTGGTATATACGTCGGAAAGATTTTGCTAACCTGGACGACCTGATTGCACTGGCGGCTGAGCTGGAAAGTATTCGTGCCACGTCACATCATGTCCGAGGGGAGCAACATTGCTCGATAGTCAGTCTGGTGCAAAGGCCAATACATTTGCGCTCACCAGCTCCATGTACTGCCCGAGCTTCTCACGTCCAAGACAACAATACCGAACTTATATGGGAAGATGAAAAGGTGAAAGCGGTACTTCAGGTCGAGAACTGCGCCATTGGAGGCATCATAGACACTGGAGCCACCCGCAGTTTCATCACATCTGAGTTAGTAAAACAATTGTTCCGCAAGCCGCCATATGTGCCCGTAGAAATAGAAGTGCTACTGGCCGACGGGTCGAATACCATCATATCCGAAGCAGTGCAAATCAAAACCGTCTTCACGATTTCTTAGTGATCAAAGCAGCTACAGAACCGATGATGCTGGGGGTAGACTTACTTGCAGCATTCAACACCAAAATCCTATGTGCAGGACTGTCAGCGAAAGCGAAACATACTCCGGACGAAGAGGAAAACAAAGTAAGCCAAATAAATTCCAGATTAAGGCGTAAGCGAATCGCTTCCGTGCGCATCGTGCAAAAACCTACTCTACAGGAAAGAATTCAGCAGTTTCTCGACGCGGAACTGCCTAAATTCCAATTAATTGTAATGAAGGATGAACGGCCAATAAAGATACGATATGCTCTCAGAAACCCTGCCATGCAAGCTATAATTGACGAAGAAGTCAACAAATTGCTGAAAAATGGGTGTATTGAGCCATCGCACATTCCATTTCATTTTCCCAAAACACTGGTGAAAAAAAGGAAGAAACCTGGCGCACCTGCATGGATTTCCGTCAACTTAATGCCAGGTCAGTGCCAGATGCGTATCCACTACCAAGAATTGACACTATCCTCGACAGACTCCGAAACGCAAAATTCATCAGTAGTCTTGACCTTAAAGACGGTTAGTGGCAAATTCCGATGGATGATGATAGCAAGAAATACACCACCTTTGCTCTCTCTGGCCGAGGACTTTACCAATGGAAAGTAATGCCATTTGGGTTACATTCCGCCACAGCAACTTTCCACAGCAACTTTCCAACAGTGTCATCGGGCCAGATATGGAACCATTTGCTTTCGCCTATTTTGACGATATAATCGTTATCGGCTCCAAGTTTGAAGAGCATTTACGAAATTTGAAGGAGGTGTTCCGACGACTCAGGGCAGCCAACCTGCGACTAAATGTGGACAAATGTAAGTTCTTTCAAGCCGAGACGAAATACTTAGGACATATAGTGACTAGAGACGGCATCAAGACTAACCCATGGAAAACAGCAGCAGTGGCACAGATGCCGACACCAACCAACACTAAGGAAGTTTGCCGATTCCTGGGTTTTACCTCATGATACAGACGTTTTGTATAAAATTTTGCAAAGATTTCGCAGCCATTAACACAGATGTTAAGGAAAGGCAAATACTTGCAAGCTGATGCAAGTGACTTTTGCTTAGGAGCCGTCCTAACACTAGAATTTGAAGATGACGAACGAGTGATCGCCTATGCAAGTCGACACCTGAATACAGCTGAGAAAAACTACTCAGCGACTGAGAAAGAATGTCTGGCTATCGTTTGGGAATGCGCAAGATGTGCCACTACCTTGAGGGCTACGAGTTCAAAGTAGGCACAGACCATCTGGCTTTGAAGTGGCTCAATTCCATCAATAACCCGACAGGCCGGTTGGCGAGGTGGGCACTAGAATTGCAGCAATATAAATTTCCCATCAGTTATCGGAATGTAGTGGCAGACGCCCTTGAAGAGGTCAACTTGGCACAAACCACACCGCATCCTCATGTAAATGGCTTGAAGGCAAGATGAACGCCGTGAGACAGCAACCAGAGAATTTTGATGACTATTCTATCGTAAATGGGCACCTTTATCGATATATCAACCGAGAAGTTAGTGACGAAGACTCCACTCCTTGGAAATTGTGTGTGGCCACACCCGCACGAACTCAAGTGCTGCATGAGGCACACAATCAACTCACTGGAGGACATTTAGGCGTCAGAAAAACTCTAAATAAAATTGCCAGTCGCTACTACTGGCCAGGTGTGGCCCATGATATTAAGAAATACGTCCGAAGTTGCGACATTTGTCAGCGGTATAAACTGGCCCAGCAATTGCCAGCAGGGAAAATGTTGACACAGGTACTTGAAGAGCCATGGTCACTTCTGTGAGCGGATTTCATTGGTCCATTGCCGCGGACTCGACATGGCAACTCGATGCTGCTCGTGTTTTTCGACAGTTTCTCTAAATGGTATGAGCTGATTCCCCTACGGAAGGCCACAGCAGAGGGAGTAGTAAAGGCGTTGCGAGAACGCATCGTGGTACGGTATGGCGTACCAAACCTGTTTCGTACTGACAACGGAACCCAATTCACAGCGCAGGTTCTGAAGAAATATTTAAAAGACGTGGGAGTCACCCAGCAATTCACAGCACCCTACACGCCTCAAGAGAACCCCACTGAGCGGGCCAATCGTACAATTAAAACAATTATAGCCCAGTTTGTAAAGGAGAAGCATAGTACGTGGGATGACTTACTACCCGAAATCATGTTGGCCATTAACACCAGCACTTCTAAAACGACTGGTTATGCGCCTGCATTTCTAACACAAGGTAGAGAGCTGCGTTTACCAAAGGCCACCTACGATCAAGTGACTAGAGGCACTGGAGCCCGAACATATTTGCAGTAGTCCGGCGCAACATAGCGAAGGCCGCTCAGAAACAAAAACATCACTACAATATGCGACGTCACCAATGGCAACCGAATGTAGGGGATCGGGTACTAGTACGACTGCACCCACTCTCGAAGGCAATTGACAATTTTGCTGCGAAATCGGCACCTAAGTTTGGGGGACCCTATGTCATTACGGGATTTGTGTCCCCCTCATAGTCAAACTGAGTAGAGTAGATAGTAGCGAAAAGCGCACTACGCATCTTAGTGACCTGAAACTTTTTGTCGAACCACCAAATTATTTAGTTGTTTTTCAATCTCCATATGTCATCGGAATAGAAAATGGTGAAGTATGATAAGCCAAGCCAAGAATCCCAATCCTCACAATTTCCATTTCATGAAAATTATCACCTATACCGAGAACACGATCACCAATGACGACAGACATAGCAACATCAGGAGCTAATAACAAACACCTTGTCACACATATTTTTAAACCCGCACCACATCAGTTCCTCATCCGGCAAACAGGTAGAAGTCTGCTTCAGTCAAGATCCGCAAGCACTGCAGGTACAAAATACGAGTCATCCTTGGCAAAACAACAATACAGCCCCCCGGGAGAAGGAAGGCAATGTGACGACCAAAGTCACTAGTTCGTTTTGGCCCACAACTTCTAGATAAGTGGTTTGTTTATCTTATTATTTTTATTATTTATTATTAATTTTCTAAAAATTATTAACCTTAATTTTATAGAATTAACAAGCTTTCTTTTTTATTAATATTATATTATTATTATTACAATGGCATGTCTACTATTATACATAAGTGTATGAAACTAAAATTTTTAATCTTTGTTTAAAATTAACGGAATTGTCAGAACAACATACAGGCATATTACACAAATACACAACGCTGAGTATACTACCATGCATGATAAATATGCGATCGTCATCATATGATAAAGCATATGGAGTATGTAATGCAGTCGTTTGTGTGGTTGTGTACTTGTGTGTGTTGTCTGGCACAAGTATAAAAGGGCGAGCCATCGTTGTATCGATGATTAGTGTGTTGGCAGCAAGCGCTGGCAAAGGAGGTAATAATAGAGATAGGACACTGCTTTATTATTAAATCTTTTTGTTAGTAAATTTGAGGCAACCACTAAGATATTAAGTTTCTCTCTTTTTTTTTTTGAGTATTTATAAGTGGGAGAGGATGCCTTTGGGAATTAGGACACTTTTTTCCAAAGGTGAATCAATACTCTTATAAATAAAAATTTAGCTATTTGAGTAATAATAGAGATAGGACACTGCTCTATTATTAACTCTCTTTTTATTTTGTTTGCAAATCTGAGGCAAACCTCAGAGATATTAAGTTCTCTATTTTTGTTTTGAGTATTTTTTTATTTATAGGAGGGAGAGGCTGCCTTTGGGAATTAGGACACTTTTTTCCAAAGGTGAATCAATACTCTTATAAATAAAAATTGAGCTATTTGAGTAATAATAGAGATAGGACACTGCTCTATTATTAACTCTCTTTTTTTATTTGTTGGCAAATCTGAGGCAAACCACGGAGATATTAAATCTCATTGCTCTATATATTTTTTTTTGTTTTCTTTTAATATTTTTATTTATACGTGGGAGAGGCTGCCTTTGGGAATTAGGACACTTTTTTCCAAAAGGTGAATCAATACACTTATAAAAAAATTGGGTATTTTCTCTTATCTAAAATTTTAGTTTCTTATTTTATAATTTTTGATTTTTGTGAAATGGCTACGCGATTTAACAGCTATAATTTATTTTCCTTATTTTGTTGAGTAAATAAAGGAGTATTGTTAACGTTAAATGAACCTGGTGTACTCGTTTTAATTTTCGTCCAAGTAACCAAGAGAAGGTACGTTACAATTTCTATTTAATCTACACGACTCTGGACTCCGCTGAGCCTACCCTAGCAACCAGCGAATCCGTGTCGTTACATTTGGCGCCCGAGCAGGGACTCTTTGTCCTTTAAACAAAGAACCACAAAGGGTAAATACACATTGTTTAAATGGGTTTCAAGTTTTAATGTTCTTGCTCCATTTAAGCAGTGCATTTTCCCATTTAAATAACTATAAATTAAAAGGAATATAATATCTATAAAATCATAATAAATATCTAAAATAATTTAATAATAAAATAATAATAATTAATAAATAAATAAACAATAAAATAAAACAAAATAAAATATCTAAAATAATTAAATAATAAAACAATAATAATAACTAATAAATAAATAAACAATAAAATAAAACAGAATAAATATCTAAAACAATAAAATAATAAATAATAAGTAATAAAATAAATAAATTGATACGAAAAAAGGTTAAATATTAATTATTCCATAATATTTTTTTTATTTGGAATTTTTTTTTTCATATTTAAAATTTTTCTTAAAGGCCTGTTGTACATATGGGATGACAATAAGTTTTTAAGAAAATAACTTGAAATATTCCAACATTTTTAAAGAAAAAAATAAATAAAAGAATTTTTTTATTATTATTATAAATAATTTTATATTTAGATTTTATTTTGGCAAAAGAGTTGTTGTTCGATAACGTATTACCAACCACAACGAGACGCTTTATTCTACGAATCCAGCAGTCTCCCGGGGCAATTCAACATGTTAAAAACATCGTGGGTATACTCCCTTAAAAAAGAGGAGCTTATAAGTTACTTGACACAGTGTGAAGAAAACACTACCGGAACGGCGGAAGAACTGAGAAAGCGGTTGGCAAAGCATCTGACTCTTGATCACGAAGAAGCTAAGATCCAGAAATTTCTGGCATGGCAGGCGAGCCATGACGCCAGCGCTACCACTTCTACAGACCTCCGACTGTTGCTGCCGGATGAACGAAACGATAAGACGCTTGCATCACCAGCAAAAATTTACCTTTCAGGACAATCAAGCAAATCAACACTCCCTAGCGCACCATCAAACGAACGTGTAGCCACCATTGAGCTTGTATGGAAATGGGGTCTAAAGTACGATGGTGGAAAAAATCCCTTAGGATTCATCGAACGGGTGGAGGAACTAGCCGGTATGTATGAAATTGACCTAATAAATGTGTTACGGGTCATGTCAGAGCTCTTACGAGATAAGGCACTAATATGGTTCCGCAACAACAATAAACAGTGGGGCCAGGGGACAACTTTTAAGCGAAGCTTTTTCAATTTCTTTTTGCCGCCACGATATTTTGAAAAATTGGATGACGAGATTCGTGAGAGAGTGCAACGACCACGGGAAACCTTTAAGGATTATGTGTTGGCTCTTCAAGACTTGATGCATCATACTAAACTTAATACCGAGGAAAAACTTAAGCGGATTTTTCGAAATTCCCAACCAGATTACCAGTGGTATATACGTCGGAAAGATTTTGCTAACCTGGACGACCTGATTGCACTGGCGGCTGAGCTGGAAAGTATTCCTGCCACGTCACATCATGTCCGAGGGGAGCAACATTGCTCGATAGTCAGTCTGGTGCAAAGGCCAATACATTTGCGCTCACCAGCTCCATGTACTGCCCGAGCTTCTCACGTCCAAGACAACAATACCGAACTTATATGGGAAGATGAAAAGGTGAAAGCGGTACTTCAGGTCGAGAACTGCGCCATTGGAGGCATCATAGACACTGGAGCCACCCGCAGTTTCATCACATCTGAGTTAGTAAAACAATTGTTCCGCAAGCCGCCATATGTGCCCGTAGAAATAGAAGTGCTACTGGCCGACGGGTCGAATACCATCATATCCGAAGCAGTGCAAATCAAAACCGTCTTCACGATTTCTTAGTGATCAAAGCAGCTACAGAAACGATGATGCTGGGGGTAGACTTACTTGCAGCATTCAACACCAAAATCCTATGTGCAGGACTGTCAGCGAAAGCGAAACATACTCCGGACGAAGAGGAAAACAAAGTAAGCCAAATAAATTCCAGATTAAGGCGTAAGCGAATCGCTTCCGTGCGCATCGTGCAAAAACCTACTCTACAGGAAAGAATTCAGCAGTTTCTCGACGCGGAACTGCCTAAATTCCAATTAATTGTAATGAAGGATGAACGGCCAATAAAGATACGATATGCTCTCAGAAACCCTGCCATGCAAGCTATAATTGACGAAGAAGTCAACAAATTGCTGAAAAATGGGTGTATTGAGCCATCGCACATTCCATTTCATTTTCCCAAAACACTGGTGAAAAAAAGGAAGGAACCTGGCGCACCTGCATGGATTTCCGTCAACTTAATGCCAGGTCAGTGCCAGATGCGTATCCACTACCAAGAATTGACACTATCCTCGACAGACTCCGAAACGCAAAATTCATCAGTAGTCTTGACCTTAAAGACGGTTAGTGGCAAATTCCGATGGATGATGATAGCAAGAAATACACCACCTTTGCTCTCTCTGGCCGAGGACTTTACCAATGGAAAGTAATGCCATTTGGGTTACATTCCGCCACAGCAACTTTCCACAGCAACTTTCCAACAGTGTCATCGGGCCAGATATGGAACCATTTGCTTTCGCCTATTTTGACGATATAATCGTTATCGGCTCCAAGTTTGAAGAGCATTTACGAAATTTGAAGGAGGTGTTCCGACGACTCAGGGCAGCCAACCTGCGACTAAATGTGGACAAATGTAAGTTCTTTCAAGCCGAGACGAAATACTTAGGACATATAGTGACTAGAGACGGCATCAAGACTAACCCATGGAAAACAGCAGCAGTGGCACAGATGCCGACACCAACCAACACTAAGGAAGTTTGCCGATTCCTGGGTGTTACCTCATGATACAGACGTTTTGTATAAAATTTTGCAAAGATTTCGCAGCCATTAACACAGATGTTAAGGAAAGGCAAATACTTGCAAGCTGATGCAAGTGACTTTTGCTTAGGAGCCGTCCTAACACTAGAATTTGAAGATGACGAACGAGTGATCGCCTATGCAAGTCGACACCTGAATACAGCTGAGAAAAACTACTCAGCGACTGAGAAAGAATGTCTGGCTATCGTTTGGGAATGCGCAAGATGTGCCACTACCTTGAGGGCTACGAGTTCAAAGTAGGCACAGACCATCTGGCTTTGAAGTGGCTCAATTCCATCAATAACCCGACAGGCCGGTTGGCGAGGTGGGCACTAGAATTGCAGCAATATAAATTTCCCATCAGTTATCGGAATGTAGTGGCAGACGCACTTGAAGAGGTCAACTTGGCACAAACCACACCGCATCCTCATGTAAATGGCTTGAAGGCAAGATGAACGCCGTGAGACAGCAACCAGAGAATTTTGATGACTATTCTATCGTAAATGGGCACCTTTATCGATATATCAACCGAGAAGTTAGTGACGAAGACTCCACTCCTTGGAAATTGTGTGTGGCCACACCCGCACGAACTCAAGTGCTGCATGAGGCACACAATCAACTCACTGGAGGACATTTAGGCGTCAGAAAAACTCTAAATAAAATTGCCAGTCGCTACTACTGGCCAGGTGTGGCCCATGATATTAAGAAATACGTCCGAAGTTGCGACATTTGTCAGCGGTATAAACTGGCCCAGCAATTGCCAGCAGGGAAAATGTTGACACAGGTACTTGAAGAGCCATGGTCACTTCTGTGAGCGGATTTCATTGGTCCATTGCCACGGACTCGACATGGCAACTCGATGCTGCTCGTGTTTTTCGACAGTTTCTCTAAATGGTATGAGCTGATTCCCCTACGGAAGGCCACAGCAGAGGGAGTAGTAAAGGCGTTGCGAGAACGCATCGTGGTACGGTATGGCGTACCAAACCTGTTTCGTACTGACAACGGAACCCAATTCACAGCGCAGGTTCTGAAGAAATATTTAAAAGACGTGGGAGTCACCCAGCAATTCACAGCACCCTACACGCCTCAAGAGAACCCCACTGAGCGGGCCAATCGTACAATTAAAACAATTATAGCCCAGTTTGTAAAGGAGAAGCATAGTACGTGGGATGACTTACTACCCGAAATCATGTTGGCCATTAACACCAGCACTTCTAAAACGACTGGTTATGCGCCTGCATTTCTAACACAAGGTAGAGAGCTGCGTTTACCAAAGGCAACCTACGATCAAGTGACTAGAGGCACTGGAGCCCGAACATATTTGCAGTAGTCCGGCGCAACATAGCGAAGGCCGCTCAGAAACAAAAACATCACTACAATATGCGACGTCACCAATGGCAACCGAATGTAGGGGATCGGGTACTAGTACGACTGCACCCACTCTCGAAGGCAATTGACAATTTTGCTGCGAAATCGGCACCTAAGTTTGGGGGACCCTATGTCATTACGGGATTTGTGTCCCCCTCATAGTCAAACTGAGTAGAGTAGATAGTAGCGAAAAGCGCACTACGCATCTTAGTGACCTGAAACTTTTTGTCGAACCACCAAATTATTTAGTTGTTTTTCAATCTCCATATGTCATCGGAATAGAAAATGGTGAAGTATGATAAGCCAAGCCAAGAATCCCAATCCTCACAATTTCCATTTCATGAAAATTATCACCTATACCGAGAACACGATCACCAATGACGACAGACATAGCAACATCAGGAGCTAATAACAAACACCTTGTCACACATATTTTTAAACCCGCACCACATCAGTTCCTCATCCGGCAAACAGGTAGAAGTCTGCTTCAGTCAAGATCCGCAAGCACTGCAGGTACAAAATACGAGTCATCCTTGGCAAAACAACAATACAGCCCCCCGGGAGAAGGAAGGCAATGTGACGACCAAAGTCACTAGTTCGTTTTGGCCCACAACTTCTAGATAAGTGGTTTGTTTATCTTATTATTTTTATTATTTATTATTAATTTTCTAAAAATTATTAACCTTAATTTTATAGAATTAACAAGCTTTCTTTTTTATTAATATTATATTATTATTATTACAATGGCATGTCTACTATTATACATAAGTGTATGAAACTAAAATTTTGAATCTTTGTTTAAAATTAACGGAAATGTCAGAACAACATACAGGCATATTACACAAATACACAATGCTGAGTATACTACCATGCATGATAAATATGCGATCGTCATCATATGATAAAGCATATGGAGTATGTAATGCAGTCGTTTGTGTGGTTGTGTACTTGTGTGTGTTGTCTGGCACAAGTATAAAAGGGCGAGCCATCGTTGTATCGATGATTAGTGTGTTGGCAGCAAGCGCTGGCAAAGGAGGTAATAATAGAGATAGGACACTGCTTTATTATTAAATCTTTTTGTTAGTAAATTTGAGGCAACCACTAAGATATTAAGTTTCTCTCTTTTTTTTTGAGTATTTATAAGTGGGAGAGGATGCCTTTGGGAATTAGGACACTTTTTTCCAAAGGTGAATCAATACTCTTATAAATAAAAATTTAGCTATTTGAGTAATAATAGAGATAGGACACTGCTCTATTATTAACTCTCTTTTTATTTTGTTTGCAAATCTGAGGCAAACCTCAGAGATATTAAGTTCTCTATTTTTGTTTTGAGTATTTTTTTATTTATAGGAGGGAGAGGCTGCCTTTGGGAATTAGGACACTTTTTTCCAAAGGTGAATCAATACTCTTATAAATAAAAATTGAGCTATTTGAGTAATAATAGAGATAGGACACTGCTCTATTATTAACTCTCTTTTTTTATTTGTTGGCAAATCTGAGGCAAACCACGGAGATATTAAATCTCATTGCTCTATATATATATTTTTTTTCTTTTAATATTTTTATTTATACGTGGGAGAGGCTGCCTTTGGGAATTAGGACACTTTTTTCCAAAAGGTGAATCAATACACTTATAAAAAAATTGGGTATTTTCTCTTATCTAAAATTTTAGTTTCTTATTTTATAATTTTTGATTTTTGTGAAATGGCTACGCGATTTAACAGCTATAATTTATTTTCCTTATTTTGTTGAGTAAATAAAGGAGTATTGTTAACGTTAAATGAACCTGGTGTACTCGTTTTAATTTTCGTCCAAGTAACCAAGAGAAGGTACGTTACAATTTTATTTAATCTACACGACTCTGGACTCCGCTGAGCCTACCCTAGCAACCAGCGAATCCGTGTCGTTACATTTGGCGCCCGAGCAGGGACTCTTTGTCCTTTAAACAAAGAACCACAAAGGGTAAATAAACATTGTTTAAATGGGTTTCAAGTTTTAATGTTCTTGCTCCATTTAAGCAGTGCATTTTCCCATTTAAATAACTATAAATTAAAAGGAATATAATATCTATAAAATCATAATAAATATCTAAAATAATTTAATAATAAAATAATAATAATTAATAAATAAATAAACAATAAAATAAAACAAAATAAAATATCTAAAATAATTAAATAATAAAACAATAATAATAACTAATAAATAAATAAACAATAAAATAAAACAGAATAAATATCTAAAACAATAAAATAATAAATAATAAGTAATAAAATAAATAAATTGATACGAAAAAAGGTTAAATATTAATTATTCCATAATATTTTTTTTATTTGGAATTTTTTTTTTCATATTTAAAATTTTTCTTAAAGGCCTGTTGTACATATGGGATGACAATAAGTTTTTAAGAAAATAACTTGAAATATTCCAACATTTTTAAAGAAAAAAATAAATAAAAGAATTTTTTTATTATTATTATAAATAATTTTATATTTAGATTTTATTTTGGCAAAAGAGTTGTTGTTCGATAACGTATTACCAACCACAACGAGACGCTTTATTCTACGAATCCAGCAGTCTCCCGGGGCAATTCAACATGTTAAAAACATCGTGGGTATACTCCCTTAAAAAAGAGGAGCTTATAAGTTACTTGACACAGTGTGAAGAAAACACTACCGGAACGGCGGAAGAACTGAGAAAGCGGTTGGCAAAGCATCTGACTCTTGATCACAAAGAAGCTAATATCCAGAAATTTCTGGCATGGCAGGCGAGCCATGACGCCAGCGCTACCACTTCTATAGACCTCCGACTGTTGCTGCCGGATGAACGAAACGATAAGACGCTTGCATCACCAGCAAAAATTTACCTTTCAGGACAATCAAGCAAATCAACACTCCCTAGCGCACCATCAAACGAACGTGTAGCCACCATTGAGCTTGTATGGAAATTTGGTCTAAAGTACGATGGTGGAAAAAATCCCTTAGGATTCATCGAACGGGTGGAGGAACTAGCCGGTATGTATGAAATTGACCTAATAAATGTGTTACGGGTCATGTCAGAGCTCTTACGAGATAAGGCACTAATATGGTTCCGCAACAACAATAAACAGTGGGGCCAGTGGACAACTTTTAAGCGAAGCTTTTTCAATTTCTTTTTGCCGCCACGATATTTTGAAAAATTGGATGACGAGATTCGTGAGAGAGTGCAACGACCACGGGAAACCTTTAAGGATTATGTGTTGGCTCTTCAAGACTTGATGCATCATACTAAACTTAATACCGAGGAAAAACTTAAGCGGATTTTTCGAAATTCCCAACCAGATTACCACTGGTATATACGTCGGAAAGATTTTGCTAACCTGGACGACCTGATTGCACTGGCGGCTGAGCTGGAAAGTATTCCTGCCACGTCACATCATGTCCGAGGGCAGCAACATTGCTCGATAGTCAGTCTGGTGCAAAGGCCCATACATTTGCGTTCATCAGCTCAATGTACTGCACAAGCTTCTCACGTCCAAGACAACAATACAAAACGTATATGGGAAGATGAAAAGGTAAAAGCGGTACTTCAGGTCGAGAACTTCGCCATTGAAGGCATCATAGACACTGGAGCCACCCGCAGTTTCATCACATCGGAGTTAGTAAAACAATTGTTCCGCAAGCCGCCATATGTGCCTGTAGAAATAGAAGTGCTACTGGCCGACGGGTCGAAGACCATCATCTCCGAAGCAGTGCAATGTAAGGTAAGGCTGGGAAATCAAAACCGTCTTCACGATTTCTTAGTGATGAAAGCAGCCACAGAACCGATAATGCTGGGAGTAGACTTCCTTGCAGCATTCAACACCAAAATCCTATGTGCAGGACTGTCAATGCAAGCAAAACATACTCCGGACAAAAAGTTAACCAAGATAAGCCAAATAAATTCCAAATTAATGCGTAGGCCAGTCGCTACAGTACGCACCGTACAGAAACCTACTCTACAAGAACAAATTCAGCAGTTTCTGGACACGGAACTGCCTAAATTTCAATTAATTAAAGGGCTATCGTCTGTCGCCACACACCGCATTGTAATGAAGGATGAGCGGCCAATAAAGATCCGATATGCTCCCAGAAACCCGGCTATGCAGGCTATAATTGACGAAGAAGTCAATAAATTGCTGGAAAAGGGGAGCATTGAGCCATCGCATAGTCCATTTAGTTTCCCCACAACACTGGTGAAAAAAAAGGATGGAACATGGCGCACCTGCATGGATTTCCGTCAACTTAATGCCAGGTCAGTGCCAGATGCGTATCCACTACCAAGAATTGACACTATTCTCGAAAGACTCCGCAACGGAAAGTTCATCAGTAGTCTGGACCTTAAAGACGGCTACTGGCAAATTCCGATGGAGGATGACAGCAAGAAATACACCGCCTTTGCTGTCTCTGGCCGAGGACTGTACCAATGGAAAGTAATGCCATTTGGGTTGCATTCCGCCCATCAACTTTTCAACGGGCTCTAGACAGTGTCATGGGGCCAGATATGGAACCATTTGCTTTCGCCTATTTGGACGATATAATCGTTATCGGCTCCAACTTTGAAGAGCATTTACGAAATTTGAAGGAGGTGTTCCGACGACTCAGGGCAGCCAACCTGCGAATAAATGTGGACAAATGTAAGTTCTTTCAAGCCGAGACGAAATACTTAGGACATATAGTGACTAGAGACGGCATCAAGACTGACCCAGAGAAAACAGCAGCAGTGGCACAGATGCCGACTCCAACCAACACTAAGGAAGTTCGCCGATTCCTGGGTGTTACCTCGTGGTACAGACGTTTTGTACCAAATTTTGCAAAGATTTCGCAGCCATTAACACAGATGTTAAAGAAAGGCAAACACTGGAAGTGGGGCGAAGATCAACAAAAAGCCTTCGATTCACTGAAAACAAAACTAACCTGCGCTCCAATATTAGCCTGCCCGGATTTCGCCATGCCGTTCACGCTGCAAACTGATGCAAGTGACATTGGCTTAGGAGCCGTCCTAACACAAGAATTTGAAGATGTCGAACGAGTGATCGCCTATGCAAGTCGACACCTGAATACAGCCGAGAAAAACTACTCAGCGACTGAGAAAGAATGTCTGGCTATCGTTTGGGAATACGCAAGATGCGCCACTACCTGGAGGGCTACGAGTTCAAAGTAGTCACAGACCATCTGGCATTGAAGTGGCTCAATTCCATCAATAACCCAGCTGTCCGGCTAGCGAGATGGGCGCTAGAATTGCAGCAATATAAATTTACCATCAGTTATCGGAGAGGTAAGCAAAATGTAGTGGAAGATGCACTTTCTAGGCACCCATTTGAAGAGGTCAACTTGGCACAAACCACACCCGCGTCTTCATGTAAATGTAAGATGAACGTCGTGAGACAACAGCCAGAGAATTTTGATGACTATTCCATCGTAGATGGGCACCTTTATAGATATATCAACCGAGAAGTTAATGACGGAGACTCCACTCCTTGGAAATTGTGTGTGGCCACACCCGCACGAACTCAAGTGCTGCAGGAGGCACACAATCAACTCACTGGAGGACACTTAGGTGTCAGAAAAACTCTAAATAAAATTGCCAGTCGCTACTACTGGCCAGGTTTGGCCCATGATATTAAGAAATATGTCCGAAGCTGCGACATTTGTCAGCGGTATAAAGTGGCCCAGCAATTGCCAGCAGGGAAAATGTTGACACACGTACCTGAAGAGCCATGGTCACTTCTGTGTGCGGATTTCATTGGTCCATTGCCGCGGACTCGACATGGCAACTCGATGCTGCTCGTATTCTTCGATAGTTTTTCTAAATGGTGTGAACTGATTCCCCTACGGAAGGCAACCGCAGAGGGAGTAGTAAAGGCGCTGCGAGAACGCATAGTGACAAGGTATGGCGTACCAAAACTGTTTCGTACTGACAACGGAACCCAATTCACAGCGCAGGTTCTGAAGAAATATTTAAAAGACGTGGGAGTCACCCAGCAATTCACAGCACCCTACACGCCTCAAGAGAACCCCACTGAGCGGGTCAATCGTACAATTAAAACAATTATAGCCCAGTTTGTAAAGGAGAAGCATAGTACGTGGGATGACTTACTACCCGAAATCATGTTGGCCATTAACACCAGCACTTCTAAAACGACTGGTTATGCGCGTATACTACCATGCATGATAAATATGCGATCGTCATTATATCATAGATGTTCAGCCCATACAACAATTGTTTGAAAAAAATTCATACACATTTGTTACGCTCTTTTAAAAACTCATTCATCGTTCAGAAAGCGACGAAAACACATGCGTCGGAGTATCGTAATTTTTTTCAGGAATTTTTTAAGCATTGTTGTTGGTTTTTGTTGAACAAAGCACAGTAAACACACACGATTCAATTACAATTGAACACACAAAAAACAAAGTAAAAAAAATAAAAGCTACACGTCTACGCAATCGCATGACCTCGGTGAACTTAAAAAATATTTTGATAATTCGCAATTGTCATGCAAGTATTAACACGGAAAGTTTAATTTAAAATCTTCAAAGCGATTTTAAAAATTGTAATAAAATTACGTTTTAATAATCAGAGACCGAAAATAATGATTATTGAATTTATTTTACAAAACAATACAATACAATATTACATCAAAGCTATTCATTAAAAAACAATTTATTTGAAAAAACATTATAATGGTTACTGTCTCTGTTAAAAACACCTTTTTATTCATATCATTATGAAATTTGTGTTAGGTGTTTGCCAATATGTTTGCTGGGTGTTAGGGTTGCGAGAGCGAGCGCTAATACATCTCATTTTTATTTTTGATAATCTATGCATTATATGGTAAAGCATATGGAGTATGTAATACAGTCTCTTGTGTGGTTGTGTACTTGTGTGTGTTGTCTGGCACAAGTATAAAAGGGCGAGCCATCGTTGTATCGATGATTAGTATGTTGGCAGCAAGTGCTGGCGAAAGAGGTAATAATAGAGATAGGACACTGCTTTATTATTAAATCTTTTTGTTAGTAAATTTGAGGCAACCACTAAGATATTAAGTTTCTCTCTTTTTTTTGAGTATTTTTATTTATAAGTGGGAGAGGCTGCCTTTGGGAATTAGGACACTTTTTTTCCAAAGGTGAATCAATACACTTATAAATACAAACTGAGCTATTTGAGTAATAATAGAGATAGGACACTGCTCTATTATTAAATCTTTTATTTTTTTTGCAAATCTGAAGCAAACCACGGAGATATTAAGTTCTCTATATTTGTTTTGTTTTGCGTATTTTTTTTTATTTATAGGAGGGAATTAGGACACGTTTTTCCAAAGGTGAATCAATACTCTTATAAATAAAAATTTAGCTATTTGTGTTTGCAAATCTGAAACAAACCACGGAGATATTAAATCTCTCTATATATTTTTTGTTTTCTTTTAATATTTTTATTTATAGTGGGAGAGGCTGCTTTTGGGAACTAGGACACTTTTTTTCAAAAGGTGAATAAATACACTTTTTTTCGTATACATATATATTTATTTATTGTATCTTCAAAAATGAACTAACAATAAGTAATCAAATCTTAAATCTAAATATAATTATTAGGGCCGACCAGTCTCGGACATAAACTTAGTGATAGTTATAAATAATACATAAATAGTGATAATCAAAAGGGAAAAAAAGAAGTATTTTTAAGTAGTCCCATCTGGAGTGTTGAGTATAAGAGCCTTTATGTCCCTCTTTTTTAGGCGGATGTGTCCAGAAAAGTTCAAAATATTACGGGCAAGCGGATTAGGATGTAACTCGAGTTTAGTTAAATATTTGCTGTCATATTTTGCAATTTCTTCAGTCACTAGTGGCATACTTAATTCACGATCTATATTTGAATTTTTAATGTACCATGGAGCGGATGTTATCAAACGTAAAATTTTGTTTTGCCTTCGTTGGATTTTCTCAATATTTGAAGCTGAAGCAGTGCCCCATAGCTGAATTCCATAGCACCATTATGGCTTCAAAAGCGACTTGTATATCAAAACTTTGCAGTCTAGGCTGAGTATTGAATTTCTGCCAATTAACCAATATATTTGAGTTAATTTAAGTTTCATTTGGGTTAACTTAGAGTCAATATGATATTTCCATATAAGCCTTCGATCAAGGTGTATACCAAGGTATTTACTTGAGAATGTTGCGGAATATTTTGATTGTTGATTTGAATGGGGGAACAGGTATCTTTTCTTAGGGTAAACGTTATATAAACACACTTTTGTTCATTTACTTTAATTCTCCATAAGTTCAAACCTCTGTTTGTGTTGTGTGCGGCGAATTACACGGCACCGCTAGCTGCAACAAACCAAAAGATCAAAGTGATAAAAAATGCAGTAATTGTGGAGGTAATCACACCGCTAACTACAGAGGTTGTCGTGTGTACTCTTTGGTAAAGAAGACTATGGTGCAAAAACCTAAATTAGCTCCAGCTCAATCAGCAAACGTTTACTCTGCCACTTTTCAGCAAATGAGCCAACCAGTTACTTCCCGTGTATCGTATGCAGATGCTGCTAAGGCTAGTTCTATTCCGACACAAAATGTTTCACCGCAAAATAATTCTACAAATACACACTCAAACTTTAATTATAATCGCCTTGAAGCCACTATTGAAAATCTTGTGCAAACTATAAACAATTTTACAACAAATATGACTAGCATGATGCAAGAAATGTTGCGAATGCAGAATACTCTGCTTCAAGCAATACTTAATAAGCAATGAACACGTTAACAATATGTTTCTGGAACGCAAACGGCATTCGCCAACATAAAAATGAACTTGAGCACTTCCTCACGGAAAAAAATATTGATATAATGTTGGTCTCTGAGACTCATTTGACTTCGAGAAGCCTTTTTAAAATTTATGGCTACACCTTATATGATTCAAAGGACCCGAGAGAAAGAGCATGCGGTGGATCAGCAATTTTAATAAAGTCAAGACTCAAGCATTATTTTATTGACAACATTTGTGAAGAACATTTACAAGCAACGAATATTTGTATTGAAAATTTTTCCAATAATTTTGTCATATCATCAATTTACTCTCCTCCTAGATTCGCAATTACTGAGCATCAATACGAGGATTTTTACAAATCTCTGGGTCCTTGTTTCGTAGCAGCTGGCGACTATAATGCTAAACACACGTTCTGGGGTTCGCGTCTTATTACACCCAGAGGTCGAGCGTTGTTCAATACAATTTCCAAAATGGGCTTGGATGTCATTTCAAGTGGGGAGCCCACTGACATACATAAAATTCCGGATGTAATAGACTTTGGCGTTATGAAAAATATCTCTAGGGATTTAATTCAAATTGAAGCTTCTCAAGATCTCTCGTCCGATCACTCTCCCACGATCGTTACAATTTGTAGCCCATTAAGAAGTGATTTATCTCACCTATATGCCAATTTGATAAATCGTGTAAATTGGCTGCGATTCAAAAAATATCTTAGTAGTCATTGAACGGAAAACATTACACTAAGAACACCTGATGATGTTGAATCTAACATTGCCAATCTTAACGAAAATATTAAGCAGGCTGCTAAACATGCCACTACCTCCTATCCGCAGACTGGGCTTAATAGACTATATTCTACAGATATTGAACGTCTCGTATGTGAAAAAAGAAGAGCTAGAAGGGAATGGCAACAGCACAGATCACCCCAGAATAAAATTAGATTTAAAGAGTGCACTAAACGACTCCAAGAGCTGCTTGCACATGAAAAAACTGCATCTCTTAAAAACTATTCGGAAAATCTTGATGTCACACCAGCATCTGATTACTCTTTATGGCATGCTGCTAGAAAGCTTAAAACACCCGTTGAGTTTAAACCACCTCTGCGCACATCTACCGGAGGTTGGGCAAGAAGCGATACTGAAAAAGGTAACATATTTGCTGCCCATTTAAAATACGTATTTACCCCAAACACATGTACTGGTGTAATTGATTTGCAAAATGTAGTCGCTCTACCCCCTCAACAAATAAAGTTTAAGACGCGTGATGTGCAAAAACTAATTGCTGAACTCAACCCAAAGAAAGCTCCGGGTTTTGATGGAATTAGTAACCAGATGCTAATAAAGTTGCCTCGTATTGCAACTAGAATACTGTTATTTATTTTTAACGCCATTTTACGACTGCAGTATTATCCAAATAGCTGGAAGCTTGCCAAAGTTAAAATGATTCCAAAGCCGGGCAAAGACCTTACCAAGGCTGAGTCATACAGGCCAATAAGTCTCCTATCAACAATGTCAAAGCTTTTCGAAAAACTGCTCATGACAAAATTGTCCCCAATTCTAGTTAATAGTGGGTGCATACCGGACAATCAATTTGGTTTTAGAAGTCACCATAGCACCATTGAACAAACTCATAGATTGGTCCAATTTATAAGAAGAACATTTGAAGAAAAGAAGTATTGTTCTGCGCTGTTTATCGACGTTTCTCAGGCATTTGATAAAGTGTGGCATGAAGGACTAATTTTAAAATTAAAAACATACCTGCCAATAAACGTTGTAAGTCTTTTGAAAAGTTACATTACTGCCCGGAAGTTCACTGTTGTGGAAGGAGACTTTATGAGCATGTCTGAAACTATCTCATCCGGTGTGCCACAGGGGAGTATACTGGGGCCAGTTTTGTATTTGATTTATACTTGTGATATGCCTTTGAGCAGCAATATCCACACTTTCACATTTGCTGATGATACAGCCTGCCTTAGTATGCATGAAAATCCTTACGAGGCATCCCGATATCTTCAAGAACACATTACCCAGCTGGAACTATGGTTAAACTTATGGAGAATTAAGGTAAACGAACAAAAGTGTGTTCAAGTAACATATACATTACGAAGAGATACGTGTTTACCCATTCGGATTAACAATCAAGTTGTCCCTCAACATACTCATGTGAAATATCTTGGTATACACCTTGATAGACGGCTTACTTGGAAACACCACATTGACTCTAAGTTAACCCAAATGAAATTAAAATTAACTCAGGTACATTGGCTGATTGGTAGAAATTCAACCCTCAGTCTAGATTGCAAACTTTTGATATACAAGTCACTTTTGAAACCGATATGGTGCTACGGAATTCAACTATGGGGCACTGCTTCAGCTTCCAATGTCGAGAGAATCCAACGAAGGCAAAATAAAATTTTGCGATTAATAACATCGGCTCCATGGTATATAAAAAACTCAAATATACATCGTGACTTAAATATGCCACTAGTGACTGAAGAAATTGCAAAAAACGCTGGCAAATATTTAACAAAACTCGAGTCACATCCTAATCCGCTTGCTCGTAATATTTTGAACTTTACTGGACACATCCGCCTAAATAAGAGGGATACAAGGGCTCTTATACTCAACACTCCAGATGGGACTAACTGAAAAATAATTTTTATTTTTTATTTATTTTTTCTTCCTTTTGTTTATCACTACTTAAATATAAATTATTTATAACTATCTCTAAATTTATGTCCGACAGTGGTCGGGCCTAATAATTATATTTTAGATTTAAGATTTGAATACTTATTGTTAGTTCATATAGGAAGATACAATAAATAAATATCATGTATTAAAAAAAAAAAAAAAAAAAAAATAAGTTCAACCATATTTCAAGCTGGGTAATGTGTGCTTGGAGATTGCGGGATGCCTCATCAGGGTTTTTGTGCATACTCATACAGGCTGTATCATCGACAAATGTAGAAGTGTGGATGTTATTGCTCACAGGCATATCACAATTATATATTAAATACAATACTGATCCCAGAATACTACCCTGTGGCACACCAGAAGATATAGATTCGGGCACACTTATGAAGTCTACTTCCACAACAGTAAACTTCCTATCAACAATATAACTTTCCAAAAGTTTTTCTATATTTATTGGCAAATATGTCTTCGATTTTAAAAATAGGCCTTCGTGCCATACTTTGACAAATGCCTGAGAAACATCAATAAAAAGGGCAGAACAATACTTCTTTTCGTCAAATGTTCTTCTTACAACTTGGACCAATCCTATGCGTTTGTTCAATGGTGCTATGCTGACTTCTAAAACCAAATTGATAGTCCGGGATGCACCCATTATCAGCTAAAATTTTGGATAATTTATTCATGAGCAGCTTTTCGAAAAGTTTTGAGATTGTTGATAGTAAGCTTATAGGCCTATATGACTCAGCCTTGGTAAGATCTTTGCCCGGCTTCGGAATCAGTTTAATCTTGGCAAGTTTCCAGTTATGTGGAAAATACTGCCTTCGTAAAATGGCATTAAAAATAAATAGCAGGATTCTTATTGCAATATGAGGCAAGTTCATCAGCATCTTGTTACTAATTCCATCAATACCTGGAGCTTTCTTCGGATTAAGTTCAGCAATTAGTTTTTTTTTACATCGAGCATCTTAAACTTTATGGGTCGCGGGGGTAGAGCACCTACGCTCGGCAAATCAACAACAACAGTACATGTGTTTGGGGTAAATACGTATTTTAAATGATTAGCAAATATGTTACCTTTTTCAGTATTGCTTCTTGCCCAACCTCTGGGGGTTTTCAGCTTTTTAGCAGCGTGCCACAAAGATTAATTAGATGCTGGTGTGACATCAAGACCTTCGAGATAATTTTTAAGAGATGCAGTTTTTTCAATTGCAAGTAACTCTTGGAGTCGTTTAGTGCACTCTTTAAATCTGAATTTAAGTTGTGGTGATCTGTGCTGTTGCCATTCCCTTCTAGCTCTTTTTTTCACACACGACACGTTCAATATCGGTAGAATAAATTTTATTAAATCCAGTCTGCGGATGGGAGGTAGTGGCATGTTTAGCAGCCTGTGCAATCAGTTCGTTAAGGTTGACGATGTAAGCTTCAATATCCTCGGGTGTTCCTAGCGTAATGTTTTCCGTGCAATGACTACTAAGATATTTTTTGAATCGCAGCCATTTTACACGACTGATCATCTTCACATACGAGTGAGGTAAATCACTCCTCTGTGGGCTACATATTGTAACGATCGTGAGAGAGTGATCGGACGAGGAATCTAAGGAAGCTTCAACGTTAATTCATTCCCTAGAAATGTTTTTCATGATGCCAAAATCTATAACATCCGGAATTTTATTTATGTCAGCAGGCCAGTAAGTAGGCTCCCCACTCGAAATGACGTCCAGGCCCATTTTTGAAATTGTGTTGAACAACGCTCGACCTCTGGGTGTAATATTACGCGAACCTCAAAACGTATGCTTAGCATTACAGTCGCCAGCTGCTACCAAACAAGGGCCAAGAGATTTATAGAAATCCTCATATTGATTCTCAGTAATTGCGAATCTGGGAGGAGAGTAAATTGATGATATCACAAAATTTGTGCAAAAATTTTCAACACAAATATTCGTTGCTTGTAGATGTTCCTCACAAATGTTGTCAATAATGTAATGTTTGAGTCTTAACTTTATTAGAATTGCTGATCCACCGCATGCTCTTCCTCTTGGGTCCTTTGAATCATAGCTTATGTAGCCAGAAATTTTAAAAAGGCTTCTCGAAGTCACATAAGACTCTCTGAGACCAACATTATATCAATCATTTTTTCCCTGAGGAAGTGCTCAATTTCATTTTTATGTTGGCGAATGTCGTTTGCGTTCCAGAAACATATTTTTAACGTGTTCATGGCCTCTTAACTAATGCCTGAAGCAGTGTATTCTGCATTCGCAGCTTTTCTTGCATCATGCTAGTCATATTTGTTGTAAAACTATTAATAGTTAGCACCAGATTCTCAATAGTAACTTTAAGGCGACTAAAGTTTAAGCTTGAGTTTGCATTCGTTGAATTATTTGGCGGTGGAACATTTTGTGTGGGAATAGAACTAGTCTTAGCAGCATCGGCATACGATACACGTGAACTAACTGGTTGGCTTGTTTGAGGGAAAGTGGCGGAGTTAGCGATTGATGATTGAGCTGGAGCTAGCTTAGGTTTTTGACCCATAGCCTGTTTAACGAACGAATATACAGGGCATCCTCTGTAGTTAGCGGTGTGATTTCCTCCACAATTACTGCATTTTTTTCTGTTTGGTCTTTTGGCTTAGTACAGATAGCAGTACCATGCAATTCACCGCAGATAACACAAACTGTAGGTAAATTGCAGTAAGTTTTTGTATGGCCATATTCTTGGCAATAATGGCACTGTACGGGACCTGACCGCTTATGTGGCTCTTCAACTGTAATTTTTCGGTATAAAAGGCATTTCAGGCTATAAATTGGAGGTGTCTCGTTTTTTTCAACTGTATATCATTTGGCTCCAGTTCAACACGAAATAGAGGCTGGGGGATCTTCTCTCTATTGATTATATTAGTAACACTTTTTTACTTTAAATCCTTGTATGATGAGTGCATCTTTTATTTCTTTGGGATTAACATAAGCATCAATGCCCTTCAATACGATATGCATACCTTTAGCACTTTTAAGCTGATAAGTATAAAAATGTGTTTTATTTTTTTCGAAATCAATAATAATTTGGCGGAAATATTTTTCTTCGTATATTTGAATTTTCGTTTCATCAATTTTACCAATTTTTATTGGAATAACGTGAAATGCGTTCTCACCAACGGCCGAGACTAATTTTTTTAATAAGGGCATTAGAATGGAAATTGGAAATTTTTTTGGATGATACAGCGACTTGGTTGTTATTAGCTTGCAATATTGAAAAACGATTTTCATGGTTAACTGCTGCGACTTCGTAATCCCTGGATATCTTGGGAACCAATGAAATTTTTGATGAATTTGGGCTTCACCCGCGCTTTAAAATTGTGATATATCTGTCCATTCTGACTTGGACCTTGGGTTTTGGGCTATTCTTATCTTCAGTGACAACTTGGTTTAGTGATGACCCCGAGCCCGAAGCGGATGATATCGCTGAGTTAAATGTGGAAGAACTAGGCAATAATATCAACGATTCACTAGTTGGCATTGGACAAAGCGAAGTTGATCGCTGACGAAACTGTGGTTTTGCCGTTAGAAAAAGTCTATTATCAGATTTTTGATTTTTATTAAGAGCTTCAGAACTCACAGCAAGTCTATCATCAGACTTTTTATTTTTATTGTTATCATTATGAGCATCAGAATATACAGTACTCATATAGAGTATTCCTCAAGTGTACTTTGTTTGTTTTTTTTGTTTTTGTTATTTCTATATGTAAAAAAATTTGCAAAGCAAATAAAGCTCATTTATTAAAGTCAATATGTATTACGAATATTTTTTTTATGATTTTGTTTGTTTAGTATGTATGTATGTAAAAAAAACTCAGCTAAGACGTCTGTTCACTATGAAGGTACAACGAGAACTGCGAAAAATAATTGATGAACTCGACCCGAAGAAAGCTCCAGGTATTGATGGCATTAGTAAGAAGATGCTGATGAAGAGAGCAAAGCAATGTAGTATATGAAATAACATGTAATGGAAACGCGCACGAAAGCTGTGAACAAGTTTACATCGGGACAACGAAAAGAAATCTAGGAGTAAGAGTAGCTGAACATGAGAGTGATATCAAAAAAGGACGACAATCTACTGCACTAGTTCAACATTGTTTAGATTATTCTCACACAGCTGATCTGGAAAATGTGAAAATATTACACAAAGAAAGAAAATACAACAAAAGATACACTTTGGAAAGCTTAAGTATTCAACAAAAAATGGACATAGCAATGAACAACAAGACTGATAAAGACAAAACTAATGCTACTTATAGCATTTTATTAATTTAAGTTTTAGTGTAACTCCAGCTGTGATATTAGAACGTTAAGAAAAAGCTTTATACTGTGATATTTACAATTTTTGATTATTTTTGCAATTATTTTTTAAATTATGTGTTTTATGTTGTATGTTGCCATGTCGCGTAAAATAACATTATTGAAACTTAAATGCAAATTTTATTAGAAAATTCTATATGTAAGTTAAAGCAGAGTATTAATTGTTTTATTATTATTGTTGTTATTGCATTAAAATTGTTCTTTTATTTATTAATGTTACCAGATTTCAATAAAAATAGTATCCCTGAAGATGTTGGAAAATCCCAACGAAACGTCGGATATGAATAAATGAAATAAAAAAATTTTCTTTTATTTGCATCATATTGCAATAAGAATCTTGCTATTTATTTTTAATGCCATTTTACGAATGCAGTATGTTCCACATAACTGGAAACTTGCCAAGATTAGAATGATTCCAAAGCCAGGCAAAGATCTTACCAAAGCTGAGTCATATAGGCCTATAAGCTTACTTTCAACAATTTCAAAGCTTTTCGAAAAGCTGCTCATGACTAAATTATCCAAAATTTTAGCTGATAATGTCCGCATCCCGTACCATCAATTTGGTTTTAGAAGTCAGCATAGCACCGTTGAGCAAACGCAAAGATTGTTCTGTTCTCTTTATTGATGTCTCTCAGGCATTTGATAAAGTATGGCACGAAGGCCTAGTTTTAAAATTGAAGACATACCTGCCAATAAACATACAAAAGCTTTTGGAAAGTTATACTATTGATAGGAAGTTCACTGTTGTGGAAGGAAAGTTCACGAGTGTGCCCGAATTTATATCTTCCGGTGTGCCACAGGGTAGTATTCTGGGGCCAGTTTTATATTTAATATTTATATACTTGTGAAATGCCTGTGAGCAATAACATCCACACTTTAACATTTGCCGATGATACAGCCTGCATGAGTATTCACAAAAACCCTGCTGAGGCATCCCGCAATCTCCAAGAACACATTACCCAGCTTGAAATATGGTTGAACTTATGGAGAACTAAAGTAAATGAACAAGAATGTGTCCATATAACGTTTATGTTAAGAACAGATACTTGTTCTCCCATTCGAATCAACAATCAAAATATTCCTCAGCATTCTCAAGTGAAATACCTTGGCATCCACCTTGATCGAAGGCTTACATGGCAACATCATATAGACGCTAAACTAATTCAAATGAAACTTAAATTAACTCAAATACATTGGTTGATTGGCAGAAATTCAACACTCAGTATAGACTGCAAACTTCTGATATAAAAGTCGCTTTTGAAGCCAATATGGTGCTATGGAATTTAGCTATGGGGCACTGCTTCAGCTTCAAATATTGACAAAATCCAACGAAGGCAAAACGAAATTTTACGTTTCATAACATTGGCTCCATGGTACATTAAAAATTCAAATATACATCGTGATTTAAATATGTCACTAGTGAGTGAAGAAATTGCAAAATACGCAGGCAAATATTTAACAAAACTCGAGTCACATCCTAATCCGCTTGTCCGTAATATTTTGAGCTTTACTGGACACATCCGCCTAAAAAAGAGGGACACAAAGGCTCTTATACTTAACACTCCAGATGGGACTGCTTAAAAATACTTATTTTTTTTTCTTTTTGATTGTCACTACTTATGTATTATTTACAACTATCACTAAGCTTATCTCCGAAACTGGTCGGGCCTAATAATTATATTTAGATTTAAGATTTAATTACTTATTGTTAGTTCATTTTTGAAGATATAATAAATATATATATATATATATATATATATATATATATATATATATAAATAAATAAATAAATTCAGCCAATCTATGAGTTTGTTCAATGGTGCTATGCTGACTTCCAAATCCAAATTGATGTACCGGTATACACTTATTATCAGCTAGAATTGGGGACAATTTTATCATGAGTAACTTTTCAAAGAGCTTTGACATTTCTGACTGCAAACTTATTGGCCTATATGACTCAGCTTTGGTAAGATCTTTGCCCGGCTTTGGAATCATTTTGACATTGGCAAGCTTCCAGCTGCTTGGATAATACTCCAGTCGTAAAATGGCATTAAAAATGAATAAAAGGATTCTAATAGCTACACGAGGCAACTTTATCAGCATCTGGTTACTAATTTCATCAATACCCGGAGCTTTTTTCGGGTTGAGTTCTGCAATTAGTTTTTGTACATCACGCGTCTTAAATTTTATTGGTACATTTGGCAAATCAACAGCACCAGAACATGTGTTTGGGGTAAATACGGATAATAAATGCTCACCAAATATTTTACCTTTTTTAATATCGCTTCTTGCCCAACCTCCTCTAGTTGTGCGCAGAGGTGGTTTAAACTCAACGGGGGTTTTCATCCTTTTCGCAGCGCGCCACAAAGTGTAATTAGATGCTGGTGTGACATCAAGACCTTCCAAATAATTTTTAAGAGATGCAGTTTTTTCAAATGCAAGCAACTCTTGGAGTCGTTTAGTACACTCTTTAAATCTGATTTTAAGTTGGGGTGATCTGTGCTGTTGCAATTCTCTTTTAGCTCGTCTTTTTTCCCAAACGAGACGTTCAATATACGTAGAATAAATTCTAATAACCCTTGTCTGCGGATGGTGGCATGTTCCGCAGCCTGTTTAATATTTTCATTAAGGTTGGTAATATTAGATTCAATATCATCGGGTGTTCTTAGCGTTATATTTTCCATGCAATGATTACTAACATATTTTTTGAATCCCAGCCAATTAACACGATTTATCAAACTTGCATATGGGTGAGGTAAGTCACTTCTTAATGGGCTAAAAATTGTAACGATCGTGGGAGAGTGATCGGACGAGAGATCTAGAGAAGCTCTGATTTGAATTAAATCCCTAGATATTTTTCAAGACACCAAAATCTATAACATCTGTAATTTTTTGTATGTCAGTAGGCCAATAAGTGGGCTTGCCACTCGAAATTACGTCCAACCTCATTTTTGAAATTGTGTTGAACAACGCTTGACCTCTGTTTGTAATAAGACGCGAACCCCAAAACATATGTTTTGCATTGCAGTCGCCAGCTGCTACAAAACAAGGTCCAAGAGATTTGTAGAAATTTTCGTATTGATCCTCAGTGATTGAAAATCTGGGAGGGGAGTAAATTGATGATATCACGAAATTCGCACAAAAATATTCAATGCCAATATTTGTTGGTTGTAGATATTCTTCACAAATGTTGTCAAGAATGTAGTGCTTGAGTCTTGACTTAATTAAAATTGCTGATCCACCGCATGCTCTTAAACAGGTTTCTGGAAGTCAAATGAGTCTCTGAGGCCAACATTATATCAATATTTTTTTCCGTGAGGAAGTGCTCAAGTTCATTTTTATGTTGGCGAATGCCGTTTGCGTTCCAGAAACATATTTTTAACGTGTTCATGGTTTGTTAACTAAAGCTTGAAGCAATGTATTCTGCATTCGCAGCATTTCTTGCATCATGCTAGTCATATTTGTTGTAAAATTATTTATAGTTTGCACGAGATTATCAATAGTAGCTTCAAGGTGATTGAAATTAAAGTTCGAGTTTGTATTTGTGGAATTATTTAGTGGTGAAACATTTTGTGTATGAATAGAATTTGTCTTAGCAGCATCGGCATACGATACACGGGAACTAACTGGTTGGCTCACCTGCGCAATAGTGGCTGATAAAGCGTTTGCTTATTGGGCTAGGGCCAATTTAGGTGTTTGCCTCATAGTCTGTTTGACGAAAGAGTACACAGGACAACCTCTGTAGTTAGCGGTGTGATTACCTCCACAATTACTACATTTTTTGTCACTTTGATCTTTTGGTTTATTGCAACTAGCAGTGCCGTGTTATTCGCCGCACACAAGACAAACAGTAGGTAATTTGCAGTAAGTCTTAGTATGTCCATATTCTTGACAATTATGGCACTGTACGGGTCCTGAACGCTTATGTGGTTCTTCAACGGTTATTTTTCGATATAAGAGATATCTTAAATTATATATTGGATGGGTCTCATTTTTTTCAATTTTATATCATTTGGCTCAAGTTCAACGCGAAATAGAGGTTGAGGGATCTTTTCCCTATTTATTATATTAGATACATTTTTTACTTTAAAACCCTGGAGGACGAGCGCATCTTTTACTTTTTCAGGAGCAACATAGGAATCTATGCCCTTCAACACAATCTGCAGACCTTTAGCACTCTTGAGCTGATATGTGTAGAAATTTGTTTTACTTTTTTCAAATTCAGAAACCATTTTGCGAAAATCTACTTCTTCGCAAATTTGAATTTTCGTTTCATCAATGTTACCACGTTTTATTGGAACAATGTGAAATTTATTCTCACCAATGACCGAAATTAGTTTTTTAATAAGAGCGTTTGAGTTTGTTTCTCTTAAATAGATTGGTGGCGGCTTGGAGGTTTTATTCGCAGATTCAGCGGGTTTGTCATTGTCATCTTGAAGAATTTTAAAGCGGTTTTGGCGATTAGTTGAGGATGCGCTGTTATCCCTAGACATCTTTGCAGCAGATGCAATTTTAGTAGAATTTAAGCTTGGCCCGCGCTTTACAATTGTGATGTGTCTGTCTATTCCGCCTTGGACCTTGGATTTTGGGCTACTCTAGTCTTCAGTGACAGCTTGGTCAAGTGATGACCACGAGCCCGAAGCGGATGATATCGCTGAGTTAAATGTAGAAGTACTAGGCAACGGTAGTTTCAACGATTCACTAGTTGGCATTGGAAAAAGCGAAGTTGATCGCTGACGAAACTGTGGTTTTGAAAAAATCTATCATCAGATTTTTTATTTTTATTAAGAGCTTCAGAACTCACAGTAAAATAGGCATTTCTGCCGTTAGAACTCATTTCACAACTTTTTTCCTTTGAGGTACTCATATAAAGTATACCTCAAGGGTATGTTGTGTGTTTTTTTGTTTACGATATTTTTTGTTTTTGTTATTTCTGTATGTAAAAATATTAGCAAAGCAAAACAAGCTTATTTATCAAAGTTAATATGTACTACGATTATATTTTGTATTATTTTTTGTTTGTTTAGTATGTATGTAATAAAAATTCCGCTATTACGTCTGTCCACGGTGAACTGAAAAAAGGATAAAATATATCGCGTTTTATGTGAATAATTAAAAAAAAATAATTAAGATTATTTTAAAACAGATTCAATTTCAAAACATTATTTCCCAATACGTAGAATTTGTATGAAAACCCGGAACGAAAATATGTATTTAGTTAAGTATCTCAATTAGTAGGTCGCAAGTTTTATATACCATTGGATGCTGCTTAAAAAACTCTTTTCGATGATACCAAATTTTATTTATGTCGTCTTGGAGCAAAGTACAAAAAAATTTGAAAACCTGAAAAAAGACCTTTTTTAAAAATGGTCTAGCTCACGGATGGTCAATGCTAAAACCAAAATATTTTACGGAATCATCATAAAACATATCAAGCTTTATTTTCAGAGGGGAATCAAAATGACTTTTTTCCCTTCCATACAAATTGAGTCGCTCTGATGTATAGTACTAATGTATGTAGTATTTGTTTTGTTAAGGGGTTTAAATTATCTCGAGAATCCGTTCCGTACACCAAAGGTGAAAAGGAATCCTATTGTTGTCGGTACGCGGTCCGTCCGTCTGTCACAGGTTATTTTCTCGAGAACTGTAAGAGCTACGTACCTGAATGTATTCAGGCCTACAATACGTAGGCCTGAATACATGAATGTTTGGTAACTAATGCTATATTGGTTTTAAAAATCAGTTGAGATTTGTTGGATATGCCTTTTTTATTCACAGGGAACAGTCTTATTTTGGGGTTTTTCGTGGTTTTCAACATTTACAAAAAAAAAATACCTTCCACAAATTTCCGGATAATGATTTTGGACACAGTGTGTAGACCTTTGGCCGCTACAACAACAAATAAATGATATTTAAAAATAAAGGGTGTTCCAAAACGAGCAACGAAATATGTTAAAATCCCAAGTAATATACATACAATTGTAATTTGTAACACTTGAAATTTGTAAAGTTAGTGTATTTTTATACAGACTATACCCAATAAGCAGTTTTGCTTGAAATCAGGTGTAAAAAACCCAATAAGCACTCAAAAATTAAAATTCAAGCACTTGAAATTTAACTGGAAACAAAGTTGAATTCAATCATTTTTTCAAGTAATATTCAAGTTTGAAAATATTTTGAAATAAAATATCAAACAACATACATATATGTTCAAACCTTGTCAAATAAATAATTTATTTATTAATAAAATTAAAATTGTGGTGAAAAACATCAAAGATAAATAAAAAAGTGAATTTTTAAAAAACAAAATGTAATTAAAAACGTGAAAACAATAGTGAAGGTAGATATGCAGAAAATTATTGTAAGAAAACTTGTCGATTGCATTTTTCCTTTATATTTTAAAAGTATTTTTTTGAAGCTTGAAATACACTTGAATTCAATTGTAATAGAAGGTTGAATTACAGTATAATTCAAGGCTTAAATTTTTTTTTCACCAAAATTTTAGTTTTATTACTAAATAAATTATTTATTTGACAAGGTTTGAACATATGTATGTGTATGTATGTTGTTTGATTTTTTATTTCAAAATATTTTCAAACTTGAATATTATTTGAAAAACTGCTTGAATTCAACTTTGTTTCCAGTTAAATTTCAAGTGCTTGAATTTTAAATTTTGAGTGCTTATAGGGTAACAATTAATACTAAAATTTTAAAAATATTTAAATTAATTATTTAAAAACCCCAAAAACAGAGAAATATCTCCAAAATGAAAAAAAAAATCGCCAATACGAAAAAAAGCACAAAAAAAATTTCTAAGACTAAAATAAATCGCGAAAAACCGGAAAAACTACCAAAATAAAAAAAACGCCAAAATGAAAAAATCCCAAAAACAGAAAAAATCGCCATAGTAAAAAAATAGCAAACATTAAAAAAACCTCAAAAAAAATCGTTTAACTGAAAGAAAACTTCAAAAAAGCCACATTAAAAAATGCTCAAAACCGAATGTATGGAACTCTTCGTGCGCGAGTCAAAGTCGTACTTTACTGAATTTATTTGAGTTATCTTCTAAAATTAAAACAATTTAAGGTTGTTTTATTTTTGTACATGTATTTTTATTAAAAAATACATGACAAGATAATTACATGCAAAAATAAATAATTTAGTTCAATAAAACGATACCGGTACATACATATGTATGTATCAGAGACCTGCAAATTTCATGCTTTTTGATGATTTACTCATACATTAAAATTTTTACTCAAATTTAATCACGTACGATCGAACATGTTTAAATCAATTCACTCACCATTAGACTTGTGTCCAACAGTTCTTTTTGAACTAGTTTAAGAGCGTTTGAATCAAAAGTTGTTTCAAACCCATTTAATTTACATTGAAGTTTTTGACCGGACTTGTGTCCAACTGAACGAACTAGTTCAAAAAGAACTGTTGGACACAAGTCTACTCACCATACCAGAAATGTTTTATTCACATTTAATCATGCAACAAAACTCAATGTTGAATTTAATCAGCATCGTACAAACGAACGCATCGTTTGAATAATTTAGACTTGGGTCGAACTCGTTCACTAGTTCACTTTTGCCACAAACCAATGATCAAACCCATGTAATTTAAATGGGTTTGATCATTGGTTTGTGGCAAAACTGAATTAAGTGAATGAGTTCGACCCAAGTCTAGTAGTAAAGTTCGTTCAATTTATTTTAAAACACACACACATAAACGTGTCAAACAGGGATGGAAAATTGGAAGTTTGTATTTGTTCTAATTATAAAAAAGGTGCAAAATTTTTTTAAGTATTAACAACTAACTGGCATATTCATAAAAAATATTTTAGGTTTATGAAGCGCTTATTTCACGTAATTCTATGGGAAATTTGTCAAATAAACCTGTAATAAACCTAAAATATTTTTTTATGAATATGGCGGTAAATCTTCAAAAGAACTTACATAAGGGGAACTCATTTAACCTGTTATATACCTCTTGAAGTTTAACCTTCTTGTTTAAAAAAAAAATATTTGATGCTTATTTAGAGCTTATTTAACAACTTTCTTTACGATAGTTGTCGAAAGACCTTTATTAATATGTAAGTACATATATTTTATAAACAAGGCTGTTAAAATATTATCGTTAACAATAATTTACGTAAAAAAACATATTTTTCAATATTAAAAAAACATTCTCCCAAAAACTTAAGTTTTTGTCGCTTACGATTAAGTCGAAAATAGGGCTCAATTTTTCAAACATAAATTCTGTTAAGTTAATTAACAAACATTAGTTTTTGTATGGAAAATCCTCCTCAAATTTTATTTTAAAATGCATTTTTTTAACAATTAATCTCAAATTTTTATATAACATTTTTGTCTCTAATATTTTTCAAAAAGTTCGTAGCGAGTAGCTCTATTAGACAGTTTCTTTAATTTTTACCATCCCTGCTATAAAACACCCAACCTAACTACACAAATACATACATACTTAAAAATTGGTTTGTTATTATGACAGCAGTGAAATAACAATGCAATAAAATTATATTAGCCCAATTCACAATCTTGTGCAAATGGTCTTGCATCGTTGCATGTGCAAAATGGTATAGTATATTGATACTCACCACTTAACAATTCTTAGTGGTGAGTATCAATATACCATACCATTTTGCACATGCAACGACGCAAGACCATTTGCACAAGATTGTGAATTGGGCTATTATGTATATGATGATGTCAAATTCTCTGCAAATATTTCAAAACGTTTCCATTTATTTCCCATTATTTTCTTTTCTAGCGGCGTGCGATTAAATTAATGTATTGTTTGTGGCTGGTGACAGGTGTTAGCCGGCTTACAACCGATCGGCGCTGTTCTCTGGTTTGTGCTCATATGCAAAAACAAAGCAAAAACAAATTGAACAATCATTCTCGTTGTTCTTGTTTTGTTTTTGTTTCACTCACTTCAAAGAACGAAACAAAATAAAATCAAACAATTTGTTTGGTTTATTTTCGTACTATACTTTTAAGTACAAGGAAATCAAAACAAAAATAAATTTATAACTGTAATAGTGTCGATTATTTTTGTTACGAAAATTATTTCCTAACCCCTGTATCGCGAGATAAATAGCAAAGCTATAAAAATTAATTATTTTCAAAAATATATGCATGCGCGCGTCTTCTGACTGCATATCTAAGTTGTCCGTGAGAGTATCAAATGTGTTACGGTCCTTTATCATGTTAAATAGTATAATAAATATAGATAGTACTAACTTTCCCATCACTGCTCACAGCACACACTCAGTCCTAGCAATACGAAATACACAAACAACTTTGTCTTATTAGTTTGTTGTCTCTATTCACTGTATATACGCAAATGCAAAGCAACAAAATTATTTATTTTTTCCTTGAACAAATTGAGCAATCGTTTTCACTGTTTTTGTTTCTCTCGCTCCAAAGAATTAAACAAAAGAAAATCAAACAATTTGTTTCGTTTATTTTCGTGCTCTGGTTTAAGTACAAAGGAATCAAAACAAAAATAAATTTATAACTGTAATAGTGTTGATAATTTTTGTTACGAAAATTATTTCCTAACCCCTGTATCGCGAGATAAATAGCAAAGCTATAAAAATATATTGCATTTAGTGATTTTTTATGAACACACAGTGATTTTTGCTCTGAAAAAGTTGACATCACTGTTCGCGTGGCTTTTTTTTATGTATATTCAAACATTCATACGTATCATACGCACATACATATATACATGCATACATACTTACATAAATTCGATTCATTCAAAATCTTGTTTTTGAAGGCATCTCTATATTTTCTTCTTATTTTTCCTTTTTATATTATTCATAACTTAATTAAATTTATTTATATTAAACTCACATCTATGTTTTTTTGGCTTGTTTTCATTTGTTTACAAACACACACATACACATATACCTATTTTGTTTTGATAGCTAGTTGAGATAAAGTGGCGATTAACTGAGATAAAAGTTAGAGAAGATACCAATTTTACGTGCTTCGCAAGTAGATTCATATTGAATCTACTTGATTCGCTCTCATAATTTTGTATGGCGAAGCAAGTTGATTCGGTCATGATTGGGGCGTACCGTGTAAACATAGTAAACACGTACCGTGTAAACATAGTATAAGAAATATTTCTTGTGGGTACTCAGCTTTCTGCTGCTCATCATTTATTTGTTTCATCAGTGGTTTTTCATATACTTGTGTTACAATATGTTTTTGTGAACAAAAACACATACAAACAGTTCCTAAGCAGAAATATTGCCATTTCGAAAAGCAAACACACACAAGAACTGTTACACAAGTTCTCTCGCTCTCACCACAATTACATGGTAAATACCATGGTGTATGTGGTTTTTCTAAACTTATAAGTATACAAATGCAACCCTTTAATATGTACATACATATATATCAAAACAAGACAGATTGGACGCAATTTGAATCTTTGAAATTGTGCCCAAAAAGTTGAAGAAAATCTAAAATCAACTGTGACACAGGTTCTGCGAGAAAGGGACAACTATAGTATGTTTGTTATTGATAGCATTTTTACACTTACTCACATCTTAGAGGAATGCGTGGAATATGTTGAAAATTGAAAAACCCTATTCACATTACAACATCTTTCATCTGTTATGTATTATAATATTATTTTTACAGGTGTGAGCAACTAAAAATTAAATAATAAAATTTAATTTAGAAATTCAGCAATTTATTTAATTGCTCCTCTTGAAGAGCAGAACAGTTAATGCTACAATATGCAGAATTAGTAGAAATTATGCTATCAGACGATGATGATGAAGAAATGTTACATACATACATACATACTTTATGCGCAAGGATTTCGCGTCAGCGCATCTTGTATACATTTGCAACTACTTTTTTATAATTTATTTTGATTTGGAAAAATTCATGTACATATATATACATATAATAAAATCTTGGAGTAGTTACGGAAATTTCTGCAGGAAGAATATTCCAAAAGTTAGCCCATTCGTATGTAAATATACATATGTACATGTATGTATATATGTATGTAATTTTATAGTATGTATGCATGTATGTATACATTTGTTTATGTTTATTTTAGTGATGACACTAAAATAATCGAAAGATGTTGAATGGAACAAAGTGAGATAGGAACATCTTTTGAAGATGTTGAAAGATGTTGAACATTCAGCCCTGTATAATTCTTATGGGAAGATGTTATCATCTTGGCGAATTGATGAAAGATGAAAGATGTGAGTAAGTGTAAAAAGGCTATAACTTGTTAACAAAATAGTGAAAAAAAACAAGAGCATGATACAATTATACTAGGTACATGCACGACTACAAGAAAATTACAACATCAAAAAACAAATGTATTTTGTTGTTATAAACCAGGGTAGGTAAATGCACACTCTTTTGCTCATTGCGTACTGTTGTCTTGCTCTTTAAAATGTAGAGCGGAGTACAAAAAAAGAGCAACCACTGTTTGCGCTTTGCGTTTGCTCCTTACCTGTAGGAGCATACTCTTTGAGCAAGTAGCAACATTGTTTATCTTTTGCTCTGCGTGTTGTGTACATTGAGTGGCTCATTACGCTTGCTCTTTTTGACATTAACAGTGGTTACTTTTATTTAAATTAAATAATATAAAGTATTAAAATAAATAATATCGATTTTCTCGCCATTAAATTTTTTGTATTTACACAGAAATAAATTCAGTAAAGTGCGACTTTGACTCGCGCACGAAGGGTTCCGTACGTTGGGCCTTGAGCATTTTTTTAATACAGTGTTTTCTTACATTTTTTTGATTATTTTTCGCTTTTTTCTCGTTTTGGCGATTTTTAAAATTTTGGCGATTTTTTTCATTTTGGCGATTTTTTTCAATTTGGCGATTTTTTTCAATTTGGCGATTTTTTTTTTCATTTTGGCAATTTTTTTCATTTTGGCGATTTTTTTAATTTTGGCGATTTTTTTATTTTGGCGATTTTTTTTTATTTTGGCGATTTTTTTATTTTGGCGATTTTTCCGGTTTTCCGCGATTTATTTTCGATTTAGAATTTTTTTTTAATTTGGTGCTTTTTTTCGTTTTGGCGATTTTTTTTTGATTTTGGCGATTTTTTTTCGGTTTGGCGATTTTATAATTTTTAGATTTTTTTGTTTTACCGGTTTTGAAAATTTCAAGAAGTTTGCTCTTACGGTTTCCAAGATACAGCAAGTTATCAAAATTACATAGTCAAAATTACATTAACTGATGGTACACCCTTTAATTAAATTTTTTTAAATTTTAGTGTTAGTTGTTGTAGTCTGTATAAAAATACACGAACTTTACAAATTTCAAGTGCATATACATCCAATTGTGTGTATATTAGATGAAATTTTAAAAATTTTCGTTGCTCGTTTTGGCACACCCTTTAATTTCCAACTCTCATGTATTTGTTGTTGTAGCGGCCAAGGGTCCCATGTAATATACATACATACATACAGTTGTATGTATATTACATGGGATTTTAAAATTTTTCGTTGCTCGTTTTGGCACACCCTTTAATTTCCAACTCTCATGTATTTGTTGTTGTAGCGGCCAAGGGTCCCATGTAATATACATACATACAATTGTATGTATATTACATGGGATTTTAAAATTTTTCGTTGCTCGTTTTGGCACACCCTTTAATTTCCAACTCTCATGTATTTGTTGTTGTAGCGGCCAAGGGTCCCATGTAATATACATACATACATACAATTGTATGTATATTACATGGGATTTTAAAATTTTTCGTTGCTCGTTTTGGCACACCCTTTAATTTCCAACTCTCATGTATTTGTTGTTGTAGCGGCCAAGGGTCCCATGTAATATACATACATACATACAATTGTATGTATATTACATGGGATTTTAAAATTTTTCGTTGCTCGTTTTGGCACACCCTTTAATTTCCAACTCTCATGTATTTGTTGTTGTAGCGGCCAAGGGTCCCATGTAATATACATACATACATACAATTGTATGTATATTACATGGGATTTTAAAATTTTTCGTTGCTCGTTTTGGCACACCCTTTAATTTCCAACTCTCATGTATTTGTTATTGTAGCGGCCAAGGGTCCCATGTAATATACATACATACATACAGTTGTATGTATATTACATGGGATTTTAAAATTTTTCGTTGCTCGTTTTGGCACACCCTTTAATTTCCAACTCTCATGTATTTGTTGTTGTAGCGGCTAAGGGTCCCATGTAATATACATACATACAATTGTATGTATATTACATGGGATTTTAAAATTTTTCGTTGCTCGTTTTGGCACACCCTTTAATTTCTAACTCTCATGTATTTGTTGTTGTAGCGGCCAAGGGTCCCATGTAATATACATACATACATACAATTGTATGTATATTACATGGGATTTTAAAATTTTTCGTTGCTCGTTTTGGCACACCCTTTAATTTCCAACTCTCATGTATTTGTTGTTGTAGCGGCCATGGGTCCCATGTAATATACATACATACAATTGTATGTATATTACATGGGATTTTAACATTTTTCGTTGCTCGTTTTGGCACACCCTTTAATTTCCAACTCTCATGTATTTGTTGTTGTAGCGGCCAAGGGTCTACACACTCTGTCCAAATTTCAGGTCCGTAGCTCTTACGGTTCTCGAGAAAATACCCTGTGACGGACAGACGGACAGACGGACAGACGGCCAGACGGACAGACGGACAGCGTAGCGAAAACAATAGGGTTCCATTTCACCTTTGGTGTACGGAACCCTAAAAAGTATTCACCAATTAATATTTTCAATTAAAAATTTAATTGATTTAATTAAATTTTTAATTGTATTTATTAATTTTAGTGGAAAAACCTAATTAATATTATCAAATTGTTTATAGGTGAAAATTTATTTAGATTTTTAATTGATATTACAAATATTTTAATTAATATTACAAAATCATTCACATTACTTTTTTGTGTGTACATATGTACATATTAATATATTTATGTATGTGTGTACATGTACATATATTTACATGTACATATGAACATATACATACATATCTGTGGCAATAAATAATAATGGCTTAAGTCTTATTTTCTCGAGAACCGTAAGAGCTACGGACCTGAAATTTGGACAGAGTGTGTAGACCCTTGGCCGCTACAACAACAAATACATGAGGGTTGGAAATTAAAGGGTGTGACAAAACGAGCAACGAAAAATTTTAAAATCCCATGCAATATACATACAATTGTATGTATGTATATGCACTTGAAATTTGTAAGGTTAGTGTATTTTTCTACAGACTACAACAATTAACACTAACATTTCTAAAAATTTAAATTAAAGGGTGCTCCATCAGTAAATGCAATTTTGACTATGTAATGTTGACAACTGTATCTTGGAAACCGTAAGAGCTAAACTTTTGAAATTTTCAAAAACGGTAAAACTAAAAAAATCAAAAAATTATAAAATCGCCAAAAACAAAAAAAAATTGCCAAAATAAAAAAAGCACCAAATTAAAAAAAAAATTCCAAAACTTAAATAAATCGCGAAAAACCGGAAAAATTTGCTGAAATGAAAAAAAAATCACCAAAAAAGAAAATCGCCAAAATTAAAAAATTGCCAAAATTAAAGAAAATCGCCAAAATGAAAAAAAATCGCCAAATCGGCCTGTTCTTCTTGTAACATCTTACTAGCTTTAAGTACATTGGCCCCATTGTCCGTATTTTTTGATATATTTGACTAATGTCAATGTTATATGCCCTTAAACATTTCATCACTTCATCTTTAATATACACCGCCGTGTGTTGCTTATACAATTGTATCATGTATAAGCAACACGGATGCTTGTTTGGTCAAGATTTTTGTTTGAGACTTTCAAATTTATTATGTTGTATATTCTGATTCTCAATATATGTACTGTTGAGAGTCTTACTATAAACACACGAAGTTTGTTAGCTATATTCAAAAATGTTTTGGGTTAACCATAAAAACAAGCAAAATTTTCAAAATAAAATATATTTATACTTACCAATTGTGTTAATAGAAATTTTAAAATCTTCCATATATTGGATGTTGATTCCAAGTACACTTTTATCAATCCTAGTGGCAATATCTAATTTTAATGATACGATTTTATTCTTTACTTTATTCTTTATGATATTTTGAATTATTAAACTAAAATTACTCAGTAATAATACTATTTTTTTTTTAATTTATATACGTTCAGAATTTGTTTTCGCATGGCGAAATTATAACTTTAAAAAAATCGTTATCATCAAAAAAACGAGGAGGCAAATTTTTTACAGTCACTAAGCCAACACAACTTTTTAAAAACTTATTTTTATCAATACTTTTGAATAGATTTCTAACACATTGCTTTTTTGAAGATGATTTTTCACATTGTTCTTCACTATCACTTAATGGGCGGATTTGTGTGTCAATTTGCTTTTTATGTACGTTCAAATAATGCCGTTTTATATTGTAAGTGTTTGTGCCACAAATAAATTTATTGCATTCCAAGCACTGAATTTTGTAAAAAAATTTCAAAATAGTGTAGTAGGTATTATCCATATTGACTTCTTTTTTCTTAATGGCTGTACATAAACAATTTCCATATTTTTATATACACTCTACCTTTCTCCCAGCTTTGTTAGAACTTTGCAAAGTAAACTTTCAGTGCATGAAAGAGTTGTGACTAGCGTTGCCACAACCAAAATATTTTTGTAACCAAAATATGAAAAAAAATAACCAAAGGAAAAAAAAGTAACCAAATTTTTTTATGTATTTAATATATAAGTACTTACTCATTTGTACTTTAGTTGGGAAAGATATCTGTGACAGTATGCAATAATCGCTTAAGTACTCTTAATCAAAGGATTGTTTTTGGGACGTTTTTACGCAAAATTATTAAAAGGCTCCAACGCAAGATAAAACTTTTGTGTGATCCTTTCTTTGCACATGTAGGTATTGTAACCACTCCAACTTTCATCGCTTATTCAACCCAAATATTGAGTACCCATTTTTTACAACCATTTTCAAACAAAATTCCACGCTTAATTAACTTTCGCTTAATTACCCAGAAAATTTTACCCTAAAAAAAGTAACCAAAATGGATAAAAAGTACACATTGGAAAAAAAGTGACCAAGTTTGTTTACAAGTAACCAAAACGGCAACGCTGGTTCTGACTCTATATAAAAAATCTACCTGCATTGCTCGTGCTCACCACGAGAAATATGTATGTGTCTGTGTATTAATTTGCATGAATTAAAGATTCATGATTAATGCATTAAACCAGAGCTGGCCACCGAGAGAAGCAAGAGAGGTATGTATAAGCGTATGTGTATTCATTTGTATAAAAAGCCAATTGATGTTGGGCCCTCCGGCGCTTCTCTGTGTAGCCTAACATTAAACACATTCACCAGAACAGGCTACACGAAAACACGACTTGCTGTCTTCAAAAGAATCATTTTCATATGAACATGTGTATTGTATCCTTGAGATTTGGTAGTCGGTAGCTTGCAGTGGTGAATGTGTTTAATGCATAATTTGTATAAAAGGTTGAAATTTCGGTATGTGGTTTGTTGGTAGGTATGTCTTTAATTTTAAAACTAGGCCTTCGTGTCATACTTTATCGAATGCCTGAGAAACACCAATAAAGAAAGCAGAACAATACTTCTTTTATTCAAATGTTCTTCTTACAACTTGGACCAATCTATGCGTTTGTTCAACGGTGCTATGCTGACTTCTAAACCAAAATTGATGGTCCGGGACGCATATATTATTAGATAAGATTTTGGACAATTTAGTCATGAGAAGCTTTTCGGAAAGCTTTGAGATTGTTGATAGTAAGCCTATAGGCCTATATGACTCAGCCTTGGTAAGATCTTTGCCCGGCTTTGGAATCATTTTTATTTTGGCAAGTTTCCAGTTATGTGGAAAATACTGCATTCGTAAAATGGCGTTAAAAATAAATAGCAGGATTCTTATTGCAATATGAGGCAAGTTCATCAGCATCTTGTTACTAATGCCATCAATACCTGGAGCTTTCTTCGGGCCGAGTTAAGCAATTATTTTGTGTATTTCACGCATCTTAAACCTTAAGGGATAAGGGGTTAGAGATACTACACTCGGTAAATCGTCAGCACCAGTACATGAATTGGGAGTGAATACAGGTTTTAAATGCTCAGAAAATAAGTTACCTTTCTCACCATCGCTTCTTGCCCAGCCTCCAGTCGAAATACGCGGTGGTGATTTAAGATCACCGGGTCTTTTAAGATTTCTATTGCGCGCCATAAAGAGTAATTAGATGTTGACGTTACATCAAGACCTTTTAAATACTTTTCCATTAATGCAGTTTTTTCCGCCGATAGCAGCTCTTTGAGTCGTTTAGACATTTTTTTAGTCTGATTTTATTTACGGGTTATCTGCGTTGTTGCCATTCTCTTCTAGCTCTCCTTTTTCACACACAAGACGTTCAATTTCCGTAGAATAAATTCTATTAAGGCCAGTCAGCGGATAGGAGGTAGTGGCATGTTCAGCAGCCTGTTTAATATTTTCGTTAAGATTGGCAATGCTAAATTCAATATCATCAGATGATCTTAGCTGAATGTTTTCTACGCAGTGACTACTAAGATATTTTTTTAATCCTTGGCAGTTGACCCCATTAATCTTTTTCACATATGAGCTAGTTAAATCACTCCTTAGTGGGTTGAAGAAAAACTTTAGCTATTGTGGGAGAGTGATCGAAGGACAGATTTGGAGAGGCCTCTTTGTGAATTAAGTCCCTATGAATATTTTTCGTGACGCCAAAATCTATAACATCTGGAATTTTTCTTACGTCAGTAGGCCAGTAAGCAGGGTCCCCACTCGAAATGACATCTAAGCCCATTTTTGAAATTATATTAAACAACGATCGACCTCTGGGTGCAACAGGACGCGAGCCCCAGTACGAATGTTTTGCAGTGTAGTCACCAGCTACCACGAAGCAAGAACCAAGCGATTTGTAGAACTTCTCATACTGATCTTCGGTAACTGAAAATCTGGGAGGTGAGTAAATTGAAGATATCACGAAATTCGCACAAAAATTTTCTACGAAAATATTCGTAGCTTGCATATATTCTTCACTAACGTTCTCAAGGATATAGTGCTTGAGTCTTGACTTAATTAAATTTGCTGATCCACAGCATGCTCTCCCTCTCGGGTCCTTTGAATCATATACAATGTAACCATTTATTTTAAAGCAGCTTCTCGAAGTCAAGTGAGTCTCAGAGACCAACATTATATAAATATTTTTTTCCATGAGGAAGTGCTCAATTTCATTTTTATGTTGGCGAATGCCGTTTGCGTTCCAGAAACATTTTTTTAACGTGTTCATGGCTTCCTAACTAATGCCTGAAGCAGTGTATTCTGCATTCGCAGCATTTCTTGCATCATGCTAGCCATATTTGTTGTAAATTTATTAATTGTTAGCACCAGATTCTCAATAGTAGCTTCAAGGCGACTAAAGTTAGGGCTTGAGTTCGCATTCGTTCAATTATTTGGCGGTGGAAATATTTTGTGTGGGAATAGAAATAGTCTTAGCAGCATGCGTATACGATACACGTGAACTGACTGGTTGGCTCATTTGAGCAAAAGTGGCGGAGTAAGCGTTTGCTGTTTGTGCTGGAGCTAATTTAGGTTTTTGCCCCATAGTCTGTTTAACGAAAAATATACAGGACATCCTCTGTAGTAAGCGGTGTGATTACCTCCACAATTACAGCATTTTTTTTAATTTGATTTTTTGGCTTATTGCAACTAGCAGTGCCGTGTAATTCGCCGCACACAACACAAACAGTAGGTAAATTACAGTAAGTTTTAGTATGGCCATATTCTTGGCAATTGTAGCACTGTACGGGACCTGAACGCTTATGTGGCTCCTCAACTGTAATTTTTCGGTATAAAAGGTATTTCAGGCTATAAATTGGATGTGTCTCGTTTTTTTTAACTGTATATCATTTGGCTCCAGTTCAACACGAAATAGAGGCTGGGGGATCTTCTCTCTATTGATTATATTAGTAACACTTTTTTACTTTAAATTCTTGTATGATGAGTGCATCTTTTATTTCTTCGGGATTAACATAAGCATCAATGCCCTTCAATACGATCTGCATACCTTTAGCACTTTTAAGCTGATAAGTATAAAAATTTGTTTTAATTTTTTTCGAAATCAGTAATAATTTTGCGGAAATTTTTTTCTTCGTATATTTGAATTTTCGTTTCATTAATTTTACCACGTTTTATTGGAATAACGTGAAATGCGTTCTCACCAACGGCCGAGACTAATTTTTTAATAAGGGTTTTCGAATTTTTTTCTCTCAGGTATATTGGTGGTGGCTTGGAAGTTTTTTTGGATGATACAGAGACTTGGTCGTTATTAGCTTGCAATATTGAAAAACCATTTTGACAGTTAACTGCTGCGACGTCGTTATCCCTGGATATCTTGGGAACCGATGAAATTTTTTATGAATTTGGGCTTCGCCCGCGCTATAAAATTGTGATACATCTGTCCATTGCGACTTGGACCTTGTGTTTTGAGCTACTTTTATCTTCAGTGACAACTTGGTTAAGTGATGACCACGAGCCAGAAGCGGATGATATCGCTGAGTTAAATGTAGAAGTACTAGGCAATAATGTCAACGATTCACTAGTTGGCATTTGACAAAGCGAAGTTGATCGCTGACGAAACTGTGGTTTTGCCGTTAGAAAAAGTCTATTATCAAATTTTTGATTTTTATTAAGAGCTTCAGAACTCACAGCAAGTCTATTATCAGATTTTTTATTTTTATTGTTATCATTAAGAGCATCAGAACTCACAGTAAAATAGGCATTTCTGCCGTTATAATTCAGTTCACAATTTTTTTCCTTTGAGGTACTCATATAGAGTATTCCTCAAGGGCACTTTGTTTGTTTTTTTGTTTACGGTTTTTTTTTGTTTTTGTTATTTCTATATGTAAAAAATATTAGCAAAGCAAATAAAGCTTATTTATTAAAGTCAATATGTATTACGAATATTTTTTATGATTTTGTTTGTTTAGTATGTATGTATGTAAAAAAAACTCCGCTAAGACGTCTGTTTACTGTGAAGGTACAACGAGAACTATGATTGATTTTGCATTCGAATAAATTTTGAGATTTTGATATGTGTTTTCGAATTACATTATACCGAGTCGCACTGACTTTCTCATCGCAATACAGATTAAGCCTCCAGACATAATTTAATGGTTTATTTCTGTAAAAAATGTTTGTTAACAAAGCCCATAGATTTTCTTATAGTTGAGCTCCAGGCTTTGTGCGAGTTCATGTTCTGAAACTTTTACCCCAAATTCCAATCTATTAAATTGATTTTTTTCGTATGCCTCAGAGGCCCCCCCTACTGAAACAAAACTTTATCATCTGAGAGATTTTTCCAAAAAAAATCAGAAATATTGCGTTCTTTAAGTTTTATAACACACTAGTGACGACTGCATACGACTATATTACACTTTCTAAGACTTAAACACTGCAATTTTGCGCTCTTTGCAGAATTTAAGACTAGTCTTCACATAATTTTTAACCGGCGTTGTCTGTTTTGCTTGTATGGTTTAAGCTTTTTAGTAGATAAAAATGCTGCTGTCTGCAGTGTATACTTCAGTGAGTAAAATTAGTCCATATATTTTTGTTTTAGAGTTTTTATATTTATTTTATATCTTAATGCAAATACTGTTAAAATAAAAATTCTCTAATAGTATGTTCACACGGACAGCAATTATCGAGATTCGCTCTCCCATTCACGGTTCGCGGACGAATCTTGATTGAATCAATATGGTTCGCCATACAAATTTTTGAGAGCGAACCAACTTGGTTCATTTTGAACCTAGCTGCGAACCATGAAGAAATTGCTATCATCGCTAGTTTTGACAACAAATTATCGCTAATTTATCTGAACTAGCTATCAAAACAAAATGAGTACACACATACACATAAACATTTTTAAACAAAAAAACACATAAAAAATTATTGCGAGTATAAATTAATAATATTAGAACACATTTTATTAATTATTTTTGCTTAATTTTTTATCTACTGTAAAAAAATCAAATAACATAGAATATAAAACCCATATCAAGTATTCACGTATCTATGTATGCATGTATGTATATATGTACATCAAAACAGTGATGCCAACTTTTGATACTCAAAGCGCGTAAAAATTGTTTGAAAATAGCGCTAAATTTAAAAAATATACATTTCGTCGGTTGGTTTATGGTTTGCGGCACAGTATATTCAAAATACATTAATTTTGAAGCAAACCAGAAACCAACCGACGATTTAGCGCAAAATTAAGTAAAATTTTTTGAAAAAGCGTGAAAAGGGGCAAGTTTTAAAATGTTTCTGTTTTAAATCAAAACATCAAACATTTTTGTTAAGTAATTTATTAAAAATTAATATGTAACTATCATAAGATCAACACATACATAAGTACATCAGCTCGAGATATTAAATTTCATATTACATTTTAATAAGGTACATATAAATAGTGTACCTACATATATACATAATAGAAGTATATATGCATATGTATGTATCCATGTTAACATAAGTACATACATTTAAAATTGGTCGTTATTAAATAAAATTTAAATATTTTGTTCTTTCAAAAACATACATTATACTGTTTTTAGGCTATACTGAATATCTTTCAAAGCACAAAAAATTCGAAGAAATAGAAGATTATTCTATATTATTCTTCTGGTTACTAACAAAATAAAATGAGTTAAAAGTCGATATTGCTAGATTAAAGGAAGAAAAAGTTCACAAAGACTAAAATCTAGCCATATTGAACAAAAAGTAAAAAGGGGCTAAAAGGCTGAAACCAAATTCGATTGAAATGATTTCGATTCCGGAATTAGGTTCTGCAGAAAACGAAAAACACGAAGAATTTGCTCGATGAATAATGCTCGGAATTGTAATTTTCTCTATCTGAAAGTACAAAAATCTGTTTGAAACAACTTTATTTCAACAAAGAAAAATGTTTTTCAACCATTTGTTTAAAATATTTGCTTTAAGTCTTAAGGAAAAAATTCATCATCATAAAACTGAAATATTATATTCTGTCAAATAAAATTAAATACAAAATAAAAACAATCGAATTGACAAATCGATCGAAATCTGAAGAAGGTAAAACAAAATCTATGGAAATGAAAATTCGTAATCAAAACAATTTCTATCGATTTCTGTGACAGGCCTGATAATTGTAAAAATTGCTATATTTGCACATTTGATAGTTTGGGGTCACGTTTTTTTCGCGTTTTGAGTGACTATAAACGAGTTAAATCTAGCCCGAAAAGTTCTAAATTGGCATCACGGCATCAAAAAGATTTGTCAAAACGAACCACGAATGTGTCGTCTGAACACCAGGGTTCATGATACAATTATAACAGGTACATATACACAAGCCCAGCCTGTTACTGTATACATTGCAGATAAATGTCAAACTTTGTTTACAAGCTGCAAAAATGTTAAGCTGGATTCACCCATTGTTTCGGAACAAAATTTTTGTCCGGCCAAAATTTTTTTTATATGTAGTTTGACGTTTCTCTTTCTGAGAGAGAGAGAAGAAGAGAACAAATTTTGTTCGGAACATTTTCTACTTGAATTGGTTTAATTTTAATTTTTGTCCGGACAAAATCGAACTGAGCTGCCAACTTTTTTAATTTTTCAGCCCAAGTTGAACTGAGCTGCCACATCATGTTATATGAATAATAAAAGCACAGAGTGTACTTGTATTTATTACAATAGAAGTAAAGAAAAATTAAGAAAAACATATCCAAATGTATGGAGTTGAACGAAACCATTGCAGTAAACAATTAAAAAGATGTGTATGACACAGCAAATTGTAATCATTTGCCGCCGTGCTGCCACTTGCAAAATTAATACGCATCGTTTACACACGTATTTCATATGGTAGCTTTGATTTTCCAGACAAAATGTTCGAAATGGATGAATCGTCTTGCAAAAAACTCTTAGTAAAAAAAATGTTCTCCAAACAAAACTTTTGTTCCGAAACAATGGGTGAATTCACCTTTATGCAATAAACACATTCACCACAGCAGGCTACACGAACACACGACTTCAAATGCCGCTAGCAGCATTTGTCGCCTCGTAGCCAGCTACTTAATTATTTTGGAGACGGCAGCAGCACCATCTGCAGCTGATATTCAACTACAAATACATAGTTCAGTATTGCCACTTTCATATATTTTGCATTTATAAAAATTAATTTTTCTTTTAAAAGGTACTTATTTCACATAAAAGTACAATAATGAATCAATTTATTCTTTACATCAATTTTTGGATATTGTTTCTAGTAAATAGTATGAAATAATTGTACGATATCATTCATTCACCATTTTGTATTATACTGGTAACACTGCATTTGCTCATTGTAGCCAGAGAAATAGAAATTAGTTTAATGTTGGCGACAGCAACAACGGTGGTCGTGCAGTCGTGTAGCCTGCTGTCGTTAAAATAATTGTTACCATAAGAATGTGTGTATTCTATTTTTGACAGATTGTAGCCCGTAGCCTGCTGTGTCGAACGTGTTTAATGCATTAGTGTATGTGTGTGGATAAAATGTTTACAGTGTTGCCAATGAATTTACAAAAGGCTGTGTCAGTAATTACACATTTAAGAAAGTTCCACTACACATCTTTTGTGTAGGTTAAAATTAAGAGAAAAATTAATAAAAATAGAAGCCAAAGTGGAATTACTCACAGATTATACAAGAATTTAGTTCCATGGTTTTTGACATATCAGAATTTCGTTTTCTATTATATTATAGCGGAATTCACTCTTCGTATTAAATTTAAAACCCTATTAAATATACTACGATTTTAAATGTCCAAGCGTGATCGATATTTTCTTCTGTGCGGTAAAAAATGTTTATTATTCAATTCTATGAAAGATACAGAGACTCTGAGAGGATTTGTGTATTGACCTGCACAAGACCATTTATAAGACCTTTCAAGACATGCGACATTTTTAAAACGCTTTACTACAGCGAAATAATCTAAAACAAACGCTAAACAACACTGTTGGCAAGATTTTTTTGAGTTAATTGTCTTGCCAACAGTGTTTTTTATCGTTTGTTTTAGAATATTTCGCTGTAGAAAGCGTTTACAAAATGTCGCATGTCTTGAAAGGTCTTATAAATAGTCTTGTGGAGGACTTTAGTATGCAGCTTGTTCTTTTGTACAAACTGTAACGACGTATTTCTTTTGCCAGGATCGTGTTACAAATTTTTTATTTGTTTAAAACTTTTAAAAAGGATAACACTGTAAAAGGAAGTTATTTTAAATAAATATTTTATTTGTTTTATTTTAGTTATTTATTTATTATATATAATTATTTTAAATAAAAGATAATTCCCTGAGCTCAGCTAGGAGCTCTTAGGAACGTTGTTTAATAATTAATCTTTTAAAACTAAATTGCATCTGCTTATATACTAACTATGAGAATAATGCTTAACCTATCTTAACATAAGAGGGAAAAGAAAAGGTATATGCTTAATAAGCAAATTGATCCTTTTAGTTTCCCACGGTAGACGTGCGGCGTGTGTCTCATAAGAAATTTGGAAACATAGATTCTGTATTGTTTATATTTATATATATAAGCACATGTGGTTATTAAGTATGATTTATTCAAGTACCTTATGCAGCGGTCTTTGATCAGACTGGTGAGTGTCAAATAGCAGTTGTACAAAATACATACATATTTACGTTGCAGTCTGTCAAATGCATTTATCTAACTCTTCATGCAGCGGTATTTGCCCGATTGCATGAGTGTCAAATGTCCAGCGCACAAAAATAATTTCAATGCCATTAGATGTTATGTATGTTGCGGTCAAGTTGACTTTAAATGTTTACTATACAATCTTGGTCGTAGTGATAGTTAAAACACGCTACACCTCCACCCTTTATAAGACTGTTCATATAACGTTAGTTTTATGGACATTCTTTTACAGATAAAAAGTATTTTTGAAGTATAATTAAAAATTAAAATCTTATTGTAAAATATTAGGTTCTATTGGCAATGCGCATACCGTTTTAATTATTTAATATTATATAACTTAAGTCTATTCTTATGAACTATTTGTGTTTTATTTGTTTTCTTATCAAATATAGTTACATTATTTCTTAAGTCTATTTTCTTAATTTTGTAAGGTCCTCCATATTGTATTTCTAACTTATGACCTGCTTCATTTTTCAGTAAAACTAGATCTCCTATTTTAAAGTTATAATCAATTATATCCTTATCGTAATTTAATTTTTGTCTAAGTTTATGCTTATTTAGTAATTGTTGAGCTCTCTTATATGCTACTTCTAACCTAAATTTTGTTTCTTTGGGGTAGTCCTCTATATTATATAGTGGTGCTAATTTATCTACATTGAATATCTGAAAACTGTTAGGAGTTTTTGCAAAGACTAACTCATAAGGACAATAATTATGTATTGTTGAAGGTGTTGTATTAAAACAATAAGTAAAATATTTTAGCCATTCGTCCCAATCATATTTGTCTATAGATATATAGGAACGTACGTATTCATTGAATATGACTTCTTTCTATTGTGCCTACTGTTTGGTGTTGATGAGCTGTCGAAGTTAATTTTAAATTTTTAGTAGATTACATAGTTCTGTTAATATAGAATTTTTATATTCTGTTCCCATGTCCGAAATGAACGTCTTCATTGGACCATAGGTAAGTATAAAATTTTCAAATATTGCCTTAGCGATTGTTTTAGCGCTTTTGTCTCTTATTGGTATAGCAACTAAATATTTAGTTAAATCACATATTATTGGGATTGCGTATTCATTTCCAAATAATGATTTTGGGAATGGTCCTATTGTGTCTACCACTACCGTATCAAATGGTTTGTTGGCGTTGGTGTCACAGTCATTGGACTTTTGTTATGTTTTAGGGTTTTAGCAGTTTGACATTTGCGACATGTTTTTACATATTTAGATATGTCCTTGGACATATTTTTCCAATAGTAATATCTTTTTATTTTTTCTAATGTTCTATATATTCCACAATGTCCTCCTTCTATTGGATCATCGTGATATTTCAGCATAATTTCAATAATTGCCTTGGCATTCTTATTATTGATTTGGGTCACCTTATTTAGTAGCGCTACTTTAATTTTATTTAATATTTTATTGCCCATAAGTTTAAATTCATTAATAGAGATAAATTCGAAAATTTTCTCACTAGGTGCCACTTGTAAATTATATATATTGTGTTTACCGGCCACTTTTTCGAGCCTAGAGAAAAATTGTCCTAAGTCAAAATTCTCTTTAGTAAACAAATCAGTAATATGTATACATATAATATGTTACTATAGATTTTCCACGTTTGATATAACATCTTGCGGGGGAAATCTTTAGTTTATAGTATTTTCTGACGTCAGTGTTTGTTAAAGGTACATATATACAGGGCTTATCATTATTTTTATTTTTATCAAATGTATGCTGTTTATTTAGTGTATTACTATTCATTTCTTTTTCTGTATTGGTCATCGATCTAGTCGTGGCTTTTAATATAGAACAAATTTTATTATTCATGTCTTTTAGGTCATTTATTGTAAATCACGATAAAGCGTCAGCAACATAGTTATCTTTCCCCTAAGATATTTTACTGTAAAGTCATATTCTTCCAAATCGGGTCTAATTCTTGTTAACTTGGAGCTTGGGTTTTTCATTGAAAATAAATAAGAAAGTGGTCGATGATCAGTACGGACAAGAAAATGTTTTCCATATATATATGGTCTGAAGTGGGTAATTGCCCAATGAATTGCAGTCAATTCTTGCTTGTTTGTAATGATAGCAGTTGGGATGTGTGTAGAAATGTAAAATAATGTTTTCAATGTTTGCTGATTGAAGAATCGGGGTTCTTTTTGGTCGGCAGGATCGCCATGTAATGTTATTTGTAGGATGTGCTCAGTATGGCCCTATCTCAGTATGTGTGTATTTAAGTGTGGCCCTATAGTCCCTTGTTTTGTTTATACAGCTGTCAGGGAGACCAGCTTATCAGTAGGCGCTCAAAAGAGGTGCCAAAAGATTTTGAGAATTTAATTGAAACAAGGCAAGTTGTTGCCAGCTTATGTTCACAAATTAAAGTCTGATTTATTGAAAGTTTAACTCTACTTATATACTATTTTACATATTATTATTTTTGTGTTTCTTTATGTCTTTACTTTTGCTAGCCATCTATAATAACATAATTTTGTAATGAAAACAAAAGTGTGTGCCAAGGTCCAAGTCGGAATGGACAGATATATCACAATTTTAAAGCGCGGGCGAAGCCCAAATTCATCAAAAATTTCATCGGTTCCCAAGATATCCAGGGATAACGATGTCGCAGCAGTTAACCGTCAAAATCGTTTTTCAATATTGCAAGCAAATAACGACCAACCCGCTGTTTCATCCAAAAAAACTTCCAAGCCACCACCAATATACCTGAGAGAAAAAATTTCGAACGCCCTTATTAAAAAATTAGTCTCGGCAGTTGGTGAGAACGCATTTCACGTTATTCCAATAAAACGTGGTAAAATTGATGAAACAAAAATTCAAATATACGAAGAAAAAGATTTCCGCAAAATTATTACTGATTTCGAAAAAAATAAAACTAATTTTTATACTTATCAGCTTAAAAGTGCTAAAGGTATGCAGGTCGTATTGAAGGGCATTGATGCTTATGTTAATCCCGACGAAATAAAAGATGCACTCATCATACAAGGATTTAAAGTAAAAAGTGTTACTAATATAATCAATAGAGAGAAGATCCCCCAGCCTCTATTTCGTGTTGAACTGGAGCCAAATGATATACAATTGAAAAAAAAACGAAACACATCCAATTTATAGCCTAAAATACCTTTTATACCGAAAAATTACAGTTGAAGAGCCACATAAGCGTTCAGGTCCCGTACAGTGCCACAATTGCCAAGAATATGGTCACACAAAGGCTTACTGCAATTTACCTACAGTTTGTGTTATCTGCGGTGAATTGCACGGTACTGCTAGCTGCACGAAGCCAAAAGATCAAGCAGAAAAAAAATGCAGTAATTGTTAAGGTAACCACACCGCTAACTACAGAGGATGCCCTGTATATTCTTTTGTTAAACAGGCTATGGGTCAAAAACCTAAACTAGTTCCAGCTCAATCAGCAAACGCTTACTCCGCCACTCTTCCCCAAACTAGCCAACTAGTTACTTCACGTGTATCGTATGCCGATGCTGCTAAGACTAGTTCTATTCCCACACAAAATGTTCCACCGCCAAGTAATTCAACGAATGCAAACTCTAGCCTTAACTTTAGTCGTCTTGAAGCTACTATTGAGAATCTGGTGCTAACTATAAACAACTTTACAACAAATATGACTAGCATGATGCAAGAAATGCTAAGAATGCAGAATACTCTGCTTCAAGCATTAGTCAACAAACCATGAACAAGTTAAAACTATGTTTCTGGAACGCAAACGGCATTCGCCAACATAAAAATGAACTTGAGCACTTCCTCACGGAAAAAAATATTGATATAATGTTGGTCTCAGAGACTCATTTGACTTCGAGAAGCCTTTTTAAAATTTCTGGCTACACCTTATATGATTCAAAGGACCCGAGAGGAAGAGCATGCGGTGGATCAGCAATTCTAATAAAGTCAAGACTCAAACAATATATTATTGACAACATTTGTGAGGAACATCTACAAGCAACGAATATTTGTGTTGAAAATTTTTGCACAAATTTTGTGATATCATCAATTTACTCCCCTCCCAGATTCGGAATTACTGAGAATCAATACGAGGATTTCAATAGATCTCTTGGCCCTTGTTTCGTGGCAGCTGGCGACTATAATGCTAAGCATACGTTCTGGGGTTCGCGTCATGTTACACCCAGAGGTCGAGCGTTGTTCAACACAATTTCAAAAATGGGCTTGGACGTCATTTCGAGTGGGGAGCCTACTTACTGGCCTACTGACATAAATAAAATTTCGGATGTTATAGATTTTGGCGTCATGAAAAACATTTCTAGGGAATTAGTTAACGTTGAAGCTTCTTTAGATCTCTCGTCCGATCACTCTCCCACGATTGTTACAATCTGTAGCCCACAGAGAAGTGATTTACCTCACTCGTATGTGAAGATGATCAGTAGTGTAAATTGGCTGCGATTCAAAAAATATCTTAGTAGTCATTGCACGGAAAACATTACGCTAAGAACACCCGAGGATATTGAAGCCAACATCGTCAACCTTAACGAAATGGTTACACAGGCTGCTGAGCATGCTACTACCTCCCATCCGCAGACTGGATTTAATAAAATTTATTCTACAGACATTGAACGTCTCGTACGTGAAAAAAGAAGGGCTAGAAGGGAATGGCAACAGCACAGATCACCACAACTTAAAATCAGATTTAAAGAGTGCACTAAACGACTCCAAGAGTTACTTGCAATTGAAAAAACTGCATCTCTTAAAAATTATCTGGAAGGTCTTGATGTCACTCCAGCATCTAATTACTCCTTGTGGCGCGCTGCTAGAAAGGTGAAAACCCCCGTTGAGTTTAAACCACCTCTGCGCACATCTACCGGAGGTTGGGCGAGAAGCGATACTGAAAAAGCTAACATATTTGCAAATCATTTAAAATACGTATTTACCCCAAACACATGTACTGGTGTTTCTGATTTGCCGACTGTAGTTGCTCTACCCCCGCGACCCATAAAGTTTAAGATGCGCGATGTACAAAAACTAATTGCTGAACTTAATCCGAAGAAAGCTCCAGGTATTGATGGAATTAGCAACAAGATGCTGATGAACTTGCCTCATATTGCAATAAGAGTCCTGCTATTTATTTTTAATGCCATTTTACGAATGCAGTATTTTCCATATAACTGGAAACTTGCCAAGATTAAAATGATTCCGAAGCCGGGCAAAGATCTTACCAAGGCTGAGTCATATAGGCCTATAAGCTTACTATCAACAGTTTCAAAACTTTTCGAAAGGCTGCTCATGACTAAATTGTCCACAATTTTAGCTGATAATGGGTGCATCCCGGACCATCAATTTGGCTTTAGAAGTCAGCATAGCACTATTGAGCAAACGCATAGATTGGTTCAAGTTATAAGGAGGACTTTTGAAGAAAAGAAGTATTGTTCTGCCCTTTTTATTGATGTTTCTCAGGCATTTGACAAAGTATGGCACAAAGGCCTATTTTTAAAATTGAAGACATATTTTCCAATAAATATAGAACAACTTTTGGAAAGTTACATTGTTGATAGGAAGTTTACTGTTGTGGAAGGAGACTTCATGAGTGTGCCCGAATCTATATTTTCTGGTGTGCCTCAGGGTAGTATTCTGGGACCAGTCTTGTATTTAATATATACTTGTGATATGCCTGTGAGCAATAACATCCACACTTCTACATTTGCCGACGATACAGCCTGTATGAGTATGCACAAAAACCCTGATGAGGCATCCCGCAATCTCCAAGCACACATTACCCAGCTTGAAAGATGGTTGAACTTATGGAGAATTAAAGTAAATGAACAAAAGTGTGTTCATATAACGTTTACCCTTAGAAAAGATACCTGTTCCCCCATTCGAATCAATAATCAAAATATTCCTCAACATTCTCAAGTGAAATACCTTGGCATACACCTTGATCGAAGGCTTACATGGCAACATCATATTGACGCTAAACTAATTCAAATGAAACTTAAGTTAACTCAAATACATTGGTTGATTGGCAGAAATTCAACACTCAGTCTAGACTGCAAACTTTTGATATACAAGTCGCTTTTAAAGCCAATATGGTGCTACGGAATTCAGCTATGGGGCACTGCTTCAGCTTCAAATGTGGATAGAATCCAACGACAGCAAAATAAAATTTTACGGTTAATAACATCGGCTCCATGGTACATCAAAAATTCAAATATACATCGTGATTTAAATATGCCACTAGTGACTGAAGAAATCGCAAAATACGCAGGTAAATATTTAACAAAACTCGAGTCACATCCTAATCCGCTTGCTCGTAATATCTTGAACTTTACTGGACACATCCGCCTAAAAAAGAGGGACACAAGGGCCCTAATAGTCAGCACTCCAAATGGTACTTCTTGAAAATAATTATCTATTGTGCTTAATACGAAATTTATGTATTATTAATTACTATCACTAAGTTTATGTCCGATACTGGTCGGGCCTAATAATTATATATAGATTTAAGATTTGAATACTTATTGTTAGTTCATATTTTGAAGATACAATAAATAAATATATGTGTGTAAAAAAAAAAAAAAAAAAAAAAAAAAAAAATTAAATTTAATAAAGTAAGCGTTTTGTTAATTATCACAATGAACTGTGTTGCAATGCAATTACATTATGATCCAGTGTATTACAGTTAGTGAGGTACACTACACCCTCACCCTTAAGAGAAAAATTATGTAAATAATTTTTTGGTTTTTATCATTGTCATTGTAAGTTATAAATCTGTTTTAAGTTACAATGTAAATAGTGTGATTATGTAATTATAAACTTTTTAAAAATAAATCATGAAATGTTAATTTTTTTTTAACAATGTTAAAATTTTCTTAAATTTAAATATATTCTTATTATGTTAATGATTTTTTTTTTGTTTTTAGCTTTAAACAGGTTTATATGGTTTTGAGTTGTTATTATGAACTTATTTTATTGTTAAATTAAATTCTTTTATATTCTATTTATGTGGAGTTTGTTTTTTTTTATCTTCTACCTTAACTAATGCTAAGTCTTGATATAGGAGTAATATTTAATTTATTGTAATAATAATTGTTTAATATTAATTTTCTTTTGCTTTTGCAGTTAGTTCATTATGTTCAGTGTAAATTGTAACGTGAGTCGTGGTTCTTGTGCGTAGTCATCATAGTTATAAAATTTTGTATTGTTGTCTACAATGGCAGATGGTAGGGATGGTAATTTTCCGTATACTAATTCATATGGCGAATGGCCTGTTTCTACATGGGGCTTTCGCCCATTAGTTTGTATTGAAATATGTTATCAGTTATCTTTGTTGGGGCATTGTTTATTAGTATTTTTAGTTGAGGACGTTTATTATTTTTATAATTATCTTGGCATATGCTTCTTTTATTTATTTTTAATTTTTTTTGTTGTAGTATACCTATACTTTAAATATTTAATCCTTATTTCATTGCGCTAATTCTCTTATATTTTCTTTATTAATTTTAGATATCAGTTTCCTCAGAATCGAATCTAGTTTCGCTGAGTTATCGCTGAATCTTGCTAGCTTATTAATTTAATTATTCATATTTTAGGTATGTAGCTTCTTCATAATCGAATCTGGTTTCGATGAATTATCATTACATCCTATATTCATATTTTTGGTACGCAACTTCTTCATATTCGAATCTGGTTTCGATGAATTATCATTACGTCCTATGTGCACAATATTATTTTCAATAAATATATCTTTTTCTTTTATATTTTCAAGCTTGTTAAATTTCAATTTCTTCATATTTTTGATGTCATTAATGGATATGCATTCCCATATTTGAAGTTGATCAGGCTTCTGAGATCATATTTTTCCATATTTCTTTCTGTTGTGAGGTCATTCTTTTCATTTATATTATTATAAGTTGCCTCATTGTTTTCTTTTATATTTGCCTCATTAGTTTTATTTTTCATTGCCCTTGTAGTTACTAATAATTTTCTTTCTTTTTCATTGTTTTCTTACGGTATCATCTGTTTTAGTATGTCCAAATATATATTTTTTTTATATAAATTTGAAAAGTCTTAATTTATTTAGTGGAAATTTGACGTTTACAATTCTGTTGTTCAGATTCCTAAAGTCTATTACTGTTCTCAATTTCGTTAGTCTTCCATGTTTTTCTTGGGTACCAAATAGGAGTGGACCGTTGTACAGGCTAATTGATGGTTCTATTATGTCATCCGTGTTTATTAATTATTTCTCTACGTGTATGTCGTAGTCTGTAGTTTTTTTTATGTACACTGTAGTTTTGTCTGACGTCATGATTTTTTAATGTAAAATTATTTTTCATTATTCTTTTCCTATAATACATGAGTGAAATGCACTTTGTTTGTCAATTCTATTTTTGCATAGTCGTCATTAATATTTATTTGCAAGTCATTTAGTATTTCTTCAAAACGTTTTGGGGTTATTAACATTATTGTAATTTAATATTTCATAGTTTTTAAGTGGGTCAGTTTGGAGTTTAATGCCTTTTAAAATTATTTCATCATTTGTTGTATTTAATATTTTTAAATGAGTCATTGTTTATGTTTTTGTAATTTAATATCTCATAGTTTTAATTATGTTAGTGTAAAAGTGAATGTGTTTAAAATTTAATATATTTAACATTTGAAGATAAACATATGAATATTTTTTTTTTTGCATATTAATATTTTTAGTTAATGATACATAGTTACATTTTTATAAGAGTTAAAAATGTTTTTGTTTAAAAAATAATAATTTATTCTAATGTTAAGAAAAGTTAAGCATGTGTGCAATTGAATACAAATTGTTAAAAAAAAATTTTTGTTTTAATCTACATAAACGTTTTTAATTGGAGTGCTGGTTTTATTGAAGTACTTTTCCGTTTGGCCTTTAGAAAGTGTGATTTTGTTGGTAATTTCAAAAACTTATTTCGAATGCGAAATTCTGCATTTATTGAAGACATCATGTTGTTTTGTGTTGCAAAGATATTGCAAAGTTTTTGTAGGTATTTTGTATTTGTGAAAAATATCTTGTAAATCATTTGCTTATAGTCACAAATTTCAGGTAAATTTTTTATTTATTTAAAGTATGTAAGTGTTTTATGGTTGCGATAAAATTTGCTTGTTCTTCTTTTTATTAGTTCATGGTAGTTTTTTGATCTTATGGTCGTAGTTGCAGGATCTCTGTCACAGTTTCCTGGTTAAAGGATCTCAGGATGGTGGTTGCAGGTTCTAATTTGTCACAAGGTTTTTGTCCGCAGGATCGCCATGTAATTTTTCAATTTATTGTAGGAAGGTTCTTTTTGTCCGCAGGATCGCCATGTAATGTTATTAGTAGTTGGGATGTGTGTAGAAATGTAAAATAATGTTTTCAATGTTTGCTGATTGAAGAATCGGGGTTCTTTTTGGTCGGCAGGATCGCCATGTAATGTTATTTGTAGGATGTGCTCAGTATGGCCCTATCTCAGTATGTGGTATTTAAGTGTGGCCCTGTAGTCCCTTGTTTTGTTTATACAGCTGTCAGGGAGACCAGCTTATCAGTAGGCGCTCAAAAGAGGTGCCAAAAGATTTTGAGAATTTAATTGAAACAAGGCAAGTTGTTGCCAGTTTATGTTCACAAATTAAAGTCTGATTTATTGAAAGTTTAACTCTACTTATATACTATTTTACATATTATTATTTTTGTGTTTCTTTATGTCTTTACTTTTGCTGACCATCTATAATAACATAATTTTGTAATGAAAACAAAAGTGTGTCATTTAAATTTAATAAAGTAAGCGTTTTGTTAATTATCACAATGAACTGTGTTGCAATGCAATTATATTATGATACAATGTATTTCAGTAAGTGAGGTACACTACATGTTGATCTATTACTTTCTCCTTTTGTGAATGTTTTGGATGCATAGGCAATAGGTAAATGTTTATCTTCGTGTTGTTGTGTTAAAACAGTACCGCAAGCGTGTTTACTTGCATATGTTGTTATACAAAATTCCTTGGCAAAATCAGGATACTCTAATAAGGTTGGACTCATTAATGCCCTTTTGAGATATTTAAATGCAAAATCACAATCTTTCTTCCATTCAAAGGGTGTATTCTTCTTGGATAATTTTGTTAAATGTCTGGAGTATTCAGAGACATTTTTAATGAATCTTCGATAGTAATTACAAAATGCTACGAATCTCTTTGCACTGTCTGCGTCTGTTGGTGTTTGATATTATTTACTATCGTCTGGTAATATTCCTTTGTCTGTACATTTGTGACCAAGGTATGTTACTTCTCTCATGAAGAATGAACATTTTTCGGGATGTAATTTAAGATTGTACTTTCGACATAGATCGAAAACGTTTTTCAAATTCGAAAGCATGTGCCTTTCGGAGCATCCCAGTATGACTAAGTCATCCATATTAGAAAGGCTTGGTCTGGTTTTAAACCACTGAAAGCAAGTGTCATCATTCGTTGAAAGGAATTAAACCATAAGGTAATCTAGTAAATCTGTATGAACCATTGTTGGTTGAAAAAGCTGTTAAGTCTCTAGAGTTTTTCTTTAAACTGATCTGGTGAAAGCCTGACATTAAGTCTAAACAGGAAAAATATTTTGCTCTACCTAGTTGGTCTAATATATCATCAATTCTAGGTAATGACAATTTATCTGCAATTAATTTTTTATTTATTTGTCTGTAATCTATGACAAGTCTCCATCTTTTCTGGTCAGAGTTAGGAAGTGACTTCTTTGGTACTAACAAGACTGGACTGTTGTATTCAGAATAAGAAGGTTCAATAATCTTATCGTCTATTAATTTTTTCACTTGTTTGTCAATTTCTTCTTTATGTGTATGTGGTATAAGATAATTTTTAATATATACTGGTTCTTTATCTTTTACTCTCAATTTTTGTTCATAAAAATTATTAGTTGTTATTGTTTCTGATTCCAAACCGAAAATATCACTATATGTTGAACATAGTTTTGTTAATGTTGTTTTAAATTGTTGTGGAAAATGTTTCTGTAAAATTTTTAATATTTCTGAATTTTTGAATTTTTGCCTAAATTTTCTTTAATAATTTCATAATCAGAGATGTTTTCGGTTTTTATGTTACTTTGTTTGACTTTAGTAATGGTGTTATTAGTGTTTAGAATACGAATAAATGCTTTGTCAGATTTAACCAATGTATTTGGTATAAAAACACCTGGTTCAATTTCTTGATTTGGAATTAATAATTCATTATTTGAATTGGTAAAATTTACTTGACGTATTACTTCACATCTTGGAGTAAAGTCATTTGGAATTAATAATTCATGATTTGAATTGGTAAAATTTACTTGACGTATTACTTCACATCTTGGAGGTATATTAATTTCATTGTAGTTATTCGTAATCGGTATATCTATTGTATGTGGTATATTAAATGGTCTAAGGATAAGGTAATCATTATCTTGGTTGAAATCCAATATACAGTTATATTTTTTGATAAAATCCATGCCAATGATTCCATCGCATGGTATCGGAAAATTATTATCTACTACCTGGAAGTAATGTGGTATTAAAAATTCTTCAATTTTAAATCGCAAAATGTATTTCCAATCGATTTGATGTTACCCTGTCCTATTCCACTTAAAGTTGTTTTGTTAGTGTTAATTTGGCTTAGTTTAAAGAATTTTGATTTTATTAATGAAATATCTGCCCCCGTGTCTACTAGGAGTGTGAGTGTAGTGTTAGTATTGCCTAATTGAATATTTATAAAGAAGCTCAAGTTTAGATTAAGATGGTAAATTTTTACTGATTTGATCCTAGGGGAATTTCGGAGTTTTCCGAATTGTTTTCATTTGATTCTGTTGCTCTTACGTAGTTATTGTTCCTACGATTATTATTAAATCTTTGTCGGTTTCTGTAATAATTGTTATTATTATTGTTGTTATTATAGTTGTTGTTATTATTTCTACGTGGGTAATTATTTCTTCCATGTGATCGTGTGTTATTACCACGGTAGCTGTTTCCAGATTTGTACTTTTGTCCATAGTACAAAATGGTATTTTGTAGACCTGTGGCGTCTGTACAACTATTGACAAATTTACTTACAGCATTGTTCATGCTTATAGCATTGTTCATGCTATTAAATTGTCCTGCCTCCATGATAAGCTTGACTTTATCAATGGTGCAGTTTTTAGTTAATGCTTTTACTGCAGTTTGTCTGGAATATTTTGTGGCTAAGTCGCATGACAGTCCATCTGAAATGTATGCAGTTTCTAATTCCTTAGTTAAATTTTCTATTTCGCTGCAATAAGAGTTGGCTGTTTTATTGTTTTGTTTTATATTTAAAATTTTTGCTGTTAACACTTCCACAGACTCTCCCTTCACGCTACTTTTTAGTTTGTTTATTATTTCTAATATAGTTCATTCATTGCTGATTAGATTTCTTGCAGTTCCCTTTAATTTTGTTTTTATTAGTGATACTGCCACCGCTTCGTGAGTACCTTTTATTGAATCTACCAGGGACAAGGAGTCAACAAAGGATCGTAAATTTTCTGATTTTCCATCAAGGTCTATAATCAGCTTTGATGCTGTGTTCAAAAAGTCCACTACAGTTTGAGTCATTGTGGATTTAGTTATAGGCATAGAAATATTAAATGTTACACTTTTGTGTATTGAATTTGGTAGTTCGATTTGTATCGATTTTTTATCAGCTAATTTTGAAATTCTGCTTGTTACATCAAGGAAAAATGCGTCTGCTGCTCTTTGGTGAGCTACTATTAGTCTATTGTAATACACATTAAATAAAACTCTTATTTCTTCTAATTTTGTAAGAATTTTTTGAAAATGATGAATAATTGTTTCATTTTTAATTGGTCTATCAATATTGATACACTTATATGACCGTTCTAAATCTTTTATAATTCGTGCCTTATTCAAAATATCTTTCCATTCCATCAGTAAATTAAAAATAAATTGCCAAAACGTTTAATTTGGTTATATTTTGTCTAAATCGTTTGCTTTACTGAAATACTTTTTTCCTAGAGCTCTTTCATGTGACAAATATATTTTAAGCAACAAGTTCATTAATGAAATTATTACTAATATTAGCATTAGTAACCATAATGAATTTATTTCTGACTTATGATCAATGATTTCCAAATTGGTAAGCACGTTAGCATTGGGTTTTTCCATTTTTGATTCTGTTTTACCCATATTTACAAATTTATGTATTTACTGAATTATTGGTGCTTATTATTTTCTTTTTCTACGCGTTCTGACCACCTTATTGCACGAACTGTCATTTCTTCTGCATGAGTATTGTTTAAAATATCGTCCTCATTTGGGACACCTGGCATTCCTATTATTTTCCAAATCTGTGCTAAATATTCCATTTGTTGTTCTAACGAAATTCCTTTTTCTTCAAAAATAACATTAATCTGTTTTTTGTTTTGTTTTCTCTTTATCTTATCCATTATAATGGCCTTACAAAATTTATTACAAAAAAATATTATCTTACTTTAAATTTATTTTTGTTAAAATCTAATTTAAAAAAAAACAATATATATATATATATGTATAGTTTGTCAACGGTGGTTAACGCCTACTGACCTAAGAGTGCGCCGCAATTAGTGCACTTCTTTGTTAGTTTTTTGTCTTATTAACTTAGTTAGTCTTTCTATTCCTACCCACATTTTGGTCGAGTCAGACCATGTTGGTGGGGGATCTCTGTTGACTTCTCGTAGCAACGGGTATTTTTCTCTTTTCAACCTACAGAGATATCCTCCTCTCCTCTTTGGCTTCGATGTCTTCGGGATTTTTATGTGTTCTTCCTTCTTAATTTTGTTGTTTCTTATTTGGTATTCCTGTATAGTCAGGGGTTGTGGACCAACCTTTATGTCTTGTTTATTCATTTGACGAAGAGTAATATTTTTTGATTTTTTTGTTGTTTATTTCCAGTTGGTGCCTTTAGGCCAGGCGGACTTCTCTTTTCCATAAATTTAGGTGCTTTTGTTGTTGGTTTCAGCAGGTGATTTTAGGCCAGGCGGACTTCTTTTTTCCTCTGGCAGAGCGTTTTGGCTGGTCTGCCAGGACCCATAAATATTTTAGAAAGTCCTCTTTTATTTGTGTACTTCCCTTTTTATTTGCGCTCTAAGGTGGCAAGCTTGTAAGGCAGGATCGCCATGTAAAAGGAAGTTATTTTAAATAAATATTTTATTTGTTTTATTTTATTTATTATATTTAATTATTTTAAATAAAAGATAATTTCCTGAGCTCAGCTAGGAGCTCTTAGGAACGTTGTTTAATAATTAATCTTTTAAAACTAAATTACATCTGCTTATATACTAACTATGAGAATAATGCTTAACCTATCTTAACATAAGAGGGAAAAGAAAAGGTATATGCTTAATAAGCAAATTGTTCCTTTTAGTTTCCCACGGTAGACGTGCGGCGTGTGTCTCATAAGAAATTTGGAAACATAGATTCTGTACTGTTTATATTTATATCAGAGCTCGTAATAATTGGTCCATCTTGTGCTTGTTGTCAGAAAAAAAATACCCGTCTACTAACACGATGCCACGCTGTCGCGAAAAAACCCTCAAAATTCGTTCTTCTTTGGCTTGCTCTTCGCTCAACCAACGACCGTTTTTGTTTGATCGGTCGGCTCATGTGTTCACTCGAGACCCTTTATTTCGTAAAATATCGCAAACGGTCTTTTGAGCATGTATGTGTGTTGCGAGTGTTGATAGGTAAACATTTACATACATGAAGATTAATTTTGTTTTTGTTGTGCACATATCTGTCTTATATACATATTACTACACTTCGTTAACAAATAGTTTGATTTACAGATATTTTTATTGTTGTTTATTACTATCTTCTCCCTTCCTCTTTAATGTTTTGCCTGTGACGAAATATTAAGACAACAACATAAAGCAAACGCAACAATAAAAATAAAGACCTTTTTTGCAAACACTTTGCTTGTTTTGCTCACTTACTGACCCTCAGTAGCTGAGCAACGAACTATTCTTTTCGTATCATGCGGTCAGTGAGAGACCGATTCGTGTGTTACGCTCAACTCATAACCCAGGAGCGAGAACACGATTGAAAGAAAAAAGAGGGTTGCTGTACAACTGAGTGATTCAATCTCATTTCTTTAGGTCTTTTGAGTGAGAAGACCGCACAAAGAAATTTGGTTGAGCATATTTTGCGAGCTTTGATTTATATATATATAAGCACATGTGGTTATTAAGTATGATTTATTCAAGTACCTTATGCTGCGGTCTTTTCTCAGACTGGTGAGTGTCAAATAGCAGTTGTACAAAATACATATTTACGTTGCAGTCTGTCAAATGCATTTATCTAACACTTCATGCAGCGGTATTTGCCCAATTGCATGAGTGTCAAATGGCCAGTGCACAAAAATAATTTTAATGCCATTAGATGCTATGATGCGGCCAAGTTGGCTTTAAATGTTTACTATACAATCTTGGTCGTAGTGATAGTTAGAACACGCTACAACACAAGCACTTTTCTTTAAATAATTTTAATTATTCAAACAATCACTCCTATACCTACTTAAATCTACGTAAACTATATCCTGATGCGAATACTTGATAATCTCTTACTAGAATTATATTCTTGATGGCCTGATACCGTCTGTCCACTACCGCGGTAAAACCACCGTAGTAACACCTCCTAATTCCTCTGTGTTTATCACAGTGGTAAGACCTCCGTGCACGGTTGCCAGAAATGTAGATTTATCTGGATTTTGCAGATTTTTACCCTCCAAAAACACGAAATCCAGATTTGAAGATTTTTGGGCTAAAAACGCAGATTGTTCAACTCCAATTATAGTGCAATTTTTTACATTTTTCCTAATACTGCTACTACTTCTTGTTTCTTTATGAGTGACTGACTCATAGTTTAGAGAGTTAAAATTTTTAGGAAACATCGTAGAGTAGATATCATTTTATCTTCAAGTAAACTTTGCGTGTGGAAAATTTTCGGCTTTTTCTCATCAGTATACTTCAACCAGTGCGGCAGCTAATTGTAAAAAGGTAATGAGAAATTAAAAATTTGTTCAAAATCGAAGATGTTAGCTTGTAAAGATTTTTGCTTGAAGCTTTTAAGCTTATTCTGCCGTATTCATAAAAAAATAGTTTTAGTTTACGAACGCTTAACAAAACAAATTTTTCTTTGTTAAACGTTTTGTAACAAAAAATAATATTTATGAATATTACCTATTACGAATATTACCTATTTTGTTCTATTACGCTTGTGTACGTAATTCTTTTGATAGTCATTCTATAAAAATATATATGTTGTACATGTACATCCATATTTATGTAATTTTTTTTAAATAAAATACAAAAAAAAGTTGTTTAAAAAATTGCTTTGAAGATTTTTTGAAGATTTTAAAAATAAAATGCAGATTTTGCAGATTTTTTCATGAAAAATTGTTGAATTTTGCAGATTTTATCCTTAGAAATTCTGGCAACACTGCTCCCATTTTGTTTATAGAGTTACCGAGTTCATTATATAAGCATATGTTTAGCGACATGGTTTACATTTATTATTATAAGTATAGTTTTTATAATATTAATGCTCTATAATTAACAAACATAAAATTTTTATGCGCAGTGCAATAAAAAAACGCAATAATACATATAACAAGTTAAAACTTTAATTTAAATATCACATTAATCCAATAAATGTGCATCAAATGCTCAACACGGTAACACTTTTCTTTGTTTTGACATTCAATGGCATGCAACTGCCAAATTTTCACTGGCATGCAAATTTTGCTGCCACTGGAGCTGCCATTGCGAAAAATTTGAGTGTGTTAGTGAAAAATCGTGAGTGTATTGAGTTTTTCGAAATGGCATGCCACTATAGTGGCATGTGTAAATGGTATGTAAGTTTTTGCAAGTTGTTATTTCAGTGCCGAAGTGTTTTCAATTTTGGTTAGCTTAGCTTCAAAAAGTAATTGAATCAAAAAATAATGTAAGTATTAAATGCAAAATAAAGTTTAATTAATGAACTACAGAATTTGTTTTGTTTTTTTTTGTAATGAAATACGATGGAACAGTATGAAAAGTTTGCATATTTAATGGCAACAAAACGATAAGTTTGGCCATAAATACTTTTTTCTTATCTCCTTTTTTAATCTCTCTGTACTTAAAATTGCAATAATTTATTTAATATAAATTTTCACAACATTTAATACTTTTGTTTTAATTGTTAAATCACTGTTTCTTCTTAAAATGTTTCTGTTTCAAATCAAAACATCAAAAATTTTTGTTAAGTAATTTATTAAAAATTAATGTGTAACTATCATAAGATCAACACATACACAATTTTTTTTAAGTTGGAATTACTTATGTTTTAAGTATATTTCTTCAAATTAAAAAGTAACAATGTGATAGTTATTAATGAACAAATAACATCAAGTTAGTTGTAAATATTCTGACAACAACAAACGACAATGGTAAGACTGTTGTAATATATATGGAAGATGGTAAATTTTGAGCCTTCTTCTTTTATTTTGCAACAAGGCACATCCTAAGCCATCTTTCGATGCATCTGTTTGCAAAACAATTTTTTCAGCTTTGTCAAACGGTCTTAAGTCGGGTGGATTCATTATTAATCTCTTAATACTTTCTAGACATTTATCCTGAGCTGGTAGCCATTGAAACTCAACTGAATTCTTCAATAAATCCCTGATAGGTTTACTTATACTTGAAAGATTTGGTACATATTCCCGTAAATAATTTATGAATCCTAACAACTTCTGTATATCTTTTCTGCATTTTGGAGGGCCCAAGTCCTCAATTCCTCTCAGTCTTCTCTTATCACAACCGATCCCCTTACCTGAAATCCTATGTCCCAAAAATGTCACTTCCTTCTGTCTCCATTGAATCTTTTCCCAATTAAATCTTACGTTCCTTTCTTTAGCCCTTTCCATCACTAATTTCACGGTCTCGTCATGTTCCTGCTCATTTGTTGCGGCTAGGATATTACTGTATACACTATGACGTTTTTGATATCTCCAAAACTCTCTTCATTAATTTTCTGAAATGCTTCTGGTGCTATCTTAATACCAAATGGCAACCGCTTAAAACTGTAGCACCCAAAAGGTGTACTAAACGTGCATAAACTTTTTGACCTGTCATCAAGGGCTATTTGCCAGAATCCATCTTTTATGTCTAGCACTGTAAAAACTGATTTGTTTACTAGATTTGTTTTTGATAATAATTATCTTTAATTGCCATATTGAGTCCATTAGGATTTATGCAGATTCTCAACTTTTTGTTAGATTTTTCAACGATAACAATATTCGAAATCCATTCACCTGGTTTCTCACACTCTTCAATGATACCTTTCTTGCATAAATTCTTTAATTCTTGTTTTAAAGGTTCTCTAATAGCCAAGGGTATCCGGGTTGCAGGTTTTGAGCATGGTGTAGCATTTTCTTTCAGTTCAATAACAAAATCTTTTTTAAAACAGCCTATTCCCTCAAAAAGTTTACCATATATCATTTTTAGCTCTTCTTTACTATTTATGCCGACTGAACATATGCGCTTAATCAAACCATATTCTACACATGAGTTCAGGCCTAAAATAGGAACCGTATTCTGCTCATTTACCACAAAAAAATTTATTTTTTCTGACTTTTGTTTTATTTTGCACAGTAAGTCAAAATATGCTGCGGTCTTTTCTCAGACTGGTGAGTGTCAAATAGCAGTTGTACAAAATACATATTTACGTTGCATTCTGTCAAATGCATTTATCTAACACTTCATGCAGCGGTATTTGCCCAATTGCATGAGTGTCAAATGGCCAGTGCACAAAAATAATTTCAATGCCATTAGATGCTATGTATGTTGCGGTCAAGTTGACTTTAAATGTTTACTATACAATCTTGGTCGTAGTGATAGTTAGAACACGCTACAACACAAGCACTTTTCTTTATATAATTTTAATTATTCAAACAATCACTCCTATACCTACTTAAATCTACGTAAATTATATCCTGATGCGAATACTTGATAATCTCTTACTAGAAATATATTCTTGATGGCCTGATACCGTCTGTCCACTACCGCGGTAAAACCACCGTAGTAACACCTCCTAATTCCTCTGTGTTTATCACAGTGGTAAGACCTCCGTGATAAACATCAACCAGTTCCTTGCTGTAACTTTTCCCTACTTCAACTCCTACCGTACTAAATGTCCTTTAATTCCTATACTGGAATTCTTCTATAATTTATTTACTACCGCAGCAAAACTACCGTAGTAAATACCCTTTAATTCTCCTACTGAAATTGTCCTATCATTTATTTACTACCGCGGTAAAACCACCGTAGTAAATACCCTTTAATTCCTCTACTGAAATTTTCCTATCATTTATTTACTACCGCGGTAAAACCACCGTAGTAAATACCCATTAATTCCTCTACTGAAATTGTCCTATCATTTATTTACTACCGCGGTAAAATCACCGTACTAAATACCCCTTGATTTCTCCACTGGAATTGTCCTATCACTTATTTACTAATGGGGTAAAACCACAACAGTAAATATCTCCGATTTCCTACACTAGACTCTTCTACAATTGATTTACTACTGCGTAAAACCACCGTAGTAAATCTTTACTAATTCCTAATAGTTTATTACCGCGGTAAAACCACTGTAACAAACAGATACCTTACCCAAACACAGATCACACCAAACAGACCTTCTTTCATGTGCGAGCACTTCTTTTATACTTTTTGCTGGCTGCACTGCTTTACTGTCCCATTCGTTGATCTCTCTACTTAGTGCTGACCATGATGCAATTATACTAGGTACATGCACGACTACAACAAAATTACAACACCAAAAAACACATGTATTTTGTTGGTATAACAATTACAGGGTAACTAAAGTACTATTGCAGACGCGGCATTCCTGCATGAATGCAAACAAAGTTTGACAATTATCTGCAATGTATACAGCAACAGGCTGGGCTTGTGCATGTACCTGTTATAATTGTATCATGAACAAGAGAAAATGTGTGCTTTGTGAAATGAACAAGAGAACATATATACAAAATTAAATGATAGAATTTGTTGTGTTGAAGAAAAAACCGAATGTAAGAAAGATTATTTGGATTATTTGGATCATTCCACTCATGGTAAAATTATAACAGGTACATGCACAAGCCCAGCCTGTTAATGTATACAATGCAGTTAGTTGTCAAACTTTGTTTACAAGCCACAAAAATGTTAGTGCATGTATATAAATAAAACGATTAGAGTGTTGCCAATGAATTTACACATGGATGTGTCTCCGATTACACATTGAAGAAAATTGCACTACACATCTTTTGAGTAGGTTAAAATGAAAACAAAAATAAATAAAAATAGAACACAAAGTAACATGAATGTAATTACGTGGCCTGCACATGAGAGTAATTGCACACTCTGCGTAATTACACACATATTGGCAACACTGAATGACTTTAATCATTTAGTTACCCTGTAGTTGTTATTTTTAAAAACAAAGGGAATGTGTTTCTGACCATTATTCGTTTTTTTATACCAACAAAATGTATTTCCTTTTTGGTGTTGTAATTTTGTTGTAGTCGTGCATGTACCTAGTATAATTTTACCATGATTCCACTATAACGTACAGACAAACTCAACTTTTTGTGGGCACTTACATACATCGCACATAGTTCTTAAATGGTAGCACAGTTATATAATTTTTTCTGTTATTTAATAGACTGCATATTAGTCCTCCATCTTACATAGCAAGTTTTTCAATGATTTAAGAATTAATGAAGAAAAAAGTAAAATATTCTACGTCACGTGTGGCACAGATCGAGTCAACCAACATTTGTAATGTATGTGGTTAAGTGCAAATGCCAGCGAAACTCTGACACATATGTATGTAGAGCAAAAGTGTCTAAGAAGAAAGCTTGATGTTGGCGAAAAAAATTAATTAAAATACATATTTATAATTAAAAATTTGTTTTTATATTTTGTCACAGTTCTCGTTGTACCTTCATAGTGAACAGAAGTATTAGCGGAATTTCTTTTTACATACTAAACCAAAAAAAACCATACAAAAAAAAATATTTGTAGTACATAATATTTGTTGTACATTAACTTTGATAAACAAGCTATTTTTGCTTTGCTAATATTTTTTTTTTTACATAGACAGTAATAACTAAAACAAAAAAAAAAACAAAAACAACCGTAAACAAAATTATTTAAAGTGCCCTTGAGGAATACACTTACAAAGTGCCCTTGAGGAATACTTTATATGAGTACCTCGAAAACAAATAATTGCGAAGTGAGTGATAACGGCAGAAATGCCTATCTTACTGTAAGCTCTGATGATCTTAATGATAACAATAAAAATAACAAATTTGATGATAGACTTACTGTGAGTTCTGATGATCTTAATTTAAAAAAAATAAATAAAAAACTTGATGACAGACTTTTTTTAACGGCTAAGCCAATTTTTCGTCAGCGATCAACTTCGCTTTGTCCAATGTCAACTGATTCGTTAACATTACAGTTGCCTACTACTTCGTCATTTAAATCAGCGATATCATCCGATTCATCACTTACCCAATTAGTCACTGAAAATAAAAAAAGCCCAAAACCCAAGGTCCAAATTGGAATGGACCGATATATTATTGTGGGAAAGCGCGGGCGAAGCCCTAATTCTACTAAAATTGCATCTGCTTCAAAGGTATCTAGGGATAACAGCGCATCATCTACTAATCGTTTTAAAATATTGCAAGATGACAACGACACACCTGCTATATCCGCGAAAAAAACCTCCAAGCCGCCACCAATATATTTGAGAGAAAAAAATTCAAACGCTCTTATTAAGAAATTAATTTCGGTAATTGGTGAGAATAAATTTCACGTTGTTCCAATAAAACATGGCAATATCGATGAAACGAAAATTCAAATCTATGACGAAACTGATTTCCGCAAAATGGTTGCTGAATTTGAAAAAAGTAAAACAAGCTTCTACACATACCAGCTTAAGAGCGCTAAAGGCATGCAGATCGTATTGAAGGGCATAGATTCTTATGTTGCCCCCGAAGAAATAAAAGATGCACTCGTCCTCCAGGGGTTCAAGGTAAAAAATGTGTCCAATATAATAAATAGAGAAAATATTCCCCAACCCCTATTTCGTGTTGAACTTGAGCCTAATGATATAAAATTGAAAAAAAATGAGACGCATCCAATTTATAATTTAAAATACCTCTTGTACCGAAAAATCACAGTTGAAGAGCCACATAAGCGTTCAGGTCCTGTACAGTGCCATAATTGCCAAGAATATGGCCATACAAAAACATACTGCAATTTACCCTCTGTTTGTGTTGTGTGCGGCGAATTACACGGCACCGCTAGCTGCAACAAACCAAAAGATCAAAGTGATAAAAAATGCAGTAATTGTGGAGGTAATCACACCGCTAACTACAGAGGTTGTCGTGTGTACTCTTTGGTAAAGAAGACTATGGTGCAAAAACCTAAATTAGCTCCAGCTCAATCAGCAAACGTTTACTCTGCCACTTTTCAGCAAATGAGCCAACCAGTTACTTCCCGTGTATCGTATGCAGATGCTGCTAAGGCTAGTTCTATTCCGACACAAAATGTTTCACCGCAAAATAATTCTACAAATACACACTCAAACTTTAATTATAATCGCCTTGAAGCCACTATTGAAAATCTTGTGCAAACTATAAACAATTTTACAACAAATATGACTAGCATGATGCAAGAAATGTTGCGAATGCAGAATACTCTGCTTCAAGCAATACTTAATAAGCCATGAACACGTTAACAATATGTTTTTGGAACGCAAACGGCATTCGCCAACATAAAAATGAACTTGAGCACTTCCTCACGGAAAAAAATATTAATATAATGTTGGTCTCTGAGACTCATTTGACTTCGAGAAGTTGCGTTAAAATAAATGGTTACACTCTATATGATTCAAAGGACCCGAGAGGGAGAGAATGCGGTGGATCAGCAATTCTAATTAAGTCAAGACTCAAGTACTATATCCTTGACAACGTTAGTGAAGAATATATGCAAGCAACGAATATTTTCGTAGAAAATTTTTGTGCGAATTTCGTGATATTATCAATTTACTCACCTTCCAGATTTTCAGATACCGAAGATCAGTATGAGAGTGGCGGCTGATGACTACAATGCAAAACAAACGTACTGGACCTGGAGTCTTGTTACACCTACAGGCCGAGCGTTGTTTAATACAATTTCAAAAATGGGCTTAGATGTCATTTCGAGTGGGGAGCTTACTTACTGGCCTACTGACGTAAGAAAAACTCCAAATGTTATAGATTTTGGCGTTACGAAAAATATTCATAGGGACTCAATTCACGTAGAGGCCTCTCTAGAGCTGTCCTCCAATCACTCTCCCACAATAGTTACAATTTTCAACGCACAAAGGAGTGATTTAACTAACTCATATGTGAAAACGATTAATAGGGTCAACTGGCTAGGATTCAAAAAATATATTAATAGCCACTGCGTAGAAAACATTCAGCTAAGAACATCTGACGATATTGAATTTAATATTGCTAATCTTAACGAAAATATGAAACAGGCTGCTGAACATGCCACTACATCCTATCCGCAGACTGGCTTTAATAGAATTTAAAGAAAATAAATGTAAATAACAACAACAGCTATATAAGAATAGAGTGTTGCCACACAAGTATTTTTGACCTGGTGCAGTCAAGTTAATAATTAGTGTTTTATTTTTGCGAATTGCTACAATTTATTTTTAACGTTTATTAACGCACTAATAATCCCAACTTATTATTTTACTTAATTAGTAAAATAACTTTTTTATTAAAAACACATTTAAATTGATTATTGATGTTGATTATTGAGTTCTTGTTTCAACTTTGTTATTTGTTGAACTTCTCATTTGTTTAAATGAAAGTTTATAACATAATAACTCTAGTTGTTCTAAGATTTTTGGGTAAAGGTTCCCTGATGATCTGCATTAGCAACAGTGAAATGCGCATAGGATCCAGCTAAACCCCTCAATAATCAATTTAAATGTGTTTTTAATAAAAAAGTTATTTTACTAATTAAGTAAAATAATAATTTGGGATTATTAGTGCGTTAATAAACGTTAAAAATAAATTGTAGCAATTCCCAAAAATAAAACACTAATTATTAACTTGACTGCACCAGGTCAAAAATACTTGTGTGGCAACACTCTATTCTTATATAGCTGTTGTTGTTATTTACATTTATTTTCTTTACATACTTTTTACAACTACAACTAGAGCTGAAAAAAAGTCAGCCAATGTAGTAAAGTAAGAAAATAAAAAACATGTTGATTATTGAGTTCTTGTTTCAACTTTGTTATTTGTTGAACTTCTTCATTTGTTTAAATGAAAGTTTATAACATAATAACTCTAGTTGTTCTAAGATTTTTGGGTAAAGGTTCCCTGATGATCTGCATTAGCAACAGTGAAATGCGCATAGGATCCAGCTAAACCCCTCAATAATCAATTTAAATGTGTTTTTAATAAAAAAGTTATTTTACTAATTAAGTAAAATAATAATTTGGGATTATTAGTGCGTTAATAAACGTTAAAAATAAATTGTAGCAATTCCCAAAAATAAAACACTAATTATTAACTTTACTGCACCAGGTCAAAAATACTTGTGTGGCAACACTCTATTCTTATATAGCTGTTGTTGTTATTTACATTTATTTTCTTTACATACTTTTTACAACTACAACTAGAGCTGAAAAAAGTCAGCCAATGTAGTAAAGTAAGAAAATAAAAAACATGTTGATTATTGAGTTCTTGTTTCAACTTTGTTATTTGTTGAACTTCTCATTTGTTTAAATGAAAGTTTATAACATAATAACTCTAGTTGTTCTAAGATTTTTGGGTAAAGGTTCCCTGATGATCTGCATTAGCAACAGTGAAATGCGCATAGGATCCAGCTAAACCCCTTAATAATCAATTTAAATGTGTTTTTAATAAAAAAGTTATTTTACTAATTAAGTAAAATAATAATTTGGGATTATTAGTGCGTTAATAAACGTTAAAAATAAATTGTAGCAATTCCCAAAAATAAAACACTAAATAAAAAATTTAGTTATTGATCGATTATATACATATAATTAATATGTACTTTTCTTAAATTTGTTTTCAGTTTTTCGATATCTTGAATATGTCAGGACATATAAAGTTATTTTCCACTTTTATATATCTCTTAATAAATGCACTCATTGCTCCTACTTGAAAGGAAGTGCACAATATTGTTGTCATTTTTGTCTTTTTCTGTACATTCTAATCACTTTTCACATATATTATTGCTTCTGTGAAGCACTCTTTGTAAGGCAAAAAATTATGGCTTTTTGGAAGCTGAATGTGTTGCTTCTAGTTGACTCATCTCGCACAAAAAAAAACTCCTTAGTCATGCGCAACAGCAAGTGATTCTCTAACATTGTCTCCCTTACGAAAACGCTTCTAGGAAGCAGTAATTTTAGCTGGGTATCCGACGATATGTATGTATGTATGTATAAAATATATATATATATATATATATACATATATATATATGTATGTATGTATATATTTTATACATACATGCATATGTATGTACATATGTATGTATGGTTTTGTATATTCCCTGCAGATAATGCGAATAGTACATACATGTATGTAAAAACTCCAAAGATTAGTAGGAATGCTCGAAAACTACCCCAAATATATGAAAAAAGGAGGTTGATGTTCTAGGGTTGGTCTAAATGGTCCAACTTTGCATTACATCGGACTAACCGCAAAACTACTCCTTATAGAATAGTTATAGACTACGATCATAATCGTTTAAACACGAATACTTATCGTGCAGCATTGAATGCTTGTGGGAAAACGATATGATCCATGACTGCATTACATGTGAACAGGATGTAACTAGTCTGTTTCATCTAGATTGGACCACGTATTCCAATATTACGTGCAGGTTTGCATATACATGCATATACATAGATATGTATGTATAAAATTTTTAGCGCCAAAATTGTCAATCAGCTGTTGTACATATTTTACAGGATTTTAAAATTTTTCCGTTCGCGTACTTTTATATGCAAACGTTTTTATTGAGAGTAATTTCTTTAAATTACTCAGTATATACTCAGTTACTGGATTTTACTGGAAAAGTACTCAAACGCACCTATTATATCAGATATTATAATATTGTTTTCATAATATATATTTAGAAAACAATATTATGATATCAAGTGTCAAAACCGCACACATACATAAGTACGTCAAGAGAATTTTGTGTATTAAAATGAAAATTTATATTTTTGGACAAAAATAATGCGGAAATGTTTTAATTATACATGATGTATCAAGGAAATTCCAAAATTTTTGTGAAACACACATTACTATTACAATAAACGAAGATGTTTACTGTACGGCTGCATGATAATTATGAAATATTATGATATTTACAATAGTACGTTGTCCCCTATATAGATATTAATATTAATATAAATATATTTTTCTCCTTATTCTGCCGACGTTAATATCAGGTATATACTACGTTTATACGCGCACTATTTGCAAATAAAATTATTTGCAAATAATTTAACTCACTGTTTATACGGCATAGCAAAAGTACACAAACTTGGTAGCACTTCTATAGAAAGTTTACTTATGTTGACAAAAAAATAGTGTAAAATGCACAAAATATCAAATAATTATTTGTTTTAATTGTTATTATTTGCTTCTATCAATGTTTTTTGTGCAATATTTATCCATTTATTGTTTTTTCTTATGAAACATTTATAAGCATGGCAACCTTTTCCATTTTATTTGCAAATAGTGCGTTAAACGTGAATAGATTTCTGAATTAGTAAGTCGCAATAAAAACAATAATATGGCAACAATTTACTGTTTTATTTGCAAATAAGCCCTGCGTATAAACGTAGTAATAGACGCTATGTAATATGATTCTCTCTGCTATGAAATTTGACGTTTGCTGATAGAAATATATTTGATATTATATCAGGTATAGACGCTATGTAAGTTATGGTTTGAAAAAAAAAACAAACCATAGCAACCTTGTTATATTTGTAAATTTTTAAAAAAATTATTTTTGATTTATAGCAACAAAGTACATGTGGTTATTGCTGTTGTAATATTTGTTGTAGAAATGCTGGTACCTGATTGATGTGCCCTAGAAGATTTCTAAGAAATAACCGAAAGTCTAGCAAGTTATACTATGTTCACATGGACAGCAATTATCGAGGTTCGCTCTCCCATTCACGGTCCGTTATCGAATCTTGATTGAATCAACCAAGGCCTATTTATCAGGTCAATACAATCGTCATGATGATATGCTGTGTTTTCGTGTTTAAGCTGTCAAAAGTTGTTTGCACCATATACTTTAGTTCATGTTTGTGTGTGTTTCTGACAACTTAGACACAAAGTTGTTTTTTGTATTGCTGTGTTTTTGTAGAGTTGCAAAGACCTAATAAATAGACCTTGGAATCAACATGGTTCGCCATCAGCGATTATATTTTTATAACAAAAACGCACTATTCCCCTTCTCCAAACGCGCTAGAACGCGCTAAGTTACAGCATTGTAAACTATTTACAGCCAAAATGCACTACTTTCCGACGCGCTAAATTAGATTTTAATAGAAGTCGATGTATGTTATTTTATGATTTTCATTAATGACAACGTATGTTATTTATTTCTCATTTCGCGCTTATAATAACAAATTGTTATATTTTTAATGCTTTTTAGAGAGTTCTAGGAAATTTTTTAAAAATATGGACGCATGTACATAATTTTTTTCCAAAAAAAAACAACACAACTTCCACCTTTTTTTAAGATAACCTTGAATAATAACTTTTTTACTCTATTGAAAGAATTTGATTTTGGGCATTCGTGTTATTAAATACAATGAATTTTTTTAGTAGCTCTTTCAGATTTTACAATATGGCTTCTTCGAAATTATATCCAAAATAACTAAAATCATTTAATACCGAATCAGAATCGCCTTCCAAATATTCGAAATCCTTAGTTTTTCTTTTAATTTTACTTGTCAAACTTTGTAAAATACGTTTTTAATTCTAACCACATTTGAGCTGCATCATTAACTAATTCAAAATTTTTTATCAGATTTTTGGATACTAGAAAATATTGAAATATATACAAAAAAAAACAATGTGAGTCCGATCACAAGAGAGATGTGTAAACATCTAGTAATGAACAATTTTTTTTAAGTTGGAAGTACTTATGCTTTTAGTATATTTCTTTAAATTAATCAATGAAAAGTATCAGAGCTTTCAATATTGTAAATACATAGGAATTTGCTGATTTTTGGTTTGTTTTATTTAACTTATTTGGTTAGTAAATGGGCCCACTGCAGTATATATGTACTACATTAAAAATTGCAGTAAGCAGTAAATTTACTGATTACTGAAAAAATTCAGTAAATTTTTACTGATAATGAAATTTAATTTGCATTACAAGTGAAATCGTAGGGCCGTATTCATAATAAAATTGTAGCAAGTGGAAAACCTTTTTTATTAAAATTTTTTAATTTTTGTATGAAAAAATTTAGCCACTAAGTAGAATTTCATTATGTATGCGGGCATTACTGATTACTGAAAATTCAATGCACCTCATCATATAATAAATCATTTAGGCACTTTATAAAAATTGTAGAAAACATTTTTAGTAATCAGTAAAAATTTACAAGTTAAAAAATTATTTTTACTGAAATTTTAGTAGTACTGCAAGGTGCCCATCTACGGTAAATGCCTTTACTTTTACTTTTTAATTTTTAATTCCTGTTGTTCATCGTTTAGTTGTTGCTGTTCTTGTTGTTGTGTACGCATTGCAATTAAAATAAAGCAATTATCAAGTTAAATAAAACAAACAAAAAACAGCAAATTCCTATGTATTTGCAATATTTTAAATAAGTTTGTGTTGCTTCTTTCAAACACTTATACACTCATACTTCATAATGCGGTCTGATGATGATCTTACCCAAAATTTGTGATTATATTGTGAAAAAGATTTTTACCCCCTAGCGTACAGATGTTTACACATCAATAAGATATATAAATTTTTGACTCTGTATGGAAAACTGCATGCATAGTAGTGGAATTATTAGTTGTGTGGGTTTGTGGAGAATTGCTCATATGCAAGTGGAAAACGTCAAATAAAAATTTTGATAATTCATGCGACTGTGAGTTTGCAAAATTTTTATTAAAATCTCCATCGATAATAATTGTCGTGCACCAGCTTCAGTGTAAGGCAACAGTACGTTATGAAGATATGTTATAATGTATTATTATAAATGATTTATAAAGACTGCTATATATCTTTTAAACAAATATTTGACATTTAAAACGTTCTTTTATTTAAAAGTTTATACTTAGTTTGTTTATTTTATATTTTTCAACTTTTTAACCAAATTATCCCCACTGGCAACACTATTACACTTCACAAGCAATTTCTATTAAAATTAATTAATAATTGCTCCTGAAGGTGTGCTTTAAAATTCGATCACTAGTGGCATGCAATTGTTGTATACGTATTATTAACGAAAAATTGTTCGAAATAGTCGAATCCTTTGCCATTTGCTTGACTGTTTACACATGCAATTGCAAGTTCATTTTAAAAATGTCGGCGAAGAGAACATTTGTATATTTCTCAAGTAAAAAAAATTGCTCCCATTCACGATTGCCAGAAATGCAGATTTATCTGGATTTTGCAGATTTTTACCCTCCAAAAACACGAAATCCAGATTTGAAGATTTTTGGGCTAAGAACGCAGATTTTTCAACTCCAATTATAGTGCAATTTTTTTACATTTTTCCTAATACTGCTACTACTTCTTGTTTCTTTTATGTGTGACTGACTCATAGTTTAGAGAGTTAAAATTTTTAGGAAACATCGTAGAGTAGATATCATTTTATCTTCAAGTAAACTTTGCGTGTGGAAAATTTTCGGCTTTTTCTCATCAGTATACTTCAACCAGTGCGGCAGCTAATTGTAAAAAGGTAATGAGAAATTAAAAATTTGTTCAAAATCGAAGATGTTAGCTTGTAAAGATTTTTGCTTGAAGCTTTTAAGCTTATTCTGCCGTATTCATAAAAAAATAGTTTTAGTTTACGAACGCTTTACAAAACAAATTTTTCTTTGTTAAACGTTTTGTAACAAAAAATAATATTTATGAATATTACCTATTACGAATATTACCTATTTTGTTCTATTACGCTTGTGTACGTAATTATTTTGATAGTCATTCTATAAAAATATATATGTTGTACATGTACATCCATATTTATGTAATTTTTTTTAAATAAAATACAAAAAAAAGTTGTTTAAAAAATTGCTTTGAAGATTTTTTGAAGATTTTAAAAATAAAATGCAGATTTTTTCATGAAAAATTGTTGAATTTTGCAGATTTTATCCTTAGAAATTCTGGCAACACTGCCTCCGTGATAAACATCGACCAGTTCCTTGCTGTAACTTTTCCCTACTTCATCTCCTACCGTACTAAATGTCCTTTAATTCCTATACTGGAATTCTTCTATAATTTATTTACTACCGCAGCAAAACTACCGTAGTAAATACCCTTTAATTCTCCTACTGAAATTGTCCTATCATTTATTTACTACCGCGGTAAAACCACCGTAGTAAATACCCTTTAATTCCTCTACTGAAATTGTCCTATCATTTATTTACTACCGCGGTAAAACCACCGTAGTAAATACCCTTTAATTCCTCTACTGAAATTGTCCTATCATTTATTTACTACCGCGGTAAAATCACCGTACTAAATACCCCTTGATTTCTCCACTGGAATTGTCCTATCACTTATTTACTAATGCGGTAAAACCACAACAGTAAATATCTCCGATTTCCTACACTAGACTCTTCTACAATTGATTTACTACTGCGTAAAACCACCGTAGTAAATCTTTACTAATTCCTAATAGTTTATTACCGCGGTAAAACCACTGTAACAAACAGATACCTTACCCAAACACAGATCACACCAAACAGACCTTCTTTCATGTGCGAGCACTTCTTTTATACTTTTTGCTGGCTGCACTGCTTTACTGTCCCATTCGTTGATCTCTCTACTTAGTGCTGACCATGATGCAATTATACTAGGTACATGCACGACTACAACAAAATTACAACACCAAAAAACACATGTATTTTGTTGGTATAACAATTACAGGGTAACTAAAGTACTATTGCAGACGCGGCATTCCTGCATGAATGCAAACAAAGTTTGACAATTATCTGCAATGTATACAGCAACAGGCTGGGCTTGTGCATGTACCTGTTATAATTGTATCATGAACAAGAGAAAATGTGTGCTTTGTGAAATGAACAAGAGAACATATATACAAAATTAAATGATAGAATTTGTTGTGTTGAAGAAAAAACCGAATGTAAGAAAGATTATTTGGATTATTTGGATCATTCCACTCATGGTAAAATTATAACAGGTACATGCACAAGCCCAGCCTGTTAATGTATACAATGCAGTTAGTTGTCAAACTTTGTTTACAAGCCACAAAAATGTTAGTGCATGTATATAAATAAAACGATTAGAGTGTTGCCAATGAATTTACACATGGATGTGTCTCCGATTACACATTGAAGAAAATTGCACTACACATCTTTTGAGTAGGTTAAAATGAAAACAAAAATAAATAAAAATAGAACACAAAGTAACATGAATGTAATTACGTGGCCTGCACATGAGAGTAATTGCACACTCTGCGTAATTACACACATATTGGCAACACTGAATGACTTTAATCATTTAGTTACCCTGTAGTTGTTATTTTTAAAAACAAAGGGAATGTGTTTCTGACCATTATTCGTTTTTTTATACCAACAAAATGTATTTCCTTTTTGGTGTTGTAATTTTGTTGTAGTCGTGCATGTACCTAGTATAATTTTACCATGATTCCACTATAACGTACAGAAAAAACTCAACTTTTTGTGGGCACTTACATATATCGCACATAGTTCTTAAATGGTAGCACAGTTATATAATTTTTTCTGTTATTTAATAGACTGCATATTAGTCCTCCATCTTACATAGCAAGTTTTTCAATGATTTAAGAATTAATGAAGAAAAAAGTAAAATATTCTACGTCACGTGTGGCACAGATCGAGTCAACCAACATTTGTAATGTATGTGGTTAAGTGCAAATGCCAGCGAAACTCTGACACATATGTATGTAGAGCAAAAGTGTCTAAGAAGAAAGCTTGATGTTGGCGAAAAAAATTAATTAAAATACATATTTATAATTAAAAATTTGTTTTTATATTTTGTCACAGTTCTCGTTGTACCTTCATAGTGAACAGAAGTATTAGCGGAATTTCTTTTTACATACTAAACCAAAAAAAACCATACAAAAAAAATATTTGTAGTACATAATATTTGTTGTACATTAACTTTGATAAACAAGCTATTTTTGCTTTGCTAATATTTTTTTTTTTACATAGACAGTAATAACTAAAACAAAAAAAAAAACAAAAACAACCGTAAACAAAATTATTTAAAGTGCCCTTGAGGAATACACTTACAAAGTGCCCTTGAGGAATACTTTATATGAGTACCTCGAAAACAAATAATTGCGAAGTGAGTGATAACGGCAGAAATGCCTATCTTACTGTAAGCTCTGATGATCTTAATGATAACAATAAAAATAACAAATTTGATGATAGACTTACTGTGAGTTCTGATGATCTTAATTTAAAAAAAATAAATAAAAAACTTGATGACAGACTTTTTTTAACGGCTAAGCCAATTTTTCGTCAGCGATCAACTTCGCTTTGTCCAATGTCAACTGATTCGTTAACATTACAGTTGCCTACTACTTCGTCATTTAAATCAGCGATATCATCCGATTCATCACTTACCCAATTAGTCACTGAAAATAAAAAAAGCCCAAAACCCAAGGTCCAAATTGGAATGGACCGATATATTATTGTGGGAAAGCGCGGGCGAAGCCCTAATTCTACTAAAATTGCATCTGCTTCAAAGGTGTCTAGGGATAACAGCGCATCATCTACTAATCGTTTTCAAATATTGCAAGATGACAACGACACACCTGCTATATCCGCGAAAAAAACCTCCAAGCCGCCACCAATATATTTGAGAGAAAAAAATTCAAACGCTCTTATTAAGAAATTAATTTCGGTAATTGGTGAGAATAAATTTCACGTTGTTCCAATAAAACATGGCAATATCGATGAAACGAAAATTCAAATCTATGACGAAACTGATTTCCGCAAAATGGTTGCTGAATTTGAAAAAAGTAAAACAAGCTTCTACACATACCAGCTTAAGAGCGCTAAAGGCATGCAGATCGTATTGAAGGGCATAGATTCTTATGTTGCCCCCGAAGAAATAAAAGATGCACTCGTCCTCCAGGGGTTCAAGGTAAAAAATGTGTCCAATATAATAAATAGAGAAAAGATTCCCCAACCCCTATTTCGTGTTGAACTTGAGCCTAATGATATAAAATTGAAAAAAAATGAGACGCATCCAATTTATAATTTAAAATACCTCTTGTACCGAAAAATCACAGTTGAAGAGCCACATAAGCGTTCAGGTCCTGTACAGTGCCATAATTGCCAAGAATATGGCCATACAAAAACATACTGCAATTTACCCTCTGTTTGTGTTGTGTGCGGCGAATTACACGGCACCGCTAGCTGCAACAAACCAAAAGATCAAAGTGATAAAAAATGCAGTAATTGTGGAGGTAATCACACCGCTAACTACAGAGGTTGTCGTGTGTACTCTTTGGTAAAGAAGACTATGGTGCAAAAACCTAAATTAGCTCCAGCTCAATCAGCAAACGTTTACTCTGCCACTTTTCAGCAAATGAGCCAACCAGTTACTTCCCGTGTATCGTATGCAGATGCTGCTAAGGCTAGTTCTATTCCGACACAAAATGTTTCACCGCAAAATAATTCTACAAATACACACTCAAACTTTAATTATAATCGCCTTGAAGCCACTATTGAAAATCTTGTGCAAACTATAAACAATTTTACAACAAATATGACTAGCATGATGCAAAAAATGTTGCGAATGCAGAATACTCTGCTTCAAGCAATACTTAATAAGCCATGAACACGTTAACAATATGTTTCTGGAACGCAAACGGCATTCGCCAACATAAAAATGAACTTGAGCACTTCCTCACGGAAAAAAATATTGATATAATGTTGGTCTCTGAGACTCATTTGACTTCGAGAAGCCTTTTTAAAATTTATGGCTACACCTTATATGATTCAAAGGACCCGAGAGGAAGAGCATGCGGTGGATCAGCAATTTTAATAAAGTCAAGACTCAAGCATTATATTATTGATAACATTTGTGAAGAACATTTACAAGCAACGAATATTTGTATTGAAAATTTTTCCAATAATTTTGTCATATCATCAATTTACTCTCCTCCTAGATTCGCAATTACTGAGCATCAATACGAGGATTTTTACAAATCTCTGGGTCCTTGTTTCGTAGCAGCTGGCGACTATAATGCTAAACACACGTTCTGGGGTTCGCGTCTTATTACACCCAGAGGTCGAGCGTTGTTCAATACAATTTCCAAAATGGGCTTGGATGTCATTTCAAGTGGGGAGCCCACTTATTGGCCTTCTGACATACATAAAATTCCGGATGTAATAGACTTTAGCGTTATGAAAAATATCTCTAGGGATTTAATTCAAATTGAAGCTTCTCAAGATCTCTCGTCCGATCACTCTCCCACGATCGTTACAATTTGTAGCCCATTAAGAAGTGATTTACCTCACCTATATGCCAATTTGATAAACCGTGTAAATTGGCTGCGATTCAAAATATATCTTAGTAGTCATTGCACGGAAAACATTACACTAAGAACACCTGATGATGTTGAATCTAACATTGCCAATCTTAACGAAAATATTAAGCAGGCTGCTAAACATGCCACTACCTCCTATCCGCAGACTGGGTTTAATAGACTATATTCTACAGATATTGAACGTCTCGTATGTGAAAAAAGAAGAGCTAGAAGGGAATGGCAACAGCACAGATCACCCCAGAATAAAATTAGATTTAAAGAGTGCACTAAACGACTCTAAGAGCTGCTTGCACATGAAAAAACTGCATCTCTTAAAAACTATTCGGAAAATCTTGATGTCACACCAGCATCTGATTACTCTTTATGGCATGCTGCTAGAAAGCTTAAAACACCCGTTGAGTTTAAACCACCTCTGCGCACATCTACCGGAGGTTGGGCAAGAAGCGATACTGAAAAAGGTAACATATTTGCTGCCCATTTAAAATACGTATTTACCCCAAACACATGTACTGGTGTAATTGATTTGCCAAATGTAGTCGCTCTACCCCCTCAACAAATAAAGTTTAAGACGCGTGATGTGCAAAAACTAATTTCTGAACTCAACCCAAAGAAAGCTCCGGGTTTTGATGGAATTAGTAACCAGATGCTAATAAAGTTGCCTCGTATTGCAATTAGAATACTGTTATTTATTTTTAACGCCATTTTACGACTGCAGTATTATCCAAATAGCTGGAAGCTTGCCAAAGTTAAAATGATTCCAAAGCCGGGCAAAGACCTTACCAAGGCTGAGTCATACAGGCCAATAAGTCTCCTATCAACAATGTCAAAGCTTTTCGAAAAACTGCTCATGACAAAATTGTCCCCAATTCTAGTTAATAGTGGGTGCATACCGGACCATCAATTTGGTTTTAGAAGTCAGCATAGCACCATTGAACAAACTCATAGATTGGTCCAATTTATAAGAAGAACATTTGAAGAAAAGAAGTATTGTTCTGCGCTGTTTATCGACGTTTCTCAGGCATTTGATAAAGTGTGGCATGAAGGCCTAATTTTTAAATTAAAAACATACCTGCCAATAAACGTTGTAAGTCTTTTGAAAAGTTACATTACTGCCCGGAAGTTCACTGTTGTGGAAGGAGACTTTATGAGCATGCCTGAAACTATCTCATCCGGTGTGCCACAGGGGAGTATACTGGGGCCAGTTTTGTATTTGATTTGTGATATGCCTCTGAGCAGCAATATCCACACTTCCACATTTGCTGATGATACAGCCTGCCTTAGTATGCATGAAAATCCTTACGAGGCATCCCGATATCTTCAAGAACACATTACCCAGCTGGAACTATGGTTAAAGTTATGGAGAATTAAGGTAAACGAACAAAAGTGTGTTCAAGTAACATATACATTACGAAGAGATACGTGTTTACCCATTCGGATTAACAATCAAGTTGTCCCTCAACATACTCATGTGAAATATCTTGGTATACACCTTGATCGACGGCTTACTTGGAAACACCACATTGACTCTAAGTTAACCCAAATGAAATTAAAATTAACTCAGGTACATTGGCTGATTGGTAGAAATTCAACCCTCAGTCTAGATTGCAAACTTTTGATATACAAGTCACTTTTGAAACCGATATGGTGCTACGGAATTGAACTATGGGGCACTGCTTCAGCTTCCAATGTCGAGAGAATCCAACGAAGGCAAAATAAAATTTTGCGATTAATAACATCGGCTCCATGGTATATAAAAAACTCAAATATACATCGTGACTTAAATATGCCACTAGTGACTGAAGAAATTGCAAAAAACGCTGGCAAATATTTAACAAAATTCGAGTCACATCCTAATCCGCTTGCTCGTAATATTTTGAACTTTACTGGACACATCCGCCTAAATAAGAGGGATACAAGGGCTCTTATACTCAACACTCCAGATGGGACTAACTGAAAAATAATTTTTATTTTTTTTTTCTTCCTTTTGTTTATCACTACTTAAATATGTATTATTTATAACTATCTCTAAATTTATGTCCGACAGTGGTCGGGCCTAATAATTATATTTTAGATTTAAGATTTGAATACTTATTGTTAGTTCATATAGGAAGATACAATAAATAAATATCATGTATTATAAAAAAAAAAAAAAAAAAAATATTTTGTCACGTGCAGACAAATTACGTCACGTGCGGGAAATAATTAAATTTTTATATATAAAATAAGCATTACTCCATTCCACAACTTTTTCATTTCATCATCATATTATAGCTAGCTAATATACATACATATATGTGCGTATATTTTTATATTTCCGTCAATTCCATCTATCATACCAATTCCGTGTTATATAAAACTTTTTTTTCGCAACTTTTATTCATTAGTTATACCACATAACGGTTTTTAATGCTGATTAAGGACGATTGCTGCAAGTTACTTATTTGCCCTGATCTGAAGAACTTAAAAAAAAGCAATTCTTGAGGGTGGAAATTCCAACCCCCCCCCCAAAAAAAAACACAGAATATCCTCTCTACGCACATATTAATCCCTGAGGCTTTTAATTCACATTCCTAAATATTTTCTCTTCTTCGCTTGCATATTATTATAGTTTCACTACTGATGATGTTCAGATCTTCCTTACGCTATTCGCGAAATTTTCACATACGTCTAGCAGGGCTGCCAGAAGCTTTGCAAAGAAAATCATCATTTGTCGGAAAGAAAATCATATTTTGAAGACAAAAATCATCACTAGTCCAATTTTTTTAATAAAAAATTTAACAACAATTCTCATATTTACAGTGGACAAAAAAACTATTCGACATACTTCAACGTTATTTTGTTTTCATCAATAAAAAACTATTTACTGTCTGATTTTACAAAAAGAGCTTAGAAAGCATTTTATTGAAGAACTTTGTATTTAATAAAAAAAAATTAATGACCTTATCTTTTTATAAGTAATATAAAAATTTCATTAAAAAAAATAGTTAAGAAATTCAAACAAAAAAGTGTTCGACATTGCTAATATTCTTATCATATAAAATATGCACAGTTGTTTTAGAGGCAAATTGCTTTTCCTTGGCGACGAATGACTTCTGTTAAATGATTTGGTATAGATTTGTCCAAGATTTGAGTATATTCCGGATCGATTTTTCGTCACTTCTCTGAAATGACTTTTTTCTTTTTAATTTTGCTTGTAAAGTCACGTTTTCTTATTCTTGTTTTTTTTCAAATGACCCCATAGGAGGAGGGAGAGTTGTGCTCTCTCTCCCTTACTGACCTGTTTCCACGTAGAAGAATATTTTCGCTGGGACTAAAATGGTTTCTTTATAGATATATAGCTATTGATACCCTATAAGCACTCAAAACATTAAAATTCAAGCACTTGAAATTTAACTGGAAACAAAGTTGAACTCAAGCATTTTGCCAAGTAATATTCAAGTTTGAAAATATTTTAAAATAAAAAATCAGACACAATACATACATATGTGTTCAACCCTCGTCAAATATGTAATTAATTTTTTAATAAAATTTAAATAGTGATAAAAAATATCAAAGATAAATAAAAAAGTGAATTATGTATTAGAAAACAAATGTGTAAAAACGTGAAAACAATAGTGAAGGTAGATATGCAGAAAATTATTATAAGAAAACTTTTTTCCCTTTTATTTTAAAATTATTGTTCTTGAATATTAAAATATACTTGAATTCAATTGTAATACAAGGTTGAATTATAGTATAATTCAAGGCTTGAATTGAAATGAATTGTTCGAATTGAGTTCAGGTTTACATTTCACTGGAAAATGCTATTGAAATAAGGTGTAAATCAAGCATAATTCAACCCTTGACAATTGAATATGTGACTTGAATAACAATTGTTTTACATTTGATTTCAAGCAAAATTGCTTATTGGGTAAACATTGTTGAACAACGAAGAAAATTGTACATGTTTTGAAAGTAAAAATCATAATTTTCAAAATTAAAAATCATCATTCGAGAAAAAAAATCTTGTAATCATATTAACATAGATCCGAAAATCATCAAAAATATGATAAAATCATCATTCTTGCAGCACTGACGTCTAGAGCTTGTTGAGGGTTGTTCGCTACTCATATTTGTGTTACTTAAAAATGGAAAGCAGTAATCAGTTTACATTAATAAAATCGAAGGGTATTATTTTTCTTATATCTCGGCGTCACGTAGAGACACTTTTTAATCCCTACGGATGACCTACTGTTACACTACCTACCTTAATATAGAAAGGCCCTAACTCATTTTTTTGTAGTTCACGCATCTTAAACCTTAAGGGACGAGGGGTTAGAGATACTACACTCGGTAATCCGGCAGCACCCGTACATGAATTGGGAGTGAATACAGATTTTAAATGCTCAGAAAATAAGTTACCTTTCTCACCATCGCTTCTTGCCCAGCCTCCGGTCGAAGTACGCAGTGGTGATTTGAGATCAACGGGTCTTTTAAGATGTTGACGTTACATCAAGACCTTCTAAATACTTTTCCAGTAATGCAGTCTTTTCTGACGATAGCAGCTCTTTGAGTCATTTAGTATATTCTTTAAGTCTGATTTTATTTAGGGGTGATCTGTGTTGTTGCCATTCTCTTCTAGCTCTCATTTTCCACATACTAGACTTTCAATTTCCATAGAATAAATTCTATTAAAGCCTGTCTGCGGATAGGATGTAGTGGCATGTTCAGCAGCCTGTTTCATATTTTCGTTAAGATTAGCAATATTAAATTCAATATCGTCAGATGTTCTTAGCTGAATGTTTTCTACGCAGTGGCTATTAATATATTTTTTGAATCCTAGCCAGTTGACCCTATTAATCGTTTTCACATATGAGTTAGTTAAATCACTCCTTTGTGGGTTGAAAATTGTAACTATTGTGGGAGAGTGATTGGAGGACAGCTCTAGAGAGGCCTCTACGTGAATTGAGTCCCTATGAATATTTTTCGTAACGCCAAAATCTATAACATTTGGAGTTTTTCTTACGTCAGTAGGCCAGTAAGTAGGCTCCCCACTCGAAATGACATCTAAGCCCATTTTTGAAATTGTATTAAACAACGCTCGGCCTGTAGGTCTAACAAGACTCCAGGTCCAGTACGTTTGTTTTGCATTGTAGTCATCAGCCGCCACTCTCATACTGATCTTCGGTATCTGAAAATCTGGAAGGTGAGTAAATTGATAATATCACGAAATTCGCACAAAAATTTTCTACGAAAATATTCGTTGCTTGCATATATTCTTCACTAACGTTGTCAAGGATATAGTACTTGAGTCTTGACTTAATTAGAATTGCTGATCCACCGCATTCTCTCCCTCTCGGGTCCTTTGAATCATATAGAGTGTAACCATTTATTTTAAAGCAACTTCTCGAAGTCAAATGAGTCTCAGAGACCAACATTATATCAATATTTTTTTCCATGAGGAAGTGCTCAAGTTCATTTTTATGTTGGCGAATGCCACACGTGAAGTAACTGGTTGGCTAGTTTGAGGAAAAGTGGCGGAGGTGGCGTTTGCTAATTGATCTGGAGCTAATTTAGGTTTTTGACCTATATCCTGTTTAGCGAAAGAATATACAGGGCATCCTCTGTAGTTAGTGGTGTGAATACCTCCACAATTGCTGCATTTTTCTGCTTGATTTTTTGGCAGTAAAAAATATTATTAATATTGTTGAGAGTGTGTTTTCTATATATAAGGCGTGTGAAGAATCTGAAGCGGTAAGCTGCTGGAGATGGTGGGTAAGGCTAGTTAATTTGTTAAGAGATTCCCTCGGATTTTTTAAAAGCTGTGTGGAACAAATTAAAGACAAGGACGAGAAACATTTTTTTAAGGCCACACGAATGAATATATCCAAATATAATATGTTGCTGACTTTACTGAGACCGAAATTAGAAAAGTTTTCGAAAAGAAAACCTATTGATCGGGAACAACGTGTAGCTATCACATTGTTGTAAGTTCATGCATGTATTACCTTATCTAGACTTGTATATGTGTATATACTTGTGTTCATACATATGTAATATATAAAATATTGTTTAATAATTATGCATACATTTGTTAACATTGTAGATACCTGGCTCATGGTTGCAGCTTTCAAGTACTAGCCTGGGCATACAAAATCGGATTTTCTACAGCAAGATAAATTGTTTACGAAACATGCCAAATCATCTGGGACGATCTACGGGAAGTATATTTGTCAAATCCTAATATGGTAGACTGGGTAACAATTTCTTTATCGTTTTTTCAACAAACTGGGCTTCCTCACTGCCTAGGCGCCACAGACGCAAGCATGTTCGTGTGAAATGCCAAAAAAAAAGTGGGTCATTATTTTATAACTATAAGAAATACTTTAGTATTGTTTTGTTGGCTGCTTGTGGAGCTGATTACTCCTTTACCTATGTGGACATTGGAGCTTTGTGGAGTCAGAGTGATGGTAGTGTGTTCCGTGAAAGTATTTTTGGGCGAAAAATGATTAAAAACAAACTTAATGCTCCACCATCTACTTCATTACCAAACTCTAATATTGTATTCCAATACTATTTTGTAGCAGATAATGCCTTCCCGCTTTTAAAAAATTTGATGAGACCTTACCCTGGGAAACACCTTACAGAAAATAAACGAAATTTTAGCAGTATTGTCGAAAGCTAGAAGCTTGATTGACATTTTTTTTGAAATACTTGCAAACCAGTGCAAATTCTCCCCACTACAATAAATGCAGCTCCAAAAAATGTTGACAAAATAGTTCTAGCAACAGTCGTCTTGCATAATTTTTTAATTTTCCATAAGAACGCACAATACTTGAATCCAGAAAGTATTGATGAAAACATTGACGAGCTGAATCGCACACAATTGCTGCCATCTAATCATTCATTTCATGATGCATTTACCCAACGTAATACACTAAAATATTATCTGTTTTCAAATATATGACAGCTCTTTTAATATCAAAGAAACAAATTATCTTTATTCGTTTAAAACACAAACATATGTATATGTATGTAGTTACCTTAAATTATAATCGCCATAACTCATAGCTTTTTTCAAATATGGTATTATGCATTTTTCGAAAGATAGAAGCTCATCTATCGAAGCATGCAAAAAATCAACATATGGAAAAAATAATGAGTTAAGGCGTTTCTATATTGAGGTAACGTAAAAAAAGTAGTAATTAATACATACATATTGTTTAAGTCGAATTTCTATTTAATTTTCTATATATAATTTTATATGCAAGTTTGCTGGTTTTGGTTATTTTACTCCTTTTTTGAAAATGTAGATTTTGCTCCTTAAGCTTACAACTTTGTGCTTTCAGAGTAACTATTTATTTTCCAACGAGTAAACCGCTAACGGTTCACTTAAATATTGCTTTTGCCATCTAAATGAAAAAACTTACTTATCGTTTGTTTTTTGAGTGCGACGCCCAAACATATATATTTTATACACAAAAACATTTGTACTTTTTCATTTGTAATAAAAATTTATTAAAAAACTAATTGGTTGAATTCATTTGGTATTTATTAAGGCCCAATTCATACGAAGATTTAAAAATCTTGTTTTATTTTTGATTCTCTTTAAAAGTTGCTTCCAAAAAACATTTTACATTCATACGATGAATTTTTCCATGTTTCCAGTTTTGATTTTTTTTTTAAAAATTGTATCAGTATTGCTATTAGATTTTAAAAAAATTCGTTTTTTCCCTACATGTTAAAAAATTTGTTTTGTAAACCTTTTGTAAACCAAAATTATTTCTTCTGAATATTTGGAGCTACAGTAGGTAACTTAAAACTTGACATAGGTATGTATTAGACCTCTGCAACCAAACATTCATTTGTTTACCTGTACACAAATAAATCGTCATTCATTCAAATAATTTATATTCGATGAGAGTTGATGAGAGACAAGAGAGTAAAAACGACAGGGAAAATTAAGTGAATGTATTATTGAGTATTGTTCAAATAGAATATTGCGTCTGCTTATTCATTTTAAATACGAATGAATTTAAAAGCAAAAGAAACAGAATAGAATGAATGAATAACACAAATATAATTTGAGTATAAAACTATTTGAATTTTTATTAATTTTTTGAATACTTTCAATGTGTTTTCCATAAGGCTGAGTTTACATCTGGCATTTCTTGTGTGTCATTTGCCCAAAAAAGTGTAACCAACTAATTACTAATGAAAAACTGTTTGATTCAGACATGTATTTATTGATTTAAACAGTTTGGAATCATGTTGGATTCTAATAAATACATGTCTGAATCTAACAATTTTTCATTAGTAATTAGTGGTTACGCTTTTGTGGCACATGGCACACAGATGTAAGCCCGGCCTAAGTTAGGAGCAACGATGCCATATGTGAAGACTTAACGTGCTTTTAAGATTTTTGGGGCTTCTAAAAGATCTGAAAATTTTTATCAACAAAATAAGAACTCCATGATTTTAATTTTTTCTGATTTATTTTCGGCTGATTAACTGTCAAAACAATACAAAGCATTAAAAAGTTGAAAGTTAACCAACTTTCTGCGGCAAACGCGTCAAAGAGTTTCGTATGAAACTTGCTGTATGCAAAAACACTACTTCAACTTTTTTTGACAGATGCCTATTGATCGCACGCGCACCAACGCGTGTTACATACTTTCACCTTAAATGAAGATTTTTTTGCGTATTATGAAGAATTAATAAAATAAATGGCAACGCTGGTTAGGAGTATAGAGTGAAAAGGAATGTACAAAGCTTTTAATATAAGCGTAATAACGGAACTTTGAAATACATGTAGGTACTTACAAATGTAAATTAATTGTATAGTACTTAGTATATTTTAAAGTTTCTCTGATGTTGCATCTTATGTAAAAATGGAATGTAAAGACAACGCAAATAACTGTAATTTATATAATCATTTATGTAATTTTTTTATTTTTTAGTTTAACCGTTTTTGAAAATTTCAAGAGTTTTGCTCTTATGGTTTCCAAGATAAAGCAAGTTGTCAAAATTGCATAGTCAAAATTGCATTAACTGATGGAACACCCTTTATTTAAAATTTTTTGAAATTTTAGTGTTAATTTTTGTAGTCTGTATACAAATACACTAACCTTACAAATTTCAAGTGTATATACATACATACATTCAATTGTATGTATATTACATGGGATTTTAACATTTTTCGTTGCTCGTTTTGGAACACCCTTTAATTTCCAATTCTCATGTATTTGTTGTTGTAGCGGCCAAAGGTCTACACACTGTGTCCAAATTTCAGGTCTCTAACTCTTACGGTTCTCGAGAAAATACCCTGCATAGTTTTAGACATAGTTAATTTTACATCACACAAAAAGTTAAAGTTTTCCAACCCTGGAAACGTCTTTTTAATTTTTTTATATTTTTTTAATTTAAAATTCCAGTTTTAGTCGTACTGAAGTGTAAAATAAGTTTATTTATTAAAAAATAATAAAAATTTGTTTTCGGTAGTTACTTTTATATGGCAAAATAAAGTTTAAGTTTTCCAGCTCTGCAATCGTCTGCTCGATTTTGCTGAATTTCAATACAAATCTATTTTGGAAAATTTCTGACATACCAGTCCAAGAACGAAGTCTCTAGCTTTTTTGGGAGCTTCGCAAAACCGATTTCACGTACAGACAGACGGACATCCGGACATCGCTTATTCGTCTTCCCTATGCATAAGGATCCAGAATATAATATATTTTATGGGTCGCTTATTGATACTATAGAAGATACAAACGGAATGACAAACCTATATATACCCTTTTACCATTTTTTTGGTAAAGGGTATAAAAAGTAAAAATTAATGCATCAATAAAAAATATCTGCGACAAGAATCGTACAATGTAGACGCAAGTGCAAGTTTAAAGAAAGAAAAAATCGCACAATGTAAAATATTATTAGTTATATAACGACATATACATATGTGATTATACATATGTGATTATTTGCAAAAATATATGCATACATATATGTACATATACATATGTATATATCTCTCATTTACTTCAATAGTGTCACAACTCAGAAAACCAACTTTTGCAGAAAACGTGTTAAAGTTTTCAATTTGTACAAAACTCAATGCAGACATTACATGTATCAATAAATAAAAAAAAATTATATTCCCTCAAGAGCTGGTTGTACGAGCTACCTATTTTTATGAAATTTGTACATATTTATAAAATACGTTATTAATAATTATTCTGCATTATTAACTCAAAAATGCATTTTTGAATTATGCCACTATTAAAATAAATGAGCGATATGTAGAATCATTACATAGTATAAAACAAACTCACTTTTTCTGTCCCTATATCCCCATGTATGCTTAAATCTTTAAAACTACGCAAAGGATTTTGATGCGGTTTTTTTAAATAGATACCGTGATTGAAGAGGAAGGTTTATATGTACAATAACATCTATTAAATAGAGGGGAAATACTGTTATTTTTGAGGTTTCTAATGTGATGTCGTAAATAATTACATTTTTTCCGCTTAAATTGCAAACACAGGCTGAACCCTACGAGATTTATCCAAATAATGTGCTAAGTATTGTACACATTGAAAAGGTCTACAGAAAACTCCGCTATGGTATATGTCTATCTCTTATGGATATCGCACAATAACATTTTTAACCGACTTCAAAAAAGAAGGAGAAGGAGAATGTTCGTACACGCCTAACTCGGTCATTTTTAAACTGATTTTCGAAATTCTTTTTTTGTTTGAAAGGGTTTGCCTGCAATTAGGTCCTATAATTTTTTTTTTGGAAAATCGGCAGGGAAAATTTTTTCCCTATTCCATAACTCTGCTATTTGTGAACCGATTTCCAAAATTCTTTTTTGGTTTGAATGAATTTTGCTTAAAGTTAGAACAAATTTCGTTGGGATATTTTGAGCCCCCACTTCCCCCCCCAAAAAAAAAATTTATTTATGATTACATAACTTCTCTATTTATGGACTGATTTCTAAAATTTATTTCTTTTTGTTTCAATATTATTTTCATACTTGCGTTCGTTTTGTAATCTTTTGGATTGATTCTTAGTATTGGAGTCATTTTTTTTTTGCCAGAATTATTTTGGCATTTACTTTTTACGACAAATAATGGCTAATTTTCGAAGCGATTTAACCAGTACAGCATTAAGCCTTATCTAATTAAATACCTTAAATACATTGTTGATTTCATATAGAATGTTACTGCATATTGTAAAAGGCCCTACATCCTTTGCACAGCTAAGTCTTAAAAAAAATTGAGATCTACCGGAAAAATTGCGTTAGCTGTTGCGTTATCCGGCATTGCCACTACGCTTTTAGAAGGAGGCCGAACCGCACACTCTACATTCAACTCCCGCTGAAAATCGCCACAGATGACAATAACAGCGTCTGTAGTATTTCTAAGCAGAGGAATACAGGAAAATTGAAGCGTGACTGCTCATTAATAGTCCGGGACGAAGCTACGATGTCAAACAAGACGTCTGTGGAAGCATTGGATAGGACAATGAGCGATTTGCACAACAAAAATTCACCTCTGGGTGGATGTACAATTCTGTTCTCAGGAGATTTCCGTCAAATTCTACCAGTTGTGACTCGAGGAACACGTGCTGACGAAATAAATGCTTCCTTAAAAAGATCCAACCTTTCGCAACATGTCAATAAATTAAATTTAATTAAATTAATTGAATTAATATGAGGGTTTCGTCATCTTCGCGTAAGAACCGGCTATTTAATAAATTTAAATATTTAATAAATCGCAGGGTCAAACCTTCAACGTTGCAGGCTTAGATTTAAGCGTTGACTGCTTTTCACATGGCCGACTGTATGTCGCTATTTCTAGAGTAACCTCTAGAGAAAACATGTTTGTATTGTCTAATGACAAGAAAGCTGTTAACGTTGCATATAAAGACATTCTGTAATATGTTAATTGTTGTAAAAATAAAATAAATATGTAAAAATGCAAAAAGTAAATAAGTAAATGTAGTGTATTTATTTAGATATTGCAAAGATAGCAGGAAATCTTCATGGTTTGGGGAAAGAAGAATTGTTTTACCCTAAATTTAACGCGTGCGGGCCACGGACAGTAATGAATAAATCAAAACTACTGGATCGATTTTAGTCATTTTTTCATTAAATGACATAGGCTATATATTTTATACCCGTGCGAAGCCGGAGCGGGCCGCTAGTAATAGTATAAATGGATTTAAATGGTATCAAAACCTCTTATTGTGTATGTACACATGTAAAAATTATTTCATGTTGCATACATATGTATGTATGTATCATCATTACATAGTATAAAACAAACTCGCTTTTTCTGTCCCTATATCCCCATGTATGGTTAAATCTTTAAAACTACGCAAGGGATTTTGATGCGGTTTTTTTAATAGATAGCGTGATTGAAGAAGAAGGTTTATATGTACAATAACATTCATTAAATAGAGGGCAAATACTGTTATTTTTGAGGTTTCTAATGTGATGTCGTAAATAATTACATTTTTTCCGCTTAAATTGCAAACACAGGCTGAACCCTACGAGATTTATCCAAATAATGTGCTAAGTATTGTACACATTGAAAAGGTCTACAGAAAACTCCGCTATGGTATATGTCTATCTCTTATGGATATTGCACAATAACATTTTTAACCGACTTCAAAAAAGAAGGAGAATGTTCGTACACGCCTAACTCGGTCATTTTTAAACTGATTCTCGAAATTCTTTTTTTGTTGAAAGGGTTTGCCTGCAATTAGGTCCTATATTTTTTTTTGAAAATCGGCAGGGAAAATTTTTTCCCTATTCCATAACTCTGCTATTTGTGAACCGATTTTCAAAATTCTTTTTTGGTTTGAATGAATTTTGCTTAAAGTTAGAACAAATTTCGTTGGAATATTTTGAGCCCCCCTTCCCCCACCAAAAAAAAATGTATTGTTGATTACATAACTTCTCTATTTATGGACTGATTTTTAAAATTCTTTTCTTTTTGTTTCAATATTATTTTCATACTTGCGTTCGTTTTGTAATCTTTTGGATTGATTCTTAGAATTGGAGTCATTTTTTTTTGCCAGAATTATTTTGGCATTTACTTTTTACGACAAATAATGGCTAATTTTCGAAGCGATTTAACCAGTACAGCATTAAGCCTTATCTAATTAAATACCTTAAATACATTGTTGATTTCATATACCCGTGCGAAGCCGGAGCGGGCCGCTAGTGTATTATAAAAGCAAATAATCAAATAACGAGTATTTATTCAAATAATTGAATACTCCAACCATATGTATATGAATGACCAACACATTCTTTTGATTTTTAGAGTAACATTGCGTTTTGAGTTATAGTTGGGTTTGACACTCATTCTCTTTGAGTTTTTATTCATTTGGTTTGTTAACACAGAGAAAATTAGTAACTACATTCATATTGTACTGAGTTATTACTACATCGTATTCAAATTACAAACGAATGTGTTGAAGTGGCAATTGGGTACATTCATGCAGACTTTTAGTATGTATATACATATGTAATTCTTTTGTATTAAATTATTCAAATTCTGCCTTCGAAATTAATGGATAGTTTTCTACATTTTTTCAGAAATTATCTTATAATACCAATATAACACATATCTATATTTGGGTTTTCTCCAATCATGGAGTTTATTAAGAGATGCTCATTTTCTATTTCCTAAGTTGCTTTCCATTAGAAGAATAGAGGGAAGATCCTATCGAAATACAGGCACTGCGACACCAAAATAATTAGATAAAAGTCTATGTAATTACGAGCAAAAACAAATTTTTAAACGGAGCAAAAATATATTTTGCGTATAGTTATTTTTACATTTATGCACAAAAGATGCAATATGAGAATACAAAATACCTACAGTTTGGTCAAAATAAAATATTTGTCCGATATTCCCTATACTCCTATATTAGCGACAAAAATACCCAGGTAACACTGTTTTCTATTAAAAAAGAGCTGTTGTCACATTCAATGAAAAAATAAAATAAAGCAACATACCAAAAATTAAAATATGTGTATAGAAAATTTGAAAAAAAAACTCGGAGAACGGAAATGTGATTTTTTTCTACCCTCTTTGCTTTTCTATACAATTCGCCTACAAACTACAAAAATCGTGTTTCAAAAAATCATTGAAAAATCAACGTGTGAATTAGGGCTAAGGAACATAAGGCACTTTAAGCCACGTTGCTTTTTAGATCAGCTTATTGTAAATTGTTCTTTTTAGTAAATATAATAAATAATTTATTTGTTAAATTCGTTTATTTTTGAGTAAACAAGGGAACAAACTGCACGTTCTATCACATTACTTTGCTGTTTTGTTTAATCAGCTTGTACCTTTTTGGCTAAGGATTCAAACAACTGTTCTGTTGGGTTTACTTTTATTTGAGATGCTAGGTTATGAATAGACTCGGTTGCAGTATTTAACTATTTTTCCATTTGGTTTTGTATAATAACATGTTTCTTTTTTCTCTTTAATGGAGGCAATTCAGTGTCAGCATCACTTGAATCATCAATTGTCGTATCTAATGGTGGATCAGCTATATTTAGGGCTTGGGATTTCCCGGACTTTTGCACTTCCCGTTAAACGGGAAAAGCTAATTTTCTAAATTAAATACATTTATTAAATGAAAGTTGGTGAAATTTCGATTGTTTTATTAATGTAAGCATTCCTTTGAAATAAAAGTTAATAAAAAAAGCAGTTCTAAGACAAATTTTTAAGAATTTTTAATGAATTTAAGCAATTGGAATAAAGTTATTACCAGGGAAACCGCAAATATGCAATTGCATGTTTTTTCTTGTGCGACGGATTCATGCGGACAAGATATTTATCCGTTTCAGAACTTTTTATTAATTTTGGCATCGATTTGTTAGTGCATATTTTTGCATATTTTGCCCTTTAAAGCATGTTTTTGCATTTATCACTCTAACACGCATATTTTTTTTTAGCATATTTTCTAATTTTTAAAGCATAATTTACGCTTTTAGGGCATATTTTGAAATTAAATAAATAAAATAAAATAAATAAAAAGTTTTATTTTAATTTGCTTACAAGCTTAGTGTTGCACAAAATTTTTATTTTTATTTTTCGCCATCTAAGTCTCATTTTTAATGTTCCATGTAGTGTATAAATTTTCGTAGTTATTACGGACGTTAGTTGCAATAAAAAATTCGGTTTTTCTATTTTTGACGGACTCTACCCCGAGTAGACGTTGAAGGAACATTGTCAATATATAAAAGTTTATTTAGATGTGGCATGCAACGATTTTATTTGAAAATCTATATTGACCTAGATTGTTGTTTATTTCAATAAATATTATACATACAAATCTTGTAATATTTATCGAAAATATAGTTCCAAAGTTTTAATTCTGATATCGTGATCTCTTTTGAACTTGAAGTTAAATTTTTACGAGATTATCAAAAAAATAATAATTTGTATTATTTGCTTTAGTCAAAATATGTATGGCAATTTTGTTTCAATACGGCAGTTATTCTTTGTTAATTTTTTATTATTTGCTTTTTTGCTTATTTTATATGCAAATGTTGTTGAATTTTTTAATTAAAAATATATTTTCATTTAAAACAAACCAATTTATTTTATTTTAAGAGCATATTTTTTGAGTTTTTTGTGCATATTTTCAAGTTTTTAGTGCATATTGAATGCGCATAAAACACTTTTTTTAGAGCATATTTCTGGTTTCCCTGGTTATTACACAGCATAAGATCATATAAAAACCAATTGACGACTGTTACCACAATTAGTAGACAATTTTCTAATAAGACCTACCTTCATTTTAATAAGAATTTGCCTTGCTTGTTTCTCATTCTTTTTGAAAAAGTTCCAAGCGGTTTCTTATCGTTAAGTACAAGCAGGTTACAGTACCATACTGCGCTGCGCCGAATTTTGAATACCCTGAGCCACAGTATGTCTAAGTGTCTTTCATTTTTCATTTTATTTCTCCTAAAATATTTTCTTCAAGGTTTCCATAATAGCGTCTACTTGTAATAAATTTAAGTTTTGTCAACTAAGCTGTAAGAAACAGCTTAAAATTTTCACTACACTTTTCAAAATTTGTTCACTAATTCGGCGAAAAATCACTTCAAGTTCGCTTAGCATCGAATTATTTACTTTAGGAAATGATTGTATCATTGTAATCATTGATATTTATACAATTTATTCCACTTTTTTAGGAAATATGGTATGACCTCAATTTAATGGAATTTTTATGAAATTTCAGACTAGATTTGAATAGCTCACATTTTTATTTTATATTAAAAATATATGGACATTTTACTGCTTGTTTATCGGCGTCGAAAGAATTCTTTCTTTCTTAGTTACATTTAAAACAAAAACTCAATTTAAATTTTAAGATTAAAAAATTTCCTTCGAACAAGGTATATGTAAGTGTTTAAACAGACGATGAAAAACGTGTCAACGTTCGTGTAAATTTAGTCATACAATCATTCAAACGAACTTTTGTAATATATAAAAAAATAATAAGTTTTTATATTAAAGTAAAATTGGATTATAAATTCTATACATTTATGAAATAACATGCACTTTAAATTTCCCGTTTTCCCGGGAAAATCTCAAAAATTTCCCGGAACATTAGACAGACATTTCCCGGGATTTCCCGCCCGGGAATTCCCGTTTCCCAAACCCTAGCTATATTACATACAGTGGTGGATTAAATAAAAATATAATACTGAATAAAACTTCATGATTGTACATTTTTTATGTTCGTGGATATCGTCTAGAAAACGTAGAGTCAGCATATTTATATGTTTCTGGAACGCAAACGGCATTCGCCAACATAAAAATGAACTTGAGCACTTCCTCACGGAGAAAAATATTGATATAATGTTAGTATCTGAGACTCATTTGACTTCGAGAAGTCTTTTTAAAATTTATGGCTACACTATATATGATACAAAGGACCCTAGAGGAAGGGCTTGCGGTGGATCAGCAATTCTAATAAAGTCAAGACTCAAGCACTATGTTCTTGATAACATTTGTGAAGAATACCTACAAGCAACAAATATTGGCATTGAAAGTTTTTGTTCAAATTTCGTTATATCATCAATTTACTCCCCTCCCAGATTTTCAATCACTGAGAATCAATATGAGGATTTCTACAAATCTCTTGGACCTTGTTTTGTAGCAGCTGGAGACTACAATGCGAAACATACGTTCTGGGGTTCGCGCCTTGTTACACCCAGAGGTCGAGCATTGTTCAACACTATTTCAAAAATGGGCTTGGATGTCATTTCGAGTGGGGAGCCCACTTATTGGCCTACTGACTACAAAAAATTCCTGATGTTATAGATTTTGGCGTCATAAAAAATATCTCTAGGGATTTAATTCAAGTTCAAGCTTCTCTTGATCTCTCGTCCGATCACTCCCCGACGATCATTACAATTTGTAGCCCATTAAGAAGTAACCTACATGACCCATATGTGAAGATGATCAATCGTGTTAATTGGCTGGGGTTCAAAAAATATCTCAGCAGTCATTGTACGGAAAACATTACGCTTAGAACACCCGATGATATTGAATCGAACATTGCCAATCTCAGCGAGAATATTAAACAGGCTGCTGAACATGCCACTATCTCCCATCCGCAGATTGGGTTTAATAAAATTTATTCTACAGACATTGAACGTCTCGTACGTGAAAAAAGAAGGGCTAGAAGGGAATGGCAACAGCACAGATCACCACAAAATAAAATCAGATTTAAAGAGTGCACTAAACGGCTCCAAGAGTTGCTTGCATCTGAGAAAATTGCATCTCTTAAAAATTATCTGGAGGGTCTTGATGTTACACCGGCGTCTAATTACTCTTTGTGGCGCGCTGCCAGAAAGCTTAAAACACCCGTTGAGTATAAGCCACCTCTACGCACATCTACCGGAGGTTGGGCAAGAAGCGATACTGAAAAAGGTAAAATATTTGCTGAGCACTTAAAATCCGTTTTTACGCCAAATATATGTACTGGTGTTGCTGATTTGCCGAATATAGTCGCTCTACCCCCTCAACACATAAAGTTTAAGACGCGTGATTTACAAAAATTAATTGCCGAACTCAACCCGAAGAAAGCTCCGGGTATTGATGGAATTAGTAATCAGATGCTGATGAACTTGCCTCGTATTGCAATGATAATCCTGTTATTCATATTTAATGCTATTTTACGACTGGAGTATTATCCACACAACTGGAAACTTGCCAAGGTTAAAATGATTCCAAAGCCGGGTAAAGATATAACCAAGGCTGAGTCATATAGGCCAATAAGTCTACTATCTACAATGTCAAAGCTTTTCGAAAAACTGCTCAAAACAAAATTGTCCCCAATTCTAATTAGTAGTGGGTGCATACCAGACCATCAATTTGGTTTTAGAAGTCAGCATAGCACCATTGAACAGACTCACAGATTGGTTCAATTTATAAGAAGAACTTTTGAGGGAAAAAAGTATTGTTCTGCGCTGTTTATTGACGTTTCCCAGGCATTTGATAAAGTGTGGCATGAAGGCCTTATTTTAAAATTTAAGACTTACTTACCAATAAACATTTTAAATCTTTTGGAAAGTTACATTATTTCCCGTAAGTTCACTGTTGCGGAAGGAGACTTTACAAGTAGGCCTGAAACAATTTCATCTGGTGTGCCACAGGGGAGTATACTGGGACCAGTTTTATATTTAATTTATACTTGTGATATGCCTGTGAGCAGTAGTATCCATACTTCCACATTTGCCGACGATACAGCCTGCCTTAGTATGCATGAAAACCCTGATGAGGCATCCCGCAAACTCCAGGAACACATTAGCCAGATGGAGCTTTGGTTAAACTTATGGAGAATCAAGGTAAATGAACAAAAGTGTGTTCAAGTAACATTTACTTTACGAAGAGATACTTGTTCCCCCATTCGGATTAACAATCAAGTTGTTTCTCAACATTCACATGTGAAATATCTTGGTATACACCTTGATCGACGACTTACATGGAAACACCACATTGATTCTAAGTTAACTCAAATGAAACTTAAATTAACTCAGGTACATTGGCTGATTGGTCGAAATTCAACACTTTTTTTTTTTTTTTTTTTTTTTAAAAGAGAAGTAACACTCAGGCAATTAATGCCTGCTGCTAATACTAGGTGTTACCTTCTTTAGGAAATGGATAGTGAGAGAGAAGACAGGTGGTGAAAGAAGAGATAGAGGAAAGCTTCATTCTTTTACAACTCTGCTTTTCGCACGTTTTTAATAATGCAGTGTTGCATCGCCTTTCTGATTTTAAATGGGGCGTATTAATTTTTTGAAGCTGTGTCTTGTAGCCATTTTATTAATTATTTTACTTCGCCGATGATTTTGCTACACAACGAAGGAGGGCGCTCTGATGTTACATTAGGATTAGTATCTGCTGAAGTCGGTATAGTTCAGTGACCACTGACTATGCCTTCATCACTTGAACTTTCCTATAACAACTGGCACAAAGGGACACTAATGCACATCAGAAAAATGCGTGGTGTTGTTATTTAATGACTGTCGGATACAGGGATTGAACCCAGGACCTTCGGTTTTGTAGTCAACGTGCTAACTACTTCAGCCAACGCCACCCTCACTAGTGAGTGAAGAAATTGCAAAATCCGCAGGCAGTCCTAATCCGCTTGCCCGTAATATTTTGAGCTTTTCTGGACACATCCGCCTAAAAAAGAGGGACACAAGGGCTCTTATACTCAACACTCCAGATGGGACTGCTTAAAAATACTTCTTTTTTTTCCTTTTTGATTATCACTACTTATGTAATATTTATAACTATCACTAAGTTTATGTCTAATACTGGTCGGGCCTAATAATTATATTTAGATTTAAGATTTGATTACTTATTGTTAGTTCATTTTTGAAGATACAATAAATAAATATAGATATATATGAAAAAAAAATCTCACGACTGGCTTCTGGACCTGTTTTTTTTTTGTGTCAATTTGTATGGAAAATGTGTTTAAGCCGGTATTATGTTTAATCATTAAGTCTATCATCAGCTTTTTTATTTTTATTGTTATCATTAAGAGCATCAGAACTCACAGTAAAATAGGCATTTCTGCCGTTATAACTCACTTCACAATTATTTGTTTTTGAGGTACTCATATAGAGTATTCCTCAAGGGCACTTTGTTTGTGCATATTTGTTTACGTTTTTCTTTTTGTTTTTGCTATTTCTGACTATGTAAAAAATATTAGCAAAGTAAAAAAATCTTATTTATCACATTTAATATGTACTACGAATATTATGTACTAGGGATGGGCAAATGATGAAAATGTATCGATATATATCGTATCGATATATTTGAACAGTATCGATATATATTTTTTGAAAACATCGATATTTCGATATATCGATATTTTTGCTGCATTAATTTCGAATGCACAATTACTTACTTTAAGAAATTTAGTACAAAAAAACTATTTATGTTAAGTAATACGTAACCTACTGTAGCTCCTTAAGACTTCATTAGTCTTTACTTTCTGTTGCTGCTCTGTGCTGTGCCGTTCTGTTTCTAAATTTTAAAAGTTACTTTTTCTGTAATAAATTATCAGCTGTTTCGGACCAGAATGGTCACAGTTTTCCACTAAAGTAATGAGTTTTGCATTGTCCATTTTATTAGAGTTTTTCATTTCCCGGGAAAGTGGGAATAACTTTTCGGTTTTTAACGTTTATAAACACATGTCAAAAAAATAATACAATTTCAGTTCCCGGGCGTAATTGTTGTAAAGTTTTAGCTATAGTTCTACCATCGCATTCATAAAGTGAATAACGACATGCATCGAGGAATGTGTACGCAACATAACAGAGCTAAGGAGAGAAAAACTAATGGCTTATATGTATATGATTTTTATAAACCAAAAAGAGTCAGCTGATTCGTAACAGAACACAAAGTAAATACAAATTCTGCCCTTAGGCTTATACCCACACAATCCAAAAAGTCACCTGCCTTAGTTGGGTCACAGTTAAAAAACGGCTATAGCTCTTAAAAGTATCGAAACCCGATACTCGAAAATAAGAATCGATGAATCGATATATAGGTTTTTGAAATATCGGCGATATATATCGATATTTATTTTCTCAAATATCGATATTTCGATATATCGATATTTTTTGCCCATCCCTATTATGTACTACGAATATTTTTTGTATGATTTTTTTTAGTATGTATTTAAAAAAAATTCCGTTAATACGTCTCTTCACTATAAAGGTACAACGAGAACGAGAAATGTAAATAAAAGGCGTATTTTTATTTCATTTTTAGGGTTCCGTACACCAAAGGTGAAATGGAACCCTATTGTTTTCGCTACGCTGTCCGTCTGTCCGTCACAGGGTATTTTCTCGAGAACCGTAAGAGCTACGGACCTGAAATTTTGACAGAGTGTGTAGACCCTTGGCCGCTACAACAACAAATATATGAGAGTTGGAAATTAAAGGGGTTGCCAAAACGAGCAACGAAAAATGTTTAAATCCCATGTAATATACATACATACATACAATTGTATGTATATGCACTTGAAATTTGTAAAGTTAGTATATTTTTATACAGACTACAACAATTAACACTAAAATTTAAAAAAATTTTAATTAAAGGGTGTACCATCAGCTAATGTAATTTTGATAACTTGCTGTATCTTGGAAACCGTAAGAGCAAACTTCTTGAAATTTTCAAAAACGGTAAAACAAAAAAATCTCAAAATTATAAAATCGCCAAACCCAAAAAAAAAATCGCCAAAATCAAAAAAAAAATCGCCAAAATGAAAAAAGCACCAAATTACAAAAAAATTTTAAATCGAAAATAAATCGCAAAAAAACCGAAAAAATCGCCAAAATGAAAAAATCGCCAAAAAAAAAAAAAAAATCGCCGAAATGAAAAAATCGCCAAAATGAAAAAAATCGCAAAAATGAAAAAAAAATCGCCAAATAAAAATAATCAAAACAAAATTATTTCAGCTGAAAAAGCGTAAAAAACACTATTAGAAAAAATGCTCAAAGCCCAACGTATGGAACCCTTCGTGCGCGAGTCAAAGTCGCACTTTACTGAATTTATTAATCTATCCGACGTTTCGTTGGTATTTTTCAAAATATTCAGGGATAATTTTTTTTATTAAATTATATTTTAACTTTTATTCCAATTTACTTTTAAGTTTTTGAGATGTATTTTCAAGAGACATAAAATGTACAACATAACACACATAAAGTAAAAAAGTAATTGCAAATATATGTAAATAAAATAAAAATAAAATATCGCAGCCTTTTCTTAACTTCTAATATCACAGTTGGAATTACGCTGTCGTAGACAATTAACTAATGTACTCGTAAATAATGTATAGAAAACGGTTTTGGTGTACCACAAGGCTCAATTTTAGGAGATCTTCTTTTTGTTATATACATATGTATATAAACGATCTTGAGAACATATTAGAAAAATGTGAAATTGTAATGTACGCAGACGACAAGTTAATTTTTACTGATGCAACAACTGAAGAGCTATGCTATGAAAATTTTAAAAATTAAATTGATAATATTAACAAATTGCTAAAAATTAATATACTAACAGCCTGTTTTTCGAAAACATAAGCCCTTTCATTTTTATGTTTAATTATATAAACGATAACGTTTAAAATTTGATTTTTATAAAACATTTTCTAAAGCTTTTGTTTTGACATAAAAAGAGCTTTTAAATGATTAAACAGAATAAGTCCGCAACTTCAGGAAAAATCGCTGTCAAATTATCAAAGCCCATAATAAAATCTACGGCAGTAACTTCAAATGCTCTCTAATTTTTGTTTCATTTTCTTTTGTGATTATTTTTCTTTGTAGTTTTGTTCACAAAATATATGAAATTTATTGAAAGTATGGTAACATGTTTGAGAGAATAAGTTTTTATATGTGAGAGCATAAGAAAAAACGTTGTCAAAATAAAATAAATTCTATCTATCGACTGCTTTCTGGTGCTGATTTTTTGTGTCAATTTGTATGGAAAATGTGTTTATGCCACAATTCTGTTTGATCATTAAGTTATAACCAAAAATATAAACTCAAAAAATTATTACAGTGAAGGAATAAAAAAATAAAATCTATTAAAAAAAAATCGATGAAAAATTTTAAATAAAATTCATTTTAAATTTATTTTAAATTTTATGAAAAAAGGCGTAAGTATTTTTTTAAATTGATTTTGGCATTCAATTAGAAAACCATTTATACAGTTTTTCACTGTATTTTCCGTTCTTTATTAGAACTTATATTATTTTGACTCAATACTAAATTTTTTTGAGATTTGTTTGACAGTTAAATTATGGAAAATAAAGCAAAAATTATTTGTGTATACTGAATTTGGTGTTGATTTTAGACAGACATTTTACAGAAACAAGGGAAACAACTTTCCTTTGTACGGAAGTCGAGATTTGTTCTTGAGAAAGTTAACTCAATCCGATTATAGAAAAAGTCATTCACATTTTCTCGTTAATTTAATTTTTTTGTGTAACTTAAAGAAAAACAGGCTGTAAAACTAAATGAAAATAAAACCAAATGAGTGGAAATCAATATGAACACAAATATAACATTCACAATAAATAATGTAATAATAGAAAAAGTAAATACCCAGCTAAAAAAATATATGTATGGAGCATATATGATACACTATATATGTCTCGGATTAAAAAATGTGAATATATGACCATATATGATAATATATATTTATACATTTTCATACATGTACAATTATACATTGTACATACATATGTGTAAATTCATATTCAAATTTATTAAAATTACTTTATTTAAAATTTTTAACATCGAAGTTGTATTTGATGAAACATTTGTTTGGATAAATAATTAATAAATAAAGTGCGACTTTGACTCACACACGAAGGGCCGCAATTCATTTTCATCTTTGGTGTACGGAACCCTAAAAACGAACTAAAAGACATTTTTTTCATAATTTTCAGAGAAAAGGTCCATTGATTATTTAAAAAAACACAAAACCCATCTTCGTACATAAAATTTAATTTAATAAGAATTTAGATTAAAAACTAATGCAATTAATCATTAAAAAAATTATCGTTTTTATACCAACGATTTAATAAATATCAATAAATTTTTTTGCAGTAATATGAACTTTGTTTCTTAAAAATATCTAGAGTAATTTCTATAAAATTAATGACTGAAATAACCTTTTGATTATTTCCTTTATTTAATAGAGCCGCAATTTAAAAAAATTTTACAAGAATTGTGTTTATTTTTTAAACGCTGAGGCTGTACAAATATAAACTTTGCAAACCGTTGTATATTCTACAAGATTTGCAATTCTCAAGTGATAAAAAAGAGAGAAAACGATAGAGTTAATAAAATGCAAGCTTTTTTGATTGCAAAAACGATTTTATGTAAGATATCATGTATGCATATATTTTTTATATGGCTCCATATATTCAGAAGAAGAAGAGCTTCATAATTAAATTTCTATATACAAGCTCATATTGTATAATACATTTGATATATTAGTCCATATATCAATTTATGTATAATAGTTTTACTATATATAACCCCATACATTTCCATACATGAATTCATACATATTCATATATCATTACATAGTACATATAAAACAAACTCGCTTTTTCTGTCCCTATATCCCCATTTATGCTTAAGTCTTTAAAACTACGCAAAGGATTTTGATGCGGTTTTTTTAATAGATAGCGTGATTGAAGAGGAAGGTTTATATGTACAATAACATCCATTAAATAGAGGGCAAATACTGTTATTTTTGAGGTTTCTAATGTGATGTCGTAAATAATTACATTTTTTCCGCTTAAATTGCAAACACAGGCTGAACCCTACGAGATTTATCCAAATAATGTGCTAAGTATTGTACACATTGAAAAGGTCTACAGAAAACTCCGCTATGGTATATGTCTATCTCTTATGGATATCGCACAATAACATTTTTAACCGACTTCAAAAAAGAAGGAGAAGGAGAATGTTCGTACACGCCTAACTCGGTCATTTTTAAACTGATTTTCGAAATTCTTTTTTTGTTTGAAAGGGTTTGCCTGCAATTAGGTCCTATAATTTTTTTTTTGGAAAATCGGCAGGGAAAATTTTTTCCCTATTCCATAACTCTGCTATTTGTGAACCGATTTCCAAAATTCTTTTTTGGTTTGAATGAATTTTGCTTAAAGTTAGAACAAATTTCGTTGGGATATTTTGAGCCCCCACTTCCCCCACCAAAAAAAAAATTTATTTATGATTACATAACTTCTCTATTTATGGACTGATTTCTAAAATTTATTTCTTTTTGTTTCAATATTATTTTCATACTTGCGTTCGTTTTGTAATCTTTTGGATTGATTCTTAGTATTGGAGTCATTTTTTTTTTGCCAGAATTATTTTGGCATTTACTTTTTACGACAAATAATGGCTAATTTTCGAAGCGATTTAACCAGTACAGCATTAAGCCTTATCTAATTAAATACCTTAAATACATTGTTGATTTCATATAGAATGTTACTGCATATTGTAAAAGGCCCTACATCCTTTGCACAGCTAAGTCTTAAAAAAAATTGAGATCTACCGGAAAAATTGCGTTAGCTGTTGCGTTATCCGGCATTGCCACTACGCTTTTAGAAGGAGGCCGAACCGCACACTCTACATTCAACTCCCGCTGAAAATCGCCACAGATGACAATAACAGCGTCTGTAGTATTTCTAAGCAGAGGAATACAGGAAAATTGATGCGTGACTGCTCATTAATAGTCCGGGACGAAGCTACGATGTCAAACAAGACGTCTGTGGAAGCATTGGATAGGACAATGAGCGATTTGCACAACAAAAATTCACCTCTGGGTGGATGTACAATTCTGTTCTCAGGAGATTTCCGTCAAATTCTACCAGTTGTGACTCGAGGAACACGTGCTGACGAAATAAATGCTTCCTTAAAAAGACCCAACCTTTCGCAACATGTCAATAAATTAAATTTAATTAAATTAATTGAATTAATATGAGGGTTTCGTCATCTTCGCGTATGAACCGGCTATTTCCAGAGATGCTGCTAAAAGTTGGCAATGCAGAGTTAGCACAAAGTGAGGGAAGGATTAACCTAGAAAACCTTTGTATTTTGATAGACAACATCCAAGAGTTAGTCAACAATGTCTATCTGGACATTGATAACATAAGTTATAAGACAATATCTTGGTTTAAAGAATGAGCGATTCTGTCACCAACTAACGAACAAGTAGATAAGGTAAATAACTTGATTCTTTCAAAGATTGATGCGCCGACGAAAATATACTACTCGGTCGATACTGCTCTCGATTTGGAAGAAGCTGTTAATTTTCCTACAGAATTTCTAAACTCCTTGAACCCGCCTGGACTCCCTCCTCACAAAATGGTGTTGAAAGTAGGTTGTCCTATTATTTTATTAAGAAACCTAAATCCACCTAAACTTTGCAATGGCACGCGTTTGCTGGTAAAATCACTGAAAACTTTCATAATAGAGTGCAGAATACTCACAGGATGTGTTACCGCAGAAGATGTATTGATTCCCCCAATCGCTCTGATACCATTGAATTTACTCTTCCAATTTAAACGTTTACACTTTCCGGTAAATACATCTTTTGCAATGACCATTAATAAATCGCAGGGTCAAACCTTCAACGTTGCAGGCTTAGATTTAAGCGTTGACTGCTTTTCACATGGCCGACTGTATGTCGCTATTTCTAGAGTAACCTCTAGAGAAAACATGTTTGTATTGTCTAATGACAAGAAAGCTGTTAACGTTGTATATAAAGACATTCTGTAATATGTTAATTGTTGTAAAAATAAAATAAATATGTAAAAATGTAAAAAGTAAATAAGTAAAAATGTAGTGTATTTATTTAGATATTGCAAGGATAGCAGAAAATCTTCATGGTTTGGGGAAAGAAGAATTGTTTTACCCTAAATTTAACGCGTGCGAGCCACGGGCAGTAATGAATAAGTCAAAACTACTGGATCGATTTTAGTCATTTTTTCATTAAATGACATAGGCTATATATTTTATACCCGTGCGAAGCCGGAGCGGGCCGCTAGTATTTAGATATATTCAAATATTAACAATATATGGATCATACATATTTTTTTAGCTGGGTAATATAAAATATTTGGGTTTCCTAATAGATAAGAACTTAGACGCATAGTCATAGTCAAAACAAAGTAGACTTTAAGAAGTTAAAACCAGTATTACCATAGTTTTAATTTCGTAAAGTGTACTTTGTTTTGACAATGACTACGCGCCTTAATATTTAAAGATCGATAATATCGAATTTATATGCAAAAAAATTGTGAAAAATCGGGTTTTTTAAACGCTTGAGAAACAAAGTAACAACACTAACTGCAATAAACATATATAACACCATGATAAAACCACATTTTGGATATGGATCAACCAACCATATTATATACATGCTGCTCTGACCAAAAAATGACAAGACTACAAAAACTGCAAAATAACTGTAACTGTTTTGAAAGAATTGTTAAGCTTTTGAGAAAGTATATTCGGAGGCACCCTATTGTAAGACAGGGTAGTTCCAAAAAACCTCAAAGTGGGAAACTGCGGGTGTCGAAATTCTTTCGGAACTTGTATCTGTTGTAAATATGGACCGATTTTAATAATTTCTTGAACGAAACAATCAACGTTAAGCATCGTATTAATTAAAAAAAAATGCCCAGATTAAGAATGAGTGCTAGTGCGTCTTCCACCGTAAAGTGTTTACTATACTTTAGCGTTGGAATACTTTCCACCATCCGTGTTAATCTTTTCGGAGATGCAATTGGTAGCCTATATACAATTTTGGCAGCTTCTTTTGGTTGGGTCTTCGCTAAAATCAATTGGAATGAATCCTTGATTTCATTTTCCAAATACGTATTTATAAGGGCTTCTTGTTTAATCATTTCGCTTCTGCATCAAACTTTTTGGTAATCCTAACTTGGCCGATCAAACTTCTTTCTATATATATATATATATATATATATATATATATATATATATATATATATAACCAATCTTTATTTCTATTCTGACATTAATTTTTTTATTTTTTTATACATGTTTTTTATTTATTTTATCTTCAAATAAGAACTAACAATAAGTAATCAAATCTTAAATCTAAATTATTAACCATTAACCATAAAATTTTGTTTCGCCTTCTCACACTTTTGTTCATTTACTTCAATTCTCCATAAGTTTAACCACAGTTCTAGCTGGGTTATATGTTCCTGAAGACATCGGGATGCCCCGCAAGGGTTTTCATGCATACTAAGGCATGCTGTTTCATCGGCAAATGTAAAAAAATGTGAAAGTGTGGATATTACTTCTCAGAGACATTTCACAAGTATAAATCAAATACCAAACTGGACCCAGTTTACTACCCTGTGGCACACCAGATGAGATAGTTTCAGGCATACTTTTAAAGTCTCCTTCCACAGCAGTGAACTTCCGGGCAAAAATTTAACTTTTAAAAAGATTTCGAATGTGTATTGGTAGATATGTCTTCAATTTAAAACTAGGCCTTCATGTTATCAAATGCCTGAGAAACGGCAATAAACACGACAGAACAATACTTTTTTATGTTTTTATTATAAATTGAACCAATCTATGCGTTCGTTTAATGGTGCTATGCTGACTTCTAAAACCAAATTGATGGTCCGGTATGCATCCATTTTCAGTTAGAGTTGGGGACAATTTTATCATGAGTAACTTTTCAAAGAGCTTTGACATTGTTGACAGTAAACTGATTGGCCTATAAGACTCAGCCTTGGTAAGATTTTTGCCCGGATGTGGAATCTTTTTAACCTTGACAAGCTTCCAGCTGTGTGGATAATACTCCAGTCGTAAAATGGCATTCAAAATTAATAACAGGATTCTTATTGCAATACGAGGCAACTTTATTTGCATATGGTTACTAATTTCATCAATACCCGCAGCTATCTTCGGGATGAGTTCAGCAATTAGTTTTTGTCCATCAAGCGTCTTAAATTGTATGGGTCGAGGAGATAGCTTATCTACACTACAATCAACAACACTAGTACCTGTGTTTGGGCTAAATACGTATTTTGAATGCTCGGCAAATATGTTACCTTTTTCAGTATCGCTTCTTGCCCAACCTCCGTTGGATGTGCGCAGAGGTGGCTTAAGCTCGACGTGTGTTTTAAGCTTTCTAGCAGCGCGCCATAAAGATTGTCGAACAACGCTCGACCTCTAGGTCTAATAAGATGCGAACACCAGAACTTATGTTTTGCATTATAGTCGCCAGCTGCAACAAAACAAGGTCCAAGAGATTTGTAGAAATTCTAGTATTTATCTTCAGTGATTTAATATCTGGGAGGGGGAGTAAATTGATGATATCACGAAATTTGTACAAACATTTTCAAAGCCAATATTTGTTGCTTGTAGATGTTCTTCACAAATGTTGTCAATAATATACTGCTTGCGTTTTGACTTTATTAGAATTGCTGATCCACCGCATGCTCTTCCTGTGGGGTCTTTTTAATTAAGGTGTAGCCATACATTTTAAAAAGGCTCCTCGAAGTCAAATGAGTCTCTGAGACCAATATTATATCAATATTTTTTATCATGAGGAAGTTCTCAAGTTCATTTTTATGTTGGCGAATGCCGTTTGGGTTCCAGAAACATATTTTTAACGTGGTCATGGCTTGTTAACTAATACTTGAAGCAGTATGTTCCGCATTCGCAGCATTTCTTGCATCATGCTAGTCATATTTGTTGTAAAATTGTTTAGTTTGCACCAGATTATCAGTAGTACTGAAATTGAAGCTTGAGTTTGTATTTGTTGAATTATTTAGTGATGAAACATTTTCTATAGGAATATAATTTGTCTTATTAGCATCGCGGACCGATGCATCGGCATACGATACACGGGAAGTAATTGGTTAGCTCATTTGCGCAAGAGTGGCGGATAATTCGTTTGTTGATTGAGCAGGAACTAATGTAGGTTTTCGGCCCATAGCCTGTTTAACGAAAGAATATACAAGGCATCCTTTTTTTCACTTTGATCTTTTGGCTGATTACAACTTGCAGTACCATGTAACTCACCGCAGATTACACAAACTAAAGGAAAATTGCAGCAAGTTTTCGTATGGCCATATTCTTGGCAATTATTGCACTGTACGGGACCTGAACGCTGACGTGGCTGTTCAACTGTGATTTTTCGGTGTACGCTATAAATTGGCTGGGTTTAATTTTTTTTCAGTTGTATGTCATTGGGCTCCAGTTCAACCACAAGTATGGGTTGGGGAACCTTTTCTCTGTTAATTATATTAGTAAAATTTTGCACCTTAAATCCTTGGTCGAAAAATGCACATTTTACTGCTTCGGCGTCAACATATGAATCTATTCCCTTTAATACACTCTGTAAGGCTTTAGCACTCTTAAGTTGATATGTGTTAAAATTTGTTTTACTTTTTTTAAATCACTAGCAATATTTCGGAAATCTTTTTTATCATATATTTGGATTTTAGTTTTATCAATATTACCTCGTTTAATTAAAATGATGTGAAAAGTATTTTCAACAATAGCCGACAGTAGTTTTTTTAGAAGTGCGTTAGAACTTGTGTCTCTTAGATAGATAGGTGGTGGCTTAAAAAACTTTTGCGATGATGCAGCGGGTTTGTCGTTATTGTCTTGCAAGAAGCGATTTTGACGATTGGTAGATGATGCGCTAGACATATTTGAAGCAGATGTAATTTTTGTAGGATTTGGGCTTCGCCCGCGCTATAAAACAGTTATGTATCTGTCCATTGCGACTTGGACCTTTGGTTTTGGGCAACTGTTATCTATTGTGATAACTGAATTTTCTTATAAATTAATTTATTGTATTCAGTTATCCTTTTTTCACACAATTTAAAAGATGTTCAATTTCAATCGGTGTTTGCCGATAAATCATATGTAGTATTTATTATGTACAACTTTGTCCGACCGAGTAGTCCCATCAGTGAGGTTTTCCCGTATCAATTTTTAATTGCTATCTCCATGATGTTGCGAATGCAGAATACTCTGCTTCAAGCAATACTTAATAAGCCATGAACACGTTAACAATATGTTTCTGGAACGCAAACGGCATTCGCCAACATTTTTTTTTTTCATACACATATTTATTTATTGTTTCTTCAAAAATGAACTAACAATAAGTAATCAAATCTTAAATCTAAATATAATTATTAGGCCCGACCAATATCGGACATAAGCTTAGTGATAGTTATAAATAATACATAAGTAGTGATAATCAAAAAGAAGTATTTTTAAGCAGTCCCATCAGGATTGTTGGGTATAAGAGCCCTTGTGTCCCTTTTTTTTAAGCGGATGTGTCCAGTAAAGCTCAAAATATTACGGGCAAGCGGATTAGGATGTGACTCGAGTTTAGTTAAATATTTGCCTGCGTATTTTGCAATTTCTTCACTCACTAGTGGCATATTTAAATCACGATGAATATTTGAATTTTTAACGTACCATGGAGCAGATGTTATCAAACGTAAAATTTTGTTTTGCCTTCGTTGGATTCTCTCGACATTTGAAGCTGAAGCAGTGCCCCACAGCTGAATTCCATAGCACCATATTGGCTTCAAGAGCGACTTGTATATCAAAAGTTTGCAGTCTAGGCTGAGTGTTGAATTTCTGCCAATTAACCAATATATTTGAGTCAATTTAAGTTTCATTTGGGTTAACTTAGAGTCAATATGATATTTCCATGTAAGCCTTCGATCAAGGTGTATGCCAAGGTATTTGACTTGAGAATGTTGAGGAATATTTTGATTGTTGATTCGAATGGGGCAACAGGTTTCTTTTCTTAGGGTACACGTTATATGAACACACTTTTGTTCATTGACTTTAATTCTCCATAAGTTCAACCATATTTCAAGCTGGGTAATGTGTGCTTGGAGATTGCGGGATGCCTCATCAGGATTTTTGTGAATACTCAAACAGGCTGTATCATCGGCAAATGTAGAAGTGTGGATGTTATTGCTCACAGGCATATCACAAGTATATATTAGATACAAGACTGCCCCCAGAATACTACCCTGTGGCACACCAGAAGATATAGATTCGGGTACACTCATGAAGTCTCCTTCCACAACGGTAAATGTCCTATCAACAATATAACTTTCCAAAAGCTTTTGTATATTTATTGGTAGGTATGTCTTCAATTTTAAAACTAGGCCTTTGTGCCATACTTTGTCAAATGCCTGAGAAACATCAATAAAAAGGGCAGAACAATACTTCTTTTCTTCAAAAGTCCTCCTTATAATTTGAACCAATCTATGCGTTTGCTCAATAGTGCTATGCTGACTTCTAAAGCCAAATTGATGGTCCGGGATGCACCCAGTATCAGCTAAAATTGTGGACAATTTAGTCATGAGCAGCTTTTCGAAAAGCTTTGAAATTGTTGAAAGTAAGCTTATAGGCCTATATGACTCAGCCTTGGTAAGATCTTTGCCTGGCTTTGGAATCATTTTAATCTTGGCAAGTTTCCAGTTATGTGGAAAATACTGCATTCGTAAAATGGCATTAAAAATAAATAGCAAAATTCTTATTGCAATATGAGGCAAGTTCATCAGCATCTTGTTACTAATGCCATCAATACCTGGAGCTTTCTTAGGGTCGAGTTCAGCAACTATTTTTTGTAGTTCACGCATCTTAAACCTTAAGGGACGAGGGGGTAGAGAGACTACACTCGGTAAATCGGCAGCACCCGTACATGAATTGGGAGTGAATACAGATTTTAAATGCTCAGAAAATAAGTTACCTTTCTCACTATCGCTTCTTGCCCAGCCTCCAGTCGAAGTACGCAATGGTGATTTGAGATCAACGGGTCTTTTAAGATTTCTAGTAGCGCGCCATAAAGACTAATTAGATGTTGACGTTACATCAAGACCTTCTAAATACTTTTCCAGTAATGCAGTCTTTTCCGACGATAGCAGCTCTTTGAGTCGTTTAGTACATTCTTTAAGTCTGATTTTATTTAGGGGTGATCGGTGTTGTTGCCATTCTCTTCTAGCTCTCCTTTTTTCACATACAAGACGTTCAATTTCCGTAGAATAAATTCTATTAAAGCCAGTCTGCGGATAGGAAGTAGTGGCATGTTCAGCAGCCTGTTTAATATATTCGTTAAGATTGGCAATATTAAATTCAATATCATCAGGTGATCTTAGCTGAATGTTTTCTACGCAGTGACTACTAATATATTTTTTGAATCCTAGCCAGTTGACCCTGTTAATCGTTTTCGCATATGAGTTAGTTAAATCACTCCTTAGTGGGTTGAAAATTGTAACTATTGTGGGAGAGTGATCGGAGGACAGATCTACAGAGCCCTCTACGTGAATTAAGTCCCTATGGATATTTTTCGTGACGCCAAAATCTATAACATCTGGAATTTTTCTTACGTCAGTAGGCCAGTAAGTAGGCTCCCCACTCGAAATGACATCTAAGCCCATTTTTGAAATTGTATTAAACAACGCTCTACCTCTAGGTGTAACAAGACGCGAGCCCCAGTACGTATGTTTTGCATTGTAGTCACCAGCTGCCACGAAACAAGATCCAAGCGATTTGTAGAACTTCTCATACTGATCTTCGGTAACTGAAAATCTGGGAGGTGAGTAAATTGATGATATCACGAAGTTCGCACAAAAATTTTCTACGAAAATATTCGTTGCTTGCATATATTCTTCACTAACGTTCTCAAGGATATAGTGCTTGAGTCTTGACTTAATTAGAATTGCTGATCCACCGCATGCTCTCCCTCTCGGGTCCTTTGAATCATATAGAGTGTAACCATTTATTTTAAAGCAGCTTCTCGAAGTCAAGTGAGTCTCAGAGACCATCATTATATCAATATTTTTTTCCGTGAGGAAGTGCTCAAGTTCATTTTTATGTTGGTGAATGCCGTTTGCGTTCCAGAAACATAGTTTTAACGTGTTCATGGTTTGTTGACTAATGCTTGAAGCAGAGTATTCTGCATTCTCAGCATTTCTTGCATCATGCTAGTCATATTTGTTGTAAAGTTGTTTATAGTTAGCACCAGATTCTCAATAGTAGCTTCAAGACGACTAAAGTTAAAGCTAGAGTTTGCATTCGTTGAACTACTTGGCGGTGGAACATTTTGTGTGGGAATAGAACTAGTCTTAGCAGCATCGGCATACGATACACGTGAATTAACTAGTTGGCTAGTTTGAGGAAGAGTGGCGGAGTAAGCATTTGCTCATTGAACTGGAGCTAATTTAGATTTTTGACCCATAGCCTGTTTAACGAAAGAATATACACGGCATCCTCTGTAATTAGCGGTGTGATTTTCTCCACAATTACTGCATTTTTTTCAGTTTGTACTTTTGGCTTGGTACAGTTAGCAGTACCATGCAATTCACCGCAGATAACACAAACTGTAGGTAATTTGCAGTAGATTTTTGTGTGGCCATATTCTTGGCAATTATGGCACTGTACGGGACCTGAACGCTTACGTGGCTCTTCAACTGTGATTTTTCGGTGTAAAAGGTATTTTAGACTATAAATTGGGTGCGTCTCATTTTTCTTTAACTGTATATCATTCGGCTCCAGTTCAACACGAAATAGAGGCTGGGGAATCTTCTCTCTATTGATTATATTGGTAACAATTTTTACTTTAAATCCTTGTTCGATAAGTGCACATTTTACTTCTTCAGGCTCAACATATGAATCTATGCCCTTTAATACTATTTGTAGGCCTTTAGCACTCTTAAGTTGATATGTATAGAAATTTATTTTATTTTTTTCAAACTCACTAACAATTTTTCGGAAATCTTTTTCATCATATATTTGGATTTTAGTTTCATCAATATTACCTCGTTTAATTGGAATGATGTGAAAAGTATTTTCACCAATGGTCGACAGTAGATTTTTTAGAAGCGCGTTTGAGTTTTTTTCTCTCAGATAAATAGGTGGTGGCTTAAAAGACTTTTGCGATGATGCAGCGGGCTTGTCGTTTTTGTCTTGCAATAATGAAAAACGATTTTGACGATTGAAAGAAGATGTGCTGTTATCCCTAGACATCTTTGGGGCGGATCCAATTTTAGTAGAATTTGGGCTTCGCCCGCGTTTTAAAATGGTTATATATCTGTCCATTCCTACTTGTACCTTTGGTTTTGTACTACTGTTGTCTTCAGTAACAACTTGTTTAATTGTTGACCACGAGCCCGAAGCGGATGATATCGCTGAGTTAAATGTAGAAGTACTAGGCAATAATGTCAACGATTCACTAGTTGGCATTGGACAAAGCGAAGTTGATCGCTGACGAAACTGTGGTTTTGCCGTTAGAAAAAGTCTATTATCAGATTTTTGATTTTTATTAAGAGCTTCAGAACTCACAGCAAGTCTATTATCAGATTTTTTTTATTTTTATTGTTATCATAATGAGCATCAAAACTCACAGTAAAATAGGCATTTCTGCCGTTAGAACTCACTTCACTATTTTTTTCCTCTGGGGTACTCATAAAGAGTATTCCTCAAGGGTATTTTGTATGTTTTTTTGTTTACGGTTTTTTTTTTATTTTTGTTATTTCTATATGTAAAAATATTATCAAAGCAAAAAAATGCTTATTTATCAAAGTTAATATGTACTACGAATATATTTTGTATGCTTTTTTTTTTTTTTTGTTTAGTTTGTATATAAGAAAAATTTCGCTATTACGTCTGTTCACTATGAAGGTACAACGAGAACTCCAACATAAAAATGAACTTGAGCACTTCCTCACGGAGAAAAATATTGATATAATGTTAGTATCTGAGACTCATTTGACTTCGAGAAGTCTTTTTAAAATTTATGGCTACACTATACATGATACAAAGGACCCTAGAGGAAGGGCTTGCGGTGGATCAGCAATTCTAATAAAGTCAAGACTCAAGCACTATGTTCTTGATAACATTTGTGAAGAATACCTACAAGCAACAAATATTGGCATTGAAAGTTTTTGTTCAAATTTCGTTATATCATCAATTTACTCCCCTCCCAGATTTTCAATCACTGAGAATCAATATGAGGATTTCTACAAATCTCTTGGACCTTGTTTTGTATCAGCTGGAGACTACAATGCGAAACATACGTTCTAGGGTTCGCGCCTTGTTACACCCAGAGGTCGAGCATTGTTCAACACTATTTCAAAAATGGGCTTGGATGTCATTTCGAGTGGGGAGCCCACTTATTGGCCTACTGACTACAAAAAATTCCTGATGTTATAGATTTTGGCGTCATAAAAAATATCTCTAGGGATTTAATTCAAGTTTAAGCTTCTCTTGATCTCTCGTCCGATCACTCCCCGACGATCATCACAATTTGTAGCCCATTAAGAAGTAACTTACCTGACCCATATGTGAAGATGACTAGTCGTGTAAATTGGCTGCGATTCAAAAAATATCTTAGCAGTCATTGCACGGAAAACATTACGCTAAGAACATCCGAAGATATTGAAGCTAACATTGCCAACCTTAACGCAATGATTACACAGGCTCCTGAACATGATACTACCTCCCATCCGCAGACTGGGTTTAATAGAGATAGAAAGGAATCGGAACAGCACAGATCACCCCAACTTAAAATCGGATTTAAAGAGTGTACTAAACGACTCCAAGAGTTACTTGCATCTGAAACAATTGCATCTCTTAAAAATTATCTGGAACGTCTTGATGTCACACCAGCATCTAATTACTCTTTGTGGCGTGCTGCTAGAAAGTTTAAGACCCCCTTTGAGCTTAAACCACCTCTGCGCACGTCTACCGGAGGTTGGGCAAGAAGCAATACTGAAAAAGGTAACATATTTGCTAATCATTTAAAATACATATTTACCCCAAACACATGTACTGGTGTTGTTGATTTGCCGAATGTAGTTTCGCTTCCCCCTCGACCCATAAAATTCAAGACGCCTGATGTACAAAAACTAATTGCTGAACTTAATCCCAAGAAAACTCCTGGTATTGATGGAATTAGTAACAAGATGCTGATGAACTTGCCTCTTGTTGCAATAAGAATCCTGCTATTTGTTTTTAATGCCATTTTACGAATTTACTTTTCACATCATTCCAATTAAACGAGGTTATATTGATGAAACTAAAATCCAAATATATGATGAAAAAGATTTCCGAAAAATTGTTAGTGAGTTTGAAAAAAATAAAACAAATTTTTACACATATCAACTTAAGAGTGTTAAAGGCCTACAAATAGTATTAAAGGGCATAGATTCATATGTTGAGCCCGAAGAAGTAAAATGTGCACTTATCGAACAAGGATTTAAGGTAAAAAATGTTACCAATATAATCAATAGAGAGAAGATTCCCCAGCCTCTATTTCGTGTTGAACTGGAGCCGAATTATATACAGTTAAAAAAAAACGAGACGCACCCAATTTATGGTCTAAAATACCTTTTACACCGAAAAATCACAGTTGAAGAGCCACGTAAGCGTTCAGGTCCCGTACAGTGCCATAATTGCCAAGAATATGGCCACACAAAAACTTACTGCAAATTACCTACAGTTTGTGTTATCTGCGGTGAATTGCATGGTACTGCTAACTGTACCAATCCAAAAGTACAAGCAGAAAAGAAATCCAGTAATTGTGGAGGTAATCACACCGCTAACTACAGAGGATGCCCTGTATATTCTTTCGTTAAACAGGCTATGGGTCAAAAACCTAAATTAGCTCTAGTTCAATCAGCAAATGCTTACTCCGCCACTCTTCCTCAAACTAGCCAAATAGTTACTTCACGTGTATCATATGCCGATGCTGCTAAGACTAGTTCTATTCCCACACAAATTGTTCCACCGCCAACAAATGCAAACTCTAGCTTTAACTTTAGTCGTCTTGAAACTACTATTGAGAATTTGGTGCTAACTATAAACACTTTTACAACAAATATGACTAGCATGATGCAAGAAATGCTGAGAATGCAGAATACTCTGCTTCAAGCATTAGTCAACAAACCATGAACACGTTAAAACTATGTTTCTGGAACGCAAACGGCATTCGCCAACATAAAAATGAACTTGAAAACTTCCTCATGGAAAAAAATATTAATATAATGTTGGTCTCTGAGACTCACTTGACTTCGAGAAGCTGCTTTAAAATAAATGGTTACACTCTATAAGATTCAAAGGACCCGAGAGGGAGAGCATGCGGTGGATCAGCAATTCTAATTAAGTCAAGACTCAAGCACTATATCCTTGAGAACGTTAGTGAAGAATATATGCAAGCTACGAATATTTTCGTAGAAAATTTTTGTGCGAATTTCGTGATATCTTCAATTTACTCACCTCCCAGATTTTCAGTTACCGAAGATCAGTATGAGAAGTTCTACAAATCGCTTGGATCTTGTTTCGTGGCAGCTGGTGACTACAATGCAAAACATACGTACTGGGGCTCGCGTCTTGTTACACCTAGAGGTAGAGCGTTGTTTAATACAATTACAAAAATGGGCTTAGATGTCATTTCGAGTGGGGAGCCTACTTATTGGCCTACTGACGTAAGAAAAATTCCAGATGTTATAGATTTTGGCGTCACGAAAAATATCCATAGGGACTTAATTCACGTAGAGGGCTCTCTAGATCTGTCCTCCGATCACTCTCCCACAATAGTTACAATTTCCAACCCACTAAGGAGTGATTTAACTAACTCATATGCGAAAACGATTAATAGGGTCAACTGGCTAGGATTCAAAAAATATATTAGTAGTCACTGCGTAGAAAACATTCAGCTTAGATCACTTGATGATATTGAATTTAATATTGCCAATCTTAACGAATATATTAAACAGGCTGCTGAACATGCCACTACTTCCTATCCGCAGACTGGCTTTAATAGAATTTATTTTACGGAAATTGAACGTCTTGTATGTGAAAAAAGGAGAGCTAGAAGAGAATGGCAACACCACCGATCACCCCTAAATAAAATCAGACTTAAAGAATGTACTAAACGACTCAAAGAGCTGCTATAGTCGGAAAATACTGCATTACTGGAAAAGTATTTAGAAGCTCTTGACGTAACGTCAACATCTAATTACTCTTTATGGCGCGCTACTAGAAATCTTAAAAGACCCGTTGATCTCAAATCACCATTGCGTACTTCGACTGGAGGCTGGGCAAGAAGCGATAGTGAGAAAGGTAACTTATTTTCTGAGCATTTAAAATCTGTATTCACTCCCAATTCATGTACGGGTGCTGCCGATTTACCGAGTGTAGTCTCTCTACCCCCTCGTCCCTTAAGGTTTAAGATGCGTGAACTACAAAAAATAGTTGCTGAACTCGACCCGAAGAAAGCTCCAGGTATTGATGGCATTAGTAACAAGATGCTGATGAACTTGCCTCATATTGCAATAAGAATTTTGCTATTTATTTTTAATGCCATTTTACGAATGCAGTATTTTCCACATAACTGGAAACTTGCCAAGATTAAAATGATTCCAAAGCCAGGCAAAGATCTTACCAAGGCTGAGTCATATAGGCCTATAAGCTTACTATCAACAATCTCAAAGCTTTTCGAAAAGCTGCTCATGACTAAATTGTCCACAATTTTAGCTTATAGTGGGTGCATCCCGGACCATCAATTTGGCTTTAGAAGTCAGCATAGCACTATTGAGCAAACGCATAGATTGGTTCAAGTTGTAAGGAGGACATTTGAAGAAAAAAAGTATTGTTCTGCCCTTTTTATTGATGTTTCTCAGGCATTTGATAAAGTATGGCACGAAGGCCTAGTTTTAAAATTGAGACATACCTACCAATAAACATACAAAAGCTTTTGGAAAGTTACATTTTTGATAGGAAATTTACCGTTGTGGAAGGAGACTTCATGAGTGTACCCGTGTCTATATCTTCTTGTGTGCCACAGGGTAGTATTCTGGGGCCAGTCTTGTATCTAATATATACTTGTGATATGCCTGTGAGCAATAACATACACACTTCTACATTTGCCGATGATACAGCCTGTTTGAGTATTCACAAAAACCCTGATGAGGCATCCCGCAATCTCCAAGCACACATTACCCAGCTTGAAATATGGTTGAATTTATGGAGAATAAAAGTAAATGAACAAAAGTGTGTTCATATAACGTTTACCCTAAGAAAAGATACCTGTTCCCCCATTCGAATCAACAATCAAAATATTCCTCAACATTCTCAAGTGAAATACCTTGGAATACACCTTGATCGAAGGCTTACATGGAAATATCATATTGACTCTAAGTTAACCCAAATGAAACTTAAATTAACTCAAATATATTGGTTAATTGGCAGAAATTCAACACTCAGCCTAGACTGCAAACTTTTGATATACAAGTCGCTTTTGAAGCCAATATGGTGCTATGGAATTCAGCTATGGGGCACTGCTTCAGCTTCAAATATTGAGAAAATCCAACGAAGGCAAAACAAAATTTACGTTTGATAACATCTGCTCCATGGTACGTTAAAAATTCAAATATTCATCGTGATTTAAATATGCCACTAGTGAGTGAAGAAATTGCAAAATACGCAGGCAAATATTTAACTAAACTCGAGTCACATCCTAATCCGCTTGCCCGTAATATTTTGAGCTTTACTGGACACATCCGCTTAAAAAAAAGGGACACAAGGGCTCTTATACCCAACACTCCAGATGGGACTGCTTAAAAATACTTCTTTTTGATTATCACTACTTATGTATTATTTATAACTATCACTAAGCTTATGTCCGATATTGGTCGGGCCTAATAATTATATTTAGATTTAAGATTTGATTACTTATTGTTAGTTCATTTTTGAAGATACAATAAATAAAAATGTATATGAAAAAAAAAAAAAAACTCATTGATTTTTTTTTATTATTCTATTTTTTGTTATTGTATTAGTTTTAAGTTAATTTTTACATTTTGTATAAATATTAAAATGATTGAATAAAATTGAGGATTGCTACTTAAATCGTTATACACTTCACTTCTTTGAGTCAATTAGATTATCCTGGTGTACTACCTGAATACCTAATTGATTCCTCCACGACTTGAGTTATCCTTGTGTATCACTTGGGTAAAAAACATCAACATTCCTTAAATTGCTTATCCTTGTGTACCACTTGGATAAGCCCACCACTTATATCTCAGTTAAGCCAGGCAAACGAGTCTGGTATTAACATTTTTGGCGACCGTGACAGGACACGCAATCCTCGAATTAAGTAATAGCGCCATCACTTCCCTGCTTTACACAACAACTAATCCACCATGGAAACAACCTCAACAAAACTGCTCCGCCAACTAAAGGAAACGGGAGAACATATTGCAACCATTATTCGAAATTTCACCAAGGATTCAGCCAGCCGGAAAACCGCAACCTATTACCAGGAACGATTTTCTCGTCTAAAGACAGCTTGGACAGAGTTCGACACAGCTGATAATGAATTACGAGAGTTGAAGGACATAGACACATCTGATGAATACTTCACATCCGACTACTATATTCGAATTGAGGCCATGTCGACGAAATATATAGCTATAATGGAACGGGAACTCGATAATCAAGGTAAAGAATCCGGGAAAAAAGAACTTCATAATCCCAAACCTGCAAATACAGGTCAAACGCAAGCCGGGGCAACTGGGGTACATGATCCCAATCCCAAATCGGCAAATACAGGTCAAACGCAAGCCGGGGCAACTGTGGGACATGATCCCAATCCCAAATCGGCAAACACAGGGCAATCGCAAGCCGGCGCAACTGGGGGACACGATGGATTAATCAGCCGGTCACTTGGAAAAATGGCGGCGCTTACTCGACAGCTAGAAGGCCTTCAGTTGCAACCAGGTCAAGATCAATCTTACTACGATGTAAAAAAGGCCACTATCTCTCAGCTGTGGCTTCAATTAGAAAGGCTTAATGATGAATTACTGGACAAATATCCCGACCCAGACATTGCTGGTTACGATACAAGCAGATATGTTCGCCTCGAACAAGCTGCACAATCAGCAATCATACAGCTCACCACGGCCAATAGAAGCCTCCACCACTTAACCACAGAAACTACGGCCAGACCATCAACCTTACCTTTGCCTACGATCACCATTACAAAATTTGAAGGTGACTACATGAAATGGACATCGTTCTCCGATTTATTTACAAGAATCGTACATGAGCAACAGATGTCTGATGCTCATAAAATGTGGTATTTAAAAACCAACGTCATTGGTGAAGCAGCGAACCTCATTAATCATCTTGCGGTTACTGCAGACAATTATCAGGTGGCGTGGCAATTGCTGCAAGATCGATACAACAATAAAAGGGTAATGGTAGCAACAGCAGTTCAGAGACTACTTGACCAACCATCTGGGGCTTCCACATTAGGTGCTATTAAGCGATTGCACGATACAACAAAGGAATGTTTGGCAGCTCTCTCCAACATGGGGCTTCAAATATTATAGTGGGATCCAATCCTTATCCACATCATGGTTAAAAAGTTAGATAAAACAGTACATGCTCAATATGAGCAATCAATTTCTCACCCAAAAGAACTACAAACAATCAACCAATTTCTGACATTCCTTGAGAACTATTTTCACACCCTGGAAGCAATGGGCCACAAGGAAAAACCTTCGTTTTCCACTAACAAAATATGCGCGCTTACAGCACAACCTCGACACGAAAACCGGTTGTGCATATTTTGCAAGCGAGATTCTCACCCATTGTATCGATGTAAGAAATTCATCGATATAAGCTCAACAAACAGACTAAACATGATACAGAAACACAAATTATGTGTCAATTGCTTTAGTAGTGCCCATAGTACCAAACAATGTACAATTTCAGGCCGCTGCCAGAAATGTGGAAAAAAGCACCATACCTTGGTACATCTGGAACCAACCCCACAAGGTTATTCGTCATCAAGAAAAATTACTCCCCCCAAAAAAGAAATTGACTCAGACAGAAAGGCAGCTACACTTAACAAACCCTCCACAAAAAACGTGACATCTCTCGTTAGCACACCACAGGACGAAGCTGAAAGCATGACGACAAGTTACGTCGGCAGAAGACCATATGTCCTACTAGGAACAGCGTTGGTAAAGGTCAAGGCAAATGGACTAGAAACTGAATGTAAGGCAATTCTCGACTCAGGCTCACAAGTTAACCTCATTACAGAGAGATTAGTCACAACTCTAGGGCTCCCAGCAAGAACCACCTCAATTTCAATCAATGGAATTGGAAAAAACCGCACCAAAGTTCAACACCGTGTCAACATATCACTTCAATCCAGACTCAACAACTTTTCAACCCGTCTTGAGGCATTTGTGTTGCCACAAATCATTTCTCCTCAACCTGCTCAACAACTTACCATCGATAAGTTGGCGATTCCCAACAATGTCACACTGGCGGACCCAACTTTTAACCGACCAGAAAAAATTGACATTTTGTTAGGCGCAGAATATTACCATCAAATCCTTGCCATAGGACAAATTAAACTCGGTGATGACCTCCCAATATTACAAAATACCACCTTTGGCTGCATAGTATCTGGAAAGGTATCTGGAGAACAACTCTCATCAGCAATATGTGGTACTTTAACTGAAGAGGATAAAATGAATACGACTATTGAACGATTTTGGAAACTGGAAGAGATCGAGAGCACTGGGCATCAATTATCTCCCTATGACGCCCAATGTGAGGCACATTTCAATCAACACACTATTCGTAACAAAGAAGGACGGTTCGTAGTACGACTTCCATTCTGTACTGAAACATCTTCTTTAGGCGCCTCACATAATATTGCCTTTAACCGCTTCCTCAGCTTGGAACGTCGATTATCAAAAGATGCTTCCCTAAAAACTCAATATATGCAGTTTATGAAGGATTATGAAACAATGGGACATATGTCGAAAATCAACATAGATGAAGTGGAAGGGTCTAAATACTTTATTACTCGCTACTGCATTTTACGACCTGATAGTAGCACCACTAAACTTCGGGTGGTATTTGATGCGTCAGCAAAAACCTCATCAGGAAAATCTTTGAATGACATTTTGCACATCGGGCCACCACTACAAAATGAGCTGTTTACGGTGCTTCTGCGATTTCGGATTCCACGTTTCGTGTTCACAACAGACATAGAAAAAATGTACCGACAAATATTGGTCCATCCAAAAGACCAACAGTACCAGATAATTCTATGGAGAAGTAATGTTTCTGAACCCATCAGTTACTTCAAGTTGAATACAGTGACATATGGAACCAGACCTGCACCATACTTGGCAATCAAATGTCTAAAGGAAATAAGCCATGATAACAACATGCAGTTTCCGTTAGCAGCCAATTTCTTGGAAAAGAACTTTTATGTGGACGATGGTTTGGGGGGAGCCGATAGCTTGAACATAGCACTAGAAACTCAGCGTCAACTACAACACGTCATGTCAAAGTACGGATTTCATTTAAGAAAATGGTGCGCAAATCATACCCAATTGCTACGCAATATCCCCAATGATGATCAAGAAGTTAGTCTTGATTTTTCCACAGACGAAACCGACTATATAAAAACGTTGGGATTAGTATGGCTACCCAAGGATGATCTACTGAAAATTAAGGTCAACATACAACCAATCAAGGCTGTGACGAAAAGGACAGTCACCTCAGATTTAGCACGTATATTTGACCCACTCGGACTACTGTCTCCAGTAGTCGTCAAGGCAAAAATCTCCATCCAGGAATTATGGAATTTGAATCTTTCATGGGATGAGGCAGTGCCTTCAGAATTTGAATCACGCTGGCGAAGCTTTAGAAGTAATCTGAGTGAACTCAAAACCTTTCAAGCTCATCGACATATATATAAAGGATCGATTCCAAGCAATACGCAACTACATGTTTTTACAGATGCCTCAGAAAAGGCGTATGGTGCCGCAGTATATATCAGGACATTCTTGCCAAATAAAACAGTTATTGTGTACTTGCTTTGTGCGAAGTCCCGTATAGCCCCTCTCAAGCAACAAACGCTGCCCAGGCTGGAATTATGTGCTGCCCAGTTGGGTGCCAACTTGGCTGCAAAAGTTAAGCACGATCTGGATATGAATACAACGCCAACATTCTACTGGTCTGATTCAAAAATTGTATTAGCATGGATAAATTCACGATCATCTTCGTTGCATACATTCGTAGCAAATCGAATAGCTTCAATTCAAGAAAGCTCGACACCTGATCAATGGCGTCATGTGAGTTCCCAGGACAACCCAGCAGACATAATATCTAGAGGATTGGATCCACAGCAGTTGCAGCATACACCCCAGTGGATGTATGGGCCATTCTTTCTTCATGGTGATGAGAAACATTGGCCTCCAATGTTCTCTCCACCTCCTGACACACCTTTACCTGAACAGAAGAAAATTCCCTATAACATGCTGGTTTCGGTAATGACTGAAAATTTTTTGCATTCTATCAACCATAGAAATTCTTTTAAAACCCTGCAACGTATTATAGGATACATCTTCAGATTCATAAAAAATGCTAGGCTCTCCAAGGCAGATCGACAAACTCAAAGAGCTCTGACACCTTTCGAGCTCCACGATTCACTTCTTATAATTATTAGAGAAACTCAAAAATTTGCATTCTCAGAAGACATCAAACAGTTGCAAAAACGCAAAGAACTAAGGGTGTCAAGTCCGATCAAAAGTTTATCACCATTTTTAGATGAAAATTGCATTTTAAGAGTCGGAGGCAGACTAGAAGAGTCTACTTTGCCATTCGATACAAGACATCCAATGCTCCTCCCTTATAATGACATAATCAGCAAACTAATATTTGAGTCAATACACAAAGAAAATAAGCATTGTGGAGCTCAGGCTCTCCTTGCAAATGTCCGACAACGATTTTGGCCCATCAAGGGAAAATACTTAGCACGAGAAACCATCCATAAGTGCGTAAGTTGCGCAAAATCAAAACCAAAACTTCTCCAGCAGATCATGGGAAATTTGCCTGCAACAAGGGTTACACCAGCAAGACCATTTATAAATGCCGGGGTTGACTATTGTCGTCCAATTTGGGTTCACTTTACAACTCGAGGAAAACGACCTCAAAAGGCGTACATTGCAGTATTCTGTTGCTTCGCCACAAAAGCAGTGCATCTCGAATTAGTTACAAACCTAACAACAGAAGCGTTCCTGGGAGCACTAAAACGATTTACCAGTCGCAGAGGTCACTGCCAACAACTTTACTGCGACAATGCAACAAACTTTGTCGGAGCACGAAATCAACTAACGGAATTATCATCAGCCCTTTTTACCCCCACAGCCCAAGAAGCCATTCAGCGAAAATGTGCAAATAAAAACATTTCTTTTCATTTCATTCCTCCTCGAGCACCTCATTTTGGGGGATTGTGGGAGGCCGCAGTCAAGTCAGCCAAAAGTCTATTACTCAAAGAAATGACAAACGCATCCCTAACTTACGAAGAAATGGAAACTGTAGTCATAGAGGTAGAGGCAATACTGAATTCCAGACCTATAACAGCATTATCAAATGATCCTACTGATGCAGCTGCCTTGACTCCTGGTCATTTCCTGATTGGGGAACCTCTCACGGCACAAGTCGATGCAACTGCTCAGTCGATGTCGCCATCACTCGTTAAACGATGGGAATTAGTATCAAATATAAAACATCATTTCTGGCAACGATGGTCCCACGAGTACCTCACTGAACTCCAGCAGCGTAACAAATGGCAATCAAAGTGTCAAAATCTGCCAGTGGGTACTATAGTTATAGTGAAAGACAACACTCCTGTCATGACGTGGCGAATCGGAAAGGTGATCGAAACATTCCCCGGGCCTGACGGTATCGTGAGGACGGCAACAGTCAAAACGTCTACAGGTATCATTAAACGGGCAATTCACTTACTTGCTCCGCTTCCTCTCGATACATCCTACACCACTACTGGCAATGAAAGTATGCCTGATCTGCAGAACACACCCTCAACGTCTTTGGGCAGTGAAGGTGTAAAAAGCAGTTCCCTTCCCAAGGAAAACTACAAATCTCCGAACAAAACTAAAGGAAATACCCCGGAACTCAAGAGAAACGAACCACCTACTGACAAATACAAAGGCTCACCACCCCCAAAACGCTGCACATTATCTCCAACCAGCCTACTAATGCTTCTTGCCTTATTCCTTCCGTTAGTGGTATGCCAGCTAGGTACCTACACAAAGATCACTAGCTCTCCTGGCTTACACTTTGAACAGATTGGTCAAGTTAAACCAATTATCTCAGAATGGAAGCTTTTTATCTACTTTGAACTATCACCATTTCTCAATGAAGTACAACTTCTAGCAAACGGAACTAATACGTTGATGAAATGTTGCAACAGTTCAGATCTCAATCATCAATGTATCGCGCTCGTTGCGCATTTTAACAACGTTAAACTTAAAGTGGCTACCAGTCTCAAAAGCCTCTTAAGAAGAAAGAAACGAGGGGCAATTGATTTCGTTGGAAATGTAGCAAATTCATTATTTGGAGTTCTCGATTCACAGTATGCCGAAAAAATGACAGACACCATCAACAGCATAAAGAATAACGAGGATCACTTGGCACACCTTCTACGGAATCAAACATCATTCCTCGACTCCACCCTTAATATTATGAAACAAACGGAGGCTCATACTCAGAATAGCTAAAAAGACTCGAGAACTTTACTGTCAATGAAACCCAGCAATCTCAACTTATTTTCTCGCTTAGCATTCAGTTGATCATCATCTCAGACAATGTGCAAACAATGTTAAAGGCCATAATGGATCTGCTAACCGATACATATCATGGCAGAATAAGTCCCTCTCTACTAACACCGCAACAATTTTCTTTGGAAGTGGACAATATAAAGGCAAATCTGCCATCGGATTTGATACTACCAGTCACGGATATCATTCATCTGTATGGTTTAGTGACAGCTAATACAGCCATGTCAAACCAACACATTATTTGCACATTGGAAATTCCACTAGCCCATAAAGAGCAATTCGACCTTTTTTATCTTACACCAGTTCCACAACTAGTAAATAACTCGTTGGTTGCGATCATTCCAACAACCAAAATGATGGCTCTCAACGCTCACCGAGACGAATATTTTCCGGTTGATGATACCAAACTCCGTGATTGCCACATCCTTGATCACGATACTTTTTTATGCCCAAATATCCAAGCTACGTATTTCAAAAATTCACCAATGTGTCGTTGTGAAATACATTTATTTAACAACGAGTCAGATATAAGTTGCAATACCGACGTAATAGCCCATAGTAATGTGTGGTACCAACTTCATAAAAAAAATCAATGGCTAGTCGCAACTCAACATCCACTCAAATTAAGTATGGTGTGCAACGGCATCAGTGGTTCTCAGGCCTTACAAGGAACTGGATTGCTTACCTTACCAGCAGGATGTTCAATGAAAAATGAGTTCATTACCGTATATGGGCACCAAACAATTACCTCGACTTTGTATCCCTCCTATACAAGTTCTGGAGTTTCATTGCCCCATTTACAACAAAAGGTCTTCAATATAACCGAAACTTTACAAGACCTAAGAATCATGGGAAACTTAACCCGACTGCAAGAGGAGGTAAGAGAACAGATGCGGAATATATCCACCCCAACCATGAATCATGGCGTTCATAGCTTGGCAGTCAGCTATGTGGGACTGGCTCTGATTTTAACATTGCTAACCATCCTGTTAATCAAAATATTATTAAAAAGAAGACTCAATACGCGTCCAATAGCACCACAGCCATCACCCAGGTCAAACTGGAACATTTCGTTGGACCCTGGCGCTTAATTTACTTCAGCATAAATTGCCGGAAAGTGTTCAGTTAAATTGCCTATTGTTATTAACAATCCCCCTGGGGGCGCAATATGTTAATTCTTTTGATTCTTTTTATTTGGTATCAAAATAAAAAGAATCTCTAAGTGAATTAAAATTTAAGCAAAACGCTTACTTCGTTTTTTTTGCCAAGTCTCAAGTAACTTAAATTCTTTCCCACAATTTAATTAAAATAAAATTACTTTATTTCTCACACATTTGTCAAACCAGGTATGAGAACCATCATGTCAGCATAATTGACGAAATAAATAAAACATTTTATTTTCCACGTGTGTTTCAAATTACCAGCCAGACAGTAGTGAAATTGAATATTTGTTTTGCTTAGCTTACGATGGGAATGAATTTGGCAATATAATAATGAACAGTTTCTGGCCGTTTTAAATTATGTTTGTACTCTTATTGATTTTTTTTTATTATTCTATTTTTTGTTATTGTATTAGTTTTAAGTTAATTTTTACATTTTGTATAAATATTAAAATGATTGAATAAAATTGAGGATTGCTACTTAAATCGTTATACACTTCACTTCTTTGAGTCAATTAGATTATCCTGGTGTACTACCTGAATACCTAATTGATTCCTCCACGACTTGAGTTATCCTTGTGTATCACTTGGGTAAAAACCATCAACATTCCTTAAATTGCTTATCCTTGTGTACCACTTGGATAAGCCCACCACTTATATCTCAGTTAAGCCAGGCAAACGAGTCTGGTATTAACAGACACTAAGGCTCTAATTCACAACACCGCAGATGAAACTTTTTGAGAATATTTTTGTACATCATTCTTGTATTAATAATTACTATCACTAAATTTATGTTCGGCATTGGTCGTGCCCATTAATTATATACACTTAAGATTTGATTACGTATTGCTAGTTCATTTATTTTTGAAGATACAATAAATAAATATATATAAAAAAAATTAATAATACTGCTCTGGCAGCATCCATTAGCCATTTTATTTTAAAATTTTATTTTTGTATCCCAACAATTTTACTAACAACAAAATTCTCATTAAATGTCAAATAAATTTCATATAAAAACATTTTAATTTATAATGATATATTTATTCATGTGTTTATGTATTAGACAAAAACATTGGAAAGACAAAATTAATTTTTTTTAAGCAAAAACCATGATGTAATAATTATTGATTCAGGTGTAAAAAAGCTAACTTGGCTTAATTTTATTTACAATGTAAATTTTACATATACACGTACATATGTAGATTAGAGTGGCCATTAGTTGTATGGAGAATTTTTTTTTGATTTCTTCTACTCTCACCCCCAGTTCAGTTTTATGTAAAAAAAATACAAGAAACTTCATACCGGTAATTTGCGTTTTAGGGGGTGCGTCCGGCCCTCAAAGTTGACTTTCAAGCCCATTTTCAGTGTAATTTTTTGAATATGACTATCTTTTTAAAAATTCATTTTACATGAATATGATATATATCAATATTTTAGCTCTTCGAGTCAACAACATTAGTCTCACATAATGTTTTTCATTGAAACAATGTATGATTACATTGAAACAACGTATTTTTAGAAAAATATTAATGAATCTTCGTCAATGAATTTCATTCATTGAATTTATGAAAAATAGTTTTTTCAGTATAAGCGTTCAGGTCCGGTACAGTGCCACAATTGCCAAGAATATGGCCACATAAAAACGTACTGCAATTTACCTACAGTTTGTGTTATCTGCGCTGAATTGCACGGTAGTGCTAGTTGTACTAAATCAAAAGATCAAGCAGAAAAAAATTTAGTAATTGTGGAGGTAATCACACCGCTTACTACAGAGGATGTCCTGTATATTCTTTCGTTAAACAGACTATGGCACAAAAACCTAAATTAGCTCCAGCTCAATCATCAAACACTTACTCCGCAACTTGTCTTCAAATGAGTCAACCAATTACTTTACGTGTATCGTATGCCGATGCTGCTAAGACAAATTCTATTCCCACACAAAAAGTTTCGCCTCCAAATAAGTTAACATATGCAAACTCAAGTTGTAATTTCAATATCTTTGAAGCTACTATTGATAAGCTGGTGCAAACTACAAACAACTTAACAACAAATATGATTAGCATGAGGAAGAAATGCTGCAAATGCAGAATGCACTGCTTCAAGCATTAGTTCACGAACCATGAACACGTTACAAATATGTTTCTGGAACGCAAACGGCATTCGCCAACATTAAAATGAACTTGAGCACTTCCTCACGGAAAAATATATTGATATAAGGGTATGTTCTGTATTCCACGTGAAATTAAAAGGTGTGGAATTGCCATAGACTTTTTGTTATAAATACATATTTCCAACAACAATTCTATGCAGAACATACCCGATAATGTTGGTCTCTAAGACTAATTTTTTTTACTTTATATAAGTATACTTTGATTTATTGTATCGTCAAATATGAACTAACAATAAGTATTAAAATCTTAAATCTAAATATAATTAATTAGGCCCGACCAGTGTCGGACATAAACTTAGTGAAAGTTATTAATAATACATAAGTCGTGATAAGCAAAAACAAAAGTATATTCAAGCAGTTTCTTCTGGAGTGTTGAGTATTAGAGCCCTTGTGTCTCTCTTTTTTAAACGGATGTGTCCAGTAAAATTCATATTATTACGAGCAAGGGGATTAGGATGGGTCTCGAGTTTTGTTGTGTATTTGCCTGCGTATTTTGCGATTTCTTCAGTCACTAGTGGCATATTTAAATCACTTAAAATCACTGTTAAAATCTTATTTTGTCTTCGTTGGTTTCTCCCTATATTGGATGCTGAAGCAGTGCCCCATAACTGTATTCCGTAGCACCACATTGGTTTCAAAATCGACTTATATATTAAAAGTTTACAATCTAGACTGAGTGTTGAATTTCTACCAATCAGCCAATGTATCTGACTTAATTTCAGTTTCATTTGTGTTAGCTTTGAGTCAATATGGGGCTTTCATGTAAGCCGTCGATCAAGGTGTATACCAAGGTACTTTACGTGTGAATGTTGAAGAACAACTTGATTGTTGATTCCAATTGGAGAACAAGTATCTCTTCGCAGGGTAAATGTTACCTGAACACACTGTTGCTCGTTTGCTTTGATTCTCCATAAATTTAACCATAGTTCCATTTGTCTAATATGTTCTTGTAGATATAGGGAAGCCTCGTGAAGGTTTTTGTGCATACAAAGGCAGGCTGTATCATCGGCAAATGTAGATGTAAGGATATTGCTGCTCAAAGGCATATCACAAGTGTAAATCAAATACAAAACTGGCCCCAGTATGCTCCCGTGTGGCACACCGGATGATATAGATTCGCGCACACTCATGAAGTCTCCTTCCACAACCGTAAACTTCCGGGTAGTAATATAACTTTCTAATAGCTTCAGAAAATTTATTGGTGAATATGGTTTCAATTTTAAAATAAGACCTTCATGCCACACTTTATGAAATGCCTGAGAAACGTCGATAAACAGCGCAGAACAATACTTCTTTTCTTCAAATGTTCTTATAAATTGAACCAATCTATGAGTTTGTTCGATGGTGCTATGCTGACTTCTAAAACCAAATTGATGGTCCGGTATGCACCCACTACTAACTAGAATTGGGACAATTTTGTCATAAGCAGTTTTTCGAAAAGTTTTGACATTGTTGATAGCAGACTTATTGGCCTGTATGACTCAGCCTTGTTAAGGTCTTTGCCCGGCTTTGGATTCATTTTGACCTTGGCAAGCTCCAGCTGTGTGGATTATACTCCAGTCGTAAAATGGCGTTAAAAATAAATAACAGGATTCTAATTGCAATACGAGGCAACTTTATTAGCATCTGGTTACTAATTCCATCAATACCCGGAGCTTTCTTCGGGTTAAGTTCGGCAATTAGTTTTTGTACATCACGCGTTCTAAATTTTATGGGTCGAGGGGGTAGCGCCACTACATTCGGGAAATCAATAACGTCAGTAAATGTGTTAGGGCTAAATACTGATTTTAAATGCTCAGCAAATATTTTACTTTTTTCAGTATCGCTTTTTGCCCAACCTCCGGTAGATGTACGCAGAGGTGGTTCAAACTCAATAGGTGTTTTAAGCTTTCTAGCAGCGCGCCACAAAGAGTAATTAGATGCTGGTGTGGCATCAAGACCTTCCAAATAGTTTTTAAGAGATGCAGTTTTTTCAAATGCAAGCAAGTCTTGGAGTCGTTTAGTGCACTCTTTAAATCTGATTTTATGTAGAGGCGATCTGTGCTGTTGCCATTCCCTTCCAGGTCTTCTTTTTTTACTTACGAGACGTTCAATATCCGTATAGTAAATGCTATTAAATCCAGTCTGCGGGTGGGAGGTAATGGCATTTTCAGCAGCCTGTTTTATATTTTTGATAAGATTGCCAATGTTAAATTCAATATCGTCGGATGTTCTTAGCGTAATATTTTCCGTACAATGACTACTGAGATATTTTCTTAGCCCCAGCCAATTAACACGGTTGATCGTCTTCAAATATAGGTGAGGTAAGTCACTTCTTAGTGGGCTACAAATTGTAACGATCGTGGGAGAGTGATCGGAGGAGAGATCTTGAGAAGCTTCAACATGAACTAATTCCCTAGAGATAATTTTATGACTCCAAAATCTATAACATCCGTAATTTTTGGTATGTCCGTAGGCCAGTAAGTGGGCTCCCCACTGGAAATGACGTCCAAGCCCAAAAATGGGCTTGAACAATACCCGACCTCTAGGTGTAATAACACGCGAACCCCAGAAGGTATGTTTTGCTTTGTAGACGCCAGCTGCTACAAAGCAATGGCCAAGAGATTTGTAGAAATCCTCATATTGATCCTCAGTAATTGCGAATCTAGGAGGGGAGTAAATTGATGATATGACAAAATTTGAGCAAAAATTTTCGACACAAATATTTGTGGCTTGTAGACGTTCTTCACATATGTTGTTCAGAATATAATGCTTGAGTCTTGATTTTATCAGAATTGCTGATCCACCGCATGCTCTTCCTCTAAGGCTCGAAGTCAAATGAGTCTCAGAGACTAACATTATATCAATATTTTTTTCCATGAAGAAGTGCTCAAGTTCATTTTTATGTTGGCGAATGCCATTTGCGTTCCAGAAACATATTTTTAACGTGTTCACGGCTTGTTAACTAATGCTTGAAGCAGAGTATTCTGCATTCTCAGCATTTCTTACATCATGCTAGTCATATTTGTTGTAAAATTGTTATAGTTTGCACCAGATTTTCAATAGTAGCTTCAAGGCGATTAAAATTAAAGCCTGAGTTTGTATTTGTTGAAGTATTTGGCCGTGAAACATTTTGTGTGGGAATAGAGCTTGTCTTAGCAGCATCGGCATACGATACACGTGAATTAACTGCTTGGCTCACTTGGGCAAGAGTGGCGGAGTAAGCATTTGCTGTTTGTGCTGGAGCTACTTTAGGTTTTTGCCCCATAGTCTTTTTAACGAAAGAATATACAGGACTTCCTCTATAGTTAACGGTGTGATTACCTCCACAATTACTGCATTTTTTCTGCTTGATCTTTTGGTTTAGTACAAATAGCAGTACCGTGAAATTCACCGCAAATAACACAACCTGTATTGTGTTATTGTGGCACTGTAAGGGTCCAGAACGCTTGTGTGGTTCTTCAACTGTTATTTTTCGGTATAAAAGTTATTTTAAATTATAAATTGGGTGCGTCTCATTTTTTCTCAATTTTATATCATTCGGCTCAAGTTCAACGTGAAATAGAGGCTGGGGGATCTTCTCGCTATATATTATATTGGAAACATTTTTTACCTTAAATCCCTGGAGGACGAGTGCATCTTTTATTTCTTCGGGAACAACACATGAATCTATACTCTTCAATACGATCTGCAGGCCTTTAGCACTCTTAAGCTGGTATGTGTAGAAGCTTGTTTTACTTTTTTCAAATTCAGCAACCATTTTGCGGAAATCAGTTTCGTCATAGATTTGAATTTTCGTTTCATCGATATTGCCATGTTTTATTGGAACAACGTGAAATTTATTCTCACCAATTACCGAAATTAATTTTTTAATAAGGGCATTTGAATTTTTTTGTCTCAAATAGATTGGTGGCGGCTTGGATGTTTTGTTCGAGGATACCTCGGGTTTGTCGTTGTCATCTTGAAAAATTTTAAAGCGGTTTTGGCGATTAGTTGAGGCTGCGCTGTTATCCCTAGACACTTTTGGAGCAGATGAGATTTTTGAAGAATTCGGGCTTCGCCCGCGCTTTAAAATTATAATGTATCTGTCCATTCCAACTTGTACCTTGAGTTTCGAGCCGCTGTTATCTGTAGTGATAACTTTGTTAAGTGATAAACACGAGCCTGAAGGGGATGATATTACTGACTTATATGAAGAAGTACTGGGCAACTGTAATGTTAATGCATCATTACTATTTGGCATTGGACAAAGCGAAGTTGATCGCTGACGAAAAATTGGCGTTACCGTTAACAAAAGATTTTCATCAGATTTATTTTTTATATTTTTTTCATTCAGAGTTTCAGAACTCACAGTAAAATAAGCATTTCTGCCGTTAGAACTCACTTTAAGTTTTTCTGTATTTGAGGAATTCATACAAAGAATTCCTCAAGGGTTATTCGTTTATGTTTTTTTTTATTTTCAGTATTTTTTGTTTTTGTTATTTATGATTGTTTGTTTGACTTTGAGGTATTCCTCAATGTCACTTGTTTAAGTTTTTTTTGCGGTTTTTTTGTTTTTGTTATTTTTACTATGTAAAAAATATTAGCAAAGCAGAAAGCTTATTTATTAAAGACAGTATGTATGTACCTATTACGAATAATATGTACTACTAATATTTTTTTTTTGTATATGTAATTTTTGTTTGTTTGGTAAGTAAGTAAAATTCCGCTATTCGACTGTTCGCTATGAAGGTACCACGAGAACTGATAAAAATCATATATAAGCCATTAGTTTTTCTCTCCTTAATTCTGTTCTGTTGCGTACACATTCCTCGATGCATGTCGTTATTCACTTTATGAATGCGATGGTAGAACTATAGCTAAAACCTTACAACAATTACGCCCGGGAACTGATATTGTATTATTTTTTTATTATTATTATGCTTATAAACGTTAAAAACCGAAAAGTTGTTCCCACTTTCCCGGGAAACGAAAAAATCCGGGAAAAGAAAAACTCTAATAACAATGGGCGATGCAAAACTCATCACTTTAGTGGAAAACTGTGATCATTCTGGTCCGAAACAACTGATAATTTATTACAGAAAAAGTAACTATTAAAATTTAGAAATAGAACGGCACAGCACAGAGCAGCAAAAGAAGTAAAGACTAATGAAGTCTTAAGGAGCTACAGTAGGTTACGTATAACTTAACATAAATAGTTCTTTTGTATTAAATTTCTTAAAGTGAGTATTTGTGCATTCGAAATTAATACAGCAAAAAAAATATCGATATATCGAAATATCGATGTTTTCAAAAAATATATATCGATACTGTTCAAAAACATCGATACGATATATATCGATACATTTTCTTCATTTGCCCATCCCTAGTACATACATACAACAAACCCATGCTATTTATCAAACGCATATTTACTTATTTAAATAATACCTACTACATAGTATGTACATATGTATGTATGTATATAAGAACATTGCAAACGAATTTCTATTTATTACTATTAATGCAATAGGCATTTGAATCTACATATACACATATCTACATAAGCATGTACCTACATTTTTATATGTATGTATGTATATCATGAACACGTGCATTCTTTAATACAATACTTTATTAGTATACTAGCGGCCCGCTCCGGCTTCGCACGGGTATATGAAATCAACAATGTATTTAAGGTATTTAATAAGATAAGGCTTAATGCTGTACTGGTTAAATCGCTTCGAAAATTAGCCATTATTTGTCGTAAAAAGTAAATGCCAAAATAGTTCTGGCAAAAAAAATGACTCCAATACTAAGAATCAATCCAAAAGATTACAAAACGAACGCAAGTATGAAAATAATATTGAAACAAAAAGAAAAGAATTTTAGAAATCAGTCCATAAATAGAGAAGTTATGTTTTTTTTTTATTTTATTTATTTATTTACTTATTGGTTTATTTCCTGTACAACAAGAGTTAATCTTATATTTACAGTGCAGAAACGGATTTGGTAAAAAAAAAATAAAAAATTAAAAGCATTTGTAATTATTACATTCGAATTAGAAGTTAATTAATAAAAATATATAAAAAATATAATTAAAAAAACAAATGTATATGTATGTATGTATATTAGAAGATTGCACATAATATAATAAAAGAATTACCTACACATTTTTATTTAAAAGAGTTAACTACAAATCTTTTGAAACTATTAGCGTTGCTGTTCATTTGCTGACATAGTGGAAGATTATTCCAAAGTCTAGCGGCATGCACATAAAACTGCCATTCGGAGACCAGGTATTGATGTCGAGGTATTATAATGTTTCGGTTTCGTGGTGATTGACAAAAAGGTATACTTTCAAAAATGTATTTGGGAGTTTGAGTGTGTATCATTTTATGCAGAAAAACCAGAGTGCGGATTTTTAACAGGCTATCGAAGCTTACACCATAAAAGTTCTTATGTGTAGTTTACACAATGAAAGCAAGCGACTTGTCTAGAAAATTTGTATAGGAATCACTCAAAAATTTTAGTGCTTTTCATACATTATTTCCAGACAAGTCGCTTGCTTGCATTGTGGAAACTACACATTAGAAACAGAGGAAACATGATCAGATCTTCTCAATCCATACACATACCGTATAATATTGTTAAATAAAACATTTAATTTTCTTCGACTAACAGAGTCGCAGTTTGCAAATAATTCACATCCATACAATAAGGAAGGAATCAAATATGTCTTGGCAAGCAAGATTCAAATTCTGATAGGTGTAAAGTATTGTGTAGACCAGAGCGCTCGTAACTTAAAATACGATTGACCAACCAGTGAGTTTACATGATCTGTCCAAGTTAAATGGTTATTAAAAACTATTCCTAAATTTTTTGCCCTCTTAACGATTTCAATTTTCTCACCATTTAAAACGATATCCCCAGAAATACAAGGATCTATAGCTTTTTTACAGATTACAATACATTTAGATTTTTTAGGGTTCAAACAGAGCCCATTTGCATTAGCCCAGATATAAATTTGATTTAATTCATTATTTAACTGTGAGATACCTGTGGCAATGTTTTCAGCTGCGATACTTAAAGTAAGTTGTATGTCATTTGCATAAAGGTGGATATTACACTTTGAAAGAATTTTTGGCAAGTCATTTGCATATATTGAAAATAAAAGCGGACTTAAGATAGAACCCTGAGGCACTCCCCTTTTAAGTGTTAATTTGTCTGACCAAATATTATTTGCAAGAACCGATTGTGTTCGATTTGAAAGGTATGATGAAATAAGTTTAACTGATGTAGCTGAAAATCTAAAAAAGTGTTTTAATTTGTTAATTAATGTGGCATGGTCTACCGTGTCAAATGCCTTGGAGTGGTCAAGAAGTTCCAAGAATTTATGTTCCCCTTCTCCAAACCCTGCCGTATGTGTTCACCTACTTCAACAAGAGCCGTAACGCAGCTATGACTTTCGCGGAAACCAGATTGTTTAACAGAAAGCATGTTGTTGATATTTATATATGAAATCATTTGCTTATACAAAATTTGTTCCAGTATTTTCGAAAGAAAGCATAAGATGGCTATAGGTCTGTATTCACCATTTTCTTTGGGTAAAGGAATAATTTTTGCATGTTTCCAATTTGAAGGAAACGTAGAAGACGTAATAATATTGTTTAAAAGGTGAGTGACGTATGTAGGAAATAGAGGCATAAGTATTCTCATAAATTTAGGATGTAAGTTGTCAGTTCCCACTGCGTTTGGTTTTATTAGTGAACACGTAGACATAACGTCAAATTGTGATATACTAGGCATAAAAAGTCTGCGTACATATGCTTAGAATAGTCTTATTTTCCAAATTATTGTTAAATACTAAAACACCTAATCTAAATTAGGGTTTTTTTAACAGACTAACTCCTTACTAATTTATTTATGGCAACTCTGTTTCACAATGACCGGTAACATTCATTTTATCGATCTTAAATTGGGAAAAGTTCCATCTCTAGCTAAGAAAAAGTCTGCGTACATAAATAATCTAACGGGATTATTTAAGTTGTAATTATTCGTTGCATATAGTTTTTGTTTAAATTCGTCTTCTTACGTGTATTTGGTGTATTTAACAAACATTTTAATTGCATAGTTGTTATGGATCGCAAAGAAAAAGAGATAAGTCCCGCAGAACTGGAAAAAAAACAGAAAGTTTTAGAAAGATCGGTGAGACTGTGGAAAGATGTCATTCTTCTATTCAAAGGGTGATAAATAATTACAAAGAAACTAAACTATTCATATCTAAGCCGCGATCTGGTCGTCCATCCAAACTTACTGAACGAGAAAAGAGGTTTATGATTCAATCTGTTAAAAAGAATCCCAAGGTAACAGCCTCAAAAGTAGCAAACGATGTTGAAATTAATTTTGGAAAAGTTATTAGTAGTGATAGTGTTCAAAAATTGCTTAAAAAAATGATTACCATGGCCGTATAGCACCAAGAAAGCCATATATTTCACATAAAGAGAATAGCATTTGCTAAAGAGCATATAAAAAAGCCTCTAGACTTCTGGGAAAAGGTAAATTTTTCAGATGAGAGCAAATTTTGCCTTTTTGGTATAAAGGGAAGGCAAATAATGTGGAGAAAAGATGGCACTGCTCTTAATAAAGAACACTTATCTAGTACAGTGAAGCATGGTGGTGGTGTCATGGTTTGGGGATGCATGGCAGCAAAAGGTGTTGGCCAGCTGCATTTCATTGAAACAACTATGGATAAAAGGGGCTATTTGGACATCTTAAGAAGCAATTTACAGCAAAGTGCAATAAAATTGGGCCTTCAGGGTCAATTTATCTTTCAGCAAGATAATGACCCTAATCGTACCGCTGATATAGTGAAACTATGGCTTCTGTACAATGTTCCTAGGCAATTGCGAACGCCTCCTCAATCACCAGATCCCAATCCTATTGAGCATCTTTGGGGTTTACTGGAGAAAAAGATCCGACAACATCAAATAACTTCAAAAGCAATGCTTAAAGATGTTATGCAGCGGGAATGGAACAATATAACATACGAAGAAACTACAAAACTAGTTCAATCTATGCCAAAAAGATTAATGGAGATTCTAAAACGTAAATGCTATCCAACCAGCTATTAAACCTTTTAAAACATTCGATTTATAAATATATAAAACGTATTTTGAAAGGCGTACGCAGACTTTTTCGTACGTTTTTCAATGAATTTTTCTGTTTTTATTATCCTGTTGTTAACTGTGAATTACTTTTGCTTAAGTTTTACATTATTTTCTAAAGACTGATATGTATTTAATAAATAAAATTCGTTTTTGAAATAATATATATATATTTTTATAATTATTTTGTTTCTTTTTAATAGGCAAAGTTTATGTACGCAGACTTTTTATACCAAGTGATGAAAATTCAAAATAATTACTGTTTACATCATTATCTACATTTGTGGCGGATGAGGAAAAATGATAAAACAACGGATTTGCTTGGATCACAGGAGCTTTAGTGAATGTTTTATTAAGTATGTTTGCATCTACATTTATGTCTATGTTGTTCAACTGCTTGCCAATACCTATTTCGCGAATAGTATTACAGGTTTGTCGAGAATCAACTGCAGTACTGAATCGTGTGGAATAATATTCGGTTTTAACAAGTCTTATATGTTTATTAACGTTGTTTCTAGCAGCTGTGTATTGCAATTTTATATCGAAAGTTTTATACCTTTTCCACCTGGCATATGCCAAGTCCCTTTGATGTATAGCTTCTTTTATAGTGTCTGAAAACCATGGTTTATGTTTAGGTCGTATATTAGATATTACCCCAGGCAATGTTTGATGAATATTCACATAAATTATTAAAATCTAGGCTGTTAAAGTCACGTATTCATCAATACATTTTTTTTGTGGGGGAAGAGGGGCTCAAAATATTCCAACGAAATTTGTTCTAACTTTAAGCAAAATTCATTCAAACTAAAAAAGAATTTTGAAAATCGGTTCACAAATAGCAGAGTTATGGAATAGGGAAAAAAATTTCCCTGCCGATTTAAAAAAAAATTATAGGACCTAATTGCAGGCAAACCCTTTCAAACAAAAAAAGAATTTCGAAAATCAGTTTAAAAATGACCGAGTTAGGCGTGTACGATCATTCTCCTTCTCCTTCTTTTTTGAAGTCGGTTAAAAATGTTATTGTGCGATATCCATAAGAGATAGACGTATACCATAGCGGAGTTTTCTGTAGACCTTTTCAATGTGTACAATACTTAGCAATTATTTGGATAAATATCGTAGGGTTCAGCCGGTTTTTGCAATTTAAGCGGAAAAAAATTTAATTACTTACGACATCACATTAGAAACCTCAAAAATAACAGTATTTCCCCTCTATTTAATAGATGTTATTGTACATATAAACCTTCCTCTTCAATCACGTTATCTATTAAAAAAAACTGCATCAAAATCCTTTGCGTAGTTTTAAAGATTTAAGCATACATGGGGATATAGGGACAGAAAAAGCGAGTTTGTTTTATACTATGTAATGATGCATACATTCATATGTAGGTATGTATGTATATACATATGTATATAAAATTATTCTCAGTTTTTACAACAAAAAACTGAATATTAATCTTGCAACACAATTGGTAGCATATTGTTGTTGTTGTAGTTGTTCAATTCAACACAGAATACAAAAACTCTTACTTGGGGCCACACGTTCAATTTTTGCCTTTCAATCCCATTCAATTTTCAATACACTCACACTTTTTTTACTTACACACTTAAACTTTTTAAATTGAAAACTAGATTGCTATCAATTTCACCTATCCATTTAAATTCCAATATAATTTTCAATTTGAACGGCTGGTCAGAGCACACATTGATTGAAGCTAAAAATTTGAGTTGTTTCTTCGTTGGTGGCATTTAAAAAATGAAATTGACTATCAATTTGTGTAACAGCTATCAATTTCAAGGAATTTTGACAAATAGTATACGTATGTCAAGAAAATATTTTGACATAGTTAAAATCGTTATAAATTTTGATTTTTATCATAAATATTTCTATTTTATAGTAGTAAGTTATACGCAAAATTAAAAAGTGAGAGCATAAAAATTACATGATAGCCAAAAAAACTCAAAAATTTCTCTGTCAAGAAAATGTTTTTACATCCTTGTATTATATAGTAAGAAAATAGAAAAGATTTTAAGTTGTATAAAAATAATTTTTTTTTGGTTCCATTGGTATTAAATCGGCTTGTAAGACGACTTCTCATGGAAAAAAATTTTCTTTTCCAAATATTCCGCCGAAATTTCTCATATTCCCCTCGTATTACTGTTTTAACCCTACAAGCCTAACCTACACCTGCGAGGCGTACATAGATTTTAAAATTATCTTTCTCTTTTAAACTATCGAAGTTAACACCTCGTGCGTTTTAGTCAAGTCAGTAGTCGACTGTTGCTTGCCAATCGCGGTCTTGTAGCTGATCCAAACTCAACCACTTTTGGGTTTTTGACGTATAACACGCCTATGTATATCTATGCAGCTGGTTTTTATGTTTGCAAACTTTGATATTTTTTTTAGTGTGTGATAATAAATATGTTTGAGTTAATTTTATTATTATAATAATTATGAAGATTGTTTTTTATTAATAGTTTGTGTTCCAATATAATCTTTCATTGAAAACAAACTCTATAACTAAGTACAATAGCCCAGGGGCTTATTATTATATACGCCTCTGAGACGGCAGTGCCCCACAGCTGAATTCCATAGCACCATATTGGCTTCAAAAGCGACTTGTATATCAAAAGTTTGCAGTCTAGGCTGAGTGTTGAATTTCTGCCAATTAACCAATATATTTGAGTCAATTTAAGTTTCATTTGGGTTAACTTAGAGTCAATATGATATTTCCATGTAAGCCTTCGATCAAGGTGTATGCCAAGGTATTTGACTTGAGAATGTTGAGGAATATTTTGATTGTTGATTCGAATGGGGGAACAGGTATCTTTTCTTGGGGTAAACGTTATATGAACACACTTTTGTTCATTGACTTTAATTCTCCATAAGTTCAACCATATTTCAAGCTGGGTAATGTGTGCTTGGAGATTGCGGGATGCCTCATCAGGATTTTTGTGAATACTCAAACAGGCTGTATCATCGGCAAATGTAGAAGTGTGGATGTTATTGCTCACAGGCATATCACAAGTATATATTAGATACAAGACTGGCCCCAGAATACTACCCTGTGGCACACCAGAAGATATAGATTCGGGTACACTCATGAAGTCTCCTTCCACAACAGTAAACTTTCTATCAAGAATATAACTTTCCAAAAGCTTTTGTATATTTATTGGTAGGTATGTCTTCAATTTTAAAACTAGGCCTTTGTGCCATACTTTGTCAAATGCCTGAGAAACATCAATAAAAAGGGCAGAACAATACTTCTTTTCTTCAAAAGTCCTCCTTATAATTTGAACCAATCTATGCGTTTGCTCAATAGTGCTATGCTGACTTCTAAAGCCAAATTGATGGTCCGGGATGCACCCAGTATCAGCTAAAATTGTGGATAATTTAGTCATGAGCAGCTTTTCGAAAAGCTTTGAAATTGTTGAAAGTAAGCTTATAGGCCTATATGACTCAGCCTTGGTAAGATCTTTGCCTGGCTTTGGAATCATTTTAATCTTGGTAAGTTTCCAGTTATGTGGAAAATACTGCATTCGTAAAATGGCATTAAAAATAAATAGCAAAATTCTTATTGCAATATGAGGCAAGTTCATCAGCATCTTGTTACTAATACCATCAATACCTGGAGCTTTCTTAGGGTCGAGTTCAGCAACTATTTTTTGTAGTTCACGCATCTTAAACCTTAAGGGACGAGGGGGTAGAGAGACTACACTCGGTAAATCGGCAGCACCCGTACATGAATTGGGAGTGAATACAGATTTTAAATGCTCAGAAAATAAGTTACCTTTCTCACTATCGCTTCTTGCCCAGCCTCCAGTCGAAGTACGCAATGGTGATTTGAGATCAACGGGTCTTTTAAGATTTCTAGTAGCGCGCCATAAAGAGTAATTAGATGTTGACGTTACATCCAGACCTTCTAAATACTTTTCCAGTAATGCAGTCTTTTCCGACGATAGCAGCTCTTTGAGTCGTTTAGTACATTCTTTAAGTCTGATTTTATTTAGGGGTGATCGGTGTTGTTGCCATTCTCTTCTAGCTCTCCTTTTTTCACATACAAGACGTTCAATTTCCGTAGAATAAATTCTATTAAAGCATGTTCAGCAGCCTGTTTAATATATTCGTTAAGATTGGCAATATTAAATTCAATATCATCAGGTGATCTTAGCTGAATGTTTTCTACGCAGTGACTACTAATATATTTTTTGAATCCTAGCCAGTTGACCCTATTAATCGTTTTCGCATATGAGTTAGTTAAATCACTCCTTAGTGGGTTGAAAATTGTAGCTATTGTGGGAGAGTGATCGGAGGACAGATCTACAGAGCCCTCTACGTGAATTAAGTCCCTATGGATATTTTTCGTGACGCCAAAATCTATAACATCTGGAATTTTTCTTACGTCAGTAGGCCAGTAAGTAGGCTCCCCACTCGAAATGACATCTAAGCCCATTTTTGAAATTGTATTGAACAACGCTCTACCTCTAGGTGTAACAAGACGCGAGCCCCAGTACGTATGTTTTGCATTGTAGTCACCAGCTGCCACGAAACAAGATCCAAGCGATTTGTAGAACTTCTCATACTGATCTTCGGTAACTGAAAATCTGGGAGGTGAGTAAATTGATGATATCACGAAGTTCGCACAAAAATTTTCTACGAAAATATTCGTAGCTTGCATATATTCTTCACTAACGTTCTCAAGGATATAGTGCTTGAGTCTTGACTTAATTAGAATTGCTGATCCACCGCATGCTCTCCCTCTCGGGTCCTTTGAATCATATAGAGTGTAACCATTTATTTTAAAGCAGCTTCTCGAAGTCAAGTGAGTCTCAGAGACCATCATTATATCAATATTTTTTTCCGTGAGGAAGTGCTCAAGTTCATTTTTATGTTGGCGAATGCCGTTTGCGTTCCACAAACATAGTTTTAACGTGTTCATGGTTTGTTGACTAATGCTTGAAGCAGAGTATTCTGCATTCTCAGCATTTCTTGCATCATGCTAGTCATATTTGTTGTAAAGTTGTTTATAGTTAGCACCAGATTCTCAATAGTAGCTTCAAGACGACTAAAGTTAAAAGTAGAGTTTGCATTCGTTGAATTACTTGGCGGTGGAACATTTTGTGTGGGAATAGAACTAGTCTTAGCAGCATCGGCATACGATATACGTGAAGTAACTAGTTGGCTAGTTTGAGGAAGAGTGGCGGAGTAAGCATTTGCTGATTGAACTGGAGCTAATTTAGATTTTTGACCCATAGCCTGTTTAACGAAAGAATATACAGGGCATCCTCTGTAGTTAGCAGTGTGATTACGTCCACAATTACTGCATTTCTTTTCTGCTTGTACTTTTGGCTTGGTACAGTTAGCAGTACCATGCAATTCACCGCAGATAACACAAACTGTAGGTAATTTGCAGTAGGTTTTTGTGTGGCCATATTCTTGGCAATTATGGCACTGTACAGGACCTGAACGCTTACGTGGCTCTTCAACTGTGAGTTTTCGGTGTAAAAGGTATTTTAGACTATAAATTGGGTGCGTCTCATTTTTCTTTAACTGTATATCATTCGACTCCAGTTCAACACGAAATAGAGGCTGGGGAATCTTCTCTCTATTGATTATATTGGTAACATTTTTTACCTTAAATCCTTGTTCGATAAGTGCACATTTTACTTCTTCAGGCTCAACATATGAATCTATGCCCTTTAATACTATTTGTAGGCCTTTAGCACTCTTAAGTTGATATGTGTAAAAATTTGTTTTATTTTTTCAAACTCACTAACAATTTTTCGGAAATCTTTTTCATCATATATTTGGATTTTAGTTTCATCAATATTACCTCGTTTAATTGGAATGATGTGAAAAGTATTTTCACCAATGGTCGACAGTAGATTTTTTAGAAGCGCGTTTGAATTTTTTTCTCTCAGATAAATAGGTGGTGGCTTAAAAGACTTTTGCGATGATGCAGCGGGCTTGTCGTGTTTGTCTTGCAATAATGAAAAACGATTTTGACGATTGATAGAAGATGTGCTGTTATCCCTAGACATCTTTGGGGCGGATCCAATTTTAGTAGAATTTGGGCTTCGCCCGCGCTTTAAAATGGTTATATATCTGTCCATTCCTACTTGTACCTTTGGTTTTGTACTACTGTTGTCTTCAGTAACAACTTGTTTAATTGTTGACCACGAGCCCGAAGCGGATGATATCGCTGAGTTAAATGTAGAAGTACTAGGCAATAATGTCAACGAATCACTAGTTGTCATTGGACAAAGCGAAGTTGATCGCTGACGAAAAATTGGCTTAGCCGTTAAAAAAAGTCTATCATTAGGTTTTTTATCTATTTTGTTTAAATAAAGAGCATCAGAACTCACAGTAAGTCTATCATCAGATTTTTTATTTTTATTGTTATCATTAAGATCATCAAAGCTCACAGTAAGATAGGCATTTCTGCCGTTATAACTCACTTCACAATTATTTGTTTTTGAGGTACTAATATAGAGTATTCCTCAAGGGCACTTTGTTAGTGTATTCCTCAAGGGCACTTTGAGTTATTTTGTTTACGGTTGTTTTTGTTTTTTTTTTTTTTTTTTAGTTATTACTGTCTATGTAAAAAATATTAGCAAAGCAAAATAAAAAAAGCTTATTTATCAAAGTTAATGTACAACGAATATTATGTACAAATATTTTTTTTATGGTTTTTTTTTGTTTAGTATGTATGTAAAAAAATCCGCTAATACGTCTGTTCACTTTGAAGGTACAACGAGAACTGAATAATAATAAAATAATGAGGAAAATAACTAACAAAATACCAACAATTTTATGTAACAAAATTATATTTATATGGAAATTTTTTATTTCAAGCATGTACAATAAGAGCTTATATATATTAAATTATTTCATATACATATATATACATATATATAGCAAAAAAAATAAATAAACAAAAAATAACTATGGGCTTGAAGGCCAACTTTGAAGGCCGGACGCAGCACCCAATACACAACTTATCGGTATGAAATTTTGTTGTATATTTTTTTTACATAAAACTGAACCGATTTAGTGAGTAAGAGTAGAAGAAATAAGAAATAACGGCCACCCTAATGTGCATACATAAATACTTTTTCGTAAACGTGCCTGGTCGTGATAAGTTGCAAACCACTCGTGCGTGATTAAGATTATTCGTGAGCTTGCGTGATCGTGAAAATTTTTCAAGATCATTTGTGCGTGAAAGTGCGTGAATAAATTATTTTTCTGCGTGAGCGTGAGTGTTGTGAGTCAAGAAATGCTCACGTGCACATCTCTATTTAATAATACAAAAATGCTAATATTACTTCATTTCAATAAACACTGAATTGAATTCAAAATGATGTGTTAAGTTTTTTAAAGGTGAATAAATGCATTCAAGAAACCATCATACTAGATCAGTGGTAATTATGAGTAAGAAATTCTGTTCTAGCATTAAGTCATAATCTCCAGATGATTTTAGTACCTTAAAATTGTTTGTTCCGTTTCTTTATTTTCTATGCTCTGGAGACTCAGGGGCTGGAGAGTCTGATTTTCACCACTCAATGCCAGTATTGACTTTTTGAAATGACAAAAGCAAATATATCTGAAAGTGCAACAAGTAAAGAGAAATGTCAAAAATACCCTCGAATTTTTATTTCATGACTATTGTTTTACCCCGCAAGCTTTTCATCACCTCTCACAAACAAACTAAAAAAGCCTGCCTGCAAGGTAAGCAAAAAAGGCAGAGTGAGTGTAAATTTTGTTTTATGGATAAACATTTTTACCACAGGCTTATAAAGCTCAAAATGTCATTTCACTAATTTGTTCTTGAAAACTAAATTAAGATTTTGTTTATTAATACGGCTGTAAAAGTTGTGCAAACGTTCGTTGATTTTTTGTACTGGTTTTATATATTAATTTTGTTCAGTGTATAAGATAGCCTGTCTTACAGCCTGTTTTTCGAAAATGAACAAGTGTATGCGTGCGTTAAAATAACGAATGAAATCATGTTTACGTTTTGGTAACATTTATTAATTTTGATGTGAGTGACAACAAAAGAGCTTTCAGTTTTTCACACTCATAAAATTTCTTATGTAAAGTGAATTAATTAATTTTTATTTAAGTTAAAAAAAATTAATTTTACTAGAAAGTGTGAATGACTTTTTCTATAATCTGATTGAGTTAACTTTTTCAAGACTTCCGTACAAAGGAACAATGTTTCCCTTGTTTCTGTAATTTTTCTGTCTAAAATCAACACCAAATTCAGTATACACAAATAATTTTTGCTTTATTTTCCATAATTTAACAAATCACAAAAAATTTTAGTATTGAGTCAAAATAATATAAGTTCTAATAAAGAACGGAAAATACGAAATGCAATGAAAATCTGTTTAAATGTGTAAATGGTTTTCTATTCTAATTGAATGCTAAAATCAATTTAAAAAATGCTTACGCCTTTGTTCATAAAACTTAAAATAAATTTAAAATGAATTTTATTTAAAATTTTTCATCGAAAAATCTAAAAGTTTGAAATCGTCAATTTCCAAATTGTGTACTTCTAAATTCGGATGCTAGACCAAATACTATTAATTTGTACTTTCTAAATTTGAACTTAAGCAGGCGTACCATATGTTTTAACATCTGAACTCACAAGAAAACGTGTGAAAACGATGTGAAAGCCAGAACACACGCGATTTATTATATAAAACAAACGAATTTCAAATTACCCGTAAATTACACCTGAGAGCAATTACCCACGCGCTACTCCTGCACATAAAAATTACACCTGATTCGGGTAATTACCCGCGATTCGGCAACACTGGTCAAAACAAAAGCTTTAGAAAATGTTCTATAAAAATCAACTTTTAAACGTTATCGTTTATAAATGAAACATAAAAACGAAAGGGCTTATGTTTTCGAAAAACATGCAGTTAGTGCGTATTTATTTTCTTTGAACAACCCAGTGATTTTTACTTTACATTCGCTTTAAGAGTTAAGGTAGAATTAGCCGAACGTCCACGTAAGCTAATGAAACAGCTGATCGTTTTTGTTGATTGAAAACAATGCAAACGCTTACCGAAATTTGCTGTAACATTGACGGCACGTCTCAACCTGTATAAAATAGAATTTCCTAATGCTATGTTTAGACGACGAGTTGAATCACCTGCTTTGCTCTCTGAATCATGTTTATGAATCATGCTGTTTAGACTATGCATTCGTGCTTCGTGTGCAGCGTGCCAATTTAGTGCTTTTCGTACTAGATTTAGAGTTTTTTAATTCATAACAGTGCGGAATTTTTCAAATTGTTGCTTAAACAAGTAAGAGTGCTATATTCGGCTGTGCCGAATCTTATATACCCTTTAGCAAAGTACGTACATATAAATACTATACAGACACATACATACATATTTGTTTTGTGAAAAAATTTATAATTTTTTTCTCTAAAGCAATTAATAGTAAGTGACTTTTCAGTATTTTTCGATTAAGGATTTTGATTCAATTATTTTATTTTCGATATTAGCAATATTTGAATATTTTACTCTACACTCTGTGGTTAAGATATATTTTAGATTCACTATTATTTTAGTCAACATCGACGTCACGTCAATACAATACCAAAAAATTGGGGCTTCTTTACTTGCTCTCGAGATGTTCAAAAACCGTGCTGCTATTTATGGCCTGTCCCACGATGTCACAAGAAAACTTAAGCGAAAGAAAGTAAGTCACCCACTTTCGTTCGACGTAGCGTCCCACTTTCTTTCGACTTATCGTTCGCATGAGTTACGTCCGCAACGTAAGTCTTTTACTCATTGTCAAATTGGCTATGCTACCACATCAACGATTGTAGAAATTAATCGCCAAGAATATGAAAAAAATCGCTTGAATGTTAATATTTTGCTATAAAAAATGCAACTATGTGGTAGTTAAACTTGGGACAAATGACAACAATTGACAAATAAAAAATGTAAGCAAAAAAATATAAACAAAACTATATTATAGTGGTGAAAAATTCATGAGACATTTTGTGCATATTTATCTATTATATATTATATATTTTACAAACAAACCAAAGAGTGATTAGTGCTTTTGCAATTGCAAGATATGAATGTGTCATTTGCGTTATATTTCATAGATGAGGATGAGGAGCAGGAACAGGTGTCTCGTAGGCAATTACGAGATGGTTCTAATGTTCTCCATATGCCAACAAATCAGTAAGTACATAAAAATATTCATGAGTCTATAAATAAATTGCAATAAGCATACTGTATTAAATATATGTACATACGTATATAATTATGAATGTACATACAATACATATGTATGTAGTATGTATGCAGGCACTAATTGTTTTGTATTAGATTTATTGCAAATTTTCGGGTATCTAAGGAAATATTTGTAATGATACTACACACTTTGGAGCCGAAATGGACAACAGCGTTCCGATGTACCCAAATCCGTCCGGATGTAAAATTGGCAACTTTTCTGCGTTTCTTGGCCACGGGAAGCTATCAGCGAACGATTGGCAACGAAAGTGTTTCTTCAACTTCCAAGTCTTCTGTCAACCGCATAATCAGTGAGTGTCTTCAGCTGTTCGAGGACTGGATATGCCCAAAATGGATACAAATGCCACGGCCCGAAGAAGAACGGGAGATAATTGAGCAAATTTTTGACAGAACTGGTTTTCCAGGCGTAATAGGGTGCGTTGATGGAACGCATATTCGTATCAAGTCCCCAGGCGACGATGTCAAACGTTTATATTATAATCGAAAGGGGTATTATAGTATAAATGCAATGATGGTAAGTATATTACATATCTGCGCTTTGATAATATTTGCAATCCTTCATAAAATTTGATTTTTTAGATTTGTGATCAAAAGATGAATGTATTGTTTGATGACGCTAGGCATCCCGGCTCTAATCACGACTCATTCATATTTGAGCATAGTTTGGTAAACGAAAAACTAGAAAATGATTTTAATAGTGGAAAGCGAAATGTGTGGATTTTAGGTAATATATTATTTTTTTAAAATATATGTATAAATAATTATATTTATAAGAATGTGCAGATATAAATACTTTAAAATTTTGTACTTTGTTGTAGGGGACAGCGGTTACAAATTAAACCATTCTTAATGACACCATTCCGAAATCCAAGTGATGTTAATGAAAGGCGGTACAATCAAAAACATACCAGCACACGTAATGTAGTGGAGAGATGCTTTGGCCTGATGAAAAATAGGTTTCGCTGCATTATTGGATCTCGAGGACTCCACTATAGCCCTGATAAAGCAACCAAAATCATCAACGACTGTTGTGCCGTACATAATATGTGCATAAAATATAATTGTACTGAAGAGCCAATAGAGTTTGATGACGAAAATTCTCCAAACTCTGATGACATCGTCGAAGAAGAAGGAAGTATTGCCCACACAATCCGGAGAAACATTGCAATGAATATGTGAAGAAGTTATAATCGCCCTGTGGTCTAAATTTGACCACTTCACACGTATGTGAATTTTGAAGAAACATTTTATTTATCTTTCGAAACATATACATATTTATGTTTCACCTAGATACATACATAGTAAGTGACTTTTCAGTATTTTTCGATTAAAAAATTTTATTAAATAATTTTACATTCATTCTTATTTCAGTCAACATCGACGTCACGTCAATACAATACCAAAAAATGGAGCTTATTTACTCGCTCTCGAGATGTTGAAAAATCGTGCTGCTATTTAATAACTCTAAAATATTCTTAGTATTGCACCTCCATACCAAGTAAACTAACTTGTTTTATATTTTCCCGTATTTAATAATCATTGATGTTGCAAAACTGCTTAGTGTCTTGATTTAAAGTTCCCATTGCAAATGGTATACATCGTGGTATTATGTAAACGTTTTATTCCTACAGGATTTTTTTGAAATTTGTTCAGCAGAACAAATATATAATTATAATTATAATTTTTTGATTTTTTAGTTTTACCGTTTTTGAAAATTTCAAGAATTTTGCTCTTACGGTTTCCAAGATACAGCAAGTTGTCAAAATTGCATTAACTGATGGAACACCTTTAATTTAAATTTTTGAAATTTTAGTGTTAATTTTTGTAGTCTGTATAAAAATACATTAACCTTACAAATTTCAAGTGTATATATGTATATACGTACATACAATTGTATGTATGTATATTATTTGGGATTTTAACATTTTTTTTAAAGGGTATAAAAAGTACGACAATAAATGCATATTTGTTTCGTTTTTTATAATTCAAAATATTTATTTTCATATTTTATATATTCATTGCACTTTTTATTATTTTATTCCATGTAATATTAATTTGTTGTTTTTTTTTTAATTCACTGACTTCAATAAACGTACATATGTATGTACATACGAGTAACTTATTTTTTTATAATACATATCTAGGTTTCATGTTCTTTTTTAAAAAATATAAAAGTATAGCTACGTGCGTTTGTATTTTAGGTGACGATATGTACTTACATTCATACCTGTGAATATGACAAATTTGTCTCAAAAATTAAATGCAAACTAAAACTAATTAATAAGCATTTCTATATAAATATATGTATATTTTTATGTGTACATATACATATCGTTACCTTAATATAAAAAGGCCCAAACTCATTATTTTTTGGAAATTGGTTTTTTTATATTTCGATAGGAGGACATCTAATCTATCGAAAATTGCAATAATCTCAATTAAAAAATAATAATAATAATAAATAAAATATTGTGATTACAAAAATAGTTTTTCGTGCTTAGTATAATTAACTAAGTATGAATTAATGATATTGTACTGAAGAAACAGTTTTTGTAATCACAATCAGACATTTGATGAAAACCGATTTAGACACGAAACCAGTTTAAAGACGATTATAGGTGTGATGGTGTTTGTTACAGACTTCTTGTAAATAATTTTAAAATGTGATTCTTATGGTTTCTTGAATAGTTTTTGATACATTTTATTTCACAGCTTTATTATATTGCTTATGTATATATTATCTTCTAGTGTGCTTTCTAAAAGTCGGTATTGTGAAATTGGCTTAAAAATTATTTCGAAATTTATCGGAATTCATCACACATTTTCAAAACCGTCGTTTTGAAATCATTTCAAAAACTATACTTTTCCAAAGCATACATATTGTTACCGTAATATAAAAAGGTCAAATTCATTATCTTTTTGACTATTTGGATCCGTTAGATGTTCTTCGATCGAAATACACGAAAAACTCGATTTCAAAAAAAAAAATGAGCTAGGGCCGTTTTATTTTAAGGTCGCGATATATACATATATTAAAACAATTTCAAAACCATGGTTTTGAAAATGTGTGATGAATTCCGATCAATATATAATATAAGATAATACATACATAAGCAATATAATAAAGATGTGAAATAAAATTTATCAAAAATTATTCAAGAAACCATAAGAAACTCATTTTAAAATCATTTACAAAGCGACATTAGCAAACACCATTCCATACAACATATGTACACATACATATATGTAAGTAAATATATAAATTAACTCATTTTTTTAATAAATCAACTAATGATTCCAGGAAATTTAAAATTTTTTCTTGAGTTTCGTTGGATTTCCTGGCCGCTTCCGCCTGAACTAAAGCGGCGTTTGATATATCTTTTATAGAGGCAACTATATTTTGAGTAGCTTCAGCTAATGTTTTGATTGCATTAGCTTGCTCTTTTTCTGCAGCAGCCGTCTCTTCACTGACCTTAAGCTGACGGCGAATTAGATGTAATTGATTGTCGCTTCGACGTTTTCTTTTTTTGGCCGAAGAGCAACTTGGAAGTTCATCGTCGCTATCTTCGAATGGTTTTGGGCGTTTTTGACTTTGTGGCGGTTGGCTTTGCCGAGTTGTTTGCTGCAATTGCTGAATAGGTTCCTTCTCTTGCTGCCTTGATGGAGAGATCACCGCTACTACCTTGTTACTCCTAGGTGGTGTATCGTTTATTTCAATGAAACAATTATCAATTTTGTCAGCGCTTTTTGAACTATTTTTATCTAGAACTCCAAACACCTTGCCACCAGGTGCTGCAGCTTTAGATAAAAACAATATTTTGTCCACTGTTTGTTCCAACTCAGATAAAGAGTTAACACGATATAGACCACCACCAGTTTCACATATGCTCTTATGGTTCTCAGCTATTTTCTTTTTTGTGCGAGATTTCAAGTCTGCCCAGGTCTTCAAATAAACAACACATTATATATTTCTACATACATATGTACATACAAAATAATAAAAATTAAATACCTTTTTCCATTCAGCAACGGAACGTAAAGGAGGACCCAGTGAATTCAATTTTTTTGCCAATATCATCCATTGCTCTTCCGTGGACATCTTTGTGCCCCCAAAAACCACTGTTCCTCTTGCTAATTCCGGGTGCTCCTCCATATACTCAACTAATGCCTGTAGTTGGCTAAAGGTTGATTTTTTAATGCTACAAATAATTTATTTATTGATTAAATGAACATATTTAAATGCTATTGCATTAGTTTTTACCATTTATTTTCCATTTTACGAAAATTTTTTCCTATTTTTTTAACTTGTTAGCACAACGACAACTTACACATTAGTTATGTATGCACCCACTACTAATTAGAATTGGGGACAATTTTGTTTTGAGCAGTTTTTCGAAAAGCTTTGACATTGTAGATAGTAGACTTATTGGCCTATATGACTCAGCCTTTGTTATATCTTTGCCCGGCTTTGGAATCATTTTAACCTTGGCAAGTTTCCAGTTGTGTGGATAATACTCCAGTCGTAAAATTGCATTAAATATGAATAACAGGATTCTCATTGCAATACGAGGCAAGTTCATCAGCATCTGATTACTAATTCTATCAATACCCGGAGCTTTCTTCGGGTTGAGTTCGGCAATTAATTTTTGTAAATCACGCGTCTTAAACTTTATGTGTTGAGGGGGTAGAGCGACTATATTCGGCAAATCAGCAACACCAGTACATATATTTGGCGTAAAAACGGATTTTAAGTGCTCAGCAAATATTTTACCTTTTTCAGTATCGCTTCTTGCCCAACCTCCGGTAGATGTGCGTAGAGGTGGCTTATACTTAACGGGTGTTTTAAGCTTTCTGGCAGCGCGCCACAAGGAGTAATTAGACGCCGGTGTAACATCAAGACCCTCCAGATAATTTTTAAGAGATGCAATTTTCTCAGATGCAAGCAACTCTTGGAGTCGTTTAGTGCACTCTTTAAATCTGATTTTATTTTGTGGTGATCTGTGCTGTTGCCATTCCCTTCTAGCCCTTCTTTTTTCACGTACGAGACGTTCAATGTCTGTAGAATAAATTTTATTAAACCCAATCTGCGGATGGGAGATAGTGGCATGTTCAGCAGCCTGTTTAATATTCTCGCTGAGATTGGCAATGTTCGATTCAATATCATCGGGTGTTCTAAGCGTAATGTTTTCCGTACAATGACTGCTGAGATATTTTTTGAACCCCAGCCAATTTACACGATTGATCATCTTCACATATGGGTCAGGTAAGTTACTTCTTAATGGGCTACAAATTGTGATGATCGTCGGGGAGTGATCGGACGAGAGATCAAGAGAAGCTTGAACTTGAATTAAATCCCTAGAGATATTTTTTATGACGCCAAAATCTATAACATCCGGAATTTTTTTGTATGTCAGTAGGCCAATAAGTGGGCTCCCCACTCGAAATGACATCCAAGCCCATTTTTGAAATAGTGTTGAACAATGCTCGACCTCTGGGTGTAACAAGGCGCGAACCCCAGAACGTATGTTTCGCATTGTAGTCTCCAGCTGCTACAAAACAAGGTCCAAGAGATTTGTAGAAATCCTCATATTGATTCTCAGTGATTGAAAATCTGGGAGGGGAGTAAATTGATGATATAACGAAATTTGAACAAAAACTTTCAATGCCAATATTTGTTGCTTGTAGGTATTCTTCACAAATGTTATCAAGAACATAGTGCTTGAGTCTTGACTTTATTAGAATTGCTGATCCACCGCAAGCCCTTCCTCTAGGGTCCTTTGTATCATATATAGTGTAGCCATAAATTTTAAAAAGACTTCTCGAAGTCAAATGAGTCTCAGATACTAACATTATATCAATATTTTTTTCCGTGAGGAAGTGCTCAAGTTCATTTTTATGTTGGCGAATGCCGTTTGCGTTCCAGAAACATATTGTTAACGTGTTCATGGCTTATTAAGTATTGCTTGAAGCAGAGTATTCTGCATTCGCAACATTTCTTGCATCATGGTAGTCATATTTGTTGTAAAATTGTTTATAGTTTGCACAAGATTTTCAATAGTGGCTTCAAGGCGATTATAATTAAAGTTTGAGTTTGTATTTGTAGAATTATTTTGCGGTGAAACATTTTGTGTCGGAATAGAACTAGCCTCAGCAGCATCTGCATACGATACACGGGAAGTAACTGGTTGGCTCATTTGCTGAAAAGTGGCAGAGTAAACGTTTGCTGATTGAGCTGGAGCTAATTTAGGTTTTTGCACCATAGTCTTCTTTACAAAAGAGTACACACGACAACCTCTGTAGTTAGCGGTGTGATTACCTCCACAATTACTGCATTTTTTATCACTTTGATCTTTTGGTTTGTTGCAGCTAGCGGTGCCGTGTAATTCGCCGCACACAACACAAACAGAGGGTAAATTGCAGTATGTTTTTGTATGGCCATATTCTTGGCAATTATGGCACTGTACAGGACCTGAACGCTTATGTGGCTCTTCAACTGTGATTTTTCGGTACAAGAGGTATTTTAAATTATAAATTGGATGCGTCTCATTTTTTTTCAATTTTATATCATTAGGTTCTAGTTCAACACGAAATAGGGGTTGGCGAATCTTTTCTCTATTTATTATATTGGACACATTTTTTACCTTGAACCCCTGGAGGACGAGTGCATCTTTTATTTCTTCGGGGGCAACATAAGAATCTATGCCCTTCAATACTATCTGCATGCCTTTAGCGCTCTTAAGCTGGTATGTGTAGAAGCTTGTTTTACTTTTTTCAAATTCAGCAACCATTTTGCGGAAATCAGTTTCGTCATAGATTTGAATTTTCGTTTCATCGATATTGCCATGTTTTATTGGAACAACGTGAAATTTATTCTCACCAATTACCGAAATTAATTTTTTAATAAGGGCATTTGAATTTTTTTGTCTCAAATAGATTGGTGGCGGCTTGGATGTTTTGTTCGAGGATACCTCGGGTTTGTCGTTGTCATCTTGAAAAATTTTAAAGCGGTTTTGGCGATTAGTTGAGGCTGCGCTGTTATCCCTAGACACTTTTGGAGCAGATGAGATTTTTGAAGAATTCGGGCTTCGCCCGCGCTTTAAAATTATAATGTATCTGTCCATTCCAACTTGTACCTTGAGTTTCGAGCCGCTGTTATCTGTAGTGATAACTTTGTTAAGTGATAAACACGAGCCTGAAGGGGATGATATTACTGACTTATATGAAGAAGTACTGGGCAACTGTAATGTTAATGCATCATTACTATTTGGCATTGGACAAAGCGAAGTTGATCGCTGACGAAAAATTGGCGTTGCCGTTAACAAAAGATTTTCATCAGATTTATTTTTTATATTTTTTTCATTCAGAGTTTCAGAACTCACAGTAAAATAAGCATTTCTGCCGTTAGAACTCACTTCAAGTTTTTCTGTATTTGAGGAATTCATACAAAGAATTCCTCAAGGGTTATTCGTTTATGTTTTTTTTTATTTTCAGTATTTTTTGTTTTTGTTATTTATGATTGTTTGTTTGACTTTGAGGTATTCCTCAATGTCACTTGTTTAAGTTTTTTTTGCGGTTTTTTTGTTTTTGTTATTTTTACTATGTAAAAAATATTAGCAAAGCAGAAAGCTTATTTATTAAAGACAGTATGTATGTACCTATTACGAATAATATGTACTACTAATATTTTTTTTTTGTATATGTAATTTTTGTTTGTTTGGTAAGTAAGTAAAATTCCGCTATTCGACTGTTCGCTATGAAGGTACCACGAGAACTGATAAAAATCATATATAAGCCATTAGTTTTTCTCTCCTTAATTCTGTTCTGTTGCGTACACATTCCTCGATGCATGTCGTTATTCACTTTATGAATGCGATGGTAGAACTATAGCTAAAACCTTACAACAATTACGCCCGGGAACTGATATTGTATTATTTTTTTATTATTATTATGCTTATAAACGTTAAAAACCGAAAAGTTGTTCCCACTTTCCCGGGAAACGAAAAAATCCGGGAAAAGAAAAACTCTAATAACAATGGACGATGCAAAACTCATCACTTTAGTGGAAAACTGTGATCATTCTGGTCCGAAACAACTGATAATTTATTACAGAAAAAGTAACTATTAAAATTTAGAAATAGAACGGCACAGCACAGAGCAGCAAAAGAAGTAAAGACTAATGAAGTCTTAAGGAGCTACAGTAGGTTACGTATAACTTAACATAAATAGTTCTTTTGTATTAAATTTCTTAAAGTGAGTATTTGTGCATTCGAAATTAATACAGCAAAAAAAATATCGATATATCGAAATATCGATGTTTTCAAAAAATATATATCGATACTGTTCAAAAACATCGATACGATATATATCGATACATTTTCTTCATTTGCCCATCCCTAGTACATACATACAACAAACCCATGCTATTTATCAAACGCATATTTACTTATTTAAATAATACCTACTACATAGTATGTACATATGTATGTATGTATATAAGAACATTGCAAACGAATTTCTATTTATTACTATTAATGCAATAGGCATTTGAATCTACATATACACATATCTACATAAGCATGTACCTACATTTTTATATGTATGTATGTATATCATGAACACGTGCATTCTTTAATACAATACTTTATTAGTATACTAGCGGCCCGCTCCGGCTTCGCACGGGTATATGAAATCAACAATGTATTTAAGGTATTTAATAAGATAAGGCTTAATGCTGTACTGGTTAAATCGCTTCGAAAATTAGCCATTATTTGTCGTAAAAAGTAAATGCCAAAATAGTTCTGGCAAAAAAAAATGACTCCAATACTAAGAATCAATCCAAAAGATTACAAAACGAACGCAAGTATGAAAATAATATTGAAACAAAAAGAAAAGAATTTTAGAAATCAGTCCATAAATAGAGAAGTTATGTTTTTTTTTTATTTTATTTATTTATTTACTTATTGGTTTATTTCCTGTACAACAAGAGTTAATCTTATATTTACAGTGCAGAAACGGATTTGGTAAAAAAAAAATAAAAAATTAAAAGCATTTGTAATTATTACATTCGAATTAGAAGTTAATTAATAAAAATATATAAAAAATATAATTAAAAAAACAAATGTATATGTATGTATGTATATTAGAAGATTGCACATAATATAATATAAAAGAATTACCTACACATTTTTATTTAAAAGAGTTAACTACAAATCTTTTGAAACTATTAGCGTTGCTGTTCATTTGCTGACATAGTGGAAGATTATTCCAAAGTCTAGCGGCATGCACATAAAACTGCCATTCGGAGACCAGGTATTGATGTCGAGGTATTATAATGTTTCGGTTTCGTGGTGATTGACAAAAAGGTATACTTTCAAAAATGTATTTGGGAGTTTGAGTGTGTATCATTTTATGCAGAAAAACCAGAGTGCGGATTTTTAACAGGCTATCGAAGCTTACACCATAAAAGTTCTTATGTGTAGTTTACACAATGAAAGCAAGCGACTTGTCTAGAAAATTTGTATAGGAATCACTCAAAAATTTTAGTGCTTTTCATACATTATTTCCAGACAAGTCGCTTGCTTGCATTGTGGAAACTACACATTAGAAACAGAGGAAACATGATCAGATCTTCTCAATCCATACACATACCGTATAATATTGTTAAATAAAACATTTAATTTTCTTCGACTAACAGAGTCGCAGTTTGCAAATAATTCACATCCATACAATAAGGAAGGAATCAAATATGTCTTGGCAAGCAAGATTCTAATTCTGATAGGTGTAAAGTATTGTGTAGACCAGAGCGCTCGTAACTTAAAATACGATTGACCAACCAGTGAGTTTACATGATCTGTCCAAGTTAAATGGTTATTAAAAACTATTCCTAAATTTTTTGCCCTCTTAACGATTTTAATTTTCTCACCATTTAAAACGATATCCCCAGAAATACAAGGATCTATAGCTTTTTTACAGATTACAATACATTTAGATTTTTTAGGGTTCAAACAGAGCCCATTTGCATTAGCCCAGATATAAATTTGATTTAATTCATTATTTAACTGTGAGATACCTGTGGCAATGTTTTCAGCTGCGATACTTAAAGTAAGTTGTATGTCATTTGCATAAAGGTGGATATTACACTTTGAAAGAATTTTTGGCAAGTCATTTGCATATATTGAAAATAAAAGCGGACCTAAGATAGAACCCTGAGGCACTCCTCTTTTAAGTGTTAATTTGTCTGACCAAATATTATTTGCAAGAACCGATTGTGTTCGATTTGAAAGGTATGATGAAATAAGTTTAACTGATGTAGCTGAAAATCTAAAAAAGTGTTTTAATTTGTTAATTAATGTGGCATGGTCTACCGTGTCAAATGCCTTGGAGTGGTCAAGAAGTTCCAAGAATTTATGTTCCCCTTCTCCAAACCCTGCCGTATGTGTTCACCTACTTCAACAAGAGCCGTAACGCAGCTATGACTTTCGCGGAAACCAGATTGTTTAACAGAAAGCATGTTGTTGATATTTATATATGAAATCATTTGCTTATACAAAATTTGTTCCAGTATTTTCGAAAGAAAGCATAAGATGGCTATAGGTCTGTATTCACCATTTTCTTTGGGTAAAGGAATAATTTTTGCATGTTTCCAATTTGAAGGAAACGTAGAAGACGTAATAATATTGTTTAAAAGGTGAGTGACGTATGTGGGAAATAGAGGCATAAGTATTCTCATAAATTTAGGATGTAAGTTGTCAGTTCCCACTGCGTTTGGTTTTATTAGTGAACACGTAGACATAACGTCAAATTGTGATATACTAGGCATAAAAAGTCTGCGTACATATGCTTAGAATAGTCTTATTTTCCAAATTATTGTTAAATACTAAAACACCTAATCTAAATTAGGGTTTTTTTAACAGACTAACTCCTTACTAATTTATTTATGGCAACTCTGTTTCACAATGACCGGTAACATTCATTTTATCGATCTTAAATTGGGAAAAGTTCCATCTCTAGCTAAGAAAAAGTCTGCGTACATAAATAATCTAACGGGATTATTTAAGTTGTAATTATTCGTTGCATATAGTTTTTGTTTAAATTCGTCTTCTTACGTGTATTTGGTGTATTTAACAAACATTTTAATTGCATAGTTGTTATGGATCGCAAAGAAAAAGATATAAGTCCCGCAGAACTGGAAAAAAAACAGAAAGTTTTAGAAAGATCGGTGAGACTGTGGAAAGATGTCATTCTTCTATTCAAAGGGTGATAAATAATTACAAAGAAACTAAACTATTCATATCTAAGCCGCGATCTGGTCGTCCATCCAAACTTACTGAACGAGAAAAGAGGTTTATGATTCAATCTGTTAAAAAGAATCCCAAGGTAACAGCCTCAAAAGTAGCAAACGATGTTGAAATTAATTTTGGAAAAGTTATTAGTAGTGATAGTGTTCAAAAATTGCTTAAAAAAATGATTACCATGGCCGTATAGCACCAAGAAAGCCATATATTTCACATAAAGAGAATAGCATTTGCTAAAGAGCATATAAACAAGCCTCTAGACTTCTGGGAAAAGGTAAATTTTTCAGATGAGAGCAAATTTTGCCTTTTTGGTATAAAGGGAAGGCAAATAATGTGGAGAAAAGATGGCACTGCTCTTAATAAAGAACACTTATCTAGTACAGTGAAGCATGGTGGTGGTGTCATGGTTTGGGGATGCATGGCAGCAAAAGGTGTTGGCCAGCTGCAATTCATTGAAACAACTATGGATAAAAGGGGCTATTTGGACATCTTAAGAAGCAATTTACAGCAAAGTGCAATAAAATTGGGCCTTCAGGGTCAATTTATCTTTCAGCAAGATAATGACCCTAATCGTACCGCTGATATAGTGAAACTATGGCTTCTGTACAATGTTCCTAGGCAATTGCGAACGCCTCCTCAATCACCAGATCCCAATCCTATTGAGCATCTTTGGGGTTTACTGGAGAAAAAGATCCGACAACATCAAATAACTTCAAAAGCAATGCTTAAAGATGTTATGCAGCGGGAATGGAACAATATAACATACGAAGAAACTACAAAACTAGTTCAATCTATGCCAAAAAGATTAATGGAGATTCTAAAACGTAAATGCTATCCAACCAGCTATTAAACCTTTTAAAACATTCGATTTATAAATATATAAAACGTATTTTGAAAGGCGTACGCAGACTTTTTCGTACGTTTTTCAATGAATTTTTCTGTTTTTATTATCCTGTTGTTAACTGTGAATTACTTTTGCTTAAGTTTTACATTGTTTTCTAAAGACTGATATGTATTTAATAATGGCCTAATTTTGTAAAACTAAACGAATTTTCGTTTTCGTTTCTGGTTGGAACGAAAACAAAAATATTTTAAATTTTGTAAAACGATACGTTGTTTTCGTTTCTTGTCAAAATATTATAATTGAAAAATATATTATTCATTATAAAAAGCTGAATATAAAAATATTTTCAAAGACAAATTTAATTAAATTATGGAATATGTACCAACGCACAACATTTTTCCCATATAAAGAAATAAAGAGATATCCGATATTATCTTCTGTATTATAAATATTGCCAAGTATGCAGATTGCATAGAAATATCATGACACCCTAACGGTTATAAATTAATACACATATGTATGTAATATTGTGATAAGTATTGTGCCAAACAAGAACTTCATAAAAAAAATTTATCTCACTACTTTTGATGGCCGACATTTTTAATAGGAACTTAGCCTTTTTTCACATTTATATTTTTGTGAAGATCTAACTACTTTTTGTTTTCTTTAATAAAACAGTGCAAATTAAAGATTTCTAGTCTCTTATATTTCTATTAATGATCACTGTGCCAGTTTAAGAGGGGCAGAGTTAAATAATATAATGTGTTAAAGAGAGATACATAATAGTATAACATCACCCTGGTTTAACAATCGATGCTTTCGAATTTTTCTTGTTCGTAACTGACCTAGGCCTACTTGTGTAACAAAATATAGCTCTGTAGTTAGAGCTCAAGTGCTTCATCAATTTGATGACTGTATCAGTGGTCAGTGGTAGTGTCTTAAGAAATGCAGTTTTTGCATTTCCATTTATCAGGAAACTTTCATTACACACTTTCAAACTTCGCATTAAATTTTATCATTTTACCATTGACAGGAACAAAGTAGTTATGAGGGTCTCAAAGCGAATGTATGTGTAAATATAGGCACTACGTCCATATGCCGAGCTGGCCTGGAGCTCTATCGTGCACCTAGATCAAAGTCAGGCAAACGCATACATATATAAAAAAAGAGAGTAAAATGCATGCTTGTACGAATGCGCGTATACAAAATATAATAACAAAGTACCCACGGGTGGCCTTTTGCTTATGTTTCACATAGATACTAATTTACTGATTATTGCAGCATTTTTGCAATAATGTAGTAAAACTTTTAAAACGAATACAATTTAATAAACGTTTTCATATGACATTTAAGTCGTTTGAAAACGTTTGCAACTGTTTTATAAAATACATTTATTTTACGTAACATAGAATTTTCGTTTTCAAATGTTTTACAAAATTCAAAATTAAAAATAAACCAAAAATTTCTGTTTGAAACGTTTCGTTCTGTTTTACAAAATTAGGCCATAAATAAAATTCGTTTTTGAAATAATATATATATATTTTTATAATTATTTTGTTTCTTTTTAATAGGCAAAGTTTATGTACGCAGACTTTTTATACCAAGTGATGAAAATTCAAAATAATTACTGTTTACATCATTATCTACATTTGTGGCGGATGAGGAAAAATGATAAAACAACGGATTTGCTTGGATCACAGGAGCTTTAGTGAATGTTTTATTAAGTATGTTTGCATCTACATTTATGTCTATGTTGTTCAACTGCTTGCCAATACCTATTTCGCGAATAGTATTACAGGTTTGTCGAGAATCAACTGCAGTACTGAATCGTGTGGAATAATATTCGGTTTTAACAAGTCTTATATGTTTATTAACGTTGTTTCTAGCAGCTGTGTATTGCAATTTTATATCGAAAGTTTTATACCTTTTCCACCTGGCATATGCCAAGTCCCTTTGATGTATAGCTTCTTTTATAGTGTCTGAAAACCATGGTTTATGTTTAGGTCGTATATTTTTATGTTTGATCGGTATTGTTAAATCAAAAAGGTATTGAATGATGCGTTCTAAGAAATAGGCCTGCTCATCAATAGTTGGCATAAAATAGATATTACCCCAGGCAATGTTTGATGAATATTCACATAAATTATTAAAATCTAGGCTGTTAAAGTCACGTATTCATCAATACATTTTTTTTGTGGGGGAAGAGGGGCTCAAAATATTCCAACGAAATTTGTTCTAACTTTAAGCAAAATTCATTCAAACTAAAAAAGAATTTTGAAAATCGGTTCACAAATAGCAGAGTTATGGAATAGGGAAAAAAATTTCCCTGCCGATTTAAAAAAAAATTATAGGACCTAATTGCAGGCAAACCCTTTCAAACAAAAAAAGAATTTCGAAAATCAGTTTAAAAATGACCGAGTTAGGCGTGTACGATCATTCTCCTTCTCCTTCTTTTTTGAAGTCGGTTAAAAATGTTATTGTGCGATATCCATAAGAGATAGACATATACCATAGCGGAGTTTTCTGTAGACCTTTTCAATGTGTACAATACTTAGCACATTATTTGGATAAATATCGTAGGGTTCAGCCGGTTTTTGCAATTTAAGCGGAAAAAAATTTAATTACTTACGACATCACATTAGAAACCTCAAAAATAACAGTATTTCCCCTCTATTTAATAGATGTTATTGTACATATAAACCTTCCTCTTCAATCACGTTATCTATTAAAAAAAACTGCATCAAAATCCTTTGCGTAGTTTTAAAGATTTAAGCATACATGGGGATATAGGGACAGAAAAAGCGAGTTTGTTTTATACTATGTAATGATGCATACATTCATATGTAGGTATGTATGTATATACATATGTATATAAAATTATTCTCAGTTTTTACAACAAAAAACTGAATATTAATCTTTCAACACAATTGGTAGCATATTGTTGTTGTTGTAGTTGTTCAATTCAACACAGAATACAAAAACTCTTACTTGGGGCGACACGTTCAATTTTTGCCTTTCAATTCCATTCAATTTTCAATACACTCACACTTTTTTTACTTACACACTTAAACTTTTTAAATTGAAAACTAGATTGCTATCAATTTCACCTATCCATTTAAATTCCAATATAATTTTCAATTTGAACGGCTGGTCAGAGCACACATTGATTGAAGCTAAAAATTTGAGTTGTTTCTTCGTTGGTGGCATTTAAAAAATGAAATTGACTATCAATTTGTGTAACAGCTATCAATTTCAAGGAATTTTGACAAATAGTATACGTATGTCAAGAAAATATTTTGACATAGTTAAAATCGTTATAAATTTTGATTTTTATCATAAATATTTCTATTTTTCTTTGCATTATGAAATTTTTGGTTATGGATTTCATTTTATTTACATTTAAGTGAGGATACAGTAGTAAGTTATACGCAAAATTAAAAAGTGAGAGCATAAAAATTACATGATAGCCAAAAAAACTCAAAAATTTCTCTGTCAAGAAAATGTTTTTACATCCTTGTATTATATAGTAAGAAAATAGAAAAGATTTTAAGTTGTATAAAAATAATTTTTTTTTGGTTCCATTGGTATTAAATCGGCTTGTAAGACGACTTCTCATGGAAAAAAATTTTCTTTTCCAAATATTCCGCCGAAATTTCTCATATTCCCCTCGTATTACTGTTTTAACCCTACAAGCCTAACCTACGCCTGCGAGGCGTACATAGATTTTAAAATTATCTTTCTCTTTTAAACTATCGAAGTTAACACCTCGTGCGTTTTAGTCAAGTCAGTAGTCGACTGTTGCTTGCCAATCGCGGTCTTGTAGCTGATCCAAACTCAACCACTTTTGGGTTTTTGACGTATAACACGCCTACGAGACGTATATTTATGTATATCTATGCAGCTGGTTTTTATGTTTGCAAACTTTGATATTTTTTTTAGTGTGTGATAATAAATATGTTTGAGTTAATTTTATTATTATAATAATTATGAAGATTGTTTTTTATTAATAGTTTGTGTTCCAATATAATCTTTCATTGAAAACAAACTCTATAACTAAGTACAATAGCCCAGGGGCTTATTATTATATACGCCTCTGAGACGGCAGTGCCCCACAGCTGAATTCCATAGCACCATATTGGCTTCAAAAGCGACTTGTATATCAAAAGTTTGCAGTCTAGGCTGAGTGTTGAATTTCTGCCAATTAACCAATATATTTGAGTCAATTTAAGTTTCATTTGGGTTAACTTAGAGTCAATATGATATTTCCATGTAAGCCTTCGATCAAGGTGTATGCCAAGGTATTTGACTTGAGAATGTTGAGGAATATTTTGATTGTTGATTCGAATGGGGGAACAGGTATCTTTTCTTGGGGTAAACGTTATATGAACACACTTTTGTTCATTGACTTTAATTCTCCATAAGTTCAACCATATTTCAAGCTGGGTAATGTGTGCTTGGAGATTGCGGGATGCCTCATCAGGATTTTTGTGAATACTCAAACAGGCTGTATCATCGGCAAATGTAGAAGTGTGGATGTTATTGCTCACAGGCATATCACAAGTATATATTAGATACAAGACTGGCCCCAGAATACTACCCTGTGGCACACCAGAAGATATAGATTCGGGTACACTCATGAAGTCTCCTTCCACAACAGTAAACTTTCTATCAAGAATATAACTTTCCAAAAGCTTTTGTATATTTATTGGTAGGTATGTCTTCAATTTTAAAACTAGGCCTTTGTGCCATACTTTGTCAAATGCCTGAGAAACATCAATAAAAAGGGCAGAACAATACTTCTTTTCTTCAAAAGTCCTCCTTATAATTTGAACCAATCTATGCGTTTGCTCAATAGTGCTATGCTGACTTCTAAAGCCAAATTGATGGTCCGGGATGCACCCAGTATCAGCTAAAATTGTGGATAATTTAGTCATGAGCAGCTTTTCGAAAAGCTTTGAAATTGTTGAAAGTAAGCTTATAGGCCTATATGACTCAGCCTTGGTAAGATCTTTGCCTGGCTTTGGAATCATTTTAATCTTGGTAAGTTTCCAGTTATGTGGAAAATACTGCATTCGTAAAATGGCATTAAAAATAAATAGCAAAATTCTTATTGCAATATGAGGCAAGTTCATCAGCATCTTGTTACTAATACCATCAATACCTGGAGCTTTCTTAGGGTCGAGTTCAGCAACTATTTTTTGTAGTTCACGCATCTTAAACCTTAAGGGACGAGGGGGTAGAGAGACTACACTCGGTAAATCGGCAGCACCCGTACATGAATTGGGAGTGAATACAGATTTTAAATGCTCAGAAAATAAGTTACCTTTCTCACTATCGCTTCTTGCCCAGCCTCCAGTCGAAGTACGCAATGGTGATTTGAGATCAACGGGTCTTTTAAGATTTCTAGTAGCGCGCCATAAAGAGTAATTAGATGTTGACGTTACATCCAGACCTTCTAAATACTTTTCCAGTAATGCAGTCTTTTCCGACGATAGCAGCTCTTTGAGTCGTTTAGTACATTCTTTAAGTCTGATTTTATTTAGGGGTGATCGGTGTTGTTGCCATTCTCTTCTAGCTCTCCTTTTTTCACATACAAGACGTTCAATTTCCGTAGAATAAATTCTATTAAAGCCAGTCTGCGGATAGGAAGTAGTGGCATGTTCAGCAGCCTGTTTAATATATTCGTTAAGATTGGCAATATTAAATTCAATATCATCAGGTGATCTTAGCTGAATGTTTTCTACGCAGTGACTACTAATATATTTTTTGAATCCTAGCCAGTTGACCCTATTAATCGTTTTCGCATATGAGTTAGTTAAATCACTCCTTAGTGGGTTGAAAATTGTAGCTATTGTGGGAGAGTGATCGGAGGACAGATCTACAGAGCCCTCTACGTGAATTAAGTCCCTATGGATATTTTTCGTGACGCCAAAATCTATAACATCTGGAATTTTTCTTACGTCAGTAGGCCAGTAAGTAGGCTCCCCACTCGAAATGACATCTAAGCCCATTTTTGAAATTGTATTGAACAACGCTCTACCTCTAGGTGTAACAAGACGCGAGCCCCAGTACGTATGTTTTGCATTGTAGTCACCAGCTGCCACGAAACAAGATCCAAGCGATTTGTAGAACTTCTCATACTGATCTTCGGTAACTGAAAATCTGGGAGGTGAGTAAATTGATGATATCACGAAGTTCGCACAAAAATTTTCTACGAAAATATTCGTAGCTTGCATATATTCTTCACTAACGTTCTCAAGGATATAGTGCTTGAGTCTTGACTTAATTAGAATTGCTGATCCACCGCATGCTCTCCCTCTCGGGTCCTTTGAATCATATAGAGTGTAACCATTTATTTTAAAGCAGCTTCTCGAAGTCAAGTGAGTCTCAGAGACCATCATTATATCAATATTTTTTTCCGTGAGGAAGTGCTCAAGTTCATTTTTATGTTGGCGAATGCCGTTTGCGTTCCACAAACATAGTTTTAACGTGTTCATGGTTTGTTGACTAATGCTTGAAGCAGAGTATTCTGCATTCTCAGCATTTCTTGCATCATGCTAGTCATATTTGTTGTAAAGTTGTTTATAGTTAGCACCAGATTCTCAATAGTAGCTTCAAGACGACTAAAGTTAAAAGTAGAGTTTGCATTCGTTGAATTACTTGGCGGTGGAACATTTTGTGTGGGAATAGAACTAGTCTTAGCAGCATCGGCATACGATATACGTGAAGTAACTAGTTGGCTAGTTTGAGGAAGAGTGGCGGAGTAAGCATTTGCTGATTGAACTGGAGCTAATTTAGATTTTTGACCCATAGCCTGTTTAACGAAAGAATATACAGGACATCCTCTGTAGTTAGCAGTGTGATTACGTCCACAATTACTGCATTTCTTTTCTGCTTGTACTTTTGGCTTGGTACAGTTAGCAGTACCATGCAATTCACCGCAGATAACACAAACTGTAGGTAATTTGCAGTAGGTTTTTGTGTGGCCATATTCTTGGCAATTATGGCACTGTACAGGACCTGAACGCTTACGTGGCTCTTCAACTGTGAGTTTTCGGTGTAGAAGGTATTTTAGACTATAAATATATATCATTCGACTCCAGTTCAACACGAAATAGAGGCTGGGGAATCTTCTCTCTATTGATTATATTGGTAACATTTTTTACCTTAAATCCTTGTTCGATAAGTGCACATTTTACTTCTTCAGGCTCAACATATGAATCTATGCCCTTTAATACTATTTGTAGGCCTTTAGCACTCTTAAGTTGATATGTGTAAAAATTTGTTTTATTTTTTCAAACTCACTAACAATTTTTCGGAAATCTTTTTCATCATATATTTGGATTTTAGTTTCATCAATATTACCTCGTTTAATTGGAATGATGTGAAAAGTATTTTCACCAATGGTCGACAGTAGATTTTTTAGAAGCGCGTTTGAATTTTTTTCTCTCAGATAAATAGGTGGTGGCTTAAAAGACTTTTGCGATGATGCAGCGGGCTTGTCGTGTTTGTCTTGCAATAATGAAAAACGATTTTGACGATTGATAGAAGATGTGCTGTTATCCCTAGACATCTTTGGGGCGGATCCAATTTTAGTAGAATTTGGGCTTCGCCCGCGCTTTAAAATGGTTATATATCTGTCCATTCCTACTTGTACCTTTGGTTTTGTACTACTGTTGTCTTCAGTAACAACTTGTTTAATTGTTGACCACGAGCCCGAAGCGGATGATATCGCTGAGTTAAATGTAGAAGTACTAGGCAATAATGTCAACGAATCACTAGTTGTCATTGGACAAAGCGAAGTTGATCGCTGACGAAAAATTGGCTTAGCCGTTAAAAAAAGTCTATCATTAGGTTTTTTATCTATTTTGTTTAAATAAAGAGCATCAGAACTCACAGTAAGTCTATCATCAGATTTTTTATTTTTATTGTTATCATTAAGATCATCAAAGCTCACAGTAAGATAGGCATTTCTGCCGTTATAACTCACTTCACAATTATTTGTTTTTGAGGTACTAATATAGAGTATTCCTCAAGGGCACTTTGTTAGTGTATTCCTCAAGGGCACTTTGAGTTATTTTGTTTACGGTTGTTTTTGTTTTTTTTTTTTTTTTTAGTTATTACTGTCTATGTAAAAAATATTAGCAAAGCAAAATAAAAAAAGCTTATTTATCAAAGTTAATGTACAACGAATATTATGTACAAATATTTTTTTATGGTTTTTTTTTGTTTAGTATGTATGTAAAAAAATCCGCTAATACGTCTGTTCACTTTGAAGGTACAACGAGAACTGAATAATAATAAAATAATGAGGAAAATAACTAACAAAATACCAACAATTTTATGTAACAAAATTATATTTATATGGAAATTTTTTATTTCAAGCATGTACAATAAGAGCTTATATATATTAAATTATTTCATATACATATATATACATATATATAGCAAAAAAAATAAATAAACAAAAAATAACTATGGGCTTGAAGGCCAACTTTGAAGGCCGGACGCAGCACCCAATACACAACTTATCGGTATGAAATTTTGTTGTATATTTTTTTTACATAAAACTGAACCGATTTAGTGAGTAAGAGTAGAAGAAATAAAAAATAACGGCCACCCTAATGTGCATACATAAATACTTTTTCGTAAACGTGCCTGGTCGTGATAAGTTGCAAACCACTCGTGCGTGATTAAGATTATTCGTGAGCTTGCGTGATCGTGAAAATTTTTCAAGATCATTTGTGCGTGAAAGTGCGTGAATAAATTATTTTTCTGCGTGAGCGTGAGTGTTGTGAGTCAAGAAATGCTCACGTGCACATCTCTATTTAATAATACAAAAATGCTAATATTACTTCATTTCAATAAACACTGAATTGAATTCAAAATGATGTGTTAAGTTTTTTAAAGGTGAATAAATGCATTCAAGAAACCATCATACTAGATCAGTGGTAATTATGAGTAAGAAATTCTGTTCTAGCATTAAGTCATAATCTCCAGATGATTTTAGTACCTTAAAATTGTTTGTTCCGTTTCTTTATTTTCTATGCTCTGGAGACTCAGGGGCTGGAGAGTCTGATTTTCACCACTCAATGCCAGTATTGACTTTTTGAAATGACAAAAGCAAATATATCTGAAAGTGCAACAAGTAAAGAGAAATGTCAAAAATACCCTCGAATTTTTATTTCATGACTATTGTTTTACCCCGCAAGCTTTTCATCACCTCTCACAAACAAACTAAAAAAGCCTGCCTGCAAGGTAAGCAAAAAAGGCAGAGTGAGTGTAAATTTTGTTTTATGGATAAACATTTTTACCACAGGCTTATAAAGCTCAAAATGTCATTTCACTAATTTGTTCTTGAAAACTAAATTAAGATTTTGTTTATTAATACGGCTGTAAAAGTTGTGCAAACGTTCGTTGATTTTTTGTACTGGTTTTATATATTAATTTTGTTCAGTGTATAAGATAGCCTGTCTTACAGCCTGTTTTTCGAAAATGAATAAGTGTATGCGTGCGTTAAAATAACGAATGAAATCATGTTTACGTTTTGGTAACATTTATTAATTTTGATGTGAGTGACAACAAAAGAGCTTTCAGTTTTTCACACTCATAAAATTTCTTATGTAAAGTGAATTAATTAATTTTTATTTAAGTTAAAAAAAATTAATTTTACTAGAAAGTGTGAATGACTTTTTCTATAATCTGATTGAGTTAACTTTTTCAAGACTTCCGTACAAAGGAACAATGTTTCCCTTGTTTCTGTAATTTTTCTGTCTAAAATCAACACCAAATTCAGTATACACAAATAATTTTTGCTTTATTTTCCATAATTTAACAAATCACAAAAAATTTTAGTATTGAGTCAAAATAATATAAGTTCTAATAAAGAACGGAAAATACGAAATGCAATGAAAATCTGTTTAAATGTGTAAATGGTTTTCTATTCTAATTGAATGCTAAAATCAATTTAAAAAATGCTTACGCCTTTGTTCATAAAACTTAAAATAAATTTAAAATGAATTTTATTTAAAATTTTTCATCGAAAAATCTAAAAGTTTGAAATCGTCAATTTCCAAATTGTGTACTTCTAAATTCGGATGCTAGACCAAATACTATTAATTTGTACTTTCTAAATTTGAACTTAAGCAGGCGTACCATATGTTTTAACATCTGAACTCACAAGAAAACGTGTGAAAACGATGTGAAAGCCAGAACACACGCGATTTATTATATAAAACAAACGAATTTCAAATTACCCGTAAATTACACCTGAGAGCAATTACCCACGCGCTACTCCTGCACATAAAAATTACACCTGATTCGGGTAATTACCCGCGATTCTGCAACACTGGTCAAAACAAAAGCTTTAGAAAATGTTCTATAAAAATCAACTTTTAAACGTTATCGTTTATAAATGAAACATAAAAACGAAAGGGCTTATGTTTTCGAAAAACATGCAGTTAGTGCGTATTTATTTTCTTTGAACAACCCAGTGATTTTTACTTTACATTCGCTTTAAGAGTTAAGGTAGAATTAGCCGAACGTCCACGTAAGCTAATGAAACAGCTGATCGTTTTTGTTGATTGAAAACAATGCAAACGCTTACCGAAATTTGCTGTAACGTTGACGGCACGTCTCAACCTGTATAAAATAGAATTTCCTAATGCTATGTTTAGACGACGAGTTGAATCACCTGCTTTGCTCTCTGAATCATGTTTATGAATCATGCTGTTTAGACTATGCATTCGTGCTTCGTGTGCAGCGTGCCAATTTAGTGCTTTTCGTACTAGATTTAGAGTTTTTTAATTCATAACAGTGCGGAATTTTTCAAATTGTTGCTTAAACAAGTAAGAGTGCTATATTCGGCTGTGCCGAATCTTATATACCCTTTAGCAAAGTACGTACATATAAATACTATACAGACACATACATACATATTTGTTTTGTGAAAAAATTTATAATTTTTTTCTCTAAAGCAATTAATAGTAAGTGACTTTTCAGTATTTTTCGATTAAGGATTTTGATTCAATTATTTTATTTTCGATATTAGCAATATTTGAATATTTTACTCTACACTCTGTGGTTAAGATATATTTTAGATTCACTATTATTTTAGTCAACATCGACGTCACGTCAATACAATACCAAAAAATTGGGGCTTCTTTACTTGCTCTCGAGATGTTCAAAAACCGTGCTGCTATTTAATAACTCTAAAATATTCTTAGTATTGCACCTCCATACCAAGTAAACTAACTTGGTTTATATTTTCCCGTATTTAATAATCATTGATGTTGCAAAACTGCTTAGTGTTTTGATTTAAAGTTCCCATTGCAAATGGAATACATCGTGGTATTATGTAAACGTTTTATTCCTACAGGATTTTTTTGAAATTTGTTCAGCAGAAAGGAAAGGTATCAGGAAAATGAAACGGAACATGTCCTTTAATTTATCTTTAGCGATAAATTTTAGTTTTATCTCCATGTAATAAGAATTAATAGTTATTATGCTGAGAGCATAATAAGAACAAACCTTCGTTTATACTTCAATTAGATTAGATATCCATAAAAAATTAAACGTATATAAAAAATCTTGAGTAATGATTTTCCTAAAACATGAAATCTGTTTAACTGCAAAAAAAATATTTTTGGTTATTTTTTTTACCGAAACTTTTTTCAATCTCCAACATAAACGTCTTTTTAATTTTTTTTATATTTTTTTAATTCAAAATACCAATTTTAGTCGTACTGAAGTGTAAAATAAGTTTATTTTTTTTAAAAAATAAAAATTTGTTTTCTGCTCGAATTTGCTGGATTCCAATACCAATCTGTTTTGAAAAATTTCTGGCACACTAGTCCAAGAACGAAGTCTCTAGCTTTTCTGGGAGCTTCGGAAAACCGATTTCACGTACAGACAGACGGACATCGCTTATTCGTCTTCCCTATGCATAAGGATCCAGAATATATGTATACATATTATGGGTCGCTTATTGATATTATAGAAATTACAAACAGAATGACAAACGTATATATACCCTTTTTTTTGGTAAAGGGTATGAAAAGATTCAAAATTTCCATCTCTGGAGCTGTGGTTTTAATGTTTCTAATTTTATACGCCTAACTTTTCTTTCAGAACCATAAAATATATCTCATTTATAAAGAAAAAGAAAAAAATTATTTAGACATAGTTAATTTTACATAGAACAAAAAGTGTAAGTTTCCCAACCCTGGAATCATCCTTTTTATTTTTCTGATCTCTTACACTAATTTCTTTCTTTTAAGAATATAAGATATGTTTAATTTATAGAAAGAAAGGAAAAATTAGTTTTAGTAAATTATAAAAGTAATTTATAATTTAAGGATCCAGAATATACCTATTTTATGGGTCACTTATTGATATTATAGAAATTACAAACGGAATGACAAACCTATATATACCCTTTTACCATTTTTTTTTTGTTAAAGGGTATAATTACTAATTAGCGAGGGATCAAAATGTAAGGACCTTTTTTCGAATTAACGAGATTTTTTTCAAGGGACCGACAGTTTATTACAAATTATCGGGAATTACGATCAGTATTAAAATAAGAAAGTATTCGCTATATATGAGTTTGTTAATGTAATGCCTGTACGTACATACATATGTATGTGCCCAGCAAAAAAGAAATGAACGCGTTCAAAATGAAATAGTGTTTCATGATTTCTTGAGCATTTGTTTCTTCGAACGTATTCTGAATGTCATCGCAAATTGTAAATAGTGCTATAGTTTATGAACTCATTAAAAACGCATGCGACAAACTGGGTAATATCGTGCCATAACCACCAAAAAAGTTCAATCAACAAAATTTTCGAACTTAATTTTTTGATCAAAATTGATTATTTGCGATCACAAATATTCGATTTTCGTCGAAAAAACAAAGTCCGAATAATGTGTCGCTTAAGCTTTTATGGCGGTTATCGCTCGATATATTGAAATAAATATCTAGGAAAAAAGGCATGCCAAAATGGAATTAAATCAACACATTGACACATTTTCATAAAATAAGTTTTATCTCCAAGACATATCAAGAATACAGTAGTTCAGTGGTAGAGAGTGTGCATTGACACTCTGAAGGGGACGGTTCCGTATCCTGGTTGCAGCAATATTTTTTTTTGTATGTTTTATATTTTACGTGAAAAAACGTCATGGAATCAGGAAACTTGCATGGTTCTAAACACTCATTTAAATGATCAACAGTTTTGTTAAATGTGAACCCATGCTCATCAATGAAACCCCTGTGTTAAAATCATGCTTTCTGAACTAAATTGAATTTTCAGTAGAACCCATGCATAACTATTTCCTTTGCATGTGTTTTTTGCTGGGTATGTATCTATGTATATATGTATGTATGTGCAATGCAACTCTTACGAAACTTAAAAAAACGATGATGTTTTCACGTAAATACAAAAAAAAATACTGACGCAGCCAGGATACGAACCATGCTTTTCTGACTATTAAGGCATACCCTCCACCACTGACGTATTAATTGTTATTAATAACACTGTACAACAAAGTAACATTTTTTGGCTGCCCTTTAGATAAAATTACGCGGACTATATGGATTTCGATGCGTTAAATTCAAATCTGCTGTCAGTTTTTTTCTATCACGTAGAGATTTTTTTATGGGCGTGGCTAATTTTGGCCCCTAAATTAGTCGGCCATACTAATATATTTTACTATAACTCGAAAACCGCTATTTCGATTTTAATAAATAATAAACCAAAAGACGCGCCACAAAATTTTGTTAAAAAATATTTATAATAATTTTTTACCTATTATTTATGGTTTCGAAGTTATTCAGAATTTAAAAAAGAAAAAAGTTTTTTTTATGCAAAAATCGCGTAATTTTTTTACATGAAAATTACAATAAAAAAATCAGAAACTCAAAAGTTTCATATTTTTTACATTTTTCTTAAAACCACATATCCTAGGAATAAAACAAGCTATAAAACGTGAAAATCCAGCAATAAATCTTGATTTTATTCACAATTTAAAGTTCTGTTTTTTCAATAGCATTACCAGATGTCAGTGATGGGAAATGATATTTGCATTTCGGTATCAAAAACAAATTTTTTTAGTACTTTTTTGATCCCGAGAGTACCAAAAATTATAATATTTCTTATTTAAATTTTATTAACAAAAAATTATAAGAAATTCATTTACAAAAAAAAAAGGAACACATAGGTACAAATATACAAATAGGTGTATCTTGGATTAGACTTAATACTGTTGGAACATAAAGCTTGCCTCCGTATTCCAGAGCTCGCTAAAGCTAAAGCTAAATTCGACCGCTAAAATGCTGAACAAATAGAAAATTTAAAATTTTTGGCGATGACATAAAGCAATAAAATTTTGGCGAATTACATTTTTAACCCATTACCTGATTTATCAATACCCGTTTGAAAATTGCATTCGTAGCCGAAAGTTGACAAATTGATTTTAAGGATTCTTAGCGATAGAGATTTAGCTTTAGCGAGTTACAGAATACGATGGCTGTTGATTTATATTTTGTTTTCATGAAATTTTGGTAAGAGAAAATCCTTTCGACATTTACAGAGGAGTGAGGCATGGATAAAATTCCGTAAGCTACTCTCGATATATCAGGAAACATGAATGAATATTAGATGAATATAATGCGTTTTTATATAAGCCAGTGCTCTATATTGGTTGTTAATATTTCAAATTATTTTTCTTTTCTTTTTTTCTTTTCCCTGGGAACATTTTAATTAAAAGTGGTATAATGATATTGGTTTAACAGATAAAATACTTTCAGGGGGAAACTTACTAAACCAAATAACATTTTATTGTCAAAGTCCACTTTTGCCCTTAGAACTTAATATAAACTTTTTAAAATTTTCTTTAAACTGATTTAAAACAGTTGTTTCAATAGATCAACTTCTGTGCCACATAAAATATCATTGAATGAAATATTGATATTGATATTTAATTGTGGTTACACTTTTCTAAAAGATCTTTACTAATAAAGCTTCGTTCTATTTGTCGAAAAAACAATTTAATTCTTGGCAAAATATATGCATGCGCGAGTCTTCTGACTGCATTCCTAAGTTGCCCGTGAGAGTATCAAATTTCTTAGGGGAGTACTACGGTACTTTTTCATGTCAAATAGTATCGAAAAAAGTACGATCGTACCAACTTTCCCATCACTGCCAGATGTAAATGTGACTGCATTTAATGCATTACACACATTTTTCCATTTTTAGGTACCTGCTTTAAATTGTGAATAAAATCAAGATTTATTGCTGGATTTTCACTTTTTATAGCTTGTTTTATTCCTAGGATATGTGGTTTTAAGAAAAATTTAAAAAATATGAAACTTTTGAGTTTCTGATTTTTTTATTGCAATTTGCAAAAAAAACTTTTTTCTCTTTTAAATTCTGAATAATTCCGAAACCATAAAAGATAGGTAAAAAATTATTATAAATTTTTTTTACCAAAATTTTGTGGCGCGTCTTTTGGTTTATTATTTATAAAAATCGAAATAGCGGTTTTCGAGTTATAGTAAAATATATTAGTATGGCCGACTAATTTAGGGGCCAAAATTAGCCACGCCCATAAAAAAAATCTCTACGTGATAGAGAAAAAATTAAAGCAGATTTGAATTTAACGAATCGAAATCCATATAGTCCGCATACTTTTATCTAAAGGCTATTTTGGCTGTTGTACAGTGTAATTAGAGATAAAAATTGTTTTATGAAAATGTATTAATATGATAATTTAATTCCGTTTTTGCATGCCTTTTTCGTTGGATATTTATTTCAATATATTACCCACCCAGCAAAAAAAAATATAAATCATGTGTTGAATCGTGGGTTCAAGTGATGACGCATTGGTTTGATTTATGTGAAACATGCATGATTTTTACATTAGCTTGTCATTGGAGATCATGTGTTTGTGCGAGAATTTAAACACTTTGATATCCATTCAAATGAATGAATTTAACCCATTCAAGTTCCCTATTCGATCATGACACGTAACAAAACAAAAAAATAAATAAACATGTTTGCCGCAGGATACGGAACCGCGCTGTTCTCACCCTCAAGGCACACTCTCTACCACTGAAAGCAGGTATGTGAAAACTAAAATATATTTTGTTCATATAGCAGCCTTATGATAACAACTATTTCTGCTTAAAAAATAAAAATTAAAATGTTAATATCATTGGCGTTTAGAAAAATCTAGTTCAGAACAACTAAAATGGTTGTCCACGACGTTGTTCATGTTTCCTTGTATGTATGTATGTATGTATTTGCTTATTTATTTGGTCCCTGATTGATTTTTTTTTTCAAAAATATATTGAAAAAACTAAATTTGATCAAACTCGTTGTTCGAACTCGGTCTGCGAATTTTCACAGGCCGACTGCTTATCATTGATCCACGCCGCTTCGATGAATACCTTGTATTTTCTTACTACATCTATTAAGAAAACAAATCGAACTCAAACAATCCTGCCCACTTTGAAATACATACATATGTATGTACATATGTACATACTAGGGATGGGCAAAAAATATCGATATATCGAAATATCGATATTTGAGAAAATAAATATCGATATATATCGCCGATATTTCAAAAACCTATATATCGATACATCGATTCTTATTTACGAGTATCGGGTTTCGATACTTTTAAGAGCTATAGCCGTTTTTTAACTGTGACCCAAGTAAGGCAGGTGACTTTTTGGATTTTGTGGGTAAAAGCCTAAAGGCAGAATTTGTTTTTACTTTCTGCTCTGTTACGAATCAGCTGACTCTTTTTGGTTTATAAAAATCATTTTTTTTTTTATGCATGATTTTTATTTATTGTATCTTCATATATGAACTAACAATAAGTATTCAAATCTTAAATCTAAAAAATATAATTAGGCCCGACCAATGTCGGACATAAGCTTAGTAGTAGTTATATAATACATATGTAAGTAGTGATTATCAAAAGGAAAAAAATAAAAGTATTTTCAAGAAGTCCCATCTGGAGTGCTGTGAATAAGAGCCATTGTGTCCCTCTTTTTTAGGCGGATGTGTCCAGTAAAGTTCAAAATATTACGGGCAAGCGGATTAGGATGTGACTCGAGTTTTGTTAAATATTTGCCAGCGTATTTTGCAATTTCTTCAGTCACTAGTGGCATATTCAAATCACGATGTATATTTGAATTTTTGATGTACCATGGAGCCGATGTTATCATGCGTAAAATTTTATTTTGCCTGCGTTGAATTTTCTCTACATTTGAAGCTGAAGCAGTGCCCCATAGTTGAATTCCGTAGCATCATATTGGCTTTAAAAGCGACTTGTATATTAAAAGTTTACAGTCTAGGCTAAGTGTTGAATTTCGACCAATCAGCCAATGTACCTTAGTTAATTTAAGTTTCATTTGAGTTAACTTAGAGTCAATGTGGTGTTTCCATGTAAGTCGTCGATCAAGGTGTATACCAAGATATTTCACATGTGAATGTTGAGAAACAACTTGATTGTTAATCCTAATGGGGGAACAAGTATCTCTTTGTAAAGTAAATGTTACTTGAACACACTTTTGTTCATTTACCTTGATTCTCCATAAGTTTAACCAAAGCTCCATCTGGCTAATGTGTTCCTGGAGTTTGCGGGATGCCTCATCAGGGTTTTCATGCATACTAAGGCAGGCTGTATCGTCGGCAAATGTGGAAGTATGGATACTACTGCTCACAGGCATATCACAAGTATAAATTAAATATAAAACTGGTCCCAGTATACTCCCCTGTGGCACACCAGATGAAATTGTTTCAGGCCTACTTGTAAAGTCTCCTTCCGCAACAGTGAACTTACGGGAAATAATGTAACTTTCCAAAAGATTTAAAATGTTTATTGGTAAGTAAGTCTTAAATTTTAAAATAAGGCCTTCATGCCACACTTTATCAAATGCCTGGGAAACGTCAATAAACAGCGCAGAACAATACTTTTTTCCCTCAAAAGTTCTTCTTATAAATTGAACTAATCTGTGAGTTTGTTCAATGGTGCTATGCTGACTTCTAAAACCAAATTGATGGTCTGGTATGCACCCACTACTAATTAGAATTGGGGACAATTTTGTTTTGAGCAGTTTTTCGAAAAGCTTTGACATTGTAGATAGTAGACTTATTGGCCTATATGACTCAGCCTTTGTTATATCTTTGCCCGGCTTTGGAATCATTTTAACCTTGCCAAGTTTCCAGTTGTGTGGATAATACTCCAGTCGTAAAATTGCATTAAATATGAATAACAGGATTCTCATTGCAATACGAGGCAAGTTCATCAGCATCTGATTACTAATTCTATCAATACCCGGAGCTTTCTTCGGGTTGAGTTCGGCAATTAATTTTTGTAAATCACGCGTCTTAAACTTTATGTGTTGAGGGGGTAGAGCGACTATATTCGGCAAATCAGCAACACCAGTACATATATTTGGCGTAAAAACGGATTTTAAGTGCTCAGCAAATATTTTACCTTTTTCAGTATCGCTTCTTGCCCAATCTCCGGTAGATGTGCGTAGAGGTGGCTTATACTTAACGGGTGTTTTAAGCTTTCTGGCAGCGCGCCACAAGGAGTAATTAGACGCCGGTGTAACATCAAGACCCTCCAGATAATTTTTAAGAGATGCAATTTTCTCAGATGCAAGCAACTCTTGGAGTCGTTTAGTGCACTCTTTAAATCTGATTTTATTTTGTGGTGATCTGTGCTGTTGCCATTCCCTTCTAGCCCTTCTTTTTTCACGTACGAGACGTTCAATGTCTGTAGAATAAATTTTATTAAACCCAATCTGCGGATGGGAGATAGTGGCATGTTCAGCAGCCTGTTTAATATTCTCGCTGAGATTGGCAATGTTCGATTCAATATCATCGGGTGTTCTAAGCGTAATGTTTTCCGTACAATGACTGCTGAGATATTTTTTGAACCCCAGCCAATTTACACGATTGATCATCTTCACATATGGGTCAGGTAAGTTACTTCTTAATGGGCTACAAATTGTGATGATCGTCGGGGAGTGATCGGACGAGAGATCAAGAGAAGCTTGAACTTGAATTAAATCCCTAGAGATATTTTTTATGACGCCAAAATCTATAACATCCGGAATTTTTTTGTATGTCAGTAGGCCAATAAGTGGGCTCCCCACTCGAAATGACATCCAAGCCCATTTTTGAAATAGTGTTGAACAATGCTCGACCTCTGGGTGTAACAAGGCGCGAACCCCAGAACGTATGTTTCGCATTGTAGTCTCCAGCTGCTACAAAACAAGGTCCAAGAGATTTGTAGAAATCCTCATATTGATTCTCAGTGATTGAAAATCTGGGAGGGGAGTAAATTGATGATATAACGAAATTTGAACAAAAACTTTCAATGCCAATATTTGTTGCTTGTAGGTATTCTTCACAAATGTTATCAAGAACATAGTGCTTGAGTCTTGACTTTATTAGAATTGCTGATCCACCGCAAGCCCTTCCTCTAGGGTCCTTTGTATCATATATAGTGTAGCCAAGTTCATTTTTATGTTGGCGAATGCCGTTTGCGTTCCAGAAACATATTGTTAACGTGTTCATGGCTTATTAAGTATTGCTTGAAGCAGAGTATTCTGCATTCGCAACATTTCTTGCATCATGGTAGTCATATTTGTTGTAAAATTGTTTATAGTTTGCACAAGATTTTCAATAGTGGCTTCAAGGCGATTATAATTAAAGTTTGAGTTTGTATTTGTAGAATTATTTTGCGGTGAAACATTTTGTGTCGGAATAGAACTAGCCTTAGCAGCATCTGCATACGATACACGGGAAGTAACTGGTTGGCTCATTTGCTGAAAAGTGGCAGAGTAAACGTTTGCTGATTGAGCTGGAGCTAATTTAGGTTTTTGCACCATAGTCTTCTTTACAAAAGAGTACACACGACAACCTCTGTAGTTAGCGGTGTGATTACCTCCACAATTACTGCATTTTTTATCACTTTGATCTTTTGGTTTGTTGCAGCTAGCGGTGCCGTGTAATTCGCCGCACACAACACAAACAGAGGGTAAATTGCAGTATGTTTTTGTATGGCCATATTCTTGGCAATTATGGCACTGTACAGGACCTGAACGCTTATGTGGCTCTTCAACTGTGATTTTTCGGTACAAGAGGTATTTTAAATTATAAATTGGATGCGTCTCATTTTTTTTCAATTTTATATCATTAGGTTCTAGTTCAACACGAAATAGGGGTTGGGGAATCTTTTCTCTATTTATTATATTGGACACATTTTTTACCTTGAACCCCTGGAGGACGAGTGCATCTTTTATTTCTTCGGGGGCAACATAAGAATCTATGCCCTTCAATACTATCTGCATGCCTTTAGCGCTCTTAAGCTGGTATGTGTAGAAGCTTGTTTTACTTTTTTCAAATTCAGCAACCATTTTGCGGAAATCAGTTTCGTCATAGATTTGAATTTTCGTTTCATCGATATTGCCATGTTTTATTGGAACAACGTGAAATTTATTCTCACCAATTACCGAAATTAATTTTTTAATAAGGGCATTTGAATTTTTTTGTCTCAAATAGATTGGTGGCGGCTTGGATGTTTTGTTCGAGGATACCTCGGGTTTGTCGTTGTCATCTTGAAAAATTTTAAAGCGGTTTTGGCGATTAGTTGAGGCTGCGCTGTTATCCCTAGACACTTTTGGAGCAGATGAGATTTTTGAAGAATTCGGGCTTCGCCCGCGCTTTAAAATTATAATGTATCTGTCCATTCCAACTTGTACCTTGAGTTTCGAGCCGCTGTTATCTGTAGTGATAACTTTGTTAAGTGATAAACACGAGCCTGAAGGGGATGATATTACTGACTTATATGAAGAAGTACTGGGCAACTGTAATGTTAATGCATCATTACTATTTGGCATTGGACAAAGCGAAGTTGATCGCTGACGAAAAATTGGCGTTGCCGTTAACAAAAGATTTTCATCAGATTTATTTTTTATATTTTTTTCATTCAGAGTTTCAGAACTCACAGTAAAATAAGCATTTCTGCCGTTAGAACTCACTTCAAGTTTTTCTGTATTTGAGGAATTCATACAAAGAATTCCTCAAGGGTTATTCGTTTATGATTTTTTTTATTTTCAGTATTTTTTGTTTTTGTTATTTATGATTGTTTGTTTGACTTTGAGGTATTCCTCAATGTCACTTGTTTAAGTTTTTTTTGCGGTTTTTTTGTTTTTGTTATTTTTACTATGTAAAAAATATTAGCAAAGCAGAAAGCTTATTTATTAAAGACAGTATGTATGTACCTATTACGAATAATATGTACTACTAATATTTTTTTTTTGTATATGTAATTTTTTTTTGTTTGGTAAGTAAGTAAAATTCCGCTATTCGACTGTTCGCTATGAAGGTACCACGAGAACTGATAAAAATCATATATAAGCCATTAGTTTTTCTCTCCTTAATTCTGTTCTGTTGCGTACACATTCCTCGATGCATGTCGTTATTCACTTTATGAATGCGATGGTAGAACTATAGCTAAAACCTTACAACAATTACGCCCGGGAACTGATATTGTATTATTTTTTTATTATTATTATGCTTATAAACGTTAAAAACCGAAAAGTTGTTCCCACTTTCCCGGGAAACGAAAAAATCCGGGAAAAGAAAAACTCTAATAACAATGGACGATGCAAAACTCATCACTTTAGTGGAAAACTGTGATCATTCTGGTCCGAAACAACTGATAATTTATTACAGAAAAAGTAACTATTAAAATTTAGAAATAGAACGGCACAGCACAGAGCAGCAAAAGAAGTAAAGACTAATGAAGTCTTAAGGAGCTACAGTAGGTTACGTATAACTTAACATAAATAGTTCTTTTGTATTAAATTTCTTAAAGTGAGTATTTGTGCATTCGAAATTAATACAGCAAAAAAAATATCGATATATCGAAATATCAATGTTTTCAAAAAATATATATCGATACTGTTCAAAAACATCGATACGATATATATCGATACATTTTCTTCATTTGCCCATCCCTAGTACATACATACAACAAACCCATGCTATTTATCAAACGCATATTTACTTATTTAAATAATACCTACTACATAGTATGTACATATGTATGTATGTATATAAGAACATTGCAAACGAATTTCTATTTATTACTATTAATGCAATAGGCATTTGAATCTACATATACACATATCTACATAAGCATGTACCTACATTTTTATATGTATGTATGTATATCATGTACACGTGCATTCTTTAATACAATACTTTATTAGTATACTAGCGGCCCGCTCCGGCTTCGCACGGGTATATGAAATCAACAATGTATTTAAGGTATTTAATAAGATAAGGCTTAATGCTGTACTGGTTAAATCGCTTCGAAAATTAGCCATTATTTGTCGTAAAAAGTAAATGCCAAAATAGTTCTGGCAAAAAAAAATGACTCCAATACTAAGAATCAATCCAAAAGATTACAAAACGAACGCAAGTATGAAAATAATATTGAAACAAAAAGAAAAGAATTTTAGAAATCAGTCCATAAATAGAGAAGTTATGTTTTTTTTTTTATTTTATTTATTTATTTACTTATTGGTTTATTTCCTGTACAACAAGAGTTAATCTTATATTTACAGTGCAGAAACGGATTTGGTAAAAAAAAAATAAAAAATTAAAAGCATTTGTAATTATTACATTCGAATTAGAAGTTAATTAATAAAAATATATAAAAAATATAATTAAAAAAACAAATGTATATGTATGTATGTATATTAGAAGATTGCACATAATATAATATAAAAGAATTACCTACACATTTTTATTTAAAAGAGTTAACTACAAATCTTTTGAAACTATTAGCGTTGCTGTTCATTTGCTGACATAGTGGAAGATTATTCCAAAGTCTAGCGGCATGCACATAAAACTGCCATTCGGAGACCAGGTATTGATGTCGAGGTATTATAATGTTTCGGTTTCGTGGTGATTGACAAAAAGGTATACTTTCAAAAATGTATTTGGGAGTTTGAGTGTGTATCATTTTATGCAGAAAAACCAGAGTGCGGATTTTTAACAGGCTATCGAAGCTTACACCATAAAAGTTCTTATGTGTAGTTTACACAATGAAAGCAAGCGACTTGTCTAGAAAATTTGTATAGGAATCACTCAAAAATTTTAGTGCTTTTCATACATTATTTCCAGACAAGTCGCTTGCTTGCATTGTGGAAACTACACATTAGAAACAGAGGAAACATGATCAGATCTTCTCAATCCATACACATACCGTATAATATTGTTAAATAAAACATTTAATTTTCTTCGACTAACAGAGTCGCAGTTTGCAAATAATTCACATCCATACAATAAGGAAGGAATCAAATATGTCTTGGCAAGAAAGATTCTAATTCTGATAGGTGTAAAGTATTGTGTAGACCAGAGCGCTCGTAACTTAAAATACGATTGACCAACCAGTGAGTTTACATGATCTGTCCAAGTTAAATGGTTATTAAAAACTATTCCTAAATTTTTTGCCCTCTTAACGATTTCAATTTTCTCACCATTTAAAACGATATCCCCAGAAATACAAGGATCTATAGCTTTTTTACAGATTACAATACATTTAGATTTTTTAGGGTTCAAACAGAGCCCATTTGCATTAGCCCAGATATAAATTTGATTTAATTCATTATTTAACTGTGAGATACCTGTGGCAATGTTTTCAGCTGCGATACTTAAAGTAAGTTGTATGTCATTTGCATAAAGGTGGATATTACACTTTGAAAGAATTTTTGGCAAGTCATTTGCATATATTGAAAATAAAAGCGGACCTAAGATAGAACCCTGAGGCACTCCCCTTTTAAGTGTTAATTTGTCTGACCAAATATTATTTGCAAGAACCGATTGTGTTCGATTTGAAAGGTATGATGAAATAAGTTTAACTGATGTAGCTGAAAATCTAAAAAAGTGTTTTAATTTGTTAATTAATGTGGCATGGTCTACCGTGTCAAATGCCTTGGAGTGGTCAAGAAGTTCCAAGAATTTATGTTCCCCTTCTCCAAACCCTGCCGTATGTGTTCACCTACTTCAACAAGAGCCGTAACGCAGCTATGACTTTCGCGGAAACCAGATTGTTTAACAGAAAGCATGTTGTTGATATTTATATATGAAATCATTTGCTTATACAAAATTTGTTCCAGTATTTTCGAAAGAAAGCATAAGATGGCTATAGGTCTGTATTCACCATTTTCTTTGGGTAAAGGAATAATTTTTGCATGTTTCCAATTTGAAGGAAACGTAGAAGACGTAATAATATTGTTTAAAAGGTGAGTGACGTATGTGGGAAATAGAGGTATAAGTATTGTAAGTTGTCAGTTCCCACTGCGTTTGGTTTTATTAGTGAACACGTAGACATAACGTCAAATTGTGATATACTAGGCATAAAAAGTCTGCGTACATATGCTTAGAATAGTCTTATTTTCCAAATTATTGTTAAATACTAAAACACCTAATCTAAATTAGGGTTTTTTTAACAGACTAACTCCTTACTAATTTATTTATGGCAACTCTGTTTCACAATGACCGGTAACATTCATTTTATCGATCTTAAATTGGGAAAAGTTCCATCTCTAGCTAAGAAAAAGTCTGCGTACATAAATAATCTAACGGGATTATTTAAGTTGTAATTATTCGTTGCATATAGTTTTTGTTTAAATTCGTCTTCTTACGTGTATTTGGTGTATTTAACAAACATTTTAATTGCATAGTTGTTATGGATCGCAAAGAAAAAGAGATAAGTCCCGCAGAACTGGAAAAAAAACAGAAAGTTTTAGAAAGATCGGTGAGACTGTGGAAAGATGTCATTCTTCTATTCAAAGGGTGATAAATAATTACAAAGAAACTAAACTATTCATATCTAAGCCGCGATCTGGTCGTCCATCCAAACTTACTGAACGAGAAAAGAGGTTTATGATTCAATCTGTTAAAAAGAATCCCAAGGTAACAGCCTCAAAAGTAGCAAACGATGTTGAAATTAATTTTGGAAAAGTTATTAGTAGTGATAGTGTTCAAAAATTGCTTAAAAAAATGATTACCATGGCCGTATAGCACCAAGAAAGCCATATATTTCACATAAAGAGAATAGCATTTGCTAAAGAGCATATAAACAAGCCTCTAGACTTCTGGGAAAAGGTAAATTTTTCAGATGAGAGCAAATTTTGCCTTTTTGGTATAAAGGGAAGGCAAATAATGTGGAGAAAAGATGGCACTGCTCTTAATAAAGAACACTTATCTAGTACAGTGAAGCATGGTGGTGGTGTCATGGTTTGGGGATGCATGGCAGCAAAAGGTGTTGGCCAGCTGCAATTCATTGAAACAACTATGGATAAAAGGGGCTATTTGGACATCTTAAGAAGCAATTTACAGCAAAGTGCAATAAAATTGGGCCTTCAGGGTCAATTTATCTTTCAGCAAGATAATGACCCTAATCGTACCGCTGATATAGTGAAACTATGGCTTCTGTACAATGTTCCTAGGCAATTGCGAACGCCTCCTCAATCACCAGATCCCAATCCTATTGAGCATCTTTGGGGTTTACTGGAGAAAAAGATCCGACAACATCAAATAACTTCAAAATCAATGCTTAAAGATGTTATGCAGCGGGAATGGAACAATATAACATACGAAGAAACTACAAAACTAGTTCAATCTATGCCAAAAAGATTAATGGAGATTCTAAAACGTAAATGCTATCCAACCAGCTATTAAACCTTTTAAAACATTCGATTTATAAATATATAAAACGTATTTTGAAAGGCGTACGCAGACTTTTTCGTACGTTTTTCAATGAATTTTTCTGTTTTTATTATCCTGTTGTTAACTGTGAATTACTTTTGCTTAAGTTTTACATTATTTTCTAAAGACTGATATGTATTTAATAAATAAAATTCGTTTTTGAAATAATATATATATATTTTTATAATTATTTTGTTTCTTTTTAATAGGCAAAGTTTATGTACGCAGACTTTTTATACCAAGTGATGAAAATTCAAAATAATTACTGTTTACATCATTATCTACATTTGTGGCGGATGAGGAAAAATGATAAAACAACGGATTTGCTTGGATCACAGGAGCTTTAGTGAATGTTTTATTAAGTATGTTTGCATCTACATTTATGTCTATGTTGTTCAACTGCTTGCCAATACCTATTTCGCGAATAGTATTACAGGTTTGTCGAGAATCAACTGCAGTACTGAATCGTGTGGAATAATATTCGGTTTTAACAAGTCTTATATGTTTATTAACGTTGTTTCTAGCAGCTGTGTATTGCAATTTTATATCGAAAGTTTTATACCTTTTCCACCTGGCATATGCCAAGTCCCTTTGATGTATAGCTTCTTTTATAGTGTCTGAAAACCATGGTTTATGTTTAGATCGTATATTTTTATGTTTGATCGGTATTGTTAAATCAAAAAGGTATTGAATGATGCGTTCTAAGAAATAGGCCTGCTCATCAATAGTTGGCATAAAATAGATATTACCCCAGGCAATGTTTGATGAATATTCACATAAATTATTAAAATCTAGGCTGTTAAAGTCACGTATTCATCAATACATTTTTTTTGTGGGGGAAGAGGGGCTCAAAATATTCCAACGAAATTTGTTCTAACTTTAAGCAAAATTCATTCAAACTAAAAAAGAATTTTGAAAATCGGTTCACAAATAGCAGAGTTATGGAATAGGGGAAAAAATGTCCCTGCCGATTTAAAAAAAAATTATAGGACCTAATTGCAGGCAAACCCTTTCAAACAAAAAAAGAATTTCGAAAATCAGTTTAAAAATGACCGAGTTAGGCGTGTACGATCATTCTCCTTCTCCTTCTTTTTTGAAGTCGGTTAAAAATGTTATTGTGCGATATCCATAAGAGATAGACATATACCATAGCGGAGTTTTCTGTAGACCTTTTCAATGTGTACAATACTTAGCACATTATTTGGATAAATATCGTAGGGTTCAGCCGGTTTTTGCAATTTAAGCGGAAAAAAATTTAATTACTTACGACATCACATTAGAAACCTCAAAAATAACAGTATTTCCCCTCTATTTAATAGATGTTATTGTACATATAAACCTTCCTCTTCAATCACGTTATCTATTAAAAAAAACTGCATCAAAATCCTTTGCGTAGTTTTAAAGATTTAAGCATACATGGGGATATAGGGACAGAAAAAGCGAGTTTGTTTTATACTATGTAATGATGCATACATTCATATGTAGGTATGTATGTATATACATATGTATATAAAATTATTCTCAGTTTTTACAACAAAAAACTGAATATTAATCTTTCAACACAATTGGTAGCATATTGTTGTTGTTGTAGTTGTTCAATTCAACACAGAATACAAAAACTCTTACTTGGGGCCACACGTTCAATTTTTGCCTTTCAATTCCATTCAATTTTCAATACACTCACACTTTTTTTACTTACACACTTAAACTTTTTAAATTGAAAACTAGATTGCTATCAATTTCACCTATCCATTTAAATTCCAATATAATTTTCAATTTGAACGGCTGGTCAGAGCACACATTGATTGAAGCTAAAAATTTGAGTTGTTTCTTCGTTGGTGGCATTTAAAAAATGAAATTGACTATCAATTTGTGTAACAGCTATCAATTTCAAGGAATTTTGACAAATAGTATACGTATGTCAAGAAAATATTTTGACATAGTTAAAATCGTTATAAATTTTGATTTTTATCATAAATATTTCTATTTTTCTTTGCATTATGAAATTTTTGGTTATGGATTTCATTTTATTTACATTTAAGTGAGGATACAGTAGTAAGTTATACGCAAAATTAAAAAGTGAGAGCATAAAAATTACATGATAGCCAAAAAAACTCAAAAATTTCTCTGTCAAGAAAATGTTTTTACATCCTTGTATTATATAGTAAGAAAATAGAAAAGATTTTAAGTTGTATAAAAATAATTTTTTTTTGGTTCCATTGGTATTAAATCGGCTTGTAAGACGACTTCTCATGGAAAAAAATTTTCTTTTCCAAATATTCCGCCGAAATTTCTCATATTCCCCTCGTATTACTGTTTTAACCCTACAAGCCTAACCTACGCCTGCGAGGCGTACATAGATTTTAAAATTATCTTTCTCTTTTAAACTATCGAAGTTAACACCTCGTGCGTTTTAGTCAAGTCAGTAGTCGACTGTTGCTTGCCAATCGCGGTCTTGTAGCTGATCCAAACTCAACCACTTTTGGGTTTTTGACGTATAACACGCCTACGAGACGTATATTTATGTATATCTATGCAGCTGGTTTTTATGTTTGCAAACTTTGATATTTTTTTTAGTGTGTGATAATAAATATGTTTGAGTTAATTTTATTATTATAATAATTATGAAGATTGTTTTTTATTAATAGTTTGTGTTCCAATATAATCTTTCATTGAAAACAAACTCTATAACTAAGTACAATAGCCCAGGGGCTTATTATTATATACGCCTCTGAGACGGCAGTGCCCCACAGCTGAATTCCATAGCACCATATTGGCTTCAAAAGCGACTTGTATATCAAAAGTTTGCAGTCTAGGCTGAGTGTTGAATTTCTGCCAATTAACCAATATATTTGAGTCAATTTAAGTTTCATTTGGGTTAACTTAGAGTCAATATGATATTTCCATGTAAGCCTTCGATCAAGGTGTATGCCAAGGTATTTGACTTGAGAATGTTGAGGAATATTTTGATTGTTGATTCGAATGGGGGAACAGGTATCTTTTCTTGGGGTAAACGTTATATGAACACACTTTTGTTCATTGACTTTAATTCTCCATAAGTTCAACCATATTTCAAGCTGGGTAATGTGTGCTTGGAGATTGCGGGATGCCTCATCAGGATTTTTGTGAATACTCAAACAGGCTGTATCATCGGCAAATGTAGAAGTGTGGATGTTATTGCTCACAGGCATATCACAAGTATATATTAGATACAAGACTGGCCCCAGAATACTACCCTGTGGCACACCAGAAGATATAGATTCGGGTACACTCATGAAGTCTCCTTCCACAACAGTAAACTTTCTATCAAGAATATAACTTTCCAAAAGCTTTTGTATATTTATTGGTAGGTATGTCTTCAATTTTAAAACTAGGCCTTTGTGCCATACTTTGTCAAATGCCTGAGAAACATCAATAAAAAGGGCAGAACAATACTTCTTTTCTTCAAAAGTCCTCCTTATAATTTGAACCAATCTATGCGTTTGCTCAATAGTGCTATGCTGACTTCTAAAGCCAAATTGATGGTCCGGGATGCACCCAGTATCAGCTAAAATTGTGGATAATTTAGTCATGAGCAGCTTTTCGAAAAGCTTTGAAATTGTTGAAAGTAAGCTTATAGGCCTATATGACTCAGCCTTGGTAAGATCTTTGCCTGGCTTTGGAATCATTTTAATCTTGGTAAGTTTCCAGTTATGTGGAAAATACTGCATTCGTAAAATGGCATTAAAAATAAATAGCAAAATTCTTATTGCAATATGAGGCAAGTTCATCAGCATCTTGTTACTAATACCATCAATACCTGGAGCTTTCTTAGGGTCGAGTTCAGCAACTATTTTTTGTAGTTCATGCATCTTAAACCTTAAGGGACGAGGGGGTAGAGAGACTACACTCGGTAAATCGGCAGCACCCGTACATGAATTGGGAGTGAATACAGATTTTAAATGCTCAGAAAATAAGTTACCTTTCTCACTATCGCTTCTTGCCCAGCCTCCAGTCGAAGTACGCAATGGTGATTTGAGATCAACGGGTCTTTTAAGATTTCTAGTAGCGCGCCATAAAGAGTAATTAGATGTTGACGTTACATCCAGACCTTCTAAATACTTTTCCAGTAATGCAGTCTTTTCCGACGATAGCAGCTCTTTGAGTCGTTTAGTACATTCTTTAAGTCTGATTTTATTTAGGGGTGATCGGTGTTGTTGCCATTCTCTTCTAGCTCTCCTTTTTTCACATACAAGACGTTCAATTTCCGTAGAATAAATTCTATTAAAGCCAGTCTGCGGATAGGAAGTAGTGGCATGTTCAGCAGCCTGTTTAATATATTCGTTAAGATTGGCAATATTAAATTCAATATCATCAGGTGATCTTAGCTGAATGTTTTCTACGCAGTGACTACTAATATATTTTTTGAATCCTAGCCAGTTGACCCTATTAATCGTTTTCGCATATGAGTTAGTTAAATCACTCCTTAGTGGGTTGAAAATTGTAGCTATTGTGGGAGAGTGATCGGAGGACAGATCTACAGAGCCCTCTACGTGAATTAAGTCCCTATGGATATTTTTCGTGACGCCAAAATCTATAACATCTGGAATTTTTCTTACGTCAGTAGGCCAGTAAGTAGGCTCCCCACTCGAAATGACATCTAAGCCCATTTTTGAAATTGTATTGAACAACGCTCTACCTCTAGGTGTAACAAGACGCGAGCCCCAGTACGTATGTTTTGCATTGTAGTCACCAGCTGCCACGAAACAAGATCCAAGCGATTTGTAGAACTTCTCATACTGATCTTCGGTAACTGAAAATCTGGGAGGTGAGTAAATTGATGATATCACGAAGTTCGCACAAAAATTTTCTACGAAAATATTCGTAGCTTGCATATATTCTTCACTAACGTTCTCAAGGATATAGTGCTTGAGTCTTGACTTAATTAGAATTGCTGATCCACCGCATGCTCTCCCTCTCGGGTCCTTTGAATCATATAGAGTGTAACCATTTATTTTAAAGCAGCTTCTCGAAGTCAAGTGAGTCTCAGAGACCATCATTATATCAATATTTTTTTCCGTGAGGAAGTGCTCAAGTTCATTTTTATGTTGGCGAATGCCGTTTGCGTTCCACAAACATAGTTTTAACGTGTTCATGGTTTGTTGACTAATGCTTGAAGCAGAGTATTCTGCATTCTCAGCATTTCTTGCATCATGCTAGTCATATTTGTTGTAAAGTTGTTTATAGTTAGCACCAGATTCTCAATAGTAGCTTCAAGACGACTAAAGTTAAAAGTAGAGTTTGCATTCGTTGAATTACTTGGCGGTGGAACATTTTGTGTGGGAATAGAACTAGTCTTAGCAGCATCGGCATACGATATACGTGAAGTAACTAGTTGGCTAGTTTGAGGAAGAGTGGCGGAGTAAGCATTTGCTGATTGAACTGGAGCTAATTTAGATTTTTGACCCATAGCCTGTTTAACGAAAGAATATACAGGGCATCCTCTGTAGTTAGCAGTGTGATTACGTCCACAATTACTGCATTTCTTTTCTGCTTGTACTTTTGGCTTGGTACAGTTAGCAGTACCATGCAATTCACCGCAGATAACACAAACTGTAGGTAATTTGCAGTAGGTTTTTGTGTGGCCATATTCTTGGCAATTATGGCACTGTACAGGACCTGAACGCTTACGTGGCTCTTCAACTGTGAGTTTTCGGTGTAAAAGGTATTTTAGACTATAAATTGGGTGCGTCTCATTTTTCTTTAACTGTATATCATTCGACTCCAGTTCAACACGAAATAGAGGCTGGGGAATCTTCTCTCTATTGATTATATTGGTAACATTTTTTACCTTAAATCCTTGTTCGATAAGTGCACATTTTACTTCTTCAGGCTCAACATATGAATCTATGCCCTTTAATACTATTTGTAGGCCTTTAGCACTCTTAAGTTGATATGTGTAAAAATTTGTTTTATTTTTTCAAACTCACTAACAATTTTTCGGAAATCTTTTTCATCATATATTTGGATTTTAGTTTCATCAATATTACCTCGTTTAATTGGAATGATGTGAAAAGTATTTTCACCAATGGTCGACAGTAGATTTTTTAGAAGCGCGTTTGAATTTTTTTCTCTCAGATAAATAGGTGGTGGCTTACAAGACTTTTGCGATGATGCAGCGGGCTTGTCGTGTTTGTCTTGCAATAATGAAAAACGATTTTGACGATTGATAGAAGATGTGCTGTTATCCCTAGACATCTTTGGGGCGGATCCAATTTTAGTAGAATTTGGGCTTCGCCCGCGCTTTAAAATGGTTATATATCTGTCCATTCCTACTTGTACCTTTGGTTTTGTACTACTGTTGTCTTCAGTAACAACTTGTTTAATTGTTGACCACGAGCCCGAAGCGGATGATATCGCTGAGTTAAATGTAGAAGTACTAGGCAATAATGTCAACGATTCACTAGTTGGCATTGGACAAAGCGAAGTTGATCGCTGACGAAACTGTGGTTTTGCCGTTAGAAAAAGTCTATTATCAGATTTTTTATTTTTATTGTTATCATTATGAGCATCAAAACTCACAGTAAAATAGGCATTTCTGCCGTTAGAACTCACTTCACTATTTTTTTCCTCTGGGGTACTCATAAAGAGTATTCCTCAAGGGTATTTTGTATGTTTTTTTGTTTACGGTTTTTTTTTTATTTTTGTTATTGTTATTTCTATATGTAAAAATATTATCAAAGCAAAAAAAAATGCTTATTTATCAAAGTTAATATGTACTACGAATATTTTTTGTATGCTTTTTTTTTGTTTAGTTTGTATATAAGAAAAATTCCGCTATTACGTCTGTTCACTATGAAGGTACAACGAGGAACTAAGGCTCGATATAATTGAAATTATTACAAAAACCTATGAAATGTAGTAAATTTAAAATTGTAGTAAACTTAAATTTTTTAATTTCTACTCATTCAATCCATATATAATTAGCCATGTGGACTTTCTCTGTATTGAAAATAAATAGATTAATATAAAAATATAAATCAAAAATATATTGCATTTAGTGCTTTTTTATGAACACACAGTGATTTTTACTCTGAAAAAGTTGGCATCACTGTTCGCGTGGCATTTTTTTATGTATATTCACACATTCACACGTATCATACGCACGTGTATACATGCATACATACTTACATAAATTCGATTCATTCAAAATCTTGTTTTTGAAGGCATCTCTATATTTTCTTCTTATTTTTCCTTTTTATATTATTCATAACTTAATTAAATTTATTTATATTAAACTCACATCTATGTTTTTTTGGCTTGTTTTCATTTGTTTACAAACACACACATACACATATTCATATTGAATCTACTAGATTCGCTCTCATAATTTTGTATGGCGAAGCAAGTTGATTCGGTCAAGATTGGGGCGTGAAGCATGAATAGAGAGCGAAGCAAATTAAAGTTTTCACTATTTTTAGAATTAAAAAAAAATTATTTTTTTGACGTCTATGCGTCTTTTTATTTTATTTATTTTAACTCTGGTGAGTTGATCTTAGTTCGATGCCAAAATTATAACTGACTTACAATTTACAAAATAAGTTTCTTAAATACTAAAGATAACAATAGATTTCTTAAAATTAAATATTTGGTCATGATGAGTTAAATAAAATCGATCATGTCTTTATCTAAAAGGTATTTACAATTATATATATATGCTTAAAATTCTAACAAAGGAATATTTGTTTTTTCTTATTATATTTTAGGGAAAGTGTCTTTGTTACAAATTATCATGTTGATAAAGAACAAGGGATTGTTTATTTAGGTTCTAGTTTAGTGAAAGTGTTTTTTTTATTACTATTATGAACAAAAGAAAATATATTTTCTGTTATATTAATGTACATATACTTTCTTTGTTATGGTATCGTTTGTCTGTATTAGTATCGTACCTATCGTTCTTAACTCTCCCTCTGCTTAAATAAGATCGTCCCGATCTTTCCTAATGCGTTGTAATTCTAATTGATATATATTATTAAGCCTATTGATTGTTGATTGGCGTCTGTATTCTTTTATGTATGACATAATTTTTAGTATGAAGCAAATTGTTATTATTGATGTTATAAAAATAATTGTAGTATAAAAAATTGATCTGATGGGGTTTTCTTCAAAAGGTATACTGAGTCTTCTTAATGAATCTATGTTTTTAAAAGCCCATGGTGTATTAGATTTTATTATTTCTAATATCTCAAACTCTTCATAATGGTTCATAAGTATGGCTTCTCTTATCTGATTCTGGAAATTTTTATAAATTTTATTGTCTATTCTTACAGTATCTGTATATTTTATTAAATTCAATTCGTCAATGGTTTGGTTGTTTACTTTGTGTTGTCCGTTTAATATTATAACTCCATCTTCTATTTGTTCTAAGTCTCTGTTATATTCCTGTATTATGTTACACTTACTGTTCCTATTCTCGAGTAGTGGGATTATGCATGTGTCCGTGTCATTGTTTTTTGGCAAATGTTTCTTCCTAAATGGTTCTGACAGTTATCTACTCTGATATATTTGTCGCATTTGGCTATTTGCTCATCTGTTACAATTTTCCCATGCTTGAAGCTTATAGGCGTAAATTTAAACAATTCGCACTGTTTGTATAGTACAGAATATTTATAAATAGTTATGAATAGTTCTCCTGTTCCGGCGATATGTACATCTGAGTATTCTAGGATGTTTATTATAGGTACCGAGATTAATTCATGTTTTATGATTTCTTCGCGGCATTAATTGTCCTAACGAGTAGTAGTAGTTGGTTATATACTTCCTGGATAATGAGGTGATTTTCTAATGGCTGTTCCTGAAGTGAATCAATTAGTTTCTCAAATCTTGAGTTAATCAAAAGTTGTTTCTCGTTATTGTTTATTAGTTCATTAATAGCTGTTTCCATGGTAATGAGATCGTCGTGATCTGGAATCCCTGTGATGAATTTTAATGTTGACTCGAGAAAGTTTAAGGATCTAGTGCATCTTTTATGTTCGTTTAATTGGCTTGCCAATATTTCACTTTTCTTCATCCATATTATTTCTTGAGTAGTGGGCTTATATTCTTCTGTAACAATTTCTCTATTCGTTATATTATGTTCGTTTAATTGACTTGTCAATATTTCAATTTTCCTTATCCATATCATTTCTTGAGTAGTGGGCTTATATTCTTCTGTAACAATTTTTCTATAAGGTATAAGTATTTCCGATATATTAGTAACATGGAAGAGATATGAGTATTCGTTGAAAAGGAAGACGTCATTTTTTTTTTTGTTAAAATAAACTTTTTGTTTTCTATTTTTTTAATTTCAATTATTGCTTCTGGTGTCTGGAATGATATTACCAGCACGGCTAATATCAGGTATATTTGTATCATGTTCTTTAATTGTGATGTTCTTGATATTGTTTTTATGAACAGTTTTTCCTCCTCGGGTTAAGATCGTGTCCCCACGGTCTTCTTCTACAATTTCTTTTTTAAACCTGGGTTGGCTTTTCTTTCTAACACCTGTGATTCTTACCAAAATTTGGGTACCATTTTCGAATGTTCGATGTTTTGCGTGTGTGTTCAATCTTTTTAACACCTTAGTTGATGCCTTACGTAAATTTTTTGTAACTTCTTCTTTACTGTAATTTATTGTACCGAAATGTATTTGCCTTGGTCTGTATCCTGTTACAGTATGTATTGAGTTGTTTAATTCTTTAACAGCTCTAAATATTTCTTCTTTTACTGTGGAGGAGTTTTGTATTTTAAAAATGCGTGTTAACTCACTAATGGAATTATGGGCCCTTTCTACTTGCCCGTTTGCTTTTGATCGATGCACTGGCGTTTCTATCTTCTGTATGCCATGTTTTATACACATTTGTTTAAATGCTGGTGTAATGAAACTTGCCTCATTATCGGTCATGAGTCGTTTACATTCGGGAAAATTATTGATAATTATTTCTTCCATTTTATCTTCTAGTTTTGCTTTTGTATTTATTTCTTGGACGACTATGTATTTGGAGAATTTATCTATAGTCACAAGATACGTGTTATTATCATTAATTTAAATATCCGCATGTATGTATTATCTTGGTTGTGATGGTATGTCTGATTCTCGGAGAGGCTCATTAGTTGGGTTTCTCTCATATCGTCCAAATAAACAGGCAGAACAGTGATTATTACAATGTTTGCAATCTTTTTTTATGGTTGGCCAATAATATTTTTCTAAAATTTCTTTTGTTGTATTGACGTAGCTTCTATGAGCTCTTAAATGTGTTTCTTTAATAATTCGAAGTTGATTGTTTCTATCAATTATATCTTTTAATTTTCTTGGTGTATGTACAAAATTTGTACCTATAAATGTTTCTTTAATTAGGGCTGCATATTGGTACAAATCTTCTATATTCATATGTATAGATACGATTCGGTTTGGGACCAATATCTTTTTTAATTCACTTATCAGATCATTATTTTTTGAAAAATTAATAGTGTGGCGTACTTTATTAGGAAAAATTGTGCGTGTTCGTGTTTCGGTAAAATTTGGGGTAGGTACGAGTTCTAATTGTATGCCATATGTATTAAATGGCTGTGTAACAGTTTTTATTATATTACTTGAGGAACTTTCGGCTGAGTGTACCGTGTCTATGCAAGATGTATTAACAACTTGTCGTGATAGGGTTGGGATTTTTTTCGGAGATAGCATATGTTAGTGATTGATGATCTGTAAAAATGGTGAGGTCTGCTATTCCATATATATAACTTCGAAGTTTTTGCAAAGCCCAGATTATAGCTAACAGCTCTTTTTCATTCGTGCTGTAGTTTTGTTCTGTCGTACTAAGTGTACGGGATAGAAAGTAGATTGGCTTTTTATTTTGGCTTAAGACTGCACCAATAGCTATGTTGAATGCATCTGTGGTAAGTTCAAAAGGTTTGTCAAAATTGGGTTGAAATAATTCAACCTGTTCCTTTAACTTAAGTTTTAATACATTTACGGCTTCTATGGCTGCGTTGTCTAAATTAATTTTTGTATTACTACTTTTCTTTTTCCCTATATGGGCATTTTCTCCTTTTAAATGGAGCGTTAATGGTTTCGTAATTTGTGCATAGTTTTGTGCAAATCTCCTATAGTAACCAGTTAATCATAGAAAACCTCGCAAATCCTTAAGTGTTGTGGGAATAGGAAATTTCTCAATAGCTTTTATTTTCTCAGGGTCTGTTGTTATTTTATTATATTTAATAATATGACCTAAATACTCTACTTCAGTCATAAAAAATTTAGACTTCTCATCTGAAATTTTAAGAGTAGCTTTATTTAAAGCTTTAAATACTATGTGTATGTGTTTCATATGTTCTTCTAGAGAAGATGAAAAAATTAAAACATCGTCAATGTAGACGTACACGAATTTTCCTATGAATTCTCTCAGTATGTCATCTACACAACGTTGAAAAATGGACGGTGCATTTTTCAAACCGAAAGACATTCGTACAAATTCGTACTTGCCTCCGTTAACGCAAAAAGCTGTTTTTTCTCTATCTTCCTTTTTTATCTTTATCTGGTGGAACCCAGATTCTAAATCTAGTGTGGTGAAGTATTTGACATTTCCTAAGTTCTGTAATGTAACATTGACATCAGGTATGATGTATCTATCGGTTACAGTATGCTCATTAAGTTTTCTAAAATCTATAACCATTCGTCGCTTTGGTTTCCCGTTTTCGTCTAATCCTTTCTTGTGTACGGTCAACATTGGTGAATTATATGGGCTATAGCTTTTTTGTATAATACCTTGTTCTAATAAATTCTTTATTTCTTTATTTACGAACTCTGTATCATTAAAATTACCCGGATATTGTTTTGTCCAGATTGGTTCATTTGTCGTAGTTCTAATACTAGCTTCTATGGTTGTTGTGAATGGTAATGGTCCTATTTTATTATTTTGTTTCATTAGTTCGTTTATCTCTAATTCATATTTTTTATCTCCTATGGAGTAGTTTATTTTTTGTACTTTCTCAGTGACTATAAACAAATTTTTTCTTATGTTTATGACTGCTCCTAGTTGTGTTATACCCTCAGCTCCTAACAACAAGTCGTAGTCGTCATTATTTTTAATTTCAAAGAATTCTAATTCCTTTTTTAATATACTTATCTTTTGTTTGTAATGTAACATTGATTCACCGTGCATTGTAATCATTCTCAATGGTGTAATCTTAATTCTATTACCTAAGACTAAATTTTTATTAATATAGTTGTGGGTTACACCGCAGTCAATGAAGATTTTATATTCTTTGTTACCCTCATCTTTCACAAAAATGTAGTACAACCCATCTATTAGTTTAAATTTTTAATAATAGACTTATTTCTATAGCACTTACTACTTTTTTCTGTGGTGATACTAATGTTGTCATCTTGTTGAGTTTTTATCTGGTTGTGTTTCTGGATTTTGGGTGTCTGTTGAAAATTTCCGCTTTGTTCACGCATTCTTTTCCAGGGTTGACTGTGGAATCCCTGTGGATTGTTCTGCTGTCTAGCGTTGTTGTAGTTATTTAAATTTCTGATGTTCCCTGAAGAGGTGTCCATAGGTTCTGGCCTTGGAAAATTATTTTGTTGTTGCCAACTATGTTGGTGTTGATTATTTGAACGATATGATGGCCGTCTAAAATGTTGAGGTTGTTGTAAGTACTCCCTCTGTTGGTGTTTTGATGATGGATTTCTGTGTTGATTGTACCTGTTATCTTCACGATTTATGTTGTTATTACCACAGTGTAGATTTTTGTAATTGTTGTCATGCTCTATAGTTTGTGCGACTGCATAGGCATGTTCTAAATCCTTGATAGGATTTCCGTAGAGTGTTGAACGAATAAAACTACTGTTTATTCCATTTTTGAATGTTCGAACAGCGTCTTCCATTGCATGTGCCGTCATACATTTAATTGATTCTGGTGGGTCTCCGGACATTGCTATTTTTGATGTTACTACTGTCAATGCTTTATTAACCTCATCGTGGAATTCTGATAATGATAATTTCCCCTGCGTTAGTTTAGTTAATTCATCTCTCAGGACGTATAATGGGCACTGGTAACAATATGTGTAGTCCAGTCGATTAATGATTGCCTCGAAATTAAATATTGTATTATGATTTAATAATATATTAGCTGCTGCACACGTTATTTTAGATTTTACGATTGTTAAGGCTTCAACGTATTTGTTGGAATTGGTATGTTGGTTAATGCTATTCATTAGCCGTATTGCGTCTTCACGCCAAAGACGATAATTACTTCTTGTTCCATCAAAAATACTTAATGCTTTAAATATTTCTAATTTTATTTCATTAGGGTTATTATAATTGGCTACCCTTGGTTCCAATGATACTTGTGGTTGAGTTGCCGAAGAACTTGTTCGAATTTGGTCCAATCTATTCTTTAAAGATGCATTCTCCTGTTGTAGGTTCTGTAGTGCTAGTTGTATACCAGCCATTTGTTGAATTATTTCTTCCATGATTTGTGTTGAGTCGTTCAAGTTCCTATTTTTGTCAAAGTTATTTTTTCTTGTGAATTTCATATATATTTTTTTCGCTATGTGAATAAGTTTTTATTAATTACTTCACTTCATTCACTTTCCGTTTTTTTTATTTTATATCTTCTATATGAAGATTTGGTTTAAATTTTTTGTTGAATCCTTGCTAGGAAAAGGATATATTGGTCCGCTTCTAGAGTAACAAAATATATGTTACTCCTGGCAGGATCGCCAATTAAAGTTTTCACTATTTTTAGAATTAAAAAAAATTATTTTTTTGACGTCTATGCGTCTTTTTATTTTATTTATTTCAACTCTGGTGAGTTGATCTTAGTTCGATGCTAAAATTATAACTGACTTACAATTTACAAAATAAGTTTCTTAAATACTAAAGATAACAATAGATTTCTTAAAATTAAATATTTGGACATGATGAGTTAAATAAAATCGATCATGTCTTTATCTAAAAGGTATTTACAATTATATATATATGCTTAAAATTCTAACAAAGGAATATTTGTTTTTTCTTATTATATTTTAGGGAAAGTGTCTTTGTTACAAATTATCATGTTGATAAAGAACAAGGGATTGTTAATTTAGGTTCTAGTTTAGTGAAAGTGTTTTTTTTATTACTATTATGAACAAAAGAAAAGATATTTTCTGTTATATTAATGTACATATACTTTCTTTGTTATGGTATCGTTTGTCTGTATTAGTATCGTACCTATCGTTCTTAACTAGCACGTACAGTGTAAACATACTATAACGTTGTTAAGTGACGTTTTAAACCAGTGATGGTACTAATGGATTTGAAATGAAATGTGGGTATTTTGGCTCAGTTTCTCGGTACTTTTACTAATAATAATATATGTATGTGCGAAAAAACAACTTAAGATAATACATATATATGTATATGCATGTGTATATATGTACATACTTATGCATGTAAATACATATATATATATATATATATATATATATATATATGTAAAGTGTCTAAAGGGTTAAGCTGTCATATTTTATATTCACCACATGCACTTACTATTGAAGATGAGAATCCTATTAGTTAGTTGAAAAGAGTTTGAAGTCGTGAGCGGTCGAATTAAGTTGTTAAAAGTTGTCTAGATTTTTCTAGAATAAAGTTGTTGGTTTCGATTTGCATTTGATTCGCTATTACTTAAAAGTTTAAAATTGAAGTTGCCCAAACCTTATCTTATTAACTTTACTTAAATTCATTTTTTTTATTATTATTCTTATTTTAATTCTAAAAGTCATTTTTACGAAATTTAAAACTGAAAACTGAAATAAAATAATCTTAAACAATTAAATCCTATATGATTGGTGTTTCTTATTTAACAAACAATATTACAATTGGGGGCTCAACCCAAACCATTCGTGACAATAAAGCTTGAATTATATTTTATAAAGAAGTTTTACTTTAAATATTTGCATGTATAAAAAAAGCCGCTATACGAAAAGTTCCTTTCTGAACATTAATATAAGCCAGTCGCGTGATGAAAAAAACGGTACAATAAAACCAATAAACCTTTTTTATATTTTAAAACATATAACTGCAAATATTTAAATGAACTCGCAAACATCAATAAATTACAAATACAATACAAGAGCAAAAGCACAAAAAAATCAAGCTGGATTAAGAGAACCTAATTATAAAGGCGAAGAGAGCTTACAAGAAAAAATAATTCCGAAAAATAACTCAAATGAAAAAGATTTGGCTAGAAGAAGTATAACAATTGAAAGAAGTCATTCGTGGTTAAGTGAATTCAACGAAAATAATAAAAGAAATAATTCAGTTGATAATAACAAAGTTAGTAATAAAGCAAAACCAATAAAGATTAATAACTCACCTACACAAAATAAAACTAAACTGATTAACGTAAAAAGCAAAAACGGTAATCAACACAAAGATTCGCTAAAAATGGCAATGTCAAAAAGTGAAAATAATAATGAAATGATGGCAAACGAAGATTTAAGCAATTTAGTTAAATTGCTTACCATGAAAATTGCAAAAGAAGATGAAAACCGCGTCAAAAGCAATATTGCTGTTGATAATTTTGCTCAAATAATTCCAGATTTTGATGGTTCAAATATACCGGCGCGACAGTGGTTCGAAAACTTTGAACAAAACGCGGAAGCATACGACTTATCGGAAAAACAGAAATATGTGCACGCACGCAATAAAATGATGAAAACCGCGAAACTTTTTTTAGAAACAGTGTCGGTAAGTGACTACAATGCACTCAAAAGCGTTATGCTCGAAGAATTTGGCAAAACATTACATAGCGATGAACTACATAAATTATTATCTAACAAAACCAAAAAAGATGACGAATCTTTTCACGATTATATTTTACAAATGAAAAAATTCGCAGCACTAGGTAATATTGAAGAAATTTCCGTAATACATTATATCGTTAATGGACTGAAAATTAAAAATGAACTTAAGTGTCAGTTGTACTCGGTGAAGACTTTCAAAGAGCTGCGAGATAAATATGATGTATTTGAAAAGATGAATTTAACAAGTGATTTAAGTAAAAATTATACTAAGCAGCATGTTAAAAAACATGATAAAAGTGCGGTCGAAAACAAAAATCGTTGTTTTAACTGTGGGTCAAACGACCATAAAAGAGCTGATTGTAAAACTGAAACAAAATGTTTTAAGTGCAACAAATATGGACACATAGGCAAGAATTGTAGCGATAATTCTCAAAGTGTCAATAAGAATGTCAATGTAATTTTGAATGAAAATCGATGTAAAACTATAAGTTTGAATGAAGAACAATTAGACTGTTTTATAGACACCGGATCTGATGTTTGCTTAATGAAATATAATATATACAAAAATAAATTTAATAATTGTATTTTAATGGAAAATAATTCACGTTTATCTGGACTGTGCAATGTTCAAACGAAAACTTATGGTTGCATTAAATTCCATGTTAAAATAGACAACGTCGTTACTAATCATGACTTTTTAATCGTGCCAAATAACGCGTTGAAACATGATGTTTTAATCGGTTATGATTTTATAAGCAAATTTAAAATGCTCGTAGACAATAATGGCTATAAATTTGAATATGCTGACATCGAAAACGAAGCTACGGTTTTAAACGTTTTTTAATATAAACGCATCCGAAGTCGACTTAACTGGGAAACATAAAAACGAAATTCAAGGTCTGATCGCGCAATATAAACCTACAACAGCTGCAGAAGAATGCCCAGTAGTGATGAAAATAGTGCCAAGTGGAGAAATAAAACCATTTCGTCATTCACCTTCGAGATTGCCCATACAGGAAGAAACAGAAGTAAAACATCAAGTCGAAAGTTGGTTAGAAAAAGGAATTGTTCGAAAATCTTGTTCTGACATTGCAAGCCGAGTTGTGGTGACAAAGAAGAAATCCGGAGAATACAGAGTCTGTGTAGATTTTCGACAATTAAATTCCATGGTATTAAAAGATGGTTTTCCAGTACCGATTGTAGAAGACGTCATACAAAAATTATACAATGCAAAGTACTTCTGTACCATGGATCTGGAAAACGGATTTTTCCACGTACCTATAGAGGAGTCCAGCAAAAAATACACGGCGTTCGTAACTAAGCAAGGCCTTTTCGAATTTAACAAAGCACCATTTGGATTTTGCAACTCCCCTGCTTATTTTAAAAGGTATGTGAATTTTATATTCCAAGAATTAGTAAATAGCGATGTAATGGAACTGTACATGGACGATATTGTTATTTATGGCGCATCTGAAGAGATTTGTTTTGAAAAACTAAAATTGGTTCTAAATGTCGCTGCGAGATTCAATCTTAAATTTAAGTGGTCAAAGTGTGCGTTTATGAAAACAAAGATCGATTTTCTTGGACATACAATCGAGAATGGAAGCGTTTGGCCAGGCAAATTGAAAACAAATGCAGTTGCTAATTTTAAAATGCCTAAAAGTATCAAAGATGTTCAATCTTGACGGGATACTTTAGAAAGTTCATACCGAATTATGGACATATAGCAAGACCGTTGACGAACTTACTAAGAAAATAAAGTGTTTTCAAAATGCAAGAAGATGAAACGAACGCAATTAAACAATTAAAAGCTTATCTTGTGAGTGAGCCAGTTTTAAGAATTTTTGATCGCGAAGCTGAGACTGAGCTGCACACAGACGCATCAAAAGAAGGGTTCGGTGCTGCGTTACTTCAAAAATTCGAAGGCCAGTTGCATCCTGTATTTTTCTACAGTAAAAAAACCTGACAACAAGAAAGTCGCCTTCACAGTTTTGTCCTTGAAGTCAAAGCTGCCTACCTAGCTTTTAAGAAATTCAGGCACTATATATTAGGCATTCCATTTAAACTGGTAACAGATTGCTCTGCTTTTAAGCAAACAACTGCCAAAAAAGACGTACCGCGAGACGTAGTTCAATGAATCATGTACTTTCAAAAATTTAATTACACAATCGAACATAGAGCAGCAAACCGAATGAAGCATGTTGACTTCCTAAGCCGCTACCCAGCAGATGTATTAATCGTTTCATCAGACATGACATCAAGATAAAACAGCAGAGCGAAGATGATGGGATAAGAGCTATTGCACAAGCATTATCCTTAGGCCCATATAAAAATTTTAAAATGAAAGGCGAACTGGTTTATAAAACCACCGATGGTAATGATCTTTTGCTCGTTCCTAAGCTGATGGAAGTTGAAATAATCAAAACTGCCCACGAAGTCGATCACTTGGCAACGGAAAAAACAATTCATGCAGTGAGACAACAATATTACATATTACACCTTGCGAAGAAAGTCAGCCAAGTCGTCAACAATTGCGTCAAGTGTATAATACACAACAGAAAACTTGGGAAACAAGAAGGCATATTGAATGTCATTGATAAAGGCGATACTCCATTACACACAATTCATGTGGATCACCTTGGTCCAATGGACAGTACAGCTAAACAGTATAAGTACATTTTTGCGTTAGTTGATGGTTTCTCAAAGTTTATATGGCTCTTCCCCACGAAAACTACGGCTGCTGATGAAATCATACAAAAACTAACCATATGGTCAGACACTTTCGGTTACCCTTACAGAATTATAAGCGACAAGGGCACCGCGTTTACTTCGCAAATTTTTAAAGAGTTTTGTAAGAAATATGGCATCGAGCATATCACTACAACGACTGGAGTACCACGGGGCAACGGCCAAATAGAAAGAGTTAACCTCTCTATATTGTCTATCATTGCAAAGCTGTAGAATGATGATCCAACCAGATGGTATAAAATAGTGGGCCAAGTCCAAAAAGCTGTCAATAGTTGCATGCATAGCTCAACTAAGATGACTCCATTTCAAATTATGTTCGGTGTAAAAATGAAAAATTCGCTAAGCGACAACATATTGCAACTTTTAAACCAAGAACTAGTGCAACGTTTCGATGAAGAACGTCAACAATTACGCAGCGATGCAAAAGCGCAAATTCAAATTGCACAAGCAAATTATAAAAGGAATTTTGACAAGAAACGTAAAGACTATAATAAATATCAGCTTGGAGACTTGGTAGCAATAAAAAGGACGCAATTTGTCGCAGGGAAAAAACTCGCTAAAGAATATTTTGGTCCCTATAAAATAGTTAAGGTTAAGAGAAATGGTCGTTACGATGTCGAAAAAGTTGCCAATGTTGAGGGCCCGAATAAAACATCCACCAGTGCTGATTTCATAAAGCCTTGGAGAGATGAAGAAGCGGTTGAATATCTCCTATCATCTGGGTCAGATGATGATCAGGAAGGCCGAATGTAAAGTGTCTAAAGGGTTAAGCTGTCATATTTTATATTCACCACATGCACTTACTATTGAAGATGAGAATCCTATTAGTTAGTTGAAAAGAGTTTGAAGTCGTGAGCGGTCGAATTAAGTTGTTAAAAGTTGTCTAGATTTTTCTAGAATAAAGTTGTTGGTTTCGATTTGCATTTGATTCGCTATTACTTAAAAGTTTAAAATTGAAGTTGCCCAAACCTTATCTTATTAACTTTACTTAAATTCATTTTTTTTATTATTATTCTTATTTTAATTCTAAAAGTCATTTTTACGAAATTTAAAACTGAAAACTGAAATAAAATAATCTTAAACAATTAAATCCTATATGATTGGTGTTTCTTATTTAACAAACAATATTACATATATATAAATTTCAAATTAATATATATGTACATACATATTTATATGTTCATAATGAAGAAATATACATGTATGTAATTATGTAAGGATGAGATGTAAAAAAATGAGATATATAAAAAAATTTAAATGGTATCAAAACCTCTTATTGTATATGCACATATGTATGTAAAAATTATTTAATTTGTAGCATACATATTGTTGGTTACAAGTAGAAAGGCCCTAATTAAAATAATTGTAATTTTACAGCAGAAGGTAAAAACATAATAATAAATAATACAAATGCTTTGTTAAACTGCTTGTAAAAGAGTTATTTTTCACTATTGTAATACATTTTGGTGGTGAAGTGTATTTGTGTGAAATGTATTGGAATCAGTAAAAAGCTCAATTCCATGAATATACGAGTTAGGGCCTTTCTACTTCTGACCATCGATATCTATGTATGTATGAACATATTATTTATTTATTATGAATATAAAACATATGTAGGTACATACATATATTTTTTTGTTGAGAAAATTGTTTAGATATTTATGTGAAAATGCATAGTGATAATAATATAAAAAACATATGGAAAAATCGTACGTTCGTGACCCGTACGTTCGCGACCGGTACTTAAGCCAATTAAACAAAAACCAATAGAGGTACTTTATTGTGTAAATACTGGATAAAGACCTACATTAATACACTTTTAAAATAAATTAAGCACTTTCCATTATTCCGTTCCATTTCGCAGATTTTTACATTTCACTACTGTCAGCCAAAGTTGACTTCTATTTTGCGTACGTTCGTGACCACATGTTTATAACTATTAATATGAAAACTTGATCATTTTTTGCACTAAGCATAGAGCTACCAAAATGCTATCAAATCGCAAAAAAAAATGCTAGGAAAAGTTTTGTTTTCTATATTCTTTGTACATCAAAAGCGTACGAACGTACGTTCGTGACCCCAGGAAATGCCCATATACTTATGAAACACAATTTTCAACTCAAAGAAACACGTTTAAATAAACAGAAATATTTATGAACAAAGTTATGCATTAAACACATTCACCACAGCAGGCTACACGAACACACGACTTCAAATGCCGCTAGCAGCATTTCTCGCCTCGTAGCCAGCTACTTAATTATTTTGGAGACGGCAGCAGCACCATCTGCAGCTGATATTCAAGTACAAATACATAGTTCAGTATTGCCACTTTCATATATTTTGCATTTATAAAAATTAATTTTTCTTTTAAAATGTACTTATTTCACATAAAAGTACAATAATGAATCAATTTATTCTTTACATCAATTTTTGGATATTGTTTCTAGTAAATAGTATGAAATAATTGTACGATATCATTCATTCACCATTTTGTATTATACTGGTAACACAGCATTTGCTCATTGTAGCCAGAGAAATAGAAATTAGTTTAAAGTTGGCGACAGCTACAACGGTGGTCGTGCAGTCGTGTAGCCTGCTGTCGTTAAAATAATTGTTACCATAAAAATGTGTGTATTCTATTTTTGACAGATTGTAGCCCGTAGCCTGCTGTTTCGAATGTGTTTAATGCATTAGTTGTAAATAAATGTGAGTGTGGCTGCTCCCAAATAGAGAAAGTTAAACAAATATCTTGGAAACTAAGTGAGAATGTTGAAACAATTTATGACTCTAACTTAATAATGAGAATTGTACTTTACAAACTAGTGAAGGTGAACCGCTACCATACAATATTTTTATCAGTTACATTTCAATAAAAAGAGATTGAAAATTTAAAAACTCTAAAAAGTGGGATAAAACGAGAAAGAAATTCGAGGAGGGATCGACCTATGAAAAGCGGGAGGTCTGGTCAAGTTATGTATGACGTATTAACCCATTATTGGCCGCTACCCTAAAACGTGGGAATTTTTTGAATCCCTTGCAGGAGGGTGTTATTATGACCCCAATGAAGAATATTTTTAGCAAAATGTTCCCCCCCGATATATAGGTTTCTTTACATGGACTGGTCGAAAAATCGACCAATGGCCGATAACAGTAAAAAAAAACAAAAAATTATTTGATATTTTTGAAGGAAAAAATATTGCCTTAGGCTTTATTCAAATGAATTTATTACAAATTGTTATGGTAGCCATGAAAACAGTTTGTATGTAAGTATATATTGCACTTTTTGCGTGTAAAAATGGTATGTTTCTTACACAATTTGCGGCGCCGATATTAATTTTCAACGCTTCTTATAATTGAGTGTACTTTTTCGCTGACTTGGGGTTGGTTGGGGACTATATCAAAATCTTGACTCACTGTCGTATTTTAAAAGCTGTGTTGTGACTTCAGAACGAAAATCAATTTGTGAAAGGGGTTTTGTCTTTTTGATTTTTGCCAACATGCAGTGCATCTTCCACGCGTTGACCATTGCGTTACCAAGCGCATTAGTCCATATTGGCCACCACCATTTCTTTACCTTTATACAGATACGATAATTGGCCACGGCATTGTCATGAATTTCGACACCACCCATACCATGATTATACTCCTGAATTGCTTTTGGCTGTGGAATAGTAATAGCTTTTTTTTGCATACGGCAATAACGTTTAGCATTAGCCAATGGTTCGACTGTTGAGTTATTGGTAATTACGTTGACAACAGAATTGTCATTCCAGCGCACCAACAATATTTCTTGTTCACTATCTAGCAACTGGTCAAATTCTCCGCGATTGCTTTTTTTTAGATTCTTTAACGGAGCTTTCGCCGTTCGATTTTCACGTATAGTACCCGTAGCATAAAATTTGCGTTCATTCAATAGACACATGAGATGATAAGAAGAAAAGAAATTGTCAAAAAAAACTATGTGACAATCGGGATCAGGTACGTTTGCCAGTAAGTCCAAAACAGTTTGAGCCTCAAGACCAATGTCCTTATCGTGTGGCGTGGCTGAACCACCATATAAAATACTGTAGAATAAATATTCACTTTCGGAGCACATGTACCATGATTTAAATCCAAAACGTATTGGTTTACCCTTAATGAACATTTTGCACGAGTGTCGCCCAAAATACGGAATCATCTGCTCATCAATTGATACAATATGGCTAAAAATTCCAAACTGCATAAAATTTTTATTGAGAGCATCAACTAGTGGGCGAACTTTGGCAAATCGATCTGTTTTGTCTAAGCGGCTATTATCTGATAGATGCAAATACCTTTTAATTGTTCTGAACCGATTGCGGCTCATGGCTTGCTTTACCATTGGAACTCCCATGTCGGGCTTCGTAGACCAATAATGGCCTATTTGTGATAGACCGACAAGTATAAAGTTCCAATAAATCTACGTAGTTCAATAGGTGTAATACTGGCTGTAGCATTGTTCTGATTTGCATATGTATTTGAAAAATTTGTGATATCCAGTATTATGGAATTATCAAAATATAAAGAAAAAATTTGAGATTTGGAGATTTAGAGCCAAGAATCCAAAAGAAACAAAGCGGACCAATTACTCACCAATTTCTAAAAAAATTTCTTCCATTTTAATAGCTTCATTATTGGTTGGCTTTGTCGTGTAGCTAAAGTTTCTTGGCTTTCGCCACATAGGTTTGTTACGTGAGTTGGATGTTGACGGCTCTTCAATTGTACTTTCAAACACATCTCCGAATTTCTGTATATTGCCTTCATCTAGAGAATATTGTAATTCTGCACTAAAAGCAATTTCTTTCATGAGGTCATCATTGTTGTCATTTATATTAATTTTATCGTCATCCAAATCTTCTTCATCAGTTAGAGATCTTATAGTTGCTGGTGGAATGTAAACGATATCTATATCTTTGGTTGCCGTTATAGCTTGGTCTTCCTCGTCATCTGAGTCTAGCTCATTTAAAATATTAATTATTTCAGACACATTTACTGCCTTATAAATCGGCATTGTAAAATATTGTAAAATTAGTTTTCAGCACAACTCTTTGCATTCACCTTCTTACACTTACTGACATTTTAACACAAATATTTCTATAACTGGGGTTCCCCTGACTAAAATACGCGATATATTACTTAGCAATACAAAACTACAGGCCGACACACAGAAAAACTTCAAAGGAAGTATTGCCAGATTTATTATGAAAATAACAGTTTTGAAACTCAAAATAATTTTTAAATTCTATGGTAGGGCCTCCGGCCACTGGTCGATTTTTCGACCACGAAAGATTGTCATATGCAAATTGATTTTCCTGGATTCTTATAGTACAGGATTTAGGCTCTTAAAATAATGAAAAATAAGAAACAAAAATTACAATTATTAGATATAATTTTTAATTGGAAAAAAGTGCTAAAAATATGGTTTTTAAAATCCTCTTACCAAAATTTTTGTGAAATACTTTAGAAAATCATTTCACTACAGATATTTTAAAAATTAGTTCAGAATATATTTTTGTGAAAACAGATCAAAAAAAATATAGTAGACTTTTGAGATATGCGCTCAAAAAGTTACTGGTCGAAAAATCGACCAGTGGCATATAATGGGTTAATGCAGGGAAAAGATATTTATCCATTTTATAACTTCTTATGAACTTTTGCATCGATTTGTTAGTGCATATCCTTACATATTTTATCCTTTAAAGCATGTTTTTGCATATATGAGTCTTACACGCATATTTTTAGCAGATTTTCTAATTTTTAGAGCATAATTTAGGCATTTGGGGCATATTTTGATACTTTATAGATTTTTTTTAGTTTAGTATGCCTACAAGCTACAACATTTTTATTTTTCGCTATTTAATCTCATTTCCTATGTTCCATGTGTATATAAATTTTTTTATATTTATATAATAAACATACAAAATCTTTTGGAAAGTTATATTGTTAATAGGAAGTTTACTGTTGTGGAAGGAGACTTCATGAGTGTGCTCGAATATCTTCTGGTGTGCCACAGGGTAGTATTCTGGGGCCAGTATTGTACCTAATATATACTTGTGATATGCCTGTGAGCAATAACATCCACACTTCTACATTTTCCGATGATACAGCCTGTTTGAGTATTCACAAAAACCCTGATGAGGCATCCCGCAATCTCCAAGCACACATTACTCAGCTTGAAATATGGTTGAAGTTATGGAGAATTAAAGTAAATGAACAAAAGTGTGTTCATATTGTAATAAAAGTAATTTTATTTAATTATTTATAGTGGTTTGTTTTGTTCAAATTTATTTTATTTATTTCAAAATAAAGATTATTTCCTGAGCTCAGCTAGGAGCTCTAGGAATGTTGTTTAATAATTAATTTTAAAATAAAAATACATTGTCTTATATACTAGTTATGAGAATAATGCTTAACCTATCTTAACATAAGAGGGAAAAGAAAAGGTATATGCTTAATAAGCAAATTGTTCCTTTTAGTTTCCCACGGTAGGCGTGCGGCGTGTGTCTCATAAGAAATTTGAAAAACATGGATTTTGTATTGTTTATATTTATTATATAAACACATGTGGTTATTAATTATGATTCATTCAAATGCATTATGCTGCGGCCTTGGATCAGACTGGTGAGTGTCAAATAACATTTGTACAAAATACATATAATGCATGTAGGTACACTCAAAAAAGTTTTACAATAACTGAATATACAAGAAGTTTCTGTTAACTAAAATTAAAGTAAATCTTACAGGTAGGTAAATTTTTACCAAGGTATTTATATGTAAAGTCTTTTTTGTTTATTGTTTAATAAGCAAACCACAATATATTGGTGATTTTCTGTGCACTCAATATAATAAATTATTTAGAAAACAGTGGTAGATATGCCACACCTGCTTAAGTTGAAATTTTTAATACACAAATTAATACTTGTGTCCCAAATCAGAAGAAAAATATTTTGAAACAGACGATTTAAAATCAATACTTTTAATTATGTGCAGGTTGTTTTTAGCTATTGAAAATAAAAGAAAAAAATCTTTTTTACTGAAAATTTAAATTAAAATAAATTGAAAATCTTTCGGTTCGCATGAAAAAAAGCCTGTTGTAATCGGCAAATAAAAAAACACGTGCGCATGTAGCTTGGGCGTAAAATTGACGTCACTATGAAGCTGCATATGCTACATACCACGTAGTTATGTATGTCAAAATAATAAACATAGCTGAGAATCTATTATTATTTAATGACTTTTTTGCTTGAGCAGATCTTCACATGTATTTACACACAAGTGCTGCCTACATTTGGATTTTGACACAAATATACTATTAAAATTTTAGGCCGATAATGCAACCAATGTGTTGGAAATTCTCCTGGCGTCATAAGTGTCTTTCTACATGTCGTGTACCATAGGGTTAGTAGAGCGGTTTTTAAATCAAAATAATATTGTTTGAAATGATGTTTAATTTGAATTTACTAACAGCATATTTTGAGTGTAAAATGTAGCAAGCATATTTGGAGTGTAAAATGTATCAAGAGCTGTTGTGTCCACACATACACTATGTTATTCTTTGTTAGAATATGTGCTTCGCGGCTATATGGATAGGCTGTGAGCATCACTCATTATCAGCGATGCCAAGTATTTATAACCCAAACGCGCTATACCCCTTCTCAAAACGCGCTAGAACGCGCTAAGTTACAGCATTATCAACAATTTATAGTCAAAACGCGCTATTTTCCTACGCGCTAAATTAAATTTTAATAAAGGTCGATGTATGTATTAGTAATACGAGTACAATTAATTTTTTAGTAACTCTTTTTCAGATTATGCAATATTGCTTCTTCGAAATTATATTCTAAATAACTAAAATCATTTAATACAGAATCAGTCTCGCCTTCCAAATATTCGAAATTCTTAGTTTTGATTTTAATTTTATTTGTCAAACTTTGTAACAAGTTCTATAAATTGTCGAATAGTGTTGTGATTCAAATGCTTTTTGAAGTACATATAAAAAGAATAGATGCTTAATAAGTTTTATACATTTTTTGGGTCACGAGTACGAGTACATATTTTTAACTGTGAAATTTCAAAATATTTGCCATTTACAATATTAAAATGCGTTTTTAATTCTAACCACAGTCAAGGGAATTTTATTTGCAACATCTGAATCACTAACGAATTTAAACAAAAAGTTGAATTTTGTTAAATTTATACAAAAAAGTAAAAAGATATTGAACTCAAATGATATTTTTGACTTGAATCAAAACGCGCTAATTTAGCGCTTTTTTATTAAACGCGCTAAGACGAAAAAAAGCGGGTTTGGCATAGTTAAAACGCGCTAAAACTAGCGCGAAAGGCGCTAAATTGGCATCGCTGCTCATTATACTCGCTTTACAATGTTGTCAGCTTTTAAAATTTTAAACGCGAAAAAATATGAAGATACTTGTAGTGCTCAGTGCTTTTTAAATTAGTTTTTAATTTTTTTTTCTTAAGAGCTCTAAACTAAAAATTTTAAATCAAATTTGTTTTGAGCATGCTTGTCATTTAAAAATTTAAATTGTGCACTTCAAGATGTTTTTTGTATTGTTAGAAAATTGATTCAAGGAATACGCGCTATATCAAACTCTGACTTTAATATTTAATTTAATTAATGTAAAAAGTGTTTTGTCTAACAAGAGATAATTATAATGTCATCAGCATTCCAAATAGAGTCGAATAGCAAAATTTGGTTTGTTATAGACAATATATGGAATATGATTCAATTAATGCAATTGAGAGAGAATTGAGTCTTTATGGATTCAGTTGATATAAACCTATTTGAAAAATTAGTAAAAATTGCCATACAAGTTCTGTCACGTCCATATTAACATGTAGAAATAGAACGGGTTTTAAGCTCTATAAATTTTTTAAGGTTTATCACAATATTTTTGCACGCGTTTAACGCTTTCATATAACTGAAACGATAAAATTTTTGTTGTGAAATCAATGAAATAACAAATAATAACGATTTTTATATAAATAGCAATGTAATGTATATAACTTTAAAGTTTAAAAACTATGTTATGCTCAGGTGATCGGGTATGTTCTGTAAACCGAATCGTTTTCAAAACGAGAAATTTTCAAAAACGAGTAAATGTTTATTTGGTGCTTTACAAATTACTCGAAATGGTAACATTCGAAATTAATTTGAATAAAATATTTGAATGTTAAAGTCAGTTGTTAATAAAACAAGTCACATTTGAAACAAAAGTACGCATTTAAAATGTCCGGCTCTAAATCTTTGACAGAAAAAGTGTTTATTTCATTATTATAAAACTTGATGTGTCATACATTCACCCACCAAATCATTTAATGATATATTAGTCGGTTCAGAAGTTAGCAAAAGTATACTACATATTTATGAAAAAATATTCAACATAAACTGTTATGTGTTAAAATAAAAAACTATTTTAACTATTGAAGCTGAACAATAAAATGAGTTATGTGTAGTTTTTGAGGCACTTCCGCTATGCCTCTCAAATCTACAATTATTTAAGATTAATTTTACGAAATACTTATATAAAAACATTTACAGGTTTCAAAATAACAGTTTTTTTGCTCTCCTGAAAACAAACCTGATTTTGTCGGAGAAACGATGATATCTATATCTCTTTAGTACTTTAAACTTATTTTTTACTTATTGTAATAGACATTTTTCTATTTTTTATAATTTTTTTATATCAGTTTTTTTGTTAAATAAGTTCTTTTTTCAAATAGGGACTGTGATATTTTTATGAAATGAAACCTTGTTATGTTCGATTTTTTTATCTTTGCTATATACATGTTCCTTAATATTTGATTTTTTAAATATATGAGTGGGTTTCATAAAAGTTAAAAATATTGGGCCTGATAACGAGTATCGTATTTCGACTACGAAGATTTCGTAATAGATTGAAGAAAAAATCTTGCAATGTTCCTTAGTCTACTACATAATCGTCGTAGCCGAAGTCGTAATACGACACTCGAAATAAGGCCCAATTACATTGAGTACATCTGTTTATATAAATTAAGTGCTTTTCATAGTTGCAGTGCTTTTCGAAATTTAAAAGTTGATAGCACTGTCCCAATTATAGAAAATTGAGAGCAAGGCACATTCACAAGGTAGTAGCGGAAATTCAGCTGAGCTATTTTTTTTTTCCAATTAAAGTTCATTGGAAACTTCAAAAATTTTTTACGAAAGAGAAATTAAAAGAAAATGTTAAAAAAATTCAATATGAAAAATATTTTATTAAAAAAAATTCTGTGAAAACAAATTTATAAATATGAAAAAACTATTAAAAAATTGTGAGAAGTGCTAAACGTTGCAAATGTTGTTAGTGGTAGCTGCCGCGGAGAAATATTTTCAAAGTTATGTGAATATTTTTTATTATTGTTATGTTAAACAAATTCTATTTTTGAAGTTTTTGATGAACTACAACCCATGTTGTTTTTTTCATTGTTGTATTTTTTCATTGTTTTTGTAATCCTGATACTACCTGGAAATGAATCTGCCTTGATTGAGAGTATGACCACCGCCAGTGCTGTCGGATGTAACGATTTGTCTCTAAAATCGCCAAAAGCTTTGTTTTAAAATAAAAATTTTGACGAGCCTTTTGTTCATTTATATATTTCAACTCATTTGCGATTATTTTAGCTAAACACAAATATGCAATTTAAACAATGTAGATTAATGTTAAAAACATGGCAAATTTTACACAAGGAAGGTTTTCTACAACATAAAATAATTAATGAAAAGAGATTTGTTTTCTATATCTAAAGTGTGGTTTTTATAAAACATAGTGGGGAAAACTTCCTTTTATTAATTTGGAACTAGCATTTTGGATAATGATGCATCAATAGCCTTATGCATCATGATAAGGATATAAATAACTGAAAATAAGATTCATATTGATGTAATTCATTTTTAGTATGTTTTATACTCCAGTATGTTTGTATGTATGTCTGTTTTATAAATGAAATACACTCCAAAATAATCCATGCTTAAAAATACGAAACACTTTTTCGTAATTTAATTTTTGTACAATAAACTAAAAAATATTTGTAGCTTTGCAGGATAAAGGCCATTTCTCACTATCATACAAAGTCGTGCGATCTACGAAAAAAGTACAACGCTTGTGTGAAGAATTGTTATTGTCTTTTGAAATATTTTATAAACTCCATCATATCAGGGTTGTATTTATTCGTAGATCGCACGACTTTGTATGATAGTGTATCACGGCCTTAACAAGTTTCATAATTTTACGAATGTCGTTAAGTTACAAAAACGATTTCCTACAACTATTTTCGTATATAGTAACACATTTTTCGTTTATTTCATTGAATTTAGGAAGAAATAAAACATTCTTACAAAATTGGAAATTTCGTGAAATAAATAAATTTTGTTTTGTTATCATTTTGTTTACAGTACAAAATTATTCCTAAACCTACACAAGTTTCGTGAATTTTACAAAATACAATTTAAACATATAATAAAAACTGTTGTTTTGTTTTACTTTTTATTATATCCCCCATTTATTTTCCTGTTATTGTATAAAAAATTATTGTAATAAAAAATATTTTTTAATTCATGCTAGGAACACAACTGGTACGAACGACGAATTTCGTCCACGCAGAGTTAGCTGCGTAAATTCGTCGTGTGAAACACAACAACGACGAATTTACTCAACGAATTCAGCTGTTATAATTTATAAAGTTGTTTGAAGCATTTGCAAAGGCAGAGAGAGAGAAAATTTGTATTTCATAGTTCGTCGGTGTACAAAATAGAAATAAATTTATCGCAGAGCTCGTCACGCTCTACAAATTTCGTTTTATGGAGGCGTTGTGTTAATTTTAATATGAACAAATATATTTTATTTTCCATGACAAAAGTTCGCAATGAAAACTTCGTCTTAGTCCCAATTGTGTTCCCAGTTTGATTCGTGAGTTTCATTGCAAAATATTCATGTATGTATGTGACGTATGAAGAATGCAGAGGCTGTAACAACTTCCCTTAAGTTATCTTTCTATTTTCATAATTATTACAACCTTCAATTCTAGGAATTAAAGATTAATTTACTATTTTCCAAGGATATATAAATTTTTTGAAGATTTTTATATTCCACGTATTTTTTTATTTTATACAAAATTTCGCATATAACACAAACTTGCTTTTCATGATTCACTAATTTATTTTGTATTATTAACATTGTGTTTCTTAAATTTACGAAAAAAAATTTGAAATACAAAATTTTGTTTGCAGACAACAAATATTTCGTAAAATAAAGAAATATCACAACTACTACATATCTACGAAGCATTTCGTATCCTAAAATTAACGAATATTTCCTAAAATGAACCACATTTTTCTACAAACCTAAAAATATATAAAATTATATTTTAAATAAAAAATGTTGTGTAGCTAATATTTAATGTTGTATAATATTGACGATAAACGACAAATGTGTCAGCGCTGTGGCTAAAAATCAATCTGACAGCACTGGCTAGCATCGATCAGGTATGATACAGATATGTATGTATGCATCTATTAAAGGATTACGGTACTTGTTGACGCATAATGCATTGCTATTGGCTGAAAAATATAAGGAAAAAAAACAAGCAAAAAAACTGGGAAACATCACAGTGGAACAAATTATAATTTTTCTCCATAAATTTTGAAATCGAAAAATTAAATTTTTTTTAATTATTGTCTAAATTTGTGAATGCTAATGAAAATATAAAAAAAAATATAAAATATTAAAATATATAAGGCCTTTAATTTTAACAAATTTTACGGTTTGCTTATTAATCCACCTTCACTCATATGATTAATAAATATTTTTATTATATAACAATAATAGCCGACGGAATTCTACACACTTTCATACTGCAAATATTCTAACTCGTTGCCTATATATATATTTTGAAGAATATCGTGAATGCTATTAATACTTTTAAGTAGATACATACATATGTATATTACCAAGATAGCCACTTCTGATATTAAACACTGTATTGTTTAAAATCGTTTGCTTATATGTGTCGGCTATACGAAATATGAACATATAAGTCAGTCAGTTCTCGTGGTACCTTCATAGCGAACAGTCGAATATCGGAATTTTACTTACTTACTTACTTACCAAACCAACAAAAATTACATATACAAAAAAAAAAATATTAGTAGTACATATTATTCGTAATAGGTACATACATACTGTCTTTAATAAATAAGCTTTCTGCTTTGCTAATATTTTTTACATAGTAAAAATAACAAAAACAAAAAAACCGCAAAAAAAAACTTAAACAAGTGATATTGAGGAATACCTCAAAGTCTAACAAACAATCATAAATAACAAAACCAAAAAATACCGAAAATAAAAAAAAAACATAAACGAATAACCCTTGAGGAATTCTTTGTATGAATTCCTCAAATACAGAAAAACTTGAAGTGAGTTCTAACGGCAGAAATGCTTATTTTACTGTGAGTTCTGAAACTCTGAATGAAAAAATTATAAAAAATAAATCTGATGAAAATCTTTTGTTAACGGCAACGCCAATTTTTCGTCAGCGATCAACTTCGCTTTGTCCAATGCCAAATAGTAATGATGCATTAACATTACAGTTGCCCAGTACTTCTTAATTTAAGTCAGTAATATCATCCCCTTCAGGCTCGTGTTTATCACTTAACAAAGTTATCACTACAGATAACAGCGGCTCGAAACTCAAGGTACAAGTTGGAATGGACAGATACATTACAATTTTAAAGCGCGGGCAAAGCCCGAATTCTTCAAAAATCTCATCTGCTCCAAAAGTGTCTAGGGATAACAGCGCAGCCTCAACTAATCGCCAAAACCGCTTTAAAATTTTTCAAGATGACAACGACAAACCCGAGGTATCCTCGAACAAAACATCCAAGCCGCCACCAATCTATTTGAGACAAAAAAATTCAAATGCCCTTATTAAAAAATTAATTTCGGTCATTGGTGAGAATAAATTTCACATTGTTCCAATAAAACGTGGCAACATCGATGAAACTAAAATCCAAATTTATGACGAAAAAGATTTCCGCAAAATGGTTGCTGAATTTGAAAAAAGTAAAACAAGCTTCTACACATACCAGCTTAAGAGCGCTAAAGGCATGCAGATCGTATTGAAGGGCATAGATTCTTATGTTGTCCCCGAAGAAATAAAAGATGCACTCGTCCTCCAGGGGTTCAAGGTAAAAAATGTGTCCAATATAATAAATAGAGAAAAGATTCCCCAACCCCTATTTCGTGTTGAACTAGAACCTAATGATATAAAATTGAAAAAAAATGAGACACATCCAATTTATAATTTAAAATACCTCTTGTACCGAAAAATCACAGTTGAAGAGCCACATAAGCGTTCAGGTCCTGTACAGTGCCATAATTGCCAAGAATATGGCCATACAAAAACATACTGCAATTTACCCTCTGTTTGTGTTGTGTGCGGCGAATTACACGACACCGCTAGCTGCAACAAACCAAAAGATCAAAGTGATAAAAAATGCAGTAATTGTGGAGAAAAGCACACCGCTAACTACAGAGGTTGTCCTGTGTACTCTTTTGTAAAGAAGACTATGGTGCAAAAACCTAAATTAGCTCCAGCTCAATCAGCAAACGCTTACTCTGCCACTTTTCAGCAAATGAGCCAACCAGTTACTTCCCGTGTATCGTATGCAGATGCTGCTAAGGCTAGTTCTATTCCGACACAAAATGTTTCACCGCAAAATAATTCAACAAATACAAACTCAAACTTTAATTTTAATCGCCTTGAGGCCACTATTGAAAATCTTGTGCAAACTATAAACAATTTTACAACAAATATGACTAGCATGATGCAAGAAATGTTGCGAATGCAGAATACTCTGCTCCAAGCAATACTTAATAAGCCATGAACACGTTAACAATATGTTTCTGGAACGCAAACGGCATTCGCCAACATAAAAATGAACTTGAGCACTTCCTCACGGAGAAAAATATTGATATAATTTTAGTATCTGAGACTCATTTGACTTCGAGAAGTCTTTTTAAAATTTATGGCTACACTATATATGATACAAAGGACCCTAGAGGAAGGGCTTGCGGTGGATCAGCAATTCTAATAAAGTCAAGACTCAAGCACTATGTTCTTGATAACATTTGTGAAGAATATCTACAAGCAACAAATATTGGCATTGAAAGTTTTTGTTCAAATTTCGTTATATCATCAATTTACTCCCCTCCCAGATTTTCAATCACTGAGAATCAATATGAGGATTTCTACAAATCTCTTGGACCTTGTTTTGTAGCAGCTGGAGACTACAATGCGAAACATACGTTCTGGGGTTCGCGCCTTGTTACACCCAGAGGTCGAGCATTGTTCAACACTATTTCAAAAATGGGCTTGGATGTCATTTCAAGTGGGGAGCCCACTTATTGGCCTACTGACATACAAAAAATTCCGGATGTTATAGATTTTGGCGTCATAAAAAATATCTCTAGGGATTTAATTCAAGTTCAAGCTTCTCTTGATCTCTCGTCCGATCACTCCCCGACGATCATCACAATTTGTAGCCCATTAAAAAGTAACTTACCTGACCCATATGTGAAGATAATCAATCGTGTAAATTGGCTGGGGTTCAAAAAATATCTCAGCAGTCATTGTACGGAAAACATTACGCTTAGAACACCCGATGATATTGAATCGAACATTGCCAATCTCAGCGAGAATATTAAACAGGCTGCTGAACATGCCACTATCTCCCATCCGCAGATTGGGTTTAATAAAATTTATTCTACAGACATTGAACGTCTCGTACGTGAAAAGAGAAGGGCTAGAAGGGAATGGCAACAGCACAGATCACCACAAAATAAAATGAGATTTAAAGAGTGCACTAAACGACTCCAAGAGTTGCTTGCATCTGAAAAAATTGCATCTCTTAAAAATTATCTGGAGGGTCTTGATGTTACACCGGCGTCTAATTACTCCTTGTGGCGCGCTGCCAGAAAGCTTAAAACACCCGTTGAGTATAAGCCACCTCTACGCACATCTACCGGAGGTTGGGCAAGAAGCGATACTGAAAAAGGTAAAATATTTGCTGAGCACTTAAAATCCGTTTGTACGCCAAATATATGTACTGGTGTTGCTGATTTGCCGAATATAGTCGCTCTACCCCCTCAACACATAAAGTTTAAGACGCGTGATTTACAAAAATTAATTGACGAACTCAACCCGAAGAAAGCTCCGGGTATTGATGGAATTAGTAATCAGATGCTGATGAACTTGCCTCGTATTGCAATGAGAATCCTGTTATTCATATTTAATGCTATTTTACGACTGGAGTATTATCCACACAACTGGAAACTTGCCAAGGTTAAAATGATTCCAAAGCCGGGCAAAGATATAACAAAGGCTGAGTCATATAGGCCAATAAGTCTACTATCTACAATGTCAAAGCTTTTCGAAAAACTGCTCAAAACAAAATTGTCCCCAATTCTAATTAGTAGTGGGTGCATACCAGACCATCAATTTGGTTTTAGAAGTCAGCATAGCACCATTGAACAAACTCACAGATTAGTTCAATTTATAAGGAGAACTTTTGAGGGAAAAAAGTATTGTTCTGTGCTGTTTATTGACGTTTCCCAGGCATTTGATAAAGTGTGGCATGAAGGCCTTATTTTAAAATTGAAGACTTACTTACCAATAAACATTTTAAATCTTTTGGAAAGTTACATTATTTCCCGTAAGTTCACTGTTGCGGAAGGAGACTTTACAAGTAGGCCTGAAACAATTTCATCTGGTGTGCCACAGGGGAGTATACTGGGACCAGTTTTATATTTAATTTATACTTGTGATATGCCTGTGAGCAGTAGTATCCATACTTCCACATTTGCCGACGATACAGCCTGCCTTAGTATGCATGAAAACCCTGATGAGGCATCCCGCAAACTCCAGGAACACATCAGCCAGATGGAGCTTTGGTTAAACTTATGGAAAATCAAGGTAAATGAACAAAAGTGTGTTCAAGTAACATTTACTTTACGAAGAGATACTTGTTCCCCCATTCGGATTAACAATCAAGTTGTTTCTCAACATTCACATGTGAAATATCTTGGTATACACCTTGATCGACGACTTACATGGAAACACCACATTGACTCTAAGTTAACTCAAATGAAACTTAAATTAACTCAGGTACATTGGCTGATTGGTCGAAATTCAACACTTAGCCTAGACTGTAAACTTTTAATATACAAGTGGCTTTTAAAGCCAATATGGTGCTACGGAATTCAACTATGGGGCACTGCTTCAGCTTCAAATGTAGAGAAAATTCAACGCAGGCAAAATAAAATTTTACGCATGATAACATCGGCTCCATGGTACATCAAAAATTCAAATATACATCGTGATTTGAATATGCCACTAGTGACTGAAGAAATTGCAAAATACGCTGGCAAATATTTAACAAAACTCGAGTCACATCCTAATCCGCTTGCCCGTAATATTTTGAACTTTACTGGACACATCCGCCTAAAAAAGAGGGACACAATGGCTCTTATTCACAGCACTCCAGATGGGACTTCTTGAAAATACTTTTATTTTTTTTTCCTTTTGATTATCACTACTTACATATGTATTATATATAACTACTACTAAGCTTATGTCCGACATTGGTCGGGCCTAATTATATTTTTTAGATTTAAGATTTGAATACTTATTGTTAGTTCATATATGAAGATACAATAAATAAAAATCATGCATAAAAAAAAAAAAAAAAAAAAAAAAAATATAAGTCAGGCATATTATCAATTTCTACTTTTGAATACGAACTTGAAACCCCAAAATGTCATTAGTTTCAACTTTCTGATTTTATATTATGTTCAAAATCTGCCGTTTGAAAACAAATTCTCTAATTTTAAGAATCTACGGGATATCTTTGATTGCAACAATTTCCAATTTCCAAAAACATGTGCGTATGTATGTATGTGTTATTAAAAACACGAAAAGTCTTAGTTATCCGTACAATTTCGCACTTATTTTTTGCTTTTAACTGCCCACTGTGCACTTCATATATAGATTTTTTTTTAACTACAGGACTGCCAACATTTAGTCAGGTAATTTTATCCCACTTTTCTTGCTAAGTTCGGTAAAAAAAAAGGGAAGACAAGAATTAATCCTACTTTTTTGTATATATGGCCTATTTCCGAACTGCGAAATAAAACTTTCGACTTACAATTTGTATTGAAAACAACAATGAAATATGAAAATTTGTTTTTGTTTTTTCAATATAAATTGTAAGTCGAATGTTTTATTTACCATTATACTCTTAGATTTTAAGAGTAATTGGGTACTTAAATTTTATGCATTTACAATGGGCTGTGGGATTTTCCAAAGTTTTATGGTTTCTTTTTTAATAATAATAACGCGTGTGTGTTGGCAGGTAACGAACAGGATTTGTAACCACTTTTTTCCATCGAAAATTTTAAAATATTTATTTTAAATACATAAATAATTGAAAGCTATACCTTAAAGCCATGTTAGTGTGTATGTATATAGTATATATTTACATATACATACATATAAGTATGTGCCTTAGAGTGTTTTAGGTACTTTATTACAACAAAAAACAATGCATTTAAGTTCCAAATATTGAAATATGTATGTATATTAGGGAAACAGCTTTTTTTGTAATTTTGCAAAAATGAAATTTTACACAGCCTAGCGCACATCGTTATAAAAAAATATTAAGAAACGCCAAACTACTTGAGTCATTGTTAACTTATTTCTGTTGGAAGGTCTTGAGGGAATTTTTTGGGAAAACTTTTAACAGCAATAAGTTAGCAATGACTCAAATGAGTCAAGTAATAGTTAAAGAAATTATAGAATTTATTTTAATATAAGTAGCACAGGCTATAACGATGCTCAAAAATCGTAGTTTTAATGGAATAATACATTGCTGATGGTACGAACAGTACAGTTAAATGCACCATTGAACGCGGCTTGAAAAATCAATCAGATGAAGTATCTTTTTTTAATTATTTGCCTTGCGCAAAAAAACGTAAGTATTCCAAAAAAAATATATAAAAATTTACCTATTTTAGACACGGTCCTATACGTGAACGGTTATCTCTAGATCCCTTAATTGTTTTGGGAATCCTCTTTAAAAAATATCGATCTTTAGTTTCAGAGGGGTAATAAAATATTTTTATTTATTGATTAGCTTTAATTTACATATGTTTACATATATGTATGTATATATACAAGTGTATGTATTTGTGTAAAACACATAAGTTTTAATATACAAAATAAGCTAAAAAATGCATTGTTTAGTCAACAAAACAAGCAAAAATATCATTTTAACTTTTTTATTAAACTTTTACCAAATTAAATAAACGCGTGTCAATGAATTTAACTATTTATATGAGAGATTTTCGTGTAAATTTAAACTGAAGTCTGTGCTATTTTTATTTTATTATTAGGTTAAATATTGCAATACTTTTAAATAAAATATTATAACATTGTGATTTATTAACTTCTAAGACTGCCGAATAAAAATGAAATTTAATTTTGAAATAAATACCTTAGAAACCATAATATTGTCTGATTTTTAACTTCAAATTGCTTAAAAATACCTTGCTTATCGCATTTGTGTGTTTGTGTGTGTGTAATTTGACATTTTCAATGGCAAAATTGGTTACGAGTAGTTTTCTTTACTTCCTAACTATAAAATGTAGTAAAATAAAGCTCGTTAGAATACATTGGCTACAATTTGCAAATCCATAACATTAAATTCCGCAATTACCGCTAAAATTCAAGAAAGGATAAATACAACAAAAACAATATTCTTTTATTTTCTACGTACATATGTACATACATATGTAAACAGGTTAAACAATTTTAGAAATTTTTATTCACACTTTATTGCCAAACTTAATACAAGAAGAACGGTTTTACATTACATTTGTAAAAGTTGGCAATCCTGGCTTAAAATTATCCATAGATAAGTATAATGCAAGCCATACACATTGCGACTGTTGGTACAACACGTTGGATTAACAAGTTGTGTGTTTTGCCCACAAACTTTACAACAACGTGCACAACATTAGAGCACAACTTCATTTCTTAATTTTTTTTTGGAGTAAACATGACATCGGGTGTTATGTCGTGTATTGTAATGGACGGTTTTTTTTTTGGTGACAAAATAAGAAGAAGAACGTAAAAAAGGACAGAAAAAAGAATTTGGTTAAAGGAGTGATTTATATAAAAAAACGTATTCTAATAACAAACTTTTGGAAATAATAAAAGAAAGTGAGCCAATGGACTATAAAAATTACACGTGGGTGTCAAACGAAGTATTCAATGACCTTTTGTCAAAAGTGCCGATGAATATAAAAAAGCAATTCTTCCGCGCAAACTCTTATACAATTATATAAAATCACTTCTTTCTGTTCAATTCTCCATTTTATACGCAAATTTGAATTCGAGCGCGATGTTTTTCATATGACCACAACGAAAATAAGAACAAAATGAAATGAAGTTGTACAACAAACTCCCAAATTTTACAACCTGTCCATACAACTAGACAAAAAATCAAATCTTTTTAATCTTTCGTACAACCGATACACAACTTCATACGACGACCCCACACACTTTACAATCTTATACACAACTTGATCATGTTGTACCAACAGTCGCAAGGTCTGTGGCTTGCTTAAAGAGTGCATGGCGTCGTCCGTCTGCAATGTTCTTGGGTTGGTTTAATCTTGTATTCTATTCAGTGTTGCCGGAATCGTAATTCATTTTACAGGGATAAAACTAATCCAAATTTTAGATATTACGCAAACAAAATTTTTTGTAATTTTATTTTCGGCGCTCTATTCCTAAATACATACATATGTACATTACTTGCATGTACTATATAAATAAATCACCATAGCAGTCAGTGATGCCAACAATTTAGAGGCAAAACGAGCCAACCGAGTAGTCAAAAAGAGCTAAATTTAAAAATTTTAGATTTTTGCGTATAAAAATCTTATTTATTATTCAATTTGTACTTCAAGATTTTTTAACATTAATAAAAATAGAAAGATCCGTTGCTAAAAACGGTGTATGTACTGCAGCATATAATGCAAGATTTGCGTGCGCAATTCGCGTTTGTGTTGGAACGTCTGGTGAGAATGATATGTCTGGTTAGGATAGCACAATATCGTTAAATTGAGCCATACATGTTTTATGCTTTTGAGTCTCCTAATGGCGTACTAAATCAAAATTTCGCTTTTATAATTGAATTGCAATATTTGCACAAACCTTTAGATGGACCTTTTGTTGTTTTAATCCATTTTTAAACGCGGGATTTGATTTCCAAGATTTTTTATATTTTTGGCAGTAATAATCCATTTCAATAATTTTTCAAACATTTTCTAATTATTCAGAAACACACAGTACATACATAAATACATCTTACATAGTTACAAAAATGTAAATGCCTCAAAGACGAAACAATAGCCTAAAAACGGGAAAACTTACTATAAAATGCGAAAAGTGCTAAAGGTGCTGTTTCCACAATTGAAAAGAGCTGTGTTAGCTCTTTTCTTAAAAAAAGAGCTAAAGAGAAAAATTTCGAGTTAGAAGCAATTAAAAAGAGCTAAATCTAGCTCCAAAATAGCTAAGTTGGCATCGCTGATAGCAGTGACTTCTGACAAATAACAAGCAAATTGCTCAATGATTACTGAAAATTACATTAAACCTTGGAGGGAGTTCCAAAACTCTTTTTTTGCATTGTGTAGTGAGAATAAAACTTCTTGCTTACATGGAACAGAACAAAACTCGTCCCTTGCACCATAACCAGCCTAATGTGTAACTTTTGTTTTTGCTTTGTGTAGTTGTCGTACTTTCCGTTGCCAAGTAGTGCTGCTATACATATGTATATGGTTTAAGTAAAATATTTTTTTGCAAAAATTTACTATGTATGTACTTATCCAACAAAATAACGAAAATACATAACTAAATTACACACTTGCTTTATTAAGTCCTCAGCAAGTCTTATTGCTAAGCTGATTAGTTTTTTAGGAAAGAGAGACGAGGGGAAAAGAAACTTATATGTTCCCCTGGTATCACTCTCCGACAAACTAATCAGCTTAGCAATAAGACTTGCTTAGTGTAAATTAGGACTAAACGTTTTTTAACCTTGCATGTAGCGAGTTTTGAAATTCAATACTACATATACGTGCAAGACAAACAATTATTTAAATACATAAATGCTTCCATACATGTACATATAACTTTATTTGGACGTAATTCTCCCAATGATTTATCTTGCGGGCAATATTATTTTAGTAATAAAAATAAAATGTAAAAAGTTATAACTAGGGACATAACAATTATAGGAGAAATGACAAAAAGGTTATATTATCCTTAAAATTGATTAATTCAAATAGTGGTTACAATCAACGATTATCGTAAGATATCGTCGCAAAGTGCAAACCTGCTAACTCACTTCAATAAAATTTTACAGGAGAGACAAAATACTGTTAACATTTTCTATACATTGGTTAACAAATTAACCTAATACGTCAAGTTCTTTCGACATGTGGAGTTTCTAATTAAAACAAATATTTCGGGCAATCGATGCGGTATGTTTTTCTCTATCGAACGACATTAAAATGTCATATCCTATAAAAAGTGTCATTTATGAAATTTTGACTTTACTAATTCAACGAAACATTTAATTTATTATTTACATGTATATAATATATCGCATACTAAATCATAAAGAGTCACAACTCAAAATTATAGAAGTGACTTTTCTTTTTTAGAAACCAGTTAATTGAAGAAATGTATAATATAATGTATATCTTTTGCAATACAGTCTTCTTGAAGAATATAAAATATCGTTATGCTTGTTTTTATGTCACATGCTTGCGTCATTTGTACAGTATCAACAGTTGTTTGCAACTACTCAGCATCTGACTCTTTATGATTTAGTGTGCGATATATAAATGACAAACAAAATACTTTTTATATAAATTTTTAATATATCACGAAATGTGTTAAAATATTTATGTATGCAACGTGATTATCAAAAGTGTAAACTATAATATTCTTTCCACTGAATAATTCTAGCAAAATTATATTAAAATTACATATGTATATATTTTGTAATTCAAATATAGTTGTGGAAAAATTGGTTTGTTCCATGTATAGATAATATCGCAGAACTCGGCAACACTGATGTTTTGTCGTCGGTTGGCTATTGGTTTGCGGCACGGTATATTCAAAATACAATCTATTTGCAGCAAACCAGAAACCAACCGACGATGTGTTTCTTTATACTCTCAATAATTTTCTCTCTTTGTTACTTTCCTCCCACCGAAAACCAATTTCACATCTTTATTTGAACATCCATTCATACATGCATGTATGCATGCATGTATGAATGGATGTACATATCTTTACATGGTTTGCTTATGAAGCACTAACACTTTGGCAAAGAACACTAAAATATAATTTACTTGCACATAGATGTACACAACAATCTTAATTTCAGTGCTATGACCGTCAAGCAGAGTGCTTTATAAAGTATTTTACTTGAGTTGAAAAATCATTGTGATTCTAATCGCGTAGTGTATATGTAAACATACACAAAGTAGAAAGTTGTCATATCTTACCCTTTGTATAATACATTAAATAATGTACAGTTTATTTTCGAACACTGGTTAGAACACGCTACACCTCCACCTTTTATAAGAATGTTCATATAACGTTAAATTTATGGACATTCTTTTACAAATTTTGTTTTTCTTATGTAAATAATTTTGTGTTTTAAATTGTAAAGAAATATTTATTATTATTATTATATATGTATATGTATTCGTATTCGTAGTCCGGACATATGTACGTGTACATTAATTTTATTTACTTTTATATAACTTTAGCCTATTTTTATGCACTACTTGTGTTTTATTAGTTGTCTTATCAACTATGGTTACATTATTTCTTAAGTCTATTTTCTTAATTTTGTAAGGTCCTCTATATTGTATTTCTAACTTATGACCTGCTTCATTTTTGAGTAAAACTAGATCTCCTATTTTAAAGTTATAATCAATTATATCCTTATCATAGTTTAATTTTTGCTTAAGTAAATTTTTATCTAATAATTGTTGAGCTCTCTTATATGCTACTTCTAACCTAAATTTTGTTTCTTTGGCATAGTCCTCTATATTATATAGTGGTGCTACTTTATCTACATTAAAAATCTGAAAACTGTTAGGCGTTTTTGCAAAGACTAACTCATAGGGACAATAATTATGTATTGTTGAAGGTGTTGTATTAAAACAATAAGTAAAATATTTTAGCCATTCGTCCCAATCATATTTGTCTATAGATATATAGGAACGTACGTATTCATTGAAAGTTCTATGACTTCTTTCTATTGTGCCTACTGTTTGGTGGTGATGAGCTGTCGAAGCTAATTTTTCAATTTTTAGTAGATTACACAGTTCTGTTAATATCGAATTTTTATATTCTGTTCCCATGTCCGAAATGAACGTCTTCATTGGACCATAGGTAAGTATAAAATTTTCAAATATTGCCTTAGCGATTGTTTTAGCGCTTTTGTCTCTTATTGGTATAGATAGTAACTAAATATTTAGTTAAATCACATATTATTGGGATTGCGTATTCATTTCCAAATAATGATTTTGGGAATGGTCCTATTGTGTCTACCACTACCGTATCAAATGGTTTTGTTGGCGTTGGTGTCACAGTCATTGGACTTTTGTTATGTTTTAGGGTTTTAGCAGTTTGACATTTGCGACATGTTTTTACATATTTAGATATGTCCTTGGACATATTTTTCCAATAGTAATATCTTTTTATTTTTTCTAATGTTCTATATATTCCACAATGTCCTCCTTCTATTGGATCATCGTGATATTTCAGCATAATTTCAAGAATTGCCTTGGCATTCTTATTATTGATTTGGGTCACCTCATTTAGTAGCGCTACTTTAATTTTATTTAATATTTTATTGCCCATAAGTTTAAATTCATTAATAGAGATAAATTCGAAAATTTTCTCACTAGGTGCCACTTGTAAATTATATATATTGTGTTTACCGGCCACTTTTTCGAGCCTAGAGAAAAATTGTCCTAAGTCAAAATTCTCTTTAGTAAACAAATCATTAATATGTATATATGTTACTATAGATTTTCCACGTTTGATATAACATCTTGCGGGGGAAATCTTTAGTTTATAGTATTTTCTGACGTCAGTGTTTGTTAAAGGTACATATATACTGGGCTTATCATTATTTTTATCAAATTTATGCTGTTTATTTAGTGTATTACTATTCTTGTCTTTTGTATTGGTCATCGATCTAGTCGTGACTTTTAATATAGAACAAATTTTATTATTCATGTCTTTTAGGTCATTTATTGTAATTCGCGATAAAGCGTCGGCAACATAGTTATCTTTTCCCCTAAGATATTCTACTGTAAAATCATATTCTTCTAAATCTAGTCTAATTCTTGTTAACTTGGAGCTTGGGTTTTTAATTTTTTTTTTTATGCATGATTTTTATTTATTGTATCTTCATATATGAACTAACAATAAGTATTCAAATCTTAAATCTAAAAAATATAATTAGGCCCGACCAATGTCGGACATAAGCTTAGTAGTAGTTATATATAATACATATGTAAGTAGTGATAATCAAAAGGAAAAAAATAAAAGTATTTTCAAGAAGTCCCATCTGGAGTGCTGTGAATAAGAGCCATTGTGTCCCTCTTTTTTAGGCGGATGTGTCCAGTAAAGTTCAAAATATTACGGGCAAGCGGATTAGGATGTGACTCGAGTTTTGTTAAATATTTGCCAGCGTATTTTGCAATTTCTTCAGTCACTAGTAGCATATTCAAATCAGGATGTATATTTGAATTTTTGATGTACCATGGAGCCGATGATATCATGCGTAAAATTTTATTTTGCCTGCGTTGATTTTCTCTACATTTGAAGCTGAAGCAGTGCCCCATAGTTGAATTCCGTAGCACCATATTGGCTTTAAAAGCGACTTGTATATTAAAAGTTTACAGTCTAGGCTAAGAGTTGAATTTCGACCAATCAGCCAATGTACCTGAGTTAGTTTAAGTTTCATTTGATTTAACTTAGAATCAATGTGGTGTTTCCATGTAAGTCGTCGATCAAGGTGTATACCAAGATATTTCACATGTGAATGTTGAGAAACAACTTGATTGTTAATCCGAATGGGGGAACAAGTATCTCTTCGTAAAGTAAATGTTACTTGAACACACTTTTGTTCATTTACCTTGATTCTCCATAAGTTTAACCAAAGCTCCATCTGGCTAATGTGTTCCTGGAGTTTGCGGGATGCCTCATCAGGGTTTTCATGCATACTAAGGCAGGCTGTATCGTCGGCAAATGTGGAAGTATGGATACTACTGCTCACAGGCATATCATAAGTATAAATTAAATATAAAACTGGTCCCAGTATACTCCCCTGTGGCACACCTGATGAAATTGTTTCAGGCCTACTTGTAAAGTCTCCTTCCGCAACAGTGAACTTACGGGAAATAATGTAACTTTCCAAAAGATTTAAAATGTTTATTGGTAAGTAAGTCTTAAATTTTAAAATAAGGCCTTCATGCCACACTTTATCAAATGCCTGGGAAACGTCAATAAACAGCGCAGAACAATACTTTTTTCCCTCAAAAGTTCTTCTTATAAATTGAACTAATCTGTGAGTTTGTTCAATGGTGCTATGCTGACTTCTAAAACCAAATTGATGGTCTGGTATGCACCCACTACTAATTAGAATTGGGGACAATTTTGTTTTGAGCAGTTTTTCGAAAAGCTTTGACATTGTAGATAGTAGACTTATTGGCCTATATGACTCAGCCTTTGTTATATCTTTGCCCGGCTTTGGAATCATTTTAACCTTGGCAAGTTTCCAGTTGTGTGGATAATACTCCAGTCGTAAAATTGCATTAAATATGAATAACAGGATTCTCATTGCAATACGAGGCAAGTTCATCAGCATCTGATTACTAATTCCATCAATACCCGGAGCTTTCTTCGGGTTGAGTTCGGCAATTAATTTTTGTAAATCACGCGTCTTAAACTTTATGTGTTGAGGGGGTAGAGCGACTATATTCGGCAAATCAGCAACACCAGTACATATATTTGGCGTAAAAACGGATTTTAAGTGCTCAGCAAATATTTTACCTTTTTCAGTATCGCTTCTTGCCCAACCTCCGGTAGATGTGCGTAGAGGTGGCTTATACTTAACGGGTGTTTTAAGCTTTCTGGCAGCGCGCCACAAGGAGTAATTAGACGCCGGTGTAACATCAAGACCCTCCAGATAATTTTTAAGAGATTCAATTTTCTCAGATGCAAGCAACTCTTGGAGTCGTTTAGTGCACTCTTTAAATCTGATTTTATTTTGTGGTGATCTGTGCTGTTGCCATTCCCTTCTAGCCCTTCTCTTTTCACGTACGAGACGTTCAATGTCTGTAGAATAAATTTTATTAAACCCAATCTGCGGATGGGAGATAGTGGCATGTTCAGCAGCCTGTTTAATATTCTCGCTGAGATTGGCAATGTTCGATTCAATATCATCGGGTGTTCTAAGCGTAATGTTTTCCGTACAATGACTGCTGAGATATTTTTTGAACCCCAGCCAATTTACACGATTGATCATCTTCACATATGGGTCAGGTAAGTTACTTCTTAATGGGCTACAAATTGTGATGATCGTCGGGGAGTGATCGGACGAGAGATCAAGAGAAGCTTGAACTTGAATTAAATCCCTAGAGATATTTTTTATGACGCCAAAATCTATAACATCCGGAATTTTTTGTATGTCAGTAGGCCAATAAGTGGGCTCCCCACTTGAAATGACATCCAAGCCCATTTTTGAAATAGTGTTGAACAATGCTCGACCTCTGGGTGTAACAAGGCGCGAACCCCAGAACGTATGTTTCGCATTGTAGTCTCCAGCTGCTACAAAACAAGGTCCAAGAGATTTGTAGAAATCCTCATATTGATTCTCAGTGATTGAAAATCTGGGAGGGGAGTAAATTGATGATATAACGAAATTTGAACAAAAACTTTCAATGCCAATATTTGTTGCTTGTAGGTATTCTTCACAAATGTTATCAAGAACATAGTGCTTGAGTCTTGACTTTATTAGAATTGCTGATCCGCCGCAAGCCCTTCCTCTAGGGTCCTTTGTATCATATATAGTGTAGCCATAAATTTTAAAAAGACTTCTCGAAGTCAAATGAGTCTCAGATACTAACATTATATCAATATTTTTTTCCGTGAGGAAGTGCTCAAGTTCATTTTTATGTTGGCGAATGCCGTTTGCGTTCCAGAAACATATTGTTAACGTGTTCATGGCTTATTAAGTATTGCTTGAAGCAGAGTATTCTGCATTCGCAACATTTCTTGCATCATGGTAGTCATATTTGTTGTAAAATTGTTTATAGTTTGCACAAGATTTTCAATAGTGGCTTCAAGGCGATTATAATTAAAGTTTGAGTTTGTATTTGTAGAATTATTTTGCGGTGAAACATTTTGTGTCGGAATAGAACTAGCCTTAGCAGCATCTGCATACGATACACGGGAAGTAACTGGTTGGCTCATTTGCTGAAAAGTGGCAGAGTAAACGTTTGCTGATTGAGCTGGAGCTAATTTAGGTTTTTGCACCATAGTCTTCTTTACAAAAGAGTACACACGACAACCTCTGTAGTTAGCGGTGTGATTACCTCCACAATTACTGCATTTTTTATCACTTTGATCTTTTGGTTTGTTGCAGCTAGCGGTGCCGTGTAATTCGCCGCACACAACACAAACAGAGGGTAAATTGCAGTATGTTTTTGTATGGCCATATTCCTGGCAATTATGGCACTGTACAGGACCTGAACGCTTATGTGGCTCTTCAACTGTGATTTTTCGGTACAAGAGGTATTTTAAATTATAAATTGGATGCGTCTCATTTTTTTTCAATTTTATATCATTAGGTTCTAGTTCAACACGAAATAGGGGTTGGGGAATCTTTTCTCTATTTATTATATTGGACACATTTTTTACCTTGAACCCCTGGAGGACGAGTGCATCTTTTATTTCTTCGGGGGCAACATAAGAATCTATGCCCTTCAATACTATCTGCATGCCTTTAGCGCTCTTAAGCTGGTATGTGTAGAAGCTTGTTTTACTTTTTTCAAATTCAGCAACCATTTTGCGGAAATCAGTTTCGTCATAGATTTGAATTTTCGTTTCATCGATATTGCCACGTTTTATTGGAACAATGTGAAATTTATTCTCACCAATGACCGAAATCAATTTTTTAATAAGGGCATTTGAATTTTTTTTGTCTCAAATAGATTGGTGGCGGCTTGGATGTTTTGTTCGAGGATACCTCGGGTTTGTCGTTGTCATCTTGAAAAATTTTAAAGCGGTTTTGGCGATTAGTTGAGGCTGCGCTGTTATCCCTAGACACTTTTGGAACAGATGAGATTTGTGAAGAATTCGGGCTTCGCCCGCGCTTTAAAATTGTAATGTATCTGTCCATTCCAACTTGTACCTTGAGTTTCGAGCCGCTGTTATCTGTAGTGATTACTTTGTTAAGTGATAAACACGAGCCTGAAAGGGATGATATTACTGACTTATATGAAGAAGTACTGGGCAACTGTAATGTTAATGCATCATTACTATTTGGCATTGGACAAAGCGAAGTTGATCGCTGACGAAAAATTGGCGTTGCCGTTAACAAAAGATTTTCATCAGATTTATTTTTTATATTTTTTTCATTCAGAGTTTCAGAACTCACAGTAAAATAAGCATTTCTGCCGTTAGAACTCACTTCAAGTTTTTCTGTATTTGAGGAATTCATACAAAGAATTCCTCAAGGGTTATTCGTTTATGTTTTTTTTTATTTTCAGTATTTTTTGTTTTTGTTATTTATGATTGTTTGTTTGACTTTGAGGTATTCCTCAATGTCACTTGTTTAAGTTTTTTTTTGCGGTTTTTTTGTTTTTGTTATTTTTACTATGTAAAAAATATTAGCAAAGCAGAAAGCTTATTTATTAAAGACAGTATGTATGTACCTATTACGAATAATATGTACTACTAATATTTTTTTTTTGTATATGTAATTTTTGTTTGTTTGGTAAGTAAGTAAAATTCCGCTATTCGACTGTTCGCTATGAAGGTACCACGAGAACTGATAAAAATCATATATAAGCCATTAGTTTTTCTCTCCTTAATTCTGTTCTGTTGCGTACACATTCCTCGATGCATGTCGTTATTCACCTTATGAATGCGATGGTAGAACTATAGCTAAAACCTTACAACAATTACGCCCGGGAACTGATATTGTATTATTTTTTTATTATTATTATGCTTATAAACGTTAAAAACCGAAAAGTTGTTCCCACTTTCCCGGGAAACGAAAAAATCCGGGAAAAGAAAAACTCTAATAACAATGGACGATGCAAAACTCATCACTTTAGTGGAAAACTGTGATCATTCTGGTCCGAAACAACTGATAATTTATTACAGAAAAAGTAACTATTAAAATTTAGAAATAGAACGGCACAGCACAGAGCAGCAAAAGAAGTAAAGACTAATGAAGTCTTAAGGAGCTACAGTAGGTTACGTATAACTTAACATAAATAGTTCTTTTGTATTAAATTTCTTAAAGTGAGTATTTGTGCATTCGAAATTAATACAGCAAAAAAAATATCGATATATCGAAATATCGATGTTTTCAAAAAATATATATCGATACTGTTCAAAAACATCGATACGATATATATCGATACATTTTCTTCATTTGCCCATCCCTAGTACATACATACAACAAACCCATGCTATTTATCAAACGCATATTTACTTATTTAAATAATACCTACTACATAGTATGTACATATGTATGTATGTATATAAGAACATTGCAAACGAATTTCTATTTATTACTATTAATGCAATAGGCATTTGAATCTACATATACACATATCTACATAAGCATGTACCTACATTTTTATATGTATGTATGTATATCATGAACACGTGCATTCTTTAATACAATACTTTATTAGTATACTAGCGGCCCGCTCCGGCTTCGCACGGGTATATGAAATCAACAATGTATTTAAGGTATTTAATAAGATAAGGCTTAATGCTGTACTGGTTAAATCGCTTCGAAAATTAGCCATTATTTGTCGTAAAAAGTAAATGCCAAAATAGTTCTGGCAAAAAAAATGACTCCAATACTAAGAATCAATCCAAAAGATTACAAAACGAACGCAAGTATGAAAATAATATTGAAACAAAAAGAAAAGAATTTTAGAAATCAGTCCATAAATAGAGAAGTTATGTTTTTTTTTTTATTTTATTTATTTATTTACTTATTGGTTTATTTCCTGTACAACAAGAGTTAATCTTATATTTACAGTGCAGAAACGGATTTGGTAAAAAAAAAATAAAAAATTAAAAGCCAACCAGTGAGTTTACATGATCTGTCCAAGTTAAATGGTTATTAAAAACTATTCCTAAATTTTTTGCCCTCTTAACGATTTCAATTTTCTCACCATTTAAAACGATATCCCCAGAAATACAAGGATCTATAGCTTTTTTACAGATTACAATACATTTAGATTTTTTAGGGTTCAAACAGAGCCCATTTGCATTAGCCCAGATATAAATTTGATTTAATTCATTATTTAACTGTGAGATACCTGTGGCAATGTTTTCAGCTGCGATACTTAAAGTAAGTTGTATGTCATTTGCATAAAGGTGGATATTACACTTTGAAAGAATTTTTGGCAAGTCATTTGCATATATTGAAAATAAAAGCGGACCTAAGATAGAACCCTGAGGCACTCCCCTTTTAAGTGTTAATTTGTCTGACCAAATATTATTTGCAAGAACCGATTGTGTTCGATTTGAAAGGTATGATGAAATAAGTTTAACTGATGTAGCTGAAAATCTAAAAAAGTGTTTTAATTTGTTAATTAATGTGGCATGGTCTACCGTGTCAAATGCCTTGGAGTGGTCAAGAAGTTCCAAGAATTTATGTTCCCCTTCTCCAAACCCTGCCGTATGTGTTCACCTACTTCAACAAGAGCCGTAACGCAGCTATGACTTTCGCGGAAACCAGATTGTTTAACAGAAAGCATGTTGTTGATATTTATATATGAAATCATTTGCTTATACAAAATTTGTTCCAGTATTTTCGAAAGAAAGCATAAGATGGCTATAGGTCTGTATTCACCATTTTCTTTGGGTAAAGGAATAATTTTTGCATGTTTCCAATTTGAAGGAAACGTAGAAGACGTAATAATATTGTTTAAAAGGTGAGTGACGTATGTGGGAAATAGAGGCATAAGTATTCTCATAAATTTAGGATGTAAGTTGTCAGTTCCCACTGCGTTTGGTTTTATTAGTGAACACGTAGACATAACGTCAAATTGTGATATACTAGGCATAAAAAGTCTGCGTACATATGCTTAGAATAGTCTTATTTTCCAAATTATTGTTAAATACTAAAACACCTAATCTAAATTAGGGTTTTTTAACAGACTAACTCCTTACTAATTTATTTATGGCAACTCTGTTTCACAATGACCGGTAACATTCATTTTATCGATCTTAAATTGGGAAAAGTTCCATCTCTAGCTAAGAAAAAGTCTGCGTACATAAATAATCTAACGGGATTATTTAAGTTGTAATTATTCGTTGCATATAGTTTTTGTTTAAATTCGTCTTCTTACGTGTATTTGGTGTATTTAACAAACATTTTAATTGCATAGTTGTTATGGATCGCAAAGAAAAAGAGATAAGTCCCGCAGAACTGGAAAAAAAACAGAAAGTTTTAGAAAGATCGGTGAGACTGTGGAAAGATGTCATTCTTCTATTCAAAGGGTGATAAATAATTACAAAGAAACTAAACTATTCATATCTAAGCCGCGATCTGGTCGTCCATCCAAACTTACTGAACGAGAAAAGAGGTTTATGATTCAATCTGTTAAAAAGAATCCCAAGGTAACAGCCTCAAAAGTAGCAAACGATGTTGAAATTAATTTTGGAAAAGTTATTAGTAGTGATAGTGTTCAAAAATTGCTTAAAAAAATGATTACCATGGCCGTATAGCACCAAGAAAGCCATATATTTCACATAAAGAGAATAGCATTTGCTAAAGAGCATATAAACAAGCCTCTAGACTTCTGGGAAAAGGTAAATTTTTCAGATGAGAGCAAATTTTGCCTTTTTGGTATAAAGGGAAGGCAAATAATGTGGAGAAAAGATGGCACTGCTCTTAATAAAGAACACTTATCTAGTACAGTGAAGCATGGTGGTGGTGTCATGGTTTGGGGATGCATGGCAGCAAAAGGTGTTGGCCAGCTGCAATTCATTGAAACAACTATGGATAAAAGGGGCTATTTGGACATCTTAAGAAGCAATTTACAGCAAAGTGCAATCAAATTGGGCCTTCAGGGTCAATTTATCTTTCAGCAAGATAATGACCCTAATCATACCGCTGATATAGTGAAACTATGGCTTCTGTACAATGTTCCTAGGCAATTGCGAACGCCTCCTCAATCACCAGATCCCAATCCTATTGAGCATCTTTGGGGTTTACTGGAGAAAAAGATCCGACAACATCAAATAACTTCAAAAGCAATGCTTAAAGATGCTATGCAGCGGGAATGGAACAATGTAACATACGAAGAAACTACAAAACTAGTTCAATCTATGCCAAAAAGATTAATGGAGATTCTGAGACGTAAATGCTATCCAACCAGCTATTAAACCTTTTAAAACATTCGATTTATAAATATATAAAACGTATTTTGAAAGGCGTACGCAGACTTTTTCGTACGTTTTTCAATGAATTTTTCTGTTTTTATTATCCTGTTGTTAACTGTGAATTACTTTTGCTTAAGTTTTACATTATTTTCTAAAGACTGATATGTATTTAATAAATAAAATTCGTTTTTGAAATAATATATATATATTTTTATAATTATTTTGTTTCTTTTTAATAGGCAAAGTTTATGTACGCAGACTTTTTATACCAAGTGATGAAAATTCAAAATAATTACTGTTTACATCATTATCTACATTTGTGGCGGATGAGGAAAAATTATAAAACAACGGATTTGCTTGGATCACAGGAGCTTTAGTGAATGTTTTATTAAGTATGTTTGCATCTACATTTATGTCTATGTTGTTCAACTGCTTGCCAATACCTATTTCGCGAATAGTATTACAGGTTTGTCGAGAATCAACTGCAGTACTGAATCGTGTGGAATAATATTCGGTTTTAACAAGTCTTATATGTTTATTAACGTTGTTTCTAGCAGCTGTGTATTGCAATTTTATATCGAAAGTTTTATACCTTTTCCACCTGGCATATGCCAAGTCCCTTTGATGTATAGCTTCTTTTATAGTGTCTGAAAACCATGGTTTATGTTTAGGTCGTATATTTTTATGTTTGATCGGTATTGTTAAATCAAAAAGGTATTGAATGATGCGTTCTAAGAAATAGGCCTGCTCATCAATAGTTGGCATAAAATAGATATTACCCCAGGCAATGTTTGATGAATATTCACATAAATTATTAAAATCTAGGCTGTTAAAGTCACGTATTCATCAATACATTTTTTTTGTGGGGGAAGAGGGGCTCAAAATATTCCAACGAAATTTGTTCTAACTTTAAGCAAAATTCATTCAAACTAAAAAAGAATTTTGAAAATCGGTTCACAAATAGCAGAGTTATGGAATAGGGAAAAAAATTTCCCTGCCGATTTAAAAAAAAATTATAGGACCTAATTGCAGGCAAACCCTTTCAAACAAAAAAAGAATTTCGAAAATCAGTTTAAAAATGACCGAGTTAGGCGTGTACGAACATTCTCCTTCTCCTTCTTTTTTGAAGTCGGTTAAAAATGTTATTGTGCGATATCCATAAGAGACAGACATATACCATAGCGGAGTTTTCTGTAGACCTTTTCAATGTGTACAATACTTAGCACATTATTTGGATAAATATCGTAGGGTTCAGCCGGTTTTTGCAATTTAAGCGGAAAAAAATTTAATTACTTACGACATCACATTAGAAACCTCAAAAATAACAGTATTTCCCCTCTATTTAATGGATGTTATTGTAGATATAAACCTTCCTCTTCAATCACGCTATCTATTAAAAAAAACTGCATCAAAATCCTTTGCGTAGTTTTAAAGATTTAAGCATACATGGGAATATAGGGACAGAAAAAGCGAGTTTGTTTTATACTATGTAATGATGCATACATTCATATGTAGGTATGTATGTATGTACATATGTATACAAAATTATTCTCAGTTTTTACAACAAAAAACTGAATATTAATCTTTTAACACAATTGGTAGCATATTGTTGTTGTTGTAGTTGTTCAATTCAACACAGAATACAAAAACTCTTACTTGGGGCGACACGTTCAATTTTTGCCTTTCAATTCCATTCAATTTTCAATACACTCACACTTTTTTTACTTACACACTTAAACTTTTTAAATTGAAAACTAGATTGCTATCAATTTCACCTATCCATTTAAATTCCAATATAATTTTCAATTTGAACGGCTGGTCAGAGCACACATTGATTGAAGCTAAAAATTTGAGTTGTTTCTTCGTTGGTGGCATTTAAAAAATGAAATTGACTATCAATTTGTGTAACAGCTATCAATTTCAAGGAATTTTGACAAATAGTATACGTATGTCAAGAAAATATTTTGACATAGTTAAAATCGTTATAAATTTTGATTTTTATCATAAATATTTCTATTTTTCTTTGCATTATGAAATTTTTGGTTATGGATTTCATTTTATTTACATTTAAGTGAGGATATAGTAGTAAGTTATACGCAAAATTAAAAAGTGAGAGCATAAAAATTACATGATAGCCAAAAAAACTCAAAAATTTCTCTGTCAAGAAAATGTTTTTACATCCTTGTATTATATAGTAAGAAAATAGAAAAGATTTTAAGTTGTACAAAAATAATTTTTTTTTGGTTCCATTGGTATTAAATCGGCTTGTAAGACGACTTCTCATGGAAAAAAATTTTCTTTTCCAAATATTCCGCCGAAATTTCTCATATTCCCCTCGTATTACTGTTTTAACCCTACAAGCCTAACCTACGCCTGCGAGGCGTACATAGATTTTAAAATTATCTTTCTCTTTTAAACTATCGAAGTTAACACCTCGTGCGTTTTAGTCAAGTCAGTAGTCGACTGTTGCTTGCCAATCGCGGTCTTGTAGCTGATCCAAACTCAACCACTTTTGGGTTTTTGACGTATAACACGCCTACGAGACGTATATTTATGTATATCTATGCAGCTGGTTTTTATGTTTGCAAACTTTGATATTTTTTTTAGTGTGTGATAATAAATATGTTTGAGTTAATTTTATTATTATAATAATTATGAAGATTGTTTTTTATTAATAGTTTGTGTTCCAATATAATCTTTCATTGAAAACAAACTCTATAACTAAGTACAATAGCCCAGGGGCTTATTATTATATACGCCTCTGAGACGGCAGTGCCCCACAGCTGAATTCCATAGCACCATATTGGCTTCAAAAGCGACTTGTATATCAAAAGTTTGCAGTCTAGGCTGAGTGTTGAATTTCTGCCAATTAACCAATATATTTGAGTCCATTTAAGTTTCATTTGGGTTAACTTAGAGTCAATATGATATTTCCATGTAAGCCTTCGATCAAGGTGTATGCCAAGGTATTTGACTTGAGAATGTTGAGGAATATTTTGATTGTTGATTCGAATGGGGGAACAGGTATCTTTTCTTGGGGTAAACGTTATATGAACACACTTTTGTTCATTGACTTTAATTCTCCATAAGTTCAACCATATTTCAAGCTGGGTAATGTGTGCTTGGAGATTGCGGGATGCCTCATCAGGATTTTTGTGAATACTCAAACAGGCTGTATCATCGGCAAATGTAGAAGTGTGGATGTTATTGCTCACAGGCATATCACAAGTATATATTAGATACAAGACTGGCCCCAGAATACTACCCTGTGGCACACCAGAAGATATAGATTCGGGTACACTCATGAAGTCTCCTTCCACAACAGTAAACTTTCTATCAAGAATATAACTTTCCAAAAGCTTTTGTATATTTATTGGTAGGTATGTCTTCAATTTTAAAACTAGGCCTTTGTGCCATACTTTGTCAAATGCCTGAGAAACATCAATAAAAAGGGCAGAACAATACTTCTTTTCTTCAAAAGTCCTCCTTATAATTTGAACCAATCTATGCGTTTGCTCAATAGTGCTATGCTGACTTCTAAAGCCAAATTGATGGTCCGGGATGCACCCAGTATCAGCTAAAATTGTGGATAATTTAGTCATGAGCAGCTTTTCGAAAAGCTTTGAAATTGTTGAAAGTAAGCTTATAGGCCTATATGACTCAGCCTTGGTAAGATCTTTGCCTGGCTTTGGAATCATTTTAATCTTGGTAAGTTTCCAGTTATGTGGAAAATACTGCATTCGTAAAATGGCATTAAAAATAAATAGCAAAATTCTTATTGCAATATGAGGCAAGTTCATCAGCATCTTGTTACTAATACCATCAATACCTGGAGCTTTCTTAGGGTCGAGTTCAGCAACTATTTTTTGTAGTTCACGCATCTTAAACCTTAAGGGACGAGGGGGTAGAGAGACTACACTCGGCAAATCGGCAGCACCCGTACATGAATTGGGAGTGAATACAGATTTTAAATGCTCAGAAAATAAGTTACCTTTCTCACTATCGCTTCTTGCCCAGCCTCCAGTCGAAGTACGCAATGGTGATTTGAGATCAACGGGTCTTTTAAGATTTCTAGTAGCGCGCCATAAAGACTAATTAGATGTTGACGTTACATCAAGACCTTCTAAATACTTTTCCAGTAATGCAGTCTTTTCCGACGATAGCAGCTCTTTGAGTCGTTTAGTACATTCTTTAAGTCTGATTTTATTTAGGGGTGATCGGTGTTGTTGCCATTCTCTTCTAGCTCTCCTTTTTTCACATACAAGACGTTCAATTTCCGTAGAATAAATTCTATTAAAGCCAGTCTGCGGATAGGAAGTAGTGGCATGTTCAGCAGCCTGTTTAATATATTCGTTAAGATTGGCAATATTAAATTCAATATCATCAGGTGATCTTAGCTGAATGTTTTCTACGCAGTGACTACTAATATATTTTTTGAATCCTAGCCAGTTGACCCTGTTAATCGTTTTCGCATATGAGTTAGTTAAATCACTCCTTAGTGGGTTGAAAATTGTAACTATTGTGGGAGAGTGATCGGAGGACAGATCTACAGAGCCCTCTACGTGAATTAAGTCCCTATGGATATTTTTCGTGACGCCAAAATCTATAACATCTGGAATTTTTCTTACGTCAGTAGGCCAGTAAGTAGGCTCCCCACTCGAAATGACATCTAAGCCCATTTTTGAAATTGTATTAAACAACGCTCTACCTCTAGGTGTAACAAGACGCGAGCCCCAGTACGTATGTTTTGCATTGTAGTCACCAGCTGCCACGAAACAAGATCCAAGCGATTTGTAGAACTTCTCATACTGATCTTCGGTAACTGAAAATCTGGGAGGTGAGTAAATTGATGATATCACGAAGTTCGCACAAAAATTTTCTACGAAAATATTCGTAGCTTGCATATATTCTTCACTAACGTTCTCAAGGATATAGTGCTTGAGTCTTGACTTAATTAGAATTGCTGATCCACCGCATGCTCTCCCTCTCGGGTCCTTTGAATCATATAGAGTGTAACCATTTATTTTAAAGCAGCTTCTCGAAGTCAAGTGAGTCTCAGAGACCATCATTATATCAATATTTTTTTCCGTGAGGAAGTGCTCAAGTTCATTTTTATGTTGGCGAATGCCGTTTGCGTTCCAGAAACATAGTTTTAACGTGTTCATGGTTTGTTGACTAATGCTTGAAGCAGAGTATTCTGCATTCTCAGCATTTCCTGCATCATGCTAGTCATATTTGTTGTAAAGTTGTTTATAGTTAGCACCAGATTCTCAATAGTAGCTTCAAGACGACTAAAGTTAAAAGTAGAGTTTGCATTCGTTGAATTACTTGTGTGGGAATAGAACTAGTCTTAGCAGCATCGGCATACGATACACGTGAAGTAACTAGTTGGCTAGTTTGAGGAAGAGTGGCGGAGTAAGCATTTGCTGATTGAACTGGAGCTAATTTAGATTTTTGACCCATAGCCTGTTTAACGAAAGAATATACAGGGCATCCTCTGTAGTTAGCAGTGTGATTACGTCCACAATTACTGCATTTCTTTTCTGCTTGTACTTTTGGCTTGGTACAGTTAGCAGTACCATGCAATTCACCGCAGATAACACAAACTGTAGGTAATTTGCAGTAGGTTTTTGTGTGGCCATATTCTTGGCAATTATGGCACTGTACAGGACCTGAACGCTTACGTGGCTCTTCAACTGTGAGTTTTCGGTGTAAAAGGTATTTTAGACTATAAATTGGGTGCGTCTCATTTTTCTTTAACTGTATATCATTCGACTCCAGTTCAACACGAAATAGAGGCTGGGGAATCTTCTCTCTATTGATTATATTGGTAACATTTTTTACCTTAAATCCTTGTTCGATAAGTGCACATTTTACTTCTTCAGGCTCAACATATGAATCTATGCCCTTTAATAGTATTTGTAGGCCTTTAGCACTCTTAAGTTGATATGTGTAAAAATTTGTTTTATTTTTTCAAACTCACTAACAATTTTTCGGAAATCTTTTTCATCATATATTTGGATTTTAGTTTCATCAATATTACATCGTTTAATTGGAATGATGTGAAAAGTATTTTCACCAATGGTCGACAGTAGATTTTTTAGAAGCGCGTTTGAATTTTTTTCTCTCAGATAAATAGGTGGTGGCTTAAAAGACTTTTGCGATGATGCAGCGGGCTTGTCGTTTTTGTCTTGCAATATTGAAAAACGATTTTGACGATTGATAGAAGATGTGCTGTTATCCCTAGACATCTTTGGGGCGGATCCAATTTTAGTAGAATTTGGGCTTCGCCCGCGCTTTAAAATGGTTATATATCTGTCCATTCCTACTTGTACCTTTGGTTTTGTACTACTGTTGTCTTCAGTAACAACTTGTTTAATTGTTGACCACGAGCCCGAAGCGGATGATATCGCTGAGTTAAATGTAGAAGTACTAGGCAATAATGTCAACGATTCACTAGTTGGCATTGGACAAAGCGAAGTTGATCGCTGACGAAACTGTGGTTTTGCCGTTAGAAAAAGTCTATTATCAGATTTTTTATTTTTATTAAGAGCTTCAGAACTCACAGCAAGTCTATTATCAGATTTTTTATTTTTATTGTTATCATTATGAGCATCAAAACTCACAGTAAAATAGGCATTTCTGCCGTTAGAACTCACTTCACTATTTTTTTCCTCTGGGGTACTCATAAAGAGTATTCCTCAAGGGTATTTTGTATGTTTTTTTGTTTACGGTTTTTTTTTTATTTTTGTTATTGTTATTTCTATATGTAAAAATATTATCAAAGCAAAAAAAAATGCTTATTTATCAAAGTTAATATGTACTACGAATATTTTTTGTATGCTTTTTTTTTGTTTAGTTTGTATATAAGAAAAATTCCGCTATTACGTCTGTTCACTATGAAGGTACAACGAGGAACTAAGGCTCGATATAATTGAAATTATTACAAAAACCTATGAAATGTAGTAAATTTAAAATTGTAGTAAACTTAAATTTTTTAATTTCTACTCATTCAATCCATATATAATTAGCCATGTGGACTTTCTCTGTATTGAAAATAAATAGATTAATATAAAAATATAAATCAAAAATATATTGCATTTAGTGCTTTTTTATGAACACACAGTGATTTTTACTCTGAAAAAGTTGGCATCACTGTTCGCGTGGCATTTTTTTATGTATATTCACACATTCACACGTATCATACGCACGTGTATACATGCATACATACTTACATAAATTCGATTCATTCAAAATCTTGTTTTTGAAGGCATCTCTATATTTTCTTCTTATTTTTCCTTTTTATATTATTCATAACTTAATTAAATTTATTTATATTAAACTCACATCTATGTTTTTTTGGCTTGTTTTCATTTGTTTACAAACACACACATACACATATACCTATTTTGTTTTGATAGCTAGTTCAGATAAAGTGGCGATTAACTGCGATAAAAGTTAGAGAAGATACCAATTTTACGTGCTTCGCAAGTAGATTCATATTGAATCTACTAGATTCGCTCTCATAATTTTGTATGGCGAAGCAAGTTGATTCGGTCAAGATTGGGGCGTGAAGCATGAATAGAGAGCGAAGCAAATTAAAGTTTTCACTATTTTTAGAATTAAAAAAAAATTATTTTTTTGACGTCTATGCGTCTTTTTATTTTATTTATTTTAACTCTGGTGAGTTGATCTTAGTTCGATGCCAAAATTATAACTGACTTACAATTTACAAAATAAGTTTCTTAAATACTAAAGATAACAATAGATTTCTTAAAATTAAATATTTGGTCATGATGAGTTAAATAAAATCGATCATGTCTTTATCTAAAAGGTATTTACAATTATATATATATGCTTAAAATTCTAGCAAAGGAATATTTGTTTTTTCTTATTATATTTTAGGGAAAGTGTCTTTGTTACAAATTATCATGTTGATAAAGAACAAGGGATTGTTTATTTAGGTTCTAGTTTAGTGAAAGTGTTTTTTTTTTATTACTATTATGAACAAAAGAAAATATATTTTCTGTTATATTAATGTACATATACTTTCTTTGTTATGGTATCGTTTGTCTGTATTAGTATCGTACCTATCGTTCTTAACTCTCCCTCTGCTTAAATAAGATCGTCCCGATCTTTCCTAATGCGTTGTAATTCTAATTGATATATATTATTAAGCCTATTGATTGTTGATTGGCGTCTGTATTCTTTTATGTATGACATAATTTTTAGTATGAAGCAAATTGTTATTATTGATGTTATAAAAATAATTGTAGTATAAAAAATTGATCTGATGGGGTTTTCTTCAAAAGGTATACTGAGTCTTCTTAATGAATCTATGTTTTTAAAAGCCCATGGTGTATTAGATTTTATTATTTCTAATATCTCAAACTCTTCATAATGGTTCATAAGTATGGCTTCTCTTATCTGATTCTGGAAATTTTTATAAATTTTATTGTCTATTCTTACAGTATCTGTATATTTTATTAAATTCAATTCGTCAATGGTTTGGTTGTTTACTTTGTGTTGTCCGTTTAATATTATAACTCCATCTTCTATTTGTTCTAAGTCTCTGTTATATTCCTATATTATGTTACACTTACTGTTCCTATTCTCGAGTAGTGGGATTATGCATGTGTCCGTGTCATTGTTTTTTGGCAAATGTTTCTTCCTAAATGGTTCTGACAGTTATCTACTCTGATATATTTGTCGCATTTGGCTATTTGCTCATCTGTTACAATTTTCCCATGCTTGAAGCTTATAGGCGTAAATTTAAACAATTCGCACTGTTTGTATAGTACAGAATATTTATAAATAGTTATGAATAGTTCTCCTGTTCCGGCGATATGTACATCTGAGTATTCTAGGATGTTTATTATAGGTACCGAGATTAATTCATGTTTTATGATTTCTTCGCGGCATTAATTGTCCTAACGAGTAGTAGTAGTTGGTTATATACTTCCTGGATAATGAGGTGATTTTCTAATGGCTGTTCCTGAAGTGAATCAATTAGTTTCTCAAATCTTGAGTTAATCAAAAGTTGTTTCTCGTTATTGTTTATTAGTTCATTAATAGCTGTTTCCATGGTAATGAGATCGTCGTGATCTGGAATCCCTGTGATGAATTTTAATGTTGACTCGAGAAAGTTTAAGGATCTAGTGCATCTTTTATGTTCGTTTAATTGGCTTGCCAATATTTCACTTTTCTTCATCCATATTATTTCTTGAGTAGTGGGCTTATATTCTTCTGTAACAATTTCTCTATTCGTTATATTATGTTCGTTTAATTGACTTGTCAATATTTCAATTTTCCTTATCCATATCATTTCTTGAGTAGTGGGCTTATATTCTTCTGTAACAATTTTTCTATAAGGTATAAGTATTTCCGATATATTAGTAACATGGAAGAGATATGAGTATTCGTTGAAAAGGAAGACGTCATTTTTTTTTTGTTAAAATAAACTTTTTGTTTTCTATTTTTTTAATTTCAATTATTGCTTCTGGTGTCTGGAATGATATTACCAGCACGGCTAATATCAGGTATATTTGTATCATGTTCTTTAATTGTGATGTTCTTGATATTGTTTTTATGAACAGTTTTTCCTCCTCGGGTTAAGATCGTGTCCCCACGGTCTTCTTCTACAATTTCTTTTTTAAACCTGGGTTGGCTTTTCTTTCTAACACCTGTGATTCTTACCAAAATTTGGGTACCATTTTCGAATGTTCGATGTTTTGCGTGTGTGTTCAATCTTTTTAACACCTTAGTTGATGCCTTACGTAAATTTTTTGTAACTTCTTCTTTACTGTAATTTATTGTACCGAAATGTATTTGCCTTGGTCTGTATCCTGTTACAGTATGTATTGAGTTGTTTAATTCTTTAACAGCTCTAAATATTTCTTCTTTTACTGTGGAGGAGCTTTGTATTTTAAAAATGCGTGTTAACTCACTAATGGAATTATGGGCCCTTTCTACTTGCCCGTTTGCTTTTGATCGATGCACTGGCGTTTCTATCTTCTGTATGCCATGTTTTATACACATTTGTTTAAATGCTGGTGTAATGAAACTTGCCTCATTATCGGTCATGAGTCGTTTACATTCGGGAAAATTATTGATAATTATTTCTTCCATTTTATCTTCTAGTTTTGCTTTTGTATTTATTTCTTGGACGACTATGTATTTGGAGAATTTATCTATAGTCACAAGATACGTGTTATTATCATTAATTTAAATATCCGCATGTATGTATTATCTTGGTTGTGATGGTATGTCTGATTCTCGGAGAGGCTCATTAGTTGGGTTTCTCTCATATCGTCCAAATAAACAGGCAGAACAGTGATTATTACAATGTTTGCAATCTTTTTTTATGGTTGGCCAATAATATTTTTCTAAAATTTCTTTTGTTGTATTGACGTAGCTTCTATGAGCTCTTAAATGTGTTTCTTTAATAATTCGAAGTTGATTGTTTCTATCAATTATATCTTTTAATTTTCTTGGTGTATGTACAAAATTTGTACCTATAAATGTTTCTTTAATTAGGGCTGCATATTGGTACAAATCTTCTATATTCATATGTATAGCTACGATTCGGTTTGGGACCAATATCTTTTTTAATTCACTTATCAGATCATTATTTTTTGAAAAATTAATAGTGTGGCGTACTTTATTAGGAAAAATTGTGCGTGTTCGTGTTTCGGTAAAATTTGGGGTATGTACGAGTTCTAATTGTATGCCATATGTATTAAATGGCTGTGTAACAGTTTTTATTATATTACTTGAGGAACTTTCGGCTGAGTGTACCGTGTCTATGCAAGATGTATTAACAACTTGTCGTGATAGCGCGTCTGCTACAACATTTTCAGTACCTGGTTTATATTTAATTTTAGCACCATAGTCCTCTATTATAGCTTTCCAACGTTTCAATTTAGGGTTGGGATTTTTTTCGGAGATAGCATATGTTAGTGATTGATGATCTGTAAAAATGGTGAGGTCTGCTATTCCATATATATAACTTCGAAGTTTTTGCAAAGCCCAGATTATAGCTAACAGCTCTTTTTCATTCGTGCTGTAGTTTTGTTCTGTCGTACTAATATATATTTTAGGTATGTAGCTTCTTCATAATCGAATCTGGTTTCGATGAATTATCATTACATCCTATATTCATATTTTTGGTAAGCAACTTCTTCATATTCGAATCTGGTTTCGATGAATTATCATTACGTCCTATGTGCACAATATTATTTTCAATAAATATATCTTTTTCTTTTATATTTTCAAGCTTGTTAAATTTCAATTTCTTCATATTTTTGATGTCATTAATGGATATGCATTCCCATATTTGAAGTTGATCAGGCTTCTGAGATCATATTTTTCCATATTTCTTTCTGTTGTGAGGTCATTCTTTTCATTTATGTTATTATAAGTTGACTCATTGTTTTCTTTTATATTTACATTTTACTATTTTTGTGTTTCTTTATGTCTACTTTTGCTGACCATCTATAATAACATAATTTTGTAATGAAAACAAAAGTGTGTCATTTAAATTTTATAAAGTAAGCGTTTTGTTAATTATTACAATGAACTGTGTTGCAATGCAATTATATTATGATACAGTGTATTACAGTAAGTGAGGTACACTACAAAAGTAGGTTGTCCTGTTATTTTATTAAGAAACCTTAATCCACCTAAACTTTGCAATGGCACGCGTTTGCTGGTAAAATCACTGAAAACTTTCATAATAGAGTGCACAATACTCACAGGATGTGTTATCGGAGAAGATGTATTGATTCCCCCAATCGCTCTGATAGCATTTAATTTACTCTTCCAATTTAAACGTTTACACTTTCCGGTAAATACATCTTTTGCAATGACCATTAATAAATCGCAGGGTCAAACCTTCAACGTTGCAGGCTTAGATTTAAGCGTTGACTGCTTTTCACATGGCCGACTGTATGTCGCTATTTCTAGAGTAACCTCTAGAGAAAACATGTTTGTGTTGTCTAATGACAAGAAAGCTGTTAACGTTGTATATAAAGACATTCTGTAATATATTAATTGTTGTAAAAATAAAATAAATATGTAAAAATGTAAAAAGTAAATAAGTAAAAATGTAGTGTATTTATTTAGATATTGCAAGGATAGCAGGAAATCTTCATGGTTTGGGGAAAGAAGAATTGTTTTTCCCTAAATTTAACGCGTGCGAGCCACGGGCAGTAATGAATAAATCAAAACTACTGGATCGATTTTAGTCATTTTTTCATTAAATGACATGTGCTATATATTTTATACCCGTGCGAAGCCGGAGCGGGCCGCTAGTAAATAAAGGGTGTTTTTTATTGAGGTATAGAACTTTAAGTTGGCATCACTTTTTTAACTGGCGGCCATTTTGTCAGCTGTCAAGTGATTAATATTTAGTTTGGTTTGCCATTTCATCATGAACAGGTTGACAAAAGAACAACGCTTGCAAATCGTGCAAATTTATTTCGAAAATAATGGTTCAGTTCGCGAAGTTTACCGCAAGCTCCGTCCATTTTATGGTCGACATAATCGTCCATCAGAGCAATTAATTCGGTTAACCATGGATCGTTTTCGCACTACGTTTACTCTATGTGATAATACGCATCCGCAGAGACGTCGAACAGTGCGCACCGAAGAAACAATTGCCGCTGTAGAGCAAAGTGTTGAAGAGGACCCGAATAATTCGATTCGCCACCGTGCACAGCAATTGGAGCTTTGTCCATCAACTTTATGGAAGATTTTGAAGATTTTGAATGTGGATGAGTTGTGGTTCCAACAAGACGGCGCTACATGCCACACAGCGCACGTCACAATCGATTTATTGAAGGAAACATTCGATGAGCGCATAATTTCGCGGAATGGACCTGTCAATTGGCCACCAAGATCGTGTGATTTGACACCATTGGATTATTTTCTTTGGGGATATGTGAAGTCGCTCGTCTACGCCAACAAACCAGAAACGTTAGGGGACTTGGAAGCCAACATTCGTGGCATTATTGCCAACATACGGCCCCATATGCTCGAAAAAGTGGTTGAAAATTGGACCTGTAGAATTGGCTTTATTCGAGCCAGCCGCGGCGGCCACATGCCCGAAATCATATTTAAACATTAATGGCATAAAATTATCCTTCCAATAAAGCCAAATTGATGGACATTAAAACGATTTTCTTGTGTTTTATTTCAATTCTATACCTCTAAAAAAACACCCTTTATATATACAAAAAAAAAGTTGGGACGGGCTCTGCCCCGAGTAGAGGTTGAAAGAACATCGTGAAAGTATAGAAGTGACTGGCAACGATTTTTATTTATCTATGTCAATATTTTCAAAAAAAATTAATTTGTATTCTTTGCTTTAGTCAAAATTTGTATCGGAACTTTGTTTTAACGTGCACTTCAAACCCAAACTAGTGCTTTTAATACGGCAGTTATTCCTTGTTAATTTTTCTTTGTATTGTTTTCCTTTGTTTATTTTGTTTTTGTCTTATTTTATATGAAAATGTTGCTGAGTTCTTTCGAGTTTTTAGTGCATATTTTGAAGTTTTAGTGCATATTGAATGCGCATAAAACAGTTTTTTTTAGCGCATTTCTGGTTTCCCTGGTCATCAGGCTAACTTATACGCTGCAGGATTTGAACATGGTACCTCCATTCTAAAAGATTGGCACACAATCACTATGCTATCGTTGCAAATTTTTTTCGGTTCAATTATTACACATATTGGCGGTATTCGGTGTTTGATGCAAATTGTCTTGCGTCATTGTAAATGCAAATTATCGTAGCTTTTCTTTAAAATTAAACAACAAAATACACACACAATTCAAAGAAAAGCTACGATATTTTGCATTTACACTTACGCAAGACCATTTGCATCAAACATCGAATAACGTCATTATGTAAGTGTGTGTTCTTGCGTTATTTTTCAACTTACAGTGCTGTCATGCTTCGAACTTGGTACCTCTACATTAACAGGCTGACACACATCCACTCGGCTACCGTCACACATTCGAAAAAATATCGATAGAAGTTCGAAGCTTTAACGAAAATTCGATTTTGTTTGGATTTGCGAACAAATATCGGACAATTTTGTTTCGAAATTTCTTCGCTTTAGTGAGCATTCGTTTTTATCGAATCTCAATTCACATGACTTGTTATATCGTTTAAAGTGGTATTTGAAAAGACAATTTCATGCAAAATATCTCAAAACGAATGCATTTTCTAACTAATTTATTCACGTTTAGAGAGATTTTAATTGCGATTTTTGTTTCAAATATAACTTTAAGCGCAAAAAGACTTGCGAGTTGAGCAAATATAATAGCAATAAGAGGTGAAAAAATCACTCAAAATACCATTGTAAAAACAAGCAAATGGGTGAAAAAGTATTTGGTTTAATTTCAAGTTTTTGTCTGCCAGCGAATCGTTTACGAAATGTTTTATTAATTTTCATACACTGTTATACTAGTTATTAAATTTCACTGTCTTCATTATTAATGACAAATGGTGTAAATATCCCCTGTATTTTATATTTTCGTTCAACCACCATCAACCCCATTTTTCTTCTCACGTTTGTGTTGTGGTCCATTCGTAGTAAAAACTCCATCCATAGAAAGGAATGATTTTTGTTGAGACAAAAAATTTATACTCTACTAAAAGTTGCATTTTGAAAGTCCAATAATCTATTTATATTTGTGCAAAATTTTAATTATATACGAACTGGATATTTGTAGCAATGAGGAGTGAAAGTGTTAAATATTTTTCATATGGCAAATGCTTATTGTCTCTTCAAGACATGAAAAATAATAATATTGTTTAAAATTAAATTACCACATACATACAACGCGTATTAATGCATAAAATAAATCATAAACTTGTTAGTTTTTTTATCATTATGACATATAGTAAAAACAATAAAGAAAATTGTAAATAAATCTCTACAAAAATCAATACAAAATAAAATTATTCATTTTTACCATGCCCAGTGTCAGATACTTGTAAGCTGTAGATTTGCTATATTATATACATATATACATACCTTATTGCAACATAGTACTAACTCAAAAATATAGTTTTGCTGAAAATGAGTTTGAAATTTAAATTTACATGCAACTCAGTAAAGAATTGACAAAAAGAAATTTATCTAAAGAGGTGAGTGCCAAACCGTTTTCATAAAATATTTCACGTGATAATAGGCATTTCATCGAATTCTGTATAGTTAACTATAAAACGCATTTTTTGAGAACTATGTTGCAATTTACATATACATACATACATATTTATTTTTATACATACATATCGACCCTCATTTTAGATTTTATCGTAAGCGACATGTAATCGAATATGTAATTTTTTATTAAAATTAAAATTTGATGGGCCTACCCATAGTTTAGAATTATCAAAATGCCAAAATTGTTGATAAATTTGAAGGTACAGGCTGTAAAATTTTATGGTAAGCGACAAATTACGTACAAAAACATATTTGAACATTTAAAAAAAAACTTCTCCTGAAAACTTTAATTTTTGTCGCTTATTAAGATTAAATCGCAAATAAGGCTCGGTATCTATATATGTATATGTACATATATAAATATATACATATACATATGCTTATTATACGACTGGTAAGATATACATACATATGTATTTTTCTCACCTTCATAAGGCAGCCCTTTTCCCGTTTATTGCAAGACGTCAATAGACATATGTATGTATGTACTAAAGGGCTGCAAAGATGTATCTGTTCGCATCATTTTGCGTGTGTATTGGTTCTGATATGTTTAGCTATTATTGACCTGCACAAGACCATTTATAAGACCTTTCAAGACATGCGACATTTTTCAAACGCTTTACTACAGCGAAATATTCTAAAATAAACGCTAAACAACACTGTTGGCAATATTTTGTTTGAGTTCTTTGTCTTGCCAACAGTGTTTTTTAGCGTTTGTTTTAGAATATTTCGCTGTAGTAAAGCGTTTAAAAAATGTCGCATGTCTTGAAAGGTCTTATAAATAGTCTTGTGCAGGACTTTATTAGCTATGTTACTTAAGGCCGTTTCACACTATAATACAAGTATTAATACTTTTGACGAAAATGCATCCCTAATCTAATTTCTGTTTCAAAAATTTCAAAAGACAACAACAACTCAACATGTCAGAGTTGCATTTTCCACAAAACTATTAATACTTGTATTATAGTGTGAAACGGCCTTTAGCGTTTCTGTTACTAGTTGTTATTGTTGGTTTTTTAAAACTGTTTTTGTGTGGTTGTATAATGGCAAATGACAATAACACGTTTGTTTGGATCTGTTTTTCTGAAACAAATCAAATACGTAAAACTGCTTTTAACATAAGTAAAACATGGTGTGTTGGAAAAAAATATGCATAGTTGATGAATGAAAGACTGCTTTATACTTTGTTTTTTGTTTGTTTTAGATTACGTTTATTTACACTTAGCCGCAAAACTCTACATACGATTTTAGGTATTTCATATATTTTATTCCTAATTTTTATTTAATGTTTAATTTTTGAAAATATTGTGTCTTGAGTATTATATTGGACCCACTTTATAGCTTCGAAATAAAAAAAACATAAAAAACGGTGTTTTTGTAAAGTAAAAAAATGCTGAAAAATGACGCATAGCCAACGTTGCAAAAGTGTACATAGATACGCGTTTGAATTGTATTAAATACAGATACGTTTTATTTTATAATTTTGTGTTCATTTAGTCTTGTTTTAACAATATGTGTTAGATTTTGCTTAAATTTTGCTTTGATTATTAGCAGTAGTTGGAAAAAATTGGGAAAAATAAGGAAATATCAACCAACTTTCGAAAATTAGTCATAAATCTTTCAAATGAAGGGAATTAAATGAGAAAACCGGACAAACCTTAAATTTTTATAAATTTACAATCATAACTATCATTAAAGCTACAAAAGAATCAAAGTTTTCCACTATTGGGACGAATAGCAAGGCTTGATGAAAGACTAAGGCGCAAAATTGTGAGAGAAATTGCGAAAAATACAAACCGAAGTAGCACAAAACTGAAAGAGGACCTTAAAATAATTATGAAATTCTTGTAGATGCTAATATAACTCGCCATTATAATAGTATATATTCATACATTTCATACATATTCATACATGTCCATATGTGTAAATTCGTATTCATATTTATTAAAATTACTTTTTTTTAGATTTTAAACATCGAAGTGGTATTTAATGAAACATTTGTTTGAATAAATAATTAAAAACCAACTAAAAGACATTTTATTCATCATTTTAAGAGAAAATGTGCATGGATTATTTAAAAAACACAAAACTCATCTTTGTACACAAAATCTAATTTAATAAGAATTTAGATTAAAAACTAATGCAATTAATCGTTACAAAAATTATCAATTTTATTTCAACACTAGTTTTCAATAAAATTTTTCGCAGTAATATGAACTTTGTTTCTTAAAAATATCTAGAGTATTCCGATATTTTCTATAAAATTAATGACTGAAATATTCTTTTGATTATTTCATTTATTTAATACGGCCGCTATGTAAAAAATCGTACAAGAAATGGGTTTGTGGGGTTGTTCGTATTAATAGTCAATTATGTAATTACAAAATTCAATTTATTTATTTTTAAAATTACAGATTACTTATATTTTACACAAAAAGTTTTATTGAAAAGAAAAGGAAAAAACGAGTCTATTTGAAACGAGAGCTGGACGGGTAATAATCAAACTTAAGCTGTTTGCATTTCAGCGTAGTACAAAAAGGTACTTTTTTAGCATTAGTGCTGTCACTCACCACAATACCCTGCTCCTAGTTAAGACTTTAACGATACTTTAGAGGAATTCTGACGTGACGCCCGGATGACGTAAGGCGTTGTTTTTGCATGGTAGTCTCCTGAGACGTGTCTGTGTCCACATGTGTTGAAACATTTTCTGAATTCTCGGATTCGTTTCCACCTTCTGTTGGTGGCGCTTCAGCTGGCACAGCGTCCTCGCTAAAAATATACGCAGCCTTTAGGCGATCTATTGTGATTTTCGCTTCTCGCTGGCGTATTTTTACAATATAATACTTATCATGTTTGTTTAAAACTTCGTAAGGGCCCTCGTAACTGGGCTCCAATGGTGTACGCACATGATCTACCCTCACAAATACAAACTTGCAGTCAGCCAATGCTGGTTGAACGAAACATCGTTGCATCCCGTGACGGACAGGTTGGGTAGTTGGTAAGTTTGAAATGGTTCTACGCAGTGTTTGTACAAACTCGGTTTCCGTAATATTTCTTCCGGAAGGAATGAGAAACGCTCCAGGTATTCTTAAAGAAGCGCCGAAAACGATTTCTGCTGGGCTTAGCCCAATATCACTTTTTATTGTTGATCGCATGCTCAAAAGAATTAGCGGAAGTGCAGAACTCCAGTCGTTTGTTTCAGCACACTTAATGGCTGTCTTTAGTGTACGGTGCCATCGCTCAATTATGCCATTTGCCTGTGGGTGGTAGGCCGTTGTCCGCAAATGCTTAATTCCCAGTAACTTCGTTAATTCGCTGAAAATGGTTGACTCGAACTGTCTTCCTAAATCGGTGGTAATACGCAAGGGGACGCCGTAGACAGCAATCCATCCTCTCATAAGGCCACTTTGAGCTGTTATGTCTGTCAGTGGTATCGCCGTGGGCCATCTCGAAAAACGATCGATACACGTGAGGCAATATCGGAATCCGTTTGATGATGGCAACGGTCCCACGATGTCTATATTTATATGTTCGAAGCGGGCATCGACTGCTGCATAATTACATAAGGGTGCTTTTGTATGACGTTGTACTTTTGCTCTCTGACAAGGAATACACGCGCGCACATATCTAGCGACGTCTGCAGATATAGATGGCCAAACGTAGTGATTTAAAACCAATTGTTTTGTTGCTCTTATGCCTGGATGCGAAAGTGAATGAAGCTTGCGTATGATTGCCTGACGATAATTTTTCGGAACATAAGGTCTTACTCTATCCTTCGAAACGTGACAGTAAATTTCTTTAGTCGACTGTGGGATGGCTAATTTAGTGAGCTGTAATGACGTGTTTGTGTTGCTGTCCAGCAGTGCCTGCAGTTCAATATCATTGCCTTGCTGCTCGGCCATTTCATCAAAATTTACTACTTGCTCCTCTATGGCGTTGATGCGGGAGAGTAAATCTGCTATGTTATTGTCAGCCCCAGGTAAATGTCGTATGTCCGTCGTATATTGGCTGATAAAGTCTAATTGCCGAATCCTTCGCGGTGATGCCTTCTCGCTTTTTTGCTTAAAAGCAAAAATGATTGGCTTGTGGTCTGTAAAAACGACGAATTCTCTTCCTTCAACTGCGTATTTGAAATGTTGAATTGCTTGGTATATCGCCGTGAGTTCTCTATCGTACGCGCTGTAGTTTTGTTGTGATGGTGTCAACTTTTTGGAGTAAAATCCTAATGGTTGTACTTGCCCTTCGACTATCTGATGCAGTACTGCCCCTACGGCGTCATCTGAAGCATCTGTCGTAAGCGTTATCAATGCTTTCGGAGCCATATAATTCAAAAAAGTAGCTTCTGCTATATCGTTTTTACATGCATTAAAAGCAGCCATTGCTTCAGGTGTCCATTCTATTATGGTGTTATCGTTTTTTTTATTGCCAGGAGTCAATTCTAACAATAATTTTTGATTTTTTATTGCATGCGGTATGAATGGGCGGTAAAAATTCAGCATGCCCAAAAATTTTTTTAAATTCTTCACAATCATTGGTCTTTCAAAATTTCGGATCGAATCGACCTTGTTTTCAGGCGGCGTAAGTCCTTTGGGGCTAATTTTGTGGCCTAAAAATACGAGTTCACGCTTACCAAACTGACATTTATCGAAATTAACGCACAAGTGGAATCGGCGAAGGCGATCAAATATGATGCGCAGATGCTTTGCATGTTCCTCCTCTGTTTCGGACGCTATGAGGATATCATCGATGTATGCAAAAGCGAAATCGATTCCCTTCAAGACTTCGTTAATATGACGTTGGAACGTTTGGGCCGCGTTCCGTAGACCAAATGTCATGAAACAAAACTCAAATAAGCCAAACGGCGTGATTATGGCTGTCTTAGGTATATCGCATGGCTCCACGGGTATCTGATGGTAAGCCCTTTGTAAGTCGATAGAGGAAAAAATGTTCTTTCCGTGCATAATACTCGTTATGTCACGTAAAAATGGTATTGGATACCTGTCGGGTAAAGTGATGCTGTTAAGGGCACGATAATCGCCGCATGGGCGCCAGTCCCCGTTTGGCTTTTTTACCAAATGTAGTGGGCTGGCCCAATTACTTTTTGACGGTCTACATATACCCTTTTACAAAAACAATGAAAAAATACAACAATGAAAAAAAAACAACATGGGTTGTAGTTCATCCAAAACTTCAAAAATATAATTTGTTTAACATAATAATAAAAATTATTTACATAAACTTTAAAATATTTCTCCACGATAGCTACCAGTAACAAAATTTTTCACAATTTTTTAATAGTTTTTTCATATTTTTAGATTTGTTTTCACATAATTTTTTTAATAAAATATTTTTTTATATTGAAATTTTTTTACATTTTCTTTTAATATCTCTTTCGTAAAAAATTTTTGAAGTTTCGGATGAACTTTAATTTGAAAAAAATATTGCAGCTGCATTTCCGCTACTAGCTTCTGAATGTGCATTGGTTAATACCATGTATAAGTTATTAAAATTACTGTCTAAATCCAATTAACTTGAATTTTCTATGCATATTTCAAAAAATTAGTCCCATTTTTCTTTGGCATATACTACATAAAATATTGGGTACGTTCGTAAAAGCATTTATAGTGCACGTCTGCAGCATCACGAACATCTAACGTTCAAAAATGCATAACTTGGCAGCACTGTTTAGAGTCAAACGTTTTTTAATGCATTTAATCGGCATACCTGCCGCAAATCTGTGCAAATGGCGCAGTAAATTATTTTAATATGCAAGAAGTTGCAGTGGAACTAAATATAAGTTGAATATATCTATGTATTTTGATGTTTAAATTACATGTTTCGAACCTTACTAAAAAAGGAGATTGATAAACTCGAAAATAACTTTGAAACACATAATCTTGGTAGTTTTTTATTATATCAAGAGTTTTTTTTTATTTTAGTTGTATTCTTTTTAAGGCCAATGGTGTTCTTCGCTTTCATTTTCTGTTAAATTTTTGCTTACTATAATTTAAAAGAAAATTATCACTATTTTCTTAAATAAAATTACTTGCCAATTAAAAAATTTTTTGCAGTTTGTTCATCAATGTCAACTGGGCACAGATGTTGAGCAGTTGCAAAGCATGTGCAGCAGATAATCACGCATACGCAGTAAAACCGGGCAGAACTGCCGCATTGATGCATAAATTTGCAGCATTTACGAACGTACCCATTATGTGTACAAAAAAAGTGCCATTCCACATAGCAAATGTATGTTCATAATGTGAACAAAGCGTTATACTATGTTTACACGGTACGTGCTTCGCTCTCTATTCATGCTTCACGCCCCAATCATGACCGAATCAACTTGCTTCGCCATACAAAATTATGAGAGCGAATCAAGTAGATTCAATATGAATCTACTTGCGAAGCACGTAAAATTGGTATCTTCTCTAACTTTTATCGCAGTTAATCGCCACTTTATCTGAACTAGCTATCAAAACAAAATAGGTATATGTGTATGTGTGTGTTTGTAAACAAATGAAAACAAGCCAAAAAAACATAGATGTGAGTTTAATATAAATAAATTTAATTAAGTTATGAATAATATAAAAAGGAAAAATAAGAAGAAAATATAGAGATGCCTTCAAAAACAAGATTTTGAATGAATCGAATTTATGTAAGTATGTATGCATGTATATATGTATGTGCGTATGATACGTATGAATGTTTGAATATACATAAAAAAAAGCCACGCGAACAGTGATGTCAACTTTTTCAGAGCAAAAATCACTGTGTATTCATAAAAAATCACTAAATGCAATATATTTTTATAGCTTTGCTATTTATCTCGCGATATAGGGGTTAGGAAATAATTTTCGTAACAAAAATAATCGACACTATTACAGTTATAAATTTATTTTTGTTTTGATTCCCTTGTACTTAAACCAGAGCACGAAAATAAACGAAACAAATTGTTTGATTTTCTTTTGTTTAATTCTTTGGAGTGAGAGAAACAAAAACAGTGAAAACGATTGCTCAATTTGTTCAAGGAAAAAAGAAATAATTTTGTTGCTTTGCATTTGCGTATATACAGTGAGTAGCGACAACAAACTAATAAGACAAAGTTGTTTGTGTATTTCGTATTGCTAGGACTGAGTGTGTGCTGTGAGCAGTGATGGGAAAGTTAGTACTATCTATATTTATTATACTATTTAACATAAAGGACCGTAACACATTTGATACTCTCACGGACAACTTAGATATGCAGTCAGAAGACGCGCGCATGCATATATTTTTGAAAATAATTAATTTTTATAGCTTTGCTATTTATCTCGCGATACAGGGGTTAGGAAATAATTTTCGTAACAAAAATAATCGACACTATTACAGTTATAAATTTATTTTTGTTTTGATTTCCTTGTACTTAAAAGTATAGTACGAAAATAAACCAAACAAATTGTTTGATTTTGTTTTGTTTCGTTCTTTGAAGTGAGTGAAACAAAAACAAAACAAGAACAACGAGAACGATTGTTCAATTTGTTTTTGCTTTGTTTTTGCATATGAGCACAAACCCGAGAACAGCGCCGATCGGTTGTAAGCCGGCTAACACCTGTCACCAGCCACAAACAATAAATTAATTTAATCGCACGCCGCTAGAAAAGAAAATAATGGGAAATAAATAGAAACGTTTTGAAATATTTGCAGAGAATTTGACATCATCATATACATAATATAATTTTATTGCATTGTTATTTCACACATGAAAGTTGTTTTAAATAACTAAATAGCAAAGCTATAACCGGATGTCCTAAGACAACTCTCTTCTTTTTTATTTATATTTTTATATTTATCTATGTAGCGGAACGCTTATTATTAATTTTATTATTGTACAATTAACTATTGCTTATCAATCTATGTATATGCTGTAATTATTTTGCCCTTAACTGTTTGTATGTTTAGTAATATTCAATATTTGTTTTCTGTCCGATTCACATGTGTACATACCTATAAGTATATAAATCCTGTTGTTTCATTATTAACCAAACATACATATGTACTCTCTCATTTAACATTATATATTTAAATCTTGTTTCATTATTCAAACATTCCCATTTAATATTACTATGTACTTAAATCAGAGTTCTTCAAAATCAATCTTATACAATTGCGAGTACTCTCACAATAATGAAGAGACAAATAAAAGATAATTTGTATTATTTCAATGTGTATTCGCTGGTATAATGAGAGAAAATATATTACACTCAAAACGAACCACCAACACAAACATAAGTGTGAATGTATTTGCGTTTTAAAACTTTGTATTTTATTATTTAACAAGCGTACATAATCTTTCTTATTTAATATCATAGTTAACTGTTTATTTCCCATTCCAATAATTTGTCATATTACTTCTTTAAAATTTTGATTATAAGAAGAGATCAGATTGTATAAATCGTCATTCCATGTTAAGCAGTCGTCAAATAAAGATCATCTTATTTTTAGCAAACCAAAGTTTTTATTAATAAAGAAAAATATACATAACAAATATTAAATATTTGTATGTAGGCGAATATAACGCAGTCTGTTTGTTCAAGCCTCATACATACTATAAATAACATTATTATAAATATCTGTGGTCAATTAGGACGCTTCGCCGTCTGGTAGACCCTTTTATTTCAAATAATTAATAAATATTTGAGTCTCATCTGCTACATTGGCGCCCAACGAAAAAAAATCAACTTTAAACGTTGTACCATATTTTTAAATTTGGTGGAAGACTGACCTGGATTATCTAATAGCTGTAACATCTTTACATTTATTACCAGCCTGGAGAAGTGCAGAAAATAATTTAAAATCGCTTAGCAGTGTTGTTGTTGTTGTTGCCTATTAGGAAATCCTCATTAAATCTGTTGATTTGCTTTAAACTAATTGTCAATTATTGATTTCGAGTAATTCGCTTATTTAATTATTCCTGTTTAAAGAAGAGGGTGTTAAGGGAAATTTCAGACAATAGATCTCCTAACTTCATTAAAGTTCAAATCTGCTGAATTGGACTTAATACATGATATAAAACCTTATTAATATACTAAACAGCATCATAATGAGAAGAAGTCCCCGAAATACGCCAAATGATACCCAAAATCTAGCAAACAAAGAAACTTCAATTAATGCGCGACAGATAACAGGGTCTATAAATCCCAGTAATATTGCACAAGATCCATCCTCAGCTAATGTTCAAAACTCAGACGACCTTTCACTAAATGCCACACAAAACTTAAACAATAATTCTAGTAATATTATACTAACGCAAGGTCAGTTTATGAGCTTGATAGGTAATTTAAATATTCGTCCAGGACCAAAAACAACTTTCGTAAATTGCAGTGCAAGATTTTGTGGTGGTAGAAGTGCCACTAAAATCGATGACTTTATTGCAACAATATTACTTTTTAAAGAAGCAGAAAATGTGTCGGATGCAATGGCTCTAACTAGCTTGCCCCTATTACTAGAAGGATACGCATCCAGTTGGTGGCAAGGCGTCAAGAATGAAGCCACCAATTTCGATATGGCAATAGATTTATTGAGAAAAGCCTTTTCCCCTCCGAAGCCAGATTGGAGAATATTTGCGGAAATAAGTCAGGAAAAACAAAAATTTCTGAATCCACGGACTCTTTTATATGCAGAAAACGTAGACTTTTTGCACAACTTTCCGAACGTCTGTCAGAAAATACAATGCTTAATATTGTTTTTTCACAACTACTCCTCCCTATACGAGAAAAAATTTCCAGAGAAAATATAAGTTCTTTTCAAGAACTGTTACAAAAGGCTAGAGATATTGAAATGATTATTCAAGAAAACAAGGAACCGAAACAAAGGTTAGCTGATATTACCGATAAGCCTATAGTACGTTGCTCTGTGTGCAGAAAGAAGAACCACACATCAGAGTCATGTTATAAAAGAATCGAAGCTGAACGCAAAGGGAACATAAAAAATAAAGAAACTACGTTGAATTGTTATGGGTGCGGCTTGTCAGGATACTACCGCTCAAACTGCCCTAATTGCAACAAGAAAAATCCTTTAAATAGCCCAGAAAAGCTTGATTTCAACGCAATTCATACTACTATAGTTGGAAGAGATGTCCCAACAGTAGATATATGCATAAGTGGTTTAAATGGTGAAGCATATCTAGACACAGCAGCTCGTACAAGCGTTGCTGGCTATTCTCTATTTCAAAAATTTAAAGAAAAAGAAGTAGAATTTCAAAAAGTGTCAGCGGAGATTATTTTAGCGGATGGTATACCACGTCAAGAAATAGTTTATTCAACAATCGTGAATGTCTTAATTGGGGAGCGACTTAAGAGAATTCGATTCATCTGCCTGCTAATGCAAGAGCAAATCGAACCTTATTAGGCATTGATTTTATGGAACAAGCTGGAATCGTTTTAGACCCAGCCCAAAGAATTTGGCATTTCAAGGATGAGCCTGCTACACATTTTGAATTTAAAAGGTCTAAGCCAAACGTATTAAAACAAGTTCCGTTAACGCATACAAATATTGTGGAACACAATAGCAACGTAGAAAATTTTCTAACATGGTTTGAGGATTCAAATAAAAACCAAAATTCCGGTAATCAAACACCTAAAAAAATATATAAAACGTCCAATTACAATTATTCTCCTGGGGAAATAAAAAAAATATTTGCAGGGAGTATACCAAATGATTTAGAAACCGACGTATATGATTGGGACCTTTTTCCACCGCTAAAAAAAGCTAAATCTGATGATGAATCACGGGAAATTGTTGAAACTCATGCCATGAATATAAATTCATTTGATTTTAAACTTAAAGACTCAGAACGAACAAAATTATCAGGAAACCAAAAACTATGTCTGGAAAATTTATTAAAGGAGTTTAAATCTGTTTTTGAAAGTACCACAGAAACAGTTCCACATGTTCAACACTTTATTGATACAGGCGCACATCCTCCCATTTCTTGCTCACCATACCGTATCTCACCTGTTATGAAAGAAAAGCTAAAAATAGAAATCGCCGATATGCTAAAAAATTAAATAATTAAGGAAGAAGAATCACCATGGGCATTTCCTGTTGTGTTGATTCCAAAGAAAACCGGAGGCATTAGAGTATGTGTTGACTATCGTCGTCTAAATGCAATCACCGTTACTGATAAATATCCTCTTCCAAGAATGGATGATTTACTGCAAGCCGCAAAAGTATCTTCTTACATGTCTACTATAGATCTAAACGCAGGATATTGGCAAATAAAAATGTCTGAAACCGATAAACTAAAAACTGCCTTCACAACCCCTTTTGGTATTTACGTATTTAATAGAATGCCATTCGGACTCAAAAATGCACCTGCGACCTTTCAAAGACTTGTCGACAAATTTCGAAATGGTCTACCGGGGATAGTCATACTAGCATCTTTAGATCACATAATTATTTGCTCGAAAGATTTTAAGTCCCATATAGAAGATCTTAGAAAAACATTAGAGAGAATAAAACTGTTTAAGCTTCAATTGAATCGCGAAAAGTGTAATTTTTGTAGAGCAGAGGTTAAGTATTTAGGACACGTGTTGACAGTTAATGGATTGAAGCCGGATCCTGAGAAAACAGCAGCAATTTTACAAAGGCCACACCCGAAAAACTTAAAACAATTGACGTCATTTTTACAAACCTGCTCGTGGTATCGACGTTATATTCCTAACTTTGCAGAAATTTCAAAACCCTTATCAAATCTAACAAGAAAAAACACGAAATGGAAATGGGCTGATGCAGAGAAAAATTCGTTCAACAAACTAAAGCAATGCTTAGTATCACCACCAATTTTGCAGCAAATTGACGAAAAGAAACCACTTGTCTTGAAAACGGATGCCAGTAATTACGCACTCGGAGCTGTTCTACTTCAGGGGGAGAAAGAAAACGAACACCCAATAGAATATGCTAGTCGTCTACTTCTTCCCGCTGAAAGAAATTACTCGACAACAGAACGAGAAGCGTTAGCAGTAGTTTGGGCTGTGAAAAAGTTTCGTGGCTATATCGAAGGCTCAGAGATTTCAGTTTTAACGGACCATCAACCCTTAAAATGGCTCTTTAGCTTAAAATCACCCAAAGGACGCTTAGCAAGATGGGGTCTCCAGCTCCAACCTTATAATATTAAATATGATTATACGCCCGGGAGACAAAATGTTGTCGCAGATACACTCTCACGCCCACTTTGTCAAATAGAAAAGCATACAGATATCGCATGTGAATGTCATTCCATAAGTATAGATTTTCCGCAGCAAGGCTCAGCAGACATAATAAAAGCTCAACTAGAGGATTCAGATATACAAGCTATTATTTCTTCTTTTGAAGCTGATGATGAAAACATATACATATATACCAGTCGTGGATACTTAATGATAGATGGAGTATTATATCGTTATTGTTCTGACCAAGATTCGGAAAATGGACAATTGGTAGTCCCAAAGTCAATGCGAAGCACAATTCTTCGCAGATTTCACGATGACCCTACAGCAGGTCATTATGGCATAGAAAAGACGATCAGCCGCATTGTTCCACACTATTACTGGCAAGGTATGAGAGGCGAAATATCCGAATATGTAAAAAGATGCATTAAATGTCAAAAATACAAGCCAACAAACTCTAAACCCGCCGGCTATTTTCGGACAGTTTCTAGTAATCAACGTTTTGAAGTAATCGCTGTAGACCTCGTTGGCCCATTACCACGTACAAACAAGGGACATCAATGGATCCTAGTTATAGAGGATATTTGTAGTCGCTGGATTGAAGTGTTTGCATTAAAGGAAGCAACTGCAGAAAACTGCTCAACTATTCTTTTAAGTGAAATCGTTTTACGTTATGGAGTTCCAAGAAGAATTCATACAGACAATGGCTGTCAATTTATCTCTGCAATTATGCAACAACTTACATATTGTTTGGGTATAGATCAAACTTTTACACCAGTGTACCATCCTCAAGCTAACCCAGTAGAGAGGAAAAATAGGGATCTTAAAACCCAATTGGCAATTTTTGTCGAAAAAGAACATACGTCCTAAAGTTACCTATGATACGTTTTGCGATGAATACTGTAAAATGCGATAGCACTGGCTACTCAGCAGCGTATTTAACATTCGGCAGAGAGTTAAGGAGTCCTTTGGAAGCGCACCATGACTTAAGATCTGTTATTGTATCTGAAAATTTTATCCCTCAAATCACACCCCATTTAATAAGACTTGCTGATACCTTAAAAATTGCAAAAGAAACTAGCGAAAAATCAAAAGATCGAAATCTCAATTATGTGAATTCAAAGCGGAGGCCGCAAATAGAATTTAGTATTGGAGACACAGTTTTGGTGGCAACCCATGTTCAAAGCAACGCAACAAAACACTTAACATCAAAATTTATTCCTCGGCGAGATGGTCCTTACAAAATAATGTATAAAAAAGGATCTTGCTATACTATTGCGTCAGAAGGGAATCCGGAGATAAAACTGGGTACATATCATGCAACAGACTTGACATTATATAAAAATTCGGCGGATAACCCAATATATCCTAAACGAAGACGTGGCCGACCTGCTACAAATGTAAATACAACAAAAACTCCAAATCAATCAACAAAACTCGTTTCCAGTTCTGATGCAGATGAAACAGTACCAAGTCCATCAACAAAAACACCAATAAGCACACTCTCACCAACTAAAATGCAGAATAATGGAAGCAGTGGCAGAATACTAAGGCAAAGACAATCAAAGAAATACTACTAAAATCCTACCACATCATCGTGACGATTAATGTGGCAGAGGGGGAGGCTGTAGCGGAACGCTTATTATTAATTTTATTATTGTACAATTAACTATTGCTTATCAATCTATGTATATGCTGTAATTATTTTGCCCTTAACTGTTTGTATGTTTAGTAATATTCAATATTTGTTTTCTGTCCGATTCACATGTGTACATACCTATAAGTATATAAATCCTGTTGTTTCATTATTAACCAAACATACATATGTACTCTCATTTAACATTATATATTTAAATCTTGTTTCATTATTCAAACATTCCCATTTAATATTACTATGTACTTAAATCAGAGTTCTTCAAAATCAATCATATACAATTGCGAGTGCTCTCACAATAATGAAGAGACCAGGGTTGTCAGATTTTTTCTGACCTATTTCGCCAAATTGATTTTAAAAATCGCCAAAAGTCGCCAAAATCAATTTTATGTAGTTTTTCTTAATAAATATTTGATAAGAAATTTGATTTTATATACAACTTTTTTTAATATAAATTTTTATAAAATAGTCGTACAGAAATTTAACAGAAAATCGCCAAAAGTAGAATTAAAGTCGCCAAAAATAGTTTTTTTCAAATTTTTCTCATCCAAATTCAAAATGTGTTAATTAAAATAAATAATATATGAAAAATCATCAAAATCAAGTTGATTTAAAATTTTGCAGACAACTTTTGGAAGGATTTATTTTTTTTAAACTAATCCTTCCGCAAACTAATTTTGCTGAATTACAAAAATGTTGAATTTCAATTTTGTTGAAAATAGCCACAAAAATCGCCAACAAATTTATTTACCGCCAGAAAACTCGCCATGTCGCCAAACCAAAAATTTAGACGCCGAACAATTTGAAAAATCGCCACGTTTGGCGAGAAATCGCCACATCTGACAGCCCTGGAAGAGACCAATAAAAGATTATTTGTATTATTTCAATGTGTATTCGCTGGTATAATGAGAGAAAATATATTACACTCGAAACGAACCACCAACACAAACATAAGTGTGAATGTATTTGCGTTTTAAAACTTTGTATTTTATTATTTAACAAACGTACATAATCTTTCTTATTTAATATCATAGTTAACTGTTTATTTCCCATTCCAATAATTTGTCATATTACTTCTTTAAAATTTTGATTATAAGAAGAGATCAGATTCTATAAATCGTCATTCCATGTTAAGCAGTCGTCAAATAAAGATCATCTTATTTTTAGCAAACCAAAGTTTTTATTAATAAAGAAAAATATACATAACAAATATTAAATATTTGTATGTAGGCGAATATAACGCAAAGTCTGTTTGTTCAAGCCTCATACATACTATAAATAACATTATTATAAATATCTGTGGTCAATTAGGACGCTTCGCCGTCTGGTAGACCCTTTTATTTCAAATAATTAATAAATATTTGAGTCTCATCTGCTACATCTATTTATTTTCAATACAGAGAAAGCCCACATGGCTAATTATATTTGTATTGAATGAGTATAAATTAAAAATTTAAGTTAACTACAATTTTAAATTTACTACATTTCATAGGTTTTTGTAATAATTTCAATTATATCGAGCCATATTTCGATTTTGCTTATAAGTAGAACATGAATAGGAAAACAATTGAAGTTCATTTCGCAAGACACTGCAATTATGGTGTATTAAAAAAACAATTAGATTTTAGGTGTTTAATCTGAATTAATTTTTACATGAACATAGTTCAGTACGTTACATTCTGTAGCTCGTTTCTGTATTTCTCGCATCGTAAAATTTCCCGCATGAAACAAGGGAATCTTGGAAACAGTGTAAATTGAAACACATAATGTATTTTCTCACATAAGTGTTTCTGTATCGTTACTTTGCGAGAACTATCTTTCATTTAAACGAATTTCCAGCAATTATTGGAACGATGTGAGAAAAAGTGTTTCTGTGCCAATATTTTGTGAATAGTTTCTCGCAATTCTCGGATTTTAAATTGTACAAAAACATGTGAATTTTTGAATTTGTGTGTGAAAATATGAAAAATAAACTAGTTGAAAAGATATGCAACGATTTGTTGAACTAAAATTATTATTAACGATTCGATATGATTATATTTATTTAGAATTTTTTTGTGGAATTTTCTATAATAGAGACAGTTGCTAGAAAAAACTTATTTCAAGCATTTTACATTCACTTTATATTCATGTTCATTATTCAATTTTATTTTTCTTGAAAATTATTATTTTTTTGTTATTGAAATAATTTTTTGTGACTTTTGTTTTCATTTGAACATGATAATGTTAATAGTCTTAGAGAAAATATTGGCAGTATTAGGAATGGATTATGATTATTTGAATTTCTATAATTATAAACTTTAATCCAAAATTAATCAGTTCTGAGCAAATTTGTCCATTTAAGTATCCTTAAATTTCTGATACTTCGTTCTATTTCTTCAATTTCACCATCCCAGCAAAAAGTACCGCTTCCCAGAAGAATTTTTGTAAGCCAGCTAGAAGCAATGCATTCAGTTTCCAAAAAGCCATTCATTTTTTGCTTTACTAATTCATTTTACAGAAGTAATAATGTGTAGTTTTCGTGTACTCAGATGCAAAAGTTACTGGTTTAAATTTTTTTTACTTTTGTCCACTTTGTTAGAGAGCCTTACGTTAGTACTTTTCTGAAGCATTTTTGAAAGCTTTCGTTATCAAGAAAGCAATACATTGCTTCCCTCAGTGGTTAGTAATTAGATTATTGTTGTAATTAAGTTATTTTATAACTGTAATTTCTATAAATATATTCTTTTTTCTCACTATGAAAGATAAAGTTTTTCTTCGTTCGTATTTCACCCAGCTGAATTAACATTCTGCAAAGGAAACTTTGCATGTCTAAAAAGGGTGAAAGTGCAGTCAAATCCCGATAAATCGTAATTCCCGATAATTCGTAATAAACTGTCGGTCCCTTGAAAAATCTCGTTAAATCGTAAAATTTTCATACATTTTGGTCCCCTCGCTAATTCGTAATTTTTCTCTCAAATAAAATCTTCTTTACCTCTTATAAATCATAATTGTTTGCTAACTACCACTTATAATTCGTAATAAAAACAACAAAAACATGGAAAGAATGATGAAATGAATTTGTCAGTTTGTTTTATTTTTATTTTATTGTTTTTTGTTTGCTATTAAAATTACACGTATTTTACGCTAAGTAAATGAATTTGCTATTTTACTTTATGTATTTATTTTATTTATTTTGTATTTTATTTTTGACAATTGTTTTTTATGTTCATTTCTTATAATTTTAGTAAAACCCCCGTTAATTCGTATTTATTTTATTTTAACCCCGTTAAATCGAAACCCCGCTAAATCGAAAACCCCTATAATTCGTAAGAAATGGCCGGTCCCTTGCGATTACGAATTATCGGGATTTGACTGTAGATAGTTTTTGAAAAGTGAAAATTTCTTATTTGGTGTTTCTTATAAAGCCACCACACTTTCACAAATTAATATTTAGTAGATATGTAAAACGCACTAAAATCAAAGGTGAAAAGCACCAATTTAGTGCCTTTTTTTAAGCAACAATTTGAAAAACTCCGCACTGTTATGAATTAAAAAACTCTAAATCTAGTACGAAAAGCACTAAATTGGCACGCTGCACACGAAGCACGAATGCATAGTCTAAACAGTATGATTCATAAACATGATTCAGAGAGCGAAGCAGGTGATTCATCTCGTCATCTAAACAAAGCATTAAGAAATATTTCTTGTGGGTATTCAGCTTTCTGCTGCTCATCATTTATTTGTTTCATCAGTGGTTTTTTCATATACTTGTGTTACAATATGTTTTTGTGAGCAAAAACACATACAAACAGTTCCTAAGCAGAAATACAATCAGCAATTGTTATCTATTTTAATTGTATTGCCATTTCGAAAAGCAAACACACACAAGAACTGTTACACAAGTTCTCTCGCTCTCACCACAATTACATGGTAAATACCATGGTGTATGTGGTTTTTCTATACTTATAAGTATACAAATGCAACCCTTTAATATGTACATACATATATATCAAAACAAGATGGATTGGACGCAATTTGAATCTTTGAAATTGTGCCCAAAAAGTTGAAGAAAATCTAAAATCAACTGTGACACAGGTTCTGCGAGAAAGGGACAACTATAGTATGTTTGTTATTAATAGCATTTTTACACTTACTCACATCTTAGAGGAATGCGTGGAATATGTTGAAAATTGAAAAACCCTATTCACATTACAACATCTTTCATCTGTTATGTATTATAATATTATTTTTACAGGTGTGAGCAACTAAAAATTAAATAATAAAATTTAATTTTGAAATTCAGCAATTTATTTAATTGCTCCTCTTGAAGAGCAGAACAGTTAATGCTACAATATGCAGAATTAGTAGAAATTATGCTATCAGACGATGATGATGAAGAAATGTTACATACATACTTTATGCGCAAGGATTTCGCGTCAGCGCATCTTGTATACATTTGCAACTACTTTTTTATAATTTATTTTGATTTGGAAAAATTCATGTACATATATATACATATAATAAAATCTTGGAGTAGTTACGGAAATTTCTGCGGGAAGAATATTCCAAAAGTTAGCCCATGCGTATGTAAATATATGTACATGTATGTATATATGTATGTAATTTTATAGTATGTATGCATGTATGCATGGTGTAATTATACAGGTGACTGCGTAAGGATTTGTTATACAAAAATACGGCAGCCCTAGCTGTGTAAAGAGCCGAAGAATGTCAAAAGCACAAAAATAATTGTACCAAAACCAAAACAAAACGAAGTTTTTGACATTCGTTAGCAACACAGTACATAGAGCAAAAAATTATCAGCTGAAGTAACGCTGCCACCTGTTTAAATACACCTTGCATGTATGTATACATTTGTTTATGTTTATTTTAGTGATGACACTAAAATAATCGAAAGATGTTGAATGGAACAAAGTGAGATAGGAACATCTTTTGAAGATGTTGAAAGATGTTGAACATTCAGCCCTGTATAATTCTTATGGGAAGATGTTATCATCTTGGCGAATTGATGAAAGATGAAAGATGTGAGTAAGTGTAAAAAGGCTATAAGTTGTTAACAAAATAGTGAAAAAAACAAGAGCATGATACAATTATACTAGGTACATGCACGACTACAAGAAAATTACAACATCAAAAAACAAATGTATTTTGTTGTTATAAACCAGGGTAGGTAAATGCACACTCTTTTGCTCATTGCGTACTGTTGTCTTGCTCTTTAAAATGTAGAGCGGAGTACAAAAAAAGAGCAACCACTGTTTGCGCTTTGCGTTTCCTCCTTACCTGTAGGAGCATACTCTTTGAGCAAGTAGCAACATTGTTTATCTTTTGCTCTGCGTGTTGTGTACATTGAGTGGCTCATTACGCTTGCTCTTTTTGACATTAACAGTGGTTACTTTTATTTAAATTAAATAATATAAAGTATTAAAAAAAATAATATCGATTTTCTCGCCATTAAATTTTTTGTATTTACACAGAAAAAAGTATTCACCAATTAATATTTTCAATTAAAAATTTAATTGATTTAATTAAATTTTTAATTGTATTTATTAATTTTAGTGGAAAAACTTAATTAATATTATCAAATTGTTTATAGGTGAAAATCTATTTAGATCTTTAATTGATATTACAAATATTTTAATTAATATTACAAAATCATTCACATTACTTTTTTGTGTGTACATATGTACATATTAATATATTTATGTATGTGTGTACATGTACATATATTTACATGTACATATGAACATATACATACATATCTGTGGCAATAAATAATAATGGCTTAAGTCTTATTTTCTCGAGAACCGTAAGAGCTACGGACCTGAAATTTGGACAGAGTGTGTAGACCCTTGGCCGCTACAACAACAAATACATGAGGGTTGGAAATTAAAGGGTGTGACAAAACGAGCAACGAAAAATTTTAAAATCCCATGCAATATACATACAATTGTATGTATGTATATGCACTTGAAATTTGTAAGGTTAGTGTATTTTTCTACAGACTACAACAATTAACACTAACATTTCTAAAAATTTAAATTAAAGGGTGCTCCATCAGTAAATGCAATTTTGACTATGTAATGTTGACAACTGTATCTTGGAAACCGTAAGAGCTAAACTTTTGAAATTTTCAAAAACGGTAAAACTAAAAAAATCAAAAAATTATAAAATCGCCAAAAACAAAAAAAAATTGCCAAAATAAAAAAAGCACCAAATTAAAAAAAAAATTCCAAAACTTAAATAAATCGCGAAAAACCGGAAAAATTTGCTGAAATGAAAAAAAAATCACCAAAAAAGAAAATCGCCAAAATTAAAAAATTGCCAAAATTAAAGAAAATCGCCAAAATGAAAAAAAATCGCCAAATCGGCCTGTTCTTCTTGTAACATCTTACTAGCTTTAAGTACATTGGCCCCATTGTCCGTATTTTTTGATATATTTGACTAATGTCAATGTTATATGCCCTTAAACATTTCATCACTTCATCTTTAATATACACCGCCGTGTGTTGCTTATACAATTGTATCATGTATAAGCAACACGGATGCTTGTTTGGTCAAGATTTTTGTTTGAGACTTTCAAATTTATTATGTTGTATATTCTGATTCTCAATATATGTACTGTTGAGAGTCTTATGGCCTAATTTTGTAAAACTAAACGAATTTTCGTTTTCGTTTCTGGTTGGAGCGAAAACAAAAATATTTCAAATTTTGTAAAACGCTACGTTGTTTTCGTTTCTTGTCAAAATATTATAATTGAAAAATATATTATTCATTATAAAAAGCTGAATATAAAAATATTTTCAAAGTCAAATTTAATTAAATTATGTAATATGCACCAACGAAACAAGAAATTCTAAATCAACGGCGTTAGAAAAGGGCCATAAATACTTATTGGATGTTTGTGAAACTTTGAAACATTCAATATTTGAATGCTGGAGTGAAATGTTAATGTAAATTCCTACATTCATACATTTTTCATCATACACATGGATTCAGTCAAGTTCCTATCCAAAATCTCACAAGTGCAATCGACAAGGTCTCATATCATTTCTAGGCAAACTGCTTACTTCACAAAATATTTCCCCACATAAAGAAATAAAGAGATATCCGCTATTATCTTCAGTATTATAAAGGTAAAAATATTGCCAAGTATGCAGATTGCATAGAAATAACATGACACCCTAACGGTTATAAATTAAAACACATACATATGTACATATGTATGTAATATTGTGATAAGTATTGTGCCAAAAAAGAACTTTATAAAAAAAATGTATCTCACTACTTTTTATGGCCGAAATTTTTAATAGGAACTTGGCCTTTTTCACATTTATATTTTTGTGAAGATCTAACTATTGTTTTCTTTAATAAAACATTGAAAATTAAAGATTGCTAGTCTGTTATATTTCTATTAATGATCACTGTGCCAGTTTAAAAGGGCAGAGTTAAATAATATAATGGGTTAAAGAGAGATACATTATAGTATAACATCACGTTATAAATTCAATGCTTTCGAATTTTTCTTGATCGTAACTCACCTAGGCCTACTTGTGTAACAAAATATAGCTCTGTTGTTAGCGTTCAAGTGCTTCATCAATTTGATGACTGTATCAGTGGTCAGTGTCAGTGAGTATGTCTTAAGAAATGCACTTTTTGCATATCAATTTATCAGGAAACTTTCACTACACACTTTCAAACTTCGGATTAAATTTTATCATTTTACCATTGACAGGAACAAAGCAGTTATGAGGGTTTTAAAGCGAATGTATGTGTAAATATAGGCACTAGTCAGGCAAACGCATACATATACATATAAAAAACGGAGTAAAATGCATGCTTGTACGAATGTGCGTGTAAAAAATATCATAACAAAGTACCCACGGGCGGCCTTTTGCATATGTTTGACCTAGATACTAATTTACTCATTATTGCAGCAAAACTAATGCAATAATGTAGTTAAAACTTTTAAAACGAATACAATTTAATAAACGTTTTCATATGACATTTAAGTCGTTTGAAAACGTTTGCAACTGTTTTATAAAATATATTTATTTTACGTAAGATGGAATTTTCGTTTTCAAATGCTTTACAAAATTCAAAATTAAAAACAAACCAAAAATTTCTGTTTGAAACGTTTCGTTCTGTTTTACAAAATTAGGCCATTACTATAAACACACGAAGTTTGTTAGCTATATTCAAAAATGTTTTGGGTTAACCATAAAAACAAGCAAAATTTTCAAAATAAAATATATTTATACTTACCAATTGTGTTAATAGAAATTTTAAAATCTTCCATATATTGGATGTTGATTCCAAGTACACTTTTATCAATCCTAGTGGCAATATCTAATTTTAATGATACGATTATATTCTTTACTTTATTCTTTATGATATTTTGAATTATTAAACTAAAATTACTCAGTAATAATACTATTTTTTTTTTAATTTATATACGTTCAGAATTTGTTTTCGCATGGCGAAATTATAACTTTAAAAAAATCGTTATCATCAAAAAAACGAGGAGGCAAATTTTTTACAGTCACTAAGCCAACACAACTTTTTAAAAACTTATTTTTATCAATACTTTTGAATAGATTTCTAACACATTGCTTTTTTGAAGATGATTTTTCACATTGTTCTTCACTATCACTTAATGGGCGGATTTGTGTGTCAATTTGCTTTTTATGTACGTTCAAATAATGCCGTTTTATATTGTAAGTGTTTGTGCCACAAATAAATTTATTGCATTCCAAGCACTGAATTTTGTAAAAAATTTTCAAAATAGTGTAGTAGGTATTATCCATATTGACTTCTTTTTTCTTAATGGCTGTACATAAACAATTTCCATATTTTTATATACACTCTACCTTTCTCCCAGCTTTGTTAGAACTTTGCAAAGTAAACTTTCAGTGCATGAAAGAGTTGTGACTAGCGTTGCCACAACCAAAATATTTTTGTAACCAAAATATGAAAAAAAATAACCAAAGGAAAAAAAAGTAACCAAATTTTTTTATGTATTTAATATATAAGTACTTACTCATTTGTACTTTAGTTGGGAAAGATATCTGTGACAGTATGCAATAATCGCTTAAGTACTCTTAATCAAAGGATTGTTTTTGGGACGTTTTTACGCAAAATTATTAAAAGGCTCCAACGCAAGATAAAACTTTTGTGTGATCCTTTCTTTGCACATGTAGGTATTGTAACCACTCCAACTTTCATCGCTTATTCAACCCAAATATTGAGTACCCATTTTTTACACCCATTTTCAAACGAAATTCCACGCTTAATTAACTTTCGCTTAATTACCCAGAAAAATTTACCCTAAAAAAAGCAACCAAAATGGATAAAAAGTACACATTGGAAAAAAAGTTGCCAAGTTTGTTTACAAGTAACCAAAACGGCAACGCTGGTTCTGACTGTATATAAAAAATCTACCTGCATTGCTCGTGCTCACCACGAGAAATATGTATGTGTCTGTGCATGATACAATTATACTAGGTACATGCACGACTACAACAATTGGAATTTTGTTGTATTTGTTGTTATAAACAAACGATAAATTGTCAGAAACAAATGTCTTTTGTTTATAAAAAATTGCAATTACAGGGCAACTAAAGTACAATTGCAGACGCGGCATTCCTGCATGATTATAGTTATTCAGTGTTGCCATTCTGTGTGTAGTTAAATAGTGTGTAATTTCTACTCACATGTGTAGGCCATGGAATTAAATTCTTGTATAATGTCTGTGAAATTCTACTTTGGGTTCTATTTGTATTTATTTTTCTTTTAATTTTAACCTACACAAAAGATGTGTAGTGTAATTTTCTTCAATGTTTAATTGCAGACACAGCCTTGTGTAAATTCATTGGCAACACTATAAACATTTTATTCACACACATACACTAACATTTTTGCAGCTTGTAAACAAAGTTTGACATTTATCTGCAATGTATACAGTAACAGGCTGGGCTTGTGCATGTACCTGTTATAATTGTATCATGTGTCTGTGTATTAATTTGCATGAATTAAAGATTCATGATTAATGCATTAAACCAGAGCTGGCCACCGAGAGAAGCAAGAGAGGTATGTATAAGCGTATGTGTATTCATTTGTATAAAAAGCCAATTGATGTTGGGCCCTCCGGCGCTTCTCTGGGTAGCCTAACATTAAACACATTCACCAGAAAAGGCTACACGAAAACACGACTTGCTGTCTTCAAAAGAATCATTTTCATATGAACATGTGTATTGTATCCTTGAGATTTGGTAGTCGGTAGCTTGCAGTGGTGAATGTGTTTAATGCATAATTTGTATAAAAAGTTGAAATTTCGGTTTGTGGTTTGTTGGTAGGTATGTCTTTCATTTAAAAACTAGGCCTTCGTGCCATACTTTATCGAATGCCTGAGAAACACCAATAAAGAAAGCAGAACAATACTTCTTTTATTCAAATGTTCTTCTTACAACTTGGACCAATCTATGCGTTTGTTCAACGGTGCTATGCTGACTTCTAAACCCAAATTGATGGTCCGGGACGCATATATTATTAGATAAGATTTTGGACAATTTAGTCATGAGAAGCTTTTTGAAAAGCTTTGAGATTGTTGATAGTAAGCCTATAGGCCTATATGACTCAGCCTTGGTAAGATCTTTGCCCGGCTTTGGAATCATTTTTATTTTGGCAAGTTTCCAGTTATGTGGAAAATACTGCATTCGTAAAATGGCGTTAAAAATAAATAGCAGGATTCTTATTGCAATATGAGGCAAGTTCATCAGCATCTTGTTACTAATGCCATCAATACCTGGAGCTTTCTTCGGGCCGAGTTAAGCAATTATTTTGCGTAGTTCACGCATCTTAAACCTTAAGGGATAAGGGGTTAGAGATACTACACTCGGTAAATCGGCAGCACCAGTACATGAATTGGGAGTGAATACAGGTTTTAAATGCTCAGAAAATAAGTTACCTTTCTCGCTATCGCTTCTTGCCCAGCCTCCGGTCGAAATACGCGGTGGTGATTTAAGATCACCGGGTCTTTTAAGATTTCTAGTAGCGCGCCAAAAAGAGTAATTAGATGCTGACGTTACATCAAGACCTTTTAAATACTTTTCCATTAATGCAGTTTTTTCCGCCGATAGCAGCTCTTTGAGTCGTTTAGCACATTTTTTAGTCTGATTTTATTTAGGGGTTAACTGTGTTGTTGCCATTCTCTTCTAGCTCTCCTTTTTTCACATACAAGACGTTCAATTTCCGTAGAATAAATTCTATTAAGGCCAGTCAGCGGATAGGAGGTAGTGGAATGTTCAGCAGCCTGTTTAATATTTTCGTTAAGATTGGCAATGCTAAATTCAATATCATCAGATGATCTTAGCTGAATGTTTTCTACGCAGTGACTACTAAGATATTTTTTAATCCTTGGCAGTTGACCCCATTAATCTTTTTCACATATGAGCTAGTTAAATCACTCCTTAGTGGGTTGAAGAAAAACTTTAGCTATTGTGGGAGAGTGATCGAAGGACAGATTTGGAGAGGCCTCTTTGTGAATTAAGTCCTTATGAATATTTTTCGTGAAGCCAAAATCTATAACATCTGGAATTTTTCTTACGTCAGTAGGCCAGTAAGCAGGGTCCCCACTCGAAATGACATCTAAGCCCATTTTTGAAATTATATTAAACAACGATCGACCTCTGGGTGCAACAGGACGCGAGCCCCAGTACGTATGTTTTGCATTGTAGTCACCAGCTACCACGAAGCAAGAACCAAGCGATTTGTAGAACTTCTCATACTGATCTTCGGTAACTGCAAATCAGGGAGGTGAGTAAATTGATGATATCACGAAATTCGCACAAAAAGTTGCTACGAAAATATTCGTTGCTTGCATATATTCTTCACTAACGTTGTCAGGGATATAGTGCTTGAGTCTTGACTTAATTAAATTTGCTGATCCACTGCATGCTCTCCCTCTCGGGTCCTTTGCATCATATACAATGTAACCATTTATTTTAAAGCAGCTTCTCGAAGTCAAGTGAGTCTCAGAGACCAACATTATATAAATATTTTTTTCCATGAGGAAGTGCTCAATTTCATTTTTATGTTGGCGAATGCCGTTTGCGTTCCAGAAACATTTTTTAACGTGTTCATGGCTTCCTAACTAATGCCTGAAGCAGTGTATTCTGCATTCGCAGCATTTCTTGCATCATGCTAGCCATATTTGTTGTAAATTTATTAATTGTTAGCACCAGATTCTCAATAGTAGCTTCAAGGCGACTAAAGTTAGGGCTTGAGTTCGCATTCGTTCAATTATTTGGCGGTGGAACATTTTGTGTGGGAATAGAAATAGTCTAAGCATGCGTATACGATACACGTGAACTGACTGGTTGGCTCATTTGAGCAAAAGTGGCGGAGTAAGCGTTTGCTGTTTGTGCTGGAGCTAATTTAGGTTTTTGCCCCATAGTCTGTTTAACGAAAGAATATACAGGACATCCTCTGTAGTAAGCGGTGTGATTACCTCCACAATTACAGCATTTTTTTTAATTTGATTTTTTGGCTTATTGCAACTAGCAGTGCCGTGTAATTCGCCGCACACACCACAAACAGTAGGTAAATTACAGTAAGTTTTAGTATGGCCATATTCTTGGCAATTGTAGCACTGTACGGGACCTGAACGCTTATGTGGCTCCTCAACTGTAATTTTTCGGTATAAAAGGTATTTCAGGCTATAAATTGGATGTGTCTCGTTTTTTTTTTTTAACTGTATATCATTTGGCTCCAGTTCAACACGCAATAGAGGCTGGGGGATCTTCTCTCTATTGATTATATTAGTAACACTTTTTTACTTTAAATCCTTGTACATATGATGAGTGCATCTTTTATTTCTTCGGGATTAACATAAGCATCAATGCCCTTCAATACGATCTGCATACCTTTAGCACTTTTAAGCTGATAAGTATAAAAATTTGTTTTAATTTTTTTCGAAATCAGTAATAATTTTGCGGAAATTTTTTTCTTCGTATATTTGAATTTTCGTTTCATTAATTTTACCACGTTTTATTGGAATAACGTGAAATGCGTTCTCACCAACGGCCGAGACTAATTTTTTAATAAGAGTTTTCGAATTTTTTTCTCTCAGGTATATTGGTGGTGGCTTGGAAGTTTTTTTGGATGATACAGAGACTTGGTCGTTATTAGCTTGCAATATTGAAAAACCATTTTGACAGTTAACTGCTGCGACGTCGTTATCCCTGGATATCTTGGGAACCGATGAAATTTTTTATGAATTTGGGCTTCGCCCGCGCTATAAAATTGTGATACATCTGTCCATTGCGACTTGGACCTTGTGTTTTGAGCTACTCTTATCTTCAGTGACAACTTGGTTAAGTGATGACCACGAGCCCGAAGCGGATGATATCGCTGAGTTAAATGTAGAAGTACTAGGCAATAATGTCAACGATTCACTAGTTGGCATTTGACAAAGCGAAGTTGATCGCTGACGAAACTGTGGTTTTGCCGTTAGAAAAAGTCTATTATCAAATTTTTGATTTTTATTAAGAGCTTCAGAACTCACAGCAAGTCTATTATCACATTTTTTTTATTGTTATCATTAAGAGCATCAGAACTCACAGTAAAATAGGCATTTCTGCCGTTATAATTCATTTCACAATTTTTTTCCTTTGAGGTACTCATATAGAGTATTCCTCAAGGGCACTTTGTTTGTTTTTTTGTTTACGGTTTTTTTTTGTTTTTGTTATTTCTATATGTAAAAAATATTAGCAAAGCAAATAAAGCTTATTTATTAAATTCAATATGTATTACGAATATTTTTTATGATTTTGTTTGTTTAGTATGTATGTATGTAAAAAAAATTCCGCTAAGACGTCTGTTTACTGTGAAGGTACAACGAGAACTATGATTGATTTTGCATTCGAATAAATTTTGAGATTTTGATATGTGTTTTCGAATTACATTATACCGAGTCGCACTGACTTTCTCATCGCAATACAGAATAAGCCTCCAGACATAATTTAATGGTTTATTTCTGTAAAAAATGTTTGTTAACAAAGCCCATAGATTTTCTTATAGTTGAGCTCCAGGCTTTGTGCGAGTTCATGTTCTGAAACTTTTACCCCAAATTCCAATCTATTAAATTGATTTTTTTCGTATGCCTCAGAGGCCCCCCCTACTGAAACAAAACTTTATCATCTGAGAGATTTTTCCAAAAAAAATCTGAAATATTGCGTTCTTTAAGTTTTATAACACACTAGTGACGACTGCATACGACTATATTACACTTTCTAAGACTTAAACACTGCAATTTTGCGCTCTTTGCAGAATTTAAGACTAGTCTTCACATAATTTTTAACCGGCGTTGTCTGTTTTGCTTGTATGGTTTAAGCTTTTTAGTAGATAAAAAATGCTGCTGTCTGCAGTGTATACTTCAGTGAGTAAAATTAGTCCATATATTTTTGTTTTAGAGTTTTTATATTTATTTTATATCTTAATGCAAATACTGTTAAAATAAAAATTCTCTAATAGTATGTTCACACGGACAGCAATTATCGAGATTCGCTCTCCCATTCACGGTTCGCGGACGAATCTTGATTGAATCAACATGGTTCGCCATACAAATTTTTGAGAGCGAACCAACTTGGTTCATTTTGAACCTAGCTGCGAACCATGAAGAAATTGCTATCATCGCTAGTTTTGACAACAAATTATCGCTAATTTATCTGAACTAGCTATCAAAACAAAATGAGTACACACATACACATAAACATTTTTAAACAAAATAAAACACATAAAAAATTATTGCGAGTATGAATTAATAATATTAGAACACATTTTATTAATTATTTTTGCTTAATTTTTTATCTACTGTAAAAAATCAAATAACATAGAATATAAAACCCATATCAAGTATTCACGTATCTATGTATGCATGTATGTATATATGTACATCAAAACAGTGATGCCAACTTTTGTTAGCGCTAAATTTAAAAAATATACATTTCGTCGGTTGGTTTATGGTTTGCGGCACAGTATATTCAAAATACATTAATTTTGAAGCAAACCAGAAACCAACCGACGATTTAGCGCAAAATTAAGTAAAATTTTTTGAAAAAGCGTGAAAAGGGGCAAGTTTTAAAATGTTTCTGTTTTAAATCAAAACATCAAACATTTTTGTTAAGTAATTTATTAAAAATTAATATGTAACTATCATAAGATCAACACATACATAAGTACATCAGCTCGAGATATTAAATTTCATATTACATTTTAATAAGGTACATATAAATAGTGTACCTACATATATACATAATAGAAGTATATATGCATATGTATGTATCCATGTTAACATAAGTACATACATTTAAAATTGGTCGTTATTAAATAAAATTTCAATATTTTGTTCTTTCAAAAACATACATTATACTGTTTTTAGGCTATACTGAATATCTTTCAAAGCACAAAAAATTCGAAGAAATAGAAGATTATTCTATATTATTCTTCTGGTTACTAACAAAATAAAATGAGTTAAAAGTCGATATTGCTAGATTAAAGGAAGAAAAAGTTCACAAAGACTAAAATCTAGCCATATTGAACAAAAAGTAAAAAGGGGCTAAAAGGCTGAAACCAAATTCGATTGAAATGATTTCGATTCCGGAATTGCTCGATGAATAATGCTCGGAATTGTAATTTTCTCTATCTGAAAGTACAAAAATCTGTTTGAAACAACTTTATTTCAACAAAGAAAAATGTTTTTCAACCATTTGTTTAGAATATTTGCTTTATTTAATTTTTGTACATATTTAAGATATTTTCTCAAGTCTTAAGGAAAAAATTCATCATCATAAAACTGAAATATTATATTCTGTCAAATAAAATTAAATACAAAATAAAAACAATCGAATTGACAAATAGATCGAAATCTGAAGAAGGTAAAACAAAATCTATGGAAATGAAAATTCGTAATCAAAACAATTTCTATCGATTTCTGTGACAGGCCTGATAATTGTAAAAATTGCTATATTTGCACATTTGATAGTTTGGGGTCACGTTTTTTTCGCGTTTTGAGTGACTATAAACGAGTTAAATCTAGCCCGAAAAGTTCTAAATTGGCATCACTGCATCAAAAAGATTTGTCAAAACGAACCACGAATGTGTCGTCTGAACACCAGGGTTCATGATACAATTATAACAGGTACATATACACAAGCCCAGCCTGTTACTGTATACATTGCAGATAAATGTCAAACTTTGTTTACAAGCTGCAAAAATGTTAAGCTGGATTCACCCATTCTATCGGAACAAAATTTTTGTCCGGACAAAATTTTTTTTATATGTAGTTTGACGTTTCTCTTTCTGAGAGAGAGAAGAAGAGAACAAATTTTGTTCGGAACATTTTCTACTTGGATTGGTTTAATTTTAATTTTTGTCCGGACAAAATCGAACTGAGCTGCCAACTTTTTTAATTTTTCAGCCAAAGTTGAACTGAGCTGCCACATCATGTTACAGTATTTTTCGGTTAATTGACCCTACGGTTAATTGGTTTCCACGCTTAATTGAACCACATGACCGGGCAAAAAAATATTGCTTACGAAAACACATGTAAATTTCCTCGGATAATTGAAACCGGTTAATTGATTTTCCCGCTTAATTGGTCCAAAATTCATGTCATCAAGAATAAATTTCCTCTTACTTTTACCCGGTTAATTGCATTATTATTGAAAAATAATCTAGCATTTTTGCACATACATATTTGACATCATTTGTGAAAACACTGGGTGGCATCTCTACTAATTGAAATAGTAATAAATACCTGCGTATACAAATATATGTAAATTTTTTTCTGTTACTTGCATTTTTTCCGTTTAAGGTAAAAAAAAAATATTTTGAAAAACTTAAAGTGCACATATGCGATTTCTTTTAATTCATTAGAAGTTCCAATTATGCGTGATTTCTGTAATTGAACAAACTGTTCAATTAAACGGGATTCTTGTAATTGAACGAATTGTTCAATTAAGCGGGTATCGGCTAATTGGTTCCCCGGTTAATTGAACAAAAAGTTGTGCAAATTTTGATGTGCAATTAACCGAAAAATACTGTATATGAATAATAAAAGCACAGAGTGTACTTGTATTTATTACAATAGAAGTAAAGAAAAATTAAGAAAAACATATCCAAATGTATGGAGTTGAACGAAACCATTGCAGTAAACAATTAAAAAGATGTGTATGACAGCAAATTGTAATCATTTGCCGCTGTGCTGCCACTTGCAAAATTAATACGCATCGTTTACACACGTATTTCATATGGTAGCTTTGATTTTCCAGACAAAATGTTCGAAATGGATGAATCGTCTTGCAAAAAACTCTCAGTAAAAAAAATGTTCTCCAAACAAAACTTTTGTTCCGAAACAATGGGTGAATTCACCTTTATGCATTAAACACATTCACCACAGCAGGCTACACGAACACACGACTTCAAATGCCGCTAGCAGCATTTGTCGCCTCGTAGCCAGCTACTTAATTATTTTGGAGACGGCAGCAGCACCATCTGCAGCTGATATTCAACTACAAATACATAGTTCAGTATTGCCACTTTCATATATTTTGCATTTATAAAAATTAATTTTTCTTTTAAAATGTACTTATTTCACATAAAAGTACAATAATGAATCAATTTATTCTTTACATCAATTTTTGGATATTGTTTCTAGTAAATAGTATGAAATAATTGTACGATATCATTCATTCACCATTTTGTATTATACTGGTAACACTGCATTTGCTGATTGTAGCCAGAGAAATAGAAATTAGTTTAATGTTGGCGACAGCTACAACGGTGGTCGTGCAGTCGTGTAGCCTGCTGTCGTTAAAATAATTGTTACCATAAGAATGTGTGTATTCTATTTTTGACAGATTGTAGCCCGTAGCCTGCTGTGTGGAACGTGTTTAATGCATTAGTGTATGTGTGTGAATAAAATGTTTACAGTGTTGCCAATGAATTTACAAAAGGCTGTGTCTGTAATTACACATTTAAGAAAGTTCCACTACACATCTTTTGTGTAGGTTAAAATTAAGAGAAAAATTAATAAAAATAGAAGCCAAAGTGGAATTACTCACAGATTATACAAGAATTTAGTTCCATGGTCTTTGACATATCAGAATTTCGTTTTCTATTAAATTATAGCGGAATTCACTCTTCGTATTAAATTTAAAACCCTATTAAATATACTACGATTTTAAATGTCCAAGCGTGATCGATATTTTCTTCTGTGCGGTAAAAATGTTTATTATTCAATTCTATGAAAGATACAGAGACTCTGAGAGGATTTGTGTATTGACCTGCACAAGACCATTTATAAGACCTTTCAAGACATGCGACATTTTTAAAACGCTTTACTACAGCGAAATAATCTAAAACAAACGCTAAACAACACTGTTGGCAAGATTTTTTTGAGTTAATTGTCTTGCCAACAGTGTTTTTTATCGTTTGTTTTAGAATATTTCGCTGTAGAAAGCGTTTACAAAATGTCGCATGTCTTGAAAGGTCTTATAAATAGTCTTGTGGAGGACTTTAGTATGCAGCTTGTTCTTTTGTACAAACGACGTTTTTCTTTTGCAAGGATCGTGTTACAAATTTTTTATTTGTTTAAAACTTTTAAAAAGGATAACACTGTAAAAGGAAGTTATTTTAAATAAATATTTTATTTGTTTTATTTTAGTTATTTATTTATTATATATAATTATTTTAAATAAAAGATAATTCCCTGAGCTCAGCTAGGAGCTCTTAGGAACGTTGTTTAATAATTAATCTTTTAAAACTAAATTGCATCTGCTTATATACTAACTATGAGAATAATGCTTAACCTATCTTAACATAAGAGGGAAAAGAAAAGGTATATGCTTAATAAGCAAATTGATCCTTTTAGTTTCCCACGGTAGACGTGCGGCGTGTGTCTCATAAGAAATTTGGAAACATAGATTCTGTATTGTTTATATTTATATATATAAGCACATGTGGTTATTAAGTATGATTTATTCAAGTACCTTATGCAGCGGTCTTTGATCAGACTGGTGAGTGTCAAATAGCAGTTGTACAAAATACATACATATTTACGTTGCAGTCTGTCAAATGCATTTATCTAACTCTTCATGCAGCGGTATTTGCCCGATTGCATGAGTGTCAAATGTCCAGCGCACAAAAATAATTTCAATGCCATTAGATGTTATGTATGTTGCGGTCAAGTTGACTTTAAATGTTTACTATATAATCTTGGTCGTAGTGATAGTTAAAACACGCTACACCTCCACCCTTTATAAGACTGTTCATATAACGTTAGTTTTATGAACATTCTTTTACAGATAAAAAGTATTTTTGAAGTATAATTAAAAATTAAAATCTTATTGTAAAATATTAGGTTCTATTGGCAATGCGCATACCGTTTTAATTATTTAATATTATATAACTTAAGTCTATTCTTATGAACTATTTGTGTTTTATTTGTTTTCTTATCAAATATAGTTACATTATTTCTTAAGTCTATTTTCTTAATTTTGTAAGGTCCTCCATATTGTATTTCTAACTTATGACCTGCTTCATTTTTCAGTAAAACTAGATCTCCTATTTTAAAGTTATAATCAATTATATCCTTATCGTAATTTAATTTTTGTCTAAGTTTATGCTTATTTAGTAATTGTTGAGCTCTCTTATATGCTACTTCTAACCTAAATTTTGTTTCTTTGGGGTAGTCCTCTATATTATATAGTGGTGCTACTTTATCTACATTGAATATCTGAAAACTGTTAGGAGTTTTTGCAAAGACTAACTCATAAGGACAATAATTATGTATTGTTGAAGGTGTTGTATTAAAACAATAAGTAAAATATTTTAGCCATTCGTCCCAATCATATTTGTCTATAGATATATAGGAACGTACGTATTCATTGAAAGTTCTATGACTTCTTTCTATTGTGCCTACTGTTTGGTGGTGATGAGCTGTCGAAGTTAATTTTTAAATTTTTAGTAGATTACATAGTTCTGTTAATATAGAATTTTTATATTCTGTTCCCATGTCCGAAATGAACGTCTTCATTGGACCATAGGTAAGTATAAAATTTTCAAATATTGCCTTAGCGATTGTTTTAGCGCTTTTGTCTCTTATTGGTATAGATAGTAACTAAATATTTAGTTAAATCACATATTATTGGGATTGCGTATTCATTTCCAAATAATGATTTTGGGAATGGTCCTATTGTGTCTACCACTACCGTATCAAATGGTTTTGTTGGCGTTGGTGTCACAGTCATTGGACTTTTGTTATGTTTTAGGGTTTTAGCAGTTTGACATTTGCGACATGTTTTTAAATATTTAGATATGTCCTTGGACATATTTTTCCAATAGTAATATCTTTTTATTTTTTCTAAAAATGGAAAATGTTTTCCATATATATATGGTCTGAAGTGGGTAATTGCCCAATGAATTGCAGTCAATTCTTGCTCAATTGTTTGTAATGATAGCAGTTGGGATGTGTGTAGAAATGTAAAATAATGTTTTCAATGTTTGCTGATTGAAGAATCGGGGTTCTTTTTGGTCGGCAGGATCGCCATGTAATGTTATTTGTAGGATGTGCTCAGTATGGCCCTATCTCAGTATGTGGTATTTAAGTGTGGTCCTGTAGTCCCTTGTTTTGTTTATACAGCTGTCAGGGAGACCAGCGTATCAGTAGGCGCTCAAAAGAGGTGCCAAAAGATTTTGAGAATTTAATTGAAACAAGGCAAGTTGTTGCCAGTTTATGTTCACAAATTAAAGTCTGATTTATTGAAAGTTTAACTCTACTTATATACTATTTTACATATTATTATTTTTGTGTTTCTTTATGTCTTTACTTTTGCTGACCATCTATAATAACATAATTTTGTAATGAAAACAAAAGTGTGTCATTTAAATTTAATAAAGTAAGCGTTTTGTTAATTATCACAATGAACTGTGTTGCAATGCAATTATATTATGATACAATGTATTACAGTAAGTGAGGTACACTACATGTTGATCTATTACTTTCTCCTTTTGTGAATGTTTTAGATGCATAGGCAATAGGTAAATGTTTATCTTCGTGTTGTTGTGTTAAAACAGTACCGCAAGCGTGTTTACTTGCATCTGTTGTTATACAAAATTCCTTGGCAAAATCAGGATACTCTAATAAGGTTGGACTCATTAATGCCCTTTTGAGATATTTAAATGCAAAATCACAATCTTTCGTGCATTCAAAGGGTGTATTCTTCTTGGATAATTTTGTTAAATGTCTGGAGTATTCAGAGAAATTTTTAATGAATCTTCGATAGTAATTACAAAATGCTACGAATCTCTTTGCACTGTCTGCGTCTGCTGGTGTTTGATATTTTTCAATTATTGCATATTTACTATCGTCTGGTAATATTCCTTTGTCTGTACATTTGTGACCAAGGTATGTTACTTCTCTCATGAAGAATGAACATTTTTCGGGATGTAATTTAAGATTGTACTTTCGACATAGATCGAAAACGTTTTTCAAATTCGAAAGCATGTGCCTTTCGGAGCATCCCAGTATGACTAAGTCATCCATATGAAAGGCTTGGTCTGGATTTTAAACCACTGAAAGCAAGTGTCATCATTCGTTGAAAGGAATTGGGTGCTATCTTTAAACCATAAGGTAATCTAGTAAATCTGTATGAACCATTGTTGGTTGAAAAAGCTGTTAAGTCTCTAGAGTTTTTCTTTAAACTGATCTGGTGAAAGCCTGACATTAAGTCTAAACAGGAAAAATATTTTGCTCTACCTAGTTGGTCTAATATATCATCAATTCTAGGTAATGACAATTTATCTGCAATTAATTTTTTATTTATTTGTCTGTAATCTATGACAAGTCTCCATCTTTTCTGGTCAGAGTTAGGAAGTGACTTCTTTGGTACTAACAAGACTGGACTGTTGTATTCAGAATAAGAAGGTTCAATAATCTTATCGTCTATTAATTTTTTCACTTGTTTGTCAATTTCTTCTTTATGTGTATGTGGTATACGATAATTTTTAATATACACTGGTTCTTTATCTTTTACTCTCAAGTTCATTTTTATGTTGGCGAATGCCGTTTGCGTTCCAGAAACATATTTTTAACGTGTTCATGGTTTGTTAACTAAAGCTTGAAGCAGAGTATTCTGCATTCGCAACATTTCTTGCATCATGCTAGTCATATTTGTTGTAAAATTATTTATAGTTTGCACCAGATTATCAATAGTAGCTTTAAGACGATTGAAATTAAAGTTCGAGTTTGTATTTGTTGAATTATTTGGTGGTAAGCATTTTGTGTATGAATAGAATTTGTCTTAGCAGCATCGGCATACGATACACGGGAACTAACTGGTTGGCTCACTTGCGCAATAGTGGCTGATAAAGCGTTTGCTGATTGGGCTGGGGCTAATTTAGGTGTTTGCCTCATAGTCTGTTTGACGAGTACTCAGGACAACCTCTGTAGTCAGCGGAGTGATTACCTCCACAATTACTGCATTTTTTGTCACTTTGATCTTTTGGTTTATTGCAACTAGCATTGCCGTGTAATTCGCCGCACACAACACATACAGTAGTTAATTTGCAGTAAGTTTTAGTGTGTCCATATTCTTGACAATTGTGGCACTGTACGGGTACTAAACGCTTGTGTGGTTCTTCAACGGTTCTTTTTCGATATAAAATATATTTTAAATTATATATTGGATGGGTCTCATTTTTTTAAATTTTATATCGTTTGGCTCAAGTTCGACGCGAAATAGAGGTTGAGGGATCTTTCCCCTATTTATTATGTTCGATACACTTTTTACTTTAAAGCCCTGGAGGACGAGAGCATCTTTTACTTCTTCGGGAGCAACATAGGAATCTATGCCCTTCAACACAATCTGCAGACCTTTAGCACTCTTTAGCTGATATATGTAGAAATTTGTTTTACTTTATTCAAATTCAGAAACCATTTTTCGAAAATATTTTTCCTCATAAATTTGAATTTTCGTTTCATCAATATTACCACGTTTTATTGGAACAATGTGAAATTTATTCTCCAATGACTGAAATTAATTTTTTAATAAGAGCGTTTGAGTCTTTTTTCTCTTAAATAGATTGGTGGCGGCTTGGAGGTTTTGTTCGAGGATACCTCGGGTTTGTCGTTGTCATCTTGAAGAATTTTAAAGCGGTTTTGGCGATTAGTTGAGGATGCGCTGTTATCCCTAGACATCTTTGGAGCAGATGCAATTTTAGTAGAATTTGGGCTTCGCCCGCGCTTTAAAATTGTAATGTATCTGTCCATTCCGACTTGGACCTTGTGCTACTCTTATTTTCAGTGACAACTTGGTTAAGTGATGACCCCGAGCCCGAGGCGGGTGATATCGCTGAGTTAAATGTGGAAGTACTAGGCAATATTGTCAACGATTCACTAGTTGGCATTGGACAAAGCGAAGTTGATCGCTGACGAAACTGTGGTTTTGCCGTTAGAAAAAGTCTATTATCAGATTTTTTATTTTTATTAAGAGCTTCAGAATTCACAGCAAGTCTTTTATCAGATATTTTATTTTTATTGTTATCATTATGAGCATCAAAACTCACAGTAAAATAGGCATTTCTGCCGTTAGAACCCACTTCACTATTTTTTTCCTTTGGGGTACTCATATAGAGTATTCCTCAAGGGTACTTTGTATGTTTTTTTGTTTAAGGTTTTTTTTGTTTTCGTTATTTCTATATGTAAAAATATTAGCAAAGCAAAAAAAAAAGCTTATTTATCAAAGTTAATATGTACTACGAATATTTTTTGTATGATTTTTTTGTTTAGTTTGTATGTAAGAAAAATTCCGCTACAAGTTACAATGTAAATAGTGTCATTATGTAATTATAAACTTTTTAAAAATAAATCATGAAATATTAATTTTTTTTTTTTTTAACAATGTTAAAATTTTCTTAAATTTAAATATATTCTTATTATGTTAATGATTTTTTTTTATTTTTAGCTTTAAACAGGTTTATATGGTTTTGAGTTGTTATTATGAACTTATTTTATTGTTAAATTAAATTCTTTTATATTCTATTTATGTGGAGTTTATTTTTTTTTATCTTCTACCTTAACTAATGCTAAGTCTTGATATAGGAGTAATATTTAATTTATTGTAATAATAATTGTTTAATATTAATTTTCTTTTGCTTTTGCAGTTAGTTCATTATGTTCAGTGTAAATTGTAACGTGAGTCGTGGTTCTTGTGCGTAGTCATCATAGTTATAAAATTTTGTATTGTTGTCTACAATGGCAGATGGTAGGGATGGTAATATTCCGTATACTAATTCATATGGCGAATGGCCTGTTTCTACATGGGGCTTTCGCCCATTAGGTTAGGTTAGGTTAGGTTAGCAGGCTGCTAGTGAAGAATGAAAATATAGGAGTCTAGCTCACTTGGGTCCAATACGATGATCCCTTTGTGCTGCCTGTAAGTTGAAAGAATAAGAATAAGGGGGGAGACCGGAAGTATAGGGAGAATATAGATGGAGAGAATATAGATGAAGAGTAGAGTAGAGAAGAAGTGAAAAAGTGGGACAAGGAGAGGGTCTAGTACATACACATGCCGTGAAGGCTAGCGGCCATACCAGCCGCTGCTTCTAATGTATAGACTTAGGTTACTAAGTCCTATTTCCGATAACTCGGACAAGCTATTGAAGGATATTCTGCCGAGGAAGTGCAGACGGAGATCCTCCAAAGCAGGACAGAAGCAGAGAAGATGCGAAATGCTTTCCTCCTCTTCCTCATCATTGCAGCTGTAACAGTAGTCATTATACGGGAGACCCATACGTTTAGCGTGGGTTCCGAAAGTGCAGTGGCCTGTAAGTGTGGCCAGGAGATTCCTCAGATGCTTTCTGGTAAAGCTAATGAGGTTTCTGGTTCTTTTAGTATCTAGACGAGGCCAAAGGGTTCTCGATATAACGCAGGTAGGCTCATTACGCCATCTTTCCTGAGCTGAATTAAGAAAGGCAGTATCGAAGCGTCTCCAGCAAGACGACAGAGGGAGCCCACAGAGATTGTCATCGACTTCCCCGAGTAGGGTTCCTCTCTTTGCTAGTTCATCCGCAACTATATTGCCTGAAGTAGTTCCGTGTCCACGCACCCAGTATAGTGTGATGGTTGCGTGCTGTGCCAGTTCATCCAGGACTGTGCGGCATTCTTGGATAAGTAATGATGTAGAATATACACCTGCAAGGGTTTTGATCGCGGGTTGGCTGTCCGTTATTATCTGGATATTACTATTGTGTATCCGATAATAACTCAACCAGTGTGTTGCTCTTTTTATGGCGGATATTTCTGCCTGTAATATGCTACATTCGTCCGGGAGTCTGAAGGATATTTCAATTCCAAAATCTGGAATATATATCCCCCTCCAACTCTTCCCCTCCATATAGAGCCATCCGTGAAAACCAGCACGGCTCTGTCCACTGGGGAGAACCCTTCTGTCAAAGAGATATTGAAATTCCTATTGAAGTAGGGTTTGGGAGTGCAGTAGTCAATGGGTTTAGGTATATTGTTTGCTGTATTCAGGATGCTAGCGTGACCCCATGGTCTATAGTTCCATACACCTATTGCGTTCAGCCTAACGGCCGTATGTAGGGCCAGTTTTCTAGCCATTAAGTCCACAGGAAGCCAACAAAGCATAGCGAAGAGTGCCTTTGTCGGCGTGGATCTAAGGGCACCTGTTATCAAAAGTGCCGCTTTGCGTAGAATACCTTCTATACAGGTCTGGTTTCCCGCTGATTCTAGTGCTTTCCACCAGACCGAGACCCCATAAAATAGGATAGGTTTTATGACCATCTCTAGTATCCAACCGACTCCTTTGGGGTTAATTCCCCAAGTAGAGCCAATTGCTTTCCTACAGATGTACATTGCCATAGCGGCTTTCTCTATCCTCACCTGAAGATTTTCCCTCCAGGAGAGTTTACTATCTAGAACAACACCTAGATATTTGGCACTTTTTGACATGGATAAGTACAGTACCATTCAATGCCGGGGGAATGAATTGTGGAACTTTGTATCTCCTGGTGAAGAGTACTAGTTCCGTTTTGGTCGGGTTGACACTCAGGCCGCAACTAGAGCACCAAGCATTAACCTCATTTAGTGCTGTTTCTAGCCTTTGCGATATCGTATCTAAGTGAAATCCTGATATTGCTATCGCTACATCATCTGCGTATGCAACGGTTTTAATGCTCAAGGATTCCAATTTTCTAAGCAGATTGTTGATTGTCACATTCCACAGTAGTGGTGACAGCACACCACCCTGAGGTGTACCTCTGTGGGCCTGCCTTGTGATGGTGGCTGCTCCCATTGTGGAAGTGATGGTTCTGCATAGAAGCAGATTTTCAATGAGCCGATAAATCCCTCGGTCAATCCCCAGCTCCCTGAGAGACTGAATGATTACCGTTGGATCAATGTTATTAAAGGCACCTTCAATGTCCATGAAGGCTGCCAAGGTATAGTTTTTATGCTCGAGTGATTTCTCTATGTAACCTACAAGCGAATGTAAAGCTGTCTCAACCGATTTGCCCTTAGTGTAAGCGTGTTGAGAGACTGAGATTAGAGAGCTGTTTATGGAAGTTCTAATGTGTACATCCAACACTCTCTCAAGAGTTTCCAGAAGGAAGGAAGTTAAGCTTATGGGTCTAAAATCCTTCGCTTCAGTATGTGATGCTTTTCCTCCTTTGGGAATAAAGATCACTTTACTTCTAGTCCATGCAATTGGAATATATGACCATACGAAGCAGGCCTTATATATGGTAAGTAACCATGGGATTACAAGTTCTACGTTATGTTGTAGATCCGCTGGGATAATGCCTTCCGGTCCTGGTGATTTGAACGGATGGAAGCTTTTAATTGCCCATTTAACTTTCTCCACCGTTAAGTCGATGGATATATGTGATTGAGCATGTAAGGGATACGTCCGTGGCATAACGCTACAAGGTTGACATCCCGGAAAATGGGTGTCCATTAGAATCTTTAGGGAATCAATACTGTTAGGGGGCCAGTTTCCATCATTATTTTGGATGTAGCTGGGTATCGGTGGCTTTTTCGCAAGGATTTTACGCATTCTGCTAGTCTCGCCCATTAGTTTGTATTGAAATATGTTATCAGTTATCTTTGTTGGGGCATTGTTTATTAGTATTTTTAGTTGAGGACGTTTATTATTTTTATAATTATCTTGGCATATGCTTCTTTTATTTATTTTTAATTTTTTTTGTTGTAGTATATACTTTAAATATTTAATCCTTATTTCATTGCGCTAATTCTCTTATATTTTCTTTATTAATTTTAGAATCGAATCTAGTTTCGCTGAGTTATCGCTGAATCTTGCTAGCTTATTAATTTAATTATTCATATTTTAGGTATGTAGCTTCTTCATAATCGAATCTGGTTTCGATGAATTATCATTACATCCTATATTCATATTTTTGGTACGCAACTTCTTCATATTCGAATCTGGTTTCGATGAATTATCATTACGTCCTATGTGCACAATATTATTTTCAATAAATATATCTTTTTCTTTTATATTTTCAAGCTTGTTAAATTTCAATTTCTTCATATTTTTGATGTCATTAATGGATATGCATTCCCATATTTGAAGTTGATCAGGCTTCTGAGAATCATATTTTTCCATATTTCTTTCTGTTGTGAGGTCATTCTTTTCATTTATATTATTATAAGTTGCCTCATTGTTTTCTTTTATATTTGCCTCATTAGTTTTATTTTTCATTGCCCTTGTAGTTACTAATAATTTTCTTTCTTTTTCATTGTTTTCTTACGGTATCATCTGTTTTAGTATGTCCAAATATATATATTTTTTTTATATAAATTTGAAAAGTCTTAATTTATTTAGTGGAAATTTGACGTTTACAATTCTGTTGTTCAGATTCCTAAAGTCTATTACTATTCTCAATTTCGTTAGTCTTCCATGTTTTTCTTGGGTACCAAATAGGAGTGGAGCGTTGTACAGGCTAATTGATGGTTCTATTATGTCGTCCGTGTTTATTAATTATTTCTCTACGTGTATGTCGTAGTCTGTAGTTTTTTTTTATGTACACTGTAGTTTTGTCTGACGTCATGATTTTTTAATGTAAAATTATTTTTCATTATTCTTTTCCTATAATACATGAGTGAAATGCACTTTGTTTGTCAATTCTATTTTTGCATAGTCGTCATTAATATTTATTTGCAAGTCATTTAGTATTTCTTCAAAACGTTTTGGGGTTATTAACATTATTGTAATTTAATATTTCATAGTTTTTAAGTGGGTCAGTTTGGAGTTTAATGCCTTTTAAAATTATTTCATCATTTGTTGTATTTAATATTTTTAAATGAGTCATTGTTTATGTTTTTGTAATTTAATATCTCATAGTTTTAATTATGTTAGTGTAAAAGTGAATGTGTTTAAAATTTAATGTATTTAACATTTGAAGATAAACATATGAATATTTTTTTTTTTTGGCATATTAATATTTTTAGTTAATGATACATAGTTACATTTTTATAAGAGTTAAAAATGTTTTTGTTTAAAAAATAATAATTTATTCTAATGTTAAGAAAAGTTAAGCATGTGTGCAATTGAATACAAATTGTTAAAAAAAAAATTTTGTTTTAATCTACATAAACGTTTTTAATTGGAGTGCTGTTTTTATTGAAGTACTTTTCCGTTTGGCCTTTAGAAAGTGTGATTTTGTTGGTAATTTCAAAAACTTATTTCGAATGCGAAATTCTGCATTTATTGAAGACATCATGTTGTTTTGTGTTGCAAAGATATTGCAAAGTTTTTGTAGGTATTTTGTATTTGTGAAAGACATCTTGTAAATCATTTGCTTATAGTCACAAATTTCAGGTAAATTTTTTATTTATTTAAAGTATGTAAGTGTTTTAGGGTTGCGATAAAATTTGCTTGTTCTTCTTTTTATTAGTTCATGGTAGGTTTTTGATCTTATGGTCGTAGTTGCAGGATCTCTGTCACAGTTTCCTGGTTGAAGGATCTCAGGATGGTGGTTGCAGGTTTTAATTTGTCACAAGATTTTTGTCCGCAGGATCGCCATGTAATTTTTAATTTATTGTAGGAAGGTTCTTTTTGTCCGCAGGATCGCCATGTAATGTTATTAGTAGTTGGGATGTGTGTAGAAATGTAAAATAATGTTTTCAATGTTTGCTGATTGAAGAATCGGGGTTCTTTTTGGTCGGCAGGATCGCCATGTAATGTTATTTGTAGGATGTGCTCAGTATGGCCCTATCTCAGTATGTGGTATTTAAGTGTGGTCCTGTAGTCCCTTGTTTTGTTTATACAGCTGTCAGGGAGACCAGCGTATCAGTAGGCGCTCAAAAGAGGTGCCAAAAGATTTTGAGAATTTAATTGAAACAAGGCAAGTTGTTGCCAGTTTATGTTCACAAATTAAAGTCTGATTTATTGAAAGTTTAACTCTACTTATATACTATTTTACATATTATTACTTTTGTGTTTCTTTATGTCTTTACTTTTGCTGACCATCTATAATAACATAATTTTGTAATGAAAACAAAAGTGTGTCATTTAAATTTAATAAAGTAAGCGTTTTGTTAATTATCACAATGAACTGTGTTGCATTGCAATTACATTATGATCCAGTGTATTACAGTTAGTGAGGTGCGCTACACCCTCACCCTTAAGAGAAAAATTATGTAAATAATTTTTTGGTTTTTATCATTGTCATTGTAAGTTTTTTTTTTTTTTTTTTTGTTTATTACATGATTTTTATTTATTGTATCTTCATATATGAACTAACAATAAGTGTTAAAATCTTAAATATAAAAATATAATTAGGCCCGACCAGTGTCGGACATAAGCTTAGTAATAGTTATATATAATACATAAGTAGTGATAATCAAAAGGAAAAAAATATATAAAAAAAATAAAAGTATTTTCAGGAAGTCCCATCTGGAGTGCTGTGAATGAGAGCCCTTGTTTCCCTCTTTTTTAGGCGGATGTGTCCAGTAAAGTTCTAAATATTACGGGCAAGCGGATTAGGATGTGACTCGAGTTTTGTTAAATATCTGCCAGCGTTTTTTGCAATTTCTTCAGTCACTAGTGGCATATTTAAGTCACGATGTATATTTGAATTTTTTATATACCATGGAGCCCATGTTATTAACCGTAAAATTTTGTTTTGCCTTCGTTGGATTCTCTCGACATTAGAAGCTGAAGCAGTACCCCATAGCTGAATTCCGTAGCACCATATAGGTTTTAAGAGCGACTTGTATATTAAAAGTTTACAATCTAGGGTGAGGGTTAAATTTCTACCAACCAGCCAATGTATCTGAGTTAGTTTAAGTTTCATTTGCGTTGGCTTAGAGTCAATGTGGTATTTCCATGTGAGCCTTCGATCAAGATGTATACCAAGGTATTTCACATGTAAGTTTTGAGGAACAATTTGATTATTGATTGTAACGGGGGAACAAGTGTCTTTTCTTAAGGTAAATGTTACCTGAGCTGTTCTGTTCGTTTACCTTTATTCTCCACATGTTTAACCATAGTTCTAGCTGAGTAATATGTTGCTGAAGATATCGGGAAGCCTCGTGAGGGTTTTCGTGCATACTAAGGCAGGCTGTATCATCGGCAAACGTAGATGTATGGATATTGCTGCTCAAAGGCATATCACAAGTATAAATCAAATATAAAACTGGCCCCAGTATAGTCCCCTGTGGCACACCGGATGAGATTATTTCAGGCGTACTCATAAAGTCTCCTTCCACAACAGTGAACTTCCGGGCAATAATGTAACTTTCCAGCAGATTTAGAATGTTTATTGGTAGGTAAGTCTTTAATTTTAAAATTAGGCCTTCATGCCACACTTTATCAAATGCCTGAGAAACGTCAATGAACAGCGCAGAGCAATACTTTTTTTCTTCAAAAGTTTTTCTTATAAATTGTCCCAATGTATGAGTTTGTTCAATGGTGCTATGCTGACTTCTAAATCCAAATTGATGATCCGGTATGCACTCATTATCAGTTAGAATTGGGGACAATTTTATCATGAGTAACTTTTCAAAGACCCTTGACATTGTTGACAGTAAACTTATTGGCCTATATGACTCAGCTTTGGTAAGATCTTTGCCCGGCTTTGGAATCATTTTAACCTTGGCAAGCTTCCAGCTGTTTGGATAATACTCCAGTCGTAAAATAGCGTTAAAAATGAATAACAAGATTCTAATAGCTATACAAGGCAACTTCATCAACATCTGGTTACTAATTCCATCAATAACCGGAGCTTTTTTCGGGTTGAGCAATTATTTTTTGTACATCACGCGTCTTAAATTTTATTGGTCGAGGGGGTAGCGCAACTACATTTGGCAAATCAACAGCACCAGAACACGTGTTTGGGGTGAATACGGATTTTAAATGCTCACCAAATATTTTACATTTTTCAGTATCGCTTCTAGCCCAACCTCCTGTAGATGTGCGCAGAGGTGGTTTAAACTCAACTGGTGTTTTAAGCTTTCTAGCAGCGCGCCACAAAGAGTACTTAGATGCTGGTGTGACATCAAGACCTTCCAAATAATTTTTAAGAGATGCAGTTTTTTCAAATGCAAGCAACTCTTGGAGTCGTTTAGTACACTCTTTAAATCTGATTTTAAGTTGGGGTGATCTGTGCTGTTGCCATTCTCTTCTAGCTCTTCTTTTTTCACTTACGAGACGTTCAATATCCGTAGAATAAATTATATTTAACCTAATCTGCGGATGGGCGGTAGTGGCATGTTCAGCAGCCTGTGTAATATTTTCATTAAGGTCGGCAATGTTAGATTTAATATCATCGTGTGTTCTTAGCGTAATATTTTCCGTGCAATGACCACTAAGATATTTTTTAAATCGCAGCCAATTAACACGATTTATCAAATTACCATATGGGTGAGGTAAATCACTTCCTAATGGGCTACAAATTGTAACGATCGTGGGAGAGTGATCGGACAAGAGATCTAGAGAAGCTTCAATTTGAATTAAATCTCTAGAGATATTTTTCATAACGCCAAAATCTATTACATCCGGAATTTTATGTATGTCAGTAGACCAATAAGTGGGCTCCCCACTCGAAATGACATCCAAGCCCATTTTTGAAATAGTGTTGAACAATGCTCGACCTCTGGGTGTAACAAGGCGCGAACCCCAGAACGTGTGTTTAGCATTATAGTCGCCAGCTGCTACGAAACAAGGGCCCAGAGATTTGTAAAAATCCTCGTATTGATCCTCAGTAATTGCGAATCTAGGAGGAGAGTAAATTGATGATATGACAATATTAGTGCAAAAATTTTCGACACAAATATTCGTTGCTTGTAAATGTTCTTCACAAATGTTGTCAATAAAATAATGCTTGAGTCTTGACTTTATTAAAATTGCTGATCCACCGCACGCTCTTCCTCTCGGGTCCTTTGAATCATATAAGGTGTAGCCATAAATTTTAAAAAGGCTTCTCAAAGTCAAATGAGTCTCAGAGACCAACATTATGTCAATATTTTTTTCCCTGAGGAGGTGCTCAAGTTAATTTTTATGTTGGCGAATGCCGCTTGCGTTCCAGAAACATATTTTTAACGTGTTCATGATTTGTTAACTAAAGCTTGAAGCAGAGTATTCTGCATTCGCAGCATTTCTTGCATCATGCTTGTCATATTTGTTGTAAAATTATTTATAGTTTGCACCAGATTATCAATAGTAGCTTCAAGACGATTGAAATTAAAGTTCGAGTTTGTATTTGTTGAATTATTTGGTGGTGAAGCATTTTGTGTATGAATAGAATTTGTCTTAGCAGCATCGGCATACGATACACGGGAACTAACTGGTTGGCTCACTTGCGCAATAGTGGCTGATAAAGCGTTTGCTGATTGGGCTGGGGCCAATTTAGGTGTTTGCCTCATAGTCTGTTTGACGAAGGAGTACTCAGGACAACCTCTGTAGTCAGCGGAGTGCTTACCTCCACAATTACTGCATTTTTTGTCACTTTGATCTTTTGATTTATTGCAACTAGCATTGCCGTGTAATTCGCCGCACACAACACATACAGTAGTTAATTTGCAGTAAGTTTTAGTGTGTCCATATTCTTGACAATTGTGGCACTGTACGGGTACTAAACGCTTGTGTGGTTCTTCAACGGTTCTTTTTCGATATAAAAGATATTTTAAATTATATATTGGATGGGTCTCATTTTTTTCAATTTTATATCGTTTGGCTCAAGTTCGACGCGAAATAGAGGTTGAGGGATCTTTCACCTATTTATTATGTTCGATACACTTTTTACTTTAAAGCCCTGGAGGACGAGAGCATCTTTTACTTCTTCGGGAGCATCATAGGAATCTATGCCCTTCAACACAATCTGCAGACCTTTAGCACTCTTTAGCTGATATATGTAGAAATTTGTTTTACTTTATTCAAATTCAGAAACCATTTTTCGAAAATATTTTTCCTCATAAATTTGAATTTTCGTTTCATCAATATTACCACGTTTTATTGGAACAATGTGAAATTTATTCTCCAATGACTGAAATTAATTTTTTAATAAGAGCGTTTGAGCCTTTTTTCTCTTAAATAGATTGGTGGCGGCTTGGAGGTTTTGTTCGAGGATACCTCGGGTTTGTCGTTGTCATCTTGAAGAATTTTAAAGCGGTTTTGGCGATTAGTTGAGGATGCGCTGTTATCCCTAGACATCTTTGGAGCAGATGCAATTTTAGTAGAATTTGGGCTTCGCCCGCGCTTTAAAATTGTAATGTATCTGTCCATTCCGACTTGGACCTTGTGCTACTCTTATTTTCAGTGACAACTTGGTTAAGTGATGACCCCGAGCCCAAGGCGGGTGATATCGCTGAGTTAAATGTGGAAGTACTAGGCAATATTGTCAACGATTCACTAGTTGGCATTGGACAAAGCGAAGTTGATCGCTGACAAAACTGTGGTTTTGCCGTTAGAAAAAGTCTATTATCAGATTTTTTATTTTTATTAAGAGCTTCAGAATTCACAGCAAGTCTTTTATCAGATATTTTATTTTTATTGTTATCATTATGAGCATCAAAACTCACAGTAAAATAGGCATTTCTGCTGTTAGAACCCACTTCACTATTTTTTTCCTTTGGGGTACTCATATAGAGTATTCCTCAAGGGTACTTTGTATGTTTTTTTGTTTACGGTTTTTTTTGTTTTCGTTATTTCTATATGTAAAAATATTAGCAAAGCAAAAAAAAAAGCTTATTTATCAAAGTTAATATGTACTACGAATATTTTTTGTATGATTTTTTTGTTTAGTTTGTATGTAAGAAAAATTCCGCTACAAGTTACAATGTAAATAGTGTCATTATGTAATTATAAACTTTTTAAAAATAAATCATGAAATATTAATTTTTTTTTTTTTTTTAACAATGTTAAAATTTTCTTAAATTTAAATATATTCTTATTATGTTAATGATTTTTTTTTATTTTTAGCTTTAAACAGGTTTATATGGTTTTGAGTTGTTATTATGAACTTATTTTATTGTTAAATTAAATTCTTTTATATTCTATTTATGTGGAGTTTATTTTTTTTTATCTTCTACCTTAACTAATGCTAAGTCTTGATATAGGAGTAATATTTAATTTATTGTAATAATAATTGTTTAATATTAATTTTCTTTTGCTTTTGCAGTTAGTTCATTATGTTCAGTGTAAATTGTAACGTGAGTCGTGGTTCTTGTGCGTAGTCATCATAGTTATAAAATTTTGTATTGTTGTCTACAATGGCAGATGGTAGGGATGGTAATTTTCCGTATACTAATTCATATGGCGAATGGCCTGTTTCTACATGGGGCTTTCGCCCATTAGGTTAGGTTAGGTTAGGTTAGCAGGCTGCTAGTGAAGAATGAAAATATAGGAGTCTAGCTCACTTGGGTCCAATACGATGATCCCTTTGTGCTGCCTGTAAGTTGAAAGAATAAGAATAAGGGGGGAGACCGGAAGTATAGGGAGAATATAGATGGAGAGAATATAGATGAAGAGTAGAGTAGAGAAGAAGTGAAAAAGTGGGACAAGGAGAGGGTCTAGTACATACACATGCCGTGAAGGCTAGCGGCCATACCAGCCGCTGCTTCTAATGTATAGACTTAGGTTACTAAGTCCTATTTCCGATAACTCGGACAAGCTATTGAAGGATATTCTGCCGAGGAAGTGCAGACGGAGATCCTCCAAAGCAGGACAGAAGCAGAGAAGATGCGAAATGCTTTCCTCCTCTTCCTCATCATTGCAGCTGTAACAGTAGTCATTATACGGGAGACCCATACGTTTAGCGTGGGTTCCGAAAGTGCAGTGGCCTGTAAGTGTGGCCAGGAGATTCCTCAGATGCTTTCTGGTAAAGCTAATGAGGTTTCTGGTTCTTTTAGTATCTAGACGAGGCCAAAGGGTTCTCGATATAACGCAGGTAGGCTCATTACGCCATCTTTCCTGAGCTGAATTAAGAAAGGCAGTATCGAAGCGTCTCCAGCAAGACGACAGAGGGAGCCCACAGAGATTGTCATCGACTTCCCCGAGTAGGGTTCCTCTCTTTGCTAGTTCATCCGCAACTATATTGCCTGAAGTAGTTCCGTGTCCACGCACCCAGTATAGTGTGATGGTTGCGTGCTGTGCCAGTTCATCCAGGACTGTGCGGCATTCTTGGATAAGTAATGATGTAGAATATACACCTGCAATGGTTTTGATCGCGGGTTGGCTGTCCGTTATTATCTGGATATTACTATTGTGTATCCGATAATAACTCAACCAGTGTGTTGCTCTTTTTATGGCGGATATTTCTGCCTGTAATATGCTACATTCGTCCGGGAGTCTGAAGGATATTTCAATTCCAAAATCTGGAATATATATCCCCCTCCAACTCTTCCCCTCCGTATAGAGCCGTCCGTGAAAACCAGCACGGCTCTGTCCACTGGGGAGAACCCTTCTGTCAAAGAGATATTGAAATTCCTATTGAAGTAGGGTTTGGGAGTGCAGTAGTCAATGGGTTTAGGTATATTGTTTGCTGTATTCAGGATGCTAGCGTGACCCCATGGTCTATAGTTCCATACGCCTATTGCGTTCAGCCTAACGGCCGTATGTAGGGCCAGTTTTCTAGCCATTAAGTCCACAGGAAGCCAACAAAGCATAGCGAAGAGTGCCTTTGTCGGCGTCGATCTAAGGGCACCTGTTATCATAAGTGCCGCTTTGCGTAGAATACCTTCTATACGGGTCTGGTTTCCCGCTGATTCTAGTGCTTTCCACCAGACCGAGACCCCATAAAATAGGATAGGTTTTATGACCATCTCTAGTATCCAACCGACTCCTTTGGGGTTAATTCCCCAAGTAGAGCCAATTGCTTTCCTACAGATGTACATTGCCATAGCGGCTTTCTCTATCCTCACCTGAAGATTTTCCCTCCAGGAGAGTTTACTATCTAGAACAACACCTAGATATTTGGCACTTTTCGACATGGATAAGTACAGTACCATTCAATGCCGGGGGAATGAATTGTGGAACTTTGTATCTCCTGGTGAAGAGTACTAGTTCCGTTTTGGTCGGGTTGACACTCAGGCCGCAACTAGAGCACCAAGCATTAACCTCATTTAGTGCTGTTTCTAGCCTTTGCGATATCGTATCTAAGTGAAATCCTGATATTGCTATCGCTACATCATCTGCGTATGCAACGGTTTTAATGCTCAAGGATTCCAATTTTCTAAGCAGATTGTTGATTGTCACATTCCACAGTAGTGGTGACAGCACACCACCCTGAGGTGTACCTCTGTGGGCCTGCCTTGTGATGGTGGCTGCTCCCATTGTGGAAGTGATGGTTCTGCATAGAAGCAGATTTTCAATGAGCCGATAAATCCCTCGGTCAATCCCCAGCTCCCTGAGAGACTGAATGATTACCGTTGGATCAATGTTATTAAAGGCACCTTCAATGTCCATGAAGGCTGCCAAGGTATAGTTTTTATGCTCGAGTGATTTCTCTATGTAACCTACAAGCGAATGTAAAGCTGTCTCAACCGATTTGCCCTTAGTGTAAGCGTGTTGAGAGACTGAGATTAGAGAGCTGTTTATGGAAGTTCTAATGTGTACATCCAACACTCTCTCAAGAGTTTCCAGAAGGAAGGAAGTTAAGCTTATGGGTCTAAAATCCTTCGCTTCAGTATGTGATGCTTTTCCTCCTTTGGGAATAAAGATCACTTTACTTCTAGTCCATGCAATTGGAATATATGACCATACGAAGCAGGCCTTATATATGGTAAGTAACCATGGGATTACAAGTTCTACGTTATGTTGTAGATCCGCTGGGATAATGCCTTCCGGTCCTGGTGATTTGAACGGATGGAAGCTTTTAATTGCCCATTTAACTTTCTCCACCGTTAAGTCGATGGATATATGTGATTGAGCATGTAAGGGATACGCCAGTGGCATAACGCTACAAGGTTGACATCCCGGAAAATGGGTGTCCATTAGAATCTTTAGGGAATCAATACTGTTAGGGGTCCAGTTTCCATCATTATTTTGGATGTAGCTGGGTATCGGTGGCTTTTTCGCAAGGATTTTACGCATTCTGCTAGTCTCGCCCATTAGTTTGTATTGAAATATGTTATCAGTTATCTTTGTTGGGGCATTGTTTATTAGTATTTTTAGTTGAGGACGTTTATTATTTTTATAATTATCTTGGCATATGCTTCTTTTATTTATTTTTAATTTTTTTTGTTGTAGTATATACTTTAAATATTTAATCCTTATTTCATTGCGCTAATTCTCTTATATTTTCTTTATTAATTTTAGAATCGAATCTAGTTTCGCTGAGTTATCGCTGAATCTTGCTAGCTTATTAATTTAATTATTCATATTTTAGGTATGTAGCTTCTTCATAATCGAATCTGGTTTCGATGAATTATCATTACATCCTATATTCATATTTTTGGTACGCAACTTCTTCATATTCGAATCTGGTTTCGATGAATTATCATTACGTCCTATGTGCACAATATTATTTTCAATAAATATATCTTTTTCTTTTATATTTTCAAGCTTGTTAAATTTCAATTTCTTCATATTTTTGATGTCATGAATGGATATGCATTCCCATATTTGAAGTTGATCAGGCTTCTGAGAATCATATTTTTCCATATTTCTTTCTGTTGTGAGCTCATTCTTTTCATTTATATTATTATAAGTTGCCTCATTGTTTTCTTTTATATTTGCCTCATTAGTTTTATTTTTCATTGCCCTTGTAGTTACTAATAATTTTCTTTCTTTTTCATTGTTTTCTTACGGTATCATCTGTTTTAGTATGTCCAAATATATATATTTTTTTTATATAAATTTGAAAAGTCTTAATTTATTTAGTGGAAATTTGACGTTTACAATTCTGTTGTTCAGATTCCTAAAGTCTATTACTATTCTCAATTTCGTTAGTCTTCCATGTTTTTCTTGGGTACCAAATAGGAGTGGAGCGTTGTACAGGCTAATTGATGGTTCTATTATGTCGTCCGTGTTTATTAATTATTTCTCTACGTGTATGTCGTAGTCTGTAGTTTTTTTTTTATGTACACTGTAGTTTTGTCTGACGTCATGATTTTTTAATGTAAAATTATTTTTCATTATTCTTTTCCTATAATACATGAGTGAAATGCACTTTGTTTGTCAATTCTATTTTTGCATAGTCGTCATTAATATTTATTTGCAAGTCATTTAGTATTTCTTCAAAACGTTTTGGGGTTATTAACATTATTGTAATTTAATATTTCATAGTTTTTAAGTGGGTCAGTTTGGAGTTTAATGCCTTTTAAAATTATTTCATCATTTGTTGTATTTAATATTTTTAAATGAGTCATTGTTTATGTTTTTGTAATTTAATATCTCATAGTTTTAATTATGTTAGTGTAAAAGTGAATGTGTTTAAAATTTAATATATTTAACATTTGAAGATAAACATATGAATATTTTTTTTTGGCATATTAATATTTTTAGTTAATGATACATAGTTACATTTTTATAAGAGTTAAAAATGTTTTTGTTTAAAAAATAATAATTTATTCTAATGTTAAGAAAAGTTAAGCATGTGTGCAATTGAATACAAATTGTTAAAAAAAAAATTTTGTTTTAATCTACATAAACGTTTTTAATTGGAGTGCTGTTTTTATTGAAGTACTTTTCCGTTTGGCCTTTAGAAAGTGTGATTTTGTTGGTAATTTCAAAAACTTATTTCGAATGCGAAATTCTGCATTTATTGAAGACATCATGTTGTTTTGTGTTGCAAAGATATTGCAAAGTTTTTGTAGGTATTTTGTATTTGTGAAAGACATCTTGTAAATCATTTGCTTATAGTCACAAATTTCAGGTAAATTTTTTATTTATTTAAAGTATGTAAGTGTTTTAGGGTTGCGATAAAATTTGCTTGTTCTTCTTTTTATTAGTTCATGGTAGGTTTTTGATCTTATGGTCGTAGTTGCAGGATCTCTGTCACAGTTTCCTGGTTGAAGGATCTCAGGATGGTGGTTGCAGGTTTTAATTTGTCACAAGGTTTTTGTCCGCAGGATCGCCATGTAATTTTTAATTTATTGTAGGAAGGTTCTTTTTGTCCGCAGGATCGCCATGTAATGTTATTAGTAGTTGGGATGTGTGTAGAAATGTAAAATAATGTTTTCAATGTTTGCTGATTGAAGAATCGGGGTTCTTTTTGGTCGGCAGGATCGCCATGTAATGTTATTTGTAGGATGTGCTCAGTATGGCCCTATCTCAGTATGTGGTATTTAAGTGTGGCCCTGTAGTCCCTTGTTTTGTTTATACAGCTGTCAGGGAGACCAGCGTATCAGTAGGCGCTCAAAAGAGGTGCCAAAAGATTTTGAGAATTTAATTGAAACAAGGCAAGTTGTTGCCAGTTTATGTTCACAAATTAAAGTCTGATTTATTGAAAGTTTAACTCTACTTATATACTATTTTACATATTATTATTTTTGTGTTTCTTTATGTCTTTACTTTTGCTGACCATCTATAATAACATAATTTTGTAATGAAAACAAAAGTGTGTCATTTAAATTTAATAAAGTAAGCGTTTTGTTAATTATCACAATGAACTGTGTTGCAATGCAATTATATTATGATACAATGTATTACAGTAAGTGAGGTACACTACATGTTGATCTATTACTTTCTCCTTTTGTGAATGTTTTAGATGCATAGGCAATAGGTAAATGTTTATCTTCGTGTTGTTGTGTTAAAACAGTACCGCAAGCGTGTTTACTTGCATCTGTTGTTATACAAAATTCCTTGGCAAAATCAGGATACTCTAATAAGGTTGGACTCATTAATGCCCTTTTGAGATATTTAAATGCAAAATCACAATCTTTCGTGCATTCAAAGGGTGTATTCTTCTTGGATAATTTTGTTAAATGTCTGGAGTATTCAGAGAAATTTTTAATGAATCTTCGATAGTAATTACAAAATGCTACGAATCTCTTTGCACTGTCTGCGTCTGCTGGTGTTTGATATTTTTCAATTATTGCATATTTACTATCGTCTGGTAATATTCCTTTGTCTGTACATTTGTGACCAAGGTATGTTACTTCTCTCATGAAGAATGAACATTTTTCGGGATGTAATTTAAGATTGTACTTTCGACATAGATCGAAAACGTTTTTCAAATTCGAAAGCATGTGCCTTTCGGAGCATCCCAGTATGACTAAGTCATCCATATTAGAAAGGCTTGGTCTGGTTTTAAACCACTGAAAGCAAGTGTCATCATTCGTTGAAAGGAATTGGGTGCTATCTTTAAACCATAAGGTAATCTAGTAAATCTGTATGAACCATTGTTGGTTGAAAAAGCTGTTAAGTCTCTAGAGTTTTTCTTTAAACTGATCTGGTGAAAGCCTGACATTAAGTCTAAACAGGAAAAATATTTTGCTCTACCTAGTTGGTCTAATATATCATCAATTCTAGGTAATGACAATTTATCTGCAATTAATTTTTTATTTATTTGTCTGTAATCTATGACAAGTCTCCATCTTTTCTGGTCAGAGTTAGGAAGTGACTTCTTTGGTACTAACAAGACTGGACTGTTGTATTCAGAATAAGAAGGTTCAATAATCTTATCGTCTATTAATTTTTTCACTTGTTTGTCAATTTCTTCTTTATTTGTATGTGGTATACGATAATTTTTAATATACACTGGTTCTTTATCTTTTACTCTCAATTTTTGTTCATAAAAATTATTAGTTGTTATTGTTTCTGATTCCAAACCGAAAATATCACTATATGTTGAACATAGTTTTGTTAATGTTGTTTTAAATTGTTGTGGAAAATGTTTCTGTAAAATTTTTAATATTTCTGATTTTCTTTTTGAATTTTTGCCTAAATTTTCTTTAATAATTTCATAATCAGAGATGTTTTCGGTTTTTATGTTACTTTGTTTGATTTTAGTAATGGTGTTATTAGTGTTTAGAATACGAATAAATGCTTTGTCAGATTTATCCAATGTATTTGGTATAAAAACACCTGGTTCAATTTCTTGATTTGGAATTAATAATTCATTATTTGAATTGGTAAAATTTACTTGACGTATTACTTCACATCTTGGAGGTATATTAATTTCATTGTAGTTATTCGTAATCGGTATATCTATTGTATGTGGTATATTAAATGGTCTAAGGATAAGGTAATCATTATCTTGGTTGAAATCCAATATACAGTTATATTTTTTGATAAAATCCATGCCAATGATTCCATCGCATGGTATCGGAAAATTATTATCTACTACCTGGAAGTAATGTGGTATTAAAAATTTTTCAATTTTAAATCGCAAAATGTATTTCCAATCGATTTGATGTTACCCTGTTCTATTCCACTTAAAGTTGTTGTTTTGTTAGTGTTAATTTGGCTTAGTTTAAAGAATTTTGATTTTATTAATGAAATATCTGCGCCCGTGTCTACTAGGAGTGTGAGTGTAGTGTTAGTATTGCCTAATTGAATATTTATAAAGAAGCTCAAGTTTAGATTAAGATGGTAAATTTTTACTGATTTGATCCTAGGGGAATTTCGGAGTTTTCCGAATTGTTTTCATTTGATTCTGTTGCTCTTACGTAGTTATTGTTCCTACGATTATTATTAAATCTTTGTCGGTTTCTGTAATAATTGTTATTATTATTGTTGTTATTATAGTTGTTGTTATTATTTCTACGTGGGTAATTATTTCTTCCATGTGATCGTGTGTTATTACCACGGTAGCTGTTTCCAGATTTGTACTTTTGTCCATAGTACAAAATGGTATTTTGTAGACCTGTGGCGTCTGTACAACTATTGACAAATTTACTTATAGCATTGTTCATGCTTATAGCATTGTTCATGCTATTAAATTGTCCTGCCTCCATGATAAGCTTGACTTTATCAATGGTGCAGTTTTTAGTTAATGCTTTTACTGCAGTTTGTGTGCAATATTTTGTGGCTAAGTCGCATGACAGTCCATCTGAAATGTATGCAGTTTTTAATTCCTTAGTTAAATTTTCTATTTCGCTGCAATAAGAGTTGGCTCTTTTATTGTTTTGTTTTATATTTAAAATTTTTGCTGTTAACACTTCCACAGACTCTCCCTTCACGCTACTTTTTAGTTTTTTTATTATTTCTGATATAGTTGATTCATTGCTGATTAGATTTCTTGCAGTTCCCTTTAATTTTGTTTTTATTAGTGATACTGCCACCGCTTCGTGAGTACCTTTTATTGAATCTACCAGGGACAAGGAGTCAACAAAGGATCGTAAATTTTCTGATTTTCCATCAAGGTCTATAATCAGCTTTGATGCTGTGTTCAAAAAGTCCACTACAGTTTGAGTCATTGTGGATTCAGTTATAGGCATAGAAATATTAAATGTTACACTTTTGTGTATTGAATTTGGTAGTTAGATTTGTATCGATTTTTTATCAGCTAATTTTGAAATTCTGCTTGTTAAATCAAGGAAAAATGCGTCTGCTGCTCTTTGGTGAGCTACTATTAGTCTATTGTAATTAGAGATGCTAAACGGGAAATCCCGAGCCCGGAAATCCCGGGCTTTTCGGGACTATGCAAATCCCGGAGCCCGGGATTTTTTAATTTTAAAGCCCGGGATTTTCGGGATTATCTGAATCCCGATTTTTAGCATAAATAATGTTTTTGGCGGTCATCTTCTATATTAAAAATTATTAGAAACTCCTTGTTAAAATAAAAAATTTGCTTTGAATAAATATTTTCGTAGATAATATTAAATGGTATATATCTGTGGCAATAAATAATAATGGATTAAGTTGACATAAGTGCTTTTTCATTTTATTACATATTCTTATTCTCTTCTTCAAGATCTATCACTCAGCTAAATTCAATTTTAAAATGTCATTAATATTAAAACTTTACACATTTATATTTTAGCTTAAGACTTCATGGAAAATAATACATAAGCCATAACATCTTAACTCAACTTAATCTTTTTTAAGGTAGCTTTAATATTATTAATATTAAAATGTTTGAGCATTAAAACTTGTATACGTTTAAGTTCAATAACTTACAGCCCATTCAAAATATTCCCCATAAGAAAAAAACTTGTATTTAAATTTAATTTAATTTGAAAACTTATTTAAAAAATATCTATACATTATCTCAGGTTTTCCGCAATTTTCAATTTAATCTAAAGCGACTTACTGTCAAAACAAATTATTTTGCATTTCAATATAATAGCTTAAGTGCACTTTAGTTTTTATTTTTCTGCCAATGGATTTTTTCATAACATCTTAACTAAAAAGCAACGAATATAAATAAACTAATAAAACGTTTTCTTTTTTTTATAAAATTAACAGTTTTGTTCCAAGTAAATGTGCATCTTTTTTGGTGGCTAAAAATTTTATATAAAAACTAAACACAATTTAGACAATACCCTTAATATCTCGAAACAAGACATTTCGACTTAAGCCATTATTATTTATTGCCACAGATATATGGCGTTTTCTTTTCTAGGAAAAATGTTTACATACATCGCACTTTTCAATTAAAATTTGCAATTAAATGTCTGAGTTATATAAGTAACCTTAAAATATGCAAAAAAAAATTAATTGTTAAATTAAAATATTATAATTACTATAAAGACGTACATTTGTGCACAATTTTTTCGGGATTTTGTAAGTCCCGAAAAACCCGGGATCCCGGTTCGGGATTTCGAGACTCCATCACTAAATCCCGAAGCCCAGAATTTCAAAAAACCTGTCCCGATTAGCATCTCTAATTGTAATACACATTAAATAAAACTCTTATTTCTTCTAATTTTGTAAGAATTTTTTGAAAATGATGAATAATTGTTTCATTTTTAATTGGTCTATCAATATTGATACACTTATATGACCGTTCTAAATCTTTTATAATTCGTGCCTTATTCAAAATATCTTTCCATTCCATCAGTAAATTAAAAATAAATTGCCAAAACGTTTAATTTGGTTATATTTTGTCTAAATCGTTTGCTTTACTGAAATACTTTTTTCCTAGAGCTCTTTCATGTGACAAATATATTTTAAGCAACAAGTTTATTAATGAAATTATTACTAATATTAGCATTAGTAACCATAATGAATTTATTTCTGACTTATGATCAATGATTTCCAAATTGGTAAGCACGTTAGCATTGGGTTTTTCCATTTTTGATTCTGTTTTACCCATATTTACAAATTTATGTATTTACTGAATTATTGGTGCTTATTATTTTCTTTTTCTACGCGTTCTGACCACCTTATTGCACGAACTGTCATTTCTTCTGCATGAGTATTGTTTAAAATATCGTCCTCATTTGGGACACCTGGCATTCCTATTATTTTCCAAATCTGTGCTAAATATTCCATTTGTTGTTCTAACGAAATTCCTTTTTCTTCAAAAATAACATTAATCTGTTTTTTGTTTTGTTTTCTCTTTATCTTATCCATTATAATGGCCTTACAAAATTTATTACAAAAAAATATTATCTTACTTTAAATTTATTTTTGTTAAAATCTAATTTAAAAAAAACAATATATATATATATATGTATAGTTTGTCAACGGTGGTTAACGCCTACTGACCTAAGAGTGCGCCGCAATTAGTGCACTTCTTTGTTAGTTTTTTGTCTTATTAACTTAGTTAGTCTTTCTATTCCTACCCACATTTTGGTCGAGTCAGACCATGTTGGTGGGGGATCTCTGTTGACTTCTCGTAGCAACGGGTATTTTTCTCTTTTCAACCTACAGAGATATCCTCCTCTCCTCTTTGGCTTCGATGTCTTCGGGATTTTTATGTGTTCTTCCTTCTTAATTTTGTTGTTTCTTATTTGGTATTCCTGTATAGTCAGGGGTTGTGGACCAACCTTTATGTCTTGTTTATTCATTTGACGAAGAGTAATATTTTTTGATTTTTTTGTTGTTTATTTCCAGTTGGTGCCTTTAGGCCAGGCGGACTTCTCTTTTCCATAAATTTAGGTGCTTTTGTTGTTGGTTTCAGCAGGTGATTTTAGGCCAGGCGGACTTCTTTTTTCCTCTGGCAGAGCGTTTTGGCTGGTCTGCCAGGACCCATATATATTTTAGAAAGTCCTTTTTTATTTGTGTTCTTCCCTTTTTATTTGCGCTCTAAGGTGGCAAGCTTGTAAGGCAGGATCGCCATGTAAAAGGAAGTTATTTTAAATAAATATTTTATTTGTTTTATTTTATTTATTATATTTAATTATTTTAAATAAAAGATAATTTCCTGAGCTCAGCTAGGAGCTCTTAGGAACGTTGTTTAACAATTAATCTTTTAAAACTAAATTACATCTGCTTATATACTAACTATGAGAATAATGCTTAACCTATCTTAACATAAGAGGGAAAAGAAAAGGTGTATGCTTAATAAGCAAATTGTTCCTTTTAGTTTCCCACGGTAGACGTGCGGCGTGTGTCTCATAAGAAATTTGGAAACATAGATTCTGTACTGTTTATATTTATATCAGAGCTGGTAATAATTGGTCCATCTTGTGCTTGTTGTCAGAAAAAAAATACCCGTCTACTAACACGATGCCACGCTGTCGCGAAAAAACCCTCAAAATTCGTTCTTCTTTGGCTTGCTCTTCGCTCAACCAACGACCGTTTTTGTTCGATCGGTCGGCTCATGTGTTCACTCGAGACCCTTTATTTCGTAAAATATCGCAAACGGTCTTTTGAGCATGTATGTGTGTTGCGAGTGTTGATAGGTAAACATTTACATACATGAAGATTAATTTTGTTTTTGTTGTGCACATATCTGTCTTATATACATATTACTACACTTCGTTAACAAATAGTTTGATTTACAGATATTTTTATTGTTGTTTATTACTATCTTCTCCCTTCCTCTTTAATGTTTTGCCTGTGACGAAATATTAAGACAACAACATAAAGCAAACGCAACAATAAAAATAAAGACCTTTTTTGCAAACACTTTGCTTGTTTTGCTCACTTACTGACCCTCAGTAGCTGAGCAACGAACTATTCTTTTCGTATCATGCGGTCAGTGAGAGACCGATTCGTGTGTTACGCTCAACTCATAACCCAGGAGCGAGAACACGATTGAAAGAAAAAAGAGGGTTGCTGTACAACTGAGTGATTCAATCTCATTTCTTTAGGTCTTTTGAGTGAGAAGACCGCACAAAGAAATTTGGTTGAGCATATTTTGCGAGCTTTGATTTATATATATATAAGCACATGTGGTTATTAAGTATGATTTATTCAAGTACCTTATGCTGCGGTCTTTTCTCAGACTGGTGAGTGTCAAATAGCAGTTGTACAAAATACATATTTACGTTGCAGTCTGTCAAATGCATTTATCTAACACTTCATGCAGCGGTATTTGCCCAATTGCATGAGTGTCAAATGGCGAGTGCACAAAAATAATTTTAATGCCATTAGATGCTATGATGCGGCCAAGTTGGCTTTAAATGTTTACTATACAATCTTGGTCGTAGTGATAGTTAGAACACGCTACAACACAAGCACTTTTCTTTAAATAATTTTAATTATTCAAACAATCACTCCTATACCTACTTAAATCTACGTAAACTATATCCTGATGCGAATACTTGATAATCTCTTACTAGAATTATATTCTTGATGGCCTGATACCGTCTGTCCACTACCGCGGTAAAACCACCGTAGTAACACCTCCTAATTCCTCTGTGTTTATCACAGTGGTAAGACCTCCGTGCACGGTTGCCAGAAATGTAGATTTATCTGGATTTTGCAGATTTTTACCCTCCAAAAACACGAAATCCAGATTTGAAGATTTTTGGGCTAAAAACGCAGATTGTTCAACTCCAATTATAGTGCAATTTTTTACATTTTTCCTAATACTGCTACTACTTCTTGTTTCTTTATGAGTGACTGACTCATAGTTTAGAGAGTTAAAATTTTTAGGAAACATCGTAGAGTAGATATCATTTTATCTTCAAGTAAACTTTGCGTGTGGAAAATTTTCGGCTTTTTCTCATCAGTATACTTCAACCAGTGCGGCAGCTAATTGTAAAAAGGTAATGAGAAATTAAAAATTTGTTCAAAATCGAAGATGTTAGCTTGTAAAGATTTTTGCTTGAAGCTTTTAAGCTTATTCTGCCGTATTCATAAAAAAATAGTTTTAGTTTACGAACGCTTAACAAAACAAATTTTTCTTTGTTAAACGTTTTGTAACAAAAAATAATATTTATGAATATTACCTATTACGAATATTACCTATTTTGTTCTATTACGCTTGTGTACGTAATTCTTTTGATAGTCATTCTATAAAAATATATATGTTGTACATGTACATCCATATTTATGTAATTTTTTTTAAATAAAATACAAAAAAAAGTTGTTTAAAAAATTGCTTTGAAGATTTTTTGAAGATTTTAAAAATAAAATGCAGATTTTGCAGATTTTTTCATGAAAAATTGTTGAATTTTGCAGATTTTATCCTTAGAAATTCTGGCAACACTGCTCCCATTTTGTTTATAGAGTTACCGAGTTCATTATATAAGCATATGTTTAGCGACATGGTTTACATTTATTATTATAAGTATAGTTTTTATAATATTAATGCTCTATAATTAACAAACATAAAATTTTTATGCGCAGTGCAATAAAAAAACGCAATAATACATATAACAAGTTAAAACTTTAATTTAAATATCACATTAATCCAATAAATGTGCATCAAATGCTCAACACGGTAACACTTTTCTTTGTTTTGACATTCAATGGCATGCAACTGCCAAATTTTCACTGGCATGCAAATTTTGCTGCCACTGGAGCTGCCATTGCGAAAAATTTGAGTGTGTTAGTGAAAAATCGTGAGTGTATTGAGTTTTTCGAAATGGCATGCCACTATAGTGGCATGTGTAAATGGTATGTAAGTTTTTGCAAGTTGTTATTTCAGTGCCGAAGTGTTTTCAATTTTGGTTAGCTTAGCTTCAAAAAGTAATTGAATCAAAAAATAATGTAAGTATTAAATGCAAAATAAAGTTTAATTAATGAACTACAGAATTTGTTTTGTTTTTTTTTTGTAATGAAATACGATGGAACAGTATGAAAAGTTTGCATATTTAATGGCAACAAAACGATAAGTTTGGCCATAAATACTTTTTTCTTATCTCCTTTTTTAATCTCTCTGTACTTAAAATTGCAATAATTTATTTAATATAAATTTTCACAACATTTAATACTTTTGTTTTAATTGTTAAATCACTGTTTCTTCTTAAAATGTTTCTGTTTCAAATCAAAACATCAAAAATTTTTGTTAAGTAATTTATTAAAAATTAATGTGTAACTATCATAAGATCAACACATACACAATTTTTTTTAAGTTGGAATTACTTATGTTTTAAGTATATTTCTTCAAATTAAAAAGTAACAATGTGATAGTTATTAATGAACAAATAACATCAAGTTAGTTGTAAATATTCTGACAACAACAAACGACAATGGTAAGACTGTTGTAATATATATGGAAGATGGTAAATTTTGAGCCTTCTTCTTTTATTTTGCAACAAGGCACATCCTAAGCCATCTTTCGATGCATCTGTTTGCAAAACAATTTTTTCAGCTTTGTCAAACGGTCTTAAGTCGGGTGGATTCATTATTAATCTGTTAATACTTTCTAGACATTTATCCTGAGCTGGTAGCCATTGAAACTCAACTGAATTCTTCAATAAATCCCTGATAGGTTTACTTATACTTGAAAGATTTGGTACATATTCCCGTAAATAATTTATGAATCCTAACAACTTCTGTATATCTTTTCTGCATTTTGGAGGGCCCAAGTCCTCAATTCCTTTCAGTCTTCTCTTATCACAACCGATCCCCTTACCTGAAATCCTATGTCCCAAAAATGTCACTTCCTTCTGTCTCCATTGAATCTTTTCCCAATTAAATCTTACGTTCCTTTCTTTAGCCCTTTCCATCACTAATTTCACGGTCTCGTCATGTTCCTGCTCATTTGTTGCGGCTAGGATATTACTGTATACACTATGACGTTTTTGATATCTCCAAAACTCTCTTCATTAATTTTCTGAAATGCTTCTGGTGCTATCTTAATACCAAATGGCAACCGCTTAAAACTGTAGCACCCAAAAGGTGTACTAAACGTGCATAAACTTTTTGACCTGTCATCAAGGGCTATTTGCCAGAATCCATCTTTTATGTCTAGCACTGTAAAAACTGATTTGTTTACTAGATTTGTTTTTGATAATAATTATCTTTAATTGCCATATTGAGTCCATTAGGATTTATGCAGATTCTCAACTTTTTGTTAGATTTTTCAACGATAACAATATTCGAAATCCATTCACCTGGTTTCTCACACTCTTCAATGATACCTTTCTTGCATAAATTCTTTAATTCTTGTTTTAAAGGTTCTCTAATAGCCAAGGGTATCCGGGTTGCAGGTTTTGAGCATGGTGTAGCATTTTCTTTCAGTTCAATAACAAAATCTTTTTTAAAACAGCCTATTCCCTCAAAAAGTTTACCATATATCATTTTTAGCTCTTCTTTACTATTTATGCCGACTGAACATATGCGCTTAATCAAACCATATTCTACACATGAGTTCAGGCCTAAAATAGGAACCGTATTCTGCTCATTTACCACAAAAAAATTTATTTTTTCTGACTTTTGTTTTATTTTGCACAGTAAGTCCACAGTACCCATATGTTTTATCGTGCTGCCATTAAAGGCAATCAAATTATCTAAACTTTTTGTAATTGTGATATTTCGAAAATCTTTTAATATGTCATATGGCACTATATTAACCCCGGTGTCGAGCTTAAACTTTACAGATCTATTTTGAATCTGAACAAATTCATACCACGTGCTAGCGACATTTTCTTTCTTAATTGAATCTATATACAAACTTGTATTACTTCCACTACTTAAATCATTAGTTTGCATCTTTAACTCCCCTATAGATTTCTTTTTACACACTGAAGAGAAATGATTTCTCCCTTTACAATGGTTACATATCCTACCATATGCTGGGCATTTGCCCTTTAAATGCTTCTTACCACAGAAATTACAATTATTTTTGAACTCTCTTGAATACTGGGTTTTTCATTATGTTTGGTTTTAAGCTTATTAAAATTATTTCTAAATTGTTCAGTTCTCTTACTAACCAAATTAATTTCTGTTTCACCACCTCGCATGGTGTTCATTTGCTTGTTACTCACTTGAGCCGATCTCGCCATGTCAATTGCCATTTCCATTGTCAAATTTTGTGTGTCTAACAGCTTTTTCTGCAACGCCTTGTCATTTGTTCCCAGCACAATTCGATCGCGCACCATCCTATCATCATTATGAAAGCCACATCGCCGTACTATTTTCTTAATATCCATTAGAAAATCATCAGATGGTTCCCCGTCTGCTTGACAGCGATTATGAAACACAAAACTTTCATAAACCTCGTTACACTTTGGTTTACAAAATTCTTCAAATGCCTTTGTAACTTCTTCATATTTTATTTTAGCTGCCTCACTAAGGTTGAAGGAATCAAAAATTTCTACAGCTTCCGGACCAATTGCGTTTAAAAATATAGCTACTTTCACTGCTTCTGCTTTCTTTTCCAATTCAATTGCAGTAGCAAAAATTTTAAAATTTTGCCAAAAAATTCTCCAATTTTCTGCAATATTCCCAGTAATTTTCAGTTCTTCGACTTTTTCCACAAAATCCATATTAGTTTTCTTATCAATGTAGACGTATTTAATATTTTTTGGTGGCCTTCCACGAGGTTTTTTATGATATGATAGACTGGTGTTAGCTCTTCCCATATGTTGCTTATATCATGTTAAAAAAATTTTCAATCGAAAATTTCATTTTATCAGAACTGTTTCATTTTTTCACCGGCTGCGCCATGTATTATCAAATATGCATATTTATTGATTCAAATAACATGTGTTTAGTTTCTTGGTTATTTATTAACTGTCTTAAAATTATGATATGAGCTTTAATATAGCTTGAAAGAATAAGATAATAGAATAGAGTAAAGAGGTATGATGAGAGAAATTAAACTAACTGATATGTTATAAAAATACATACAGGGTGCTTAGCATTTTTATTTAAATTCATAGAACTACATACATTTCTCTACACCACGCGAAATTAAAACGTGCTGAATTCTCATAGAATTGTTATGTATATATGTATGTATTTATAACAACAATTTCCGAAGGATGTAATTTCACGTGGAATGCAAAACATAATCGATTGTTTATGAACGTGAATAAAGTTAATAGATTTTTATAGTTAAATTTTTATTTATACATATCGTCGGACGGTTACTGGTTCCCCGCAAAGAACATTAAAAAATTTAGTTATTGATCGATTATATACATATAACTAATATGTACTTTTCTTAAATTTGTTTTCAGTTTTTCGATATCTTGAATATGTCAGGACATATAAAGTTATTTTCCACTTTTATATATCTCTTAATAAATGCACTCATTGCTCCTAATTGAAAGGAAGTGCACAATATTGTTGTCATTTTTGTCTTTTTCTGTACATTCTAATCACTTTTCACATATATTATTGCTTCTGTGAAGCACTCTTTGTAAGGCAAAAAATTATGGCTTTTTGGAAGCTGAATGTGTTGCTTCTAGTTGACTCATCTCGCACAAAAAAAAACTCCTTAGTCATGCGCAACAGCAAGTGATTCTCTAACATTGTCCCCCTTACGAAAACGCTTCTAGGAAGCAGTAATTTTAGCTGGGTATCCGACGATATGTATGTATGTATGTATAAAATATATATATATATATATATATGTATGTATGTATGTATATATTTTATACATACATGCATATGTATGTACATATGTATGTATGGTTTTGTATATTCCCTGCAGATAATGCGAATAGTACATACATGTATGTAAAAACTCCAAAGATTAGTAGGAATGCTCGAAAACTACCCCAAATATATGAAAAAAGGAGGTTGATGTTCTAGGGTTGGTCTAAATGGTCCAACTTTGCATTACATCGGACTAACCGCAAAACTGCTCCTTATAGAATAGTTATAGACTACGATCATAATCGTTTAAACACGAATACTTATCGTGCAGCATTGAATGCTTGTGGGAAAACGATATGATCCATGACTGCATTACATGTGAACAGGATGTAACTAGTCTGTTTCATCTAGATTGGACCACGTATTCCAATATTACGTGCAGGTTTGCATATACATGCATATACATAGATATGTATGTATAAAATTTTTAGCGCCAAAATTGTCAATCAGCTGTTGTACATATTTTACAGGATTTTAAAATTTTTCCGTTCGCGTACTTTTATATGCAAACGTTTTTATTGAGAGTAATTTCTTTAAACTAGTGTTCGCCCAGTGGTTGAAAATCAACCATTAACGCACAGAGGTGGAGAATAGAATGAAAATATTTAAAGTTTGATGAATTTAAAACACAATTTAAAAACTATATTCAAATATACATATTTATAGACTCCAAGGTAAACCACTCTCTTAAACCACTTTCTTAACTACTAAATAAGAATAGATTTTAAGCAAACTATTTAAAAAAAGTTGTTCCCTTTTTGAACTAAATGTAATTAGATATTTGCTCCTAGTGTTTTCACTTCATATTCATTATTATTGCCCAAAACAAAAATATTCGTTTATTTTTTCATTGAACGCTTTTTCTCTAAAGTTTTAGACTCCCCATTAAAACGTTTGTTACAAAAAAAGTTTATATTCCCTATTCTTTGAGAAAGACCTCATATGTATGTACGAATATGCTAGCCTAATAATATAAACATTCCATCATATTCCAACATTCCAGTATGTTCAGTAATTTAAAGCACAGAAAAATAATGAAAACAATGAACAAAAACAAAACGCACACAAAATAAACCAAAAATAAAAAACTTACTTTGTGCTGTAGGTGAATTTAAATTTAATCAAAGTTATTAATAATTAAAAAAATATATTATTTTTAAGCATCTAAAGAAAAATAAATTCAGTAAAGTGCGACTTTGACTCGCGCACGAAGGGTTCCGTACGTTGGCTTTGAGCATTTTTTTACGTTTTTTCAGCTGAAATAGTTTTTTTTTATTATTTTTCGCTTTTTTCTCGTTTTGGCGATTTTTTTTAATTTTGTCGATTTTTTTAATTTTGGCGATTTTTTCATTTTGACGATTTTTTTGTTTTACCGTTTTTAAAAATTTCAAGAAGTTTGCTCTTACGGTTTCCAAGATACAGCAAGTTATCAAAATTACATAGTCAAAATTACATTAACTGATGGTACACCCTCTAATTAAAATTTTTTGAATTTTAGTGTTAATTGTTGTAGTCTGTATAAAAATACACTAACTTTACAAATTTCAAGTGCATATATGTACATACAATTGTATGTATATTACATGGGATTTTAACATTTTTCGTTGCTCGTTTTGGCACACCCTTTAATTTCCAACTCTCATGTAATTGTTGTTGTAGCGGCCAAGGGTCTACACACTCTGTCCAAATTTCAGGTCCGTAGCTCTTACGGTTCTCGAGAAAATACCCTGTGACGGACGGACGGACGGACGGACAGCGTAGCGAAAACAATAGGGTTCATTTCACCTTTGGTGAACGAAACCCTAATAATACAGTACCACTCGTTATTTAAATATCCAAATTTTATTAGTTTCAGCAATAATAAATAAGAATATAATGAACAAATAAAATACGTTTTTCCTTCTGAGCAGTGTTGTCAGATATGGCGATATCTCGGCAAACGTGGCGACAAAAATTTGGTTTTGGCGATGAAAATTTTGAAATGGCGATTGGCGATTTACTTGGCGATATTTGAACTCCTTGGCGATAGTTTTGGCTATATTTTTAAGATTTCAATAAAATAGAATAATGTTAAAAAATATGCTTATACTATATAAAGCAATTTTTTCTCCAACATAAAATATTTCGTGCAAAAAATTCTAAATGTTGTGAGTCTTTATCTGAAGTTAAAAAAAAATTATGGAACAAAAAATCTCATTTGATGTTTATACAACACAGTTAAGAAAACTTCCTTTTATAAATTGGAACCAACATTTTGATAATGAAGCAGGAAAAGGCTGAAAGAGTTCTCGCCTAAATTGTATTATTATGACGATGCTGCTGGCACTTACTACTTCAAGGATATGATATGTGTACTTTAGCACACATTTAAGTGAACGTTAATTCCGTTTTATCAAAAGATTTAAATAATAATTTTGATCTTGGTGTTCAAGTTCAATTTATCCTATTAGGATTGATTTTTGCAATAAGTTATTTTTAAGTCTTTTATACGCCAGTACTTTTTATATGTTAATTTAAATACTTTGCAATATTATTGCAAAGAAAATATTGCCCAATATTCCTGACATTGAAAAAGTAAACAACATTGGAAAATTTTGCCACCACATTACACAATTCCCTTGATTGTACAATAAAAATCAGAAGTCTTTTGATATTTGCCAATGTGTATATTGTGTTACCTTCGAATATGACATACACATTGGCGATATTATCGTACAATACGAAAAATTGCACAATTACATATCTGTAGCAATAAGGAAAAAGTGCTTAAGTCATATTTTACTCTTTTACAGGAGAGCACTTTTAAGGTTTCAAGTCGATTTTCAGAAATTTATTTCTTTTACAGATAAATTAGGAAATTTTCTGTTAACCTTTATTTTTTAACCAATCATCGTTTTACACACTATAAGTAAGAGATTTGAGTTGAAATATACCATATTATAACCTAAATCAAGATATTATTCCAAATGAGATTAGAAGTCTAAAAAATAAGTCAAAGTCATAGTGCTATAACTTCATGAAAAATCACACTAATAAATTGAGATTTTGACAATTGATACTTTCAAATATGCAGATTACGGACGTACCATTAACTCAAAATTTGCTTATCTCGACTTAAGCACTTTTTCCTTTTTGCCACAGATATATTGCAAGTGGGTGCGCCGCTTTAAACAACATATTTTTTATGTTTTACGACAGACGTTACCTACTGAATTTCAAATGTAACGATATTTGCAATGCAATTACATAATAAAAATATTTTTGTAGCTAAAATTTAATGTTTAATTATATTGGCGATATTTGGCGATATTCGACAAGTCATTTGGCGAGGAGGCTGAAAATAAATCTGACAACACTGCTTCTGAGTGTTTATGGAGTTGCCAAGCCAAATTGTTGTAATTTTTTTCTTAGCAAATTAAGAGAGAAAGAGAAATCATGGCTTTATGATTGGCTAATATTCTTAACTGTTTTTAACTATCTTAGACACAAAAATGTAGAAGAAAAAATACATTCTGCACTGCTCCTTTTGTCAATCTATCTAACAAAAAAAAAATCAAGCGAACACGTTGAGTTTAAGTCAGTTAAAATGGTTCTTAACTTTTTTCATTTGCCTATTTATATATAGATTACTCAGTATATACTCAGTTACTGGATTTTACTGGAAAGTACTCAAACGCACCTATTATATCAGATATTATAATATTGTTTTCATAATATATATTTAGAAAACAATATTATGATATCAAGTGTCAAAACCGCACACATACATAAGTACGTCAAGAGAATTTTGTGTATTAAAGTGAAAATTTATGTTTTTGGACAAAAATAATGCGGAAATGTTTTAATTATACATGATGTATCAAGGAAATTCCAAAATTTTTGTGAAACACACATTACTATTACAATAAACGAAGATGTTTACTGTACGGCTGCATGATAATTATGAAATATTATGATATTTACAATAGTACGTTGTCCCCTATATAGATATTAATATTAATATAAATATATTTTTCTCCTTATTCTGCCGACGTTAATATCAGGTATAGACGCTATGTAATATGATTCTCTCTGCTATGAAATTTGACGTTTGCTGATAGAAATATATTTGATATTATATCAGGTATAGACGCTATGTAAGTTATGGTTTGAAAAAAAAACAAACCATAGCAACCTTGTTATATTTGTAAATTTTTAAAAAAATTATTTTTGATTTATAGCAACAAAGTACATGTGGTTATTGCTGTTGTAATATTTGTTGTAGAAATGCTGGTACCTGATTGATGTGCCCTAGAAGATTTCGAAGAAATAACCGAAAGTCTAGCAAGTTATACTATGTTCACATGGACAGCAATTATCGAGGTTCGCTCTCCCATTCACGGTCCGTTATCGAATCTTGATTGAATCAACCAAGGCCTATTTATCAGGTCAATACAATCGTCATGATGATATGCTGTGTTTTCGTGTTTAAGCTGTCAAAAGTTGTTTGCACCATATACTTTAGTTCATGTTTGTGTGTGTTTCTGACAACTTAGACACAAAGTTGTTTTTTGTATTGCTGTGTTTTTGTAGAGTTTCAAAGACCTAATAAATAGACCTTGGAATCAACATGGTTCGCCATCAGCGATTATATTTTTATAACAAAAACGCACTATTCCCCTTCTCCAAACGCGCTAGAACGCGCTAAGTTACAGCATTGTAAACTATTTACAGCCAAAATGCACTACTTTCCGACGCGCTAAATTAGATTTTAATAGAAGTTGATGTATGTTATTTTATGATTTTCATTAATGACAACGTATGTTATTTATTTCTCATTTCGCGCTTATAATAACAAATTGTTATATTTTTAATGCTTTTTAGAGAGTTCTAGGAAATTTTTTAAAAATATGGACGCATGTACATAATTTTTTTCTAAAAGAAACAACACAACTTCCACCTTTTTTTAAGATAACCTTGAAAAATAACTTTTTTACTCTATTGAAAGAATTTGATTTTGGGCATTCGTGTTATTAAATACAATGAATTTTTTTAGTAGCTCTTTCAGATTTTACAATATGGCTTCTTCGAAATTATATCCAAAATAACTAAAATCATTTAATACCGAATCAGAATCGCCTTCCAAATATTCGAAATCCTTAGTTTTTCTTTTAATTTTACTTGTCAAACTTTGTAAAATACGTTTTTAATTCTAACCACATTTGAGCTGCATCATTAACTAATTCAAAATTTTTTATCAGATTTTTGGATACTAGAAAATATTGAAATATATACAAAAAAAAACAATGTGAGTCCGATCACAAGAGAGATGTGTAAACATCTAGTAATGAACAATTTTTTTTAAGTTGGAAGTACTTATGCTTTTAGTATATTTCTTTAAATTAATCAATGAAAAGTATCAGAGCTTTCAATATTGTAAATACACAGGAATTTGCTGATTTTTGGTTTGTTTTATTTAACTTATTTGGTTAGTAAATGGGCCCACTGCAGTATATGTATATGTACTGCATTAAAAATTGCAGTAAGCAGTAAATTCACTGATTACTGAAAAAATTCAGTAAATTTTTACTGATAATGAAATTTAATTTGCATTACAAGTAAAATCGTAGGGCCGTATTCATAATAAAATTGTAGCAAGTGGAAAACCCTTTTTATTAAAATTTTTTAATTTTTGTATGAAAAAATTTAACCACTAAGTAGAATTTCATTATGTATGCGGGCATTACTGATTACTGAAAATTCAATGCACCTCATCATATAATAAATCATTTAGGCACTTTATAAAAATTGTAGAAAACATTTTTAGTAATCAGTAAAAATTTACAAGTTAAAAAATTATTTTTACTGAAATTTTAGTAGTACTGCAAGGTGCCCATCTACGGTAAATGCCTTTACTTTTACTTTTTAATTTTTAATTCCTGTTGTTCATCGTTTAGTTGTTGCTGTTCTTGTTGTTGTGTACGCATTGCAATTAAAATAAAGCAATTATCAAGTTAAATAAAACAAACAAAAAACAGCAAATTCCTATGTATTTACAATATTTTAAATAAGTTTGTGTTGCTTCTTTCAAACACTTATACACTCATACTTCATAATGCGGTCTGATGATGATCTTACCCAAAATTTGTGATTATATTGTGAAAAAGATTTTTACCCCCTAGCGTACAGATGTTTACACATCAATAAGATATATAAATTTTTGACTCTGTATGGAAAACTGCATGCATAGTAGTGGAATTATTAGTTGTGTGGGTTTGTGGAGAATTGCTCATATGCAAGTGGAAAACGTCAAATAAAAATTTTGATAATTCATGCGACTGTGAGTTTGCAAAATTTTTATTAAAATCTCCATCGATAATAATTGTCATGAGATGGAGATTGTTACCCAATTGTCGTGCACCAGCTTCAGTGTAAGGCAACAGTACGTTATGAAGATATGTTATAATGTATTATTATAAATGATTTATAAAGACTGCTATATATCTTTTAAACAAATATTTGACATTTAAAACGTTCTTTTATTTAAAAGTTTATACTTAGTTTGTTTATTTTATATTTTTCAACTTTTTAACCAAATTATCCCCACTGGCAACACTATTACACTTCACAAGCAATTTCTATTAAAATTAATTAATAATTGCTCCTGAAGGTGTGCTTTAAAATTCGATCACTAGTGGCATGCAATTGTTGTATACGTATTATTAACGAAAAATTGTTCGAAATAGTCGAATCCTTTGCCATTTGCTTGACTGTTTACACATGCAATTGCAAGTTCATTTTAAAAATGTCGGCGAAGAGAACATTTGTATATTTCTCAAGTAAAAAAAATTGCTCCCATTCACGGTTGCCAGAAATGCAGATTTATCTGGATTTTGCAGATTTTTACCCTCCAAAAACACGAAATCCAGATTTGAAGATTTTTGGGCTAAAAACGCAGATTTTTCAACTCCAATTATAGTGCAATTTTTTTACATTTTTCCTAATACTGCTACTACTTCTTGTTTCTTTTATGTGTGACTGACTCATAGTTTAGAGAGTTAAAATTTTTAGGAAACATCGTAGAGTAGATATCATTTTATCTTCAAGTAAACTTTGCGTGTGGAAAATTTTCTGCTTTTTCTCATCAGTATACTTCAACCAGTGCGGCAGCTAATTGTAAAAAGGTAATGAGAAATTAAAAATTTGTTCAAAATCAAAGATGTTAGCTTGTAAAGATTTTTGCTTGAAGCTTTTAAGCTTATTCTGCCGTATTCGTAAAAAAATAGTTTTAGTTTACGAACGCTTTACAAAACAAATTTTTCTTTGTTAAACGTTTTGTAACAGAAAATAATATTTATGAATATTACCTATTACGAATATTACCTATTTTGTTCTATTACGCTTGTGTACGTAATTCTTTTGATAGTCATTCTATAAAAATATATATGTTGTACATGTACATCCATATTTATGTAATTTTTTTTAAATAAAATACAAAAAAAAGTTGTTTAAAAAATTGCTTTGAAGATTTTTTGAAGATTTTAAAAATAAAATGCAGATTTTTTCATGAAAAATTGTTGAATTTTGCAGATTTTATCCTTAGAAATTCTGGCAACACTGCCTCCGTGATAAACATCGACCAGTTCCTTACTGTAACTTTTCCCTACTTCATCTCCTACCGTACTAAATGTCCTTTAATTCCTATACTGGAATTCTTCTATAATTTATTTACTACCGCAGCAAAACTACCGTAGTAAATACCCTTTAATTCTCCTACTGAAATTGTCCTATCATTTATTTACTACCGCGGTAAAACCACCGTAGTAAATACCCTTTAATTCCTCTACTGAAATTGTCCTATCATTTATTTACTACCGCGGTAAAATCACCGTACTAAATACCCCTTGATTCCTCCACTGGAATTGTCCTATCACTTATATAATAATGCGGTAAAACCACAACAGTAAATATCTCCGATTTCCTACACTAGACTCTTCTACAATTGATTTACTACTGCGTAAAACCACCGTAGTAAGTCTTTACTAATTCCTAATAGTTTATTACCGCGGTAAAACCACTGTAACAAACAGATACCTTACCCAAACACAGATCACACCAAACAGACCTTCTTTCATGTGCGAGCACTTCTTTTATACTTTTTGCTGGCTGCACTGCTTTACTGTCACATTCGTTGATCTCTCTGCTTAGTGCTGACCATGATGCAATTATACTAGCTACATGCACGACTACAACAAAATTACAACACCAAAAAACACATGTATTTTGTTGGTATAACAATTACAGGGTAACTAAAGTACTATTGCAGACGCGGCATTCCTGCATGAATGCAAACAAAGTTTGACAATTATCTGCAATGTATACAGTAACAGGCTGGGCTTGTGCATGTACCTGTTATAATTGTATCATGAACAAGAGAAAATGTGTGCTTTGTGAAATGAACAAGAGAACATATTTACAAAATTAAATGATAGAATTTGTTGTGTTGAAGAAAAAACCGAATGTAAGAAAGATTATTTGGATTATTTGGATCATTCCACTCATGGTAAAATTATAACAGGTACATGCCCAGCCTGTTAATGTATACAATGCAGTTAGTTGTCAAACTTTGTTTACAAGCTACAAAAATGTTAGTGCATGTATATAAATAAAACGATTAGAGTGTTGCCAATGAATTTACACATGGATGTGTCTCCGATTACACATTGAAGAAAATTGCACTACACATCTTTTGAGTAGGTTAAAATGAAAACAAAAATAAATAAAAATAGAACACAAAGTAACATGAATGTAATTACGTGGCCTGCACATGAGAGTAATTGCACACTCTGCGTAATTACACACATATTGGCAACACTGAATGACCTTAATCATTTAGTTACCCTGTAGTTGTTATTTTTAAAAACAAAGGGAATGTGTTTCTGACCATTATTCGTTTTTTTATACCAACAAAATGTATTTCCTTTTTGGCGTTGCAATTTTATTGTAGTCGTGCATGTACCTAGTATAATTTTACCATGATTCCACTATAACGTACAGACAAACTCAACTTTTTGTGGGCACTTACATATATCGCACATAGTTCTTAAATGGTAGCACAGTTATATAATTTTTTCTGTTATTTACTAGACTGCATATTAGTCCTCAATCTTACATAGCAAGTTTTTCAATGATTTAAGAATTAATGAAGAAAAAAGTAAAATATTCTACTTTAATTATTATTTTTCGAACTGTATTTGTTTCTATATTCTTATGAATTGAATAGGCTAAAGTTCGTAACGCTTTTTGAGCCAAATTACATGTGATAATTATTAATGAACAAATGACATCAAAGTTAGTTGTAAATATTCTGACAACAACACATAGTTGAACGGAACAGCCAGCCGTTTTCGAAGGCCACTAAACCTTCCTCATCAGCGTTCTTCTGTGTTTTTGGTCCACTGTGTGTGGTGTCAGTTGATGTAGATGTCTGCCTTATATACGTAACTTTATTGCAAATGGAATATGTGAATTGGTTTGATTCATTGCATTTCAATTTGCTAATGTGTTTCGTAATGTATACGCAAGTTACCATCTATATATATATACCATCTTCTGTATATATTACCATCTTCTATATATATTACAACAGTCTTACCATTGTCGTTTTGTTCCTTACTAACTATACACATGTTTGTTAATTTGCTTATTTTTGTTCTACTTAAGACAAACTTTTTTGGTTTGTTACTATTAAGTATATTTTTATTTTTAATTTTTGCCAAAAGCCAATGACTATTAATTAGTTAATTTAATTTAATTATTATTTTTCGAACTGTATTTGTTTCTATATTCTTATGAATTGAATAGGCTAAAGTTCGTAACGCTTTTTAAGCCAAATTACATGTGATAATTATTAATGAACAAATAACATCCAAGTTAGTTGTAGATATTCTGACAACAACACATAGTTGAACGGAACAGCCAGCCGTTTTCGAAGGCCACTAAACCTTCCTCATCAGCGTTCTTCTGTGTTTTTGGTCCACTGTGTGTGGTGTCAGTTGATGTAGATGTCTGCCTTATATACGTAACTTTATTGCAAATGGAATATGTGAATTGGTTTGATTCAGTGCATTTCAATTTGCTAATGTGTTTCGTAATGTATACGCAAGTTACCATCTATATATATATACCATCTTCTATATATATTACCATCTTCTATATATATTACAACAGTCTTACCATTGTCGTTTTGTTCCTTACTAACTATACACATGTTTGTTAATTTGCTTATTTTTGTTCTACTTAAGACAAACTTTTTTGGTTTGTTACTATTAAGTATATTTTTATTTCTAATTTTTGCCACAAGCCAATGACTATTAATTAGTTAATTTAATTAATTTATTATTATTTTTCGAACTGTATTTGTTTCTATATTCTTATGAATTGAATAGGCTAAAGTTCGTAACGCTTTTTAAGCCAAATTACATGTGATAATTATTAATGAACAAATAACATCAAAGTTAGTTGTAGATATTCTGACAACAACACATAGTTGAACGGAACAGCCAGCCGTTTTCGAAGGCCACTAAACCTTCCTCATCAGCGTTCTTCTGTGTTTTTTTTTCGCAACTTTTATTCATTAGTTATACCACATAACGGTTTTTAATGCTGATTAAGGACGATTGCTGCAAGTTACTTATTTGCCCTGATCTGAAGAACTTAAAAAAAGCAATTCTTGAGGGTGGAAATTCCAACCCCTCCCCCCAAAAAAAACACAGAATATCCTCTCTACGCACATATTAATCCCTGAGGCTTTTAATTCGCTTGCATATTATTATAGTTTCACTACTGATTATGTTCAGATCTTCCTTACGCTATTCGCGAAATTTTCACATACGTCTAGCAGGGCTGCCAGAAGCTTTGCAAAGAAAATCATCATTTGTCGGAAAGAAAATCATATTTTGAAGACAAAAATCATCACTAGTCCAATTTTTTTAATAAAAAATTTAACAACAATTCACATATTTACAGTGGACAAAAAAAATTTCGACATACTTCAACGTTATTGTTTTCATCAATAAAAAACTATTTACTGTCTGATTTTACAAAAAGAGCTTAGAAAGCATTTTATTGAAGAACTTTGTATTTAATAAAAAAAATTTAATGACCTTATTTTTTTATAAGTAATATAAAAATTTCTTTACAAAAATAGTTAAGAAATTCAAACAAAAAAGTGTTCGACATTGCTAATATTCTTATCATATAAAATATGCACAGTTGTTTTAGAGGCAAATTGCTTTTCCTTGGCGACGAATGACTTCTGTTAAACGATTTGGTATAGATTTGTCAAAGATTTGAGTATATTCCGGACCGATTTTTCGTCACTTCTCTGAAATGACTTTTTTCTCTTTAATTTTGCTTGTAAAGTCACGTTTTCTTATTCTTGTTTTTTTTTTCAAATGACCCCAGAGGAGGAGGGAGAGTTGTGCTCTCTCTCCCTTACTGACCTGTTTCCACGTAGAAGAATATTTTCGCTGGGACTAAAATGGTTTCTTTATAGATATATAGCTATTGATACCCTATAAGCACTCAAAAAAATAAAATTCAAGCACTTGAAATTTAACTGGAAACAAAGTTGAACTCAAGCATTTTGCCAAGTAATATTCAAGTTTGAAAATATTTTAAAATAAAAAATCAGACACAATACATACATATGTGTTCAACCCTCGTCAAATATGTAATTAATTTTTTAATAAAATTTAAATAGTGATAAAAAATATCAAAGATAAATAAAAAAGTGAATTATGTATTAGAAAACAAATGTGTAAAAACGTGAAAACAATAGTGAAGGTAGATATGCAGAAAATTATTATAAGAAAACTTGTCGATTGCATTTTCCTTTTTATTTTAAAATTATTGTTCTTGAATATTAAAATATACTTGAATTCAATTGTAATACAAGGTTGAATTATAGTATAATTCAAGGCTTGAATTGAAATGAATTGTTCGAATTGAGTTCAGGTTTACATTTCACTGGAAAATGCTATTGAAATAAGGTGTAAATCAAGCATAATTCAACCCTTGACAATTGAATATGTGACTTGAATAACAATTGTTTTACATTTGATTTCAAGCAAAATTGCTTATTGGGTAAACATTGTTGAACAACGAAGAAAATTGTACATGTTTTGAAAGTAAAAATCATAATTTTCAAAATTAAAAATCATCATTCGAGAAAAAAATCTTGTAATCATATTAACATAGATCCGAAAATCATCAAAAATATGATAAAATCATCATTCTTGCAGCACTGACGTCTAGAGCTGGTTGAGGGTTGTTCGCTACTCATATTTGTGTTATTTAAAAATGGAAAGCAGTAATCAGTTTACATTAATAAAATCGAAGGGTATTATTTTTCTTATATCTCTTTTTAATCCCTACGGATGACCTACTGTTACACTACCTACCTTAATATAGAAAGGCCCTAACTAATTTTTTTTAATTCGAGTTTTTTGTTTTGATATAGGTAGATGTTCCTCGATTTCAAAAAAATAATGAGTTAGGGCCATTCTATATATGGGTAACAAAACAAAATATAATTTCTTGAAATAGAAAGATACCTGAAATAATTTGGAAATAAATATAAGTAATAGGCTTAATTACTAGAGTCGTATTTCAACTTCGACTATTTTGTACCAGATCAAAGAAAAAATATTGCAATGTTCCTTAGGGTCATTTTCACAACTTGCCTTTAGTTAAAGGTAGAACTTTGTCTGCCCGATAAATGGCTTTCCTTTACAAAACCTTCATTTATTATTTTTCTATTCATTAAATATTATTATTATTAGTAGTAGTGAACCGGGGATCCGGGCGCCGATTAAAATTTGAAATTTGGGTAATTAAAATTGTAAAATTTTAAAATTCTTGAAAATTTACGAAATTTGATACCTACGAGGGTGGTTCAATAAGTCCGTCCAATTTTTTGTTTACATAAGGAGTTTTTTGTTTACATAAGGAGTTTTGTTTGTTTACTACATACGGAGGGTGGTTCAATAAGTCCGGTTTTTTATGACCGTGGGAATTTGTATGTGTGTATATTTGTGGGGATACGTTGAGTGGGTTCATAGGTTGGAGGTTTTTCTTTTTTGTAATGTATATATATATATATATATATATATATATATGACGACGGGAAAATCACGAAATGATTTTTCCTAATACTAGTGGGGGTGAAATAGTGAACATTTATTTTTCCTAATGCCGACGGCAATACATGATTATTTTTCCTAATTCCTACGGCAATACATGATTATTTCTCCTAATGCCTACGGCAATACATGATTATTATTTTTTTCAAATGCTGACGGCAAAACATGATTATTATTTTTTCAAATGCCGACGGCAATTCATGATTATTATTTTCTAATACCAAAGGGAAAATTGCCAGTGTTGCCAGACTGTAGAAATTTGTTATCGTAATACTATATCAGTAATATCAGAGAAAATAGATTTGATGACTACTAGGCGATTCTCATATGAATCGTGTGTATGTGTGATTTCCTCACGCTAATAAATTGTTTATAAATAAAATAATTAAATAAATTAAATTAATTTATATAATTATTTTATTTATGTGTTCACATGTATGTAAACCCCCTAATACTTGTGTGTGGGGGGTCCAGCTTGGTTGTCGCTGGTAATTTAATATTTTGTGTATTTGTTTAAGAAATATGTATGTATGTATATGTATGTATGTGTGTATGTATGAATGTGCGATCGTGGGTACTTGTGCGTGGAATATTTTGTAGAATACATATATATTTTGCAACGTAATCATTTTCTTTGTCTACGATTATTTTAAAGCAGCAAACTAAGTACACTCATCAGCAGAGAAACAAAAATCAAGCATTTGCAAGTAAGCAAAAAAGTTAACTTCTCCGCCTGCCTACTTCCTTCTCTCTCCTTTATGTAGTTTGTATTTAAAATAAGAAAACACTTGTATATTATTTTATTTTTTATACATTTACAGCCGTATTCATAAAAAAGTAGATTGAGGTTTAAAAAGCGTATTAGTTAATAAACATTTTAAGGCTAAATAAGGATTTTTAAATATTGGTATTCATAATCAGTATTTTAACTAAAAATCAATTAACTTGACTTTCTATAAATATCGTGGCAACCCTGTATTCTTTATTTGTCACTTGCATCTTAGTTCTGCACAACAGCGATTATTAATTCACAAGGTACTCGTGTTTATAATTGTTTGTTTGTCGGTTTTCAGAGAAATATTGTTTTTATAAAACAAAAAATGTGTTCCAACTTGTATTTATTAAGAAATGAAAGCAGTTCACAACGAATCTTACTAAAAAGTGCTTTTTATATAAATCTTTTTATTGCAAATTAAGAAGCACTAGAATAACGAGTTTTATTTTATTTGTTTTGAGTGTTTATAAATCACTAGTTAATTTTCTATAATTATTATTATTTTTGTTAACACATAAAGTTAGAAACATAGACTAACAACTAGACGCGACACGGGCGAATTCAGTCGATTTCAACCGTATAAATGTTGCGATAGGGATGGCAACATTGGAGAATTTTTCTATACTTCTCTCTATCGCACTAAGTATACGGTTTTGACGTTTATAAAATTTAGTGTTTACAAAAAATAAAATTTCTTCGCAGGATTTGGTGCAAAGTGGTGAAAAAGTGTTATTGCGCCAAAATCCTGCCCAAACTTGGTAATTTGTGGACAAAAATTGATAGTTTATTTTGTCCACATATTACCAACAGTGAGAAAAGCGCACAAAACAAGAGTGATGGCGAGAAAAACATAATTAATGGGAGCATCACTCAACGCATTTAGAAATGTAAGTATTTATTTATAATGTTAGTTATTTATACAAGTTTTAACGATGTATTATTGTTTTTCCAGGAGCCACAGATGTACAATTTGTTGTCCTGTTGAAGCTGCATTTGTTCCTGAAAGAGCCAACTGTGTAAGTAATTTATATGACTACTTTGCGCCAAGTGAATTATTTAAAGTGAATTGTAGTGTGGAATTTTGTACATTGGAAGGGACAATGTACAATAAGATTAGAAGAAGCTAAGTAATGTAAACAAGACGGGTAATGTGTACATGTAAAGTGAATTGAAAGTGTGGAATTTTGTATATTGGTTCCTGTCCAATGATGTTCCTGTCCAATGTACACATTATTTGGTTAACATGTCGCGGTGAAATTAAGTGCTTGGAACAATTGGATTCCAAATTTAGTAACTAGTTTTTATGACCAATGTGTACATATAAGTGAACTGTCTTAGTGGAATCTTGTACATTGGAAGGGTCAATCATGTTCTTGTCCAATGTTCAATGACACAGGTTAATAAACCGCAAAAAAGTGAAGTGTTTGGATCAATTGAAATCCAAATGTGTTCGCCTTGTGTTCTTGTTTTAATTACTTGGCAGAAATAAGACTAATGTGTGCCTATAAAGTGAATTGGCAATGTGGAATTTTGTACATTGGAACGGACGATGATGGCCTTGTCCAATATACAATAACACCAGTTTGTAAGTAGCTAGAAAAACAAGTTTTCCAATCAATTGGAACTCAAATGTGTTAATTTTGTGTCCTGCTTTACAAGTACTTGAGACAAAAAAAGCAATTTTCATTAAATTAAAAACCCTTTTACGGGTTACAGAAATCTTGTTGAATTTAAAACTTGTTTCAAAAATACTTTGTTTATAATTTATGTTTTAGGAAAAATATTTGTTCTTTGCTTTTAATGCTTTTTCAAATATTTTACATTGTTTTTAGTTTTAGAAGAATTTACTCAAGTAAACCTAAATAAACTCATCACTTTTATATATAAAAAACCTGCCTGATAATTCAAATAACAATAAATCTTTATAAAAAAGATTCAACTTTTGTTTTATAGATATATAACCTTAGTTCTATAAATAAAAAGCCCTTAAAAAAAATAAAATTTTTTTAAAACAAAATACAATTTTAATAATTCTATTTTTTTAATTTTTATTTCATTTACATATACATATGAACGGCAAGAAACCTGGAAGAAACTAAACGAAATGTCGCTGCTACAAAACCCATTCGACGCCTAAGAACTAAACTGGAAAAAAACTAGGACGAATGTTTGAAAGGAAAACAACTTTAGGCTTTGGTTGCATAAGTAAAAGTATTTTTATTTCAAGATATTTAACAAAATTAATTAATTACATTAGTAAATATTTATATTTTGGTTTTGTTTACAATGTGTGTAGTGGAGTTCTTTTTGTAACAATTTCAAATGATTAAAAATTATATATTTATGCAGTTACTAAAAAAATTTTAAAATAAAAATAAGAAAACAATTCCAAAATTTTATTTATTTTTTTTTTAAGATTTAATTTCTGCAAATTGAGGTTAGTATACGCTCAAGAAACGAAGACCTTTTTTGATTTGGATCTCCTATTAAAATAACTTATTTCTATACTGAATATTATTTCAAGTTAATACCAAAGTTAAAAAAATCGTTTATTTTTATAAAAAAAGTTATTACTTTGAGTCTAAGATATGTTTAATAACACAATTCTACGATTGTTCCACTCTTAAGAAATTGGTAAGCAATTCGGATAGGTATAAGGTACTAAGATTCAGAAAAAATATTAAAAATGTTCAATATAAAATTACTTTAATGCAAAAAACAACTCTTAAATTGGATCTACAGTGGACCTTTAAAATTTCAGTACACCTTCCAAGTTTTTAATAATGCTAATAACTATCATAATTAGCTTAATCGAATCAGATCTTTTTGTATCAGAACTTTTTAGAAAGAAAAGAGATTTATAAAATAGTGCAGTCATAGCTATAAAAAAGGAGTGTGTACGTAAACTTTTTTACATTATTTATGATTATAACTATTTTATAAATATCCCTTTCTTTCTAAAAAACTACTGACACAAAAAAACATGATTCGACTAAGCTAATTATGAGTATGATTAAAAATTGGAATAGATCCACTGTATAACTGATAAAATAAATAAACTAATCAAATTCACTTTTGCGATGTAACTTTCTTTAATGATGTGTGCACCTGTAAGAAAACAAGTTAATTAATAAATGCACATTCATATATATTAAAATAAAAAAATAACTTTACCTCGAAAAAGTTTCTCAAAGTTATAGCATGTAATGATGTTATTAAATTTCTAATTTCTTTATTTATGGGAGCCGTCTGATCCTTGTTCATCATGGTGTTGGGGCATAATAAAGGTGGATTGTGGCTGGAATAGCGCCCCGTGCATAGTATAATGGCTTTTTGGGCGGAAATGCTTTTCTTTGCTTCTTTTAATATTAGCGAGAGCACCCAAACTTTCTTTCTGCAATAGTTCCTTTTGAATCATCTTTCCAAGCTGTTTTAGCAGCTGGTAAAGGAGGGCCAGCCAAAGAAAAAAATTTCTGCAATAGTTTCTTGGTCAGCTAATATTTCAGGCAACATACCATTGATCTTAATAGCCAGAAATGGATGCATATGTCTGATTATTGGGTTTAAATGTTCGACCAGTATTTTTTTCTGGCCTTGTTGCATTTACCAACAAAGAGGCCTAACGATTTTCTAGAATAAACGCTGACAATTAATATTTAAAATACTGAAATATTGTAGAGTATTACTCATTTGTGTAGGCACTTACAGATCAGAAAAAGGTGGCCGGGTACATTAGGCGTGGAAGCACGCATGCAATTTTATTTGGTAGCACGCCTACATTCCTATTTGGTAGCACGCTCTTGAGTAGCACCAGCTGTTAAAGGTGGTCCGGCCAAAGTAATATATGGTGCTGGAATAGTTTGCTGGCCAGTTATACCACAAGCGTCCATGCACAGCACAGTGAATGGCTTTATTTTCCAAATTTCATAAAAAACAAACAATTCCAGAGCGATGCATTGGCAGATATCATTGAGAACACGTAATACGAATAGGTTTAACACCGATTACATTAATATTTATTGTATTTAAAGTATATTAAGCATAAAAAAATAGTTTTAAATTAAATTTATTTTGTGGCAATGAAAACTCATGGAATTGTTTTTGCAAATATTTTAACTTTTTCATGTTATTTAGGTCGCAATTTATAATTACTAGCTGACGAACACCACTGTGCTTTACTTAAAAAGTTTAAAACACAAAAATCACCGCTCTTTTATGCAAATATTTAAATTTTATTAAAAATACGTGTAAAATAATTCACTTTTGCAAAATTTAATTTTGTAGTTTTTCACAATCATATGTTTACAAATGCTATGTATAGCCATTGCTTTTTATACATGCAAAAAGCATATTTTTTTCTCCTTTCTGCCATTTATCCATCAGCTGATACGACGATTTCGCTTAACTCAGAAGTGAGTTAATATTCTGTGGTTAGAAAATAATGACTGAGAATGGAAAGTGAATCGCTCCTTTTCTTTTAAATATTATTTTGGAGTCCATTTAATATTTCGGCAATAGTTTCTATAAAATAATTAAATTGTTTTTCTAAACAACACTGACATATACATATGTAAGTACATACATACATACACACAAGCAAAGCAAAATTACAACAACAACATCTTAAAATTGGTTTAAACATGGGGGTTGTCAATTTTAAAATTTGCTGATTTACGCAAGGTTTAAAAAACGTTTTTTAAGCTAAAAATCTATTATGAATACAATTTTAGCAGATATTGCTTAAACAACTTATGAAATGCTGTTTAAAAATTTTATGAATACGGCTGTTATTGTTTAAAATTGTATAAAATTTTATAATATTACATACATTTATATATTAAAAAGTGAAAAAGGTTAATTAAAACAAGACATTTCTTTTGTTAGGTTAGGTTAGGAAGGGTGGTGCCTACCGCACCTCCACTCGGAGACCCAACTGGGTCCATTGTAATTCCCTTCTATTGCCCATTACTGGTAATATTTACCCCTCCCATTTTTAGCCAGACCCTATTATCCGTCATTAAGCCATCGAATCCCCATGATGAAGCACCTGATATCCTCTAGTTTACACTTCCCGACATCAGTGATGCCTTCATGGAAACGTCTGTTCAGCCTATGACGTTGCAGCTTCGGGCAGTGACAGACAATATGTTCAATGGTTTTTGGTTCCTCTTCATCCCCGCACATCCTACAAAAATCTGGAGTACCAATTTCCCACATGCTGGTTCTTGCTCTGACCGAGCAGTGACCTGTCAACGCGCCTATCATGATTCGCATCGCCTTCCTATTCATGTCCAGTAGTAGTTTAGATCTTCCTGAGTCTAGTTTTGGCCAAAAACCTCTCGAGACCCTACAATCCTCCCTACTACGCCATGAACTGTTGGTCCTGCTTTCCACCCAATTACTGAGTTCTTTATAGTAATGATCTATCGTTAATTTCACCGATCTGTAAGACATTCCCTCGTCTAACGCTGATCCTATTCTTGCCAGCTCATCGGCAATTTCATTGCCCTCAACACTGCTGTGTAACTATAGTCTAACACTATAGTTATCCATAAGCAAGTTGAGGGCTTTTCTACAGTCACTAACAAGCTTCGATTTGACATTGTGTCCTTTCAAAGCTTTTAGCGCTGCCTGGCTGTCGACGTAGAAGGTTATCTTTTCACCTTCAGCCACATTCCCGGCCACCAGCTCCGTAGCCCTGATGATCGCCAAGATCTCAGCCTGGAAAACACTGCATTCATTCGGCAGTCTAAAAGAACTACGAATGTTCGTTCCCAAGATATAGACACCAGCGCCTGTGCCTTCCCCAATTTTTGACCCGTCTGTAAAGACTGCCCTACCCTCATACAGCCTATCGGAATTGACCCAATGGTCCCTATCCGGAATTACCATTAAGGGTGTCTTACCAAAATCGATCTCAGCGACCTTATAGTCCGTAAACCCTGGGATTACGGATTCCTGATCACCAAAACCGATCCTATTTAAGATCGATGTGTGACCTGATATTCCTGTCCTCACCAAACCTGTTTCTACGAGTCTAAGGAGACTTCTAGTCGCCGTCCCCACCACAAAGTCCTCGATAGGAAGTAGATGAAGAATGACGTCCAAGGCAGCCTGAGGTGTGCTCCTCTGAGCACCTGTGATGTCCATCGAAGCACATCTCTGAACCTTAGCTAACAATCTCCTGTGACTTTCCTTCTTCAATGCATCCCACCATACCACACAACCATAGGAGATAACCGGCCTGACAATCGATGTGTAAATCCAATTTAGTACCTTCGGTTGCAGACCCCAGTTCCTTCCTATGGAGTTCCTGCATGCGTAGTAGGCATTGAGTCCTTTCCTTAGCCTTTCCTGCGTGTTCATTTTCCAAGAAAGCTTGCTATCTAGGTAAACACCCAGCTATTTAGCCCCCTCTCCTAGTCTCAGCTCCACCCCTCCCATCCTGGGTAATACAAAACTTTCTATTTTGTATCTCCTGGTAAAGAGGACTAGCTCAGTTTTCTCTGTGTTGACTCCTAGTCCTTGACTGCTAGCCCAGGAGGACAGATCGCCCAACGCCGACTGCATGATTTCACTTATAACGGAAAGAAACTTTCCCGTTACCAGTAAAACCACGTCATCCGCATATGCAACTATCTTCCGTCCGCTCCTAGCAAAACGTATAAGAATTGCGTTCATCACCAACAACCACAATAGAGCTGACAAAACTCCTCCCTGTGGTGTACCTCTTGTCACTAACCTCCTCAGGCGTTCTCTTCCCATACCTGAGTTGATGATTCTGCTTTTAAGCATGATAATTATCTACTCCACTAGAAATCCGTGAACCCTAAGAGTTTCCAGTGACTCCCTAATAGCCTCTATACTTATGTTGTTAAAGGCTCCCTCAATATCTAAGAATGCAGCCAGTGTGTATTCCTTGTGCTGCAGTCCTTTCTCTATAACACCAACCACGTCATGAAGCGCACTCTCAACATATCTGCCCTTACGATAGGCATGTTGAGCGCCACTTATAACGTGGGTGTCAATTGTGTTCCTTAGATGCAGATCAATCAGTCGTTCTAATGTTTTCAAAAGAAACGACGAAAGACTTATTGGCCTGAAATCCTTCGGCTTTGAGTGGCTTGCATTACCCGCTTTGGGTATGAAGATGACCCTAACCTCTCTCCAGCCTTTCGTTATAAACCTCCTGCTTAAGCATATCTTAAAGATATGCACCAGAAACAGTTGTACGCGCTCTGGGACGTTCTGCAACATGGCTGGAAAAATACCATCTGGGCCCGGTGATTTATACGGTTCAAATGTATTTATTGCCCATATTGCTTTTTCCAACGTCACTATTTCGTCCACTGCTCTTTCTAATCCCGGTTCCGACCAGTAGTTAAAGTTAACCTCCGTCATTGTCTCTTCCCCTACTTCCCTACAGCCAGGAAAGTGAATGTCCATCAAAACAGAAAGTGTCTCAGAGCTGGATTCCGTCCATGTGCCATCCAATCTTTGAATATTTCCAGGAGCCCTAGGGTCCTTTGACAATACTCGCCGAAACCTCGATAACTCATTAACGGAATCAATCTCCTCACAGTATTTCCTCCATGAGGTCCTCTTCGCCCTTTTGAGATCAACCTTGTACTTATTATACAATACCTTATGATTGTCCCAGTCCTCACTCCTTCCTGTGAGTTTCGCCCTATTAAACAATCTTCTAATCGAGGACCTCAGATCTTTTAGATCCTTGGTCCACCACGAAGGCTGCTTTCTTTTACTCGAAAAAATCACTGGACATGACTGTTCGAAACAATCCCTACAAGTATTAGTGAAATATTCCACCTCCTCTTCCACTCCTGTTTGTGTATCCACACCCTGCGGAGCTTCCCTTGCCCTAATATCTATAATACCTTATAGGTATCCCAGTCAGTCCTTCTTGGATTCCTATATGGCTCACGCCTTTCCCCTGAAAAATTTAGACTGAATGATATCCTACTGTGGTCCGAAAACATACAGTCCTTATCTACCATCCAGTCCTCTACCAGGTTCCTATCTCTGTTAGTTAGTGTAATGTCTATAACCTCTGCTCTATCCCTATTCCTGAACGTGGGTATGTTACCCTTGTTGCAGATAAACATATTGCTAGAAGTTATAAAATCAAACACCACCTCACCTCTTTTGTTAATGTTGCGGCTCCCCCATTGACTATGATGCGCATTAGCGTCACAGCCGAGTACCAATGCAAGCCTTCTCGATCTTGCATACTCGGTCAGCTCCCGCACACCTGCCCACGGTGGATCAACAGCATCATAGGGCATATAGACCGATGCAAGCACAATCCCCTGCTTACCCCTGGCCCCTCCATTAACGACTGTAAGGTCTCCTTTACTGAAAGAATTAAATAAAGTTAATCCTTGCCCATCCCTTGCTAAAATGCAAGTTCTTACCTTATCCTCTGTGACAGGGACATATAATGTGTAGCCCGTGACTCCTAAGCCGCAACCCCTATTTTTATTAATCCAGGGTTCTTGGATAAGAGCCACGTCTACTCGCGACTTGTTGAGGTGTATTACTAGCTCGGCCGAGGCCGCCTCACTGTTTATCAGTGTTTATCTGCACCACCCGCAGCCTTCTTGAGACCATCTGATTTAGTAAATCTAAATCTGACAGTCCCCAAGCCGAACCTCACAACACCCCCCAACAACTGTAGTCTCTTTAGAGACTCCTGATCTACGGCAAACCGAAGATCTTTACCCGCGTTCTCTCTGCAATCCATTGAAGCCAAAGGCTTCCATTGGTTTCTCCTGAGAGGCGAGTTCTGCGCTTCCAGTAGCGACAGTATGGTTTCCATCGATCTAACGGGTGGTGGAAACCACGCTGTCACCACTGCCCGGAGAGGCAGATCTGAGGCTAAAATTACCTCCAACTTCGCCTCCGGGCGAAGGTTGCCATACCTGTCAACGACGGTTTTAAGGAAATCAAATGATTTCTTATTGCCGCAGTTAACAAGCTTGACACCCTTCTCCCAGTCCGTGCCATGGAATTTTAATTCCTCCTCTTTTTCTACCCCTGCTAGGCCAATTTCATCGATGAGCCTACCTTCCACCAGCTGCCACAGTTCAGGATTAATCCTCCCATCCGTATCATTCCTATCTATGACAGCCACCTAAATGTCACCTTCCTAGCTCGTCGACTTCTTCACTTTCTTTGAAGTGGAGGGTATGTCATCGCCAGATCTGACTCTCTTCGATGACTCCTTTCGGGGGTCCCTGAAAGACAGCTGGTTTGACAGCCCTCCCCTTACTACCTGGCTGTGCCTTGTCAGCCTCAGCCATCGAGGACCTGATGGCCTTGGCAAACAATGCACTGCCAGACTCCTTGTTTCTTATTTTGTTTTTGGAGCTGGATGTGCCCGTCGATACAGCCTCTACACCCTTGCGAGTTGTAGCCTGGACTCCATCCTTCTCCAAAGGAGATGATCTGCCCAGGAGAACACTAACAGGGCCATAAATTCTTTCGAATTTCTTAACGTCCTGCCTGTGTTTCCTGACCAGATGTCTCTCCTTTGCCGTATACAGTTTCGGATCTCTCTTGGCCATCTTATCCAGAAAGTCCAGAGATTTCCTACTTTTCCTATTTATTGATTTGGCTTTATCAAATTTTGTCCGACCATCCTTACCCATATATCCTGGCAAGGCGTCCTGTCGGACAATTTTGTTTGAGGAAGATGGATGCCCCTCCTTATCCACTGAGCCACTCTTCTGCTTAGGTCCAGAGTCTAAGAGATCCGCCCCTGAAGTCGGACGGCTAGTTGAAATCAGTGTGATTTCCCTCTTGTCGTCCAACCCCAGTGACAGATCCCCCAGCTTCTCACTGACCCCTGCAGCTGAGTTACCCAATGGAGCATTGAGTTTATCAACCTCCTCCATTTCTTTGAGTAACCGACTCTCCTGCGTGAGCAAATTTTCATGCACGAGAGTCAGCAACTCGTCTCCGCCCAACGTATCGTCCGTAAAGTCAACGTCATCGTCCTTAAGAATTTTTTTTAATTGAATTGTCTATTTTGTTCCCATGAGTATGCCAGTAAATAAGAGGACCATCCGCACAGTGACGGCGTGCGCGGACTAGGCAAATTGTCTACAACCAACCCGTGCCATGGGCGTTGGAGGAGGGTTACTGCTAGCGACTAATTTTGTTTATCCACTAAATTAGCCATTCAGATCATCGGCACAGCCCCCTACCACCTTGACCTGAAAAAGTGTTTCTGTGTTCTAGTACTATACGACAGTAAGCATAACTATGTACCAGACACTTGTTGTAACCGGACAACCTTTAGTATGCATGCCTTTATAGTTAATGCCCTTAATTCAAGCAATCACAGTGGTCCCTGAAGCAAGAACAGTAACCACAGCTTGCACTTAAGCCACCACATCACGACAAGAAAGTTATCCAGGTGGGGATTTTGTTACTAAAATAGCATTTTTTAATGCGCAAACACCAAATTTATGATAATTACAATAAAAATATTCTGGATACTTGATTTCCATTTGTTTAAAGTTGATGCAGCCTATATCCTCAACGTTAGAAATTTTTCGTCATAAAATTTTTTCCAACCATCGTCTTTTTTCTTCACCTTTTACATAAATTTTAGAACATCTTGCGTTGGCTTTTAAAATATTGCAAACGCTTTGAAATGAAACTGATCCAGCAGTCCAGCTTAGGTGATGATAGTTTTTCGTTAACCATTTTGCTTCTCTTTGCTTTTCTATTGATAAGCATTTGATATCAAATGGGGATTTTATAATGAAATTGTTATATTCATAATTGTTGAAAACAATCGCTACTTCTTTTGCGATAAAATCATTTGAATTACTTTTGAAACCTTGTACGTCTATAAAAATTATGTAGTTTTTCATATTACTCAATTTATAAGACTTTTCGAACTTGTCCTTTGATGGGTATATATTCTATTATACGATCATGAATAAGAATACAGTAAGCTGATGTCTTTACTGCAATATTAGTTCCTGTTTCAAATTCTATTTTTATATCAATCGGTCCATTATTGAGTGATCCATTTTGATAACTGACATCTACTACAATAATAGGAGCTTTGGTCTAAAACTCTGGTGCAGTTAGAAGCGGTTGAGATTCTTTCATATAGTAGCTTTGTTGAAATCTTAGATACATATCATATAGAATTGCATATCATTCATTTTTGAACTTTATGTTAAGTTCATCATATGGATATGAGACTGAATTTAAATGTACTTTCAAATTAGTCAAATCACAATGAACAAACTTATTTTCTTGTTAAAAAGCAATCAATACAAAACGAGGGCGTTCTCTATTTGCAGCCAGTTTAACATTCCAAATATGGCTAGTTCCTATGTTTAATTGTGGATTGACATGACAATCCCAACTGCGAAATGCCATAGGTATAGAAGCACCATTGTTAATAATTTTAATCATATTCAATTTGCTTAAGTCGGATAATTGTACATGTGGGATTCTCCATGAGATTAGTGAAATTGTAAGTTTAGCTTTTTTAGTAGAAACACTCGAGCGTACAAGATCTTCATCGTTCTTATTGCGCAAGAGTATCAATTCATGTTTTCCATTTAGTATAACTTTGTTGTAGTCTTCAGCGAATCCTAGAAGCATTTTAGAGGTACATATAAATTGAAAAATCCATTTACAAGAGTGACATCGTCAATTTTGTTCCATCCAGCATTTTGCGTCACGTGGATTTCTGTTGGTGACATAGCAACCAAATTTTTTATGGTGCTCCTAAATATCTTGTATGATCAATTTTAATTCCATTGCGCTAATAGCGAATTTCATCGAATAGATATGCCACAAAGTTTTTTTTAATATAAAGTTGTCCGAAGATGAAGAAGATTTAGAGTTATTATCATCAGCAACAAATCCTTCTACATAAATGTACCTCTCACTGTGTAGCACGTACAAATCTTGATTTTGTATTGAAATTCTAATTTCATCATTATTGTTGTAAGATTGTAAGTATGGTACATATGTATGATAATCCTTTTTGATTATATTCTCATCTGACAAAGGTTTATCTAAAACATCTATTATTGAACTCATTTTGTCTCCAATTTAAAATTCAAGGACTTTAGAAAATTTTTATTTGATGTTTTTAGTGCTTTTTGTTGTACTGGTCGCTTTAATGTTGTTGTTGTTCTTGTTGCTATATTTTTCAATGTATTTGTGTTGTATATTAGCATTATTTAGTTGGCCTTAAATGTATTCGTATTGTAATTTCCTCTTCTCGGAAATTAATTAAATCACCGTCTTGATCAACTACGCGCACCGCTAGTGAACTTATCTCTCTGGTGTTCACAGGTAAATAGATGAGATTTCTTGGAACCTCATCTATTTTATAGCCTGGAGGCACATTAGTCGGAAATTCATGAAGTGTATGCGATTTGAGTTATTCATATATGTATGTGTTAATAGCGATCCTACTTTCAACTCGCAAGAGATTTACTTTAAAAATGTTAACTGGAAGATCTGAATAATAATATTTGTTTGGTGTTAGGATTTTGCTATTGAATCCTAAAAGTTTTCCAATTGTATTGTCTTTATTAAAATATACAGGATCCTTGGAACTATTAACTTTAACTTGCATTGTATTGTTATTGGTTTCAATAAAAATCTTATTTGCTGGACAGAGTAGTTTCTATTGCTCTTCTATAAAATCAACTATGTCATTTAATTCGTAAGATCCAATTGGTATTTCAATTGTATGTTCTCCTATATGAAATATATTGTTGTAGGTGTCTACATTTGGAATACTGTTGTATGAATGAAAATCAGTTAGAGCACGCTCATATGCACCATGTAATTCAATAGGAGGGAAGTAACTAGCAGATAATTCTGATGAGTTAGTGTTATTGACATTATAATAGACTGATTACAATTAAATAAAGTTTAGTACACAGTATGGTTTATAAGCATAATTTACATATTTATTTCATTTTCTTATTTTAAAATTAACATTAGTTTCTTAATATTAATGCTATTATTGTTTTGCTATGATGTTGTTGTTGATTTAGTTTTTCTTCCAACTATAATATTTCATCTTTACTTATCCAAGAATTGTGTTGATTAGAAAATCGCAGCCATTTAACATACCTCCTTCCCTTTAATTTTAAGAACCTTTTGAACTAGATATGTATTTGGAAATCTGGTTTTTGAAAGTTCGTCAGTATAGAATCCACCTTTAATAGGATTACCAAGATAGTCTTCTAATATGTATGTTGCAGGATTTGTATTTTGAACTCTTGTAATTGTGAAAATTTTTGTAGTCCAATTTGGAGTATAACCCTTTTCAAATGTATGCTTATATTTGCTTATGCGTGCATGGTCTCCTACATTAAATTTTGACATTTTATACATTTTCAAATGACTGTATACTGTATTTAGCAGCTTTTCCTCATTTGTTGAGTTGACTTTAATTGGAGGCATTTTAATGGTACGATGAACTTTTCTATTGTAGGCATTAAGTAAATCTTTGTGTATTTTAGTATTGTGTAGTTCATGAACGAACTAGTTCAAATGAACGATTCAGTACTTTGAACTATGTGAACTGTTTTACGATCACTAGTTCAATTTTTGAACTAAGACACATAATGAACTAACACAGAAGTTATGAACTTACGGCACTATGTATAAGCAAAAATTGGCATGAAGTTAGCATAAGTGACGAAATTGAATTAGATGTTAACGAGTTCCTCCATACAATTTGACATTAAAAATGGTCGCATTACCTATTTTTAACCCACCTCTAAGTCCTAGCATGATTTTTAATGCGAAGTATAATGGCAAAACTCTTTAAGATCATGTTTAATTTTGCCACTTATGCTAACTTCATGCCAATTTTTGCTTATACATAGGGCCGTAAATGTTTTGAACGTTTTGCTTTACTGTTTGTGTGCTTTGCTTCTATACTCATCCATATGTATGTATGTATGCATGTATAGTTAGTTCCCTCTAGTCAGCCTAGAACAATATGTATCGAGGTCAACACTCTTTTTTCTAGCGACAATTGCACTAGTTGAAATGTCGACAACTTTCCTTTTATGCGCGAGTAGAGATACGTTAGAGACAACAGTTCTAGTGTATTTCTGGTGACATTGTTCATGAACGCGTCAATAGTTTGTTATTATTTTTTATTATGCTATGCAATAATGTTAAACACTTACGTACATATGTATGTATTTAAGTTTGTTGTCCCAACCCTTATAAAATTGTAGATGAGAGTCACTAAAATGTACTCGTGAATTTTTAGTTCAAATGTCTCCATATTGTCGTAAAAGAATACTGCTAAAGTCTACTGGTAGATTTTCAATGACAACCATATGTTATATGTCAATAGGCGATTACATTGGCTGCGGTACACCTATTCAGTTATACTATTGACAATGTCGCTAGTAAATCACTACAATTTTACTATTGACATCAAGCGAGAAATTATCGATATTGTAGACTAGAGCCCCTAAAATTTACTAGTGAATCGGTGGTGCCAATGTCTCGATGTGGTCCCAAAAGAACTACTTAGTCAGTATTGCTACAGTCTAGTGGTGGATTTTCAATGACAAGCTAATGTTAAATGTCAATAGATGATTACATTGGCTGGGGTACACCTGATCAGTAGTACTACTGACAATGTCACTAGTAAATCACTACTATTTCACTATTCGCATTTCCTGCAGGGTTCTTTTTATCGATGGCTACTACCACAAATGCAATAAACAAGAAAACACGAGGAAACACTTAAAAATATTTTAAATTTTAAAATATTTAAAGGTTTTCACACTAAATTGAGGGTGGCGTTGGCTGAAGTAGTTAGCACGTTGACTACAAAACCGAAGCTCCTGGGTTCAATCCCTGTATCCGACAGTCATTAAATAACAACACCACGCATTTTTCTGATGTGCATTAGTGTCCCTTTGTGTCAGTTGTTGTAGGAAAGTTCAAGTGATGAAGGCATAGTCACTGGTCACTGAACTATACCGACTTCAGCAGATACTAATCCTAATGTAACATCAGAGCGCCCTCCTTCGTTGTGTATCAAAATCATCGGCGAAGTAAAATAATCAATAAAATGGCTACAAGACACAGCTTCAAAAAATTAATACGCCCCATTTAACATCAGAGAGGCGCTGCAACACTGCATTATTAAAAACGTGCGAAAAGCGGAGTTGTAAAAGAATGAAGCTTTCCTCTATCTCTTCTTTCACCACCTGTCTTCTCTCTCACTATCCCTTTCCTAAAGAAGGTAACACCTAGTATTAGCAGTAGGCATTAATTGCCTGAGTGTTACTTCTCTTAAAAAAAATATATATATGTTTTATAAACTCATTATAAAGCAAATTTATTATTAATTAATTAGTTTTCGTAGTGTTTTAATCACAGAATCTGTGTTTTAAATTTTTCCAAAGACCACACAAACATACATATGCATGTAGAATCTTAGATGTAAAATCATTGAAATAAAAAGACCTAACCAATTCATTGAACTAAAAAGACCGATGGAACTAAATGAACGAACTAGTTCATTTATAAATAATGAACTAAAATGACCGGTCACTGAAATGAACTAAATGGCACAAATCTAGTGTATATCAATCCACTTATATGAACCATTATAGCTAAATTCTTTCCACATCATTCCCTTCAGTGTTCTATTAAATCGTTCTACTATTGATGCTTTCATAATGCTATATGTTGAGTAGTGATTAATGTTGTATTTATGCATTAATTTTTCAAAGTGTTTGTTGACAAATTCTTTACCATCATCTGTTTGTATGTTTTTTTTTGGTATTCGCTCCAATTCAAAAATATTTTCCATCGCGTTGGTTGTTTCGAGTGCAGTTTTTGTTTTTAGCGGTACTGCCCATGCAAATTTTGAGAATGTGTCAATTATAGTCAGCAAAAATCGATAATTTCTATTTTCTTTAGAATAGTTCCCCATTTCAACTAAATCAGCTTGCCAAAGATCATCTATTCCTTTCATTACAACTCTGCGACGCACAAAATGTTTTCGTGCTTGCTTATTCAGTTCGTTTACTAAATTTCTTTTTGAAGACATTAAGTTGTTTTTAGAGATTTTTTGAATAAGAAGCACTTTCAGCTATTGATACAAACATGTAATTTTCTAATCTATAAATTTTCTCATTAAGCTGTTTAATTTGTTCTTCAAAGGATGTTTTAATTTTTAGAATATCTTTTTAAATTTTATAATTTTCTTCTATATCTAATTTTATTTCACGATGTATATCCTCAATTTGCATTTGAATATTTTCTTGAATTATAGTATTGTCTTAAAGTATGCTAATATTTTCTCTTCTAGTTTTTCGATTTGAGTTTGCAGAAACAATTTATTGATAACATCGTTTTCCTCCACAGCTTTTACAACATTTTTGATCCTTTTGTTTTGGACATCAATGTTGTTGTTCGTATCCACAAAGAACCCCAGCAGTTTAGGTGAATTTTTCAAAGAAACTATGTTGCTAGTATCGGTTAAATAATGTCCAAATCTATCAACAGACATGCTTTATATACTTTATTAAAGTTAATGTATTATATTAGCTTCAATTAGTTCTTCAATAATTGATATATATTCTCGTTATTGTGATTAGTATGACCTGCAGCTTGTGATGGGAGCAGTAGTCGAAGTCGATCTACTAGCTCATTTGGATCATCCCAGTATATATAGTTAGGCTTATGGGTGTTAAATTCCATCATTGCATCACCTAAATAGCTACCTTTTGGCTTACATCCTGTTGATTCACTTAAATTCTTCTGGTTTTTCTCGTCAATAAATTTCTTAATAATATGTTTATATTTATATCCTCTAGTACCCTTAATTTGACCATCAGGTTTATAGTATCTTCTATATGCATTAGTAGTAATTAAAATCTTTTTATCGATTTCGAGTTCAAATTTATCATAATTCTTTGGTATTTTATGAAACATTAGAGAAAATATTCCTGGTGTTAAAGCCCATATTTGACCACCAACTTGTATTTTATCTTCATTAAGTTTAAGTTTACTATCACCAAATTTCCATTCATTATTGAAATCTTTATGTGGACCATAGTTTATATCTAATTCATTTCTTCCTTCCAAGACTGATAAATCAGTATAAGTATCTTCTGTATTGAAAGTTTAATTCATTATCTTTGCTAATCATCAAAAATCCATATTTATCCTTCTAACACTCTCGACAAATTTTACGAAACTTTTCATATCTCATATCGCTACCAACATGATCTCTATAAACATGCCTCATATTTGTCTCATCATAATAACATTGGCATTGTCTCTTATTAAATGCTTGAGAATTCTAGTATAAGTTTGACACAAGTAGAATGAATCAACATCCCTATGTCACATGCAACATCATCAAATATCATAATTGAATTAGTTTTAGCTTCTTCAGGTGGAATAACTGATTCATTATCTGTAAATGTATAATATCCCATTCCTTTAATATGTGAAATTAGTTTCTTCAGGTATTCATATTTGGGTTGATATAGAGATTTTGAGTATAAATAGATGTGTTCAAACTTGAGTCCATTAGGACTTTCTAGTAAGCCAATCGTAACATTAGTCTTTCCACAATTTGATGGTCCCACTATTAGAGCACGCATAGAATTTGATAAGAGGGGGCTATGCTTTATTTTTGAACTGATGTTCAGTGAATCGTCAATATTACGAACTAAAATATTTTTATGTTGTTTCACTAACTGCATTTTTGTAATTAAATACATTTTATAAATGTTACCTCTTATTATAGAAAAAATTAGATAATATGGTTATACGATATCAGAAAACGTTTAGTCATACACTTCCGTTGGAGGAGGTATAGTAGATAAAATAATAAACTCTCTACCTGTTGAGCTTCATCTTCCGGGATATCAGTACTGTGGACCTGGAACAAAACTACAAAAACGTTTAAATCGAGGTGACAAAGGTATTAATTTATTAGACTCTGCTTGTAAAAATCACGATATTGCTATTCAAAAAATAAGGATTTAATTACTACACATAAAGCTGATAAAATACTTGAAAATTCAGCTTGGAATCGAGTTTTATCAAAAGACAGTAGTCTTGCAGAAAAATCATTTGCATATACATATGGTTACTAACGTAATGAAAGCCAAAACAAAATTTGGTATGGGTGTGGAGAAAAAGCAAAATGTTAAAAAGAACAAGCTAAATGATAAAAAACTGTTTAGAACGTCAATTAGAGCTGCAACTAAAATACTAAAGAAGAAAAAACCATTAGATATTAACTCAGCTATTAAAATTGCACGAAAAACTATCAACAAATCATTAAAAGGAAGAAAGTCTCAAAATGTAGTACCACGTGTAATACGTGTTCCAAAAATTGGTGGTTTTTTACCTCTAATACCGATTTTAACTGCTCTGGGTGCAATTGGTAGTCTAACAACTGGAGGTGCTGCCATACCTAAAGCTGCAAATGCAACAAAGAATGCAAAAAATCAACTTGATGAAGCAACTAGACATAAAAGAGCGATGGAATCTATAGCAGTTTGAAAAGGACTTTACTTAAAACCATATAAAAAAGGTTATGGTTTAGTTCACAAAGAGGAATCAAAAAACTCTTAAAGATGCTGCCCAACAGACCACTATCTGATGTGGACCTAAACCGTTTCTCTCTAAAAATTCCATATTTTAGAGGAGTTTTCATGTTGAATACTCTACCAAAACGAACAAAGAAAATTGAATGTGGAATAATCAACTTAGATGTATCAACAGGACCTGGTACACATTGGGTAGCATACTATAAAAACAACAATGAAAAAGAATATTTCGACAACTTTGGAAACTTACAACCTCCTTGGGAAGTAGTCAAATATCTTGGTACAAATATAAAATGCAACTATAATCAGCATCAGAATTTTAATACATTTACCTGTGGACATTTATGTCTTAAATTTCTTTATGAAATAACTGAAAATATTAAATAAAACACAAACATTTATATTTTACAAAACTCTTTAATGTATTTTTATTCATAATTTAAAATACATAATTAATATATTATTGCCAAACAGGAAATTGGGAATTTTGAATTAGAAATTCACTCAGCTCACTCTCAACAATTAGGGGTTCTTCACCTTCTCTACTTAGGCAATATGATGCGCTTGAGAGATCTTTAATATCATCATCGGTTAAAATATTATATCGTTTAGGCAGGAACATTATGTTTTTATTCATTTAAACTTTTAGTGTTGGTCCATATTTAGTTGTTACACGTAACACATTTCGAATAGTATATTTCGTTGAAGATTCAAGCTCCTTTATGTGGATTAAAGTTTTCTTATTTAGAGCATTAAATTTTGCAATTAGATTTGTTGTGGAGTCCATTTTTTATTTATTATTTTTTATTTACTTCTTATCACTTTGAATGTTTAACTGGAAATGATCTTAAAAGTAGCGATGATGACTTCAAGAAGACAAATCGAAAATAATTATGGTGAAAAAGTGAATAAGTGGGGGATAGTGATAGACAGAAAGAGATAGTTATAGAGAAAAAAGTGTTAGAGAGCGATAGAGTGCTAAACAGAAATATGGAATAGAGAGAAAAGGGTTAGAGAGAGATAGAGTGCTAAAAAGAAATATGGCATAGAGATGATAGTATAAATATGTTAAAGATCATATAGACATTTTAAAAATTTACAGAATAAATTAGTCTTAAAGGAACCTTCCAACATACATCATCATTCATTCATCAGCAAATAAAATGAGCCAAATTAGACGTACTCTTAACCAATTTATAAGAGATTTTGAAAGCTTCAGACTTTTTGATCATTGGGAGATGATAAAATTTTTCCAAAATATGCTGGATGAGAACGAAGAATATGGTATCATGGAAGGACCTGATACTTGTACATGTACAATATATTTTTTACGAAAAAATATAATAGAACATCTAATAATTGATATTACGAAATCTTTCCATAATTATAAATAAAATAAATAAAAATGAAATTAAATTGTATAAATAATAAAATAAAATAAAATTGAATTATTAAAAAATACCTTGTTTTGTATTATTTTTTTCTAAAGGAAAACAAGGATTCATCTGTTCGAATATAAAATAACAGAAGCTTGTATGTAGTGAAAAATATGAGGACTTATCCGATTATCTAAATTATTTCTCTTTATGAAAATATCTAATGGAATTTCATAATATTGTGAAATTCAATTTCTCTTGTGCAGAACCTCTCAAAGAAAACAAGACTGTGCATGTTTAAGTGACATGAAAACAAGACTGTGCATGTTTAAGCGATATGAAAACAAGAATTCGCAAATAAGCAAAAACAAAATTTTTTTGATCCAAAGAAGTAAAACCAATAAAGAAATAAAAAACTATACACATATTTCATTCTTTTTTCAATATTTTATTTACAATAACTTTTCTTAATAAATAGGATTTAAATACAATAATTTTTCTTAGGCTTTTATTTACATTCATTTTAACAACAATAAAAGAATTTTTCTTAATAAATAAGATTTTATACACAACAATTTTTCTTAACAAATAGGATTTAAATACAACAATTTTTCTTAATAAATAAGATTTTATATACAATATTTTTTTTATTAACTAAGATCTTATATACAATTTAAATATTTACTAATTAACTAAGATTTTCTTGCATTCTAGCAATCTCATCTAGCAACATGTCAAGTTCGTATTCAGAGTTAGTTTCCTTAATACGAAAATGATACCATGCATAAGTGTTAATGTTAATTGACCTAATTTTTCTCTTATCGTCTCCATAACTTAAGACTACCTTATTTTAATTCACTAGTAATGGGTGTTTTTTATTGAGGTATAGAACTTTAAGTTGGCATCACTTTTTTAACTGGCGGCCATTTTGTCAGCTGCCAAGTGATTAATATTTAGTTTGGTTTGCCATTTCATCATGAACAGGTTGACAAAAGAACAACGCTTGCAAATCGTGCAAATTTATTTCGAAAATAATGGTTCAGTTCGCGAAGTTTACCGCAAGCTCCGTCCATTTTATGGTCGACATAATCGTCCATCAGAGCAATTAATTCGGTTAACCATGGATCGTTTTCGCACTACGTTTACTCTATGTGATAATACGCATCCGCAGAGACGTCGAACAGTGCGCACCGAAGAAACAATTGCCGCTGTAGAGCAAAGTGTTGAAGAGGACCCGAATAATTCGATTCGCCACCGTGCACAGCAATTGGAGCTTTGTCCATCAACTTTATGGAAGATTTTGAAGATTTTGAATGTGGATGAGTTGTGGTTCCAACAAGACGGCGCTACATGCCACACAGCGCACGTCACAATCGATTTATTGAAGGAAACATTCGATGAGCGCATAATTTCGCGGAATGGACCTGTCAATTGGCCACCAAGATCGTGTGATTTGACACCATTGGATTATTTTCTTTGGGGATATGTGAAGTCGCTCGTCTACGCCAACAAACCAGAAACGTTAGGGGACTTGGAAGCCAACATTCGTGGCGTTATTGCCAACATACGGCCCCATATGCTCGAAAAAGTGGTTGAAAATTGGACCTGTAGAATTGGCTTTATTCGAGCCAGCCGCGGCGGCCACATGCCCGAAATCATATTTAAACATTAATGGCATAAAATTATCCTTCCATTAAAGCCAAATTGATTGACATTAAAACGATTTTCTTGTGTTTTATTTCAATTCGAAGTTCTATACCTCTAAAAAAACACCCTGTATATAATTGATGTAGCTTAGATTTAAATGTTAACATATTATAATATACATTAGTCTTATTGAATAAACAATTTTTATATGTAGCTAAACTATATTTATCTAATATGGCTCTCTTTACCACCTTCTATTTTTTAATGTCATTTTAGTTTTGTACACTAAATGAGTACATATTTGATCGCAGCCCAACAAACTTTGTCATTATCTTACCGCAATTTTCATCCTTCATCATACCAATAACTTTTTTATTTACTATTGGGAAATTATAAATATTGTCTGTAGGATAGTCCGATGTATCAAATTGTTCTTGTATGTAATTTTTTATGAAAGCGTAAAAGTCGTCAGTCTTTATTGAATAGATAAAAGAGTCCGTGTCCCTATAGTTTAATGAGAGGTTTGTCTTAAACTTAGGTTGCATGTACCCGTAATGGAAATTATACATTTTCCATTTGGACAGCTCGAGTACACAAAATCCTAAGTAAATTGGTTTATTGTAGTAGGTTTTGACTCTAGTCATTTCGATTGCTATAAGATCTTCGGAAAATATAGATAAACTATGAAAATTTGGTTTTGATATCCAATCTTGGGCACTCAAATGATTCCGATTCGTCCTCTCCCAACTATTGACAATTTTAACATCTCTCCTCTTATCCACATTTTCCATGGTTTTACCATACACTGCATTATTAAGTAGCTTGAATTTTTTTTTTCAAAAGCATTTTTAGCAGTGGCTCTATGTTTGGTATTTAGGTCAATATAGCCTTTTAACCATGGAGATTGTTTAAATGCTAGAATACGATGAGTTTTCATTAAAACTAAGCCATATTCTAAGCACTGTTTCAGAACTCTAAAGTGTATCACATATGATTGCTTTGTAGATCAACTTGCTATACTTCGCTTGCATAGGTTTCTTATTTTCAGCGCAAAAAGGAAGATCATTATGCAAGTCATGTAAATGAGAGGGATAATCCAACGTGACCTCATATACATAACCGTCTGTTCCATTATCAGCTATGCTGTTTGGATCCAGATTCAGCTCGTCTTGCGATAACCAACTGAACCATGATGAAGATATTCCGACATCGCCCAACCATACAAATTGTTAGCGTCTAAATAGACGAGAAATTCTGAGGGCTTCTCTTTATCGAAATCTTGTAAATATTTGTTATTCGCTTTCGAATATCTTTGGCTACACTGTACGATTCCCTCACGTATACCTTTTTTCATAAAATTGTACATGTCTATGTCTGTCAATAATTCTAATTCAATTTTTGTATATTTGAGCATTGCATCCCAGGAAAGGCCAGGTGCTGTATAATACTGGCAAGGATCGAGCTCATAAATACCTTTACAAAATTTTCTAAAGTTCTCGAAAATATCTGTCAGTAAGAGGACGTCTGTTTTTAAGTAAAGTTCCATGTAATCTTTCATTGTTGCACAAGCAAAAGTATTCCATACCTCTACAGCATGTGAGTATTCCTCTAAAGAACACTCTTTATTGTTCAACTTATTAAAGAAATCACTGCGTGAAGGCAGCTGACATTCATCTAATTTTTGGAATGAATTTAGGTACTCATACGGGAAAATACCTTTTTTCTTAATAAGCTGAAATTCTTTTTCTGACTGAAATAAGGACCTTATAGTGCTGAAATCATTATCCGACAAATTGCAGGCTAATGATTCCAAACTCTCAGCCATAAAGCGTATTGTATCAAGAAATCTTATTTCAAGCTTATGCCCATCACTCATTTCTGTGAATTGGGAGAGGGATATATAAAGCTCCTTATTGAGAGGGAGTACTTTCAGTTGCATAGAAATTTCACCTAATTCTTTAGTAAAAAATGTGAGTCATAATTTGAATAATTGTGAAAGTAAACTGGTATAAACTTGGGAATTTGGTCATTTAAATTACAGTTATTGTGGGCTGCACCTCTAAATTTGCCACTAGTGTGACAATGATCTCTAACGCGATCTTTGCCTAGAAATTTTTGACAAATATGACAATTCACCGCACTATAAAAATTATAAATATCAGAAGGGGATAAAGTATCCATTTGTCTATTGTTTACTAAGTGCTTATTGTATATTTCCTCACAATCCTTAATTAAATATGATACAAATTTTTTTGAGGCATCTTCCCCTGTATATATCCTTAACTTATCTAAATTATTGCTATAGAGATACTTAATATAATAACTAAAGGCACAAGGTGTGTGCTTTTTTACTAAATTTGTTTTATTACTTACATTATCACTAATATCTTCTAAGATACACTCGAAGTCCGCGTAAACTACAAAAGGGACATCCATTTTTCTTTGATGTCCCTTAAAGCTAAGAATGGCATCCGGACCTGATGGCATAGTTGTAACGATTTTTCCACATTCCGCCTTGTGATTACTCCTGACGTTCTCCCTATGAGTGTACTGGAGACAGCTGTTTATAAGTTAAATGTATCTATTATAAAATATATAAAACAAGTACATATATATATCATTAAATTAAAGTGTAGTATAATTTTTTAACTTACCTTGATATGTTCTTTATCAAAATGTAGTGATGAACTTCACCATTCTCCAAAAGCAACAAGTTTACATGGTTAATTTTCTCGTCCTTGGTGACATAATAAGGACCAATAGTCTGATTGGCTCCCTCATCATACCCAAATACGTTAACACTTATTGCTGGATTGTTCACCTCGAACTCTTCGATTTTGTTTAATGCTAATGGGAAGCTTAAATTTTTGAAATTTAACGCTACACCATTTCGCGTAACAATCGTCTCTGCAGCAATGTTCTGAGTATTATAAGAACTGCAACGTCTTACATTATGAAATTTGGTAGTATCCATGGCAGCAATCATACACCACTTGAAACAGTAGTCATCATCATTTTCAATGTTGATGCAAGCTTTTTTTCTTTCTAATTTTCCAGGTGTGGATATCCAATTCGATCCTCTGACGAGCGAAGATTTGTTGATGTTGATTTCTGCTCGGACTATGCGTGACAAAGTCCAACCAGAATCTCTCTCTTCAAATTCGGACATTTTGATTGAAATCTCCGCAACCTGTTTACGGAATAATTCTTCTATGCTATCTGCCTTCGTCAGCAAACTCATTTTGGCTACATGTGATATTATGCACAACTCCAATTCTTCTTCAACAATTTTGATATACTCCGCCACAATACTCACATGAAATTTAATTATTGAATGCCTAGTTAAATTCACTTGAAGTCTCTCCATAAAAACATTTTTATTTTCTTCAACAAATTCTTCCAAGAGAAGTTGGTCTTTTTTATTTAAAATTGCATATGTGGCAATATGATTTTTGAATGCTTTCGATATTTTATAATATAGCGCATTCGCTTCGACTTCTTCTGTCCTAGCATGCGAAGTACTCATTGGAGTTGGCAGAGTTTTTTCTCTTCTTTCTACTTCTACATCACTTTCCGGTAAACTTATGTCCATAGCATCATCGAATAAAGTCCCTCCAAGGATATCCACACCTTGTTGTTGAGCTTGTTGTTGTTGAGCTTGTTGTTGCTGAGCTTGTTGTTGATGATCTTGTTGTTGGTGCTGGTGCTCTTGTTGATGATAATTAAGAGGCTGCCATTGCATCAAATTGGGATTATATTTGTATCCCAAAAACTGATTATTCCATGACATACCGTATTGTTGAAAATTTAATGGTAAATGATATTGAGGATAATGTAGAGAAGGATATTGTTGATGAATGAATGATGATGATGAATGTTGGTGATTTTGAAGAGATGTCTGCGGTAGCTCTTGATTTATACCCCGGCTTACGACCACTTGATCCTGTACACTATGGTTTATAACATGCTCCAAAAAGGACTTTTAGTATTTGTATACCTTATTACATGTATTACACTGACAACCTGAATAACTAATTTTTAATTATTTTATTATTATTTCACTTTAACACAATTGCTGATGACACTTCTTGTAAATACAATAAAGTACTGATGTGTTGGTTAGAAAAGTTGGCGTATTTATACTAAAATTAGAAGCAGTATCCTTGCAGCATTCATAAATTTTACTTTTTGTTTCTCTGCTGCTGACTGTACTTAGTTTGCTGCTTTAAAATAATCGTAGACAAAGAAAATGATTACGTTGCAAAATATATATATAATCTACAAAATATTCCACGCACAAGTACCCACGATCGCACATTCATACATACACACATACATACATGCATACATACATATACATATATACATACATATTTCTTAAACAAATACACAAAATATTAAATTACCACCGACAATCAAGCTGGACCCCCCACACACAAGTATTAGGGGCGTTCACATACATGTGAACACATAAATAAAAAAATTAAATAAATTAATTTAATTTATTTAATTATTTTATTTATAAACAATTTATTAGCGTGAGGAAATCACACATACACATACACACGATTCATATGAGAATCACTTGTTGTCATCAAATCTATTTTCTCTGATATTACTGATATAGTATTACGATAACAAACTTCTACAGTCTGGCACCACTGGCAATTTTCCCTTTGGTATTAGAAAATAATAATCATGAATTGCCGTCGGCAGTTGAAAAAATTATAATCATGTTTTGCCGTCGGCATTTGAAAAAAATAATAATCATGTATTGCCGTAGGCATTAGGAAAAATAATCATGTATTGACGTCGGCATTAGGAAAAATAATCATGCATTGCCGTAGGCATTAGGAAAAAAAATCATGTATTGCCGTCGGCATTTGAAAAAATAATAATCATGTATTGCCGTATGCATTAGGAAAAATAATCATAATACATGATGATGAAAAATAATCATGCATTGCCGTAGGCATTAGGAAAAATTAATTTTCACTACTTCACACCCATTAGTATTAGGAAAAATCATTTCATGATTTTCCCGTTGGTACTAGGAAAAATCATTTTCATGATTTTCCCGTCGGCATATACATACATACATTACAAAAAAGAAAAACCTCCAACCTATGAAACCACTTAACGTATCCCCACAAACATACATACATACAAATTCCCACGGTCATAAAAACCGGACTTATTGAACCACCTTCGTATGTAGTAAACAAACAAAACTCCTTATGTAAACAAAAAAATGGACGGCCTTATTGAACCACCCTCGTATGTAGTAAGCAAACAAAACTCCTTATGTAAACAAAAAATTGGACGGACTTATTGAACCATCCTCGTATGTATTAAATTTCACAAATTTCCAAGAATTTTAAAATTTTAATTACCCAAATTTCAAATTACCCAAATTTCACAATTTTAATCGGCGCCCGGAGCCCCAGTTCACTACTACTATTATTGATAATAATAACAATAAAAAAAATTAAGTTGCAATAATCCAAAGATATTTATTGGGCAGAAAAAATCTTACCTTTAACTAAAGGCAAGTTGTGAAAATGGCCCTTAGGGCCAATATTATAACTTGCCATTAGTTAAGGATATAATTTCATTAGATGGATAAACACTTTTTCATTATTACAACTTCTCTTTAACCAAAAGTGATCAATACGTTAAAGGAAAGTTCACTCTACCTGTAAATTTTATCGTGAGGTTTAGTCATTTGGAGCTGCCTAATTTTCATAAGTTGCCCCACTTTCTATTTTATACATTACAGCAAAATTTATTTTAACAAATTATGACAGAAAACAAAAACAATATAATTCAAAACTCATAATAATACAAAAAAATTTTAAAAATGGTTTCATTATGTTTGTAATTTGGCAAATAAACAAAAGCAAGGGCCAAATTTACAGTCATTAGTTAATTATTAGTAAACTAAAATGATAACTATTGTTTAACTAATACTTCATATTAATAGGGCATTGTTTAAATAAACTTCTTAATATGAGCAAAGAACAAACAATTAAGTTTCATTATCGGCAGCATATGGTTTTTGTTTACATTTGTTATATTATTTCTTAAAAATGGATAAAACAGTTCTCGTTCGTCTAACTTTATCGTGCAAGATATTGAATTAGTGCTGAAATTGGTTCGGAAAAACCAAAATATAATAGAAAATAAAATAAAAAGAATGTGTTACAGCTGAATACAAAGAATATGCTTGACAACGTATGTGTTAAATTTGTATAAAATTTTGCACAAAACAACAATACTAAAAAAGCTTACAAGGAATCAGCTGTTGTCTAACTATTTGATAACCAATGACATTTGGCAGTTAAACCGCCAAACAAAGAGTTGTGAATCAAATATTATTGGTTAAACTATTGCTATTAGTTAACTAATGACTGTGAATTCGGTCCTAAGTGTTTTTAACAATCCACAGGTTCACAGAAATATTGCTATCAAACAAAAATTTTAATATTTATTTCATCGGACATTTGTAATAATGGAAAAATTTAAAAGTAATTTTATAGTTCAGTTTTGCTAAACTTAGGATTTACTATCCGGAACTTTATCGTGAAGTCATAATAATGGCCCTTAGTCTTGATTGTCGATTGTAATGGCTCGTATGCACAATATGTTTTAATCCTTTAATAATTTTTTTATAGAATAAATAGAAATAATTAATCAGTTAACGCTTATCAGTTAAAACAGACCGATGCTCATTTTTAACAAATTGAAGTGTTGAATACAACGACTCGTAAGAATGCGAAGTACCGAAAATAGATATACATAAGTCTGACTTCACAATCTATAGTTTTAACACATTTCTGTTCCTGAACCTGTTTCCAAAAGTCAATAGCTGAACAATTATTTTGTTCTACTTGCTGCAACCCTTTATCTTCTTGGAGCTCCAGCAAGTCTAATTATACAGTAATACAACAAGGAAAGGATTTTCCAAAAATATAAATGATGGCTGTTAAAACACGGAATTTATCGGTTAAAACTTCTGCTAGTATGTGAAGCTTTTAAAATTTTTTCAACAAAATGAAGAATGGAACAATTTTAGTTTTAAACTTACTTTGTAGAAAAAAAATAAAATAAAACTATTGTTTTAAAAAATAAAACTCATTGTTGTGCTTCTTTGTTTGAATCAAATAAGTGACTGACTTTATTATTTAAAAATCCTAATATTAAATGCTAAAATTTAACAGTTTTAACAAAAATGTTTATCAGTAATTCTTATGAGCTATTAAGAAATCAATTGCTTACAAAAGAAAGTTTTATGGTTTTATTTTATGAAGTTCATATTTCGAAATCAATTGATCTAGTTAGAGTTTGGTCAACCAAAGTGTATTGAAATGCAAACAAGCGTTCTTGGAAAAGAACGATTAAAATATTTCAAGTGTTTTATGCATGCTTGTTTGTATGCAGTGGTGTGGACAAACATGCATGTTAATAATTTTTCTTCTTTTTTATTGAAAACAATCAAACGAAAATTTGTACGTAAGTATATTAGTGCACACTAGAGCGTCTCGCCCAACAGGCAACAAAAAAAGTTCTCCGTACTCCAGCGAATAATATAAAGTATTGTACCAAAGACATTTAAAAAAAATTTTTTTATTTATTTTTTGCCGAACGTAGGGGTCACGTTTTTAGTTTTTTCGTTATATCTTCCATATTTACAGTCCGATCTTAAAGTTTGATATAGCGAAATTTTTGTCTCAGGGAGGCCAATATTTTTGCTCTTAGATCCATTGACCTCAAGAGTGTAGCGTTCTAGTACTTACCCCCAAAATCTCATTTTCTACCACACTAATGTGTCACCCTACTGTTAGAAACTTATAGGTCGCAAAAAATCATAAAACTTTTGCTAAGAAAATATTTCGATAACAACAGCACAACTATTTAAAAAATGCTTTTATAAATTCATTGTTGCAGACCGTAGGGGTCACCTTTTTATATTTGTCATAGCTTCAGTATTTACATTCAGATATTAAAGTATAATATATCGATGAGTTTGTCTGTGGCAGACAAATTTTTTTTTATTAAAAAGTCTTTTACCTCAATTACGTCTATAGTATCAACCTATCATATCTCAACTTATACAAAAAGAATTAAAAGTATATGCGCCTTTCTGGTTCCTTGTGAAAAGGAAACCACTGGCAATTCACGGAAGTCGAAACATTTCCCAATACATAGCAATGATTCGTCAGCTGCCGGAAGACGTTCAACAGACCCTCCGTCCTGTTATCCAAAATAACTAGTACTTTTTCCACCCTGAGAATGTTTTGTTATCGATGATAACAGACGAAAATGCGATAGTTCGACCATATGGCTATACTAAAATTTTATTAGCCCGTAATGATGCTACTGGATGCATTCGTCAAATGTTCGGTTGCAGCTCTAACTATACCCAAGAGCATCTGGAAGCATTACAATGTTCGCAAAATGTAATCGAATTACCAGGTAAGCGCAAGAAAAATATCTTCATTTCATAGTTTTCTTTGCTAAACCTAATTATTTTCACAGCTTATGTCATTCTCAAAACACCGAGCGTTTTGTTCATGTATTACATGAATCTGCCATGGCGGTCACCGACGAGCGACGCTTGGGCCACATGTTTTCTAAACCCTAGAGCCGTCAAAAATATAGCCAACTTGAATCACATCGAGATATGATTGACTAAAATTTCTATTATTTTACTTTGTTTTTTGTTGCTTATTTTTGTTGCTTATTCCTTGTTGTATAATCTGAGGTATGATGTAAAGGTTATTTGAGGTCAAAGACTTTTGAATTAAAAAAAATTGGTCTGCCTCAGACAAACTCATCGATATATTATACTTTAATATCTGAATGTAAATACTGAATCTATTACAAATTTAAAAAGGTGACCCCTACGGCCTGCAACAATGAATTCATAAAAGCATTTTTTAAATAGTTGTGCTGTGATTATCGAAATACTTTCTTAGCAAAAGCCTTATGATTTTATGCGAGCTATAAATTTTTAACATTAGGGTGGCACATCAGGGTGGTAGAAAATGAGATTTGGGGGGTAAGTACAAGAACGGTACACTTGAGGTCAATGGACCTAAGAGCAAAAATACTGGCCCCCTGAGATAAAAAAAGTTATATATCGAACTTTAAGATCGGACAGTAAATATGGAAGATATAACGAAAAAACTAAAAAGGCGACCCCTACGTTCGGCAAAAAAAATAAAATTTTTTTTTAAATGTCCTTGGAACAATACTTTATATTCGCTGGTGTACGAAGAACTTTTTTTTGTGATACGGTCTAGTGCACACATTTACGTTTGTTTGTTTTTGTTGTGGGCAAAATGTTAAAGAGGTTTCAAAAATATTAAATTTCTTTCTTTCGGTAAACATTCAATTTCGAATCTATTAAGGGCCAAATTTACAGTCATTAGTTAATTATTAGTAAATTAAAATGATAACTATTGTTTAACTAATACTTCATATTCACAGGGCATTGTTTAAATAAACTTCTTAATATGAGCAAAGAATGGTAACCCTTTGAAACAATTAAGTTTCATTATCGGTATGGTTTTTGTTTACATTTGATATATTATTTCTCAAAAATGGATAAAACAGTTCTCGCTCGTCTAACTTTATCGTGCCAGATATTTTATTAGTGCTAAAATTGGTTCGTAAAAACCAAATAAAATAAAAAGAATGAGTTACAACTTAATACAAAGAGTATGCTTGGCAACGTATGTATGTGTGAAATGTGTACAGAATTTTTCACAAAACAACAATACAAAAAAAGCTTACAAGGAATCAGCTGTTGTCTAACTATTTGTTAACCAATGACAATTGGCGGTTTAACTAATGGTAAACAAAGAGTTGTGAATCAAATATTATTGGTTAAACTATTGCTATTACTTAACTAATGACGGTGAATTTGGATCTACCCAGCTAAAAAAATAATGTATGTTCCATATATGTTTAATATATGAATGTATATACATATATATGAATATGTATGAATTCATGTATGGAAATGTATAGGATTATACATTGCAAAAGTATTATATATGAATTGATATATGAACTAATATATGAAATGTATTATAATATATGACTTCATATATGGAAGTTTAATTATGAAGTTCTTCAGATGTGGATCCATATATAGAACTGAGATGATATATATGGAGGCATATAAAAATTTATGCATACATGATATCTCACATAAGATCGGTTTTGCAATAAAAAAAACTTTATTAACTCGATCTTTTTCTCTCTTTTTTTATCACTAGTGAATTGCAAATCTGTTAGAAAATACAAACGATTTGCAAAGTTTGTGTGTACAGCCTCAACGTTTAAAAAATAAACTCCATTCTTGTACGATTTTATACATCGCGGCCGTATTAAATAAATGAAATAATCAAAAGGATATTTCAGTCATTAATTTTATAGAAAATATCGGAATATTCGAAAGATTTTTAAGAAACAATGTTCATATTACTGCAAAAAAAATGATTGAAAACTAGTCTTGAAATAAAAATTATCATCTTTTTTTAATGATGAATTGCATTAGTTTTTAATCTAAATTCTTATTAAATTAAATTTTATGTACGCAGATAAGTTTTGTTTTTTAAATAATCGATGCACCTTTTCTCTTAAAATATTTTTTTTTATATACAAACATATATTTATTTATTGTATCTTCAAATATGAACTAACAATAAGTATTAAAATCTTAAATCTAAATATAATAATTAGGCCCGACCAGTATCATACATAAACTTAGTGGTAGTAATTAATAATACATAAATTTCGTATTAAGCACAATAATTATTTTCAAGAAGTATCATTTAGGGTGCGGAGTATTAGAGCCCTTGTGTCCCTCTTTTTTAAGCGGATGTGTCCAGTAAAGTTTAACATATTACGAGCAAGCGGATTCTGATGTGACTCGAGTTTTGTTAAATAATTGCCTGCGTATTTTGCAATTTCTTCAGTCACTAGTGGCATATTTAAATCACGATGAAAATTTGAATTTTTGATATACCATGGAGCCGATGTTATTAACCGTAAAATTTTATTTAGCCGCCGTTGGATTCTCTCCACATTTGAAGCTGAAGCAGTGCCCCATAGCTGAATTCCGTAGCACCACATTGGCTTCAAAAGCGACTTGTATATCAAAAGTTTGCAGTCTAGACTGAGTGTTGAATTTCTGCCAATCAACAAATGTATTTGAGTTAACTTAAGTGTCATTTGAATTAGTTTAGAGTCAATATGATGTTTTCATGTTAGCCTTCGATCAAGGTGTATGCCAAGGTATTTTACTTGAGAATGTTGAGGAATATTTTGATTGTCGATTCGAATGGGGGAACAGGTATCTTTTCTTACGGTAAACGTTATATGAACACACTTTTTTTCATTTACTTTAATTCAACATAAGTTCAACCATATTTTAAGATGGGTAATATGTGCTTGGAGATTCTTAAAATGATGAATAAATTATCTTTTAGTTCGTTTTTAATTATTTATTCAAACAAATGTTTCATCAAATACAACTTCAATGCTTAGAATCTTAAAAAAAGTAATTTTAATAAATATGAATATGAATTTACAAATTCATATGTACATGCATGAAAATGTATGAATATATATTATCATATATGGTCATATACCCTTATTTTTCGGATCCGAACCATATATGGGATATCATATATGCTACATACATATTTTTTTAGCTGGGTGGGTATAACAAAAATAGCAATAAAAATTATAGAAATTCCCATATTACTACCAGTACAATTTTCATTGTTTCTTCAAAGTGTATCTCTTTAATGTCTAGGTCAGCAAAAAAATATTACTTTCCTTGATTTTCAAAATAAATTTCTCCAGAATGAACATCTCTCTTACATTTATTTTATAGTTTTCATAAGTTTTTAGTTTTGTTTTAACAATACAATTTTCGAATTTCAATAGATAAGTCTTAAACATTTTCAATTTGTATGTATTCTTACAATTAGTTTAAATTTTATCCTGATAATGCTTAAATATAAGTATACCAGGGTAAATTTCTTTTTCTTCTTGATGATTTGTTACATTCATGTTGCATTTAGGTTCTATATTTTGAACAATATTTGTTAGACATTCATCGTTTGTTTTTTCTAGATTCTTATATTCTAACGTGTTTGGTTTATATATTTCATTTTTGTAGATGAGAACAGTGTTCTGGCTTAATATTACAGTTTTATTTTCATTGTTAGGAAGTGGTTCAAATGCCACTTCAGAAAATGATTCATTCAGAAATCTTGGCACATTCAATGTCAGAATTACGAAATTTTCTTTATACTTCAAGGATACTTTTGTTCGAAGATAAGATTCTATTCCCTATATGAAATTAAATTCTTCTTTCGTCAGTATGTCGGATGGAACTATTCCCAGTCCTTAATTGAAAATAACATGTCCGACTTCATTTACATGGTCTATTAATAGGTTTACATCATTATTTATTTGAAACACGTTTTGAAGGAATATTGTTTCGTCTTCTAAGTCAAGAATTTTATTTTGTACTTCTGTTTTGAATTTATTTACGCATTTTTGCACAATTTTTTGTTGGGTATTTATGTGATTTGTAATATTTGATATCTTATCCGACACAGAAGTGCTTAGGTAAGAAATTTCGTCCAAAGCTGTCATTGTGTCTCGGTTGTTTTTTTCAAGGTTTTTAATTTTGTCGAATAATTCCTTTTCATCGTCACCATCCATAGTTCCTGCCACATATTTTAGTCCTTTATCTATTACGTTTACTAGTCCTTGTTTCTGTCTGAATTTGGGCGTCAAATTCTTTATTTTTGTTTTACATAAATGTAAATGCTAATGTTTGTGTAAGTGTTTGCTAGCTGATGAATGTTTCTTACTCTTTCAAAATATTGTGTTGTATTAATAACGTGTATTATTCTTACATATTTACGTTTTTACGTCTCTTGTTTTAATTGGTAAATATTCATGGCTATTCGTTGAGTCTTGTATGTCGAAGAATTGTGCATAAGTAATTGTAAAAAGGGTAATTAGAAGTATCCAAGATGTCATCTGCAAAGTAGGGTATAAAAAGTTTATTGCTTAGCTCTTATTTTGGGGTTATTTTTACCTTTAAATTTTTTATTTTGTTTAATATGTGTTTTGTATTACTTGTGCCCTGTCTTAGTGTTTTCCACATGTTCTTCATCGATTTTCTTTGCATCAATTTTCCTGTATTTTCGATGGTTTTTACCTCCTCTAATCTCCTTAATGTAATTCATACCTTCTTCAATTTTTACATCTTTTTTATCTTTATTTATTTTATTTATATATTCTTCCTTTTACTTAGACATTAAGTCGTGTACTTCATTGTATTTCTCTTCATTCACTTTTCCGTTTAAAAAGTCTGTGGGCTTACTTTTAATTGTGCTATGAATTGTGTTGTTGTAAAATTCTATTATTCTAAATATTTTTTCTTCAGTGGTTTCATCTTCATTCCTCTCATCGTGTCTTAATAATCGTATGTGTTCATTTATTGTGTTATGTAGTCTTTCGATGTCCGAATTTGATGTGTGATTACTATTTGAGGCAAAATGTACGTTAATATTTTCTTTCTTAAAAAATTCTTGCATTGGAATGGCTTTAAATTCTAGCTCATTATCAGCAATTATTTTTCCTATTTTACCATATGTATTTATGTACTGCAAAAGTTTTGTTCTGAATTCTGTCCAAGTTCTGCTATTGATTTTGTAAGCAACTGCGTGTTTTGAAAATTTTTCTATTATTGTCATCAATATTTCTTACTTCAGTGTGTAGAATACATCTATGTGTACGATTTCTCTTGGTTTGGAAGGAGTTTCGCTAATTTTAAGTGGTACTTTCGGGGGTTTCCTATCATATTTTTCAATGGTACATATCTCACAGTTATTAATAAATTTTGTTATTCTTAGTTTTAGTTGAGGATTATATATTTCTGTTTTTAGCTCTTCGTAAACGGCTTCCCCGGTGGTTTTTACTTAAATGTTCTTTTTCCACTATCCTTGCCAATTCCTCTTCATCATTGATATCTCTGAGGAAACGAGTACATCTTACAATCTTAAACTTATTGTTGCTCGAAAATAGCTCGTCATAAATGTTCTTGATTGTGTCCAAAAATTCATCTTCCATAAAAATTGCGGTTAATTGGTCTGGGTTAAAATGGTTTTTCAACAATGAAATTGAAGTTTCTCTATCGAGTTCCTTGATTCCTTAACTTTCCTGTTTTTTTTTTAATATTTTCTCGTTTTTAATTCTGGCGGCTCCTGAGAAGATTTTAACAATAATAATTTGATTTTTAAACATGTTAATAGGAGATTCCGTTTCTTTTATGCTGAGAACCTGTGTTCCCAGAGAATTTATATTACAAGTTCAGGCTCTATTCTAGAAAGTGCATCCGCATTACCATTGTTAGTCCCTTTTTTATACTTTATTTCGTAATCAAATTCTGAGAGCTTTAATCTCCATCTTACCAATTTTGAATTTGGTTCTTTTATAGAAAATAGCCAATTAAGTGGTTTATGGTCAGTTTCGATTATGAATTTTCATCCGAATAGATACGGTCAAAAATATTTGGTAGCCCAGACGATGGCTAGAAGTTCGTTCTCAATAGTGCTATAATTACACTCCTGTTCGTTGGGAGTTCGGCTTGCATAGAAAATAGGGTGATTGTCTGGCAAAAGTATTGCTCCCAAAGCAAAATTACTTGCGTCTGTTGTAAGAGTGAACTTCTTTGAAAAATTAGGGTATGCCAGAATTGGGTCATGTGTTAATAATGTTCTGAGAGTATTGAAACTTTCTACGTATTGTGGATCAGTAATGTTTATTTTGGTGTTCTTTTTTAGGTATTTTGTCATGGGTTTCGCGATCAGGGAATAATCTTTTATAAATTTTCTATAATATCCAGTTAATAGGGATTGGAAAGTTTTTCACGCACTCAGTTTTTTTTTTGGATTTCCTTTTATTCCCAGTGGGGTTACTATATGCCCTAGGAATTCAGTTTCCTTCTTTAGGAATTCTGATTTTCTAATTGCACCTTAAGATTTGCTTCTTGTCAGCGTTTGAAAATTAAACTAATTGAATTAATGTGTTATTATGTCATCGAAATAAACAAGGCAGGTCTTGTTAATATAGTCCTTAAGAATATTATTCATTAACCTCTGAAATGTCGCCGGAGCTGTCTTCAGTCCAAACGGCATTCTGAGGAATTCATAGTGTCCTCCTTCCACAGTGAAGGCGGTCTTATGAATGTCTTCCTCCTTAATTTCTATTTGGTGAAATCCTTTCGCTAAATCTAGCGTGGTAAAATACTGGCATCTTCCCAGTTTATCAAGAATCTCATCAATATTAGGAATTGGGTACCTGTCGTCTGGTTACTTCGTTGACTTTCCGATAGTCGATGACAAGTCTCCATTTAGATTTTCCGCTTGTATCGGCCTTCTTCGCAACGATCCAAATAGGTGCGGAATAAGGGGAATTACTATGTCTTATAATTCTATTGTCGAGCATTTCTTGAATTTGCTTTTGAACCTCGTTCTTGTGTATGTAAGGGTATCGGTGTGATTTGGTGTGTATTGGTATCTTATCAGAGGTTCTGATTTCATGTTTTATGGCAAAGGTAAAGGCCAATCTTGTATTTTCCTGACAGAAAATGTCTGAGTAATTCTTTACCAGTTTCAAGATTTCTCTTTTTTCTTCAAAATTAATGTGCTCCGTTATTTCCTTATTCTTATAATCTATGCAAGCATTCAACTGTCTTAATATGTCATTTCCTATTAGACCATCGTAATAATTGTGCAATTTTATTATGTAGAACTCAAGTGTTTTGCTTTATCCATCAATATCAAATTCTTCAAAAATGGGTATTATGGCTTTTTCCTTTACGTAAACCTGGTGTTGTAGTGTTTTTATAAGAATTGAATTTGTTGAATAAATTTTTTTTGGAAGGCAAATTCCTGGGTTCAGAATGGAATTCGTTGCCCCCGTATCTATTATTAATTTAACAAATCCTTATTTAGTTTTCATTGTTATATATGGTTATTTGTGTGCGAGGCTGATTCCGGAAAAATTTCCGCTACTTCGATTTTACCACTGGCCATTGGCTCGGGTCGGTTCCCAAAATTTTATCTGTTTGAATTAAAAGGTATGCTTTGAGGGATTTAATTTTGTTGATTTATTTGTGGGTATGTTCGTGGTTGTTGAAAGTTCCGGTCATAGCTTGGACGCGCTTGAGGAGTTTGTTGGGAAAATTTCTTCCTTGGTTTGTATATGAAGGATTTCTTCCTTGGTTTTGGTGTGGAGTATGTCTTGGTCCTTGGCAGTTCTGCTTGGAGTTATATGATTTGTGATTCTGTTTTCTATTTTCATGTCTATTGTGGAATTGATCTACCTGGAGATGTGCATATCCTGCCTCAAAAAGAATATTCATGGCTGTGTCCAATATTGCTGGGTTTCTGCATGCTAATATTCTTTTCATTGGTTCGGGTATTTTTGATTTAAATATGTTCAAAGCTGCACGGGAGTTATTTGAAGCTATTGCACTCAATCCTATTTGTCCTTGTCCCATTACGAACAATGTTTTATTATTAAGTCGTCGAAGTCTACTTTTGATTTCTTCGTAAAACTCTAAACTAGTAGTCTCAAATGTTACTGCCCTGAGGGAATCAAAAAATTCGTCAACACTGAGTCTGTCACCAAAGTTATTCTGTAATACCAGCTTAATGTCTGTCCAAGACACTACTTGGAATTTTATTTCCATTACATCCCTAGCTTTGCTCTTCAGTTTACTCTTAATAAGGTCGGAGAATAGTCCCTGTGAAAAATCGTCATAACTCTATAAAATAGGGTGTATTCTATCTATCAAGTTAATAAAAGTTTGTAACTCTCTACCGTCTCCGTTGAATTCAAGGAGATTTCCCAAGTATTTAAGGGGATTGAAGTTTATTTGCCCCATAGTTGAAGTTTTTTCTCTTTCTTCTTTTTTTTCTTAGAGAAGAAAAAAAATTGTTGCGCTTGAACTTCTCTTAAAATTTACTAATATTTCCCTTTACAAAAACCAATTTGATTTTATTTTTTATCAATATAAGTATTCGTTAATACTTTAACTTTGTAAAAAATATATGTTTTCTTATCCTACAATTAAACAAAAATACACTCTTAAAGCTACTTATTTGTTTTACCTTGGGGATATGATGTATTGTGGAATCTTCTTGGCTTCAATGGATGTTCTGATTAAGTACGGGTGACCTCGATAAATCTTGACGATGAGTATCTGATGTTGGGTTTGTTAAGATCGTTTATCCTTAAAAATTTTGATGATGTTGCGTTTGTTGAGGATGATTTTTGTCCTTAAAAATGTTGATGATGGGGATGTGATGTTGGGTTTATTGAGGGTGGTTTTTGTCCTTAAATATTCTTTTTAGGAAATATTTTCGATCATTGAGTTCTTGTTGTTACGATCTTTCGCAATCAACTCACAGCACAAAAGTCAAAACAGAATCGCGTTAATATGATCTCTCATATAATACGCACAGGCAAAAGTTCGAAAGTTTGCAAAGAATAAATTTACAAGAACTTCCGTTCACTCCTTGTCTCTTATATAAGTATAAATATATATTTCTTTTTTTCACACAGCAATTTGAAATGTATCGCATTAAGAAAAAAAATTTCAAGCACTACCGCATAAAACTTCTTCTTTTATGTTGGAAAGGACTTGCGATATACTACCGACTGCGCCAATTTTAGTTTTAAATTTACTTTGTAGAAAATAACTAAAGTAAAACTATTGTTTTAAAAAATAAAACTCATTGTTTTGTTTCTTTGTTTAAATCAAATAAGTGACTGACTTTATTGTTTAAAAATCCTAATATTAAATACTAAAATTGAACAGTTTTCACAAAAATGCTTATCAGTAATTCTTATGAACTATTAAGAAATCAATTGCTTACAAAAGAAAGTTTTATGGTTTTATTTTATGAAGTGCATATTTCGAAACCAATTGATCTAGTTAGAGTTTGGTCAACCAAAGTGTATTGAAATGCAAACTTAGCATTAAATATTTCAAGTGTTTTATGCATGCTTGTTTGTATGCAGTGGTGTGGACAAACATGCATGTTAATAATTTTTCTTCTTTTTTATTGGAAACAATCAAACGAAAATTTGTACGTAACTATATTAGTGCACACATTTACGTTTGTTTGTTTTTGTTGTGGGCAAAATGTTAAGGAGGTTTTAAAAATATTAAATTTCTTTCTTTCTGTAAACATTCAATTTCGAATCTATTAAATATATTTAGTGTTAGAGAAAATAAATGTGGTATTATATAATTATTTTATTAGGGGTTACTATAACTTGGAATCTCCTAATAGTGTTTCCACACCTAAAGTTAAAACTAAACCCCTGCGCAAATGGATTTATACTTAAGAAGTACATATTATCTAGCTAAGCGTGAACACTTACTCGAGGAATACTAAAAAAATTATGTAAATGTTTTTGTGAACAACAAAATGATAGAACAGCTATTGGTTGCTAATCGTTTGTGTGTGTGGTACCTAAGTACTTGTCCGTTATTCGCTCTCACTTGAACATTCATAAAGCGAACATGTCAAATACCATGCGACAGCCAAACTTCACTAGCTACTTGAAGTACTAGGTGAAGTTTACCAAAAAAAAATTTTTGATGGCTAAACATTAGAGTTTTTCTTTTCCCGGACTTTTTCATTTCCCGGGAAAGCGGGAAAGATTTTTCGGTTTCCCGGGAAATTCCGGGAATTCCCGCCCGGTACAAAACAATACAAAATGTTTTTAAATTTAACTTATTTCAACAAAAACAAATTATAATTCATGAGATCGAATAAATAATAACGTTTTATACACACATTAGTCAAAAAATAATACCGTTTCCGTTATTTATATAATAGTAATACATAGATAACAATATTATTAAAAAGAAATTGTACCAGTATTATTAAAAAAATATTACAAAATATCCCCCTCATGAAAAAATCATTCTTAACTTAAAGATGGTTTAACAAACGAATTTTGTATGGAAAACCCAGTTTTAACGCATGCTTTAACTTTAACAATCGTTTTTGCATAAGGGCATATTTCTTTGGAAATAGGACTTTAGTACAGAATAAGCTGTTAATGCTGTTAACCATACTATTTACCAAGGAGACTCTGTAATTATTTGTAATTTTTTTTTATTTCCTTGCTCGTTTCTGTTTTTTACTTTTCTGAATTGCTGTAGAATTTAATTTTGAACGTCGCGTTCTGCTTTTTCCAAATAAAGGCATCTAAGTCTCAGAACGCATGCTTGCCAAATGTAAACTCGGCCTTAGTTGTTGTAAAGCTTTAGCTATTGCGATATTGCCATCACCTTATTATTGCACCATCGAATTCATAAAGTGAATAATGACACTCATCAAGGAATGTGTACATACAAATTAAGTTGCCATAACAAATCAAAAAATCCCGGGAATTCCCGCACAAATTTCCCGGGATTTCTTTCCCGGAAAATGTGCGGGATCCCGGGAAATCCCGAATGAAAAACACTACTAAACATCTATACTAGGGGGTAAAAATCTTTTTCACAATACAATCACAAATTTTGAGTAAGATGTTATAAAATCGGTGTGAGCGAATTTTAAAGCATACCTTCAGGAGCAATTATTAATTAATTTTAATAGAAATTGCTTGTGAAGTGTAATAGTGTTGCCAGTGGGGATAATTTGGTTAAAAAGTTGAAAAATATAAAATAAATATAAACTTTTAAATAAAAGAATGTTTTAAATGTCAATGGCCACTCTATGTCCCAAAGGACGTGTTATCCAAGCCTACACAAGGCAAATCATCATTATCCGAATTTCATGACCAGGTTAGTAAAGCCTTAACAGTGATCACTTCCAAAATATCGATGTCTGGGGATCCACCAGACACAATAAAATGCATGACAGCACACGCCATGGAGGACGCTGTGCGTACATTTAAAAACGGAATCAATAATGATTTTATTCGATCAACCCTCTATTGGAACCCAATCAAGGATTTGGAGCATGCCTATGCAGTTTCCCAAACCATAGAGCACGACAACACCCATAAAAACTTACATTACAACAACATAAATCAAAGAGAAAACAGACATCACAACACGAAACAACCCCATAAGGAATATAATCAACATTATAGACGTCTATCATTCTGCCCATTTAACAAACACCAAAATAATTGGCAGAAACAAAATAATTTTCCGAAACCAGAACCAATGGACACATCCGCTGGCAACACGAGACAAATTCACCAAAAAAACAAGGGATTCCACAGGGGAAATTTCAACCAAAACGAAAAATTTCAACGCAATAACACAATGGAATCAACCCAACACAGAGATGGCAACAGTAGCACTACAACGGAAAAAATTAGTATGTCATGTTATAACCATAGTAACCATTTAAACTAATTGGCGGGTTGCTCTATATATTTATGAAGGATGAAGACGATAAGAAATATAAAATCTTTATAAATTGTGGAGCAACCCATGATTATATTAATAAGAATTTGGTTATTGGAGCTAGAACAAGAAAAAAACCAATTAGAATGATCACCATGCATGGCGAATCTATCTTAACTCATAAACAGAAAAAAAAATATTTAACGAGGAACTAGATTTTTTTGAAATTGAAAGTAATGATGATTACGATTTGATGTTAGAAGTCGAAGGGCTAAAACAGTTAAATGCAGTTATAGATATAGAAAAAAATTGTTTATTGTCCCAGAATCATTACACAAAATCAATTTTTCTATAGGAGATAAGAAGAGGAAAATGAAGAGGAAATAGAAAGATTAATGCAAGAAAATAATAAAATAGGTCCTTTACCTTTTACGACAACAACAGAAGCAAGTATTAGGAAAACTACTAAAGAGCCCATCTGGACAAAGCAATATCCAGGTAATATGAATGATACTGAGTTCATCAATAAAGAAATAAAAAAATGATTAAGTGATGGCATAATTCAAACTCACCTATGTTGACAGTACATAAAAAAGGTATAGACGAAAACGGTAAACCCAAAAGAAGAATGGTAATAGAATAGTAATAGAACACACAGTTACATAGAGGTATATCATTCCTGCTGTAAACACAACTTTACAAAATCTGGGGAAAGCTAAATTCTTTACAACATTAGATTTAGAATCTGGCTTTCACCAAATAAGAATTAATGAAAGCGACCGAGAAAAAACAGCTTTTTGTGTTAATGGGGGAAAGTATGAATTCATACGAGTGCCCTTGGATTGAAGAATGCACCTTCAATTTTCCAACGGTGTGTAGATGGCATACTAAGAGAATTCATAGGTAAATTCGTGTATGTCTACATAGATGATGTTCTCATTTATTCTTCTATACCAGAAGAACACATGCAACACATATACTTGGTAATTGACGCTCTGAATAAAGCAACATTAAAAATCTCCAATGAAAAATCAAAATTTTTTTTGCAAGAGATTGAATATTTAGGACATATTATTAACCATAATAAAATTTCAACAGACCCGGAAAAGATAAAGGCAATTGAAAATTTCCCTTTACCCAAAACTTTGAAAGATCTTCGTATTTTTTTGGGATTAACCGGTTATTATAGACGTTTTGTGAAAGATTATGCCCACGTCACGAAACCACTAACAATACATTTAAAAGGCGAGAACGCACATATTGGAAAAAATAAAAGCAAGAATAAAGCAATTCACTTAGAGCAAGCTGCCATAGAAGCAGTACCAACGCTGAAAATCAAATTAAAAGAGCAAGTTGAATTATTTCAACATGACTATATTAAATCATTTGAACTTACCACGGACGCTTCCAAAATAGCTATTGGAGCTGTGCTAAGTCAGAACAAAAAACCAATATATTTCATGTCTCCTAAACTCAGCACAACGAAACAAAATTATAGCACTAATGAAAAAGAACTTTTGGCCATAATTTGGGTCTTACAAAAACCAAGGAATTACATATACGGCATAGGCGACAGTGATGCAAAATGTGGCACAATTGGGCCATTTTTGGCACTTTTGGTTGTTTGATGGCCCTGTGGTACTTTCTAGGTTATTTTGGCCCTTTCAACTCAAAATTCAACTAATTCCTTCAAACCTTTGAGTACACTTTTTAATTGAGTTTTTTCCGTTTTAAAAACTACTTTTATTTTTTGAAAATTTTTATTTTAACTGGCTTCAGTTAAACTTTTTCAAAAGGAAACAGAACAAGTAAATAACGAACATAGGGCAGTATCGCAAGTTCCAGAATTTAAAAACCTCAAAGATTTAAGTAGAAGTAAATTTTGCAAAACGATTTCTACCATTAAAAATCGTTTAGGTAAACCTTGGCATAGAAATGTATACAGAATTATTCAAGCAACTCTTTCTATCCCCATTCCTCAGCATGTGTGGAAAGTATCTTTTCTTTCGGCTGAAAATTTATATTGAAATCAACAATAAAATATGAAAATTCTCTTTTTTCAATATAAATTTTTAGTCGAGAGTTTTCTTTCGATATCTTCAAGCAGGCCATAAAAAAATAAAAGATTTAATGAAATCTTATTATAATAATTGTTATGATGAAGATATTTTCAAACTTAACACAAAAAATGCTTCTAAACGGGAGTAAACTGAGGAACTATTGAACTAATAATTTAGAGATTATGTACCTACATACAATAAAATTAGAACTACATATAGAATGTTTTTAAACTAAAATTTAATTTTTTAAGCAACATACATACATATGTACATATAAAATATGTAGTTACTTTAATTTAACAAAAAAAAAATACCTTAAAAAATTTGAATTTATGTCGCTAATTTCTGCTTTTGCTCTAAACAAAATAAATCACATGTATTATATTACTAATACATACTTTTGTTTTTATTTAAATTAAAATATAGTCAAGTACATTAAAAAACTTTTTTGGCCCTATCAAAGGTATTTTGGTCCTTTTAAATCGTTCATTTGGCCCTAAAACAAAAAACTCAAAATGCATCACTGATAGGCGACTTTACTGTTTTTACGGATCATCAGTCATTAACTTATGCGATTTCAGAAAAGAATCCCAACTAGGGATGCTAAACGGGAAATCCCGAGCCCGGAAATCCCGGGATTTTCGGGACTATGCAAATCCCGGGATTTTTTAATTTTAAAGCCCGGGATTTTCGGGATTATCTGAATCCCGTGTTTTTGAATAAATAATGTTTTTGAGTGTCGTCTTTCATATTAAAAATTATTAGAAACTCCCTTTTATAAAAAGTTAAAATAAAAAATTTGCTTTGATAAATATTTTAGTAGATAATTGTATGTGTTTTGGCTTTCACATCGTTTTCACATTTTTTCTTGTGAAATCGGATGTTAAAGAACATCCTGCGCCTGTTTAGGTTGAAATTTAGAAAATAAAAATTGATAGTATGTGTTCTTGCATCCGATTTTAGATGAAAACGATTTTTAAATGGACGATTTAAAATTTTTAGCTTTTTTCGTTTTCACTTTTGGCAAAAAACTCGTATTCTTTTCACTTGTTCTTGTGTAATTTTAAAAAAAATATCACATACATTAATAAATATTAGAGCGACTCAACTTGTATGGAAGAGAAAAAGTGCTTTTGTTACCCCTCTGAAAATAAAGTTTGATATGTTTTATGATGATTCCCAAAATATTTTGGTTCCAGCTTTGACCATCCTTGAGCTGGACCATTTTTAAAGAATGTATTTTTTCAGTTTTTCGAATATTTTTGTACTTTGCTCCAAGACGACATAAATAAAATTTGGTATCATCGAAAAGAGTTTTTGAAGCACCATCCAATGGTATATAAAACTTGACCACTTGTGACCTACTAATTGAGATATTTAACTAAATACATATTTTTGTTTCGGGTTTTCATACATCATCAAAAAAAATTCCAAAGAAAAGGGAAAACTTGACAAATGGTAACGCTGGTTTCAATACTCACAGCGAGTGATGGGAAACGAGATTTGCATTTCGGCATCAAAAAAAATTTTTTGAGTACTTTTTTGATCCCGAGAATACCATAAATTATATTTTCTATTTAAATTTTATTAACAAAAAAGTATACAAAATTCATTTACAAACAAATTCACCAAAAGTTGAAATTTTAAATTCAACTTTTGGTGGATTTTTTTCCTGTGTTTGTTGTAAAAAAAATTACATTTTTCCAACCAAAAAAAAACTGAAGTGAATACCTTTAAAGAAATAAAATGTTTTTCGTTGATGTTTAATTGTGAAAGGTTACACTTTTCTAAAAGAGCATTACTAATAAAGTTTCGTTCCATTTTTCGAAAAAAATTAATTCTCTTCAAAAATATATGCATGCGCGCGTCTTCTGACTGCATATCTACGTTGTCCGTGAGAGCATGATACAATTATAACAGGTACACGCACAAGCCCAGCCTGTTACTGTATACATTGCAGGCAATTGTCAAACTTCCCTGCAGAAAATGCGAATAGTAAAATTTTAGTGATTTACTAGTGACATTGTCATTAGTACTACTGACCAGGTGTACCCCAGCCAATGTAATTATCTATTGACATTTAACATTAGCTTGTCATTGAAAATCTACCACTAGACTGTAGCACTACTGACTAAGTAGTTCTTTTGGGACCACATGGAGACATTGGCACCGAAGATTCACCAGTAAATTTTAGGGGCTTTCGTCTATAACGATATTTCCTCGATGTCAATAGTAAAATTGTAGTGATTTACTAGTGACATTGTCAATAGTACAACTGACTAGGTGTACCCCAGCCAATGTAATCGCCTATTGACATATAACATAGGGTTGTCATTGAAAATCTACCAGTACACTTTATTCTTTTAGGACCATAAGGAGACATTTATGCCCCTATCACGGTTTTCAACTTTTAAAATAGTTTGGTTGTGATTGATAAATTTGCATTACCATTCTCCACTAAATTAACAGTTGAGTTCTCAGTTGTGTTTTGGTACTATCATTTACAACTATGCGTAAGTTTGGTTGAGAAAAACGTTGAGTATACACAACTGTTTTCAAGTAGTTGAGTCTGTGGTTGGGTTTTTCTAGTTACAGGTAAAAAATAGAAAATATGGAAAAATCGTAACTGGAAATATTGATTATGCTTCATAGCAAAATTTTCTTAACATTCCAAAATTATTTTTTAAAGAATTCGTTCCCTATTTTGATTATTCCTTACCTTGCATTGGGTAGTTCATGATGGTTAGAATCATCACGAATTTCTTTCTTTCTTTCGATACGTAGTACATCTATATTTGCGACTTCATTTTCGTCGTCATAAAATAAATCTACATATATTTGTATCAATTTAGTATGATTTCTTTGAACTAAATCATACAAAGCAATATTTTTTCTTAAACTGTATTTTAAATTTTCACACAAATTAATTGCTTTCTGTCAAACTTGATATTTTAAGTTGGCAACGCGATAACAATTTCAACTAAAAAACAGTTGTGGTTCATAATACTAAAAAACAGTTTGGTCGTGTGTAAGTTTGGTCTACTCTTAGGCGACCAAACTGAGTTTAGTTGAAAACCGTGATAGGGGCATTAAACTAAAGATTCACTAGTATATTTTAGTGACCCTCGTCTACAATTTTATAAGGGTTGGGGCAACAAACTTAAATACATACATACATACATATGTAAGTAAGTTTTTAACATTATTGCATAGCATAATAAAAAAAGAAAAACAGACTATTGACGCGTTCATTGACAATGTCACCAGAAATACACTAGAACTGTTGTCTCTAACGTATCTCTACTCGCGCATAAACGGAAAGTTGTCGACATTTCAACTAGTGCAATTGTCGCTAGAGAAAAGAGTGTTGACATAGAGAGATATGGTTCTAGGCTGACTAGAGGGTTTGTTTACAAGCTGCAAAAATGTAAGTGGATGTGTGTGAATAAAATAATTATAGTGTTGCCAATGAATTTATACATGGCTGTGTCTGCAATTACACATTGAAGAAAATTACACTACACATCTTTTGTGTAGGTTGAAATGAAAAGAAAAATAAATAAAAATAGAAACCAAAGTAGAAATACACACAGATTATACAAGAATTTAATTACATGGCCTACACATGTCAGAAGAAATTATACACTGTCTGACTATACACACATATTGGCAACACTGCATAACTATAATCATGCAGGAATGCCGCGTCTGCAATTGTACTTTAGTTACCCTGTAATTGTTATTTTTATAAACTAAAGACATTTGTTTCTGACAATTTTCCATTTGTTTATACCAACAAAATACATGTGTTTTTTGGTGTTGTAATTTTGTTGTAGTCTTGCATGTACCTAGTATAATTGTATCATGCGTGAGAGTATCAAATGTGTGTACTCCCCAAATCAAATGTGTGTACTCCTTTTTCATGTTAAATAGTATGAAAAAAAGTACGATCGTACCAACTTTCCCATCACTGCTCACAGCACACTCGTCATAGCAATACGAAATACACATGCAGCACCATGATACAATTATACTAGGTACATGCACGACTACAACAATTGGAATTTTGTTGTATTTGTTGGTATAAACAAACGATAAATTGTCAGAAACAAATGTCTTTTGTTTATAAAAATAGCAATTACAGGGTAACTAAAGTACAATTGCAGACGCGGCCTTCCTGCATGTTTCAGTGTTGCCAATCTTTGTGTAGTTAAATAGTGTGTAATTTCTACTCAATTGTGTAGGCCATGGAATTAAATTCTTGTATAATCTGTGTGTAATTCTACTTTTAGTTCTATTTTTATTTAATTTTCTTTTAATTTTAACCTACACAAAACAAGTGTAGTGTAATTTTCTTCAATGGGTAATTGCAGACACAGCTTTGTGTAAATTCATTGGCAGCACTATACACATTTTATTCACACACATACACTAACATTTTTCCAGCTTGTAAACAAAGTTTGACATTTATCTGCAATGTATACAGTAACAGGCTGGGCTTGTGCATGTACCTGTTATAATTGTATCATGTGCAGCACCAGCAATACGAAATACACAAACAACTTTGTCTTATTAGTTTTTTTTGTCGTTATTCACTGTATATGCGCAAGTGCAAAACAACAAAATTTTTTATTTTTTCCTTGAACAAATTGAGCAATCGTTTTCACTGTTTTTGTTTCTCTCACTCCAAAGAATTAAACAAAAGAAAATCAAACAATTTCTTTCGTTTATTTTCGTTCTCTGGTTTAAGTACAAAGAAATCAAAACAAAGACAAATTTATAACTGGCAAAGACAAATTTATAACAAATTTTCAGTCACTCAAAATGCGAAACAAATTTTTTGCCCCGAAACTATAAAACGCGTTTATCTAGCACTTTTTACAATTATCTTTCAGCCCTTTTAGCCCGTTTCAACTTTTTGCTCGATATGTCTACATTTAACTTTTTACGAACTACTTTCTTCCTTTATTATAACAATATCGACTTATGAAATAACGTGACAGCATTATTTTACTAATTTTCTTCTCTTATTTTGCTTTACGAATTTAAAAAAGAAGAAACAATATGGAAAATGTTCTATTACTTCAAAATTTTTTGTGCTTTCAAAGATTTTCAGTATAGCCTATACAGATTTGTATTTAATAAATTTAAAATTTACTTACGTTGCCATATTACATACATACATACCACTAATGTATGTATGTATACTACTACTGTATATATACATATACACTATTTAATCTACGTATGTCCTTTATTGAAATGTAGTATGAAATGTAAATGGAATATGTACAGTGAACAAAGAAAAAACTTGTACAGCAAACGCTCCGCTCTTCTAATCAAAATATCTCTGTTGCTTTGTAAGATTTTAAGATAAAACCAAAAGCGATTTCAAGGAAAATTAATCAGCTTTCTATGAAAATCTTTAATTTTATTAACAAATTTATTTTAATGCGAAAAAAATAACCTAAAATATAATAACACTATTTTCCAGAGCAAAAAAAAACTTGTACACTAACTCTTCTTTCAGGAAGGAGCTATGAAATAAGGAATAAACTTAAAATTAGTACTAAATGTGGCCACGTCTAGCATCTAATAGATTATTTTCATAGAATGAACTGGGTTTTCGGTAATTTTGGGAGCTATATGGTCCAATATGCCCTGGAGAGCACTTTTGAGTTAATTTTTACACATAATCTACAGCTCGCGTAATTTTTTGTTCACATACGCCCACAGAATTTCATTTGTACTGAGGCCAAGGATCTAGGGAGGATGTGCCTGCAATTTTTTTCCATTGAATGGAAGCCATTCTCTTATTATTGAAGACGAAAGTTTCGGGTATTTAACTCTAACTAATCAATAGTCTCCACTTACATTTAATTTGGCAGCTAACTGTGCTAAATTATCTCTTAGTATTTTTAAATAATTCATTTTATTTATTGTACGTTCCATAAAAACCGGATTTCATACACCACTCGATCCCATTGAGCCCCATACCATCATATTACACCCCCCATGCTTCACCGTGTTATTCAGGGTTTTATCACTAATGCTGGAATTCCTCTTCGCCACAAAAATCTACAACGATAACATCCAAATATATTAAATTTGGATTCAGCAGTGTCCCAAAAGTCATCATAGTGATTAATATAATCTTTCTTTGCGTGGCAAAGAAAAGCTCCAGCCTTAACGATAATAACCTGAATAACACGGTGAAGCATGGGGGGTGTAATATGATGGTATGGGGCCCAATGGGATCGAGTGGTGTATGAAATCGGGTTTTTATAGAACGTACAATAAATAAAATTAATTATTTAAACATACTAAGAGATAATTTAGCACAGTTAGCTGCCAAATTAAATGTAAGTGGAGACTATTGATTAGTTAGAGTTAAATACCCGAAACTTTCGTCTTCAATAATAAGAGAATGGCTTCCATTCAATGGAAAAAAATTGCAGGCACATCCTCCCTAGATCCTTGGCCTCAGTACAAATGAAATTCTGTGGGCGTATGTGAACAAAAAATTACGCGAGCTGTAGATTATGGGTAAAAATTAACTCAAAAGTGCTCTCCAGGGCATATTGGACCATATAGCTCCCAAAATTACCAAAAACCCAGTTCATTCTATGAAAATAATCTATTAGGTGCTAGACGTGGCCACATTTAGTACTAATTTTAAGTGTATTCCTTATTTCATAGCTCCTTCCTGAAAGAAGAGTTAGTGTACAAGTTTTTTTTTGACTCTGGAAAATAGTGTTATTATATTTTAGGTTATTTTTTTCGCATTAAAATAAATTTGTTAATAAAATTAAAGATTTTCATAGAAAGCTGATTAATTTTCCTTGAAATCGCTTTTGGTTTTATCTTAAAATCTTACAAAGCAACAGAGATATTTTGATTAGAAGAGCGGAGCGTTTGCTGTACAAGTTTTTTCTTTGTTCACTGTATGTACCTTATTGAAATGTTATATATCAAGCTATGAGTTCATCTCATGGTAGTTATTTATTTTCTAAAAAATTACTTTACTTTGGCTTTGATTTTCAAAAGAAATATTTAAAACTAGCCCCTTTTCGTGCTTTTTTCAAACATTTTACTTTATGTTGCATTAAACGTATGTATATTTTTTCAGTTTAGCCCTTTTAAGCCCTTTTTTCAAAAATTTTTACGCGTTTTGAGTCTAAAAAGTTGGCATCACTGCACGGCTTAGCCGAGCAGCCGAATGGTTTTGATCAGCCGCCGGCGCCGATTATTTTTCGGCTAACAAGCGGCTGGAAATTAGCCGCCGATTGAAATATTTTTTTAATGTTTTTTCGGCAGAAAAACAGTTTTTACATATCTTGGATAAAATTTATAGTTTTGTATTTATTCAGTATGTAAATTTTTGCCTCGATGTGCAACTCTGCAGAGTTGCTTTGCATATACATATGTTAGTGCAAAAAATTTTATATCGTTTTGCTTTGCTTGACAGAAATGAGTAGACACAGGAACACATGTCCTTTAACATGTTCATTCGTGTATGGGCATCATAATTTTTGAGATGGATATCTTATGCTGGCCACAGACGAAGGAACTTGTTAAGAAACATATGTTTCTACTGTTTTATTTTTTAATAAAGGCGATGTAACTAATAAAACATCAGTTCTGGGCTCAAATCGTCACATCCGTGATCGTATCGACAATCGTACGAAAATAAATTAAGTGATACGTCAATTATAAAATCTGAATGCCTTTACGTGAAAAGTTCGTTCACGGATTTGGCGATTCGACCCCTGTGTGTTAATTGAAAAAAAGAAATAATTGCTACTTCACAATTTTATCTATTGAATTTGACATTTTAGCTTCGAAATCACTAGATGTATGAATGCATGATTGAAAGGAAATTTTTAAAACATATTTAGTTCACTCATTTTATTATTTATTTATTTCTATTATACTCTTTTCTATTATTTTGGAATTTCTCTGCTTTTATATTATTGTATCATGTTTATACCTGAAGTTGTCTCAGCCGGCTGACAGCCGACTTTCAGCCGCCGCCGATGATTTTTTATGAGCCAGCCGCCGCCGACAAAATCGCCCGGCGCAGGTCTCTGTACACACATGCAGAGAACTCAGCACTAGCAATCAGCGATGCCCATTTAGCGCGATTTAACTGCGCCAAACGCGCTTTTTTTCATCTTAGCGCGTTTAATAAAAAAAGCGCTAACTTAGCGCGTTTTGGATAAAATCAATTACATCATTTCAATTAAATTTTTTTTCTTTTTTTGTATAAATTTACCAATTTTCTAGTATCCAGAACTCTGATAATTTTTTTTTTCGTTAATGATTCAGCTGTTGCAAATAAAATTTCCTTGCCTGTGATTAGAATTAAAAACGCATTTTAATACTGTAAATGACAAATATCTTTAAATTTCACAACTACAAAAATTTAGTCGTACTCGTGACCAAAAGAATGTATATAACTTATCAAGCATCTATTATTAACCTGAAGTAAAATCATTTGAATCGCAAAACTATTCGACATTTTATACGAGTATGTTGTTACTGGTACAAAGTTTGTTAAAGAAAATTGAAATAAAAACTAAGAATTTAGATTATTTGGTGATTCTGATTCTGTATTAAAATATTTGAGTTATTTAGGATATAATTTCGAAGAAGCAATATGGCAAAATCTTAAAAGAGTTGCTAAAAAAAAGTATATTTACTAATACATACTGCGACTTTTATTAAAATTTAATTTAGCGCGCAGAAAAATATCGCGTTTTGGCTATAAATAGTTGACAATGCTGTAACTCAGCGCGTTCTGAGAAGGGGAATAGCGCGTTTGGGTTGTAAATAGTTGGCATCACTGCTAGCAATACGAAATACACAACCAACTTTGTCTTATTAGTTTTTTTTTTGTCGTTATTCACTGTATATACGCAAGCGCAAAGCAACAATATTTTTTCTTTGTATGTATGTACAGTATGTCAAGAAAATCTTTTGACATAGTTAAAATCGTTATAAATTTTGATTTTTATCATAAATATTTTTATTTTTCCTTGCATTATGAAATTTTTGGTTATGGATTTCATTTTATTTACATTTAAGTGAACAAATAGTAGTAAGTTATACGCAAAATTAAAAAGTGAGAGCATAAAAATTACATGAAAGCCACAAAAACTCAAAAATGTCTCTGTCAAGAAAATGTTTTTACATCCTTGTATTATATAGTAACGGCCTTATTCATAAAAAATATTTCAGGCTTATTAACCCCTTATTTGACATATTTCTATGGGAAATTTGTCAAATAAACCTGTAATAAACCTAAAATATTTTTTATGAATTAGACCGTAAGAAAACAGGAAAGATTTTAAGTTGTACAAAAATAATTTTTTTTGGCTCCATTGGTATTAAATCGGCTTGTAAGACGACTTCTCATGGAAAAAATTTTTCTTTTCCAAATATTCCGCCGAAATTTATCATATTCCCCTCGTATTACTGTTTTAAACTCCATTTACTTCTTGAAATACCCTTTGGAAATACTTTTTTTAAAATAAACACATAAATTTTGAATAGGGCATAGATCTGGACCTTGAGATGGAGTATCCACAACTTTGCCGCAATTGAAAAGACACCATGTTCTTACCCAAAGTGCCTCATGTTTGAGGTCAATACATTAATACAAATTTAAAACTTCCATATTTACCAGCTTTAAAGCCAACCTTACTCGCGCTGTCAGCGAAAAACCATTTCAACGTATTGATGTACCACTCACACAGTTTCCCACGAGACAAAGGCAATTGCTCAAAGAATCGACTGTAGTTCAATAAATGGTCGGAAATCCCCGCTTTTTAGAGTGTAGCTCAAACAGCAACTATTGTCTTTTGTGATAACGCATACTTGCAAGCTTGATGGCTTCTACGATAATGTGATTTTCAGCGACGAAACCAAAATTCTGCTTTATTAGAATGATGGATCTAACAAAGTATGGAGGAAAAAAAATCTTTAAAAATATTGGAAAGTGAAACCGTAAACCCATCTGTAAAACTTATAAAAGGTTGGTTGATGGATTGGAGGTATATATACATACATGTGTACATATGTATATATATGGTGTAAAACGTGGGATAAATTTGCTTTATTGAGAACACCGTGAATGCGGGGCAGTGCCTTAATATATTGAAGCATTTTTTTGGATGACAGCTCGAGTAAATTTGGGTTTATTGCTGGAAAACATGCAAGTTTCCAGTTGTTATCAATCTAATGACACCAAACACAAGGCGCTTTCGGTAAGAACATGGTGTCTTTTCAATTGCGGCAAAGTTGTGGATACTCCATCTCAAGATCCAGATCTATGCACTATTCAAAATTTATGGATGTATTTGAAAAATAGTATTTCCAAAGAGTATTTCAAGAATAAATATTTGGAAACGAAAATTTTTTTCCATAAGAAGTCGTCTTACAAGCCGATTTAATACCAATGGGGCCAAAAAAAATTATTTTTGTACAACTTAAAATCTTTCCTATTTTCTTACTATATAATACAAGGATGTAAAAACATTTTCTTGACAGAGAAATTTTTGAGATTTTTTGGCTTTCATGTAATTTTTATGCTCTAACTTTTTAATTTTGCGTATAACTTACTACTATTTGTTCACTTAAATGTAAATAAAATGAAATCCATAATCAAAAATTTCATAATGCAAAGAAAAATAAAAATATTTATGATAAAAATCAAAATTTATAACGATTTCAACTATATCAAAACATTTTCTTGACATACTGTAAATATTGGTTTTTACAACAAGAAATAAGTATTGAATATAAATTAGTTTTTGTTTAAATGCATTGGTGCTTACTCTTCCATAAGGAAATTTTGGACACCCTTGAGACAATCTATAGAATATCTAAAAAATAAAGAAAACAAAAGTACAAAGTAATTAAAACAAAAAAAAAATTAAGCAATCGTTCTCATGGTTTTTGTTTCTCTCACTTCAAAGAATTAAACAAAATCAAACAAATTTGTTTCGTTTATTGTCGTGCTCTGGTTTAAGTAAACCAGTAACTGTAAAAGTGTCGATTATTTACGTTACGAAAATTATTTTCTAACCCCTGTATCGTCCCATAAGTAGCATTGCTACAATAATATTATAATACATAACAGATGAAAGATGTTGTAATGTGAATTAGGGATGTAACGGATGTTCGCATTCGCTTTCGCATTCGCAAATAATTCGCTTACTTTTGCTATTTGCATTCGCATTTGCATTCGCTAAAATATATGCGAATATATAAAGTGAATACTAAAGACAAAAATATTGGAAATATTTACTAGTTTTTAAAAAAGAAAAGGCAGTGTTTGATTTGCGCGAAAATATTTTCTACTTAAGACTATTCTGTTAAAAATGGTAAGCACCATTCATTGCTTCGGAAAAAAAAATTTGAAATGCAAAAATATTAACTAATCCTTTGTTGCAAATTTTTTGCGAAACAAGTGCCACTCATATTATTTCGCATGAAAACTTAAAATGTTGAAGATATATTTCATATGTTTCTCCCAAGATGAACAGAGCACTACTTCTGCAAAATTTTTTCATGAACAATTCATTAATTTTTCTTAATATGCATTTTGGTAGCATTTTACAGGAAATGTTGAACTTAGTACAAGGTCTTAAGGCCAAAGTACGAATGGGTTGATTGCCTAACATTTTGTAAATTTATTTTTAATTATTATCTATACTTATTTTAACATGATTTCATATACATACATATCTTTCAGTTTAACAATTTTGAATTTATGTAGTATATGCCAAAGAAAAATGGGACTAATTTTTTCAAATATGCATAGAAAATTCAAGTTAATTGGATTTAATCAGTAATGTTAATAACTTATACATGGTATTACCCAAGGCACATTCACAAGCTAGTAGCGAAAATGAAGCTGAGCTATTTTTTTTTTCAAACTAAAGTTCATCCGAAGCTTCAAAAATTTTTTACGAAAGAGAAATTAAAAGAAAATGTAAAAAAATTTCAATATGAAAAAAATTATGTGAAAACAAATCTAAAAATATGAAAAAACTATTCAAAATTTGTGAAAAGTGCTAAACGTTGCAAATTTTGTTAGTGGTAGCTGCCGTGGAGAAATATTTTCAAATTTATGTTTTTTTTACACACATACATACATATATTTATTTATTGTATCTTCAAATATGAACTAACAATAAGTATTCAAATCTATATATAATTATTAGGCCTGACAAATATCGGACATAAACTTGGTGATAGTAATTAATAATATATAAATTTCGTATTAAGCACAATAATTATTTTCAAGAAGTATCATTTGGGGTGCTGAGTATTAGGGCCCTTGTGCCCCTCTTTTTTAAGCGAATGTGTCCAGTAAAGTTCAAGATATTACGAGCAAGCGGATTTGGATGTGACTCGAGTTTTGTAAAATATTTACCTGCGTATTTTGCGATTTTTTCAGTTTATGTGAATAATTGTTATTATTATTATGTTATACAAATTATATTTTTGAAGTTTTGGATGAACTAAAACCAGGGTTGGGCAGTATTTGAAATACGTATTTAAAATACAAATACGTATTTTGTATTTGTATTTTAAATATATGACGAAGAAGTATTTTGTATATTAAATATATGACGAAGAAGTATTTTGTATATTAAATACATGACAAGCAAGTATTTTGAACCCACCCAGCTAAAAAGATAATGTATGGTACATACATATGTATATGAATGTTTAATATACAAATGTATATAAATATATATGAATATGTATGAATTCATGTATGGAAATGTATAGGATTATACATTGCAAAAGTATTATATATGTATTGATACATCGACTTATATGTATATGAAATGTATTATAATGTATAAGGTCATATATGGAAATTTAATTATGAAGCTCTTCATATATATATAAATAAGACATAATATATGGAGCGATATAAAAATGTATGCATAAATGATATCTCACATAAGATTGGTTTTGCAATCAAAAAAGGTTGCATTTTATTAACTCGATCTTTTTCTCTCGTTTTCATCACTGGCAAGTTGCTAATCTATTAGAAAATACAAACGGTTTGCACAGTTTATATTCGTACAGTCTCAGCGTTTAAAAAATAAACCCAATTCTTGTACGATTTTGTACATAGCGGCTGTATTAAATACATAAATAAAATAAACAAAAGGATATTTCAGTCATTAATTTAATAGAATATATCGGAATGCTCTAGTTATTTTTAAGAAACAAAGTTTCTATTACTGCGAAAAATTTTATCGAAAACTAATGTTGAAATAAAATTGATAATTTTTTTTACATTAGTTTTTAATCTAAATTCTTATTAAATTAAATTTTGTGTACAAAGATGAGTCCTGTGTTTTTTAAATAATCCATGCACATTTTTTCTTAAAATCATGAAGAAAATGTCTTTTAGTTCGTTTTTAATTATTTCTTCAAACAAATGTTTCATCAAATACAACTTCGATGTTTAAAATCTTAAAAAAAGTAATTTTAATAAATATGAATATCTATTTACACATATGAACATGTATGAAAATGTGTGAATATATACATATGTACATACATTAAACATATATGGATCATACATTATTTTTTTTAGCTAGGACCTTATTTTTATTAAATTACTAGTTAACCCCGGCAAACGTTGTGTTACGCTCAATTATTTTTTAACTACAAATTACTCCACACAATGGTCACATGCTGGGTCAAAAATAAAACGAAAACCTACCGGGCATTGACCCGAACCTGTGTTGAAAATTTCAGCTCCAAAGCTCTTATAATTTCCAGAGATCATGCGTTAGGAACAAACACACACTACGATTTTATACAATATATTATATAGATTATATTAATTTTTTGTTAAAGTTATTCTTGAATGATTGATGAGTTTTTTATTTAATGGGTAAAGTGAATAAAAAAAAGCATTTGCTTCTTAATTAAATTTAAAAAAAAAACATACATAAGTACCTAAATATTTTAGGTTTTAAAACAAATTTTTAAGTAAAAAGTAAATACCTTTTTTATTCACTTTAACCAATAGCATGTTTAACTTCTAAGCACTCAATTAGTTTTTTTAAATAAATTATATTAAATAAACATAATCAAAAACAAAAAAAAAAACAAAACAAAGTATAAAGCAGTATTTCATTTATCAACCATGTTTTTTTTCAACACACCATATGTTACTTATGGTAAAAGCAGTTTTACGTATTTGATTTGTTTCAGAAAAACAGATACAAAAAAACGTGTTATTCTCATTTGTTCATTATACAACCACACAAAAACAGTTTTAAAAACAAACAATAACAACTAGTAACATACTTCGTTTATACGCAGGGCTTATTTGCAAATAAAACTGTAAATTGTTGCCATATTATTGTTTTTATTGCGACTTACTAATTCAGAAAACTATTCACGATTAACGCACTATTTGCAAATAAAATGCCTGAGGTTGCCACGCTTACAAATGTTTGATAACAAAAAACAATAAATGGATAAATATTGCAACAAAAAACATTGATAGGAGCAATAAATGACGATCAAAACAAATAATTATTTGATATTTTGTACATTTACACTTTTTTTTTTGTCAACATAAGTAAGTTTTCTATAGAAGTGCTACCAAGTTTGTGTACATTTGCTATCCCGTATAAACAGCGAGTTAATTTATTTGCAAATAATTTTATTTGCAAATAGTGCTCGTATAAACGTAGTAACAGAAACGCTAATTAACATAGCTAAACTTATCAGAACCAATACACACGCAAAACTGATGCGAACATATTTGCAGCCCTTTACTACGCATGCGTATATACATACATAGTTATTTGCTATTATTCCAGATAATTCTTTTTTTATTGACCTTGTAGGAATATTTTCGCGTACCAGTTACATTAACTCTGTTGGAATATATTTGCATATTGCTGCATTAACCTTGTCGACGGCCATTTCCGTAACAATATATTTTATGGGTCGGATATGAATATTATGGAAATTACACACGGAATGACAAACCTATATATGTATACCCTTTTCAATTTTTGGTAAAGGGTATAATAATATTTGTAAGCTTTGGGTTGTTTGATTTTTTACAAGGAACAATGCTAAATTTTTATAAAATGGAATGGAGACGATCAATTTAATTTTTCCGTAACAGTGCATCTTTGACGTGCATACCTTTTATATTTTTTTTGACTATTGGAATAGAGGCCGCCTTATGAATCCACTGATTTTTACGATCTTGGAAAATGAGGTTCGGTGTCATGTGCATACACACACACTCACATATACATATATATAGAATATATACATATATATACATATATATATGTATATATATTTATAAAAGTTTTATATAATTTCCTATAGTTTTATATATAATAATTCTCAACATGCATGAAATTGTTAAAATGTCTTCCGTGCTGTAAACTGTGATAAAATTTTAAATGCCTGTAATAAACAAACAAACAATGAAATAGCAACACAAATTCCATACAAGAAACAAATTGTTTGTTTGAATTTGTGAATTTGTGATAATAAATCAATACTTTTAGTGCGTAATATGTTAAAACTTTTGTCTGATAGACACTACTGGACAAGTTGCTGATCGTGATGTGTGCTTGATATTCTAAAATGGAGTATCAATTTGGTGGGCCCTGCTGATACATGTCCTAATGGCAAGAGAGGTAAGTGCGATTTTATAATTCAGTTACTATTGAGATATCTCACAAAACAGAAATTTTGTTCACCAACTACCGTCCAGAACTGGCCCTCTAAGAACTTTGTGTTTCAGTTTAATGTGACGTCACATAGCATACGGCTAACGGTCGATTGAATGAAAACAAGAACTCACCAGAGATTGAAATTTGGTGTTATCGTTTTCACATTGTTATTTATATATTCGAAGTAGAGTATGTGCATAAATTTCACTGTAGATGTTCAGCACTATGGACATGTCACGGTGGCAGTATATGTATGTATGTTTTCGAAAAAATTTCAAATATATTCACCCACAGTTTAAAAAATTGTGTGAGATCATATACTGTGTGAGATTATAAACACACAAATTCGAAAGCATTTTCTTTCGTTTTGAATTACACACTATACTGAAAGGAAACCCTTCATTCAGACAATGAAATTCTTCATTGTATTAATGAAATCTTTCATTAAAAGTCACCTAATGAAGCCCTTCATTGAAACAATGAAGAATGATTCATTGTATTTATGAAGTTAATTTTGGCGGCTACCTTATAAATAGAATAAAACTATTTCATTAGTGCAATGAAAATTTTTCATGAATTAAATGTAATTGTTTCATTGATTTAATGAAGTTTTTACATACCATACATATGATTTAGTATCAGCCCCAAAGAAATGTTTCATATCGAGAGCGTATATCAGTGTTACCAGCTTAGGGGATTTGTCCCCAAATTGCGGATTTTTTCCCGCGATTGGGATGAAAATTTGGTATTGGGGATCTGGGGATTTGTTGGGGATGTAACCAAATTTGGGGGGATTTTTTTTATAACTGATAATCAAAGAAGAATGATTTTTGAACTAAGAAATATGCGTCAGGCAAGTCTAACAATGTGTATGGTTTCTAATAAAGAAGAAGTATCAAGGCAGATCAACCAATAATGAACACTACCAAAACAAAAATACGCAACAAAATGCAATACGACTTTTTGGAAGCACTTCTTAGAATTAGAGATGTGTACGTGAGAGTTTTCTGAATCACGCAGAAAAATATTTTACTCACGCACGAATGATTTTGAAACTTATCACGATCACGCACGCTCACGAAGAAGTATATCATTTAATTTGCATGTGTTTTTTTGGTTGAAAAATAGATTCTTACATATAAATACATATGTATGTACATATCTATGTATATATGTATGCTCGTGTTTTTGTAAAATTTACATTGAAAATTAAAATAAAGCAAAGGTTATTTTTACATGAAGCAATAATAATTATTGCATCATAGTTTTTGTTTAAAAAAATTTTATTTTGTCATTCGCATGTTCTTGTCTGGTCTGGTTGATATTTTTTTTAACTACATACATACATAAATACATAAGTAGATATTTAGAAATTAAAATGTTCTTATATTAATTTAATTATTATTTTTCGAATTGTATTTGTTTCTATAGTCTTATGAATTGAACAGGATAATGTTTGTAACGCTTGTTAAGACAAATTACATGTGATAATTATTAATGAACAAATAACATCAAAGTTAGTTGTAAATATTCTGGCAGCAACACATAGTTGAACGGAACAGCCAGCCGTTTTCGAAGGCCACTAAACCTTCCTCATCAGCGTTCTTCTGTGTTTTGCACCACTGTGTGTGGTATCAGTTGATGTAGATGTCTGCCTTATATACGAAACTTTATTGCAAATGGAATATGTGAATTGGTTTGATTCATTGCATTTCAATTTGCTCATGTGTTTTGTAATGAAGGCTCAAAGTTACAATCTCTATATTTACAACAGTCTTACCATTGTCGTTTGTTCTTTACTAACTATGCACATGTTTGTTAATTTGCTTATTTTTGTTCTACTTAAGACAAACTTTTTTGGTTTGTTACTATTAAGTATATTTTTATTTAATTTTTGCCACAAGCTAATGACTATTATTTTTAGTTAATTTAATTATTATTTTTCGAACTGTATTTGATTCTATATTCTTATGAATTGAACAGGCTAATGTTCGTAACGCTTTTTAATCCAAATTATAATTAAAATAACTAAAACACAATACCTCACTGGTTTCCAAAATAATATTCCTTACGGTGGTTTTACCCAGCTTGTAGCTCCATGCAATGCTTTGAAGAGATACTCGATGTGCTAAATATCTAAACACATGTGCATATGTACATGCATGCAAAAGAAATATTTTGGGAACCAAGTTATTACTTACAGCAGTGTTAAGGAAATTCTTTCCTCTGGACCGATGCGCTGCCCAAATTTCCACAAGGAATCACTCGTAATATTCAGAAGAAGGTCATATACTGGTCGAGACATCCGAGCATGTAGAAAAAGCTGTTCCCAATCCATATTTTTAATTGGTAAAAAATGCTTTTGGAAATATCCAGTTTCAGCCCAATTATTATTGATCGGACGTACTTTCCATCTTCGATGGCGTCGATCCTTCTTGCATACTTTGTACATTTGAATAAACCGAATTCATTATTTCCACTTTCACAATATTGTTTTTTAAATACTTTTAAATCTCAAATGAAAATAATTTTTGCAACAAGACATAAACAGCTGATCGATTTCTTGACGACGATACGATTTGAGTAACTAATAGATTAAGTTGAACAATACGTAAAGAAGTAAAGTAACACGATACGAATCGACTAATACTACCATTAGTCCTCTTTCACACACGTCAGGTTTACCTGAGCAGTTTTTGTTCAATTTTATTTTGAACCTGCATTCGTGTTCATACACACCGTCAAGTCAAGTCATCAAGTCTCATCAATTTGCGTCGTCGTAGAGTATTACGAATGACAAAACAAAACGAAAAAGCAAACTTGACTGGTACGGTCAAGTCTTTACCCCTCTCCATTCTCTTTTCCTCTCTCTCCTAAAAACTCAAGACTTGACGAGTCAGACCTGACGTGTGTGAAAGGGGACTTAGTAACTTTACGGTGGATGTTTTTCGTTTGAATTTGTATATTTGAGTATGTAGTACAAAATAAATAACTCTAGACGACTTTTGTGATTTGCAAAAAGTCAAGTAACCTCTTGTATTTTAGTTTTAAGTTCATTCTGTTTAAAATTCTTGAAGAATAAAGACATCTAAAAACTACAGAGCGCTTTGAATATTATTTTGAAAACGAATAATTAATTTAAAATTGTCGGGATATAGACAGACCTTCGTGGACTGAAGGCGAACAACGGCGAGTTAATCTGCCCTGTTCGAACCAGTTAATAATACAAAAAATACTAATAATTTAAATAAACCCCTTAGCAAGGCAATCCGCCCTGTTACAAATTTTTAAATAAAAATTTATTGCAGTGTATAAAAGCAACTGTTGCAGTTAAAGTATTAATCAAACTGGTTTTCCATATAAAATTCGTTTGTTGAACCAATATTAATTTCAAGGATGCAACCTTGATCTAATGTAGCATATGAAAATTGTCAAAAAAAAAAACAATAACAACTTGATAGATCAGGGTGGTTTCTGAAAAGTCGATCGATTATAGTATTTTTTTTACATATTATCTGTCTATTTATAGAAAATATTAGTGCTTTAGAAAAACTTGTTAAGAAAATTTTTTTATGGAAATCTATTAAACTTTAATCATTTTTGTAGATTGGGCCCTTAACTATTATATATGTATGTAGTATATAGTTAGTACTGGCCTTCAGCGTTAGCCGACCAGTGCTGCAAAAATGAGATCATTAAGAACCTAATCGTAGTGAAAACTATTCATACAGAAAATATGAAGAGTATATCAAAACTTTTAAACCTTTTTTGCATCTTACATACAAATTGTTCAGTGAAATAGAAATTCAGACATTGCTTTGCATTCGATTCTTATTGTTTTTCGGTTTCATTCAGGACATGAATGAGCCTGTATCAGCGGTTTTGTAAACTGTGTTTTGGAATGCATAAATTTAGTAAAGCCCATATGACACTTAATTTCTCTTTCATTTATCAAATTTTAGAGAACAGTGCAAACATATTGTAACAGGAAAATTCAACGGGTGCAAAGGGTTCAGCTATATTAAGAAAAATGAAATAATGTCAACAACTTGACTGAAGTTATCGATAACAGATGAAGGTCTGTCAAAAACAATGTAACATTTTTCAACTTAAAATTGACATTTCAAGCTAGAAATATAAAAGTGTTCGTTAATTAGCGAATTATGGTCAAACATTAGCGATTTTTATTTTGTTTTGTCTTAATACTAGCGGTTTCTCATTACGAAAATTTGACAACATTTAAACATTTTGTTTCCGTTTTATATAGTTTGTTTTTTTTAACATTTATAGTTTCTTTCTATCAATTCAATATCAAATCAATGAAGAAAAAATGAAGTGTCATAAGGGCTTAAAAAGTAAAAGAGGCAAAAGCAAAAAACTGTATGAACTGAAACTGATTTTTGAAACAAAAAAATGCAAGCCTGATACCTGCACATTTGGCAATTATATATATCCTGTACGAAGGTTATGTATCTCCAAGTGCCACTTTTGTGGACTATTTTGTTGACTTTTTGGCAACATTGTCAACGGATCGCCTATATATTAATAACCCTATTACTGGTAAAACCGACTTTTGCGAAACTTGCCACAAACCCTTAGTTGTAAAAATGATACGTTCTTGCATTTAAAAAAGTGGGCGGGTACATCAGCATTTATTATTTCATGTTCTTCTACTTGACCGATATGTATATATCCCTATATACATATTTTTTTGAACTAGTCAATAGTACCAACGGCAGTAGTTGATTTTCAATAACATGCACATTTTAAATGTCTAAAGCAAAAAACATTTTATGCTGTACAATTCGTCAGTAGTATTGTTGACAAAGGCACTGTTGAATCAGTAGTGTTTCTCAATTAATACTTCCTACAGGGTACCTAAGAAACATACATACATATTTACAAAGGTGTATGTACTAAAAGTCTGCATGAATGTAGCCAATTGCCACTTCAACACATTCGTTTGTAATTTGAATACGATGTAGTAATAACTCAGTACAATATGAATGTAGTTACTAATTCTCTCTGTGTTAACAAACCAAATGAATAAAAACTCAAAGAGAATGAGTGTCAAACCCAACTATAACTCAAAACGCAATGTTACTCTAAAATTCAAAAGAATGTGTTGGTCATTCATATACATTGGTTGGAGTATTCAATTATTTGAATAAATACTCGTTATTTGATTATTTGTTTTTATAATACATTCTACATATCGCTCATTTATTTTAACAGTGGCATAATTCAAAAATGCATGTTTGAGTTAATAATGCAGAATAATTATTAATAACGTATTTTATAAATGTGTACAAATTTCATAAAAATAGGTAGCTCGTACAACCAGCTCTTGAGGGAATATAATTTTTTTTTATTTATTGATATGTACATGTAATGTCTGCATTGAGTTTTGTACAAATTGAAAACTTTAACACATTTTCTGCAAAAGTTGGTTTTCTGAGTTGTGACACTATTGAAGTAAATGAGAGATACATATATACATATGTATATGTATGCATATATTTTTGCAAATAATCACATATGTATAATCACATATGTATATGTCGTTATATAACTAATAATATTTTACATTGTGCGATTTTTTTCTTTCTTTAAACTTGCACTTGCGTCTACATTGTACGATTCTTGTCGCAGATATTTTTTATTGATGCATTAATTTTTACTTTTTATACCCTTTACTTGGACTGGTATGTCAGAAATTTTCCAAAATAGATTGGTATTGAAATTCAGCAAAATCGAGCAGACGATTGCAGAGCTGGAAAACTTAAACTTTATTTTGCCATATAAAAGTAACTACCGAAAACAAATTTTTATTATTTTTTAATAAATAAACTTATTTTACACTTCAGTGCGACTAAAATTGGAATTTTAAATTAAAAAAATATAAAAAAATTAAAAAGACGTTTCCAGGGTTGGAAAACTTTAACTTTTTGTGTTATGTAAAATTAACTACATGTGTCTAAAACTATGTCTGTCACAGGGTATTTTCTCGAGAACGGTAAGAGCTACAGACCTGAAATTTGGACACAGTGTGTAGACCTTTGGCCGCTACAACAACAAATATATGAGAATTGGAAATTAAAGGGTGTTCCAAAACGAGCAACGAAAAATATTAAAATCCCATGTAATATACATACAATTGTATGTATGTATGTATATACACTTGAAATTTGTAAGGTTAGTGTATTCTTATACAGACTAGGGATGGGCAAATGAAAAAAATTTATCGATATATATCGCATCGATATTTTTGAACAGTATCGATATATATTTTTTGAAAACATCGATATTTCGATATATCGATATTTTTTGCTGCATTAATTTCGAATGCACAATCAGTCACTTTAAGAAATTTAATACAAAAGAATAATTTATGTTAAGTTATACGTAACCTACTGTAGCTCCTTAAGACTTCATTAGTTTTTACTTTCTGTTGCTGCTCTGTGCTGTGCCGTTTTCTAAATTTTAAAATTACTTTTTCTGTAATAAATTATCAGCTGTTTCGGACCAGAACGGTCACAGTTTTCCACTAAAGTGATGAGGTTTGCATCGTCCATTGTAGTTAGAGTTTTTCTTTCCCGGACTTTTTTATTTCACGGGAAAGCGAAAACGACTTTTCGGTTTCCCGGGAATTCTCGCCCGGTGCAAAACAATACAAAATATTTTTTATTTAATTTTAATTTGTTTATTTCAACAAAAAACAAATAATTCATGATTAAATAATAATAATAATAACTTTTTATAAACACATTAGTCAAAAAAATAACACAATTTCAGTTCCCGGCCATAATTGTTGTAAAGTTTTAGCTATAGTTCTACTGTCATCACCCTACTCATCGAGGAATGTGTACAAACTAAAGTTCCCCGCACAAATTTCCCGCGATTTCTTTCCCGGAAAATGTGCGGGATCCCAAGAAATCCCATATGAAAAACACTAATTGTTATGTTTCAATATAGTTTTATGTTTTTCTGGTAAAAATTAATTTTTTTTTAATTCTTAAAGCACAATCACAGTTTATTTCGAAATGTTTTTATTTTATTAATGCTGCCACTTACAATTAGTTAACAGTTTTTTATTTTCACAAGTTGAACTGAAACAGAACAGAATTAAGGAGAGAAAATCTAACGGCTTGCATATGATTTCTATAAACCAGAAGAGTCTGCCTTTAGGCTTATACCCACACAATCCAAAAAGTTACCTGCCTTAGTTGGGTCGCCTTATAAATTCGCCTGAGATGTTATTATGAAATTTCTCTTTTTTTTTTCTTCGCATTACTAGTAGTAATGTCAATATCGTACAGTTAAAAAACGGCTATAGCTCTTAAAAGTATCGAAACCCGATACTCGTAAATAAGAATCGATGTATCGATATATCGGTTTTTGAAATATCGGCGATATATATCGATATTTATTTTCTCAAATATCGATATTTCGATATATCGATATTTTTTGCCCATCCCTAATACAGACTACAAAAATTAACACTTAAATTTCAAAAAATTTTAAATAAAGGGTGTTCCATCAGTTAATGCAATTTTGACTATGCAATTTTGACAACTTGCTGTATCTTGGAAACCATAAGAGCAAAACTCTTGAAATTTTCAAAAACGGTAAAACTAAAAAATAAAAAAATTACATAAATGATTATATAAATTACAGTTATTTGCGTTGTCTTAACATTCAATTTTTACATAAGATGCAACATCAGAGAAACTTTAAAATATACTAAGTACTATACAATTAATTTACATTTGTAAGTATCTACATGTATTTCAAAGTTCCGTTATTACGCTCATATTAAAAGCATATTCTTTTGTACATTCCTTTTCACTCTATACTCCTAACCAGCGTTGCCATTTATTTTTTTAATTCTTCACAATACGCAAAAAAATCTTAATTTAAGGTGAAAGTATGTTACACGCGTTGGTGCGCGTGCGATCAATAGGCATCTGTCAAAAAAAGTTGAAGTAGTGTTTTTGCATACAGCAAGTTACATACGAAACTCTTTGACGCGTTTGCCGCAGAAAATTGGTTAACTTTCAACTTTTTAACGCTTTGTATTGTTTTGACAGTTAATCAGCCGAAAATAAATCAGAAAAAATTAAAATCATGGAGTTCTTATTTTGTTGATAAAAATTTTCAGATCCTTTAGAAGCCCCAAAAATCTTAAAAGCACGTTAAATCTTCACATATGGCATCGTTGCTCCTAACTTAGGCCGGGCTTACATCTGTGTGCCATGTGCCACAAAAGCGTAACCACTAATTACTAATGAAAAATTGTTAGATTCAGACATGTATTTATTAAGCTAAATAGTTCCATACCTTTTTAATATACAATTTTATAGAATCCAACATGATTCCAAATTGTTTACATCAATAAATACACATCTGAATCAAACAGTTTTTCATTAGTAATTAGTTGGTTACGCTTTTTTGGGCAAATGACACACAAGAAATGCCAGATGTAAACTCAGCCTTATGGAAAACACATTGACAGTATTCAAAAAATGAATAAAAATTCAAATAGTTTTATATTCAAATTATATTTGTGTTATTCATTCATTATATTCTGTTTGTATTGCTTTTAAATTCATTCGTATTTAAAACATAGTACCGAAATATTCATTTATGCTCTACAAAAAACACACATTTATGAGTTTCTTCATAAATGAAAACTCGCAAATTTTTTCGTTGTGTTTATTTTCATAAATGCAGCAACAAAAAAAATCTGCTAATCAACGCACATGAGTGCTTAAATCTTTTTCTGTTTTTCTACGCATGTTCATGCTGTAATTGGAAACAAAACAAAATTGAACACTCGTGTGTGTGCAAATATTTTTTTTTAATTTTGCGCACATGATGTGCACATTTATGAGTTGCTCATATATGAGTTTTATTCATTTATGCACTATTCATATATGAGTAAAATTTTTTGAACATAAATGTTGGATATTCTTGTGGTATACAAGCAAATGGTTTTTTATGTATTGTGCCTCTAAAGGTTTTTTATTGATCATGAGCGTTGCCGATTTGGATATTTTAAACATATGTATATTAATCTTCATATGCAAACAAATTAACATGTGCTTCAAGTCTACGTTAAAACCGGAAATTTTGTTTTAACGTACACTTCAAGCACACGTTAATTTTTTGCATATGGGGATAAGTATTTATAAAAGTTTTCAGCGAATAAATTGTAAATGTTTAAATTAATAAATAAATATCTACATACATACATATGTATGTACATATGTGTATATACATATACATATGTAGGTATATGTACATATCGATGGCTTACTATAAAAAGGGCGTATACCAATTTTTTTTCGAAATCGCGTTTTAAGATCTTAGTACGTTACAGTTCAAAATGAAGAAGTTATAATATCTTAAAAAATTATTTCTGTTTGTAAATGCTTTAGTTTCTCCTCAGTTTTTTGCTTCTCCTATAAAATATCGATAATTCGACTTCCGCGTTTCTTATATTAAGCCATCGATGTACATAGAAATTTACCTTTAAATAAATATCAAGTTCTTATTATTGAAATACATTGATCACTTATTCACAAATGTTTGTTGAAATTTTTTCTTTTGATTTCAAACACATAAATTGCGGGAAAATCCATCGTGTCATATTCGCTAACCCTTTTGTATGTGCATGTTTTATTTGATTTGTGTAAATATATTTTTTTAATTGCTTATGCAAAAAAGGTTAAACAAAGTCATAATTGCACAACAACAAAAACACGGAATGCAGGCCCTACCTGCTTAAAGGGGTGATTTTTAGTAAAATATGCACAAGCAATTGTAAAAGTATTATAATTGCGCAGGTATTTTTTTGAGTTTCGCTATTAGAAGGATGTATGTTTTGTTGTTTGTTTTTTATGGTAACCATTTTTGGTAAAAATTAGGTCATTGGGAATTTTCTTTTTGAAATGAAGTCCAAATCGCATATGAAGTGTGAAATGCAAAATGTGCTCCTTTATGTATTTTGTTGCTAAGTTCTTTGTTTTTGCTTCTTTTGTTTTCTCTTCCCTCCGGCATCATTAAACGTTTGTAAAAAATACTTTAGTTGTCCTTGAGATACGCATTCTATTATGATTTATATTCTATGCTTCAGTATAAATGGCTGCAACTTGCTATTTAGGTAACAGTTGTTATTTAAGCCTGTGCGCGTGCGTTGCAGTTAAAAAAAATTAAATATGTATGCCAAAAAAAACAGTTTAACATGGACAAATTTGTGTCGTACGACGAATCACATTTGGGCATTTCCATATCAGCGTACGTGACATTTGTACGCCTACAAAGTGGAATAGATTCTGAAAAAATAGAGGTAACTCAAAAATATTTTGTTGCTATGTTCCATTCAGGGCGTACTATATGCGAAAAAAAAAATATTACATTTGGAACCCTGTTGTCCAAAATATCGAGGGAAATAAGGGCATAGCGTACGTGACATAAAACGGAACTGATATCAAGGTGCATGTAAAAGTATACGAAAATCTGCGAATTGTGAAGTTTTTTTTCTTGTTTTAAATTTCTTACACGAAGCCAACTATTTTTCCTTTATTATCAGTAATTTTGAAATAAAAAAGACTTTTGGCTGATTTTATAATGAATGAAGTTTAATAGCGTACGTGACATAGCGTACGTGACGGATTTTTCTCTTATAATATTCTTAAGTAAAAATTTTTTTTTTAATCTGTGGAAATAAATAATAATGGCTTGAGTCGAAATTTCGTGTTTTGAGATATTATGGGTTTTGTCTAAAATAAATTGTGTTTGGTTTTTATATAAAATTTTTAGATACCGAAAAAAATTCACATTTATTTATTATTCGTTGTTTTTTAGTTAAGATGTTATGAAAAAATCCATTGGCAGAAAAATTAAAACTAAAGTGAACTTACACAGGATTTAGACGATGAAATTTATGACGTCTATTTTTCTTGATTCCCTTTTGAAGTTGCTAACAAAAATTATTTGCGTTCATACGATGATTATTTTTACATGTCTAATTTTTTTTATTGATTTTGATTTTTATTGCTTATACATACATTTACATACCCTGTCGGGGAATGTGTGCTTGACTACAAAAATAATTAATTTAATATTATTATCTTAGACTGACTAAAAGCTAACTGCAATGACATCCAGAACAAACCCAAAACTAATTCTTAAGTTGAGTACGTAATAAAATTTGATGAGAGCCAACAAATTTATTCTCAGCTACCTTGAAACTCATTTCAGTTTTATATTAACATTTTGCTGTTGTTATTTTAGATGGTACCTTAGCCGAGTGATAGCGCATTGAGTAACGTGTGATGATACTTTATTAATACAATTTTCCTTTGAAGAACACACCAATATGAGAATATTAATAATAAAACGTAACAACAGGAACACAAATTTGTGTAAAGAAAAATATGAAAAAAACCATAGAAAACAGAAATCGAGTAATTTTTTCTACCCCTCTTTCTTCTCTAACCCGTTCGCTATCAAACCAAAAATGACTTCGAAAAATAGACTTCATAAAAGTCTTCGTGTGAATTAGGTGTTATTATATTGAAAGACAAAATAGTTTTTATTGATAGTAAGTCGAGATAAGTGCTTTAGGTTAAATTGAAAAATACGGAAAACCTGAAATAAGATAATTTTTTAAAAGCTTACCCCCGTTGTCCCATGCCAGTAATTACTTGCAAGTAGTATATATATTACTAACGAAAATCAGGAGAAATGTAAAAAACCCAAAAAATTTTCGAGTGGCTACACAGCACAGTACAAGTTCATTTTTAAAATGTTGCTGACTCGCAAGTGGCAAAAGTGTGGCAGTGTTAGTAAATAAATGTGAGTGTATTGAGTTTTTTTCACTTGCACTTGCATGTGACAACGGAGGGTTATGTGCTGGTATGAAAATCACTCAAAAAGATGAGTGCTTTCCATAAAAATTTTATACTCTAGTCAACCGTCTGCGTTGTAGAAACAGGGAGTTAGTTAAATATAACTCCCTGTTTCTACAACCCAGACGGTCGACTTGAGTATAAAATTTACATGGAAAGCACTCATTTTCTTGAGTGACTTTCATACAAATTTTCTAGACGAGTCGTTATTATTGAGTTATTGAACTCAAGTGTATACAAGTTTTGATGCTCAAATATTTTAATATCGATGTAGCTACCTTACAAAAATTAAGTTGAGTTAAGATGTTATGGCTTATGTATTATTTTCCAAGAAGACTTAAGTTAAAATATAAATGGGTATAGTTTAAATGATAGATCTTGAAGAAGAGAATAAGAATATGTAATAAAATGAAAAAGCACTTATGTCAACTTAAGCTATTATTATATATTGCCACAGAAATTTATGCATACAAAAACTTAAAAACAAAACAAAAATATGTATTCAGTGAAAATAGCAATAAAACAATAAAGAGTCAACTTCATTTCTTACTACATACTGTTTACTTGGGCGCTGAGTTTTCGCCGCCATCTTATACAGGTGTGTTCTGGAAATCACAAGTTTTCAAATCACTTGTGATTTTAAAGTCACAATTGTGATTTGATGGTGTTCTGAATATCACAAAAGTTTTAAATTTTCTGTGTGATTTTACCCTTTAAAAATAGAAAGGAACAGCTGACGTTTTGTTTTGTAAATGCAATATCACAAATGTAAATCACAAAGCAAATAACAACATTTTTGCAAAATTAAGAGTTTTAAATTTTTTCATAATTTAATAAATTCTTTCGTAGAAAATTGCTCATTTTGCTATAAAAATCAATAAAGAAGATATTAAGTTATTCATTTAATTAATCTATTGAGAATTTCAAAGTAAATTGATTGAAAAAATAACCAGGTGATTTCAAATCGGCAGGCATTTAGGTGACCGATTTAAAATCACAAAAATTCAAAAAGTTATGTGTGCAGAACACCTTTCTTGTATTTTCAATTCACTTTCACAAAAAGTGATTTTCAGAACATGCCTGATAATTATCAAGTTAACGCTGATACATTTAATTGCAATTTTAATACTTACAATAGCGTACCTGACAAACTTTAAATGCTTATAAAATTTTTATTACACTAAATTGAGAAAAAATTTTGAACAATATTTATTTGCGACAATTATCCTGCTCAGAACTTTTATTTTGAAACAGTTGCGACCGGTCAAATTCAAATGATATAGACAAATACGGTTTTTGCACCGCGTACGTGACATTAGAATAGCATCCAAAGCAAACCAAAAAAATACCGCTTATCGAACTCTAAATTTTCTTTTTCCTCATGGATCTTGTTCATTGTTGTTGTAACATTAATTTTAAAGTATAATTGTAATGTTACAAATATCTGAATCGAGTCGCAAGTTAAGAAAAAATATGTGATTGCAGTATCTTAACATTAATCAAAGAGATGGTCAGTTTAAACTGCTATTTTTGCTCTTGAAAAATTTTTATAAGCTATTAATGCCTCTGCATAGTAAAATTTGAGTGATTTTTTCCTCTTTGACATATTTTAAAAAAATGTTCAAGGTTTTTTAATTTTTCAGTCGTGGTTGTCATTTTCATGGAAATGCCCATTTATTCAGGGACCGTAACTGTTATGACTTTTATCGAAAAAGTCAAGAAAAAAAGTTATTTTTAACTTTTATTTTTTTAAGGCAGAAATAAAAGTTATTTCTTAACTTTTATTTTTTAAGGCAAAAATTAAAAGTTATTTTTGACTTTTATTATTTTAGTCAAAAAATAAAAGTTATTTTTTAACTTTTAATACTTTAAGGCAAAAATAAAAGTCATGAATTAAGTATTGCATAGTAATACTCTAGTTTTATTGCTTGCTATTTGCCGTTTTTCACTACATTTACCGTTATAAAATCACTTTATGAAGTGACCTAAAAAAACCAACGGTATTTTCGTCATCCATGGACTCCAACAAAACAGAATTGGTACATTAGAATCCCTGAATATTTTTTTTCTCAACTTTTGTAGCACAGTGTAATTGATGTATATTACAGAAGTCTATACGGATGTTTTATCATTTATAGCATTGAAAGCAATAATAATTGCGTATTAGGTACTATGCAATATTTAATTCATGACTTTTATTTTTGCCTTAAAATATTAAAAGTTAAAAAATAACTTTTATTTTTTGACTAAAATAATAAAAGTCAAAAATAACTTTTAATTTTTGCCTTAAAAAATAAAAGTTAAGAAATAACTTTTATTTCTGCTTTAAAAAAATAAAAGTTAAGAAATAACAGTTATTTTTTGACTTTTATCAAAAAAGGCACAAATTTAAAAGTCATACAAAAATTTGCATGTACATCACCTATGTATCATAATGATTAGAACCAAAATTTTCTACGATAATTTTTTATGTGTGCTTTTTTGATGTAAATTTTCAAAAATAACAGTTACTTTCTGTCCCTGCATTTATTAAAGGTAAATTTTTATGTTTATACATATGTATTTATATAAATAAATATACACTAAATTTGAGTTAAGAATTTGCAAATCGGCAGCGCTGACACTGTGTAAAAATTTACAATTTATTTGCAGTAAATTTATATAAAGAACTAATTTCGGCTAAAAATATCCAAATCGGCAACTCTCCCAGTCATATGAACAATAGAATCAAAAGCCATACACACATACATAAAAAACCATTTGCTTGCATACCACAAGAAAACCCAACATTTATGTTCAAAAAATTTTACTCATATGTGAACACTTCATAAATGAATAAAACTCATAAATGTGCGTTTGAAATTGCACACTGCATGTGCGCTCTTATATGAAAACTTAGTTTTGCCTTCATTTTCATGTGTGTGTAACACAAAATAAAACAAATTTGTGCACACATGAAAATGTAAAAAGCAAAATGTTTTTTAGTGCTCTCGCTCTGTTCAAGGAGAAACAGAAAATTTTTGAAACGCTCTCGCACATTTCATGTATGAACGTGAGTGAGTATTTCGGTACTATGATTTAAAATGAATAAGCAGACGCAATATTCTATTTGAACAATACTCAATAATACACTCACTTACTTTTCCCTGTCGTTTTTACTCTCTTGTCTCTCATCAACTCTCATCGAATATAAAATATTTGAATGAATGACGATTTATTTGTATACAGGTAAACAAATGAATGTTTTGTTGCAGAGGTCTAGTATGTACTCATTATGTTTGTAAGCTCATACTACCATACATAGATTGTAGTATTTACTATACATACATATGTATGTATATGCATTTATTATTATATAATAATTTATTTCAAATGATTGAACACAGTTACATATGTACCTATGCAGGAATGTTATTTCGTGAGAGCGTGAGAATTCGTGCGTGGTTATGAAAAAAAGCTCACGCACGATTAATTTTTTTTCAGTCACGCTCACGCACTCACGGGTGATTAGTTATAAAATTTGATCATGAATCACGTGAATCACGCGTGACACGATAAAATCACGACATTTGCCCATCTCCACTTAGAATAAACAAACACTTTAAAAATAATTCAATTTGTTGTGACAAATTTAATCCTTCAGCTGAAATGCTAAAACTTTTTAAAACAAGCACCATGTACATATGTACAACAAAGTTTCTGAGGCTGATGAATCAGGAGATTTCGATTCTGATGTTTTTGAAATGGTAAACTTTGGTTAAAAAAATTTTTATACTTGTGCACATTAAACTATGTGTAATTTTTTCTTTACAAGTTTTATAATTACAAATTAAATTTATATGAATGTAAATATACTCGTATCTATCGATATAATTGAATTTTATTGAATAAACGTGTTATTTTTGTCATTATTTTTCGAATAAAATTAAAAAAAAAATTAATTTTTTTCACAAAAAAAGATTTGAATCAAAAAAACTCAATTTTGCGGATTTTTGGGAAGAGAAATTAAAAATTGGGGATAAGCTCTAGAAAAAAACTGGCAACACTGGCGTATATTCAAAATACATCAACTCAAATTTGGTGAAAATGAGTTTCGGATGCACAGTGGCGTGAAATAAAAAAAGTGATAAAAAGTCCGCAACTTTAGAACTGGTGAACCGATTTCGATTAAACTAACTGTCTTGGAAAGAAGAAGTGTTCTACTTTAGAGAAAGTATATACAGTGTATACATATATAAAGAGGCTCAAAGTGGGAAACTGCGGGTGTCGAAATTCCTTCGTAGCTTGTAACTTTTGTAAATATGGACCGATCTAAATGATTTTTTCAGCGCTATAATCAGCGTTAAGAAATAAAAATAAAACATATTCTTTCTTCTGCATCGAACATTATTGTAATCCTTACACGGCCGATCAAACTTCTTTCTATATATGTACATATGTATGTATGTACATATAACCAGTCCTTATTTCTATTCTGACATTCAGGAATTTATTTATTGCATTCGCTAATCTTTTTTTCATATAATTAAAAAAATTTTCAATTTCAATCGGTGTTTGCCGATAAATCATATGTAGTAGTTAATATGTACAACATTTTGTCAACCTTGTCCGACCGAGAAGTCCCATCAGTGAGGTTTTCCCATACCAATTTGTAGAGCGATTTATTAACCCCCGACCAAAAAAAGGGCTGTTATAAGTTTGTAGTGTGTGTCTGTGTATCTGTGTAGACACACAGATACACGTACAGCCCAAACGGCAAGACCAATTTTAATTTAGTTTTTTCTCTTTGAAAGGTGACTTGATCGAAAAGGTTCTTAACTATGCTTGAAGAAAATCGGTCCAGCCGTTTAGAAGATATCACATCTTTTCTAGATATATCGGGGGTTTTTGACATTTATAATTTTTGTTATTTTTAATTTTTATGTCCATGGTAGCTGTTAATTCCTAACTGGCTATAGTAGAATTCTACCCAAACACATTAATCTGGATTGATACTATTTTGCTTTGCCGCTGTTCTTCAAGCACTTTAACCAGAAGAACGCTAAGTTCAATAAAAACAGAAGAAATATGATTTACTACTGAACTAATAATTTGGTTTTATTCACATCTTATATACTAAATTAAATTTAATAATAATAATAACCAATTAGTCATAAGCAGGGAAACCGCAAATATGCAATTGCATGTTTTTTCTTGTGTCACGTATTAATGCGGGGATAAGATATTTATCCGTTCCAGAACTTTTTATGAATTTTGGCAGCGATTTGTTAGTGCATATTTTTTCATATTTTACCCTTTAAAGCATGTGGTTGCATATATCAGTGTTACATGCATATTTTTAGCATATTTTCGAATTTTTAGAGCATAATTTACGCTTTTAGGGCATATTTTGATACTTCATAGAATTTTTTTTTATTTTAACCCACTTGGCACCACCACCTTTTAAAAGGACACCCTACTCCGGAAAAAATTATATTAAATTTTTTTTTCTAGAAAGAGACAATGTTTCCGGCCCTTTCTGGGTTAATATGCTTCCAGGTTAAGGGGTTGATCAACATTTTTATTTTCATTTTTCGCCTAAATCTCTGTTCCAATGTTCCATGTAATGTATACATTTTTCTTATATATTATGCAGTTTTACGGACGTTAGTTTCAATACAAATTCAGTTTTGCTACTTCTCTGCCCCGAGAAGCCGTTGAAGAAACATTGTCAATTTATAAAACTTTATTTAAGTGAGACAGAAAAATTTTTTTTTGTTAATTGTTGCAATAAAAATTATAAATAAAAATCTTGTCTTATTTTTCAAAAATAAAGTTTCAAAGTCTTAATTCTTATATCGTGATCTTTTGAAATTGAAGTTAAATTCTTATGCATCCAATAAAAATAATTTGTATTATTTGTTTTAGTCACAATTTGTATGGTAATTTTGTTTTAAACAGCACTTCAAACCCAGTTATTCTTTGTTTATTTTTTGGTCTTATTTTATATGCAAATGCTGTTAAATTTTTTATTAAAAAATATATTTTCATTTACAAATAAATTAATTTATTCTATTTTTAAGAGCATATTTTTTTACTTTTAAGTGCATATTTTCAAGTTTTTAGTGCATATTGAATGCGCATAAAACACTTTTTTTAGAGCATATTTCTGGTTTCCCTGGTCATAAGTAATACACTAAATACATGAGTAAGCAATTAACACAATACTGTAACAGTTACCTCTTAAGTACTATGTCAACAAATAGCTGAGCAAAGAATAGTGATAGTTGCAATTTAATGTCCCAATTACCGATTTGTATTTAGTTAAATAATAATTAACTACATGTGTTTTGAAAGTTAACAAAGCAAAGAAAGAACAAAAACATAATTAATATTAAAACTGTAATATTTTCAATTTAATGGTCAGAGTTCTAGTTACCTTTACATATATCGTTAAATGAATAATTAAATGCATGCTTAAATGACCTATTAAAACTTTTGTTTTTGCAAGTTAATAAAATAAATATAATAAAGAAAAATATTTAAAAAAATCAATAATTAACCCTTTCTGGGTGTTAACTAACAGTAGCTATAACTGAAATAATAACATTGAATTCATCGGAACTTAAATGTATAGGTATGTTTTTTACAAGCAATGGATAAAAAGCGATACCAATGTTAGGTAAAAACATACCCATAATAAGGGTGGGCGCGCAGGTGCTTTTGCCCTTGTGGGTATATATACTGTCTGTGTATATTAATTTTTATATGTTTGAGCCAAATAAAAGTAATTAATTAAAAAAAATATTTAATACACCTTCAAGCGGTCATAAAAAATGTGGGTTTGTTTGAATAGCAGAAAAAATAGGTAAATTTTTACCTGAGGTGTTATATTTGTGTATACATTTTAAGACTGATATAATCGCAAAAGTATACATATTATATACTATTGAATAGACAATTATGTCTTCTATTGTGATAATACAGAAAAAGTTAAAGAACATTTGAAGTAAAGAAAATGAGATCAATAATTTAGGCAAAAATAAACAATTTAGAAAATTTAATTTTGTAATCAAAATTGGATTTTGAATATTTCGAAAAGTATTGAAGGTATGAGAATATTTTTTTTTTGTTTTGCAAAACTAAGTATATACTATTGAAATAAATTAAAATGTTTCCAAATATATGTATAATTTTATAAAACTTTTTTTAGTGGGAAAAATTGTGTTAGAAAAAGTTTAGCATTTTTAGAAAATCTCTTCTCCTGCTTACATTTATGTGTAGGATGTCAAGAGTTTCTTTCTGGTTACTTTTTTTTATACTACAAAATATTTATTTATTGTATCTTTAAAAGTAAATGAACTAACAATAAGTAATCAAATCTTAGGTATATATATAATTAATGGGCTCGACCAATGCCGAACACAAATTTAGTGATAGTAGTAGTAGTACAAGAAAGATGTATAAAAATATTCTCAAAAAGTTTCATCTGCGGTATTGTGAATTAGAGCCTTAGTGTCCTTTTTTAAGCGGATATGTCCAGTAAAGTTCAAAATATTACGAGCAAGCGGATTAGGATATTAGTTAAATATTTGCAATTTCTTCAGTCACTAGCGGCATATTTAAATCACGAAGTATGTTTAAGTTTTTGATGTACCATGGAACCGATGTTATTAACCGTAAAATTTTGCTTTGCCTTCGTTGGATTCTCTCTATTTTTGAAGCTGAAGCAGTGCCATATAACTGAATTCCGTAGCACCATATTGGCTTCAAAAGCTACTTGTATAGTAAAAGTTTGCAGTCTAGGCTGTATGTTGAATTTCTGCCAATCAACCAATGTATTTGAGTTAACTTAAGTTTAATTTGTGTAAGCTTTGAGTCAATATGATATTTCCATGTAAGCCTTCGATCAAGGTGTTTACCAAGGTATTTCACTTGAGAATGTTGAGGAATATTTTGATTCTTGGGAAAAGTATCTTTTCTTAGGGTAAACGTTATATGAACAGACTTTTGTTCATTTACTCTAATTCTCCATAATTTCAACCATGTTTCCAGCTGAGTAACTTGTTCTTGGAGATTGCCGGATGCATCATAAGGGCTTTCATGCATACTCATACAGGCTGTATCATTCGCAAATGTAGAGGTGTGTATATTATTGCTCACAGGCATATCACAAGTACATATTAGATACAAGACTGGCCACAGAATACTACCCTGTGGTACACCGGAAGATATAGATTCGGGCACACTCATGAAGTCTCCTTCCTATCAATAATATAACTCTCCAAAAGTTTTTGTATGTTTATTGGCAGATATGTTTTCAATTTTAAAAGTGGCCTTCGTGCTATACTCTATCAAATGCCTAAGAAACATCAATAAAAAGGGCAGAACAAAACTTCGTTTTTTCAAATGTCCTCCTTTCAACTTAAACCAATCTTTGCGTTTGCTCAATTGTGCTATGCCCACTTCTAAAACCAAATTGATGGTCCGGGATGCACCCATTATCAGCTAAAATTTTGAACAGTTTAGTCATGAGCAGGTTTTCAAAAAGCTTTAAGATTGTTGAAAGTAAGCTTATATGACTCAGCCTTGGTAAGGGGTTTTCCCGACTTCGGAATCATTTTGATCTTGGGAGGTTTTTAGTTATGTGGGAAATACTGCATTCGTGAAATTGCATTAAAAATAAATAGCAGGATTCTTATTGCTACATGAGGCAAGTTCATCAGCATCTTATTATTTATTCCATCAATACCTAAGGCTTTCTTCGGATTAAGTTCAGCAATTAGTTTTTGTACTACACGCATCTTAAACTTTATGGGTCGCGGGGGTAGAGCAACTACACTCGGTAAATCAACAACACCAATCCGTGTGTTTGGTGTAAATACGTATTTTAAATGATCAGCGAATATGTTACCTTTTTCAGTATCGCTTCTAGCCCAACTTCCTGTAGATGTGCGCAGAGGTGGTTTAATCTCAACGGGGGGTTTTAAGCTTTCTAGCAGCTCGCCACAAAGAGTAATTAAATGCTGGTGTGACATCAAGACCTTCCAGATAATTTTTAATAGATGCAGTTTTTTCAAATGCAAGCAACTCTTGGAGTCGTTTAGTGCATTCTTTAAATCTAGTTTTATGTTGAGGTGATCTGTGCTATTGTCATTCCCTTCTAGCTCTTCTTTTTCCACACACTAGACGTTCAATATCTGTAGAATAAATTCTATTAAAACCAGTCTGCGGATGGGAGGTAGTAGCATGTTCAGCAGCCAGTGAAATCAGTTCGTTAAGGTTGGCTATGTTAGCTTCAATATCTTCGGGTGTTCTTAGCGTAATGTTTTCCGTGCAATGACTACTAAGATATTTTTTGAATCGCAGCCAATTTACACTGATGATCATCTTCACATATGAGTGAGGTGAAGCACTTTTCAGTTGGCTAGATATTGTAACGATCGTGGGAGAGTGATCGGACGAGAGATGTAGGGAATCTTCAACTTGAATTAAATTCTTAGAGATATTTTTCCTGACGCCAAAATCTATAAAATCCGGAATTTTACGTATGTCAGTCGGCCAGTATGTGGGTTCCCCTCTCGAAATCACGTCCAATCCCATTTTTTTAAATTGTGATGAACAGCGCGCGACCTCTAGGTGTAATAAGACGCGAACCCCAGAACGTATGTTTTGCATTGTAGTCGCCAGCTGCTACAAAACAAGGGCCAAAAGATTTGTAGAAATCCTCGTATTGATCTTCAGTAATTGCGAATCTGGGAGGGGAGTAAATTGATGATATCACAAAATTTGTGCAAAAATTTTCAATACAAATATTCGTTGCTTGTAGATGTTCTTCACAAATGTTGTCAATAATATAATGCTTGAGTCTTGACTTTATTAGAATTGCTGATCCACCGCATGCTCTTTCTCTGGGGTCCTTTGAATCTTATAAGGTATAGTCAGAAATTTTAAAAAGGCTTCTCGAAGTTAAATGAGTCTCTGAGACTAACATTATATCAATACTTTTTTCCATGAGGAAGTGCTCAATTTCATTTTTATGTTGGCGAATGCCTTTTGCGTTCCAGAAACATATATTTAACATGTTCATGGCTTGTTAACTAATGCTTGAAGCAGAGTATTCCGCATTCTCAGCATTTCTTACATCATGCTAGTCATATTTCGCTCATTTGCTTCAATAGTGGCACAACTCGAAAAAACTAGTTTTGCAGAAAACGCGTTTTAAGTTTTCAATTTGCATACAACTCAATGGAGATATGAAAAAAAAATCTTCTCTCAGGAGGTGATGGCACAAGCTATTTGTATGAAATTTTTACACAAGACAAAATACAAAATGCTGAATCTTTCTGCATTATTAACTCAAAAAACCCATTTTTTGAGTTATGCCACTATTGAAGTAAATGAGTGATTTGTTGTAAAGTTGTTTATAGTTAGCACCAGATTCTCAATAGTAGCTTCAAGACGACTAAAGTTAAAGCTAGAGTTTGCATTCGTTGTATTACTTGGTGGCGGAACATTTTGTGTGGGAATTGAACTAGTCTTAGCAGCATACGATACACGTGAAGTAACTAGTAGGCTAGTTTGAGAAAGTGTGGCGGAGTAAGCATTTGCTGATTGAGCTGGAGCTAATTTAGGTTTTTGACCCATAGCCTGTTTAACGAAAGAATATACAGGGTATCCTCTATAGTTAGCGGTGTGATTACCTCCACAATTACTTCATTTTTTTCTGCTTGAACTTTTGGCTTAGTACAGCTAGCAGTTCCATGTAATTCACCGCAGATAACACAAACTGTAGGTAATTTGCAGTAAGTTTTTGTGTGGCCATATTCCTGGCAATTATGGCACTGTACGGGGCTTGAATGCTTACGTGGCTCTTCAACTGGGATTTTTCGGTATAAGAGGTATTTAAGACTATAAATTGGGTGCGTCTCGTTTTTTTTCAACTGTATATCATTCGGCTTCAGTTCAACACGAAATAGAGGCTGGGGAATCTTACTCTATTGCTTATATTGGTAAAAATTTTTATCCTAAATCCTTGTTCGATAAGTGCACATTTTACTTCATCGGGCTCAACTTATGAATCTATGCCCTTTAATACTATCTGTAGGCCTTTAGCACTCTTAAGTTGATATGTATTAAAATTTGTTTTATTTTTTTTTTAACTCATTAACAATTTTTCGGAGATCTTTTTCATCAATTTTCATCAATACATATTACCTCATTTAATTGGAATAATGTGAAAAGTATTTTCACCAATGGTCGACAGTAGTCTTTTTCAAAAGCGCGTTCGAATTTTTTTGTCTCAGATAGATAGGTGGTGGCTTAAAAGACTTTTTCGATGATGCAGCGGGCTTGTCCTTATTGTGTCGCAACAAGGAAAAGCAATTTTGACGATTGGTAGATGATGCGCTGTTATCCCTAGACATCTTTGGAGCAGATGCAATTTTAGTAGAATTTGGGCTTCGCCCGCGCTTTAAAACAGTTATATATCTGTCCATTCCGACTTGGACCTTTGGTTTTGGGCTACTGTTATCTGTTGTGATAACTGGGTTTAGTGATGAATACGAGCCCGAAGCGAATGGTGTCACTGACTTATGTGACGGGGTACTAGGCAGCGTTAGTGTTAACGAATCACTATTTGGCATTGGAAAAAGCGAATTTGATGGCTGACGAAAACGTGAATTTGCAGTTGGAAAATGTCTTTCATAAGAATTTTTATTTTTATTGTTTTTGACAAGAGCTTCAGAACTCACAGCAAGTCTATCATCAGATTTATTATTTTTAATGTTTTCATTAAAAGTTTCAGAACTCACAGTAAAATAGGCTTTTCTGCCGTTAGAACTCACTTCACAATTTTTCCCTTTGAGGTACTCATATAGAGTATTCCTCAAGGGCACTTTGTTTGTGTTTTTTGTTTGCGGTTTTTTTTTGTTTTTGTTATTACTATGTAAAAAATATAGGCAAAGCAAATAAAGCTTATTTATTAAAGTCAAATATGTATTACGAAAAATAATTTTTTGTTGTTTAGTATGTATGTAAAAAAAAGCACCACTAAAGTTAAGTTAATTAGTTTCGTATTTAACAAATAGGCAAAGTTAAAGAATACAATATTATTGGAAACTATTGATCTTAATAAATACACGTCTGAATCAAAAGATTTATCATTAGTATTTGCTGGTTACGCTTTTTTAGGAAAATGTTTGTCAAGTGTGACCGTATCTTAAGATGTCTGTTCACTATGAAGGTACACCGAGAACTGACAGGTTACTTTTAACAAGTTTATTTATAATAAAAAGCCAAAAAATTTACAAAAACGAGCGTGCAATTTTTTTGCCACATCCAAAAATTAGATTTTTTGCAAAAAAAATCCTAGTTTGCGACCAATGCTGAATGTAGGGTGCACCATCAAAACTATCTAAAATTTAATTCACAGTGTTTCTTAATGCCTCTTCTCTCAGAAACAAAAAAAGTTTTTATTAAATTCTAAATACTTTTTTAAAACATTCAAAAAAAAAATTAAGAATACTTTTTTCACAAAATATACACAATTTTTCATAATTTTCAAAAATCCAAATTGCAAAATTATTCCTTGCTACAATTTTTGAGATATCAAAAAACATTTTTTTTATGTAAATTTTAATGAAGTGTTCTTTCAAAAACAATAAAACCAACGGATTTTTGTTAAATAATGAAGTAGTTATGTACTAACAATTAAAGAAAGTCAGGAGCAAAAATTAAAAAAAAAATTTTTTTGTAAGAGATAAAAAAGTGCTCTAAGCATGTTTTATTTTAACTTCTTAACGTTAATTATTCCGCTGAAAAAATTATTTAGATTAATCCATATTTTAATCAGAAATAATTTCTTAATCAGGCTTGAGTTCAGTAATTTCAATTCTTATTGAATGAAATATTTTTATTAATTAATGTGAGTATCTAAAGAAGAGAAGAAAAATTAAACTAGACTTTATTAGCTGGGGGAAATACCGATATTTTTCTGTGCAGCCACGCACTTCATCAGCACCCATGTCTATCTACTGGGGTAGAGATTATTATTAACATCAGCTATTTAACTTAAATTTCTATGAAATGGAATATGAGAATTGATTGTGTATACAATTATTGATCTACCTTTGGCAAACACATTTGTAAGTATCACTATTCATTTTCTGTTTTTCCATATTCTATTTAGGTTAGCACGAAGTTATATCACTCTACCTATGTATGTTTAACTATTCTTACTTATCTTTTACGATCATCACATTAATTATTTTTACTTATTCGTTGCACCATCGGTACATACATATAAGTATTATTGTAGTGGCTTTATGTTACTTTGTTTTTGCTTTCTACAGTTGACTTCGCTTTTCAGCATTCTGAAGCAGTGATAGCCAAGTGAACTAAATCTAAAAATGTCTCATTTAATTCATCATGGGCACGTGACAAAAATATGTTCACTTAGCGATCACTGTTCACTTGGCTATCACTGCTTCAGAATGCTGAAAAGCGAAGTCAACTGTAGAAAGCAAAAACAAAGTAACATAAAGCCACTACAATAATACTGATATGTATGTACCGATGGTGCATCGAATAAGTAAAAATAATTAATGTGATGATCGTAAAAGATAAGTAAGAATAGTTAAACATACATAGGTAGAGTGATATAACTTCGTGCTAACCTAAATAGAATATGGAAAAACAGAAAATGAATAGTGATACTTACAAATGTGTTTGCCAAAGGTAAATCAATAATTGTATACACAATCAATTCTCATATTCCATTTCATAGAAATTTAAGTTAAATAGCTGATGTTAATAATAATCTCTACCCCAGTAGATAGACTTGGGTGCTGATGAAGTGCGTGGCTGCACAGAAAAATATCGGTATTTCCCCCAGCTAATAAAGTCTAGTTTAATTTTTCTTCTCTTCTTTAGATACTCACATTAATTAATAAAAATATTTCATTCAATAAGAATTGAAATGACTGAACTCAAGCCTGATTAAGAAATTATTTCTGATTAAAATTCACTACAGTTCAACTAAATCTAAAAATGTCTCATTTAATTCACCATGGGCACGTGACAAAAATATGTTCACTTAGCGATCACTGTTCACTTGGCTATTACTGCTTCAGAATGCTGAAAAGCGAAGTCAACTGTAGAAAGCAAAAACAAAGTAACATAAAGCCCCTACAATAATACTTATATGTATGTACCGATGGTGCATCGAATAAGTAAAAATAATTAATGTGATGATCAGTGTGACCAGATTTTAAAATAATATTAAGCTAAATCACGTTTGAAAAAAAGCTAAAATAAGCTAAAAAGTTACATTTTAGGCTAGAAAATAAAGCTAAACTGTTTTCCACTTCTTTGATCACTTTTCAATAGTTTCTTATTGCTAAACTAACGTTAAATATTACAAAAACATATTTTTTCATTATACATATAGAATATTTGCTTAATGAAATTATTTATTAATTATTATATTTTAGATTTAATGAACAACAAAACAAAAACTTCCCCAAAATAATCTTAAAAACTTTTTGTAACAGGGGTTACCTTCGGTCTAGTAATGGTCAATTCCAATTGTAAATAAAACAAATATATTTTATTTTATTTTTAAGTACCCAACGTTTCGTTTGTTTTTTTCAATCAATGAACACAAAGGAGGATAAAGATAATACCAAACTACAATATTCTGCCGCAATAGTCTGATTTAGTTGAAGTTCTGTGATATTAGCGTTAAGATTGACGAATAAATTTGTGTTGTATTGTGTTTACTTATTTATTTATTTTTTATTTATACAAAGTCTGTGTCGTGAAGTCCAGTTTTTCTATTTTTAATTAATAAGTTGATAGTGACAATATGTAAAACAAATATTTGTAAGTCAAAAATTAATTGCTATTTAATTGTAGAATTCAAAATCTGATTGAACTATTTTTTTTGCTAGATCTTATGAATAAAAACTACCCCTGAAGAAGTTTGAAAAAAACAAACGAAACGTTGGGTACTTAAAAATAAAATAAAATAAAATATATTTGTTTTATTTACAATTGGAATTGACCATTACTATCCCGAAGGTAACCCCTGTTACAAAAAGTTTAATAACATATAATTGGTCATAAAACAACTTAAATTAAAATAATCTTAAAAAGTTTTTAAAAATGTAAAAACATTTATACTAAAATACGAAAGCTTTTTAAGTGAATTAATGCTATTTAAGGTAAAGCATGGATCACACTATCTGCACAATGTACCGAGTTTCGTTAGATCAGTGAAATAAAGTCATAAGTAAAGATTTTGCTCTAATTTATCGACTACTTGAAATACAAGGACATAATTGTGCCACACTGCATTGGTAATAAGCCCATATAGACTTATTCCAGAATTAATTGAGTAATAATGCCATTTTGGGTTATTACTTATGACTTTATTGAGGTGGCCCGACGAAAATCGGTAGATAGTGTTATTCAGGCTTAAGGCTATTTCAGGTTTTTATTTTAGTTAATTGATGCCGCTGAATGAACGTTCAATTCAAGTCAAATAATTTTTACCCAAAAAACTCAAAAAGTGTTTTGGCCCCTAATATGAATTTAACTTTTACCATTGGAATTCTAACCATTCTGCCATTATCTACTATTTTTCTTCTTTCCATTTCTGTTATAAAATTGTCGTATAATTTATATTTTGTATTTTTTGTAAACTATTTTACAATGCTAAAAAATATAATTTTTATGAGTTGTTTATGTTTTTAATATATTTTTAGAGAACACGCAATTTAGACTAAAAAAAGGCTAAAAAAGCTAAATGAGTTTTTAAAAAAAGCTAAAAAATAAGCTAAGAGCTAAATGAAAATTTTAAGGCTAAATCTGAAACAAATAAGCTAAATTTAGCTCAAAATAAGCTAATATGGTCACGCTGGTGATGATCGTAAAAGATAAGTAAGAATAGTTAAACATACATAGGTAGAGTGATATAACTTCGTGCTAACCTAAATAGAATATGGAAAAACAGAAAATGAATAGTGATACTTACAAATGTGTTTGCCAAAGGTAAATCAATAATTGTATACACAATCAATTCTCATATTCCATTTCATAGAAATTTAAGTTAAATAGCTGATGTTAATAATAATCTCTACCCCAGTAGATAGACATGGGTGCTGCTGAAGTGCGTGGCTGCACAGAAAAATATCGGTATTTCCCCCAGCTAATAAAGTCTAGTTTAATTTTTCTTCTCTTAAGATACTCACATTAATTAATAAAAATATTTCATTCAATAAGAATTGAAATTACTGAACTCAAGCCTGATTAAGAAATTATTTCTGATTAAAATTCACTACAGTTCAACTAAATCTAAAAATGTCTCTTTAATCCATATTTACAAAAGTTACATGCTCCGAAAGAATTTCGACACCAGCAGTTTCCCAATTTGAATCTCTTTGGAGCCACCCTGTCTTATAACAGCGTGCCTCTTAATATACTTTCTCTAAAGTTAAACATTTTTTCTTTCGAAAACAGTTAGTTTCATTGAAATCGGTTCACTAGTTCTGGACTTTTTCCACTTATTTTTTATTTCACGCTACTGTGCGATGGCAAAAAGCCGCCTATGTAATATTCATATGTAATATAAATTCCGAATCCAAAAAATAGTTTTTTCTCGTTTTGTGTCAATCGTTTTTATTGTGCTATCCCAAAGAATAATATTTTTTTGTGAAAATAAATGCTAACTCCCGTGTTAATTTCCAAAATTAAAAAAAAAGTAGTTTATTATAAATATAACTCATATCTTATTCCATTTGGCATGCTGAACATGAATCAGGTAAGGATTTTAATATGGTCCGATGAAAAGAAATTGGTATTAACCTGTACACAATTAGTAAAGAACAAACGACAATAATAAGACTGTTGTAAATTTAGATATGGTAACTTTGAGCCTTCATTACAAAACACATCAGCAAATTGAAATACGATGAATCAAACCTATTCGCATATTCCATTTGCAATAAAGTTTCGTATATAAGGCAGAAATCTACATCAACTGCCAGCAAACACAGTACACCAAACACAGAAGAACGCTGATGATGAAGGTTTAGTGGCCTTCGAAAACGGCTAGCTGTTCCGTTCAACTATGTGTTGTCAGAATATTTACAACTAACTTTGATGTTATTTGTTCATTAATAATTATCACATGTAATTTGGCTTAAAAAGCGATACGAACCTTAGCCCGTTCAAATTATAAATATAGAAACAAATCGAGTTCGAATAATAATTAAAATTAACTAAAATTAATAGTCATGGGCCTGTGGCAAAAATTAAATAAAAACATACTTAATAGTAACAAACCAAAAAAGTTTGTCTTAAGAAAACCAAAATAAGCAAATTAATTAACATGTGCATAATTAGTAAAGAACAAACGACAATGGTAAGACTGTTGTAAATTTAAAGATGGTAACTTTGAGCCTTCATTACAAACACATCAGCAAATTGAAATACGATGAATCAAACCAATTCACATATTCCATTTGCAATAAAGTTTCGTATATAAGGCAAAAATCTACATCAACTGACACCACACACAGTGGACCAAACACAGAAGAATGCTGATGATAGAGGTTAAGTGGCCTTCGAAAACGGCTAGCTGTTCCGTTCAACTATGTGTTGTTGTCAGAATATTTACAATAACTTTGATGTTATTTGTTCATTAATAACTATCACATGTAATTCGGATTAAAAAGCGATACGAACCTTAGCCCGTTCAAATTATAAATATAGAAACTAATGGAGTTCGAATAATAATTAAAATTAACTAGAAATTGGTATTACATGTATAAACTTAAAACTGTCAATCAAATAGAAATATTATTATAAAGACCAATTAATGATACAAGCTTTCGAAATTGAAAATTCGGAGTGACCTTGCAACAATAGAGATTGAGTTAGGGAGTGCCAAAACTGACCACCTCGAGATGGAAGAGGCTTTCAGTCAGGCTTTTTTTATACATATAATTATATTATTGTATCTTCAAAAATTAACTAACAATAAGTATTCAAATCTTAAATCTAAATATAATTATAAGGCCCGACCGGTCTTGGACATAAACTTAGTTATAGTAGTTAATACTACATAAATTTCGTATTAAGCACAAGAATTATTTTCAAGAAGCTTAATTTGGAGTGTTGAGTATCAAAGCCCTAGTGTCCCTCTTTTTTAAACGGATGTGTCTAATAAAGTTCAAGATATTACGAGTAAGCCGATTATGATGTGACTCGAGTTTTGTTAAATATTTGCCTGCGTATTTTGCCATTTCTTCAGTTGCTTTTGGCGTATTTAAATCACGATATATATTTGAATTTTTGATGTACCATTAAGCCGCTGTTATGGAACGTAAAACTTTGTTTTGCCTTCGTTGGATTTTCTCAACATTTAAAGCTGAAGCCGTACCCTATAGCTGAATTTCGTACCACCATATTGGCCTGAAAAGCGAATGTTATATTAAAAGCTTGTAGTATAGCCTGAGTGTTCAATTTCTGCCAATTAACCAATATATTTGAGTTAATTTAAGTTTCATTTGTATATATTTTGATTGTTGATTCTAATTGGGAAAGAAGTATATTTTCTTAGGATAAACGTTATCTGCCGTATTCATAAAAAATATTATAGGTTTATTAAGCGCTTATTTGACATATTTCTATGGGAAATTTGTCAATTAAACCTGCAATAAACCTAAAATTGTTTTTACGAATACGGCGGTATATGTACACACTTTTGTTCATTTGCTTTAATTTTCCATAAGTTCAACCATGTTTCCAGCTGAGAAATATGTTCCTGGACAGTGCAGGATGCCTCGTAAGGGCTTTCATGCATAATCATACAGGCTGTATCATCGGCAAATGTAGAAGTGTGGATATTATTGCTCACAGGCATATCACAAGTATATATTAAATACAAAACTGGCCCCAGAATACTAACCTGTGGCACAACGGAAGATACAGATTCGGACACACTTGTGAACTCTGCTTCCACAACAGTGAACTTCCTATCAATAATATAACTTTCCAAAAACTTTTTTATGTTTATTGGTAGGTATGTCTTCAATTGTAAAACAAGGCCTTCCTGCCATACTTTATCAAACGCCTGAGAAACATCAATAAAGAGAGCAGAACAATACTTCTTTTCTTTTTTTAGGTCTTATAGGTCTATATGACTCAGCCTTGGTAAGATCTTTGCCCGGTTTTGGTATCATTTTGATCTTGGCATTCGTAAAATGGCATTAAAAATAAATAGCAGGTTTCCTATTGCAATATCAGGCAAGTTCATCAGCATCTTGTTACTAATTCCATCAATGCCTGGAGCTTTGTTCGGGTTGAGTTCAGCAATTATTTTTCGTACTTCACACATCTTAAACCTTAGCAAATAAGTTACCTTTCTCACTATCGAAGTCGAAGTGCGCAGTGCTGATTTAAGATCAACTGGTCTCATAAAATTTCTAGTAGCGCGCCATAAAGAGTAATTAGATGCTGATGTTACTTCAACCAGTGTTCGAAAATAAACATTATTTAATAAACTTTAATGTAGAGTTGAGCATAGTTGTTCCTTTTGCGGATTGTTCCTTTTTGTTCCCAACAACAAAAAGAACTAGTTCGTTCTTTTCGTTCAGCAGTGATGCCAATTTAGCGTGTTTCGCGCTAGATTTAGCGCGTTTTAACTACGCCAAACGCGCTTTTTTTCTTCTTAGCGCGTTTAATAAAAAAGCGCTAACTTAGCGCGTTTTGGATAAAGTCAATAACATCATTTCAGTTTTATTTTTTTTCTTTTTTTTTATAAATTTACCAATTTTCTAGTGTCCAAAACTGATAAAAAATTTTTTAATTTCGTTAATGAGTCAGCTGTTGCAAATAAAATTCCCTTGCCTGTGATTAGAATTATAAACGCATTTTAATACTGTAAATGGCAAATATCTTTAAATTTCACAACTACAAATATGTAGTCGTACTCGTGACGAAAAAAATTTATATAACTTATCAAGCCTCTATTATAGCTGAAGTACAAAAATTATTTGAATCGCAAGAGTATTCGACATTCTATACAAGTATGTTGTTACTCGTACAAAGTTTGTTAAAGAAAGTTAAAATAAAAACTAAGGATTTCGATTATTTGGTGATTCTGATTCTGTATTAAATTATTTTAGTTACTTAGGATAAAATTTCGAAGAAGCAATATTGCAAAATCTGAAAAAGAGTTGCTTAAAAATTAATATTAACTCTTACATAAATCGACTTTTATTAAAATTTAATTTAGCGCGCAGAAAAATAGCGCGTTTTGGCTATAAATAGTTGACAATGCTGCAAGTCAGCGCGTTCTAGCGCGTTTTGAGAAGGTGAATAGCGCGTTTGGGTTATAAATAGTTGGCATCACTGTCGTTCAGTTGTTCTTTTCGGTCAGTTGTTCAGTGAACAACAGAACACAGACTGCACAGTCGTCGAATCCTCTTCAATGTTTTCTTCGTGTGTTGTATGCTTTAAGTAAGTAAAAGGTAAAAACTAATATTTTTGAACGAAAATTTAAATGAAATCCGTAATCAATTTTATTCACTTTTTTAATTCTAATAATCTTTTTCACAATCTGTTTTTTAAATCAATACTAAAAGTTATTTATTTTAATTTTGTAAAACTCACTTGTATTTTTCACTAAGTATACATTTTCTGCTGTTTGTTTTGATTAGTTTGATAATTAATAGGCACACTACATTTGGCTCTTTTTAACAGTATGCAAATCAGCAACTATAATTTTTAATTGAAATTATGATACAATTATAATAGGTACATGCACAACTACAACAAAATTCCAACACCAAAAAACACATGTATTTTGTTGGTATAAGCAAACGATATATTGTCAGAAACAAATGTCTTTTGTTTATAAAAATAGCAATTACAGGGTACCTAAAGTACAATTGCAGACGCGGCATTCCTGCATGATTATAGTTATTCAGTGTTGCCAATCTGTGTGTACTTAAATAGTGTGTAATTTGTACTCAAATGTGTAGGCTATGGAATTAAATTCTTGTATAATCTGTGTGTAATTCTACTTTGGGTTCTATTTTTATTTATTTTTCTTTTAATTTTAACCTACACAAAAGATGTGTAGTGTAATTTTCTTCAATGTGTAATTGCAGACACAGGCTTGTGTAAATTCAATGGCAACACTATAAAAATTTTATTCACACACATACACTTACATTTTTGCAGCTTGTAAACAAAGTTTGACATTTATCTGCAATGTATACAGTAAAGGCAGAATTACCCGACTGTAAATGTAGAACTGTAAATGTAAATGTGTCAGCTGATCGAATCTGTTGCATGAAAAGCTATGCAAACGCTTACCTGACTGAAATGTCACGTAAATGTAACGTCTGAACCTGTAGAAAATAGAATTTCATGACGACGTTACGTGACATTTGTAGACAGTGATGGGATGTATGTACATTAAATGAGAGTGTGGCACAATAGCCCTATTTTGGTACTTTTGTTTCTTTTGATAATTTAAGCTTTTGAGTTGCTAAATTTGTATACGTACATGACATATTTAATAAATTTATAGTTTTCTAATAAAGTTTTTTTTGTTTATAAAATCTAACCACAGACTGCCAATCGTATTTGTTTATTTTGTTGTTAATATACATATACATATATGTATGAATATGTAACATACATATAGTACATTTGTGCGAACAAATAGCATACAAGCGTACAAAAACTATTTTTATTTAATAATACCAAAACAAATTATAATATGTGCGTTTAATTATAACAATTATAATGATAATAAAAATATAAATGTTTTTATAATTATAATACGTTGTAATGTATGTATGTATATATATGAAGCTAAAATTGTAATTTCACTAAATATCAAAGTCATAACATTGTTTGTAAGTATAAAATAGTGATTTGATACCATTTAAATAATTTTCGTACTTTTTGTACACAATCAAAAATAATGTGAAGATATTGAACTCCCATCAATGTTTCGAACAGCTGTTGCGCATTTTATTTGAATTTGTTATACTGCTAAACACCCAGCAAACAAAAAGTAGTATGTGTTCTTGTTCAAAAATATACATATGTAAATGTATATTGTTTGTGATTAAAATTAATTATTATTAGTAGGAACGGACATTAATAAGAAAAGTATAAAACGATAAAGTGGATATATAATAATGTTTTTATATGATTGAGGTGCTACTGAAACCATAGAAATTCCTGGAAATTAAGGAGTCAAGCACTTCGTCTTTCTGATGAAATTGCTCAAAATCTGTTCTGCTACTTGCAGTTATATGCAAATATTACGGTTAGAGGCTTAAGCGTTACAGCTGCTATAAAAATTATTACAATTGAGTTCTTTTACATAAAGTAATAATTTTTAAAAACTCTAGGCACATTTTCATTCTAAAAGATGTCGTATTTCAAAAACCCAATTAGTTTTTTCCAACAGTAAAAACTTGCCATCAAAAGAAAGTAAATTATAATAGCTTCAGCGAAATAATTTTAAAAAAATCTTGGATTAATTAAAACATTACCATTTTCTATATTATTAACTTATAAGCAGTAATGCATACATAACATAAGTATGTATGTATGATCACACAATCCATATACATACATTTCAATTAAAATGAATTCCATGAATTTAAATATTATATGAACTTTCACGTTTGACTTCAAATAACTCGCAATTTATAACCAAAAATAAGTGTTTGCTGGGCACAAAGCAATTAGCATGTATGTATGTGTGCACAAGGAAGTTTTTTTGTTTGTGTCGAAAACACATGACACGTTTTTAAGCATTCTATAAGCGTTCAAACATTTACATTTACATTACATCTACGATTTCTACAGTCGGCTAACGAGGCCTTAACAGGCTGGGCTTGTGCATGTACCTGTTATAATTGTATCATGATTGAAATGTTCTGCATGTGTATCAGGGATGGCATTGAGAATTTGGTATTGTACCAATAAGATTTAAAAATTGTACTTTTTTACCTTAATTGTACTAAAATATTTTTTAGTTCAAATTACATATTTTTATTTGTTTTTAATAAATAATCGACTTTGTTCTGGCTACCGAATCGTTTTCACAAATTTGCTTGTAAGTTGGGATGTGATATATAAAATGTACAAATTAATACACGTAGCATATGCTTATCATCCGAATTTAGAAGAAAAATTATTTGGAAATGGACGACTTCACATTTTTTTGATTTTCTCGGTGCGTTTTATTTTCAAAAGACGTATGTACTAAACCAGTAATTGGTGTACTATTGTACTTTGCGAGTTTGAATGTTACCAAAAAAAAAGTACAATTGTACCAACTTTGCCAACACTGATGTGTATTGATCAGGAACCAGGGTTGCCAGATAAAATTATCCAAAAATCGTCGAAATACCGATAAAATCCAAAAAAAATTGTAATTTCATACTTAAAAAATTTACTTTTTGTAAACATGTATACATATCGTCTGTTGGTTTCTGGTTTGCTGCAGACATAATGTATTTTGGATATACTGTGCCGCAAACCAGAAACTAATCGACGATTTGTTTTATTTTATAAATGTATTTATTACCAAACAATAACATAACAATTCGTGTTCATACATGAATTCTATACGAAGCCACTACGACGATTTTGTGCTAGATTAAACAAAAAATGCTGCAATGTTCCTTAAGCTATTACAAAATAGTCGTACTACGACACCCGTAATAAGGCTCATTGTATCTTTACAATAGAAGGTAAAACATAATAGAAAGTGTTATATTCAAAATGAATTTTTTGGAATCACTGAAAAACTCAATTTCGGAAAAAATACGAGTTACATTTACATAAAATTTCTTTTAATTCAACATACATACTTGCATACATACGTATGTAATTTTTTTATTTAACGCTAAACCATCAACAAAAAAATGTTAAATTAAACAATAAACTATTAAGAAAGAGTCTGCAAAACTATACAAAAATGGGCATGCATATATGAATTTTAATGCAGGGTATGCACGATATTTAATTTCGTACTTAGCGTAGTATGAGTTGTAGTACGGGTTTTCAGATACACGTTACTACAAATCATACTAATGCATTTAAAAGAAAAGTTTTAAGGCAATACACGTGGATAAATGAATAATGTGGTGGATTTATTAACAATTAGTGAACTGCAGCTAAAAGGAATAAAAAAAATAATGCAAAAACAAAAGGGGTATGTTGTAGAGAATGGTTAAAATAATTAGGGCAATTATGTAAAAAATTCCGCAGGAAATTTCTCCCTTTTCCAATTAGAATTTTTTGTTTTCCCTATCATTTGCTATTAGTTGGAATTGTTCCCTGGGAGAAATTTCCTGCGGAATTTTTTACATAATTGCCCGGAATGTTTTATGTTCTTTTTTTAATTAAAATATATAAAGCTAATTTTAAAATTGACCTGTAGAAACACTGCGTTTTCTAAATTAGCTCCTCATGAAACAAATTTTGCTGTACAACAGCATGATACACAATATTTACTATCGTACTTACCGAAGCTCCGCCCACAAAAATCAAAAATTTTTGATTTTCATACTACAAAGTATACTTCATAAGTACGACAGCATGAAACCAGTGACTAATTTCATACTTGTACGATTTATTGTTCGATTTGTAGTAACGTGTATACTCGCTATAACAGTAGACATTTCATAAAAAGCAGCCCAATTTGACTTGAAAAATCGAGGATTTTAAACAAAAAATCGTCATTTCGTCGGTTGGTTTCTGGTTTGCTGCAAACTTAATGTATTTTGAAAAAATTTTGCCGCAAACCAGAAATCAACCGACGATTTTGCTATTTTCGGCACCAAAAATCGTCACATCTGGCAGCCCGAGTCAGGAACAGAGAATAAGATAAACAAAACGAAATAAAGACCAAAACCGAACGAAGGAATAAAAACGAACGAAAGAACAAGAAAGACCAAAAGAACGAGAAAGACCAAAAGAACAATAAAGACCAAAAGAACAAGAAGGAACAACTAGACTGAACTAGTTCACATCGTTCACTTATGGGAATAGTTCAATTGAACTAGTTCGTTCTTTTCAGCACAACTCTAATTTAATGTTCTGTAAGGTACAACCTCACACGCACAAGAGCTAATAATGTAGGTATACCCAAGGTGTATTTAAACAGGTGGCAGCGTTACTTCAGCTGATAATTTTTTGCTCTATGTGCTTTGTAGCCAACGAATGTCAAAAACTTCGTTTTGTTTTGGTTTTGGTACAATTATTTTTGTGCTTTTGATATTCTTCGGTTCTTTACACAGCTATGGTTACCGTATTTTTGTATAAAAAATCCTTACGCAGTCACCTGTATAATTACACCATGGGTATACCGAGTACATTAAAATTATAAGACTTACAATCTTAGTTAACTTCTGCCCAACGAGAATCGTTATTTAACCTAATCAAAATGATGATTAAGGCCGTTTCACACTATAATACAAGTATTAATACTTTTGTGGAAAATGCAACTCTGGCATGTTGAGTTGTTATTGTCTTTTGAAATTTTTGAAACAGAAATTTGATTAGGGATGCATTTTCGTAAAAAGTATTAATACTTGTATTATAGTGTGAAACGGCCTTTATCAACACTACGTTTTGTAATGTTAAATACATTATTATTAATGTATATTTAATGCATGTAGGTACACTCAAAAAAGTTTTACAATAACTGAATATACAAGAAGTTTCTGTTAACTAAAATCTATATATAAATAGGCAAGTGAAAAAAGTTAAGAACCATTTTAACTGACTTAAACTCAACGTATTCGCTTGATTTTTTTTTGTTAGATAGATTGACAATAGGAGCAGTGCAGAATGTATTTTTTCTTCTACATTTTTGTGTCTAAGAGTTAAGAATATTAGCCAATCATAAAGCCATGATTTCTCTTTCTCTCTTAATTTCCTAAAAAAAAAATTACAACAATTTTGCTTGGCAACTCCATAAACACTCAGAAGGAAAAACGTATTTTATTTGTTCATTCTATTCTTATTTCCATCTTTCTATGTACTTAAACGATTATTGCTGAAACTAATAAAATTTGAATATTTAAATAACGAGTGGTACTGTATTATTTTTCTTTAGATGCTTAAAAATGATATATTTTTTTAATTATTAATAACTTTGATTAAAGCTAAATTCGCCTACAGCACAAAATAAGTTTTTTATTTTTGGTTTATTTTGTGTGCGTTTTGTTTTTGTTCATTGTTATACCCTTTACCAAAAAAATGGTAAAAGGGTATATATAGGTTTGTCATTCCGTTTGTAATTTCTATAATATCAATAAGCGACCCATAAAATATATATATTCTGGATCCTTATGCATAGGGAAGACGAATAAGCGATGTCCGTCTGTCTGTACGTGAAATCGGTTTTCCGAAGCTCCCAGAAAAGCTAGAGACTTCGTTCTTGGACTGGTGTGTCAGAAATTTTCCAAAATAGATTGGTATTGAAATTCAGCAAAATTGAGCAGACGATTGCAGAGCTGGAAAACTTAAACTTCATTTTGCCATATAAAAGTAACTACCGAAAACAAATTTTTATATTTTTTTAATAAATAAACTTATTTTACACTTCAGTACGACTAAAATTGGAATTTTAAATTAAAAAAAAAAATAAAAAAATTAAAAAGACGTTTCCAGGGTCGGAAAACTTTAACTTTTTGTGTTATGTAAAATTAACTATGTCTAAAACTATATTAGTATTTTCTCGAGAACCGTAAGAGCTACAGACCTGAAATTTGGACACAGTATGTAGACCTTTGGCCGCTACAAAAACATATACATGAGACTTGGAAATTAAAGGGTGTTCCAAAACGAGCAACGAAAAATGTTAAAATTCCATGTAATATACATACAATTATATGTATATACACTTGAAATTTGTAAGGTTAGTGTATTTTTATACAGACTACAAAAATTAACACTAAAGTTTCCAAAAATTTAAATTAAAGGGTGTTCCATCAGTTAATGCAATTTTGACAACTTGCTGTATCTTGGAAACCGTAAGAGCAAAACTCTTGAAATTTTCAAAAACGGTAAAACTAAAAAAACAAAAAATTTTAAAATCGCCAAACCGAAAAAAATCACCAAAAACAAAAAAAAAATCGCCAAAACGAAAAAAAGCACCAAATTAAAAAAAAAATCTAAGACTAAAATAAATCGCATAAAACGGAAAAATTGCTAATATGAAAAAAATCGCCAAAATGAAAGAAAATCGCCAAAATAAAAAAAAATCGCCAAAATGAAAAAAATCTCCAAAACGAAAAAAAACCTAAAAAAAAAGAAAAAATCGCCAAAATGAAAAAAATCGCCAAAACTAAAAAAACCCAAAAAAAAACAGAATAAATCGCTAAAATGATAAAAAAAACCCAAGAACAGGAAAAAATCGCCAAAATGAAAAAAAAATCGCCGAAACGAAAAAAAACCCCAAAATAGGAAAAAATCGCCAAAATGGAAAAAGAATCGCCAAAATGAAAAAAATCTCCAAAATGAAAATAAACCCCCAAAAACAGAAAATAATCGCCAAAATGAAAAACCTAAAAAACAGAAAAAAATCCCCAAAATGAGAAAAAAGCGAAACAACCGAAAAAATCGTTTTAACTGAAAAAAACTTCAAAAAAGCAAAAAAGCCACATGAAAAAATGCTCAAAACTAAATGTACGGAACCCTTCGTGCGCGAGTCAAAGTCGCACTTTACTGAATTTTTTAATATTAAAGGAATTAAATGAAACTAAGTTTTTTCTTATTTCGTTTTTGCTTCGTTTACTTAACATATTTTATTTTTTTTTTTAAAAACTAGATTGGTATCAATAATCAGAAAAATCCAAAATTATGACTCCAGGGTTGGAAAACTCACACTTTTTGTATTATGTAAAACTAAATATGTAGGTCTAAAAATTTTTTTCTTTTTCTTTATAAATTGAATATATTTTATGCTTCTGAAAGAAAAGTTTGGCATATGAAATTTGAAAAATGAAAATTACAACTCTAAAGATGGAAACTTAAAAAAAATGATAAATTTTTCACAAAACAAATATGTATGTATGTGGCTGTATACTATATATATGTACGTACGTTGGTAAAGGGTATATAAGATTCGGCACAGCCGAATATAGAACTCTTACTTGTTTTCATTATTTTTCTGTGCTTTAAATTACTGAACATACATACATATGGGGTCTTTCTCAAAGAATAGGGAATAGAAACTATTTTTGTAACAAATGTTTTAATGGGGAGTCTGAAACTTTAGAGAAAAGCGTTCAATAAAAAAATAAACGAATATTTTTGTTTTGGGCAATAATAATGAATATGAAGTGAAAGCACTAGGAGCAAATATCTAATTACGTTTAGTTCAAAAAGTGAACAACTTTTTTTAAATAGTTTGCTTAAAATCTATTCTTATTTATGACGATAAATGAAATTTTAAATTCGTATTTAGTACTTAAGAAAGTGGTTTACCCTGGAGTCTATACATATGTATATTTGAATAAAGTTTTTAAATTGTGTTTTAAATTCATCAAATTTTAAATATTTTCATTTTATTCTCCACCTCTGTGCGTTAATGGTTGATTTTCAACTACTAGGCGAACACTAGTTAAAGTAAATCTTACAGGTAGGTAAATTTTTACCAAGGTATATGTAAAGTCTTTTTTGTTTATTGTTTAATAAGCAAACCACAATATATTGATGATTTTCTGTGCACTCAATATAATAAATTATTTAGAAAAACAGTGGTAAACATGCCACACCTGCTTAAGTTGAAATTTTGAATACACAAATTAATACTTGTGTCCCAAATTAGAAGAAAAATATTTTGAAACAGACGATTTAAGATCAATACTTTTAATTATGTGCAGGTAGTTTTTAGCTATTGAAAATAAAAGAGAAAAAATCTTTTTTACTGAAGTTTGAAATTAAAATAATTTAAAAATCATTCAATTCGCATGAAAAAAGCCTGTTGTAATCGGCAAATAAAAAAACACGTGCGCATGTAGCTTGGGCGCAGCGTTACCATATAAATTTTTTAAAAAACTTCCTAAATCTGAAAAAAAACTTTTTTCCAAAACAAAAACTTTTTTTCTACAAAAGTACCAAAATTTTGAAAGAAAACAGCTGATCGGTATTGTTATGTGAAAAGTAATGAAAATGGTTAGGCTAACTGAGCCTATCTTATTACTGTTGCAGTAATAAGAGAGTGAGAAAATATAAGATCGTTTTATTGCATACAAACATTACTTAATATTTTCATTCAATATACTGCAAAAGTTCAATTATGGACATATTTATAAAAAACTTGAAAAAACTTTATATTTTAAAAAAATTTTTCGGATCTCAAAAAACTTCCAAAAAAAGGGAAAACTTGATAAATGGTAACGCTGCTTGGGCGTAATATTGACGTCACTATGAAGCTGCATATGCTACATACCACGTAGTTATGTCAAAATAATAAACAAAGCTGAGAATGTATTATTATTTAATGACTTTTTTGTTTGAGCAGATCTTCACATGTATGTACACACAAGTGCTGCCTACATTTGGATTTTGAAACAAAAATACTATCAAAATTTTACGCCGCTAAGGCAACCAATGTGTTGGAAATTCTCCTGGCGTCATAAGTGTCTTTCTACATGTCGTGTACTATAGGGTTAGTAGAGCGGTTTTAAATCAAAATAATATTGTTTGAAATGATGTTTAATTTTAATTTACTAACAGCATATTTTGAGTGTAAAATGTATCAAGAGCTGTTGTGTCCACACATACACTATCTTATTCTTTGTTAGTATATGTGCTTCGCGGCTGTATGGATAGCAGTGATGCCAACTTAGCCCTTTCGGGCTAGATTTAGCCCGTTTTCAGTCACTCAAAACGCGAAAAAAAATTTTGGCCCGAAGCTATAAAACGCGTTTATCTAGCACTTTTTACAATTATCTTTCAGCCCTTTTAACCCCTTTTAACTTTTTGCTCGATATGTCTACATTTAAATTTTTACGAACTATTTTCTTCCTTTAATCTAGCAATATCGACTTATGAAATAACGTGACAGCATTGTTTTATTAAGTTTCTTCTCTTATTTTGCTTTACCAATTTAAAAAAGAAGAAACAATATGGAAAAATGTTCTATTTCTTCAAAATTTTTTGTGCTTTCAAAGATTTTCAGTATAGCCTAAAAACAGATTTTTATTTAATAAATTTAAAATTTACTTACGTAGCCATATGTATGTATACTACTACTGTATGTATGTATACTACTACTGTATATATACATATACACTATTTAATCTACGTGTGTCCCTTATTGAAATGTAGTATGAAATGTAAATGAAATATGTATGGACTAAAGTCCTGCACAAGACTATTTATAAGACCTTTCAAGACATGCGACATTTTTTAAACGCTTTCATGGTGTGGGGATGCATGTCGTCCAAGGGTGTTGGACAGCTTCACTTCATCGATGGAAATGTAAATGCTGAAAAATATATTAATATATTACGAGAAAATCTCCTTCCATGGGTATCAAAACTAGGCGATTGTGGCGAATATATATGCCAACATGATGGTGCATCTTCCCACACAGCAAAAATAACTAAAAAATGGCTGTTATAAAATGGAATAGATGTATTGGATTGGCCATCGTCAAGCCCAGACCTTAAACCTATAGAAAATCTTTGGGCACTAATGAAAAGGAAGTTGCGAAATGACCCACAACGTACTGTAAGCGCACTGAAAGCCAAAATCCAGGAAATATGGGACTCAATAACCCCTGAACAGTGCAAAAATTTGATAACTACAATACCAAAACGATTAGACGCTGTTATGAAAAGCAAGGGAGGAGTAACGCAGTTTTAAATAATAAAAGTAACCACTGTACGAATTAGTATTGGTCAAATATTTTTTTTATAAAAATAGTGAACTTTATTTTTTGTTTTTGTTTCAAAACATTTAGCCTAAAATTTAATTTTTTTTTATAGATTTAAAGATAATAAAACAATTGTCCAGAAAATTAAAGGTTTGAGTTGCAGTCAATATTAATTTTTTAAAACATCTAGCTTTGAATGATGACTTGTCTAAAAATGCTTGGTGTACGAATTAATAGTGGTTAGGGCTCGTATATCAATCTATGTGTTCATCTTATGGTAGTTATTTATTTTCTAACAAATTACTTTACTTTGGCTTCGATTTTCAACAGAAACATTTAAAACCAGCCCCTTTTCGCCCTTTTTCCAAAAAATTTACTTTATGTTGCATTAAACGTATATTTTTTTCAGTTTAGCCCTTTTAAGCCCTTTTTTCAAAAATTTTTACGCGTTTTGAGTCTAAAAAGTTGGCAACACTGATGGATAGGCTGTCAGCATCACTCATTATGCATTAAACACATTCACCACAGCAGGCTACACGAACACACGACTTCAAATGCCGCTAGCAGCATTTGTCGCCTCGTAGCCAGCTACTTAATTATTTTGGAGACGGCAGCAGCACCATCTGCAGCTGATATTCAAGTACAAATACATAGTTCAGTATTGCCACTTTCATATATTTTGCATTTATAAAAATTAATTTTTCTTTTAAAATGTACTTATTTCACATAAAAGTACAATAATGAATCAATTTATTCTTTACATCAATTTTTGGATATTGTTTCTAGTAAATAGTATGAAATAATTGTACGATATCATTCATTCACCATTTTGTATTATACTGGTAACACTGCATTTGCTCATAGTAGCCAGAGAAATAGAAATTAGTATAAATTTGGCGACAGCTACAACGGTGGTCGTGCAGTCGTGTAGCCTGCTGTCGTTAAAATAATTGTTACCATAAGAATGTGTGTATTCTATTTATGACAGATTGTAGCCCGTAGCCTGCTGTGTCGAATGTGTTTAATGCATTATACTCGCTTTGCAATGTTGTCAGCTTTTAAAATTTTAAACGCGAAAAAATATGAAGATACTTCTAGTGCTCAGTGCTCAGTGCTTTTTAAATTAGTTTTTAATTTGTTTTGCTTAAGAGCTCTAAACTCAAAATTTCAAATCAAATTTGTTTTGAGCATGCTTGTCATTTAAAAATTTAAATTGTGCATTTCAAGATGTTTTTTGTATTGTTAGAAGATTGATTCAAGGAATACGCGCTATATCAAACTCTGACTTTAATATTTAATTTAATTAATGTAAAAAGTGTTTTGTCTAACAAGAGATAATTATAATGTAATCAGCATTCCAAATAGAGTCGAATAGCGAAATTTGGTCTGTTATAGACAATATACGGAATATGATTCAATTAATACAATTGAGAAACATTGAGTCTTTATGGATTCAGTTGATATAAACCTATTTGAAAAATTAGTAAAAATTGCCATACAAGTTCTGTCACGTCCATATTAACATGTAGAAATAGAACGGGTTTTAAGCTCTATAAATTTTTTAAGGTTTACCACAATATTTTTGCACGAGTTTAACGCTTTCATATAACAAAGGTCTGAAACGATAAAATTTTTGTTGTGAAATCAATGAAATAACAAATAATAGAGATTTTTATATAAATAGCAATGTCATGTATATAACTTTAAAGTTTAAAAAAACAATGTTATGCTCAGGTGATCGAGTATGTTCTGTAAACCGAATCGTTTTCAAAACGAGAAATTTTCAAAAACGAGTAAATGCTTATTTGGAGTTTTACAAATTACTCGAAATGGTGACATTCGAAATTAATTTGAATAAAATATTTGAATGTTAAAGTCAGTTGTTAATAAAACAAGTCACATTTTAAACAAAAGTACGTATTTAAAATGTCCGGGTCTAAATCTTTGACAGAAACAGTGTTGATTTCATTATTATAAAACTTGATGTGTCATACATTCACCCACCAAATCATTTAATGATATATTAGTCGGTTCAGAAGTTAGCAAAAGTATACTACATATTTATGAAAAAATACTGAACATAAACTGTTATGTGTTAAAATAAAAAACTATTTTATTAGAAATGCTCTTGAAGCTGAAAAATAAAATGAGTTATGTGTAGTTTTTGAGGCACTTCCGCTATACCTCTCAAATCTACAATTATGTAAGATTAATTTTACGAAATACTTATATAAAAACATTTACAGGCTTCAAAATAACACATTTTTTTGCTCTCCTGAAAACAAACCTGATTTTGTCGGAGAAACGATGATATCCATATCTCTTTAGTACTTTAAACTTATTTTTTACTTATTGTAATAGAATTTTTTCTATTTTTTATAATATTTTTTATATAAGTTTTTTTGTTAAATAAGTTCTTTTTTCAAATAGGGACTGTGATGTTTTTACTCTACTATATACATGTTCCTTAATATTTGATTTTTTTTAATATATGATTGGGTTTCATAAAAGTTAAACATATTGGGCCTGATTACGAGTATCTTATATCGACTACGACTACGAAGATTTCGTAATAGATTAAAGAAAAAATCTTGCAATGTTCTTTAGTCTACTACATAATCGTCGTAGCCGAAGTCGTAATACGACACTCGAAATAAGGCCCAATTACATTGAGTACATCTGTTTATATAAATTAAGTGCTTTTCATAGTTGCAGTGCTTTTCGAAATTTAAAAGTTGATAGCGCAGTGTCAGGATTATAGAAAATTGAGAGTATGACCACCGCCAGTGCTGCCGGATGTAACGATTTGTCTCTACAATCGCCAAAAGCTTTGTTTTAAAATAAAAGCTTTGACGAGCCTTTTGTTCATTTATATATTTCAACTCATTTGCGATTATTTTAGCTAAACACACATATGCAATTTAAATAATGTAGATTAATGTTAAAAACATGGCAAATTTTACGCAAGGATGGTTTTCTAGAACATAAAATAATTTATGCAAAGGAGATTTGTTTTCTATATCTAAAGAGTGGGTTTTATAAAACATAGTGGGGAAAACTTCCTTTTATTAATTTGGAACTAGCATTTTGGATAATGATGCATCAATAGCCTTATGCATAATGGTAAGGATATAAATAACTGAAAATAAGATTCATATTGATGTAATTCATTTTTAGTATGTTTTATACTCCAGTACGTATGTTTGTATGTATGTCTGTTTTATAAATGAACTACACTCCAAAATATTCCATGCTTAAAAATACGAAACACTTTCTCGTAATTTAATTTTTGTACAACAAACTAAAAATTTTTAAATTTTACTAAAATATATTGTGGTGAGTGACAGCACTAATGCTAAAAAAGTACCTTTTTGTACTACGCTGAAATGCAAACAGCTTAAGTTTGATTATTACCCGTCCAGCTCTCGTTGCAAATAGACTCGTTTTTTCCTTTGCTTTTCAATAAAACTTTTTGTGTAAAATATAAGTAATCTGTAATTTTAAAAATAAATAAATTGAATTTTGTAATTACATAATTGACTATTAATACGAACAACCCCACAAAGTGGTGACCCCGTCGATTGGTTAAAGAATATTTCAGAATGCAAGACAATATTGGTGGCAGCACGCAGCAAGGCCCGACGCCGAGCACATCAAGTACCGAGCCAACAACCGTTAATCGTGTAGCTGTAAAGGTTCCACCCTTTTGGCCCGATCACGCTGAAATTTGGCTGGCGCAGGTAGAAGCACAATTTGCTGTTGCCGGCATAAGTGGTGACACATCGAAGTTTAATACAGTCATCGCCGCAATAGAATCGAATGTTCTCGTGCAAATATCAGACGCTATTTTAAATCCACCGGAGACCGATAAATACACAAATCTTAGAAAGTGCATAATAGAACGCTATTGTGAGAGCGAACAAAAAAAGACGCAAAAATTACTATCGGAAATTGATTTGGGAGACAAGCGACCGACACAACTCTTAAATGAGTTAAGCACATTGTCAAAGGACAAGGTAACAACTGATTTTTTGAAAACGCTATGGTTGCAGCGTTTGCCAGCGCAAGTCAGAGCAATCTTACAAGCGTCAGATGCTAATCTGACCGAGTTAGCGAAGTTGGCAGACAAAATTATGGAGGTGGGAGAGTTTCAGCATTTATCTGTGGTATCTACAATGCCACAAACTTCTAAAAGCGAATTTGATAGACGACTCGATCGCATAGAGCAACAGATAAATAGCCTTTGTAACAAGAACAATAAAAATGTACGTCGGTCACGATCAAGTTCTACACGACGACAAAAAACAGATGCCACTCCAGCAAAGCAAGTGAGCGACCATTGCTGGTACCATCGGACATTTGGCGAAAAAGCCACAAAATGTCGTCAGCCATGTTCATATCAACAAAATTTGTCAAAAAACTAAATTCATCTTCCGATCTGGCGGGCGGATCTCGAGATGAATGCCAAATAGCCCGTCTTATAATTAATGGCAGCATATCGAAACAGAATTTTTTAATCGACACTGGTGCCGACGTTTCGGTGTTACCAGCTGGTAGTGTTGAGGGTTTGCGTGTAGGGATTTTTAGAAAATTGTTTGCTGCTAACGGGTCCCCCATCAAAACCTTCGGTGAGAAAATGTTAAGCATTTCTTTGGGTCTACGTCGCAATTTTACATGGACTTTTTTGGTAGCGAATGTCAACTGTGCTATTATAGGCTCAGATTTTTTGAAGCATTACGATCTTTTGGTTGACATCAAGAGAGGTAAGCTTATCGATCGTACTACGCTGCTTGAGGCAAGGGCACGTCCCGCACGTACTGCCTATGTTCAGATTTTAGCATACGACAAAAAAGATAATTACGCCCAGCTGTTATACGAGTATAGAGAGTTAGGTACGATTAATGCCAACAAGCGCCCAGTGGACTCTACGGTCACGCATCACATTACCACAAACGGTCCTCCCACATACGCTAGCGCACGTCGACTCGCGGGGGATAAGCTCCAAGCTGCAAAAAAAGAGTTTGAGTACTTGATGGAAAAGGGTATATGTAGACCGTCAAAAAGTAATTGGGCCAGCCCACTACATTTGGTAAAAAAGCCAAACGGGGACTGGCGCCCATGCGGCGATTATCGTGCCCTTAACAGCATCACTTTACCCGACAGGTATCCAATACTATTTTTACGTGACATAACGAGTATTATGCACGGAAAGAACATTTTTTCCTCTATCGACTTACAAAGGGCTTACCATCAGATACCCGTGGAGCCATGCGATATACCTAAGACAGCCATAATCACGCCGTTTGGCTTATTTGAGTTTTGTTTCATGACATTTGGTCTACGGAACGCGGCCCAAACGTTCCAACGTCATATTAACGAAGTCTTGAAGGGAATCGATTTCGCTTTTGCATACATCGATGATATCCTCATAGCGTCCGAAACAGAGGAGGAACATGCAAAGCATCTGCGCATCATATTTGACACAAAGTAGACCAGAGTTGAAGAAAGTGACTTATGAAAAAAGCTAAAATCATTTGTCGCGCAGATTCTGCGAGAAAGGGACAACTGCAGTATATTTATTATTAAAATGTTACCAAAAAAATCAAAACAAACAAGGGAAAATGTGTGCTTTGTGAAATATACACGTGTACATACATACATACGTACATACACATTTACAAAATTAAATTGAAGAATTTGTTGCATTTACTTAAAAAAACCGAATGTGAAAAAGATTATTTGTATTAAAAAGTTATTAAAATTTGTTTGCAAATTATTCCTGATTTAACTTTAAGAATTTTCATTGAAAAATTTTAATTTTTACCTTTTATTTACAAAAATCACTCAGCGAATAAGACCACAAAGTGTTAAACGAAAAACATTTCAAGAAGTAAACAATTTTGCAAAATTAGATGAAAGAATTTGTTGTGTTGAATTAAGAAACAAAGTGCGAAATAGCTTATAACTATTAAAAAGGCAATTACAAATTGTTTTAAGATGATTGCAGATTTCATTTGAAGCATTTTCATTAAAAAAATATTAATTTTTATCATTTATTTACAAAAATCGTCAAGCGAATGAGGTTACAAAGTATAAATTGAAATTAAGCTACAAAATTCCACCACGAAAGAGGGTTAAAGAAGACGCAGTGACAGAGTGAGCGAAAGATCCGAAAACGCAAATTATCTTCCGTCTCGTGTCACCTCTGGTATACCCTGTGATATTTGATCGCCTTCGCCGATTCCACTTGTGCGTTAATTTCGATAAATGTCAGTTTGGTAAGCGTGAACTCGTATTTTTAGGCCACAAAATTAGCCCCAAAGGACTTACGCCGCCTGAAAACAAGGTCGATTCGATCCGAAATTTTGAAAGACCAATGATTGTGAAGAATTTAAAAAAATTTTTGGGCATGCTGAATTTTTACCGCCCATTCATACCGCATGCAATAAAAAATCAAAAATTATTGTTAGAATTGACTCCTGGCAATAAAAAAAACGATAACACCATAATAGAATGGACACCTGAGGCAATGGCTGCTTTTAATGCATGTAAAAACGATATAGCAGAAGCTACTTTTTTGAATTATATGGCTCCGAAAGCATTGATAACGCTTACGACAGATGCTTCAGATGACGCCGTAGGGGCAGTACTGCATCAGATAGTCGAAGGGCAAGTACAACCATTAGGATTTTACTCCAAAAAGTTGACACCATCACAACAAAACTACAGCGCGTACGATAGAGAACTCACGGCGATATACCAAGCAATTCAACATTTCAAATACGCAGTTGAAGGAAGAGAATTCGTCGTTTTTACAGACCACAAGCCAATCATTTTTGCTTTTAAGCAAAAAAGCGAGAAGGCATCACCGCGAAGGATTCGGCAATTAGACTTTATCAGCCAATATACGACGGACATACGACATTTACCTGGGGCTGACAATAACATAGCAGATTTACTCTCCCGCATCAACGCCATAGAGGAGCAAGTAGTAAATTTTGATGAAATGGCCGAGCAGCAAGGCAATGATATTGAACTGCAGGCACTGCTGGACAGCAACACAAACACGTCATTACAGCTCACTAAATTAGCCATCCCACAGTCGACTAAAGAAATTTACTGTCACGTTTCGAAGGATAGAGTAAGACCTTATGCTCCGAAAAATGATCGTCAGGCAATCATACGCAAGCTTCATTCACTTTCGCATCCAGGCATAAGAGCAACAAAACAACTGGTTTTAAATCACTACGTTTGGCCATCTATATCTGCAGACGTCGCTAGATATGTGCGCGCGTGTATTCCTTGTCAGAGAGCAAAAGTACAACGTCATACAAAAGCACCCTAATTATGCAGCAGTCGATGCCCGCTTCGAACATATAAATATAGACATCGTGGGACCGTTGCCATCATCAAACGGATTCCGATATTGCCTCACGTGTATCGATCGTTTTTCGAGATGGCCCACGGCGATACCACTGACAGACATAACAGCTCAAAGTGTTGCAAGTGGCCTTATGAGAGGATGGATTGCTGTCTACGGCGTCCCCTTGCGTATTACCACCGATTTAGGAAGACAGTTCGAGTCAACCATTTTCAGCGAATTAACGAAGTTACTGGGAATTAAGCATTTGCGGACAACGGCCTACCACCCACAGGCAAATGGCATAATTGAGCGATGGCACCGTACACTAAAGACAGCCATTAAGTGTGCTGAAACAAACGACTGGAGTTCTGCACTTCCGCTAATTCTTTTGAGCATGCGATCAACAATAAAAAGTGATATTGGGCTAAGCCCAGCAGAAATCGTTTTCGGCGCTTCTTTAAGAATACCTGGAGCGTTTCTCATTCCTTCCGGAAGAAATATTACGGAAACCGAGTTTGTACAAACACTGCGTAGAACCATTTCAAACTTACCAACTACCCAACCTGTCCGTCACGGGATGCAACGATGTTTCGTTCAACCAGCATTGGCTGACTGCAAGTTTGTATTTGTGAGGGTAGATCATGTGCGTACACCATTGGAGCCCAGTTACGAGGGCCCTTACGAAGTTTTAAACAAACATGATAAGTATTATATTGTAAAAATACGCCAGCGAGAAGCGAAAATCACAATAGATCGCCTAAAGGCTGCGTATATTTTTAGCGAGGACGCTGTGCCAGCTGAAGCGCCACCAACAGAAGGTGGAAACGAATCCGAGAATTCAGAAAATGTTTCAACACATGTGGACACAGACACGTCTCAGGAGACTACCATGCAAAAACAACGCCTTACGTCATCCGGGCGTCACGTCAGAATTCCTCTAAAGTATCGTTAAAGTCTTAACTAGGAGCAGGGTATTGTGGTGAGTGACAGCACTAATGCTAAAAAAGTACCTTTTTGTACTACGCTGAAATGCAAACAGCTTAAGTTTGATTATTACCCGTCCAGCTCTCGTTGCAAATAGACTCGTTTTTTCCTTTGCTTTTCAATAAAACTTTTTGTGTAAAATATAAGTAATCTGTAATTTTAAAAATAAATAAATTGAATTTTGTAATTACATAATTGACTATTAATACGAACAACCCCACAATATGTAGCTTTGCAGGATAAAGGCCATTTCTCACTATCATACAAAGTCGTGCGACCTACGAAAAAAGTACAACGCTTGTGTGAAGAATTGTTATTGTCTTTTGAAATATTTTATAAACTCCATCATATCAGGGTTGTATTTATTCGTAGATCGCACGACTTTCTATGATAGTGTATCACGGCCTTAACAAGTTTCATAATTTTACGCATGTCGTTAAGATACAAAAACGATTTCCTACAATTATTTTCGTATATAGCACCACATTTTTCGTTTATTTCATTGAATTTAGGAAGAAATAAAACATTCTTACAAAATTGGAAATTTCGTGAAATAAATAAATTTTGTTTTGTTATCATTTTGTTTACAGTACAAAATTATTCTTAAACCTACACAAGTTTCGTGAATTTTACAAAAAACAATTTAAACATATGAATAAAAACTGTTGTTTTGTTTTACTTTTTATTATATCCCCCATTTATTTTCCTGTCATTGTATAAAAAATTATTGTAATAAAAAATTTGTTTTTAGTTCATGCTAGGATCACAACTGGGACGAACGACGAATTTCGTCCACGCAGAGTTTGCTGCGTAAATTCGTAGTGTGAAACACAACAACGACGAATTTACTCAACGAATTCAGCTGTTATAATTTACCCTCATACCTAAATAAGAGCGGCAAGCGTTGCGTTAGCAGCAGGGTACGCATTTTCAGTACATTTAAATGTGAAAATATAATTTGATTGTACTGAAAATACGTACCCTGCTGCTAACGCGACGCTTGCCGCTCTTATTTAGTTATGAGATTTATAAAGTTGGTTGAAGCATTTACAAAGACACCCAGAGAGAGAGAGAGAGAGAGAGAGAGAGAGAGAGAAAATTTATATTTCATGGTTCGTCGGCGTACAAAATAGAAATAAATCTATCGCAGAGCTCGTCACGCTCTACAAATTTCGTTCTATGGAGGCGTTGTGTTAATTTTAATGTGAACAAATATATTTTATTTTCCACGACAAAATACAAAATTTTGTTTGCAGACAACAAATATTTCGTAAAATTAAGAAATATCACATCACTACATATCTACGAAGCATTTCGTACCGTAAAATCAACAAATATTTCCTAAAATGAACCACATTTTTCTAAAAACCTAAAAATATATAAAATTATGTTTTAAATAAAAATATGTTATGTAGCTAATATATAATGTTGTATAATATTGACGATAAACGACAAATGTGTCAGCGCTGTGGCTAAAAATCAATCTGACAGCACTGGCTAGCATCGATCAGGTATGATACAGACATGTATGTATACATCTATTAAAGGATTACGGTACTTGTTGACGCATAGTGCATTGCTATTGGCTGAAAAATATAAGGAAAAAAAAGCAAGCAAAAAAAAAACTGGGAAAACATCACAGTGGAACAAATTATAATTTTTCTCTATAAATTTTGAAAGCGCAAAATTAAATTATTTTAATAACTGTCTAAATTTGTGAATGCTAATGAAAATATAAAAAAAATATAAAATATAAAAATATAAAAGTATAAAAAAATATATAAGACCTTTAATTTTAACGAATTTTACGGTTTGCTTATTAATCCACCTTCACTCATATGATTAATAAATATTTTTAGTTTATAACAATAATAGCCGACTGAATTCTACACACCTTCATACTGCAAATCTTCTCACTCGTTGCCTATATATATATATTTTGAAGCATATCGTCAATGCTATTAATACTTTTAAGTTTCTTTGCCAGTAATTTCTTCCTTTCTCACCCAACCTTCCTTACATTCATAGTATACTCTATGGTTTTACTGTTTGAGGTTCGGGAAGGCCTGTAAAGTTGTCATGGAGCACAATAAAGCAGCCAAAAGTAGAGTGTGCTTCGGATCTTTATCTAGTTTGGAGGATCCAATGAGGTCGAAGCCCTAACCTGTCCACCGAAGCTTGCGAATTGTCTTCTAAGATGCTCTGGCATAGATATTGATACATGATTTCAACAACGAAACCCAAATTTCCAGCACCAGCTACTCCTAATGCCCCCAAGCCAAACGCTAGCACCTCCATGCTCCACACTTGAAACTAAATTTCTTGTATAAAGCGCTGTATTGAATTTTTACAGGAATTTTGCACAACTAAAGCTTTAAAACAATTTGAAATTTCATTAATATGAAGAAAAAATTATTTTCCAAAATTCCACAACTTTCTTTTTATACTTATTGGCAAACTCCAATCTACGCCTTCGCTTTTTCTCACTTCTTGGTAATTTTTCCCGTGGAACTCTGTTTTCATATCCATGAAATAATGGACCAATATCTAAACAAGACCATCTGAGAATATAATTCGCAAGCTTCAATGGACAGGTTAGACTTTGAACCTCATTGGATCCTCCAAACTATATAACGATCCGAAGCACACTGCACTTTTGGTGATATATTGGTAGCTTTATTATTTTCCACGACAATTTAACAGCCCTTCCCGAACCTCAAACAGTAAAACCATAGAGTATACTATGAATGTAAGGAAGGTTGGGTGAGAAAGGAAGAAATTACTGGCAAAGAAACCCTAAAAAATGCTCATAAAAGCTTATGGTCAGAAATAACACCTTCTAGAACGCCAAATTTGACGCTGTCAATGCCAAATTGTTCACAAACCTTCGTAGGGAGTCCAAATAGATTAAAAAAATACTAAAATATTATATATTTTTCTTACGAAACTCAATTTAGTTTTAGAGTATCTAAACATGTATTTAAACTTTTGTCCACCCAATTTTATGGTATTTTTAAAAAATTACCGTTATGTTTGGACTTAGTTAAATTTTTTTTATATTTATTACTTATCAATCAAGGTATATAAAACTGCATTGTAAAAGTTTTCAGAAAAGCTTTAGTTTTCTTCAAACTACAGATTTGAGTTGTGTATTTAAAATTTAGTGTCTGAGTGTATGTATATTACCAAGATAGCCACAACTGATATTAAACACTGTATTGTTTAAAATACTATTATTCGAATTATGAACATATAAGTCAGCCATATTATCAATTTCTACTTTTGAATACGAACTTGAAACCCCAAAATGTCATTAGTTTCAACTTTCTGATTTTTTCTTACAGTCAAATCCCGATAATTCGTACCCCGATAAATCGTAATTCCCGATTATTCGTAATAAACAGTCGGTCCCTTGAAAAAATCTCGTTAATTCGTAAAATTTCCATACATTTTGGTCCCCTCGATAATTCGTAATTTTTTTTCAAATAAAATCTACTTTACCTCTTATAAATCGTAATTTTTTGCTAACTACCACTTATAATTCGTAATAAACACAACAGAAATATGGAAAGAATGATTTTTTGTTTAATGCTATTTTTTGGGTTGGTTTTTGCTCTTGCTTGTGTGTGTGTTTATTTTTTTAAGATCAGTTTTTTACATGAATAATAAAGAAAAATGTCAATGCGCACGCATAAAACTCTGTCGGTGTTACAAAAACAACAAATTTAGTAAATAAATTGAAAAACCCCGATAATTCGTATTTATTTTATTTTAACCCCGTTAAATCGAACTCCCGCTAAATCGAAAACCCCTATAATTCGTAAGAAATGGCCGGTCCCTTGCGATTACGAATTATCGGGATTTGACTGTATTTTCAAAATCTACCTTTTGAAAACAAATTCTCTAATTTTAAGAATCTACGGCATATCTTTGATTGCAACAATTTACAATTTCAAAAAATATGTGGGTATGTACATATGTATGTATTTATTAAAAACACGAAAAGTCTTAGTTATCCGTACAATTTCGCACTTATTTTTTGCTTTTAACTGCCCACTGTGCACTTCATATATACATATTTTTTTAACTACAGGACTGCCAACATTTAGTCAGGTGATTTTATCCCACTTTTCTTGCTAAGTTCGGTAAAAAAAGGGAAGACAAGAATTAATCCTACTTTTTTGTATATATGGCCTATTTCCGAACTGCGAAATAAAACTTTCGACTTACAATTTGTATTGAAAACAACAATGAAATATGAAAATTTGTTTTTGTTTTTTCAATATAAATTGTAAGTCGAATGTTTTCTTTACCATTATACTCTTAGATTTTAAGAGTAATTGGGTACTTAAATTTTATGCATTTACAATGGGCTGTGGGATTTTCCAACGTTTTATGGTTTCTTTTTATAATAATGCGTGTGTGTTGTTAGCAGGTAACGAAAAGGATTTGTAACCACTTTTTTCCATCGAAAATTTTAAAATGTTTATTTTAAATACATAAATAATTGAAAGCTATACCTTAAAGCCATGTTTGTGTGTATGTATATAGTATATATTTACATATACATATACATAAGTATGTGCCTTAGAGTGTTTTAGGTACTTTAGTGTTTTAGGTTCTTTATTACAACAAAAAACAATGCATTTAAGTTCCAAATATTGAAATATGTATGTATATTAGGATTACAGCTTTTTTTTTTAGTAATTTTGCAAAAATGAAATTTTACACGGCCTAGCGCACATCGTTATAAAAATATTAAAAAACGCCAAACTACTTGTGTCATTGTTAACTTATTTCTGTTGGAAGGTCTTGAGGGAATTTTTTGGGAAAACTTTTAACAGCAATAAGTTAACAATGACTCAAATGAGTCAAGTAATAGTTCAAGAAATTATAGAATTTATTTTAATATAAGTAGCACAGGCTATAAAGATGCTTAAAAATCGTAGTTTTAATGGAATAATACATTGCTGATGGTACGAACAGTAAAGTTAAATGCACCATTGAACGCGGCTTGACAAATTAATCAGATGAAGTATCTTTTTTTAATTATTTGCCTTGCGAAAAAATACGTAAGTATTCCAAAAAAAATATATAAAAATTTACCTATTTTAGACACGGTCCTATACGTGAACGGTTATCTCTAGATCCCTTAATTGTTTTGGGAATCCTCTTTAAAAAATATCAGTTTCAGAGGGGTAATAAAATATTTTTATTTATTGAATAGCTTTAATTTACATATGTATATATACAAATGTATGTATTTGTGTAAAACACATAACTTTTAATATATAAAATAAGCTAAAAAATGCATTGTTTAGTCAACAAAACAAGCAAAAATATCATTTTAACTTTTTTATTAAACTTTTACATTACATTTGTAAAAGTTGGCAATCCTAGCTTAAAATTATCAATACATAAGTATAAAGAGTGCATGGCGTCGTCCGTCTGCAATGTTGGTTTAATCTTGTATTCTATTCAGTGTTGCCGGAATAGTAATTCATTTTACAGGGATAAAACTAATCCAAATTTTAGATATTACGCAAACAAATTTTTTTGGAATTTTATTTACGGCGCTCTATTCCTAAATACATACTATGTACATAAGTATGTACATTACTTGCATGTATACAAATAAATCACTATAGCAGTAACTTCTGACAAATAACAAGCAAATTGCTCAATGATTTTTTTAGTAATCATTGAGCAATTACATTAAACTTTGGAGGGAGTTCCAAAACTCTCTTTTTGCATTGTCTAGTGAGAAAAAAACTTCTTGCTTACATGGAACAGAACAAAACTCGTCCCTTGCACCATAACCAGCCTAATGTGTAACTTTTGTTTTTGCTTTGTGTAGTTGTAGTACTTTCCGTTGCCAAGTAGTGCTGCTATACATATGTATGTATGTATGTGCCTATCCAACAAAATAATGAAAATACATAACTGTAAATGACACACTTGCTTTATTAAGTCCTAATATACACTCAGCAAGTCTTATTGCTAAGCTGATTAGTTTTTTTTAGGAAAGAGAGACGAGGGGAAAAGAAACTTATATGTTCCCCTCGTATCTCTCTCCGACAAACTAATCAGCTTAGCAATAAGACTTGCTTAGTGTAAATTAGGACTAAACGTTTTTTAACCTTGCATGTAGCGTGTTTTGAAATTCAATTCTACATATATGTACGTACAAGACAAACATTTATTTCCATTGGGATAACTACCTTGTCGTCGTGTGGTGGCTTAACTACAGATTGTGGTCTATGTCTTCAACCCAGTACCATAGCTGACCTTTAAGGGTCCCCTATGGTACTGGGTTAAAACAACTGACTCTAAAGGTCTGTGAACCAAAGGTTAACCAACCCTAAACCGGGGTGTGATGCGACCCGTGCCCATCGGATTTTTGCAGTCAGGGTCAATAGACTGTATTAGAACGGAGCCTTGCTGATACCTGGGCACCTCAGCAGGTAGACGACGCCCTCACCACGTTATCGGGGGCTATGAAGTGGTGGCCTTCAAATCCCCCATACTCGTGGGACCAAAATATGAAAAAAAATAATCTAAACAAAAATAATAAAACAAAAAACATTACCGGGACCGGAGAACTGACGGTGCTCTCCAGAGCGGAACGACAGGGGACCGGTGTGACGCAACCGTCTGGCACGAGAAAACTCGTTCAGACGAAGGCTGCCGAGAATACTGGGCAGATAGTCGGTACATGCAGTAGTGCGAGCTCGGCCACGCCGGCATGTACGACCATCTAAAATGAGGCATAACCAAAAAGTTCTACGTATTGTAAATACGTTGTGCACTCAAGACCCAACTAAACTGTCCGAGGAACAGAAATCATCCCTTGGATGGGCAAAAGGTGTCCTTGAAAACATGGACAATCCCGCCTCTAGTAGTAGCGGTGCTAGCACGTCGTCAAAACCGTCTGGTAAAAGACTGCGATCGCCGGACGACAAACCATTGCCTAAGCGGCCTAAGGCTAATATCAATATTGGCGTTAGGTCGTTTAGTGAGGTTGCGAAAGACAACCTCATAATGGCTGTTGTCGACAGGGGAGATATGGATAATGCCATCCCCAGGGGCAAATGGAGCACTGTGGAGGCTAAGCTGGCAACCACGTACTACCAGGTCCTTGCGAAGAATACAGGCATACCTTCCGTCTATCGCGATGCAGGCTGGTATCAAGGCAGGGTCAAGCTGATGGCCTTTGGAGATCAGAGATTGGCGGACCTGTACAAGGTAGCTATCAGCAGGATGGGAGAGCCGTGGCCGGGTGCGAAGATCGATCTTGTCGACAAGAGCGACATTCCATCCCGACCACGTGTGCATGCGTGGATTCCGGCATTCCCAGACACTGCTGAAGCGGCGATAAAGTTGTTAAAGGACTGTAATCCCTCACTTCCAACCGGCAATTGGAAGATGGGGAGGTTCGGTGAGGCTGAGGGGGACAGACGTGGTATAATTATTATACTAAACGCTGAAACCCTCCCTCACTTGGCCAAGTCCAATAACATTATATCGTATGTCTTTGGACAGGTTACGCTGAAGGTGTACAAAGGTGATCAGCCTCCATTGACGGATAATTCCAAAACAGTGTTTGGAAACGCTGTGGAGGAAGAATCTGTAGAGGAGGAGAAGAAGGCCAGCTTGCGAGAATCTTCGGAAAAGGATGGCTACATTACATCCGACTCTGAAATTCTCGGAGGCGCCTCAGGCCTGTTCGACGCTGATTACGGCGAAGACAGTGACCTTATTCTTGAGACTGACGACGAGTCAGATAAAACGGTAGTGGAGATGGATTTCGTAGATGACGACATGCAAAGTTGATATAGTCCTGATCCAAGGACCCTAGATTAGTGGTGGAAGGGTTTGCGGACTAAGGACCAAGGATTTTAAGATGCTAGTCGTCAAGAATGAAGGTAACAATAGAACCTGCATCTTGGCAAGGAACCACCTTAATACATTTTTATTATCTAACTTCAGCGGCAGAGACATAACGGCGGTTAGCGTGGAAGTCGGCGATACATGCTACTGGCTGGCGTCGGTGTACTGCGCTCACGACGATCAAGGCCCTCTACCGTCGGTAGTGGTGAGAAACTTTGTGGATGCGGCGGTAAACGCTGGACACCATATCATGCCAACGGACATCATAGTATCTGGGGAAGTACGGACACTAATGAAAGAGGTGAGGAACTTTTAGAATTTGTAGTTAGTACTAACCTTAACATTTGTAATAGAGGTCAAGAACCTACTTTTATAACAAGGAACAGACAGGAAGTCCTGGATGTTACATTTTCTTCTGATTCGGTAGCTGATAGGATCATGAATTGGCGTGTGCTTCAGGAACATTCTTTTTCTGATCATAGGTTTATTGAGTTTGGTATCAGGGAGCGGGCACCAGAGGTAGAAATCTCCCGGAATATTAGGCAGACAAACTGGCGTCTGTACAGGTCTATTTTTTCTAGACAATTAGAGCGATTGGAGACTCGTCACTTCTAGAAACTTCTGACTTAGATTGTGAGGTTGATAATATTACTACAATCTTTAGATATGCAAGGGAGTCGTCTTGCCCTTTGAATAAGCCAAGGGGGAAAAAGAAACTGCCTTGGTGGAATAATTAGTTACAATTGTGCAGGTGTACATGTAGAAAACTCTTCAATAAGGCTAAATCATCCAGAAATGAAATGGACTGGATAGCTTATAAGGGTAAATTAAAAGAGTATAAAAAGCAGATAAAATCTGCTAAAAATACAACATGGAAGAAGTTTTGTGAAAATATTGATAATATTTCAGAAGCCTCTCGCATGAGAAAAATCTTGTCCGCTACTCCCTGCACCCTGGGATATTTGAAGAATCCCAATTACACGTGGACTACATCCAGCGAGGAGTCGTTAAGAACCCTGCTGGACACTCACTTTCCGGGTAACTCAGTGTCTGAGATTCAGACATCTGATCCTTGCCCCATACCTGCGGAAAATATATCTGACATAGTCAATATGCAGACATTAAATTGGGCTCTGAGAAGTTTCAAGTAGGGATGGGCAAAGAAGAAAATGTATCGATATATATCGTATCGATATTTTTGAACAGTATCGATATATATTTTTTGAAAACATCGATATTTCGATATATCGATATTTTTTGCTGCATTAATTTCGAATGTACAATTACTTACTTTAAGAAATTTTATACAAAAAACTATTTATGTTAAGTAATACGTAAGCTATTGTAGCTCCTTAAGACTTCATTAGTCTTTACTTTCTGTTGCTGCTCTGTGCTGTGCCGTTCTGTTTCTAAATTTTAAAAGTTACTTTTTCTGTAATAAATTATCAGCTGTTTCGGACCAGAATAGCCACAGTTTTCCACTAAAGTGATGAGTTTTGAATCGTTCATTGTTATTAGAGTTTTTCTTTTCCCGGACTTTTTCATTTCCCGGGAAAGTGGGAATAACTTTTCGGTTTTTAACGTTTATAAGCACATGTCAAAAAAATAATAAAATTTCAGTTTCCGGGCGTAATTGTTGTAATGTTTTAGTTATAGTTCTACCATCGCATTCATAAAGTGAATAACGACATGCATCGAGGAATGTGTACGCAACAAAACAGAATTAAGGAGAGAAAAACTAATGGCTTATATGTATATGATTTTTATAAACCAAAAAGAGTCAGCTTATTCGTAACAGAACAGAAATTAACAACAAATTCTGCCCTTAGGCTGATACCCACACAATCCAAAAAGTCACCTGCCTTAGTTGGGTCACAGTTAAAAAACGGCTATAGCTCTTAAAAGTATCGAAACCCGATACTCGTAAATAAGAATCGATGTATCGATATATAGGTTTTTGAAATATCGGCGATATATATCGATATTTATTTTCTCAAATATCGATATTTCGATATATCGATATTTTTTGCCCATCCCTAGTTTCAAGCCTTACAAGTCACCAGGACCCGACGGTATCATACCGGTCGAGATATGGAAAGTATCGAATCTCATAGCCCCAAGGCTACTGAGAATTTACACCAGTTGTCTAAGACTAAGTTATGTTCCTGACAAGTGGAGGGAAGCGAGAGTGGTCTTTATACCGAAGGCTGGTAAAAGCTCTCACACCACACCGAAGGACTTTAGACCTATAAGTCTACCATCCTTTCTTCTGAAAGCATTAGAAAGGATGGTTGATCATTATATCCGCAAAACCATCAATGATAAACTACTTTCCCCGCATCAACATGCATATCAAACGGGAAAGTCAACAGAATCGGCTCTACATGAGCTGGTTGGCACGATAAAGAAATCTCTTTCTGTAGGTGAATACGTCATTGTGGCCTTCGTGGATATTGAGGGGGCTTTTAATAATATATCTCCAGATGCGATAATTGATGCATTGCCGAATTTGGGGGTTGGTGCGGGATTGTGTAAGTGGGTTCAGAATCTACTAACTCACTGCAGGATAAATGCGGCTCTAGGAGCTTCTAGACAGACCCACTTTGTAAATAGGGGTACACCACAGGGAGGAGTTCTTTCGCCACTTTTGTGGAATCTAGCTCTAAATCCTGTGCTACTATCTCTAGAATCGCGGGGGTGCAGAATCGTGGCTTATGCTGATGATGTGGCAATAGCTGTAAGAGGAAAATTCCTCAGAACTCTAAGGGACATCCAACAGGATGGTGTTTTATATTTAACAAGATGGGCGGAGAAACGAGGGCTCGCCGTTAATCCCAATAAAACGGAACTAGTCCTTTTCTCTAGGAAGTATAAGATACCTGATTTACGACCTATCACACTTAATAATACGGAGATAAAAGTGTCCAACACTGCAAAGTATCTTGGTGTTATTCTTGATTCAAAACTGAGTTTCAAAGCAAATATTCTAGACAGAGTGAGAAAAGCAACAATATCACTGTATGTATGCAAAAAATCCATGGAAAAGAATTGGGGTCTTATCCCAAAAATTGTGCACTGGATCTATACTGCAGTAGTACGTCCAATTCTCATGTATGGCATAATCGTGTGGTGGCCATCCCTGGAGAAAAAGACGTATCTATACATCTTACACAAGGTGCAAAGACTTGCATCCTTGTATGTAACCAGTGCTATTCGCACCACTCCTACGGATGCACTGGGGATGCTTCTTCATCTACTACCATTAGATCTAGTAGCTCTACTACACGAACGTCTTTATAAAACCTGGATACCATCCACAGAAATGTGGATGAATGGAACTCCAGTTAGAAGAAAAAGTGTTGATTTTTATACGGACGGCTCCAAAACACAGGAAGGTGTGGGCTATGTGGTCTATTCGAGGGCTTTAGATCTTCGTATTGCAAGGCGACTTCCGGATCACTGCAGTGTCTTTCAGGCAGAGATCCTTGCTATAAGAGAAGTTGCGAATTGGTTGAGAGTGAATGTCACTTCAACGACTTTGAATAACATTTCCACCGATAGTCGAGCAGCTATTATGGCCCTAGAATCCCCGCTTCTAAGAACAACAACAGCCCTCGACTGCCGATCATCTCTAAATGAGATGGCAGAGCAGTTTGATATTAGGATCATATGGATCCCGGGGCATAGAGGCTTCCAGGGGAACTCTACGGCTGACGAGCTTGCTAGAATTGGGACAACCTTACAGGTTCCACCGGATTTGGAATGTGTAGCTCTACCCCTACTCTCTTGCAAACTCAGACTTAGGCGCAAGACAGAGGAAGAAACGAATAGAAGGTGGGTCACTAGAAATGACTGCGTGATCACAAGGCAATTATGGACTCACCTAAATAGAGAAGGTACGGATTACATAATTTCGAAGAATAGGAAACAAATTTCGGTTCTAGTATCCGTGTTAACCGGACACTGTCTCATAGGTAGGCATGCACAAAGGCTTAGGGTTGAACACAATGACTTTTGCCGCAGCTGCCAAGACATCGATGAAGAGGAAAGCATAGAACATTTTCTTTGTCAATACCCTGGAATTGGCGCTCTTGAATTCAGGGAACTTTCTGACGTTGCTAGTGTTGAACGTCAACGTATTAGTAGCTTTATACTGAGCTCTGGATGATTCGACGGTGGGGACTCTGCATAAGCAGAGTCTCCGTGGCATCACAATGGACCAAAATGGTCTAAGTGAGTCCGGCTTTCTGGCTGCCACCTCTACCTAACCTAACCTTACTTATACGTACAAGACAAACAATTATTTAAATACATAAATGCTTCCATACATGTACATATAACTTTATTTGGACGTAATTCTCCAAATGATTTATCTTGCGGGCAATATAATTTTAGTAATAAAAATAAAATGTAAAAAGTTATAACTAGGAACATAACAATTATAGGAGAAATGACAAAAAGGTTATATTATCCTTAAAATTGGTTAATTCAAATAGTGGTTACAATCAACGATTATCGTAAGATATCATCGCAGAGTGCAAACCTGCTAACTCACTTCAATAAAATTTTACAGGAGAGACAAAATACTGTTAACATTTTCTATACATTGGTTAAGAAATTAACCTAATACGTCAAGTTTTTTCGATATGTGGAGTTTCTAATTAAAACAAAAATTTCGGGCAATCGATGCGGTATGTTTTTCTCTATCGAACGACATTAAAATGTCACATCTTATAAAAAGTGTCATTTATGAAATTTTGATGAGCCTGTGGAAGATTTTATGCCATCAGTTAAAGGTTTGCCACACGTTTAGTTCCATACTTAAGTGTTTGACTTTACTAATTCAATGAAACATTTAATTTATTATTTACATGTATTTAATATATCGCACACTAAATCATAAAGACTCATAACTCAAAATTATAGAAGTGACTTTTCTTTTTTATAAACCAGTTAATTGAAGAAATCTACTGACATTTTTTGAGTTGTGACTCTTTATGATTTAGTGTGCGATATATAAATGACAAACAAAATACTTTTTATATAATTTTTTAATATAACACGAAATGTGTACAAAATATTTATGTATGCAACATGATTATCAAAAGTGTAAACTATAATATTCTTTTCACTGAATAATTCGAGCAAAATTATATTAAAATTACAGATATATATATTTTGTAATTCAACTATAGTTGAGGAAAAATTGGGTTGTTGCATGTATAGATAATATTCGGCAACACTCATGTTTTGTCGTCCGTTGGCTATTGGTTTGCGGCACGGTATATTCAAAATACATTATGTTTGCAGCAAACCAGAAACCAACCGACGATGTGTTGCTTTATACTCTCAATAATTTTCTCTTTTAGTTACTTTCCTCCCACCGAAAAAATTTTTTTTTTTAAATTTCACATCTTTATAAGAACATCCATTCATACATGCATGCATGTATGCATTAGGGTTTGCTTATGAAGCACTAACACTTTGGCAAAAAACACTAAAATATAGTGTATTTGCACATAGATGTACACAACAATTTTAATTTCAATGCTATGACCGTCAAGCAGAGTGCTTTATAAAGCATTTTACTTGAGTTGAAAAATCATTGTGATTCTAATCGTGTAGTGTACATGTAAACATACACAAAGTAGAAAGTTGTCATATCTTACCCTTTGTATAATACCTTAAATAATGTACAGTTTATTTTCGAAAACTGACATCAACACCTAGATATTTTTCCAGCAATGAAAGTTTATCCGAAGATGGCAGCTTTTAAGTCGTTTAGTATATTTTAGTATATTCTATAAGTCTGATTTTATTTAAGGGTGGTCTCTGCTGTTGTCATTCCCTTCTGGTTCTCCTTTTTTCACATACAAGACGTTCAATTTCCGTAGAATAAATTTATTAAAGCCAGTCTGCGGATCAGGGAAGGTCATTTTCCTAGGATTTTGTACCAACTATGAAAACAAAATGTACTTTTTGGACCATGACGGTACCATTTTTTTAATATTTATTAATAAGAACTGAAACGTAAAAAATGTGTAAAAATTCAGAAGTAAACAATAATAAACAGAAACTTAACAAAAATGTGTATAAAAATTCAGTATAAAAAGTATTAAATATTACATTCGTAGATTGGACTTGTTAGAATTCGGTTATTTTACAAATTTTGATTACACTGTACAACAAAATAACATTTTTTGGCTGTCCTTTAGATAAAATTACACGGACTATATGGATTTCGATGCTTTAAATTCAAATCTGCTGTCAGTTTTTCTCTATCACGCAGAGATTTTTTTTATGGGCGTGGCTAATTTTGGCCCCTAAATTAGTCGGCCATACTAATATATTTTACTATAACTCGAAAACCGCTATTTCGATTTTAATAGATAATAAACCAAAAGACGCGCCACAAAATTTTGTTAAAAAAAAATTAATAATCATTTTTTACCTATCTTTTATGGTTTCGGAGTTATTCAGAATTTAAAAGAGAAAAAAGTTTTTTTATGCAAAAATCGCGTAATTTCTTCACATGAAAATTGCAATAAAAAAATCAGAAACTCAAAAGTTTCATATTTTTTACATTTTTCTTAAAACTACATATCCTAGGAATAAAACAAGCTATAAAACGTGAAAATCCAGCAATTAATCTTGATTTTATTCATAATTTAAAACAGGTACCTAAAAATGGAAAAATGTGTGTAATGCATTAAATGCAGTCACATTTACATCTGGCAGTGATGGGAAAGTTGGTACGATCGTACTTTTTTTGATACTATTTGACATGAAAAAGTACCGTAGTACTCCCCTAAGAAATTTGATACTCCCACGGGCAACTTAGAAATGCAGTTAGAAGCCCCGCGCATGCATATATTTTGCCAAGAATTAAATTGTTTTTTCGACAAATAGAACGAAGCTTTATTAGTAAAGATCTTTAAGAAAAGTGTAACCACAATTAAATATCAACGAAAACCATATTTCATTCAATGATATTTTATGTGGCACAGAAGTTGATCTATTGAAACAACTGTTTTAAATCAGTTTAAAGAAAATTTTAAAAAGTTTATATTAAGTTCTAAGAGCAAAAGTGGACTTTGACAATAAAATGTTATTTGGTTTAGTAAGTTTCCCCCTGAAAGTATTTTATCTGTTAAACCAATATCATTATACCACTTTTAATTAAAATGTTCCCAGGGAAAAGAAAAAAAAAGAAAAGAAAAATAATTTGAAATATTAACAACCAATAAAGAGCACTGGCTTATATAAAAACGCATTAGATGAATACATGTTTCCTGATATATCGAGAGTAGCTTACGGAATTTTATCCATGCCTCACTCCGCTGTAAATGTCGAAAGGATTTTCTCTTACCAAAATTTCATGAAAACAAAATATAAATCAACAGCCATCGTATTCTGTAACTCGCTAAAGCTAAATCTCTATCGGTAAGAATCCATAAAATCAATTTGTCGATTTTCGGCTACGAATGCAATTTTCAAACGGGTATTGATAAATCAGGTAATGGCTTAAAAATGTAATTCGCCGAAATTTTATTGCTTTATGTCATCGCCAAAAATTTAAAATTTTCTATTTGTTCAGCATTTTAGCGGTCGAATTTAGCTTTAGCTTTAGTGAGCTATGGAATACGGGGGCAAGCTTTATGTTCCAACAGTATTAAGTCTAATCTAGGCTATACCTATTTGTATATTTGTACCTATGTGTTCCTTTTTTTGTAAATGAATTTCTTATAATTTTTTGTTAATAAAATTTAAATTTTTTTTTTCTTTTTTTTTTCATATACATATTTATTTATTGTATCTTCAAAAATGAACTAACAATAAGTAATCAAATCTTAAATCTAAATATAATTATTAGGCCCGACCAATATCGGACATAAGCTTAGTGATAGTTATAAATAATACATAAGTAGTGATAATCAAAAAGAAGTATTTTTAAGCAGTCCCATCTGGAGTGTTGGGTATAAGAGCCCTTGTGTCCCTTTTTTTTAAGCGGATGTGTCCAGTAAAGCTCAAAATATTACGGGCAAGCGGATTAGGATGCGACTCGAGTTTAGTTAAATATTTGCCTGCGTATTTTGCAATTTCTTCACTCACTAGTGGCATATTTAAATCACGATGAATATTTGAATTTTTAACGTACCATGGAGCAGATGTTATCAAACGTAAAATTTTGTTTTGCCTTCGTTGGATTCTCTCGACATTTGAAGCTGAAGCAGTGCCCCACAGCTGAATTCCATAGCACCATATTGGCTTCAAGAGCGACTTGTATATCAAAAGTTTGCAGTCTAGGCTGAGTGTTGAATTTCTGCCAATTAACCAATATATTTGAGTCAATTTAAGTTTCATTTGGGTTAACTTAGAGTCAATATGATATTTCCATGTAAGCCTTCGATCAAGGTGTATGCCAAGGTATTTGACTTGAGAATGTTGAGGAATATTTTGATTGTTGATTCGAATGGGGGAACAGGTTTCTTTTCTTAGGGTAAACGTTATATGAACACACTTTTGTTCATTGACTTTAATTCTCCATAAGTTCAACCATATTTCAAGCTGGGTAATGTGTGCTTGGAGATTGCGGGATGCCTCATCAGGATTTTTGTGAATACTCAAACAGGCTGTATCATCGGCAAATGTAGAAGTGTGGATGTTATTGCTCACAGGCATATCACAAGTATATATTAGATACAAGACTGCCCCCAGAATACTACCCTGTGGCACACCAGAAGATATAGATTCGGGTACACTCATGAAGTCTCCTTCCACAACGGTAAATGTCCTATCAACAATATAACTTTCCAAAAGCTTTTGTATATTTATTGGTAGGTATGTCTTCAATTTTAAAACTAGGCCTTTGTGCCATACTTTGTCAAATGCCTGAGAAACATCAATAAAAAGGGCAGAACAATACTTCTTTTCTTCAAAAGTCCTCCTTATAATTTGAACCAATCTATGCGTTTGCTCAATAGTGCTATGCTGACTTCTAAAGCCAAATTGATGGTCCGGGATGCACCCAGTATCAGCTAAAATTGTGGACAATTTAGTCATGAGCAGCTTTTCGAAAAGCTTTGAAATTGTTGAAAGTAAGCTTATAGGCCTATATGACTCAGCCTTGGTAAGATCTTTGCCTGGCTTTGGAATCATTTTAATCTTGGCAAGTTTCCAGTTATGTGGAAAATACTGCATTCGTAAAATGGCATTAAAAATAAATAGCAAAATTCTTATTGCAATATGAGGCAAGTTCATCAGCATCTTGTTACTAATGCCATCAATACCTGGAGCTTTCTTCGGGTCGAGTTCAGCAACTATTTTTTGTAGTTCACGCATCTTAAACCTTAAGGGACGAGGGGGTAGAGAGACTACACTCGGTAAATCGGCAGCACCCGTACATGAATTGGGAGTGAATACAGATTTTAAATGCTCAGAAAATAAGTTACCTTTCTCACTATCGCTTCTTGCCCAGCCTCCAGTCGAAGTACGCAATGGTAGCGCGCCATAAAGACTAATTAGATGTTGACGTTACATCAAGACCTTCTAAATACTTTTCCAGTAATGCAGTCTTTTCCGACGATAGCAGCTCTTTGAGTCGTTTAGTACATTCTTTAAGTCTGATTTTATTTAGGGGTGATCGGTGTTGTTGCCATTCTCTTCTAGCTCTCCTTTTTTCACATACAAGACGTTCAATTTCCGTAGAATAAATTCTATTAAAGCCAGTCTGCGGATAGGAAGTAGTGGCATGTTCAGCAGCCTGTTTAATATATTCGTTAAGATTGGCAATATTAAATTCAATATCATCAGGTGATCTTAGCTGAATGTTTTCTACGCAGTGACTACTAATATATTTTTTGAATCCTAGCCAGTTGACCCTGTTAATCGTTTTCGCATATGAGTTAGTTAAATCACTCCTTAGTGGGTTGAAAATTGTAACTATTGTGGGAGAGTGATCGGAGGACAGATCTACAGAGCCCTCTACGTGAATTAAGTCCCTATGGATATTTTTCGTGACGCCAAAATCTATAACATCTGGAATTTTTCTTACGTCAGTAGGCCAGTAAGTAGGCTCCCCACTCGAAATGACATCTAAGCCCATTTTTGAAATTGTATTAAACAACGCTCTACCTCTAGGTGTAACAAGACGCGAGCCCCAGTACGTATGTTTTGCATTGTAGTCACCAGCTGCCACGAAACAAGATCCAAGCGATTTGTAGAACTTCTCATACTGATCTTCGGTAACTGAAAATCTGGGAGGTGAGTAAATTGATGATATCACGAAATTCGCACAAAAATTTTCTACGAAAATATTCGTAGCTTGCATATATTCTTCACTAACGTTCTCAAGGATATAGTGCTTGAGTCTTGACTTAATTAGAATTGCTGATCCACCGCATGCTCTCCCTCTCGGGTCCTTTGAATCATATAGAGTGTAACCATTTATTTTAAAGCAGCTCCTCGAAGTCAAGTGAGTCTCAGATACCAACATTATATAAATATTTTTTTCCGTGAGGAAGTGCTCAAGTTCATTTTTATGTTGGCGAATGCCGTTTGCGTTCCAGAAACATATTTTTAACGCGTTCATGGTTTGTTGATTAATGCTTGAAGCAGTGCATTCTGCATTCTCAGCATTTCTTGCATCATGCTAGTCATATTTGTTGTAAAGTTGTTTATAGTTAGCACCAGATTCTCAATAGTAGCTTCAAGACGACTAAAGTTAAAGCTAGAGTTTGCATTCGTTGAATTACTTGGCGGTGGAACATTTTGTGTGGGAATAGAACTAGTCTTAGCAGCATCGGCATACGATACACGTGAAGTTACTAGTTGGCTAGTTTGAGGAAGAGTGGCGGAGTAAGCATTTGCTGATTGAACTGGAGCTAATTTAGATTTTTGACCCATAGCCTGTTTAACGAAAGAATATACACGGCATCCTCTGTAGTTAGCGGTGTGATTACCTCCACAATTACTGGATTTTTTTCTGCTTGTACTTTTGGCTTGGTACAGTTAGCAGTACCATGCAATTCACCGCAGATAACACAAACTGTAGGTAATTTGCAGTAAGTTTTTGTGTGGCCATATTCTTGGCAATTATGGCACTGTACGGGACCTGAACGCTTACGTGGCTCTTCAACTGTGATTTTTCGGTGTAAAAGGTATTTTAGATTATAAATTGGGTGCGTCTCGTTTTTTTTTAACTGTATATCATTTGGCTCCAGTTCAACACGAAATAGAGGCTGGGGAATCTTCTCTCTATTGATTATATTGGTAACATTTTTTACCTTAAATCCTTGTTCGATAAGTGCACATTTTACTTCTTCAGGCTCAACATATGAATCTATGCCCTTTAATACTATTTGTAGGCCTTTAGCACTCTTATGTTGATATGTATAAGAATTTGTTTTATTTTTTTCAAACTCACTAACAATTTTTCGGAAATCTTTTTCATCATATATTTGGATTTTAGTTTCATCAATATTACCTCGTTTAATTGGAATGATGTGAAAAGTATTTTCACCAATGGTCGACAGTAGATTTTTTAGAAGCGCGTTTGAATTTTTTTCTCTCAGATAAATAGGTGGTGGCTTAAAAGACTTTTGCGATGATGCAGCGGGCTTGTCGTTTTTGTCTTGCAATAATGAAAAACGATTTTGACGATTGATAGAAGATGTACTGTTATCCCTAGACATCTTTTTTGGGGCGGATCCAATTTTAGTAGAATTTGGGCTTCGCCCGCGCTTTAAAATGGTTATATATCTGTCCATTCCTACTTGTACCTTTGGTTTTGTACTACTGTTGTCTTCAGTAACAACTTGTTTAATTGTTGACCACGAGCCCGAAGCGGATGATATCGCTGAGTTAAATGTAGAAGTACTAGGCAATAATGTCAACGATTCACTAGTTGGCATTGGACAAAGCGAAGTTGATCGCTGACGAAACTGTGGTTTTGCCGTTAGTAAAAGTCTATTATCAGATTTTTGATTTTTATTAAGAGCTTCAGAACTCACAGCAAGTCTATTATTAGATTTTTTATTTTTATTGTTATCATTATGAGCATCAAAACTCACAGTAAAATAGGCATTTCTGCCGTTAGAACTCACTTCACTATTTTTTTCCTCTGGGGTACTCATAAAGAGTATTCCTCAAGGGTATGTTTGTATGTGTTTTTGTTTACGGTTTTTTTTTTGTTTTTGTTATTTAAATATGTAAAAATATTATCAAAGCAAAAAAATGCTTATTTATCAAAGTTAATATGTACTACGAATATTTTTTGTATGCTTTTTATTTGTTTAGTTTGTATATAAGAAAAATTCCGCTATTACGTCTGTTCACTATGAAGGTACAACGAGGAATAAAATTTAAATAAGAAATATTATAATTTTTGGTACTCTCGGGATCAAAAAGTACTAAAAAAATTAGTTTTTGATACCGAAATGCAAATCTCATTTCCCATCACTGACATTTGGTAATGCTATTGAAAGGGCATTGCGGGCAGGTAACAGAACATTAAATTGTGAATAAAAGCAAGATTAATTGCTGGATTTTCACGTTTTATAGCTTGTTTTATTTCTAGGATATGTGGTTTTAAGAAAAATGTAAAAAATATGAAATTTTTGAGTTTATGATTTTTTTATTGCAATTTTCATGTAAAAAAATTACGCGATTTTTGCATAAAAAAAACTTTTTTCTCTTTTAAATTCTGAATAACTCCGAAACCATAAGAGATAGGTAAAAAATGATTATTAATTTTTTTTAACAAAATTTTGTGGCGCGTCTTTTGGTCTATTATCTATTAAAATCGAAATAGCGGTTTTCGAGTTATAGTAAAATATATTAGTATGGCCGACTAATTTAGGGGCCAAAATTAGCCACGCCCATAAAAAAAATCTCTACGTGATAGAGAAAAACTGACAGCAGATTTGAATTTAACGCATCGAAATCCATATAGTCCGCATACTTTTATCTAAAGGCTATTTTGGCTGTTGTACAGTGTTATTAACAGGCCTGTTATTTTCATGCACTATAAAATCTAAGACATGCGCAATAAAATCTAAAACACACTACTGAAGTAAAGGAGCGATATATACGAGGTGCTGTTAAGTTGACAGGTACAGTTAAAGTTTTAGACAGATTTGTTTTTGTTGCAGACTTGACACCACCTGGTACATGAATTTGCCTTGACAACATCAGTGCAACAAAACAGAGAAGCCGACCGTCTAAAATAAAACACAAAAAAAAAATCAAAGACAAGATAGACAAAATTAATGTTACCATATAGCGAAACATTGGCATTTTTAAATTGTACCAAGTAACTCGCGGTAGTACCACGGTACCAACGAGGTCAAAAATGTACCATAAAAAGTACAATTGTACCATGATTTCCATCCCTGCTGTGGATACGAGGTAGTGGCATGATCAGCAGCCTGTTTAATATTTTTGTTAAGATTGGCAATGTTAAATTCAATATCACCGGACATCTTAGCTGAATGTTTTCTACGCAGTGACTACTTAGATTCTTTGAGAATCCTAGCCAGTTGACCCCATTAATAATCTTCACATATGACTTAGTTAAATCACTCCTTAGTGGGTTGAAGGTTGTAACTATTGTGGGAGAATGATCGGAGGAGAGATCTAGCGAGCCTTCCACGGGGCTTAAGTCCCTATAGACATTTTTCATGACGCCAAAATCTATAATATACAGAATTTGTCGCACGTCAGTAGGCAAGTAAGTGGGATCTCCACTCAAAATAACATCCAAGCACATTTTTAAAATTGTATTAAACAACGCTCGACCTCTAGATGTAACAAGGCACGATCCCCAGTACGTATGTTTTGCATTGTAGTCGCCAGCTGCCACGAAACAAGATCCAAGCGATTTGTAGAACTTCTCATACTGATCTTCGGTAACTGAAGATCTGGGAGGTGAGTAAATTGATTATATCACGAAATTCGCACAAAAATTTTCTACAAAAATATTCGTTGCTTGCATATATTCTTCACTAACGTTGTCAAGGATATAATGCTTGAGTCTTGACTTAATTAGATGCATCGCATGCTGTCCCTCTTGGGTCCTTTGAATTATATAGAGTGTAACCGTTTATTTTAAAGCAGCCCTCGAGGTGAAATAAGTCTCAGAGACCAACATTATATCAATAGTTTTTCCCATGAGGAAGTGCTCAAGTTCATTTTTATGTTGGCGAATGCCGTGTGCGTTCCAGAAACATAGCTTTAACGTGTTCATGGCTTGTTAACTAATGTTTAAAGCAGAGTATCCAGCATTCGCATCATATATACTAGTATTACAGCTCTTTTTAATTTTTATAAATCAATTTAAAATAAATAAAAATTAAAAAAAGCTGTAATACGGGTATATATTTTACTACTTAATTGTAAATAAATTCAGAATGAATTGATGGAATGATTTTTAATAAATTTGGCTCATTTTATATATAACATATAAAGTATCACAATTATTAATAAAATATAATTTTTTTTCAGTTTAAAATTTTAATGAGTCTCTTAAAAAACGAATATCTCCGAAAATATAAGACTGTTAAATAATTAATTTAGACGTGTTGTAGCACTGTGTGTATTTTGTTATTTAATCGAAGAACTGGTTCTCGATTAAATGCAAACTATGTAATGCAGCATCCTCTTTTTTCTTGATAACGGAAAATCCCGAGATACAGAGTCAATTCAAAAAAAAAAACTAATTTATAGCGATTGATACTCAGTGTATACAAATTGACTATGAAACCTTACAGACTAAAGATATAATACCGGTTGAATAATATTATCTATTTAAGTACAAAATAACTTTTCTTTTTATAATAACATGGCTCTCAGAAATATCTATAATATGATACAATTTATTAAAATGTTCACAAATGCAACGAAAGGAGTCATTCTTAGCATAAACAGATCTGTAGTAATTCAAACGAATTAGCTGAAAGTAACGAGTTGGCCTAATTGGAGCACAAAAGGTAATTTTACCAAGCAGGAATGCAGAATCAACTTCACCACGAATTAATCCAAGTAGAAAAGAGACACTCCCAGCTAAAAAAAATTATGTATGGTTCATATATTTTTAATATATGAATGTATATAAATATATATGAATATGTACGCATTCATGTATGGATATATGGAGGATTATACATGGCAAAAGTATTATATATGAATTGGTATATGGACTAAGATATGAAATGTATTATAATGTATGAGGTCATATATGGAAATTCAATTATGAAGCTCTTCATATATATAGAAATAAGATGTAATATATGCAGCCACATAAAAATATATGCATACAGGATATCTCACATTAGATTGTAATTAAAAAAGCTTGCATTTTATTAACTCGAACTTTTTCTCTGGCGGTATTCCATGTTTGATGCAAATGTTTTGCGTTAGTGCAAATGCAAAATATCGTAGCTTTTCTTTGAATTGTGTGTGTATTTTGTTGTTGGATTCTAAAGAAAAGCTACGATATTTTGCATTTGCACTAACGTAAGAACATTTGCATCAAACATCGAATACCGCCTCTGTTTTTTTATCACTGGTGAATTGCAAATCTATTTGAAAATACAAACGGTTTGCAAAGTTGATATTCGTACAGCCTCAGCGTTTAAAAAATAAATCCAACTCTTGTACGATTTCTTACATTGCGGCCCTATTAAATAAGTGAAATAATCAAAAGGATACTTCAACCATTAATTTTATAAAAAATAATCTAGATATTTTTAAGAAACAAAGTTCATATTACTGCAAAAAATTTTATTGAAAACTAGTGTTGGTTTAAAAACGGATATTTTTTAATGATTAATTGCATTAGTTTTTAATCTAAATTCTTATTAAATTAAATTTTGTTTACGAAGATGAGTTTTGTTTTTTTAATAATCGATGCACCTTTCCTCACAAAATTATTAATAAAATGACTTTTAGTTCGTTCTTAATTAGATATCCAAACAAATGTTTCATCAAATATAACTTCGATGTTTAAAATCTTAAAATAAGTAATTTTATGAAAATGAAATTACACATATGTATGTATGTACATGTTTGAATATATATTATTATATGTCTCGTAAGTGAAAAAAGAAGAGCTAGAATGGAATGGCAACAGCACAGATCGCCCAAAAATTAAATCAGATTTAAAGAGTGCACTAAACGACTTCAAGACTTGCTTGCATTTAAAAAAAAACTGCATCTCTTAAAAACTGGAAGGTATTAATGCCACACCAGCATCTAATTACTCTTTGTGGCGCGCTGCTAGAAAGCTTAAAACACCTGTTGAGTTTAAACCACCTCTGCGTACATCTACCAGAGTTTGGGCAAGAAGCGATACTGAAAAAGGTAAAATATTTGCTGAGCATTTAAAATCAGTATTTACCCCTAACACATGTACTGGTGTTATTGATTTGCCGAATGTAGTTGCGCTACCCTCTCGACCCATAAAATTTAGAACGTGTGATGTACAAAAACCAATTGCTGAACTTAACCCGAAGAAAGCTTCGGGTATTGATGGAATTAGTACCCAGATGCTAATAAAGTTGCCTCGCATTGCAATTAGAATCCTGTTATTTATTTTTAACGCCATCTTACGACTGGATTATTATCCACACAGCTGGAAGGTTGCCAAGGTCAAAATGATTCCAAAGCCGGGCAAAGACCTTACCAAGGCTGAGTCATACAGGCCAATAAGTCTGCTATCAGCAATGTCAAAACTTTTCGAAAAACTGCTCATGAAAAAATTGTCCCAAATTCTAGTTAGTAGTGGGTGCATACCGGACCATCAATTTGGTTTTAGAAGTCAGCATAGCACCATCGAACAAACCCATAGATTGGTTCAATTTATAAGAAGAAGATTTGAAGAAAAGAAGTATTGTTCTGCACTGTTTATCGACGTTTCTCAGGCATTTGATAAAGTGTGGCATGAAGGTCTTATTTTAAAATTGAAATCATATTTACCAATAAATTTTCTGAAGCTATTAGAAAGTTATATTACTACCCGGAAGTTTACGGTTGTGGAAGGAGACTTCATGAGTGTGCCCGAATCTATGTCATCCGGTCTGCCACAGGGGAGCATACTGGGGCCAGTTTTGTATATGATTTACACCTGTGATATGCCTTGAGCAGCAATATCCATACACCTACGTTTGCTGATGATACAGCCTGCCTTAGTATGCACGAAAACCCTCACGAGGCTTCGCGATATCTACAAGAACACATTACACAACTCGAACTATGGCTAAATTTCAAAGAATCAAAGTAAACGAGCAAAAGTGTGTCCAGGTAACATTTACCCGGCGAAGAGAATTCAAATCAACAATCAAGTTGTTCTTCAACATTCACACGTAAAATACCTTGGTATACACCTTGATCCACGGCTTACCTGGAAGCCCCATATTGACTCAAGGCTTACACAAATGAAACTGAAATTAACTCAGATACATTGGCTGATTGGTAGAAATTCAACACTCTGTCTAGATTGTAAACTTTTAATATACAAGTCGATTTTGAAACCAATATGGTGCTACGGAATACAGTTATGGGGCACTGCTTCAGCATCCAATATAGTGAGAATCCAACAAAGGCAAAATAAGATTTTAAGACTAATAACATCGGCTCCATGGTACATTAAAAATTCAAATATACATCGTGATTTAAATATGCCACTACTGACTGAAGAAATCGCAAAATACGCAGGCAAATACATAACAAAACTCGAGACCCATCCTAATCCCCTTGCTCGTAATATCTTGAATTTTACTGGACACATCCATTTGGCCATATACCCTCATTTTTCGGATCCGAACCATATATGGGATATCATATATGCTCCATACATATTTTTTTAGCTGGGTCAGCATTAAAAGACGGCTTTTTAAGCTTGGCAGCTTAATAAGGGCATGTCTATTAACATACGGCGGTAGAACATATGAATTCCATCTGAGCCCTCGTAAGCAGAAAATTAAAAATTGCTTCTGCACCGATTCAATGCTGTTTATATGAATGGAGCAGTAAGGATCCCATACAATGCATCCATATTCAAGAATAGGACGAACTAAGGAAGTATAAAGTTGTTTCGTGACATAGGGGTCAGAAAATTCTCTAGACCATCGTTTCAGAAAACAAAGAACACCATTAGGTTCGTTAACAGTTAACGCAGTGTGAACATGGAAATCAATCCTGTGATCTAACAAAAAAGCCAGATAGGTAATACTGTCCACTGTTTCAAGTGTTGTTCCATTAGCGTAATACTGATAATGTAATTTGTTTATTCTGTAAAATGTCAAATATTTACATTTTTTAATATTTAAGTCCATGAAATTAATTGTACACCACAGATTTGGGGCTTTTGCAAAATAAATGGTAATAAATCTGGTACTTCTACACTACTGATTCGATTTATATGAAACTTCAAACATCCATAGAAGACTAGACTAGAGCTTTATAACACATGTCTTAGCAGCCCTCTGGCTTAAGCTGGACAAGAGTTACAGTGGGCCTAAGTTGACCACATGAGACTCAAGAAAACTTCTGAGGCTTGTAAATTTTAGAAAAATTAATCGCTTTTATGGGATACAGCACTAAAATTTTAAAGAAATAATGTCCTCAGATGTGTTTTAGTATCTCTCATAACTTAGAAGATATTTGACTTTAGACTGTTATAAGCCAGGATCGGCATACAAATTATAAAAAAATAGTGTTTACAAATAAAATTCCCTATAACCCCTTTTTATATTAAAACAACTGGGGGGTCCCAGCTAAAACTTAGGCTTTCAAAAGAACTGTCAAGAAGTTTTGAAACTTTAAAAGAAACAAGTCTAAAGAGCCGATTTATGTTAATCAAATTAAAGTCTGATTTTATTCTATTTTTTCTTTGGCTTATATACTAATTTTGAAAATAAATCTTAACCTTTCTAACTTATTCTAAACATACAAATATTATTGTTTTCTCTTTCAATACTATGAAGGATCGTATTCACACACCCGTTTGACCAAGCATCGTGTTTTATATTTAGAATTGCACTCAAACAGAAATTTGTCACTCAAATAATTATTCGTAAGCAGTTCAGCGTTACACCAGCATGCATACAATGAAAGTAATGTTGTTGATACTTTATTAGTTGTTTGTTGCATTCATTGTGCAAGCATTATCAACTTGTGTGATACACTACAATACAAAAAAATTTTTTTTTGCCTTGACTTTTTTCAGTATTTCACCTCTAAATTTTTAGTATATTGTTGGATTTAAAATTTAAAGACACCATTAAATTTTTGACAAAATTTTAAATTAAATTTAGTTAAAAATCTTATTCATTCTGCATTCTTAATATCGAGAAAAGGCTAAGAATTGAAAATTTTAAAATTTTTCTGAAAAAGCCATGTTTTTTTAAGAAAAATTATCTTCATTATTTTTAACTTTGTGAAAAACTATGTTTAGTACATGCAGTTTTGAGCCACACAGCGCTAAAAACAATCTATTCAGAATGCGCTTAGAGTCAATTCTGTAGTGTCCTAAGACCGCCAATTTTAAAACTATTTTTTGTGTTTAAACGCTTAAAAAAAGTTTTGACGGTATATTTTGAAAGTTTCAACTATCACATTTAATAATATAGATAGTTTTCAACGTGTCTTACTAAAATTTTTGAAAGCCTTTTCATAAATGCGGACATACGCGCAGAATTTCTGAAAAAAGTCAAAATTTGGTAAAAAAAATATTGTTTTGTACCATAAAAAATATATATTAAAATAATTTTATTTTTGTATATTAGCATTGTTGACTTCCATATGAGTATTTTTACTTCGCCTGAAAAAATTATTCCAATATATTTAATTGATTTCAAGATATTCCGATTGTAGGGTGCAATTCAAAAAATATATAGAATTCACTTATTTTTTTTTTCCTTTATTCACACATCAGCTGCTTAAAACTTTTATGAATTCTGAAATTCAACCTAAATAAAAAAACAAAAATTAATTTGGAATGTTATACAATAACCCGCAGTTCTTAGCTTAATAATTAAGTACAAATTAGCTAGATTTTATTTAAAATTAAGTTGTAATTAAATACGATTTAATTTTTTCAGTGGTCAATTAAAGTTCTTATTAAATTACGTTGAAAGTACGGCAGCACTGCAAAATGTCCAAAGAACAGCTGTTTAACATAAACAAAAAATTTAGGTTATCAACATGTAGAAAATTAAAATTGCTGATGTAGAATTCGCTTAACTTTTTTCCTTTATTCACACATCAGCTGCTTAAAACTTTTATGAATTCTGAAATTCAACCTAAATAAAAAAACAAAAATTAATTTTGAATGTTATACAATAACCCGCAGTTTTTAGCTTAATAATTAAGTACAAATTAGCTAAATTTTATTTAAAATTAAGTTGTAATTAAATACGATTTAATTTTTTCAGTGGTTAATTAAAGTTCTTATTAAATTACGTTGAAAGTACGGCAGCACTGCATAATGTCCAAAACAGCTGTTTAACATAATCAAAAAATTTAGGTTATCAACATGTAGAAAATTAAAATTGCATAAAAACTCATTTTATGAAACCAAATGAACATCAGAATGCATTTTTCTATTACTTTATTCCATAATATTAAACTTTGTATTATATATGTTATATATTTATGAAATTGAAACGAAATTCTTCTTAATACGAACACATTATGTTTTCAACCCGACCACATGATGTTGATGTGTATGTTTTCAATAAACTCACTCACGCATAAAAACATATGTTACGTGCATAGAACTTAAGTAGTATTTAATTACACAAGTTTGCGTATTTAATTATTATTTAAATATGCACTCAAGAACACAATTTCGTATTTAATTATAACTTAAAAATAATTACAGTTTGATTAGCCAGTCAAAAACTGGGGGTAAGTCTATGTATTTCGTAATTATACGATATGTTTTATCATATAAGTGTATTTTATGCTAATAACAGGTAGCATTTAACGAAAAAAAAAACATATTTATTAATGGATTTAAAAAAAGTTTTCGCGCATTACTTTACAGCGGTATCGGAAGGTGCTAGCTGGATATGCTACTGTCTAAAATAAGTAGGCTTTCACGGCACCAGACATTTAGATAAAACTAGCGGACCCGGCGAATTTCGCCTCGCCCCAATTTTAAGCCTTCAGACAAACTTTAGAGTAATAATACAACACGAATATTTAAATTTTCAATGTGATTTATTTGAATGGAATCAGTAGAGACCGATTTAATGAACAATGTTTTTCGATTTGTTTTCCGGCGCAAAGACAAAAAACGAAGACGGTTTCCCAGCACGCGAACATGCAACGTACAGCTGACCGTGCGAAAAACAGGGAAATTCAAGATTAATCCCACAGACTTCTAGTGATTGGCCTTGAGATTTATTAATTGTCATCGCAAATGCCAATCGAACGGGGAACAGAATCCGCTTGAATTGGAATGGATGGTCAGTTGGAATCATGGGAATTAGTGGGATAAGGACTTCCTCTCCTGTGAATTTGCCCTTGATGATTGTCGCCTGAATCAGATTGTTCATTAGCTTTTTGACGGACAACCGCGTACCGTTGCACAATTTTGGTGGATTGAGATTCCGCAACATGATTATGATCGATCCCACCTTCAGCTGTAAATTATGCGGCGGAATTCCTGGTACATCAAACGAGTTCGAAAATTCCATGGGGTAGTTGGTCGCTTCATTTTCGTAGGTCACGCAGTCAAGAGATTTGTACATATGCAGTTGTCCTGCGATTTGACTTTGAATAATTAAGTTTAAGCTATCGACGTCTTTATTCTTCGCTGCTAGTATTGCCCCTTCACCAATCCAATCAAGATTTTTGTAATTTTGTGCAATGCCGGATAACACTTTGCTGATTAGTTCCTCCTTAGATGATGTGAATTCACAACAATTTTCAGGGAACGATATCAATCCAGTCGAAACATCAACAGGAATTTGGCCGCTGCCAAGCTCCAGCAGTTGACTCGAGAATTCAGCAGCCGATGGGTCGTTCTGCAACGCGACTCTCATGTTTGTGGTCAATTGCAACTTTTCGACATGCCACCACAAAAACCACGATTTCAGGCACGCGTTAAGTTTATCCGCAGCAGAAGATTTGGAGATGACGGGAAGTGTTTGAAGAAAATCTCCGGAGAGCAATATCAAAGCCCCACCAAATCGTCTTAAATCACCTCGTTAATCCTTCATTGTTCGGTCAACTGCCTCCAAAGCTCGTTTATGAGCCATCGTGCTTTCATCCCAAATGATGATTTTGCATTCGCGCATCAATTTGCCTGTCGCCGAATTCTTGGTTATTGGGCACGTTGGCTTGTCAACGTTCCCAGTTCGACCGCCTTCCAATAATACGGCAGCAATTCCAGAAGATGCAAGAGCCAACGCAATTTGTGATCTTGGCCGAATTGTTGCCAGAATGAACGAAATGACGAATGTATTCCCTGTCTCACCGGGAGCATCGAGAAAGCAAATGCCGCTCGTTCCATCGTTAACAACCTTCATCAATGAATCGTGCATGTTCTTCTGCTCGGCATATAATCGATCTCAAAACATTTTTTATCACAATGATTTCCACAATTATCATCAAATATTGTGATAAAAAGAGCGCGATAAATAAAAAACTTAGGGAAATAAAAAATCAAGTTTATTTTACAGTTTTCCGCAATTTTCCGTGCTTTACGCTAAGAATTTTCTATTTTTTCATTTGAAAAGCCATTAAGGATTAATTCCACACAAAATTTCATACAAAAAATCTATTTTCGATTTTTTTGATATATATTGCACTGAATTTCAATTGGTAGTAATACTTTTAAGGGAATGCGTATTTGCCGACTACCCGGAATCAGTTTAACAATACACAAAACTTGTATAAATTGCAGCAAGAAAAATAGCACAATTACTGTCAGTTGGGCAAATTCTAGTTCAACGTATAACGCCATGTATTGAATTTTGGCTAAGAACTTTCTATTTTTTCATTTAGAAAGGCATTAAGGAATAATTGCACACAAAATTTAATACAAGAAGTCAATTTTCAATTTTTCCAATTTTCCGCATTTCGCATTTTTGGCAATTTTCCATGTTTTACACCAAGAACTTTCTATTTTTCATTTTGAAACCCATTAAGGAATAATGTCACACAACATTTCGCAGAAAAAAATCAATTTTCAATTTTTCCAATTTTCCGACTTTTGCGGAGAGATTTGCCAATTTCGCATTTCGCATTTTCCGCAATTTCCCATGATTTACACAAATAACTTTAAATTTTTTGATTTCGAAAGCCATTAAGGAATAATTTCACACAAAATTTCATACAAACAATCTATTTTCGATTTTTTTTATATATATATATTTTTTTTTTTCGTATATTTATTTATTGTATCTTCAAAAATGAACTAACAATAAGTAATCAAATCTTAAATCTAAATATAATTATTAGGCCCGACCAGTATCGGACATAAACTTAGTGATAGTTATAAATAATACATAAGTAGTGATAATCAAAAAGGAAAAAAAAGAAGTATTAAGCAGTCCCATCTGGAGTGTTGAGTATTAGGGCCCTTGTGTCCCTCTTTTTTAAGCGGATGTGTCCAGTAAAGCTCAAAATATTACGGGCAAGCGGATTAGGATGTGACTCGAGTTTTGTTAAATATTTGCCTGCGTATTTTGCAATTTCTTCACTCACTAGTGGCATATTTAAATCACGATGTATATTTGAATTTTTAATGTACCATGGAGCCGATGTTATCAAACGTAAAATTTTGTTTTGCCTTCGTTGGATTTTCTCAATATTTGAAGCTGAAGCAGTGCCCCATAGCTGAATTCCATAGCACCATATTGGCTTCAAAAGCGACTTGTATATCAAAAGTTTGCAGTCTAGGCTGAGTGTTGAATTTCTGCCAATTAACCAATATATTTGAGTTAATTTAAGTTTCATTTGGATTAACTTAGAGTCAATATGATATTTCCATATAAGCCTTCGATCAAGGTGTATTCCAAGGTATTTCACTTGAGAATGTTGAGGAATATTTTGATTGTTGATTCGAATGGGGGAACAGGTATCTTTTCTTAGGGTAAACGTTATATGAACACACTTTTGTTCATTTACTTTTATTCTCCATAAATTCAACCATATTTCAAGCTTGGTAATGTGTGCTTGGAGATTGCGGGATGCCTCATCAGGGTTTTTGTGAATACTCAAACAGGCTGTATCATCGGCAAATGTAGAAGTGTGTATGTTATTGCTCACAGGCATATCACAAGTATATATTAGATACAAGACTGGCCCCAGAATACTACCCTGTGGCACACCAGAAGATATAGACTCGGGTACACTCATGAAGTCTCCTTCCACAACGGTAAACTTCCTATCAACAATATAACTTTCCAAAAGCTTTTGTATGTTTATTGGTAGGTATGTCTTCAATTTTAAAACTAGGCCTTCGTGCCATACTTTATCAAATGCCTGAGAAACATCAATAAAAAGGGCAGAACAATACTTTTTTTCTTCAAATGTCCTCCTTACAACTTGAACCAATCTATGCGTTTGCTAAATAGTGCTATGCTGACTTCTAAAGCCAAATTGATGGTCCGGGATGCACCCACTATCAGCTAAAATTGTGGACAATTTAGTCATGAGCAGCTTTTCGAAAAGCTTTGAAATTGTTGATAGTAAGCTTATAGGCCTATATGACTCAGCCTTGGTAAGATCTTTGCCTGGCTTTGGAATCATTTTAATCTTGGCAAGTTTCCAGTTATGTGGAAAATACTGCATTCGTAAAATTGCATTAAAAATAAATAGCAAGATTCTTATTGCAATATGAGGCAAGTTAATCAGCATCTTGTTACTAATGCCATCAATACCTGGAGCTTTCTTCGGGTCGAGTTCAGCAACTATTTTTTGTAGTTCACGCATCTTAAACCTTAAGGGACGAGGGGGTAGACATACTACACTCGGTAATCCGGCAGCACCCGTACATGAATTGGGAGTGAATACAGATTTTAAATGCTCAGAAAATAAGTTACCTTTCTCACTATCGCTTCTTGCCCAGCCTCCAGTCGAAGTACGCAGTGGTGATTTGAGATCAACGGGTCTTTTAATATTTCTAGTAGCGCGCCATAAAGAGTAATTAGATGTTGACGTTACATCCAGACCTTCTAAATACTTTTCCAGTAATGCAGTCTTTTCCGACGATAGCAGCTCTTTGAGTCGTTTAGTACATTCTTTAAGTCTGATTTTATTTAGGGGTGATCGGTGTTGTTGCCATTCTCTTCTAGCTCTCCTTTTTTCACATACAAGACGTTCAATTTCCGTAGAATAAATTCTATTAAAGCCAGTCTGCGGATAGGAAGTAGTGGCATGTTCAGCAGCCTGTTTAATATATTCGTTAAGATTGGCAAGATTAAATTCAATATCATCAGGTGATCTAAGCTGAATGTTTTCTACGCAGTGACTACTAATATATTTTTTGAATCCTAGCCAGTTGACCTTATTAATCGTTTTCGCATATGAGTTAGTTAAATCACTCCTTAGTGGGTTGAAAATTGTAACTATTGTGGGAGAGTGATCGGAGGACAGATCTAGAGAGCCCTCTACGTGAATTAAGTCCCTATGGATATTTTTCGTGACGCCAAAATCTATAAGATCTGGAATTTTTCTTACGTCAGTAGGCCAGTAAGTAGGCTCCCCACTCGAAATGACATCTAAGCCCATTTTTGAAATTGTATTAAACAACGCTCTACCTCTAGGTGTAACAAGACGCGAGCCCCAGTACGTATGTTTTGCATTGTAGTCACCAGCTGCCACGAAACAAGATCCAAGCGATTTGTAGAACTTCTCATACTGATCTTCGGTAACTGAAAATCTGGGAGGTGAGTAAATTGATGATATCACGAAATTCGCACAAAAATTTTCTACGAAAATATTCGTAGCTTGCATATATTCTTCACTAACGTTCTCAAGGATATAGTGCTTGAGTCTTGACTTAATTAGAATTGCTGATCCACCGCATGCTCTCCCTCTCGGGTCCTTTGAATCATATAGAGTGTAACCATTTATTTTAAAGCAGCTCCTCGAAGTCAAGTGAGTCTCAGATACCAACATTATATAAATATTTTTTTCCGTGAGGAAGTGCTCAAGTTCATTTTTATGTTGGCGAATGCCGTTTGCGTTCCAGAAACATATTTTTAACGCGTTCATGGTTTGTTGATTAATGCTTGAAGCAGTGCATTCTGCATTCTCAGCATTTCTTGCATCATGCTAGTCATATTTGTTGTAAAGTTGTTTATAGTTAGCACCAGATTCTCAATAGTAGCTTCAAGACGACTAAAGTTAAAGCTAGAGTTTGCATTCGTTGAATTACTTGGCGGTGGAACATTTTGTGTGGGAATAGAACTAGTCTTAGCAGCATCGGCATACGATACACGTGAAGTTACTAGTTGGCTAGTTTGAGGAAGAGTGGCGGAGTAAGCATTTGCTGATTGAACTGGAGCTAATTTAGATTTTTGACCCATAGCCTGTTTAACGAAAGAATATACACGGCATCCTCTGTAGTTAGCGGTGTGATTACCTCCACAATTACTGGATTTTTTTCTGCTTGTACTTTTGGCTTGGTACAGTTAGCAGTACCATGCAATTCACCGCAGATAACACAAACTGTAGGTAATTTGCAGTAAGTTTTTGTGTGGCCATATTCTTGGCAATTATGGCACTGTACGGGACCTGAACGCTTACGTGGCTCTTCAACTGTGATTTTTCGGTGTAAAAGGTATTTTAGATTATAAATTGGGTGCGTCTCGTTTTTTTTTAACTGTATATCATTTGGCTCCAGTTCAACACGAAATAGAGGCTGGGGAATCTTCTCTCTATTGATTATATTGGTAACATTTTTTACCTTAAATTCTTGTTCGATAAGTGCACATTTTACTTCTTCGGGCTCAACATATGAATCTATGCCCTTTAATACTATACTATTTGTAGGCCTTTAGCACTCTTAAGTTGATATGTGTAAAAATTTGTTTTATTTTTTTCAAACTCACTAACAATTTTTCGGAAATCTTTTTCATCATATATTTGGATTTTAGTTTCATCAATATTACCTCGTTTAATTGGAATGATGTGAAAAGTATTTTCACCAATGGTCGACAGTAGATTTTTTAGAAGCGCGTTAGAATTTTTTTCTCTCAGATAAATAGGTGGTGGCTTAAAAGACTTTTGCGATGATGCAGCTGGCTTGTCGTTTTTGTCTTGCAATAATGAAAAACGATTTTGACGATTGATAGAAGATGTGCTGTTATCCCTAGAAATCTTTGGGGCGGATCCAATTTTAGTAGAATTTGGGCTTCGCCCGCGCTTTAAAATAATTATATATCTGTCCATTCCTACTTGTACCTTTGGTTTTGAACTACTGTTATCTTCAGTGACAACTTGTTTAAGTGATGACCACGAGCCCGAAGCGGATGATATCGCTGAGTTAAATGTAGAAGTACTAGGCAATAATGTCAACGATTCACTAGTTGGCATTGGACAAAGCGAAGTTGATCGCTGACGAAACTGTGGTTTTGCCTTTAGAAAAAGTCTATTATCAGATTTTTGATTTTTATTAAGAGCTTCAGAACTCACAGCAAGTCTATTATTAGATTTTTTATTTTTATTGTTATCATTATGAGCATCAAAACTCACAGTAAAATAGGCATTTCTGCCGTTAGAACTCACTTCACTATTTTTTTCCTCTGGGGTACTCATAAAGAGTATTCCTCAAGGGTATGTTTGTATGTGTTTTTGTTTACGGTTTTTTTTTTTGTTTTTGTTATTTAAATATGTAAAAATATTATCAAAGCAAAAAAATGCTTATTTATCAAAGTTAATATGTACTACGAATATTTTTTGTATGCTTTTTTTTTGTTTAGTTTGTATATAAGAAAAATTCCGCTATTACGTCTGTTCACTATGAAGGTACAACGAGGAATAAAATTTAAATAAGAAATATTATAATTTTTGGTACTCTCGGGATCAAAAAGTACTAAAAAAATTAGTTTTTGATACCGAAATGCAAATCTCATTTCCCATCACTGACATTTGGTAATGCTATTGAAAGGGCATTGCGGGCAGGTAACAGAACATTAAATTGTGAATAAAAGCAAGATTAATTGCTGGATTTTCACGTTTTATAGCTTGTTTTATTTCTAGGATATGTGGTTTTAAGAAAAATGTAAAAAATATGAAATTTTTGAGTTTATGATTTTTTTATTGCAATTTTCATGTAAAAAAATTACGCGATTTTTGCATAAAAAAAACTTTTTTCTCTTTTAAATTCTGAATAACTCCGAAACCATAAGAGATAGGTAAAAAATGATTATTAATTTTATAACTTATACAAAACCCAAAGTTAATATGTACTACGAATATTTTTGTATGATTTTTTTTGTTGTTTAGTTTGTATGTAAGTAAAATTCCGCTATTACGTCTGTTCACTATGAAGGTACAACGAGAACTCGATATTGCACTGAATTTCAATTGATTGTAATGCTTTTAAGGGAATGAGTATTTTGCGTCTATCCGGAATACATTCATTTGTATGACCTACATATAAAACAATTACTAGTACTTAACATATTTTATGTATTTTTTAAAGAACTAGATTGGTATAAGGAATTAGAAAAATCCTAAATTATGATTCCAGGGTTGGAAAACTTACACTTTTTGTGTTATTTAAAATTACATAGGTCTAAAAATTTTTTCTTTTCCTTTATAAATTGAATATATTTTATGCTTCTGAAAGAAAAGTTTGGCGTATAAAATTTGAAAAAAGAAAATTGCAGCTCCAAAGATGGAAACTTTGAATTTTTTTTGATATTAAAGTATAAAATTAATTTTTTTTCTTTGTTCACTTAACTTTATTAATTTTTTAAATCAGAAAAATCTAAAAGTTTGATTCCAGGGTTGGTAAATTTATTATTTTTTTACAATAGTAACCAGGTCAAGTTAGGTTTTTCTTTTTGTTTACAAGTTTAATATACTTTATGACTTAGTATGAAATAGTTTGGCATAGATATTAGAAAAATAAAAGACATAGCTCCAGAGCTGGAAAACTTAATTTTTTTTCTGGTATATAAAACTAATTATTTTTTTGGTAATTAAATATATTTTATATTTTATAAAGAAATAAATTAGTATTAAGAAACTCAGATATATGGTTCCAGGGTTGGAGATTGAAAAAAGTTTCGGTAAAAATAATAACATATTTTTTTTCAGTTAAACAGATTTAATGTTTTAGGAAAATCATTACTCAAGATTTTTTATACATGTTTAATTTTTTCTGGATATCTAATTGAAGTATAAACGAAGGTTTGTGCTTATTGTGCTCTTAGCATAAGAACTATTAATTTTTAGTAAATGGAGATAAAACTAAAATTTATGGCTAAAGATAAATTAAAGGACATGTTCCGTTTAATTTTTCTGATACCTTTCCTTTCTGCTGAACAAATTTCAAAAAAATCCTGTAGGATGGTATTATCTAAACGTTTTATACGTTTAGATAATACCACGAAGATACCATTTGCAATCACAGAAAAAATTATTCGAAAAAAAATTTCAAACAAACGTGTGTTTTGAAATAACATTTAGTTTCGGTAAATATTTTTACTGTTCCAGTAAATTATTTGTTTAAATTTTGTTTCATATAAAAAAACTGTATCATTTAATTTCATTTGCTTGTGTTGGTGTTTTCCTTGCTTGTTCATTGACTCAACGTGGACATGTGCTGATGTTGTTGTTTTCTTTAAATGCTCGTGTTGTATACGTGTGAACTCGGACAAGAAAGTTATTTTTCAAACAAATTATTACAAAATTTTGTATTTGAATTTACAAATTTCTTTGTAGGACCTAAATTGAAAAAATTATTATTTGATTCAGAGAATTTTGTGTTTGAAATGGAAAATTAGTTTTTTCTGTGAATGGGAACCTTAAATCAAGACACTAAGCAGTTTTGCAACATCAATGATTATTAAATACGGGAAAATCAGGGTAGGAAAAAATTCTGCTCGCAAATGCTATTTTATTTTTTTCGTTCGTTTTAAAATTTGTTTTCGGAATTTTAAAAATAAAAATCGGAAAAGAATTCTATTTTAAATTCTTGTTTTTTTTCGTTCTCCTCGCAAACGAATTAAATCAACAAAAGTTAATTTAATTCGTTTGCGAGGAGAACGGAAAAAAACCAAGAATTTAAAATAGAATTCTTTTCCGAATTTTATTTTATAATTCTAAGGAACGAATGCAAAAGAATAATTCTTATAAAATTCGTTAGGCAGCCAATTGAGTCCTTGAGGCGGTAAAAACTGAATTTTGGTACCTTGGAGAAAATGGCGGAGGCGCCAAAAAGTAAACACTTATGTCCATTTATCACTTTCATGATATCAAATGAAAGGTATTTTCGAGGGGATGACAAAAATGTGTTTGAAAAATGGCGGAGGCGCCAAAAATGGACACTTACATACATATGTAAGTCCATTTATCACTTTCATGATATGGGTATCAAATAAAAGGTATTTTCGAGGAGATGACAAAAATGTGTCGGAAAAATGGCGGAGGCGCCAAAAGTGGACACTTATGTCCATTTATCACTTGCATGATATGGGTATCAAATGAAAGGTATTTTCGAAGGGATGACAAAAATGTGTTAGAAAAATGGCGGAGGCGCCAAAAGTGGACACTTACATACATATGGACATAAGTCCATTTATCACTTTCATGATATGGGTATCAAATGAAAGGTATTTTCGAGGGGATGACAAAAATGCGTTGGAAAAATGGCGGAGGCGCCAAAAAGTGGACACTTATGTCCATTTATCACTTGCTGATATGGGTATCAAATGAAAGGTATTTTCGAGGGGATGACAAAAATGTGTTGGAAAAATGGCGGAGGCGCCAAAAGTGGACACTTACATACATATGTATGTAAGTCCATTTATCACTTTCATGATATGGGTATCAAATGAAAGGTATTTTCGAGGAGATGACAAAAGTTAATTTAATTCATTTGCGAGGAGAACGAAAAAAACCAAGAATTTAAAATAGAATTCTTTTCCGAATTTTATTTTATAATTCTAAGGAACGAATGCAAAAGAATAATTCTTATAAAATTCGTTAGGCAGCCAATTGAGTCCTTGAGGCGGTAAAAACTGAATTTTGGTACCTTGGAGAAAATGGCGGAGGCTCCAAAAAGTAAACACTTATGTCCATTTATCACTTTCATGATATCAAATGAAAGGTATTTTCGAGGGGATGACAAAAATGTGTTTGAAAAATGGCGGAGGCGCCAAAAGTGGACACTTACATACATATGTAAGTCCATTTATCACTTTCATGATATGGGTATCAAATGAAAGGTATTTTTGAGGAGATGACAAAAATGTGTCGGAAAAATGGCGGAGGCGCCAAAAGTGGACACTTATGTCCATTTATCACTTGCATGATATGGGTATCAAATGAAAGGTATTTTCGAAGGGATGACAAAAATGTGTTGGAAAAATGGCGGAGGCGCCAAAAGTGGATACTTACATTCATATGGACATAAGTCCATTTATCACTTTCATGATATGGGTATCAAATGAAGGTATTTTCGAGGGGATGACAAAAATGTGTTGGAAAAATGGCGGAGGCGCCAAAAGTGGACACTTATGTCCATTTATCACTTGCATGATATGGGTATCAAATGAAAGGTATTTTCGAGGGTATGACAAAAATGTGTTGGAAATATGGCGGAGGCGCCAAAAGTGGACACTTACATACATATGTATGTAAGTCCATTTATCACTTTCATGATATGGGTATCAAATGAAAGGCATTTTCGAGGAGATGACAAAAATGTGTTGGAAAAACGGCGGAGGCGCCAAAAAGTGGACACTTATGTCCATTTATCACTTGCATGATATGAGTATCAAATGAAAGGTATTTTCGAGGGGATGACAAAAATGTGTTGGAAAAATGGCGGAGGCGCCAAAAAGTGGACACTTATGTCCATTTATCACTTTCATGATATGGGTATCAAATGAAAGGTATTTTCGAGGAGATGACTTGTATGAAAAAATAAATTAACCGATATTGTCCCATCGGATTTTCGATACCTTTTGGCATGAGGAAAAAACTTTAACTTCCACATATTAAAATATTATTTTCGGTGCGCCAGTTTTTTTTAAAACAATACTCGGATATTTTACTTTTTACCAGTTTAAAACGAACGATTTAATATACGTATTTCACAAATAAATTTAAAATATTTGTTTTGCATGATATTAATTTATATTGTATTAATATTTAATTTCACCACAACAAAATAATAAAATATTTATGTATGTATACAGGCAAATCTCGGTATAACGAATCTCGCTTTAACGAAAATCCGATATAACGAACGTCCAAATATTTTACATTAACAACCTTATATAGCGAATAATATCCTAATGTTATACTGAATATAACGAATGATAAAAATCGCAAAATAAAGAACAAAAACTTGCTATAGCATCATATTTCAAACATTTAGTTCTACTTTATATAGCGAATGTTTTGATAAAGCCGTGCTCTGTATAACGAACGGCAAAACAAATAATATTAAACAAAATCTACAGCAGCAATTGGTAGCTATTTACAAAAAAATTGCACTCATTCTTTTTATTGTATTGTATCATCTCTACAGTAATAAAAGTTAAAATAACACTTTAAAAAAAACTTTGCGATATAACGAATTTTTCGGTATAACGAATGGGTCTGACATTATATCGTTCGTCATACCGGGATTTGCATGTACATTTTATTCTTAAACAAAATTAAGTCAGTCGTGTTATGTCTTACCTTCTAAAACAATCTCAAAAAACTAAAAAAATCAAAAAATTTAATAATTATTTTGCTATGTGGTAGTGGATTTTTTTCCGCAAACCAAAAGCTATCAAAAAATCGATGGCACAGTATTAGTTAATTTTTTTCACAAAGGTCATCTTCTTGAAAATCCCTTTCATTTGATACCCATATCATGAAAGTGATAAATGGACTTTTTGGCGCCTCCGCAATTTTTTTAACGCATTTTTGTCATCTCCTCGAAAATACCTTTCATTTGATACCCATATCATGAAAGTGATAAATGGACATATGTAAGTGTCCACTTTTTGGCGCCTCCGCCATTTTTCCAACGCATTTTTGTCATCCCCTCGAAAAAACCTTTCATTTGATACCCATATCATGAAAGTGATAAATGGACATATGTAAGTGTCCACTTTTTGGCGCCTCCGCCATTTTTCCAACGCATTTTTGTCGTCTCCTCGAAAATACCTTTCATTTGATACTGTAGTATATCACACAAGTTGATAATGCTTGCACAATGAATGCAACAAAGAACTAATAAAGTATCAATAACATTACTGTTAAAACGTTTCAAATAAGTTTGTATTCGAACCCTGACTTGCATCTATTTAATGCAGAAAATAACAACGTTGCACAATTACTGTTCAGCTGTCAAAATACTTGGCGAGCACATTTTTATACTCAGCCTTTTTCCTGTTCGGCCGCCACCCGTAAAACATCGTAATTTATAAAACCATAGATAAGATATTTGAAGAAAACACAAGTGTATGTAGAGTGAGTTATATTTTAATACTTTATTAATGAAATTTGTAATTATATAGATTTTAGCTGTATTAGATAATTAAAGAAATTGGATTAGATAGCTGAAAATACGTGTTTTATTTTCCGTTTTACCTGGCCAGCCAACATTCTAAAATACTTGTTGGTTGAACATATTTCATATTAAGTGGACAGTATGGAGATGTCTGATACTACATTAAAAGCGCCACTAACAACGTCTAGTGAAGCACCAAACAATGCTGCAGTCACAACAAGTGCAATTGCACCAATTAATGCAGATGCAAATGTCTCGCCGCAGACTGCGACTGCCACCAGCGCTGCAGATGCACACACAGTGACAAACACGAATACAACTGTTCCGGTGCCTCATTGTATAGATGGTGTGGCATTAAATGCAAATGGACCTCCTTTTGCACATACATGGGCAAGCCCAAGATATATGTCACAAACGTTGCCTACGTATGTGAATCTGCCGACAGGCATATACGGCCCACAGTACTTTCCATATGATATGAGATCCAGTATGACAAGCACGCGAAATACTGAAATGAATTCTGGCTTTGGTCACTTGGCCTCCTCTTATGTACCTAATAATTGTTCGATGCCCTCTTCGTCACAAAATATAATAAACGCATCAAATTCTATGTGGTACCCAAATACTCAATCTTCTACAACGCGCTATCTAAGTTTTAATCATAGCCATCCAAACGATTTATATAATAACGTCCAATCTGCAAACATTCCGTCACCATCAATGCCACCCATAAGTAACGCTGGCATGCCCTTTTTTCCTAATGTGAATAGCCTTCCCACAGAGTCTTACCTTTCGCCCTCACAGGTGGCCTCACGACAAGTGATAACTAAGGATTTGCCTTATTTCTCGGGTAGCCCAGAAGAGTGGCCGCTCTTTATTACGAATTATGAGCAGTCAACTGAACGTTGCGGTTTTTCAAATCAAGAAAATTTGATTAGACTGCAGAAATGCCTGAAAGGAGCCGCTTTAGAAGCAGTTCGTGGCAAATTAATGATGCCAACGACTGTGCCGTTTGCAATAGAGACGCTTAGAATGTTATTCGGGCGCCCGGATGTTATACACGCATCTCTGCAACAAAAATTGAGAAAGCTGACACCGGTGCGCACGGATAATTTAGAAACCTTAATACTATAAACTATAGGGCAACGATGCAAGCGATAGGACTTAATGATTATTTAAATGATCCCATGCTATTGAACGACTTGCTGAGCAAATTGCCTGGAGAAATGAAACTAGATTGGGGCCGTCGGCGTATAGAAGTTGCTCGAGTCGATCTTGCAGTTTTTGATGAATGGCTTTACACTTTGGCAACATGTGCCAGTCAGGTAACACCGTTAAGCTCAACAACAGCTGGTTCTATAGAAGAAAAAACGAAACGTAAACAGCATAATGTAAGAGTACTTGTAAATGATGTCGAACCAGCTTCAGGCTCAACAGTAACATTATTTTGTCCAAAATGTAATGGTCATCATCGTTTGCAAGAGTGTAGCGAATTCCTAAATATTAGTCGTCAAGACCGCTGGAAATTCATTAAGGACAGTAAACTGTGTATACGTTGTTTTAAGAATCATCTAATTCGTCGTTGTCACCAAAAAGGAACTTGTGGTGTTGATAACTGTAGAATGGCTCACAATCCTCTTCTTCACTCAAGCCAATTGAATAGCGCTGAAGGCGAAATTATTCATCGTTCGACAAATCCACACAGCTCGAATACTGGTGAGGCAAACAACTCCAACGTTTTATTTCACGATAAAAAACAAAGAAGCATACTCTTTCGATACATACCAGTGACATTATATGGTAACGGGGAAACCGTAAAAACTTTGGCACTTATTGATGAAGGATCGTCAATTTCACTAATAGATACGACACTTGCTGAACAGTTGCGCTTAGACGGGCCCTCAGAGGAACTTTGTATGAAATGGACCGGTGATATAACGAAGAATGAACGAAATTCTAAGCACGTAAGTCTTACTATATCATCACAGCAAGCGGGTTCAACAATATATAGACTGCGCAACGTTCGCACTATAACTAATTTAGACCTGCCCAAACAGTCGCTTGATACTGACACTATAAATCACCGTCCACACTTAAAGTCTTTTCCTATACAAACATATGGTCCGTCAAAGGCTCTTGTTTTGATTGGCCTAGACAATTCAAAATTAGTTACACCCTTAGAGGTAAGTGAAGATGACTACGACGGTCTTATAGCAACTCGATGCCGTTTAGGCTGGTCAGTCCATGGTAAGAATAAATCAGGTTTGACTGAGCCCGAACGATTTATGCATTTATGTGATTGTAGTAAAGATGCTCGTTTGGACGACATAATGCGTCATTATTTCTCCATAGAGTCCGTGGGTATTAGCCCAACTGTAAAGCCATTAATTTCGAAAGATGATGAACGAGCACTTAAAATAATGGAATCCACAACGAAGTACTTAAAGTCAGAAAAAAGATGGGAGACTGGTCTTTTATGGAGGTACGACAAAGTTACATTACCTAATTCATTGCCAATGGCGCAGAAACGTTTAGAGTGCCTTGAAAGAAAAATGATGAAAGATGCCGATTTAATGAAATTTATTACTGATAAAATAAATGATTACGTTGAAAAGGGTTATGTTAAAAAATTAAAACCGAGCGAGATTTCAGCTGATGCTATATCGTGGTATATTCCCATGTTTGCTGTTAAAAATATAAACAAAAATAAAATGAGGCTAGTGTGGGATGCAGCCGCTAAAGTGCAAAATGTTGCTCTCAATAGTGTGCTTCTAAAGAGTCCTGATCTTTTAAGATCACTTGTCGGAATATTAATACGATTTCGTGAAAGACCCGTGGCTTTGTGCGGTGATATACGGGAAATGTTTCATCAGGTGCGCATTATTAAGGAGGATGTAACAGCACAGAAATTTTTATGGCGTAATTGTGAAACATCTCGTAAGCCCGACGTTTACACCATGACAGTTATGACATTTGGCGCATCATGTTCTCCTTCGTTAGCCAATTATATAAAAAATAAAAACGCCGAACGTTTTGAAGTCGACTACCCCCAAGCTGTTAGGGCTATCATACATAACACATTTGTTGATGATTGGTTGCAAAGTACAGATTCAGAGTCAGAAATGATTCAGTTATCGCAAAACGTTAAACGTATACACAGTGAAGGTGGCTTTGAAATGAGAAATTAAATATCAAACTCAAAGGCAGTTTTAGGCGCTCTGAATGGAAATTTACCTACAACAAACAAATGCATTACCGATCCGGACTCTGAGTATGAAAAGGTACTAGGCTTATGGTGGCTCCCGGTAGAGGACGAATTAAGTTTCGTTCACAAATTCGATGCTGATGTATTTGACGAGTCGAAATATCCAACTAAACGGCAAATACTGCGTATATTAATGACGATATTTGACCCACTCGGCCTCCTTGGTTGTCTTGTAATACAAGCAAAAATAATATTGCAAGACGTTTGGCGGTCAGGCGTGTTGTGGGATGAGTCTATTAGAGATATTGAGCGCAAGGCTTGGTTTCAATGGACTCAAAACTTAAGACACATAAGCAAAATCCGAATTCCGAGAAATTTTTCACTGGTAAGTCAAAGCAATAAAAACGAGTTGCATATATTTGTAGATGCCAGCGTTCAAGCCTATGCTGCTGTGGCATACATAAAGGCCAATGTGGGAGATGAGGTTTGCTGCAGCCTTGTAGCTTCAAAAACCAGAGTAGCGCCATTAAAACCAATTTCTGTGCCCAGAATGGAATTAATGTCGGCAGTTTTGGGCCTAAGATTGGCAAAGTTTATAGAAGGTGAAGTTTCCATCCATATAAGTCGACGAATTTTTTGGACCGACTCGAAGGATGTTCTTTATTGGATTCATTCCGACGCCAGAAAATTCCATCAATTCGTTGCTGTCCGAGTTGGCGAAATTTTAGAAGATTCGAGCGTTAATGAGTGGCGTTGAGTACCTACTCTGGAGAATGTTGCAGACGACGGTACGAAATTTAATAATAGTACTCACATACATGCAAACATACGATGGTTCAATGGTCCGAAGTTTTTGTGGTCGCTTGAAGATAAGTGGCCCACTTCCAATCTTCAAAGACCCACTCACGAAATGGTGAACTATGTGGAGACTCAGCTTGAAAGTAATAATTGGAAACTAACGGTAGACACGTCGAGATTTAGTACCTGGGAACGATTGCGCAGATCACAAATGTACATTTTGCGTTTTTTACGCGCGATATATAAACAGCCGAACACAAACACTCAATTATGTAAGTTAATTAACATGTCCCTACTCAAAGGCGCAGAAATTATTCTTATTCGACATTGTCAGCGTGAGGAATTTTGTAGAGAGATCTCACAGTTAGAGTCTCCAAATGGATTAATAAGTCGCAAAAGTTCAATTTATAAATTTTCTCCTTATGTAGATGAGCTCGGCATTTTAAGAGTTAGAGGCAGAATTGATGATGCGGTCGACATACCATTTGACGTAAAACGACCGATAATTTTACCCCGTAATAATGCCATCACGCGCCTTATTGCTGACTTTTACCATAGAAGATTTCACCACCACCACAACGAAATTGTAATAAATGAAATGAGGCAAAGATTTTGCTTACGGGGAATGAGAGCTTTAGTTCGTGAGATTTCCCGCCTTTGTCAATATTGTCGTAATCGTCGAGCCACACCTTCACCCCCAGAAATGGGAAGCCTTCCCCAGGACCGGTTAGCATCATTTACAAGACCATTTACTTTTACCGGAGTGGATTACTTTGGGCCTTTAGAAGTAGTAATTGGCAGACGTCGTGAAAAACGGTGGGGTGTTATCTTCACGTGCATGACCATCAGAGCTATACATATCGAATTAGCCTCTTCGCTTTCCACAGATTCTTTCCTTCTGGTAATGAAACAGTTTGTAGCCCGTCGTGGGACTCCAAGCCGAATTTATTCATACAACGCTACAAATTTTCGAGGAGCTAGTCGAGTATTAATGGATGAAATACAAAAGATATCATCTGATATTATGGAACGCAAATATCCACAAATTGAATGGATATTTATTCCACCTGCTTCACCACATATGGGCGGGGCTTGGGAGAGGATGATACGCTCCGTGAAATCTATCCTATTCGACATCCTGCCTCAAGAAAGAATTCATGAGGAGGTACTAAGAGCCACATTAGCCGATGTCGAAAATATAATAAACATGAGGCCATTAACGTACATTCCATTGGAATCTAATGAGAGTGAAGCTTTAACGCCAAATCATTTTTTGCTCGGGAGTTCAAGTGGCATTCGAGAAAAGGGCGAAATTGAATGCTCAGACTTGACCCTCGCAAAAAACTTTCGAATAGCTGGCCAGTTAGCAGAAACGTTTTGGAAGCGATGGGTGCGAGAATGTTTGCCATGTCTAACTAGACGCGCTAAGTGGTTCCAAAGTCCAGCAAAGCCAATATCCATTGATGATGTCGTCATTATAGTGGATGACAACGCGAAAAGAAATACGTGGACTAAGGCAAAGGTAATCGATGTTATTCGCGCTAAAGATGGACAAATACGAAGTGCAGTAGTCAAAACTTCTACCGGAATATCTACACGCCCTATTGTGAAGTTAGCTATACTTGATATAAATAAAGTAAACACCCCATAAAGGCACGGAGTTTACGGCGGGGAGAATGTTAAAACGTTTGAAATAAGTTTGTATTCGAACCCTGACTTGCATCTATTTAATGCAGAAAATAACAACGTTGCAGAATTACTGTTCAGCTGTCAAAATACTTGGCGAGCACATTTTTATACTCAGCCTTTTTCCTGTTCGGCCGCCACCCGTAAAACATCGTAATTTATAAAACCATAGATAAGATATTTGAAGAAAACACAAGTGTATGTAGAGTGAGTTATATTTTAATACTTTATTAATGAAATTTGTAATTATATAGATTTTAGCTGTATTAGATAATTAAAGAAATTGGATTAGATAGCTGAAAATACGTGTTTTATTTTCCGTTTTACCTGGCCGGCCAACAATTACTTTCTTTGTATGCATGCATGGTGCAATGCTGAACTGCTTACGATCAATTGTTTGAGTGACACATTTCTGTTTGAGTGCAATTGTAAATATAAAATACGATGATTGGTCAAACAGAAATATGAATACGATACTCCATAGTATTGAAAGAGAAAACAATAACATTTGTATGTTTAGAATAAGTTAGAAAGGTTAAGATTTATTTTCAAAATTAGTATATAAGCCAAAGAAAAAATATAATAAAATCAGACTTTAATTTGATTAACATAAATCGGCTCTTTAGCCCTGTTTTCTCTTTAAAGTTTCAAAACTTCTTTTGGCAGTTCTTTTGAACGCCTAAGTTTTAGCTGGGACCCCCTCAGCTGTTTTAAAATAAAAAAGGGGCTATAGGGACTCCCTTTACAAAGACACTTTTATATTGTATTACATGGCGATCCTGCGGACAAAAACCTGCGGAAAAAAAAACATGCCGACAAAAAGAACCTTTTTACAACAAAAATTATCGCAACCACGAGTTCGTGACAAATTAAAAGCTGCAACCACCATCCTGAGATCCTTCAACCAGGAAACTGTGACAGAGATCCTGCAACTACAATCCTAAGACCAAAAATTTACAACGAACTAATAGAAAGAAGAACAAGCAAATTTTATCCCGGCCCTAAAACACTTACATACTTAAAAAAAAAAAAAATAAATTTACCTAAAACTTGTGACTATAACAAATACAAAAATTATTAATTTTCCAATGTTTTAAATTCCGAAATTTTAATATAAAGTTTTCTATAAATACATTCTAATGGTAGGACCCATTTGGGGAAATAAAATAAAAAACAAAATCGGAAAACCACAGAGCAAGGTGGAAATTCAAGAAAATATTGTAAACAACGGTGAAGGAAAAAATACTAACAATATTATACCAGAGTATATTGTAACTTTAATAATAATAGCATTAGTATTATATATGGCCTACAAAATTAACACATATTTCAAAAATTATGTTCGAAAACACAAAAACAGACTTAACACAGATAATGCTATCACAGATGTTTAAAAAAAAAATATTAAATAAAAATGTTCACATTTGTAATTGTAAATGATAATAAATAATTTAAATGGAGAAAAATATTTTCGATTTAAACGAAATACTAAAGATTCTAAAGAAAAATCCAAGCAGAACTTACACAGAGAAGACAGTTAAAAGCAAATTAGAAGCGATAGAAAAAATAAAAGAAGATTTTCAATCAAATACCCTCGAAGAAGAAAACGAAGAAAAATTATCTTCTCTAAAGATAGAATTCAATAGCACTTATTTAAGAATTAAGGAATTATTATTAGAAAATCAAAAAGAATTAGAACAACAAAATACCACAATGGCATCATTTAGCCTAGAAACCGTGTCAAAAGCTTTACCATTGTTTGCTGGTAATTTCGTAGAACTAGAAAGTTTCTTAATAACAGCAGAGCTGATAAACAAATCATTATCAGCAACAGCTAGAGTAGATTTTCTTCAATATGTTTATTATGCTAAACTAACATCTAACGTTAGAACAGCGATAGGAAGTTACATCAAACCAGAAAACTTTGAAGCATTAAAAAAATTGTTAGAAAAAAGATACAAAACCACTAAAACAATACCAGAATTGCAAAACAAGCTTAGTACATTATTCCAAGGAAAAATGTCAGTTAACTCATTTAAGGACAAAATATTGTACATATATAATAGATAGCCTAAACAAGTTAGGGATAGAAGAACTAGGAAATACTGCGACAGTAGCAGAAAAGAATATCATAGTTAAATTAAATAATAAATTAGCCCTAGATACGTTCAAAAAGGGACTAAATGAAGACTTTAAATCGACCATATACGCGTCGCGACCAACCACATTGCAAGAAGCATCAGAACTTGCAAGTGAACTTGAAAATGAAAAGAAAGTAACTAATAATGCAATTCTACATATCAGAAAAGAGAAACCACAGTATCAATCACAAAATCACAACAGAAATAACAACACATTTAATAACTACAACAATAACAGTTCCTATAACAAACAAAACTTAAACAGAAATAGTTACACAAGAAATAACAATTATGGCAGTAGTAACAATAACTCGCCAAGAAACAACAATTTCTCTAGAAACAATAATTTCAACAATAATAGAAATAATTTCAATAATAGAAATAATCTAAGTAACAATAGGAATAACAACAATTACAGAAGAAACTTTAACAATAACCAAGATTACACCAACAGAAACAACAACAAGTATGTACACACCATACAAAGTTCGGGAAAGGAAGTAGGCCCGGAATACATAACTATTCCGGAGAGCCAGAATTAAGAATACATAGGATATGTGCAAACAGAACAAACTTTATAAACACAAAATACATGAAAGTGATAAATGGACTTACATATGTATGTATGTAAGTGTCCACTTTTGGCGCCTCCGCCATTTTTCAAACACATATTTGTCATCCCCTTGAAAATACCTTTCATTTGATATCCATATCATGAAAGTGATAAATGGACATAAGTGTCCACTTTTTAGCGCCTCCGCCATTTTTCCGACACATTTTTGTCATCTCCTCGATACCCTTTCATTTGATACCCATATCATGAAAGTGATAAATGGACTTACATACATATGTATGTAAGTGTCCACTTTTGGCGCCTCCGCCATTTTTCCAACACATTTTTGTCATCCCCTCGAAAATACCTTTCATTTGATACCCATATCATGCAAGTGATAAATGGACATAAGTGTCCACTTTTTGGCGCCTCCGCCGTTTTTCCAACACATTTTTGTCATCTCCTCGAAAATACCTTTCATTTGACACCCATATCATGAAAGTGATAAATGGATATACATAAGTGTCCACTTTTTGCCGCCTCCGCCATTTTTCCAACGCATTTTTGTCATCTCCTCGAAAATCCCTTTCATTTGACACCCATATCATGAAAGTGATGAATGAAGTGATGAATGAATGGACATGTGTCCACTTTTTAATTTTATCCCTTGTAAGTGTAAATTTTCAAGATTCTGTCCAGAAGAAAACAACGCTCCAAAACGCTTTTTGCTACGTTCAATAATTCAGAAGATATTTCGAGTGCTATAACCCCTAAAAGTACACATATCCAAAAAGTGCCCCGTATTACCCCATTTTAGCGGTCAAATTTCAAAAAATCCGTTCTTAATGGCTCGATACATCGGGACGGGAACCTACACCGATTTTCAGCTCTCTAGCTATAGTCGTTAATAATAAAATCTCCTCAAAAAATTTTAAGTCTTTACTTTGAATGATGTACATATGTTTGTATTTGTATTTTTAATTTAGTCGCGAATTCTATTTTCTATTCGTTTGCGAATTTTATTTTTAAATTTGCGAGAGGAATTTTATTTTGCATTCTTGGTTTTTCTTTTCGTTCGCAAATTTTATAAATAAAATTTGCGAATTAAAAAGAAAAATTCTTTACAATATGGAAAATAAAATTCGTTCGAATTAAATTCGTTTGCGAAAGAAATTAATTCGAGCACTCTTCCTACCCTGGGCAAAATATAAAACAAGTTAGTTTACTTGGTATGGAGGTGCAATATAAACACTATTTTTGAGTTGTTAAATAGCAGCACGGTTTTTGAACATCATAGGAGCGAGTAAACAAGCCCCAATTTTTTTATTGTATTGACGTGACGTCGATGTTGACTGAAATAAGAGTGAATGTAAAATATATCTTAACCACAGAGTGTAGAGTTAAATATTCAACTATTGCTAATATCAAAAATAACATAATTGAATTAAATTCTTTAATCGAAAAATACTGAAAGGTCACTTACTATTAATTGCTTTAGAGAAAAAAATTATAAATTTTTTCACAAAAAAAAATATGTATGTATGTGTCTGTATACTATATATATGTACATACGTTGGTAAAGGGTATATTAGATTCGGCACAGCCGAATATAACACTTTTACTTGTTTTCAGTTTAAAACGATTTTCTCAGTTTTGTCACTTTTTTCTCGTTTTGGCGATTTTTTTCTGTTTCTGGGTTTTTATTAATTTTAGCGGTTTTGTCCTGTTTTGGGTTTTTTTCGTTTTAGCGATTTTTTCTGCTTATTTTGGGTTTTTTTCCTTTTGGCGATTTTTTTTCATTTTGGCGATTTTTTCTCATTTTGGCGATTTTCTTTCATCTTGGCGATTTTTTCATTTAAGCAATTTTTCCGGTTTTTCGCGATTTATTTTAGTCTTAGACATTTTTTTTATATGGTGCTTTTTTTCGTTTTGGCGATTTTCTTTTTGTTTTTGGCGATTTTTTCCGGTTTGGCGATTTTATAATTTTTTGGTTTTACCGTTTTTGAAAATTTCAAGAGTTTTGCTCTTACGGTTATGCAAGATACAGCAAGTTGTCAAAATTGCATAGTAAAATTTGCATTAAGTGATGGAACACCCTTTAATTAAATTTTTTTGAAATTATAGTGTTAATTTTTGTAGTCTATATAAAAATACACTAACCTTACAAATTTCAAGTGTATATACATACAATTGTATATATATTACATGGGATTTTAACATTTTTCGTTGGTCGTTTTGGGACACCCTTTAATTTCCAACTCTTATGTATTTGCTGTTGTAGCGGCCGAAGGTCTACACACTGTGTCCAAATTTCAGGTCTGTAGCTCTTACGGTTCTCGAGAAAATACCCTGTGACAGACATAGTCTTAGACATAGTTAATTTTACATAACACAAAAAGTTAAAGTTTTCCAACCCTGGAAACGTCTTTTTAATTTTTTTTATATTTGTTTAATTTCAAATAACAATTTTAGTCGTACCGTGGTTCCCATTCGCGTCGTCGTAGGTTATAATATTGCTTCTGACGATTGGAAGCTTCGGTAGCTATGTATATCGGTGATTTTTTCCACTCCTTTTCCCCAATTACCTGTTGTGGTAGTTCCATTGGTACTTCCCCTTCTCTTCGAATCTGTAATGAGGATGAGGGGTTTTTGCCGAACAAAATCTTGGCAGCTGAATGTTTAACTGATTCATATACGGCGGTGTTTATAGCAAATGATATTTCGACCAACTTGCTATTCCAGAGGCGATGATAATCTTCTGTATTGTGAGAGATCATCGTCTTTACTACTCGATTCGTCCTTTCGGTAGGATTTTCTTCCGATGTATATGGTGCGGTGAGCCGATGTTGGACTCCTAGTTGTTTTAAAAAAATTCTACAGCTTTACCTGTAAACTGAGAACCATTGTCGGATAATAACAACTGAGGACAACCAAATCGGTAGATAACTCTTTCTTTTAACGCTGTCATTACTGTGTTCGCGGTTGCTGTTCTCGTAGGTACTAATTCTAATCATTTACTGAACTTATCGGTGATGACTAATACCCAACGGTTTCCTTTTGTAAATCTCGGTAGGGGCCTATGAAATCGATGCTAATGATATCCCTTGGCTCGGATGCGTGTTGTGTGTGCATAAACCTCGATTTTCGTCGTTGTTCAACTTTATACTTGCCGCAAGTAGTGCACGAGCGGACGTATTCTCGAATGTCTCGGCTCATACCTGTCCAATAATAATTTTGTTGGGCTCGTTTTATGTTTTATGAACACCTAAGTGTCCGGCTGTGACTTCGTCATGTGTTTCGGTTAGTATCTGTTTCCTTTTTTTAGGGTGGTATACATAGCTTCCATTGGGGGGTATCGGCAAATTTGTTCTTCCGGAGTATATGTTTGAATAATCTTTCCTCTTTTATTAGGAAATCAGGGGTTTTAGCTCCATTCGTTCGTACTTCGTTTAACTTAGTCTTATACCAGTTACTTTGCTTATCGGCAACGGCCGACAAAGAGAAAGTTCGTTCTGTCTCAGGTAATGCGTTCCGGGATAATGCGTCAGCTACAACATCTAGTTTTCCCTTTCAATATTCTATTTTAAAGTCATATGGTTGTAATTTTAGTGACCATCGGGCAAATCAACCTGATGGATTTTTTATTGTATGTAGCCACTTCAATGATTGGTGGTCGGTGATAACCGTAAGGTGATAGCCTTCTAGGTAAGGCCGCATTTTCCGAATTACCCATAAAACCGTCAGGCACTCTTGTTCGCCAGCCGAGTATTTTTTTCAGTTTCATGGAGGGTTCGACTTGCATACGCTATTACCCTCTCTTGTTCATCTTTCCTCTGGAATAAAACTGTGCCTAGTCCTTCGCCACTGGAATCCGTCTGTAGGAAGAACGTTTGTTCGAAGTCTGGGCAGCATAAAATTAGGGCTTGCGTAAATTTTTGTTTGATGTTGTTGAATGCCTTTTCCTACTCCTTACCCCACTGCCATATTACTTTCTTTTTTAAAAAACAGGTCATAGGTTATACTAAAGATGAGAAATCCGGTACAAAACGACGGGACCAATATGCTACACCTAAGACTCAGTGAAGCTCTCTGATGGTTCTTGAAGCGGCCAACTCTTTTATTGCTTCAATTTTTGCCGGATCGGTATGTATTCCTTCGGCGTAAACCACGTGGCTTAAATACTTCAAACTTGTTTGAACAAAGTCACTTTTTTTAAAAATTTATTTGTAAATTTGCCGAGAGTAATTGGGAAAAAGCTTCAGTTAAATTGGTTAGATGTTCTTCGAATGTCCGACCAAGCACGATTATATCAGGTATGCGAACACACGAGAGTAAAGTTCGGCTCCTATTATGGCATCTAAAACTCGCTGAAAGGTGGCCGGAGCCGAATGGAGGCCGAAAGGCATGACTTTTCACTGGAAAAGTCTTCGTCCTGGTAGAGTAAATCCTGTATATTGTCTGCTGTCTATATCCAAAGGTATCTGCCAGTATCCATTTTTTAAGTCAATAGTATATATAAATGTGCTTCCGGAAGTTGATCTAGGATGTTGTTGATCTGTGGTAAAAGGTATGCATCGGGTTCTGCGGCTGCGTTTATTTATCGGAAATCGATGCACATTCTCCAGGTGCCTTGTTTTTTCGTACTAATACGACAGGTGAGCTATAGGGACTATACGATGGTTCAATTCTGTCAAGGCGTAGTAGTTCGTTTATCTCCTGATCCATTATAGCTTTCATTGCTGAGTTGAGAGCATAATAACGTTGTTTGATGGGACGATCGTGTTTCATATATATTTTATGACTACCAACGGTACAAGGGCCTTGGATTTCATCAAAGTTGCTTTTACTGTGCTTAGCAGCACTCCTCTCAACTAAGGCGTGTAATGGGGGCGGGTTAGCACGGGGTACCTCTGGTAACCTTAACCGAACCCCGTCTACAATTAGTTCAACTTGTCGTTTATGCAAGAAGTCCATACCCAAAATTATTGGTTCGGCTAGATTAGGTAAGGTGGGAGCTAATAAACGGGTTGTCAGCCCGTTGAACGTGATATTAATGGGATAGACGGAAACCCCTCCGATACACGACCCATCGGCTAGTTGAACTGATCTATGTTGTGTACGAGCCCGAATTTCATAGTTTTCTAGATATTGTTGGATGTTTTTACCTAGATACGTCAACGTGGAACCGGTGTCTACCAGTGCCCTAATACTCTTCTCGTTAATTACTATGCTAATATAGTACCTGCCGTCACCTGTAGGGGTAGCTAATTTGTTAAATGAGCAGTTTCGCGACATAATACCACCGCGTCCACAACGGAACAGAATAGTTGTCGTCGATTCCTGCAACGAGATCTATGTGGCCTCTTTGCTTACAATTCCAACATGTTTTGACGGAATTGTATGGCAGTGTGGTATTATTCATTCCCAAGTAATGACTCAGTTGAGGACGAGTTTGTTTCGTTTCTTCTTTTCGTAGTAACTCGTACTCATCGGTGCGCTCTATAAGTTCGTCTAACGTGTGAAAGTCGCTACGACATACGTATAATTTATATTTGTAGCAAAGTCCTTCGTATATTCGGTCGGTGTGATAAAATTTTAGCCTTTTCCTTGGGTGCTTGTTTTCGGTGGTAAACTTTTCCCTCTAAATGGGCTAAGTATCGTCTCTGGAGGAAAAATCTGATCGCCATGACCTTGGAATCTTCCCACGAAGTTATTTTGGTACGTTTTATTCGATACCATTGCAAAGCATGCTATTTCAATATTTCTAGTAACGAAAATAGTAATCGGTACCGGGGAATCGAGTAACATTCGGCGAGTTCCTCGAACCGTTCTAGGAATTCCATTTTCAGGTTTTCATCCCCCTCATAGCATATACTACAATACCTACAAGTACTAAAGGAAGTCTATCATCCCAGCTTTTTTCGGGACCGTAATTAAGTGACCAGCGTGCGAAGCGTATATTACCAACCTTCGTTAACTGACATATTACGAATATTAATTAGCCAGCCAAGAACACGAAGTTTTCGTTTCGTCGGTTACAAAGCATTTAAATCTTAGAGTAAAAAAACCTAAGTGCGCAAATAGGACAACAGTGTAGTGTGTAACACACAAAGGCAGCAGAACTTTGGAAATCCTCGACAGATTGAGTATACCTCGGCTGGGAAATAAAACTGCGTTAGATTTTTTTCGAATTCAGTAAAAATGTTCGTATATTTGAATTTTCGTTTCATCAATGTTACCACGTTTTATTGGCATAACGTGAAAAGCTTTCTCACCAATGGCAGATACTAATTTTTTAATAAGGGACTTAGAATTTTTTCTCTCAGATATATTGGTGGCGGTTTGGAGGTTTTTTTTTTTGATGATACAGCGTGTTGGTCGTTATTAGCTTGCAATATTGAAAAACGAGTATGACGGTTACATGATGCGGCGTCGTTATCCCTGAATATCTTGAGAACCGATGAAATTTTTTATGAATTTGGGCTTCGTCCGCGCCTTACAACTGTGATATATCTGTCCATTCCGACTTGAACTTTAGATTTCTGACTACGGTTATCTCTGGTGTTCATCATTTGCTTAAGTGAGCTCGAAGCGGATGAAGTCGCTGACTTAAATGACGAAGTACTGGGTAACTGTAATGTTTGTGAATGGGCTAGTGTTGATTAGTTCAAACACATAAATCTGAACTAGCACTAAATTCCCAAATAGTTATTCCTTACAAGCACTTGTAACTTGAAGGAAGCCGTTCAGTAATAAAACACTCTTGATATGCTTATTGAAAACGACTTAAAATTATGATTTATTTTGACTTTCTTTTATATAAAATTAAAATTAATAAAAGTGCTTAGCTTATAGATAATTACATATGCAATATTAATATTGTTTGAGTAGACACAATAACATGACCTAATTTATAAATGAGGTAAATGCACCTTGTATTTAAATAATTAAATAATAAGCAAATTTCCTTAGCAATGGTTAATGAACCTTATGATGTGTAAGCAATTAATTAAATGTTAATAACTTATAATTGTGTATGACTGTATGTTTGTTAATAACAGAAAAATTCGTTGTGTATGTATGTATGTATGATTGTAAACTATGTTGTCTTTTTATTTATTTTATTTATGAAAGTAAATGTATGTATGTATGTTCTTTAACATTCTCCGCCGCGTTGAACACGGTTCAAATAAGTTCTGGACGCTGTACTGGTTGATGGGACAGATTCAAACTCTTGAAGTATCTATGGTTGCTGATCTTGATCGACATGCGGGCCTCGGTGCATTTTGGTAGGTTTGCCTTTGTTTGTTGTGTATTTTCCATATGAGCAAAATAAGTAATGTTATTAAGCATAGGATTAATGCGGTGTAGCTTACTGCATGATGATGTTGACTATTAGAGTTAATAACTTCGGGTAAATGTTCTAGATTTGCCTCATTCAATTGTTTTTGAAGGTTTGTTAGCTGGTCTAATTGCGTACTGAAATTATGGCTTGTAGTATTAAATATCCTTTCTATTTCTTCTGGCCTACTTATTGAGTCAATATGCTTTAATTTAACATATGATGCATGGACACTATTTGTAATACCAAAATGTCCTTGTATTGTTACAAAATTGTTTTTGATTACGCAGTCGGGACCAACTTCCATTAGTCCAGTGTTTTTAATTATGAACAGCGTAGTTTCCCTGCCACATACCATGGATGATTCAATTTCCACAGTAGTAGCAAAAATCCACTTGTTTAGTTGATTTAATTGAATCCAGGCTGCTGGACCTGGGATCTTGTTGAGGTTGCAGTTGGCTGTGGATCGATTGTTGAATATATTGATCTCACAAAGATCAACCTCAGAATTCCTTTTGAACTTAGATTGCTTATTTTTGCAAATGTACTCTTTGTTTTTTGTCATGATACAGCTAGATACATCATCTGTCGTAAACGGAATATATTCATCTCTGTGTGCATCTATGGCAAAGTATGACATGTCTGGTTTAATAGCAATTAAAGTATTGTTTTTGACTGTCGGAACTGGTACTATTTTAAATAACTCAAAGATCTGTTGATTAATTAGAGGTATTTTAATTTCAAAAATCACTTCTTTCCTTGTTACTGCACCCTTAGCATTCATCAGTTTATATAGATCCATCAAATTATCTTCTGTTATTGGAAGCGTGTAAGTTGCTGGAAGGTGAATCTTGATTGTAGCCATTTCCTTTTTTAATTGCTGAGGGGATAACAAAAGAGGACTAATTTTTCCATTGTGAACGTCGGCAAGCACATTTATGATTTCAGCCTCAATTTTTTGTAGGTTTATTGCTACTAATGTTAAATGTGTTGAGAGGAGTCCAATGATTTGAAAGTTACTGGCTTGTGAAGCTTCCTTAAACAATTCACTCTTGTTTTCATCAACCATTTTTAGAAGCTCGGTAATCTTCTGCTGTGAGTTTATTTCATCTTGTTTGATAACATTTATGGTTGAATCAATTATTGATGTTTGATTTCTTAACAATTTTATAATGTGGTCCTGCTCTGTTTTGGCTGTGTTAATAGTCCTTGACATTTCTTCTGCATACTCCGAATCAAGAACACCAAACAGTGACCGGGCAATATTGCCGACTATATTAAATGGTGACCTTTTTGTACGTCTGTGGCTGATTAACTCATCTTCATCCAAAATCTTGCACATTGGGTATCTTTGTATCGCAGGACACAGTTGCTGCAAAGTTTCCAAGCCCACTGATAATGAATTAAGTTCAGCTGAAAACGGGGTAAGGTCATAGTACACCATTAATTTCCATTCTGCTGTATTTAGTTTTGCGGTACCTATTCCCTCAAAATACAACCCTGGATCATCCTGGAACTGCCTTATCACTAAGTTGTTGCATAGAGCAATAGGAAGGAGAAGAAGGGATATGATTATAGTGAGTGCTACGGAATTTATTGTCGGCTTAAACCTCTTTAGTGGAATGACATCCTTTTCCTGGTTATTTGACATCGGTCGTTCCAGCACTGTTTCACTTTCCTCTTCTTGACACAGTGGAGCCAATCTGTGAATGGGTCGTTTGAAGATTCCTGTTGCTGTTTTTACATCGGCCACTCTCACCGCGCCGTCATCTCCAGCATAAACAGTGATAATTCTTCCTAGTGGCCATTTCATTGTAGGTAGATTGTCTTCTTTGATTATGACCATATCCCCTGGTTTGGGATTGCTGGCCTTAGTTTTCCATTTGTAGCGTTGTTGAAGTTCGTTTAAATATTCGGTAGACCACCTTTTCCAAAATTTGTGTTTTAATTGTGAAACTAACTTCCAGTGAGACACGCCTGAAATCTTCAGATTTTCTGCTCTGCTATCTACTTGAGCAGTAAGTGCTTCGCCAATCAGAAAATGGCCAGGAGTTAAAGCTTCGAGATTGTCCGGATCATTTGAGAGCGGTGTTAGTGGACGTGAATTCAATATTGCTTCTACTTCTATGATTATTGTCTCCAACTCTTCATGGGTTAATGATTCGGTTGACACACTGCGTATCAAAAGGTGCTTTGCTGACTTCACGGCAGCCTCCCATAAGCCTCCAAAGTGGGGAGCTCTTGGTGGGATAAAATGAAAGTGTATCCCCTTAGAGCTCGAAGCAGATATTATTGCCTCTTGTGCCTTATCAGCATGTATTGCTTTAGATATTTCCGATAAAGTGTTCTTTGCTCCTACAAAATTTGTGGCGTTGTCACAATAAATGTTTTGACAATGACCACGACGAGCTATAAATCTTTTAAGGGCACCAATGAATGACTCTGTTGATAGATCAGACACCAGTTCTAAGTGAACTGCCTTTGTGGCAAAGCAGCAAAATAACGCTATGTAAGCTTTCGTTGGCCGTTTGCCCCTCACTTTGTAATGTATCCAGAATGGACCACAATAGTCCACGCCTGAATTAATAAATGGTCGAGCAGGTGTGATTCTAGGTTGGGGTAGATTGCCCATTATTTGTTGATAAAGCAGTGGCCGTGCTCTAGTACATCTTACACATTTTTGAATGACGGCTCGAGCTGTTATTTTCCCTTTAATTGGCCAAAATTTTTGTCTTATTGTATTCAGCATTGCAGTCGGTCCACAATGTTTATTGTCTTCATGTATCATAATGAACAAGAGCCTTGCCAAAGGATCGTTGTATGGTAGTATTATTGGATGTTTCATATCTGGATCTAAATTAGAATGTTTTAGCCGCCCTCCTACTCGAAGTATGCCTTCCTTATCCAAAAATGGTGTTAAGCTGTTAAGTGAGCTATTTTTGTTAATTATCTCGGCCTTTAGTAGTTGTGTTATCTCTGTTGCGAATTCTGAAGACTGTATTGCCTTAACAATTATGTGAAGGGAATCGTCTAACTCCTTTGGCGTAATTGATGAATGTGTTGGTCGACTTGCAATAGACATTCTACTGTTTTTTATGAATCTGAGGACATATGCTAGAATTCTTTGCAAGGTTCGAAATGAATTTTTGTGGTTGATTCTATAAATTAAGTCAGTGCTTGATGTTGTTGTGGCTGCTATAATTGTCTTTTTCATTTCGATGTCGTCTGTATTGGGTAATTGATGTGGGAATTTTGATGGCCATATTACCTCCTTGCCATGAAGGAACGTTGGTCCTTGAAACCACAATCCATTGTTAGTTAGATTGGCTGGTTGCACTCCTCGCGATAAAATGTCAGCAGGATTATCTTTTGATTTTACATGACGCCACTGGTCTGCTATTGTTAATGACTGAATGGTTGAAATTCTATTAGCCACAAACGTTTTATAAGAAGATGATTGTGAGTTAATCCATGATAAAACAATTTCGGAATCAGTCCACAGGAACATAGATTGATTTTGTAGGGACAGATCCGTTTTTACTCGATGAGCGAGTTGGGCAGCTATGACCGCAGCACATAGCTCTAATCGAGGTAATGTTTGTTGTTTCACAATGGCTACTCTTGATTTTGCACATAGCAGTCGAACAATTATTGTTCCATTTTTAAGTTTTGCGTGAATGTATACAACTGCACCATAGGCCTTTTCAGATGCATCTACGAATATATGAAGCTGTGTTTTTACTGGAATGCCACCATAGAATATATGTCTCGCAATTTTGAACTCATCTAGTGTTTTCAAATCATTTCGGAAACTCTCCCAGGTCATTTGAAGATTATGAGGTAATGGTTCATCCCAATCTAACGAATGCTGCCACAATTGTTGGATGAAGATTTTTGCCTTGACAACAACAGGAGCAAGGAGACCCAGAGGATCAAATAATTTTGCAAGTTCTGATGTAACTGTCCGTTTTGAGATTACGTGAAGTTCATTGAGTTTTACTTTGATGCAAAACTGATCATCTTGGGGCACCCAATGTAAACCCAAAGTTTTTATTGTTTTATTACTGTTGCCATCAAGATCTAAATCAACTACTCTGTCACTGTGGGGTATATTTTTCAGCAGCCTTTCATTATTTGAGCACCATTTTTTCAGGATGAAGCCATGTTCTTGAAGTATCATTTGTAGTTGCCATTGAGTCTCAATCGCCAAATTTAGACTATCTGAGCCACCGAGACCATCATCCACATAAAAGTAGTCTCTTAGCATCTGAGAGCCGAGTGGGTATCGTGCTGTATTTTCTTCTGCAATGCGTTGTAAGCACCTTGTGGCCAAGTATGGAGCTGCTCTAGTGCCGTAGGTGACGGTGTTCAACCTGTAATAATTAATTGGTGATGAAGGATCCTCTCTCCAAATGATCAACTGATACTGATGGTCGGCTGGGTTGATTAGTATTTGACGATACATTTTCTCGATGTCAGTTGTAAATACGAATTTAGGCATGCGAAATCTAAGTAGAATCGAAAATAAATCACTTTGTACAGTAGGGCCAGTATACATTAAGTCATTTAACGAGTATCCTGTTGACGTTTTAGCGGACGCGTCGAACACTACTCTAAGTTTTGTTGATGTACTCTCGGGTTTTAGCACGCAATGATGTGGAATAAAATATCTTGGATTAGGTATATTGTGTATATTAACCTTTTCCATGTGACCCAATTCCTCATATTCTCTCATAAACTTAATGTACTCACGTCTCATATTTTCGTTCTTATGGAGCCGATTTTCCAAACTAATGAATCTATTGTAAGCCAATTGGTGTGAGTGGCCTAGTGCAGTTGGATTCTCTTTAAATGGTAAGTTGACGATGAAGCGCCCATCAGAACGATTCCTTATAATATGTTGGTTGAAATGATTTTCACACAATTTTTCTGCTGGAGACAATATTTTCGCGTTCGTTTCTACTTCATCGAGTTTCCATAGTTGTTCTATTGATTCTTCTAATGACCTTTCATTACCAAATACTGCGCACGTCAATGCCGAGGATGAGCAAGATGGGGTGTGCTCTTTGATTGATCCACCTACAACCCACCCAAGTGACGTATTTTGAAGTATTGGAAGACTGTCGCTTAACTTTATCGTGCCAGGTTGTATCAGGCTGAAGTAGAACTCGGCGCCAAGAAGAATATAAATTTTCTCTGGCATGTTAAACTTGGGGTCCGCCAGATGAATGCCCTTTGGAATTTTCCAATATGAAACATCGATAATGTGACTCGGTTGCGCTGGAATGATGCTGGGTAACACGAAGGCTTCCAAGTTTGTTGAGACGTTATGATCTTTGGATAACATTTGCACATTAATGCGTTTATGAGCTTTTTTCTGGATTCTTCCAACTCCATCAATACATAATGGGGCTTCTGTAGTTGAAAGGGATAATTTTTTGATAAGTCGTTCACTCACAATGTTGACTTGTGATCCTGAGTCTAGTATGGCTCTAAATTCACTTGAATTGCCATTTGCGGCCTTGATGATGACTCTTGCCGTAGCTAAGATGACGTAGCTCTGGTTCCTAGATTCAGATGCAGTCGAGGCTGAAGAGACTGCAACTGCGTTGCTTTTAGTCTCTTGTTGTTTTTGGTCAGTTAACTGAAGGGGTGAACTTGAGATACCTATATGCTGTGATTTTGGTGGCAAGTGTAATAACGTGTTGTGTTTATTATTACATTTCTTGCAATTACCATGAGGTAATGATTGAATGATTGGCCTTGAAACAGTTCACACATAATCCGTGTTGTTGTACCCATTTTAGTCGGTCATGTTCTGTCATTGCAATGAATTGCTTACAATGGTGAATGCGATGGTTACTGTTGTTGCACAGCTTACATTTGGTGCTACATTCTCCTGATGCTACAGCAGTTGTAGCCTTGCTTGTAGTTTGATGATTGGTTGATTTTTCTTTGTGCCCAATCGATTCCATTGATTCGAATTGCCTCTCTAGAAACGACAATAATTCACTAATTGTAGGCACTTCTTTTGGCCTTTGTAGTGATTGCATGAATCGAACGTAAATGGTTTGTTCGAGTTTTTTCAGCAATAATTGAATGAGTATGGCATCCCATGACGATGTGTCGATGTTTAAATTGTTCAATGCCAGCAAGCATTCCTTTGTGGTATCATGAAGAGCCCTTATTGATGCAGGAGATAATGTTCCCTTGGGCTGATTCAGAATTTTTTCAATCAATGTAGCTACCAATACTCTTTTGTTGTTGTACCGTTCATAAAGTAGCAACCACGCTGTGGTGTAGTTTTCTTCTGATAAAGCTAAGTGACTTATCAGTTTGCCAGCCTCCCCTGACAAATTGGTTTTGAGATACCACATTTTCTGTACGCTTGGAAGCGGTTGCTTGTGTACCATTTCTTGAAATAGTTCAGAAAATTGGATCCACTTCAAATAGTCTCCATTGAAGTGGGGAATAATAATTTTTGGAAGCGGTAGTGAACTGTGTGATGATAGCTCTGCTCGTAATTGTGTTGAACATGCTACGCTACGTTCGCTAACACCGCTCTCCTTTTGTTTATTTGTGTTTACTGCGAGTTGTATTAATGTATGTTGCACTAAGTCTTCCAAATCATTATATTCATCTTGATTTAATCCTAATGTTGAAGGATCTTCGGTCTGTTGCCATACCTCGTCATACAAGGTTTGGACTTGATTCCATAGATTTTTTATTGTGTCTGCCTTGATTGTATAAAACTCTGGCGGTTGATCTTCCTCTAATGGTGTCAACGTTTGTAATAGCCGTGTTAAGGCAATCATACGGGCAGTCACTCGTCTGGCTAGTCCTTGAACTGGTGTATTCTGGTTGCTCAATAAAGTTTCTGAAGTTCTTAATGCTGGCAATGGCTTTGTGCCCTCAGTTAGTTTCTTAATTTGAACGTCGATATTTTCCATAGCAGTGCTATACCTTTGTCCAAGAGACCCGTGCAAATTTCTCACAATATACGAATCATTGTCAGGAAGTGTTTGATCTCTACGAATGGTATTCTCTGTTTTCTCAAAGTCTTTCCAAAGTTTCGCTAACTCATCGGACTTGACTTTGTAAAATTCTAGATTTCTTCGCTCCTGTGGGGCCTTCTTGATGTTAGCAATAATCTTGTCTATTTCAGTTGCCTTTTCCTCCTGCTGGATCATGAGAGCTTGTAGACTCGCCATATTCGCCTTGTTGTGGGACCAGAGGATGACTTGATTTAACTTTTGCTGTAGTTGAATAAATGGTGTTCACTGATTGGAGAATCTAAGCACTATCAACTGCTTAGTGGTGTCCTAGTGATAATATGTAGTTATTGATTGAATTTTGATCCTGTTATAGATCACGTCGGGGTCACCAAAATGTTTGTGAATGGGCTAGTGTTGATTAGTTCAAACACATAAATCTGAACTAGCACTAAATTCCCAAATAGTTATTCCTTACAAGCACTTGTAACTTGAAGGAAGCCGTTCAGTAATAAAACACTCTTGATATGCTTATTGAAAACGACTTAAAATTATGATTTATTTTGACTTTCTTTTATATAAAATTAAAATTAATAAAAGTGCTTAGCTTATAGATAATAACATATGCAATATTAATATTGTTTGAGTAGACACAATAACATGACCTAATTTATAAATGAGGTAAATGCACCTTGTATTTAAATAATTAAATAATAAGCAAATTTCCTTAGCAATGGTTAATGAACCTTATGATGTGTAAGCAATTAATTAAATGTTAATAACTTATAATTGTGTATGATTGTATGTTTGTTAATAACAGAAAAATTCGTTGTGTATGTATGTATGTATGATTGTAAACTATGTTGTCTTTTTATTTATTTTATTTATGAAAGTAAATGTATGTATGTATGTTCTTTAACATGTAATGTTAACGAATCACTAGTTGGCATTGGACAAAGCGAAGTTGATCGCTGACGAAAAAGTGGCTTTGCCGTTAGAAAAAGTCAAGCTTATGTTATATTTTTATAGTATTTTAGGTTTTTTCTTGCAGCTTTTCAATTCTTATATCTAGTATTGAGCAAAAAATTTCACAAGTTGATTAAAAAATGAATATGTTAAAAAAATTATATATTTTTTCTGACAAAATATGCTCTGAAAGCTCTAACAAAATATTTGTTTTTTGATCGACTAAAATATTATATCTAAAAAACACGCAAAGTAGTGCAAAATAATTTTTTTGCAGACCCATAAATTAGCAAGCATATTTAAACCATATTATGAAAGGCGCATCATTTATTTTTACAATATTGTGCGAATTAACTTGTTTTTTCCCTCTACTGAAAAGTTATCATTTTTGAGTTGACGTATTTTGAATATAGGCTATCGATATATGCCACCTGAACACACAGAACAAACAATACGTTTTTGATAACCATTTTATTTCATAAAAGTCTGTTACAAACAGCAAATATATACATTAAAAGAAATTCAATATTTGTTATACTATACAGCAATTAAAGAGAAATATACAAAAAATTACATAATAAGAAGCAACATAAATTTCTTAAACTAATAAAACCATTGGAAATTAAATTTTTATTACTATTGCTTAAAAGAGGTTTAAAATTATTATTTCCGTTTTTCTATATACCTTCTTTAAATAATAAAATTGCAGCAACTGTATTAGAAGATAATTTATTATATATTATTTTATTTATTTATATATATATTATATTATATATATATATATATATATATATATATATCTATATATATAAAAATGGTGTAAAAAATGTATAGTAATTCATAAAATTAGAACGGCTGGGCCGATTTCTGTAAAATTATTTGTCAGTTGCTCGTATTTTCGAGGAAGAGGTTTTTACGTAAGAAAATTTTGCAAATGCCTCCGGAAAAGTCGGAAAAATCTAAAATCATGTTTTTGTATGAAATTTTGTTTAAAATTATTCCTAAATGGCTTTCCAAATCAAAAAATAGAAAGTTATTAGTGCAAATCATGGAAAATTGCGGAAAATGTGAAATGCGGAAAATGTGAAATGCCGAAAATTGGCAAATCTCTCCGCAAAAGTCGGAAAATTTGAAAAATCGAAAATTGATTTTTTTCTACGAAATTTTGTGTGAAATTATTCCTTTATGGGTTTCCAAATGAAAAATAAAAAATTCTTGGTGTAAGACATGGAATATTGCGGAAAAATTAAAAAAAAAGGTAATTTTTTATTTCCCTAAGTTTTTTATTTATCGGGCCTCTTTTTATCACAATATTTGATGATAATTGTGGAAATCATTGTGATAAAAAACGTTTTGAGCTCGATTATATGCCGAGTAGAAGAACGTGCACGATTCGCTGATGAAGGTTGTTGACGATGGAACGAGCGGCATTTACTTTCTCGATGCTCCCGGTGAGACAGGGAATACATTCGTCATTTCGTCCATTGTGGCAACAATTCGGCCAAGATCACAAATTGCGTTGGCTGTTGCATCTTCTGGAATTGCTGCTATATTATTGGAAGGTGGTCGAACTGGGAACCTTGACAAACCAACGTGCCCAATAACCAAGAATTCGGCGACAGGCAAATTGATGCGCGAATGCAAAATTATAATTTGGGATGAAAGCACGATGGCTCATAAACGAGCTTTGGAGGCAGTTGACCAAACAATGAAGGATTTACGAGGTGATTTAAGACGATTTGGTGGGGCTTTGATATTGCTCTCCGGAGATTTTCTTCAAACACTTCCCGTCATCTCCAAATCTTCTGCTGCGGATAAACTTAACGCGTGCATGTCCAGAAGTTGCAATTGACCACAAGCATGAGAGTCGCGTTGCAGAACGACCCATTGCCTGCTGAATTCTCGAATCAACTGCTGGAGCTTGGCAACGGCAAAACTCCTGTTGATGTTTGACTGGATTGATATTGTTCCTTGAAAATTTTTGTGAATTCACATCATCTAAGGAGGAACTAATCAGCAAAGTGTTATCCGGCATTGCACAAAATTACAAAAATCTCGATTGGATTGGTAGACGGGCAATACTAGCAGCAAAAAATAAAGACGTCGATAGATTAAACCTAATTATTCAAAGTCAAATCACAGGACAACTGCATACGTACAAATCTGTTGACTACGTGACCTACGAAAATGAAGCGACCAACTACCCTATGTAATTTTCGAACTCGTTTGATGTACCAGGAAATCCGCTGCATAATTTACAGCTGAAGGTGGGATCGATCATAATCATGTTGTGAAATCTCAATCCACCAAAATTGTGCAACGGTACGCGGTTGTCCGTCAAAAAGCTAATGAACAATCTGATTCAGGCGACAATCATCAAGGGCAAATTCACAAGAGAGGAAGTCCTTATCCCACGAATTCCCATTATTCCAACTGACCTTCCATTCCAATTCAAGCGGATTCTGTTCCCCGTTCGATTGGCATTTGGGATGACAATCAATAAATCTCAAGGCTAACCACTAGAAGTCTGTGGGATTAGTCTCGAATTTCCCTTTTTTGGCTTTTTTTTCCCTTTTTGTCTGGTGCCGTGAAAGCCTACTTATTTTAGACAGTAGCATAACCAGCTAGCACCATCCGATACCGCTGTAAAGTAATGCGCGAAAACTTTTTTTAAATCCATTAATAAATGTGCTTTTTTTTGGTTAAATGCTACCTGTTATTAGTATTAAATACACTTACATGATAAAATATATCGTATAATTACGAAAAGTGTACATAGACTTACGCCCAGTTTTTGACTGGCTAATTAAACTGTAATTATTTTTAAGTTCTAATTAAATACGAAATTGTGTTCTTGAGTGCATATTTAAATAATAATTAAATACGCAAACTTGTGTAATTAAATACTACTTAAGTTTTATGCACGTACCATGTGTTTTTATGCCTGAGTGAGTTTATTGAAAACATACACATCAACATCATGTGGTCGGGTTGAAAACATCATGTGGTCGTATTAAGAAGAATTTCGTTTCAATTTCATAAATATATAACATATATAATACAAAGTTTAATATTATGGAATAAAGTAATAGAAAAATGCATTCTGTTGTTCATTTGGTTTCATAAAATGAGTTTTTATGCAGTTTTCTGACCCCTACGCTACGAAACAACTTTATACTTCCTTAGTTCGTCCTATTCTTCAATATGGATACATTGTATGGGATCCTTACTGCTCCATTCATATAAATAGCATTGAATCGGTGCAAAAGCAATTTTTAATTTTCTGCTTACGAGGGCTCAGATGGAATTCATATGTTCTACCGCCGTATGTTTATAGACTTGCACTTATTAAGCTGTCAAGCTTAAAAAGCCGTCTTTTAATGCTGACCCAGCTAAAAAAATATGTATGGAGCATATATGATATCCCATATATGGTTCGGATCCGAAAAATGAGGGTATGTGGCCATACACATATGATAATATATATTCATACATGTACATACATACATATGTGTAATTTCGTTTTCATAAAATTACTTATTTTAAGATTTTAAACATCGAAGTTGTATTTGATGAAACATTTGTTTGGATATCTAATTAAGAACGAACTAAAGGTCATTTTATTAATAATTTTGAGAGGAAAGGTGCATCGATTATTAAAAAAAAAACAAAACTCATTTTCGTACACAAAATTTAGTTTAATAAGAATTTAGATTAAAAACTAATGCAATTAATCATTAAAAAATATCCGTTTTTAAACCAACACTAGTTTTCAATAAAATTTTTTGCAGTAATATGAACTTTGTTTCTTAAAAATATCTAGATTATTTTTTATAAAATTAATGGTTGAAGTATCCTTTTGATTATTTCACTTATTTAATAGGGCCGCAATGTAAGAAATCGTACAAGAGTTGGATTTATTTTTTAAACGCTGAGGCTGTACGAATATCAACTTTGCAAACCGTTTGTATTTTCAAATAGATTTGCAATTCACCAGTGATAAAAAAACAGAGGCGGTATTCGATGTTTGATGCAAATGTTCTTACGTTAGTGCAAATGCAAAATATCGTAGCTTTTCTTTAGAATCCAACAACAAAATACACACACAATTCAAAGAAAAGCTACGATATTTTGTATTTGCACTAACGCAAAACATTTGCATCAAACATGGAATACCGCCAGAGAAAAAGTTCGAGTTAATAAAATGCAAGCTTTTTTAATTACAATCTAATGTGAGATATCCTGTATGCATATATTTTTATATGGCTGCATATATTACATCTTATTTCTATATATATGAAGAGCTTCATAATTGAATTTCCATATATGACCTCATACATTATAATACATTTCATATCTTAGTCCATATACCAATTCATATATAATACTTTTGCCATGTATAATCCTCCATATATCCATACATGAACGCGTACATATTCATATATATTTATATACATTCATATATTAAAAATATATGAACCATACATAATTTTTTTTAGCTGGGAGTGTCTCTTTTCTACTTGGATTAATTCGTGGTGAAGTTGATTCTGCATTCCTGCTTGGTAAAATTACCTTTTGTGCTCCAATTAGGCCAACTCGTTACTTTCAGCTAATTCGTTTGAATTACTACAGATCTGTTTATGCTAACAATGACTCCTTTCGTTGCATTTGTGAACATTTTAATAAATTGTATCATATTATAGATATTTCTGAGAGCCATGTTATTATAAAAAGAAAAGTTATTTTGTACTTAAATAGATAATATTATTCAACCGGTATTATATCTTTAGTCTGTAAGGATTTATAACACAGGTCAACAAAATCAAATTTATTATGTAAAGTCAAAGGTTTGATAGTTAATTTGTATACATTTATTATCAATCGCTATAAACAAGTTTTTTTGAATTGACTCTGTATCTCGAGATTTTCCGTTATAACGAAAAAAGAGGATGCTGCATCACATAGTTTGCATTTAATCGAGAACCAGTTCTTCGATTAAATAACAAAATACACAGAGTGCTACAAAAGAAATTGACTTTTAAATAAAGTCGGTATTAATTTTTAACAGTCTTATAGTTTCGGAGATATTCAGAAAGTTTTATACAAAAAAATAAATTTTTTCCAAAAAAATTTGGAGAATCGTTTTTTAAAAGACTCATTAAAATTTTAAACTGCAAAAAAATTTTATATTTTATTATTAATTGTGACACTTTATATCTTATTAATAAAATTAACAAAATTTATTGAAAATCATTCCATCAATTAATTCAAAATTTATTCACAATTAAGTGGTAAAATATATACTCGTATTACAGCTTTTTTTAATTTTTATTTATTTTAAATTCATTTATAATAAAACTTTTAAAAAAAAAATTAAACCGACTTCAAAAATAAGCACTAAAAAGCTACAAATAATATAGATCTAGTTAAATAAAAGATTTTTATATATGTTACCTACAGTGCCGTTTGAAGTTGATGCCAGCAACATTGGTAACTAAGCACATATGTACATATGTACATAAAAATTACTTGCAGTTTTTTACCGGTCATGTTCCTATGTGCTTAGTACAGTATTTTTCGGTTAATTGACCCTACGGTTAATTGGTTTCCACGCTTAATTGAACCACATGATCGGGCAAAAAAATATTGCATACGAAAACACATGTAAATTTCCTCGGATAATTGAACCCGGTTTATTGATTTTCCCGCTTAATTGGTTCAAACTTCATGTCATCAAAAATAAATTTCCTCCTACTTTTACCCGGTTAATTGCACATACATATTTGACATCGTTTGTGAAAAACACTGGGTGGCATCTCTACTAATTGAAATAATAATAAATACCTGTATATACACATACATATATTTACATTTTTTTCTGTTACTTGCATTTTTTTCGTTTAAGGTAAAAAAAAATATTTTGAAAAAGTTAAAGTGCACATATGCGATTTCTTTTAATTCATTAGTAGTTCCAATTATGCGTGATTTCGTAATTGAACAAACTGTTCAATTAAACGAGATTCTTGTAATTGAACGAATTGTTCAATTAAGCGGGTATCGGCTAATTGGTTCCCCGGTTAATTGAACAAAAAGTTGTGCAAATTTTGATGTGCAATTAACCGAAAAATACTGTACCAGTATTACTGGCACCAACTTCAAACGGCACTGTAGGTAACATATATAAAAATCTTTTATTTAACTAGATCTATATTATTTGTAGCTTTTTAGTGCTTATTTTTGAAGTCGGTTTAATTTTTTTTTTAAAAGTTTTATTTGTAGCTTTTTAGTGCTTATTTAGAAATATGGTCCAGTTTTGTAAAAATCAATTAAGTAAAAACACGTGAAATATAGTAATAAATTTAATGGGGTGTGGCTACGCCTACTTTTTTAAAATAAGATTGTGTATTTTTAAGAGTTTAAGGTGTGTTCCAAGTTTTGTACAGATCGATAAGTAAAATCACGTGAAATTAAGTATTAAATTTTATGGGGCGTGGCTACGCCCCTTTTTTTAAAACAAGATTGTGTATTTTTAAGAGTTCAAGGTTTGTGCCAAGTTTCGTCAATATTATTTAAATACAAGCACATGAAATATTATACTAAAATTTAATAGGCGTGCCCCGCCCACTTTTTTGAACGCAATTTTGTGCATTGATTATAGCTTAGGGTGTGTGCCAAGTTTCGTAAAAATCGGTGAAATAGAACCCTGTGAAATATATAAAATTTTAATGGGTGTAACCCCGCCCATTTTTTTTAAAGAAAATTGTGTCTATTTTAGAGTTCAAGGTGTGTGCTAAGTTTCGTAAAAATCGGTTAAGTAGAAACACGTGTAATGTTATAATACATTTTAATGGGCGTAGCCCCGCCCATTTTTTCAACTTAAAAATTTTTTAATTACAAGAACCAAAGATGTTTGCTAGGTTTCGCAGCAATCAAATAAGTAGAAGATCATTAAATCAAATTTAAAAAATTGTGGGCGTGACCCCGCCCACTTTTTTTAAATGGGACCAATGGGAAGCTATACCCTATCAGACAACAAAAAAATTTTTACAATCGGTCTAAAATGCACCGAGTTATGGACCTACACACCTAAAAAAAAAAAAAAATAGAGACGAATTGTTAACCTCCTTCTTTTTTTGAAGTCGGTTAAAAATTAAAAAAAACTGTAATACGAGTATATATGCTACGAATGCAGGATACGCTGCTTTAAGCATTAGTTAACAAGCCATGAACACGCTAAAACTATGTTTCTGGAACGCACACGGCATTCGCCAACATAAAAATTAACTTGAGCACTTCCTCATGGAAAAAATATATTGATATAATGTTGGTCTCTGAGACTCATTTGACCTCAAGAAGCTGCTTTAAAATAAATGGCAACACTATATGATTCAAAGGCCCGAGAGGGAGAGCATGCGGTGGATGAGCAATTCTAGTTAAGTCAAGACTCAAGCACTATATCCTTGACAACGTTATTGAGTAATATATGCAAGCACCGAATATTTTCGTAGAAAATTTCTGTGTGAATTTTGTGATATCATCAATTTACTCACCTCCCAGATTTTAAGTTACGGAAGATCAGTATGAGAAGTTCTACAAATCGCTTGGATACAATTTCAAAAATTGGCTTATATGTTATTTCGAGTGGATATCCCACTTACTGGCCTACTGACGTACGAAAAATTCCAGATGTTATAGATTTTGGCGTCATGGAAAATATCCATAAGCACGAAATCCACATGGAGGGCTCTCTAGATCTATCCTCCAATCACTCTTTCACAATGGTTACAACTTTCAAACCACTAAGCAGTGATTTAACTAACTCATATGTGAAAATGATTAATGGGGTCAACTGGCTAGGATTCAAAAAATATCTTAGTAGTAAGTGCGTAGAAAACTTCAGCTAAGATCATCTGATGATATTGAATTTAACATTGCCAATCTTAACGAAAATGTTAAACAGGCTGCTGATCATGACACTACCTCCTATCCGCAGACTGGCTTTAATAGAATTTATTCTACGGAAATTGAACGTCTTGTATGTGAAATAAGGAGAGCTAGAACAGAATGGCAACAACACATAAATAAAATCAGACTTAAAAAATGTACTAAACGACTCAAAGACCTATCAACATATAATTACTCTTTATGGCGCGCTACTAGAAATCTTAAAAACCCAGTTGAGCTTAAATCACCACTGCGCACTTCGAGCGGAGGCTGGGCAAGTAGCGATAGCGAGAAAGGTAACTTATTTTCTTAGCATTTAAAATCTGTATTCACTCCCAGTTCATGTACAGGTGCTGCTGATTTACCGTGTAGTTTCCTTACCCCCTCGTCCCATAAGGTTTAAGATGTGTGAAGTACGAAAAATTATTGCTGAACTCAACCCGAAGAAAGCTCCAGGTATTGATGGAATTAGTAACAAGATGCTGATGAACTTGCCTTATATTGCAATAAGAAACCTGCTTTTTATTTTTAATGCCATTTTACGGATGCCAAGATCAAAATGGCAAACATCTTACCAAGGCTGAGTCATATAGGCCTATAAGCTTGCTTTTTGAAAAGTTGCTTATGATTAAAATGTCCAAAATTTTAGCTGATAACGGGTGCATCCCAGACCATCAATTTGGTTTTATAAGCCAGCATAGCACCATTGAATAAACGCATAGATTTGTTCAAGTTGTTAGAGGAGAATTTGCAGAATAGAAGTATTGTTCTGCTCTCTTTATTGATGTTTCTCAGGCATTTTGTAAAGTCTGCCAATAAATACACAAAAGCTTTTTGGAAGTTATATTATTTATAGGAAGCTCACTGTTGTGGAAGGAGACTTCATGAGTGTACCCGAATTTATATCTTCCGGTATGCCACAGGGTAGTATTCTGGGGCCAGTTTTGTATTTAATATATACTTGTGATATGCCTGTGAGCAATAATATCCACACTTCTACATTTGCCGATGATATAGCCTGTATGAGTATGCACGAAAACCCTGATGAGGCATACCGCAATCTCCAAGAACATACTACCCAGCTTGAAATGTGGTTGCACTTATGGAGAATTAAGATAAATGAACAAAAGTGTGTCCATATATTGTTTACCCTAGAAGAGATACTTGTTCCCCCATTCGAATCAACAATCAAAGTATTCCTTAACATTCTCAAACCTTGGTATAAACCTTGATTGAAGGCTTACATGGAAACATCAGGTTGACTCTAAGTTAACTCAAATGAGACTTAAATTGACTCAAATTTATAGGTTAATTGGCAGAAATTCAACACTCAGCCTAGACTGCAAACTTTTGATATACAAGTCGCTTTTGAAGCCAATATGGTGCTATGGAAGTCAGATATGGGGCACTGCTTTAGCTTCAAATGGTGAGAAAATCCAACGACGGCAAAATAAAATTTTACGGTTAATAACATCGGCGCCATGGTATATCAAAAATTCAAATATACATCGTGATTTAAATATGCCACTAGTGACTGAAGAAATCGCAAAATGCGCAGGCAAATATTTAACAAAACTAGAGTTTGAGTCCGCTTGCTCGTAATATCTTAAACTTTACTGGACACATCCGCTTAAAAAAGAGGGACACAAGGGCTCTAATACTCAGCACCCCAAATGATACTTCTTGAAAATAATTATTGTGCTTAATACGAAATTTATGTATTATTAATTACTATCACTAAGTTTATGTCCGATACTGGTCGGGCCTAATAATTATATTTAGATCTAAGATTTGAATACTTATTGTAAGTTCATATTTGACGATACAATAAATCAAAGTATACTTATATAAAGTAAAAAAAATTAGTCTTAGAGACCAACATTATCGGGTATGTTCTGCATAGAATTGTTGTTTGAAATAGGTATTTATAACAAAAAGTCTATGGCAATTCCACACCTTTTAATTTCACGTGGAATACAGAACATACCCTTATATCAATATATTTTTCCGTCAGGAAGTGCTCAAGTTCATTTTAATGTTGGCGAATGCCGTTTGCGTTCCAGAAACATATTTGTAACGTGTTCTAATGCTTGAAGCAGTGCATTCTGCATTTGCAGCATTTCTTCCTCATGCTTATCATATTTGTTGTTAAGTTGTTTGTAGTTTGCACCGGCTTATCAATAGTAGCTTCAAAGATATTGAAATTCCAACTTGAGTTTGCATATGTTAACTTATTTGGAGGCGAAACTTTTTGTGTGGGAATAGAATTTGTCTTAGCAGCATCGGCATACGATACACGTAAAGTAATTGGTTGACTCATTTGAGGACAAGTTGCGGAGTAAGTGTTTGATGATTGAGCTGGAGCTAATTTAGGTTTTTGTGCCATAGTCTGTTTAACGAAAGAATATACAGGACATCCTCTGTAGTAAGCGGTGTGATTACCTCCACAATTACTAAATTTTTTTCTGCTTGATCTTTTGATTTAGTACAACTAGCACTACCGTGCAATTCACCGCAGATAACACAAACTGTAGGTAAATTGCAGTACGTTTTTATATGGCCATATTCTTGGCAATTGTGGCACTGTACCGGACCTGAACGCTTATACTGAAAAAACTATTTTTCATAAATTCAATGAATGAAATTCATTGACGAAGATTCATTAATATTTTTCTAAAAATACGTTGTTTCAATGTAATCATACATTGTTTCAATGAAAATATTCATTAAAACTCAATGTGAACTTCGATGTACGTATGAACGGTACGTTCAAAGCATTCATTAAAGATAAATATGAAAAATTTTAATAAACCAGTTCCTTGACTCAACGTACCAGTGCATTGATATTTTTACATATGGGCAAATTCGGACAAACAATCGTACGCATTTTCGGATTAAAATATAAAAAATTTTTAGTCATTTTAGGGAGATACCTTTAACTTATACATTATGCTTAGTGGGATTTGAGTGTACTTTAGAATGCCGTAAAAAAATTTTTTTAACAAAAAAAAATTTATCACAAATTAATGTGACGCACGCTACAAAAAATGGAAGTAACTTCGAACGTTGTGGTATGTTTTCGTAATTTGTAGCAAATTTTGCATAATAAAGCACACAAAATGAAATGCCTAAAAGAAAGATGAATATAAGAGAATTCTAAAATAAGTTATTTTCAGGCAAAAATTTTTTTAGATTTTTCTCAAAAGCCATGAACCCTATGTGACGCACGCTACATTTTTTCCAGTAGTATATAGTAAATAAAAACTATTGTATTTATTTTAACGAAACAATTTATATTCTTTGTTAATAACACTATTTAATTCATATTTTATGTTTATAAGTTAATTTATTAATGTATATATGTTTATAAATAAATTTAAAAAAAATTATTATTATTAATTTTATTAATGTTGGGTGGTAGACTGCTTTTGGGACTTGCCCATATATATAGAAACTCATACTTAACAAAGTGTGTAAAAGCAAAATAAATGATGAGTACAAAAAAATATAATGAATGAGTATCTTGATTCAATGAACTTTTTCATTAACTCAATGTACTCATACATTGTTTTCCAATGGGATTTAACAAATAACAAAAATTTAAAAATCCCCGAGTATATCTAGAGAATATGATATCTGGACCGATTTTCTTGAAACATAGTTAAGAACCTTCTCGATCAATTCACATTTCAAACAGAAAAAACTACACACAGATACACTCACACCACACACTTATAACACCCTTTTTTTTTTTTTTGGTCGGGGGTTAAAAATTATGTGCTTTGATTGTAAAGAAAAATTCAAGAATATATATTTATTAGCTCGTCATTTTAAGCAAAAACATAATTTCTCTAAATATCGATGTTACGCTGGTGATTGCTCATTAGTTTTTTCAAAATTTTCTCGGTATAAAAGACACATAACACGAGCACACGGTGCATCAAAGTTTGAAAATTCTGATTATAGCGAAAACTATAAAGAAGACGACGAGCAAATTGTATCAAATAATTATGAAAATATTAAGTATTGATAAGTCCACGAAAAGTTTACAAACCAATATGGGGGACAGAGAAACAAGCCGATCGGCTCACATCCGGCTCAAGAGCTGCCGCCGACTTTCAATGTAACTTCAAGCCGCCGCCGACGCTTGTGGCTAGTCTCGGCTCAAAAGGGCAGCCGGCTTATTGTTTTTGTAGTGGCAAATTTTTGCAAAATCTTGCGAATTACAAATTTTTTTTATACAAATATGTTTAAAAGTCTTATCAAAATCAGAACCAGTGGCTGTCAATGTCAGCCGGCTTATGGGCCGCCGCTGCTGACTTTTTTAAGCGTATTGTTTCTCTGGTGGGTGACATAAGTAACCCAGCAGAAATAAATAAGGAATTTGAAACAGAAATAGAACTCCAAGCAGTAAAAGAGAATTCCCTAAAATTCACTCTTAGCTTGCACTCCAATTAAAATTTTTCCAGGAAAGACATATAAAGCAATGTGAGTCCGATCAGAGGGTTGTGATCACAGGAGATGTGTAAACATCTAGTAATAATTTTTTTTTTTTAAATTAATCAATTAAAAGTATCAAAACTTTCAATATTGTAAATACATAGGAATTTGCTAGTTTTTGTTTGTTTTATTTAACTTATTTGGTTAGTACATGGGCACACTGCTGTATATACACTCTAAAACACTTTTGTTGAATATTAGGTCGATAATCAGTGATGCCAACTTAGCCCTTTTCGGGCTAGATTTAGCCCGTTTTCAGTCACTTAAAACGCGAAAAAAAATTTTTGGCCCGAAACTATAAAACGCGTTTATCTAGCACTTTTTACAATTATCTTTCAGCCCGTTTAGCCCCTTTTAACTTTTTGCTCGATATGTCTACATTTAAATTTTTACGAACTTTTTTCTTCCTTCAATCTAGCAATATCGACTAACGAAATAAGTGACAGCATTGTTTTACTTAGTTTCTTCTTTTATTTTGCTTTACTAATTTAAAAAAAGAAACAATATGGAAAAATGTTCTATTTCTTCAACATTTTTTGTGCTTTCAAAGATTTTCAGTATAGCCTAAAATCAGATTTTTATTTAATAAATTTAAAATTTACTTATGTATGTACGTAGCCATATGTATGTATACTACTACTGTATGTATGTATAGTACTACTGTAAATATACATACATACATATACACTATTTAATCTACGTACCCTTTAGTCAGCCTAGAACCATATGTCTCTATGTCAGCACTGTTTTCTCTAGCGACAATTACACTAGTTGAAATGTCGACAATTTTCCTTTTATGCGCGACTAGAGATACGTTAGAGACAACAGTTATAGTGTATTTCTGGTGACATTGTCAATGAACGCGTCAATAGGCTGTTTTCCTTTTTTCTTATGCTATGCAATAATATTAAAAACTTACGTACATATGTAGGTATGTATGTATTTAAGTTTGTTGCCCCCACCCTTATAAAATTGTAGACGAGGGTCACTAAAATATACTAGTGAATCTTTAGTTCAAATATCTCCATATGGTCGTAAAAGAATAGTGCTAAAGTATACTGATAGACTTTCAATGACAACTCTATGTTAAATGTCAATAGGAGATTACATTGGCTGGGGTACACCTAGTCAGTAGTATTATTGACAATGTCACTAGTTTTTTTTTTTCATATACATTTTTATTTATTGTATCTTCAAAAATGAACTAACAATAAGTAATCAAATCTTAAATCTAAATATAATTATTAGGCCCGACCAATATCGGACATAAGCTTAGTGATAGTTATAAATAATACATAAGTAGTGATAATCAAAAAGAAGTATTTTTAAGCAGTCCCATCTGGAGTGTTGGGTATAAGAGCCCTTGTGTCCCTTTTTTTTAAGCGGATGTGTCCAGTAAAGCTCAAAATATTACGGGCAAGCGGATTAGGATGTGACACGAGTTTAGTTAAATATTTGCCTGCGTATTTTGCAATTTCTTCACTCACTAGTGGCATATTTAAATCACGATGAATATTTGAATTTTTAACGTACCATGGAGCAGATGTTATCAAACGTAAAATTTTGTTTTGCCTTCGTTGGATTCTCTCGACATTTGAAGCTGAAGCAGTGCCCCACAGCTGAATTCCATAGCACCATATTGGCTTCAAAAGCGACTTGTATATCAAAAGTTTGCAGTCTAGGCTGAGTGTTGAATTTCTGCCAATTAACCAATATATTTGAGTTAATTTAAGTTTCATTTGGGTTAACTTAGAGTCAATATGATATTTCCATGTAAGCCTTCGATCAAGGTGTATTCCAAGGTATTTCACTTGAGAATGTTGAGGAATATTTTGATTGTTGATTCGAATGGGGGAACAGGTATCTTTTCTTAGGGTAAACGTTATATGAACACACTTTTGTTCATTTACTTTTATTCTCCATAAATTCAACCATATTTCAAGCTTGGTAATGTGTGCTTGGAGATTGCGGGATGCCTCATCAGGGTTTTTGTGAATACTCAAACAGGCTGTATCATCGGCAAATGTAGAAGTGTGTATGTTATTGCTCACAGGCATATCACAAGTATATATTAGATACAAGACTGGCCCCAGAATACTACCCTGTGGCACACCAGAAGATATAGACTCGGGTACACTCATGAAGTCTCCTTCCACAACGGTAAACTTCCTATCAACAATATAACTTTCCAAAAGCTTTTGTATGTTTATTGGTAGGTATGTCTTCAATTTTAAAACTAGGCCTTCGTGCCATACTTTATCAAATGCCTGAGAAACATCAATAAAAAGGGCAGAACAATATTTTTTTTCTTCAAATGTCCTCCTTACAACTTGAACCAATCTATGCGTTTGCTCAATAGTGCTATGCTGACTTCTAAAGCCAAATTGATGGTCCGGGATGCACCCACTATCAGCTAAAATTGTGGACAATTTAGTCATGAGCAGCTTTTCGAAAAGCTTTGAAATTGTTGATAGTAAGCTTATAGGCCTATATGACTCAGCCTTGGTAAGATCTTTGCCTGGCTTTGGAATCATTTTAATCTTGGCAAGTTTCCAGTTATGTGGAAAATACTGCATTCGTAAAATTGCATTAAAAATAAATAGCAAGATTCTTATTGCAATAATCAGCATCTTGTTACTAATGCCATCAATACCTGGAGCTTTCTTCGGGTCGAGTTCAGCAACTATTTTTTGTAGTTCACGCATCTTAAACCTTAAGGGACGAGGGGGTAGACATACTACACTCGGTAATCCGGCAGCACCCGTACATGAATTGGGAGTGAATACAGATTTTAAATGCTCAGAAAATAAGTTACCTTTCTCACTATCGCTTCTTGCCCAGCCTCCGGTCGAAGTACGCAGTGCTGATTTGAGATCAACGGGTCTTTTAAGATTTCTAGTAGCGCGCCATAAAGAGTAATTAGATGTTGACGTTACATCCAGACCTTCTAAATACTTTTCCAGTAATGCAGTCTTTTCCGACGATAGCAGCTCTTTGAGTCGTTTAGTACATTCTTTAAGTCTGATTTTATTTAGGGGTGATCGGTGTTGTTGCCATTCTCTTCTAGCTCTCCTTTTTTCACATACAAGACGTTCAATTTCCGTAGAATAAATTCTATTAAAGCCAGTCTGCGGATAGGAAGTAGTGGCATGTTCAGCAGCCTGTTTAATGTATTCGTTAAGATTGGCAATATTAAATTCAATATCATCAGGTGATCTTAGCTGAATGTTTTCTACGCAGTGACTACTAATATATTTTTTGAATCCTAGCCAGTTGACCTTATTAATCTTTTTCGCATATGAGTTAGTTAAATCACTCCTTAGTGGGTTGAAAATTGTAACTATTGTGGGAGAGTGATCGGAGGACAGATCTACAGAGCCCTCTACGTGAATTAAGTCCCTATGGATATTTTTCGTGACGCCAAAATCTATAACATCTGGAATTTTTCTTACGTCAGTAGGCCAGTAAGTAGGCTCCCCACTCGAAATGACATCTAAGCCCATTTTTGAAATTGTATTAAACAACGCTCTACCTCTAGGTGTAACAAGACGCGAGCCCCAGTACGTATGTTTTGCATTGTAGTCACCAGCTGCCACGAAACAAGATCCAAGCGATTTATAGAACTTCTCATACTGATCTTCGGTAACTGAAAATCTGGGAGGTGAGTAAATTGATGATATCACGAAGTTCGCACAAAAATTTTCTACGAAAATATTCGTAGCTTGCATATATTCTTCACTAACGTTCTCAAGGATATAGTGCTTGAGTCTTGACTTAATTAGAATTGCTGATCCACCGCATGCTCTCCCTCTCGGGTCCTTTGAATCATATAGAGTGTAACCATTTATTTTAAAGCAGCTTCTCGAAGTCAAGTGAGTCTCAGAGACCATCATTAAATCAATATTTTTTTCCGTGAGGAAGTGCTCAAGTTCATTTTTATGTTGGCGAATGCCGTTTGCGTTCCAGAAACATAGTTTTAACGTGTTCATGGTTTGTTGACTAATGCTTGAAGCAGAGTATTCTGCATTCTCAGCATTTCTTGCATCATGCTAGTCATATTTGTTGTAAAGTTGTTTATAGTTAGCACCAGATTCTCAATAGTAGCTTCAAGACGACTAAAGTTAAAGCTAGAGTTTGCATTCGTTGAATTACTTGGCGGTGGAACATTTTGTGTGGGAATAGAACTAGTCTTAGCAGCATCGGCATACGATACACGTGAATTAACTAGTTGGCTAGTTTGAGGCAGAGTGGCGCTATAAGCATTTGCTGATTGAACTGGAGCTAATTTAGATTTTTGACCCATAGCCTGTTTAACGAAAGAATATACACGGCATCCTCTGTAATTAGCGGTGTGATTTTCTCCACAATTACTGCATTTTTTTTCAGCTTGTACTTTTGGCTTAGTACAGTTAGCAGTACCATGCAATTCACCGCAGATAACACAAACTGTAGGTAATTTGCAGTAGGTTTTTGTGTGGCCATATTCTTGGCAATTATGGCACTGTACGGGACCTGAACGCTTACGTGGCTCTTCAACTGTGATTTTTCGGTGTAAAAGGTATTTTAGACTATAAATTGGGTGCGTCTCATTTTTCTTTAACTGTATATCATTCGGCTCCAGTTCAACTCGAAATAGAGGCTGGGGAATCTTCTCTCTATTGATTATATTGGTAACAATTTTTACTTTAAATCCTTGTTCGATAAGTGCACATTTTACTTCTTCAGGCTCAACATATGAATCTATGCCCTTTAATACTATTTGTAGGCCTTTAGCACTCTTAAGTTGATATGTATAAAAATTTGTTTTATTTTTTTCAAACTCAATAACAATTTTTCGGAAATCTTTTTCATCATATATTTGGATTTTAGTTTCATCAATATTACCTCGTTTAATTGGAATGATGTGAAAAGTATTTTCACCAATGGTCGACAGTAGATTTTTTAGAAGCGCGTTTGAATTTTTTCTCTCAGATAAATAGGTGGTGGCTTAAAAGACTTTTGCGATGATGCAGCGGGCTTGTGGTTTTTGTCTTGCAATAATGAAAAACGATTTTGACGATTGATAGAAGATGTGCTGTGATCCCTAGACATCTTTGGGGCGGATCCAATTTTAGTAGAATTTGGGCTTCGCCCGCGTTTTAAAATGGTTATATATCTGTCCATTCCTACTTGTACCTTTGGTTTTGTACTACTGTTGTCTTCAGTAACAACTTGTTTAATTGTTGACCACGAGCCCGAAGCGGATGATATCGCTGAGTTAAATGTAGAAGTACTAGGCAATAATGTCAACGATTCACTAGTTGGCATTGGACAAAGCGAAGTTGATCGCTGACGAAACTGTGGTTTTGCCGTTAGTAAAAGTCTATTATCAGATTTTTGATTTTTATTAAGAGCTTCAGAACTCACAGCAAGTCTATTATCAGATTTTTTATTTTTATTGTTATCATTATGAGCATCAAAACTCACAGTAAAATAGGCATTTCTGCCGTTAGAACTCACTTCACTATTTTTTTCCTCTGGGGTACTCATAAAGAGCATTCCTCAAGGGTATTTTGTATGTTTTTTTGTTTACGTTTTTTTTTTATTTTTGTTATTTCTATATGTAAAAATATTATCAAAGCAAAAAAAATGCTTATTTATCAAAGTTAATATGTACTACGAATATTTTTTGTATGCTTTTTTTTTTGTTTAGTTTGTATATAAGAAAAATTCCGCTATTATGTCTGTTCACTATGAAGGTACAACGAGAACTGTATGTCACTAGTAAATCACTACAATTTTACTATTGACATCGAGCGAGGAAATATCGATATTGTAGACTAGAGCCCCTAAAACTTACTAGTGAATCTTTGGTGCCAATGTCTCCATGTGGTCCCAAAAGAACTACTTAGTCAGTATTGCTACCGTCTAGTGGTGGATTTTCAATGACAAGCTAATGTTAAATGTCAATAGATCATTACATTGCCTGGGGTACATCTGGTCAGTAGTACTACTGACAATGTCACTAGTAAATCACTAAAATTTCACTACTCGCATTTTCTGCAGGGTACATATGTCCCTTATTGAAATGTAGTATGAAATGTAAATTAAATATGTATGTACCTGATTGAAATGTTATATATCAAGCTATGTGTTCATCTCATGGTAGTTATTTATTTTCTAACAAATTACTTTATTTTGGATTTGATTTTCAACAGAAACATTTAAACCTAGCCCCTTTACGCCCTTTTTCCAAAAATTTTACTTTATGTTGCATTAAACGTATATTTTTTCAGTTTAGCCCTTTTAAGCCCTTTTTTCAAAAATTTTTACGCGTTTTGAGTCTAAAAAGTTGGCATCACTGTCGATAATAGTAGGCAACACTTTACAGACTACTTTCGACCTAATATTACACGACTTTATTTTAAACCATTTGTTGATTTTTGAGCACAATATGTTTAATTTTGAATAAAATATGTTTAATCATTTACGCCCTTTGCAATCAAATTGCAAATATTCACCAAACACCTGATAAGAATATACACAGAAAAAATTATTCGAAAAAAAATTTCAAACAAACGTGTGTTTTGAAATAAAATTTAGTTTCGGTAAATATTTTTACTGTTCCAGTAAATTATTTGTTTCAATTTTGTTTTATATAAAAAACTGTATCATTTAATTTCATTTGCTTGTGTTGGTGTTTTCTTGCTTGTTCATTGACTCAACGTGGACATGTGACGATGTTGTTGTTTTCTTTAAATGCTCGTGTTGTATACGTGTGAACTCGGACAAGAAGCCGAAAAACGTCGTGGCTTGTTTTTTTTACTCAACAAAGTTATTTTTCAAACAAATTATTACAAAATTTTGTATTTGAATTTACAAATTTCTTTGTAGGACCTAAATTGAAAAAATTAATATTTGATTCAGAGAATTTTGTGTTTGAAATGGAAAATTAGTTTTTTCTGTGTAAGAATGCAAATTATTTAAAAAAACACGGTTTTATTAGAGTGACTCCGTGAAATGCACTACATAATTATAATTCTTAAATACTTTCCCGCATTTTGAATACGTATAAATGTAAATGATAGATTCTTTTTATTTTGCAGATATACATTTCTGCAGTTCCACAATATTCACTTTTCACTTTTTATATAAAAAACATACAAGGATTATTTATTTACATATAAACTGCTTTAAACATTAGCAGCCGTATTCATAAAAAAAGTAGATTGAGGTTTAAAAAGCTTATTAGTTAAGGCTAAATAAGGTTTTTTAAATATTGGTATTCATAATCAGTATTTTAACTAAAAATCAATTAACTTGATTTTCTATAAATATCGTGGCAACCCTGCATTCTTTATTTGTCACTTGCATCTTAGTTCTGCACAACAACGATTATTAATTCACAAAGTACTCGTGTTTATATTTATTTGTTTGTCCGTTTTCAGAGAAATATAGTTTTTATAAAATAAAAAATGTGTTACAACTTGTTTTTAATAAAAAATAAAAACAGTTCACAACGAATCTTACTGAAAGTGCTTTTTATATTAATTTTTTTATTGCAAATTAAGAAGCACTAGAATAACGAGTTTTATTGTATTTGTTTTGAGTGTTTATACATCACTAGTTAATTTTCTATAATTATTATTATAGAAAATAATGACTGGGAATGGAAAGTGAATCGCTATTTTTCTTTTAAATATTCGTTTGGAGCCCATTTAGTATTTCGGCAATAGTTTCTATAAAATAATTAAATTGTTTTTCTAAACAACACTGACATATACATATGTATGTAAGCACATACATACATACATACAAGCAAAGCAAAATTACAACAACAACATCTTAAAATTGGTTTAAACAATTTTAAAAGTTGCTGATTTACGCAAGGTTTAAAAAACGTTTTTTAAGCTAAAAATCTATTATGAATACAATTTTAGCAAATATTGCTTAAACAACTTATGAAATGCTGTTTAAAAATTTTATGAATACGGCTGTAGAAAGTTAATTTAAATTCATTTAAAAAAATATGTTCACTTTTGTACTTCTACTTTTTTGTTCAGCATATTTCTGCTGTTTAAGCATATGTCTGTTCCAGATGCATAACAAAACAGTCCGAACTTGTACAAAGTAATCCAAAAGCGTTCCAGATAGCAATTTTTGTGCAATTTTGAGAGCGAATGAGAGAGTAATTTTTTTAATTTCCTGCACAAACTATTACGAACTTTTTCTTCTGGGTAAGTTCGGACAAGAATTGAATAATCAGCTGTTTTTTGTTTACATATGAAACTGAAATATTAATCAGAAAATTTCCAAATATAGAAAAAAAGTTTTTACACACAGATTTATTAAAAAGCAAAATGGAAGGTTTTTGAGATAAAGCTCAAGTTGTAAGTACATTTGAGCTTATTTTTCCATTTCTTCAATATAAAAAAATGATTTTTATGATTTTTTTAAATAATTCACGTAACTTCTACTTTTTTGGAAATTTTTTTCATTTACTTCCCTGCAGAAAATTTGGTGACAATTGATCCAAATGTACGCGTCCTATAACTGGAGATAATGTGGGTGTTATCAAAAGTACGTAGTAGTGTATGGTGAAAAAAGTCATATCCTTTAAATGGTGGCATGGTGGCATATTGACCATTTTCGTGGTGTATCGTCTTGATCTTGAGCCAATTTAATTCGGACTCGGTCTAGTATTGTAGTAAACTGCACTGAACACAGGACCTATCAAATAGTGTAAATATAATGTTAATTGCTCCCTTCAATGTGACTCTGGGATAAGTCCTGTAACTATACTTAGATATTAACCTAAGCTTAAATGGTATTTATACTTTTGAAATATGAGTGGCCCTGTGGTCGAGTGGGTAGTGTGCCAGCCTGTCATGCACGAGGTTGTCGGTTCGAATCTCAAAAAATTTTCAGATTAAAAATAAAATTAAAAAAAATGTCATTGCATTTGTAACAATAAAAAAATATATAAGCGTTAATTGTTACAGTTAAATGTCGAAATTTTATTTATAAATAATTTATATTATTATACATCGAATAGGTCCCTATAGGATAGTTCAGTGACAAGTCACAAGGTGCACACAAAGTATCAATTAACCCCATCCTAGGCCATCCCCATGTAAAAGTGACTGGTCCGCTTCATAGGAAGTGTTAGAACTCGGACTGGTCCCTATCACTTGGGAACCGGTGACGTGACTAGTCTTGTGTCAGTTCCATTTCCTGCATGGTTTTTACAGCTGTTGTCAATGATGCAAATTTTATGTTTTTATAATGTTATGCGTCTTAAGCGACTAAAATCTCTAAAATAAAATTTAATTTAAAAAGTAAGCAGCACTAGTATTTCAAGATGGTCAATTATGGTTTTTGCGTTCCAGCAATTTTGGATAACTTTTGCACATTCAGAGAGTAATTTTGTTTTTACTCTCATTAGTCCGAACTTTAACAAAATCTTGTAGAACACACCTCATATATGCTTAACCTTCGTAGTGAACAGACGTCATAGCGGATTTTTTTTACAAAGATACGAAACAAAAAAAAAAATTAAAAAAAACAACAAAATCAAAAATCATAAAAAAAATATTCTTAATAAATATTCACCTTGATAAATAAGCTTATTGGCTTTACTAATATTTTTTTACATACCAAGAGACAACAAAAACAAAACAACCGCAAGCAAACACAAAACAAGGACTCTTGAGGAATACTCTATATGAGTACCTCAAAGGAAAAAAAATTGTGAAGTGAGTTCTAACGGCAGGAATGCCTATTTTACTGTGAGTTCTGAAACTCTTAATGAAAAGATTAAAAACACAAAATTAAATGATAGCCTTTTTCACTTTTTCGTCAGCGATCAACTTCGCTTTCTCCAATGCCAACTAGTGAATCGTTAACATTACAATTGCCTAGTACTTCTTCATTTAAGTCAGCGATATCATCCGCTTCGGGCTCGCGTTCATCACTTAACCAAGTTATCAATACACATAACAGTAGTTCAAAACCAAAGTAGGAATGGACAGATATATAACTGTTTTAAAGCGCGGGCGATGCCCAAATTTTACGAAAATTGGATCTGCCCCAAAGATGTATAGGGATCACAGCACATCTTCTATCAATCGTCAAAATCGTTTTTCATTATTGCAAGACAAAAACGACAAGCCCGGTGCATCATCGCAAAAGTCTTTTAAGCCACCACCTGAGAGAAAAAATTCTAACGCGCTTCTAAAAAATCTACTGTCGACCATTGGTGAAAATACTTTTCATATCATTCCAATTAAAAGAGGTAATATTGATGAAACTAAAATCCAAATATATGATGAAAAAGATTTCCGAAAAATTGTTAGTAAGTTTGAAAAAAATAAAACAAATTTTTACACTTACCAACTTAAGAGTGCTAAAGGCCTACAGATAGTATTAAAGGGCATAGATTCATAGTTGAGCCCGTAGAAGTAAAATGTGCACTTATCGAACAAGGATTTAAGGTAAAAATTGTTACCAATATAATCAATAGAAAGAAGATTCCCCAGCCTCTATTTCGTGTTGAACTGGAGCCGAATGATATACAGTTAAAAAAAAACGAGACGCACCCAATTTATAGTTTAAAATATCTCTTACACCGAAAAATCACAGTTGAAGAGCCACGTAAGCGTTCAGGTCCCGTACAGTGCCATAATTGCCAAGAATATGGCCACACAAAAACTTACTGCAAATTACCTACAGTTTGTGTTATTTGCGGTGAATTGCATGGTACTGGTAGCTGTACTAAGCCAAAAGATCAAGCAGAAAAAATGCAGTAATTGTGGAGGTAATCACACCGCTAACTACAGAGGATGCCCTGTATATTCTTTCGTTAAACAGGCTATGGGTCAAAAATCTAAACTAGCTCCACCTCAAGCAGCAAACGCTTACTCCGCCACTCTTCCTCAAACAAGCCAACCAGTTGGTTCACGTGTATCGTATGCCGATGCTGCTAAGACTAGTTCTATTCCCACACAAAATGTTCCACCGTCAAATAACTCAACGAATGCAAACTCAAGCTTTAACTTTAGTCGCCTTGAAGCTACTTTTGAGAATCTGGTGCTAACTATTAATAGTTTTACAACAAATATGACTAGCATGATGCAAGAAATGCTGCGAATGCAGAATACACTGCTTAAGGCATTAGTTAAGAAGCCATCAACACGTTAAAAATATGTTTCTGGGACGCAAACGGCATTCGCCAACATAAAAATGAACTTGAGCACTTCCTCACGGAAAAAAATATTGATATAATGTTGGTTTTAGAGACTCATTTGACTTCGAGAAGCCTTTTTAAAATTTCTGGCTACACCTTATATGATTCAAAGGACCCGAGAGGAAGAGCATGCGGTGGATCAGCAATTCTAATAAAGTCTAGACTTAAACATTATATTATTGACAACATTTGTGACGAATATCTACAAGCAACGAATATTTATACTGAAAGCTTTTGCACAAATTTTGTGATATCATCAATTTATTCCCCTCCCAGATTCGCAATTACTGAGAATCAATACGTGTATTTCTATAAATCTCTTGGCCCTTGTTTCGTAGCAGCTGGCGACTATAATGCCAAACATACGTTCTGGGGTTCTCGTCATATTACACCCAGAGGTCGAGCATTGTTCAACCCATTTTCAAAAATGGACTTGGACGTCATTTTGAGTGGGGAGCCTACTTACTGGCCTACTGACATAAAAAAAATTCCGGATGTTATAGATTTTGGCGTCATAAAAACATTTCTAGAGAAGTAATTAACGTTGAAGCTTCTTTAGATCTCTCGTCCGATCACTCTCCCACGATCATTACAATCTGTAGCCCACAGAGAAGTGATTTACCTCACTCGTATGTGAAGATGATCAGTCGTGTAAATTGGCTGCGATTCAAAAAATATCTTAGTAGTCATTGCACGGAAAACATTACGCTAAGAACACCCGAGGATATTGAAGCTAACATCGCCAACATTAACGAAATGATTACACAGGCTGCTGAACATGCTACTACCTCCCATCCGCAGACTGGATTTAATAAAATTTATTCTACCGATATTGAACGTGTCGTGTGTAAAAAAGAAGAGCTAGAAGGGAATGGCAACAGCACAGATCACCACAACTTAAAATCAGATTTAAAGAGTGCACTAAACGACTCCAAGAGTTACTTGCAATTGAAAAAACTGCATCTCTTGAAAATTATCTGGAAGGTCTTGATGTCACACCAGCATCTAATTACTCTTTGTGGCGCGCTGCTAGAAAGCTGAAAACCCCCGTTGAGCTTAAACCACCTCTGCGCACATCTACCGGAGGTTGGGCAAGAAGCGATACTGAAAAAGGTAACATATTTGCTAATCATTTAAAATACGTATTTAACCCAAACACATGTACTGGTGTTGCTGATTTGCCAAGTGTAGTTGCTCTGCCCCCGCGACCCATGAAGTTTAAGATGCGCGATGTACAAAAACTAATTGCTGAACTTAATCCGAAGAAAGCTCCAGGTATTGACGGAATTAGTAACAAGATGCTGACGAACTTGCCTCATATTGCAATAAGAATCCTGCTATTTATTTTTAATGCCATTTCGCGAATGCAATATTTTCCACATAACTGGAAACTTGTCAAGATTAAAATGTTTCCGAAGCTGGGCAAAAATCTTACCAAGGCTGAGTCATATAGGCCTATAAGCTTACTATCAACAGTCTCAAAACTTTTCGAAAAGCTGCTCATTAGTAAATTGTCCACAATTTTAGCTGACAATGGGTGCATCCCGGACCATCAATTTGGCTTTAGAAGTCAGCATAGCACTATTGAGCAAACGCATAGATTGGTTCAAGTTATAAGGAGGACTTTTGAAGAAAAGAAGTATTGTTCTGCCCTTTTTATTGATGTTTCTCAGGCATTTGACAAATTATGGCGCGAAGGCCTATTTTTAAAATTGAAGACATATTTGCTAATAAATATAGAAAAACTTTTGGAAAGTTATATTGTTGATAGGAAGTTTACTGTTGTGGAAGGAGACTTCATAAGTGTGCCCGAATCTATATCTTCTGGTGTGCCACAGGGTAGTATTCTGGGGCCAGTCTTGTATTTAATATATCCTTGTGATATGCCTGTGAGCAATAACATCCACACTTCTACATTTGCCGATGATACAGCCTGTATGAGTATGCACAAAAATTCTGATGAGGCATCCCGCAATCTCCAAACACACATTACCCAGCTTGAAAGATGGTTGAACTTATGGAGAATTAAAGTAAATGAACAAAAGTGTGTTCATATAACGTTTACCCTAAGAAAAGATACCTGTTCCCCCATTCGAATCAATAATCAAAATATTCCTCAACATTCTCAAGTGAAATACCTTGGCATACACCTTGATCGAAGGCTTACATGGCAACATCATATTGACGCTAAACTAATTTAAATGAAACTTAAGTTAACTCAAATACATTGGTTGATTGGCAGAAATTCAACACTCAGTCTAGACTGCAAACTTTTGATATACAAGTCGCTTTTGAAGCCAATATGGTGCTACGGAATTCAGCTATGGGGCACTGCTTCAGCTTCAAATGTGGATAGAATCCAACGACGGCAAAATAAAATTTTACGTTTGATAACTGCGGCTCCATGGTACATCAAAAATTCAAATATACATCGAGATTTAAATATGCCACTAGTGAGTGAAGAAATTGCAAAATACGCAGGTAAATATTTATCAAAACTCGAGTCACATCCTAATCCGCTTGCTCGTAATATCTTGAACTTTACTGGACACATCCGCTTAAAAAAGGGCCCTAATACTCAGCACCCCAAATGATACTTCTTGAAAATAATTATTGTGCTTAATACGAAATTTATGTATTATTAATTACTATCACTAAGTTTATGTCCGATACTTGTCGGGCCTAATAATTATATTTAGATTTAAGATTTGAATACTTATTGTTAGTTCATATTTGAAGATACAATAAATAAATATATGTGTGTATAAAAAAAAACTTTTACTTTTTAATTATCAATTCCTGTTGTTCATCGTGTAGTTGTTGCTGCTCTTGTTGTTGTGTACACATTGCAATTAAAATAAAGAAATTATCATGTGAAATAAAACAAAGACCCACAAATTCATATGTACCTATTTACAATAGTTGAAATACCCTATCGGAAATTTGGTTAACTTTAAGCTAAGTATTTCGCAACTAGTACTGACTGACACTTGGATTACTTTGTAATGTAATCAACTGACTATTTTAACATTGTGATGTCCTAGGCGGTAGTCAATTGTCTCACTCTACACTACTTTCAGCTAACTTAAAGTTGACTTTTTTAAATCACTTGGTAGTCAGCAAATTAAATTTTTTTTTCTGGGGTAACATCACACGTTGTGTACTCAATGCGCTACCACTCGGCTAAGCTACCATCTAAAATAACACCAGCAAAATGTTAATATAAAACTGAAATGAGTTTTAAAGTAGCTGAGAATAAATTTGTTGGCTCTCATCAAATTCGATTACGTACTCAACTTAAGAATTAATTTTGGGTTTGTTGTGGATGACTTTGTAGGTAGCTTTTAGTCAGTCTAAGAAGAGCTAACTATAAGTTAACTATTTTGTAGTCAACTACACATTCTCCGACAGGGTAAGTTTGTGCTGCTTCTTTCAGACACTAATAAGTTAATTTCACGTTGCATGAGAAAATACTTACAATTTTTCTTTTCGAAAGCCATAAAAAAAATAGTTCTTTATATTACGAGTACATTTTTCCATTTACAAGACATAAATGCAATTATTACGCAAAGAAAATGTGGAACACACACATGATATCTGACTATTGTTAGAGCATTCAGAATAACTTTCTGCCTTCAGATTAAATAGGAAAATCATGTATGAGAAAGTTGTATTCCCTAGTTATAAGAAGTATATAAAAAAAAATTTTCTCTAAATTTATAGTGTTTTATTACAAAAAAAAGTACCCGTGTCATATTTTTAACTAGAGCTGATACAAAAATTTCAATCATGGAATTGAAATCGTTATCAAAAATATCATGTAACATTAATCAGTCATCAGAAATACTGCTGTGTAGCCATCTAAAAATCCCTAAAATTGTGATCTCCAATGTTTGAGTTGTTTTTGTGGCAGTATATATTCTATTCTATTCTGTTCAACATTTTTCATTCACGGAAACTATTTCACATGAACATGACGCCGCTGATTGGAAATTCATCTTCTTTTCTGATGCGGTGTGATTTATTCTAATAATTTTGTATTAAAACTTAAAATTTTTCTTTAAATTGAAAATATGAGATAAATTAACTTCTAATAACAGCAAAATTTTTTGCACTGGTCCATGCAACATTTTTTTGCATAATAATTGCACTTATAACTTGTAAATGGACAAATGTAATAAAAAAAAACAATTTTTTTCGATGGCTTTCGAAAAGAAAAATTTTAACTATTTGTTTTTATATAACGTGAAATATATCTGAAACTAGAGGGGATAGAAAATAAAAAGCCTCTTTTTGTAATTAGCGATCAAGAATACATAAAAATTAGTTATACTTGGTCAAGAAAAATTATAATCAAAAAATATTCAAGGACTAAACTAAAAACACACGATTTTTAACATCTTTGCAATAATAGTCAGATACCCTGATATGCTCATCAATGCAAATCTATGTAAATGAAGGGATTAATAATCCAGAAAGTATATTTAAGTTTGGAGTACGATTCGGGATATATTTACGGAATAACACAAAAAGAAATGCTAATTATACAATTCCTATACTATATCTTCAAAACTAGAGCTGACAGAGAAAAACTAATGACGCCATCGTAATCAAATGACAAAAATACATAAGGATCGGCCATTTTTATTTAAACATAATAAAAAAAACTTTTTTTTTTTGTTGTGCAGTGCTATTGATGCTAACCTGAAGTCTGCATTTCATAAAGGCGAACCAAAGTATGAGGAAAAAAATCAACAGATGTGCTCTTGCTTTTGCGTTCTCAATTTCAAAATTTTCTTGAATGCGATGTCTTAATAGTCAAAATGCTTCGTCATATGGAAAACTAGGAACTCAGCGTAAGTTATACGTATGTTATTCAGGGCCAGCTTTGGATAAAAATGCGCAAATGTATCCCAATAAAACATTGATTCCCTATTTTTTATATGCATATGAGTTCGAAATAAACAATCCCCTTGGCTCCATTCAAAAACTCATTCATATTCCACTCTTATTCAAAAATCAAAAAAATGGGATATGAGCATTTTTGAACATCACCTAAAAGAATGGACAAAATCATTTTCAATTACAATTCAAGATATGACTCCACAACAATCATAATAAGGGTTGCAGTGCTCATGCCAGTTATCTTCATCTTACTCACTTGCAGAAAGTCCAAGCGGAATCAACACGCCTGATATAAGCTTGGGAGAATTTTTAAATCAAAACAAGAAGTCACTACCACTGACAGAATTTTACACTATAAATTCACGATTGGAGTGTCATCACCACTCTTTGTTAATTAACATTCTTTGTAATTATTTCGAAGAGAAAAATATTCATATGACACTAGGTATGAGTTATAAACTAGAAGAAGAAATACTTAATCTCTTTCCCACCGAAAAATTAAACTACTACCGGACTTCTAAGCGAGGAAAAGTATATGTAAAATTTTTAACTCCAAAATATATAAAAAGAAAGGCTGATACAGAAGTACCTGAAAAAAGTGCTACTATTTCCGAAGCTAAAGTTATCTGTAAGTATAAGCACATAATAGAAATGTAATATATTGCAATATATCAATATAAAATATTCCTTACTTATGTATATTTAAAGGTTCAGAAAGTAATGAATGCGCAGGATTTTGACATATTTTGGCAAGAATACTGTAATTTTAGATTAAACGAAATAAAACAAGCTTCATCTTCAGCTGAAATATTCAAACAATGGTACGAATATAAGAAGCCAGGGGAATTTCGGTATGTAAGAATAATTATTTTATACATACATATGAGTGAGGTGAGATGCAAAACTCGTTCGTTAGAAAAATTAAAAAAATCAAGATAATAATTGATTCTAGTAGTTCTTCAGCAATTTTATAACAAGCAATATAGAGATTGTATCAATGTATGCTCTTTTTTATATTCTTGCATGAGAATTTAAAGTATTCCACTATTTGGTCCATTTAATCAACTGCTATAAGTTTTTTGTTTTTTCCATAATTCTGTTAACGTGTAACGAACGAGTTTTGCATCTCACCTACTCATATATTTTCTATTAAGTGCTTACTAAATAAATGCATTTCAGATTGATTAAGATTTTAGTGTTGTTTTTGGCAAGAATGCCTGGACGATTCTTGAGAACTGGTCAGAACATTTTGATAAGATAAAAGAATTCCTTCTAAAAAACTTACGGGACAAGGCCATGAAAAATATTTTAAGTGATTTGGACGATTTGCAAAGCAATAATGGTAAATAAAATTTATTATTTATTTTAAACGAATAATTTTTCTGTATAGTTAGTCCTGTTTTAGACTTGGCAGTTTTTCTTGAAGCAGTTCTCTTCAATTCTCTTTTAAAACTGCTCGCTTGTTTCCACACAGACGATTAAATAACAAAAGAGAATTGAAGTAAATTTTTGGTACCAGTAAGTCAGTACTGCTCTTCTTTCCTCTCTCTCCCCTTAACTTAGACTTGCTTCAAGAAAAACTGCCAAGTCTAAAACATGAGTTAAGAAAATAACTATTCAGTTATGTGATTTCAAAATCAATTTCCATTACATACCTGATTAATATTATTTGAATATTTAGCCAGTTCAGGCTGAATTTCATATTGATTATTTTGTAACACAATAAAAATGCTCCACACAGTTTCTTCCATTAAAATTTAATGATTCGAAGTTATTATTTTGCTAGATAAACAATATAAAATAAATCTTGAATTAGCTCATTATTTAGTAGAGTCAGCTTGTGAGCAATTTTGGAGTTATATTGAAAATTATTTTTATGATATGACAGCTACAAGCAAGACTTCTTCAAAAGTGAGCATAATAACCCAGCAACTGCGAGAAAAATAGTAGATACATATGTATGTATCGACAACGAAAGTATGACAATTCTTTTTTTACAATGCATTTTAACTGTTTGTTTTTAAGTTCAATAAATAAGAATACCTTACACTTAAATAATAAAATAAATTTAAATATAATTTGTAAATTTATTTACTATAAATAAAAAAAAAATAAAGAAATAAATAAAATAAATAAACAAATATCGATTATTTTTTACACAGCTTTTCCTACAACATTTTTGCCTTACAGGTATATATTTACAGTCTTATTCATAAAGATATTTTTGGTTTATCAAAGGCTTATACACATTTAAAATTTTGTTAAGAAATTTGTTTTATAAACCTTTTATAACTCAAAAATATTTTTAATAAATAATGCCATGTTTATGTGCATTAAAATCAATGTAATGTAAAGTTCATTGAAACAATGGATGCGCTCATTGGGTCAACGTATAGATGCATTAAAATCAATCTAAAAGTTCATTGAAACAATGTATGCGTTCATTGGGGCAACGTATAGGTGCAATAAAGTCAATGTAAAAGTTCATTGAAACAATGAATGAACTCATTGGGTCAACGTATAGATGCATTAAAATCAATCTAAAAGTTCATTGAAATGCGTTCATTTGGGTCAACGTATTGGTGCATTAATAAATGTAGAAGTTCATTGAAACAATGTATTAGTACATTGCTTCAAATTATAGTTTCACTTAACTCAATGCAGAAGTTCATTAAAATAATGAACTATTTCATTGTGCCAATGAACATTGATGTTAAAAATGTAAAGTGTTTAATTAACAGTAGTTTATTTATTCAATGTACCTGTTTCTTAGGTCAAAATTAAGACAAAAGTTCATTGAAACAATGAACTTTTTCATTGTTTTTATTTACTTTTTTAGTTCAGTATTGTGGCTCTTCAACTGCGATTTTTCGGTGTAAGAAAAACTTTACGCTATAAATTGGATGGGTTTAATTTTTATGTCATTCGGCTCCAGTTTAACTCGAAATAGGGGTTGGGGGACCTTTTATCTGTTTATTATATTAGTGAATTATTTTACCTTAAATCCTTGGTCGATGAGTGCACAATTTACTTCTTCGGGGTCAACATATGAATCTATGCCCTTCAATAATATCTCTAGGCCTTTAACAGTCTTCAGTTGGTATGTATAATTTTTTTTTTAAATTTAGTCATAATTTTTTGGAAATCGTTTTCTTCATACATGTATTTGAATTTTTGTTTCGTCAATATTACCTTTTTTAGTTGGAATGATGTGAAATGTTTTCCCACCAATGGCCGACAGTAATTTTTTCAAAAGTACGTTAGATAGATAGGTGGTGGCTTAAAAGACTTTTGAGATGATGCACCGGAATTGCCGTTATTGTCTTGCAATACTGAAAAACTATTTTGACGATTAATAGAGGATGCACTGTTATCCCTAGGTATCTTTAGAGCAGATAAAATTGTTGAAGACTTTGGGCTTCGCTTACGCTTTACCACAGTTGTATATCTGCCCATTCCGACTTGGACCTTGGGTTTTGGGCTACTGTTATCTATAGTGATAACTTGATGAACGCGAATCCGGTGTGTATGATATCGCTGACTTAAATGAAAAAGTACTAGGCAATGGTAATATTAACGAATCATTAGTTGGCATTGGACAAAGCGAAGTTTGTCCAATACTTTCTTTTTTTATCATGTTGTTCTAGCACAATGCATTGCATGAGTAGGGGTTAGCCCCTGAGTGCTGGTCCTAAAAATAAAAGTTGATCGCTGACGAAAGAGTGGACTTGCCGTTAGAAAAATATTATCATCAGATTTTTTATTTTTGTTGTTTTCCTCAAGAGTTTCAGAACTCACAGTGAAATAGGCATTTCTGCCGTTAGAACTCACTTCACAATTTTTTGTGTTTAAGGTACTCATAAAGAGTATTCCTCAATGCCACTTTGCTTGTGTTTTTTTTTGTTTGTTTTTGTTATCTCTCGATATATGAAAAATATTACTAAAACTAATATGGCTTATATATCAAAATCAATATGTACTAAGAATATTATAAACTACGAATATTTGTTTGTTGTTTAGTATGTTTATAAGAAAAAGTCCGTTACGACGTCTGTTCACTATGAAAGATCAACAAATTATATATATATATATATATATATATATATATATATATTACTTGCAACCTGTTTAATGACTAACTGTCATTAATAATAAGCATAATAAGCACACATCCATGAGTTTAGTGAGCTGAGTCTCACATTGACTAGTATAAGAATTTTGCTGAAATTATAAATCAAATTGAGGTGATTTATAAGTGTGAATGTAGTATGACTATGATGTCGAGTCGCATTCATATTTATTTCAACCTTCATATACTTATAAATCAATGTCACCGTGAGTATGGGTAAATCAGAGTAGTTGCGTTAAAATTATGTCTTCTCACTTATATTTCAAGTTTCATGAGACAGAATGAATAGCGAAAAAACGATTCATTGGCGATCATTGATATGAATTCATATATTATAATAAATTGCATATATTAATACTTTTGCCATGTATAATCCCATACATTTCCATACATGAATTCATTTATATGCATATACAATAATATTATCTGTTCTCAAATGATTTACTAAATAAACAACATACGAAAAAAATGAAGGTCAACAGTAGTTTACTTGACTTTCAATTAATCAATAAAATATATGATATTCAAAAGTTCTCCTTGTTGTTTTACCTCGTCTTCCTCAAATTATTTCATTGTTAATAGTCCGCTATAATTATTTACATGTGTATTGTTATTGTTTTTCTTTATGTCAATGTTTTTGTTTAGAAAATTTTTTACTGATTAACTATTATTTACTCTCTTACATCACTTTTCCACACGGAAAGTTTACTTTGCAAAGTCTTAATTCAGCTGTGTGAAAGACAGAGGTAGTAGTGCAGTCTCTTTCTGTCTTTCTCCCAGCTGAATTAAGACTTTGCAAAGTAAACTTTGCGTGTGCAAAAGTGATGTAAGAGAGTAAATAATAGTTAATCAGTAAAAAATTTTCTAAACAAAAACATTGACATAAAGAAAAACAATAACAATACACATGTAAATAATTATAGCGGACTATTAACAATGAAATAATTTGAGGAAGACGAGGTAAAACAACAAGGAGAACTTTTGAATATCATATATTTTATTGATTAATTGAAAGTCAAGTAAACTACTGTTGACCTTCATTTTTTTCGTATGTTGTTTATTTAGTAAATCATTTGAGAACAGATAATATTTTCTATGGTCTTAATTACAAATGTATAATTCAATTCACTAGCATAAATTCCCGTTTTTTTTAATATTCACTCTATTTTTGTAATGAATGAATAAAATTTGTCGAAAATAGGCTTTAATGTTTTTTGTACGGCACAAATTGGGCTGAATATTATGCCTTGAAATTCAACACAGTTCTTGACAATTATAATATCTAAAATTCTGCGGTTTTGCTTGAAGATTACGTGCCTGCTTCAAAAGTTATATGTGAATGAAGGTGAAAAAAACGAATTTTATTTTAATTTTTTCGCATTTTTTTTAAATTCTGCACCACCGCAGAATTTTGGAACTTGAAATCATTAACAACTGCATTGAATGGCAAGACATAATACTCAGCCCAATTTGTGCCGCGTTAAATGTTAGCAGTAGTATTTTCTTGCTTCCAAGTTTTGTTGATGCCATTTATTTTTTCTCAGTGTATTGTTGCAACATTATCCGTAAATGGAATATTACTACCCAAACTAACTATGTAAAAAATAAAAATATTCATTTTGTAGCTGTTAACATAAATATTGCGTCAAATTCATGAAAAGTTAAAAAATTCAAGTTTTAATGTACACCCTAAATTGTCGTTAAAGGACAAGTGCGGGACACTCTAATTACCAATTAAGGTAGCTGACTCTATCCCCGAGGCACGAAAATCATTCAGCATTCATAGCTTGAAAATTAAAAAGTAAATTTTTTTGGCATATTGCTAATTATGTTACAAAATTCTATTTATTTTTATTAGAAAAAATTGTCAATTAACTTTTCAATAATTTTAGGGAAAAAGTAATCCACAAAACTTTGCATATTTTGTATTTGTAAGCGAAAAATATAACCCATTAAAGTTTAAAATTTTTAAACGCACTAATAATCCCAATTTATTATTTTACTTATTAAGTAAACCATTTTTTATTAAAAATACATTGAAATTGATTATTGAGGGGTTTAGAAAATAAATGTAAATAACAACAGCTTGACCGCACCCAGTCAATAAAATACTTTTGTGACAACACTTTATTCTTGAATAGCTGTTGTTGTTATTTACATTTATTTTGTTTTACATACTCTTACAACTACAATTTGATCATGGGTAAAGTAAGAAAATAAATAAAACTTAAAAAAAAATTAAACCGACTTCAAAAATAAGCACTAAAAAGCTACAAATAATATAGATCTAGTTAAATAAAAGATTTTTATATATGTTACCTACAGTGCCGTTTGAAGTTGATGCCAGCAACATTGGTAACTAAGCACATACATATGTACATAAAAATTACTTGCAGTTTTTTATCGGTCATGTTCCTATGTGCTTAGTACCAGTATTACTGGCACCAACTTCAAACGGCACTGTAGGTAACATATATAAAAATCTTTTATTTAACTAGATCTATATTATTTGTAGCTTTTTAGTGCTTATTTTTGAAGTCGGTTTAATTTTTTTTTTTTAAGTTTTATTTGTAGCTTTTTAGTGCTTATTTAGAAAATGGTCCAGTTTTGTAAAAATCAATTAAGTAAAAACACGTGAAATATAGTAATAAATTTAATGGGGCGTGGCTACGCCTACTTTTTTAAAACAAGATTGTGTATTTTTAAGAGTTTAAGGTGTGTGCCAAGTTTTGTACAGATCGATAAGTAAAATCACGTGAAGTTAAGTATTACATTTTATGGGGCGTGGCTACGCCCCTTTTTTTAAAACAAGATTGTGTATTTTTAAGAGTTCAAGGTTTGTGCCAAGTTTCGTCAATATTATTTAAATACAAGCACATGAAATATTATACTAAAATTTAATAGGCGTGCCCCGCCCCACTTTTTTGAAGGCAATTTTGTGCCTTTATTAAAGCTTAGGGTGTGTGCCAAGTTTCGTCAATATTGGTGAAATACAAGCACATGAAATATTATACTAAAATTTAATAGGCGTGCCCCGCCCACTTTTTTGAACGCAATTTTGTGCATTGATTATAGCTTAGGGTGTGCCAAGTTTCGTAAAAATCGGTGAAATAGAACCCTGTGAAATATAATATAAAATTTTAATGGGCGTAACCCCGCCCATTTTTTTAAAAGAAAATTATGTCTATTTTAGAGTTCAAGGTGTGTGCTAAGTTTCGTAAAAATCGGTTAAGTAGAAACACGTGTAATTTTATAATACATTTTAATGGGCGTAGCCCCGCCCATTTTTTCAACTTAAAAATTTTTTAATTACAAGAACCAAAGATGTTTGCTAGGTTTCGCAGCAATCAAATAAGTAGAAGATCATTAAATCAAATTAAAAAAATTGTGGGCGTGACCCCGCCCACTTTTTTCAAATGGGACCAATGGGAAGCTATACCCTATCAGACAACAAAAAAATTTTTACAATCGGTCTAAAATGCACCGAGTTATGGACCTACACACCTAAAAAAAAAAAAAAAATAGAGACGAATTTTTAACCTCCTTCTTTTTTTGAAGTCGGTTAAAAAACATGTTGATTATTGAGTTCTTGTTTCAAATTTTTTCTTTGTTGTTGAGCTTCCAATTTGTTTAAATGAAAGTTTATAACATAATAACTCTAGTTGTTCTACGAAACTTTGGGTAAATGTTCCCTGATGATCTGCATGAGCAACAGTGAAATGCGCATAGGATCCAGCTAAACCCCTCAATAATCAATTTCAATGTATTTTTAATAAAAAATGTTTTACGTAAAAAGTAAAATAATAATTTAGGATTATTAGTGCGTTTAAAAAATTTAAACTTAAACTCTATCAATTCCCATAAAAAACACTAATTAATAACCCATTTAATTTTGAATACTTTTAGGTAATCGGTAATCTATTAAATTTTGAATATTTGTAGGCAAAATGTATGGGGTACCGTATGCTTTGTGAACTTCTCAAACAAACAAAATGGATTAGTCAGTCAAACTGTAAGAACTTACAACTGAAGAGTACATACACCTTTTTGCATTCTAGTAAGCAAACGTTTTTGCTGGGTTTTTCATTTTCGATAAAACAACATTTGTTAACGAGTGCACTCAGCGGAAGCGATTTTAACATACAAATTGCTGGCGTGTTTTGGGAGATCGAATGACTCAATATTACATTCATCACAAAAGATATCGGATTTTTCTTTTCTTAATTTTTGTCCCTTTTGCAAGATCACATTTTAAGTAGATAATACCCAGCAAAAAACTTTGACTGTTCAAAATGTATGGTTGAAGTCTACTGACGATTTGTTACAGCAACAATGAAATGCATATAGACATCGCTGAACCACCAGCAAATAAATTTCAAATTAAAATAAAATTATGACAATATGTCGTATAATAAATTCCTTAAATGTTAAATTTAGATTTTACTTTTCATTTTGCCTTATAACTACTTTTATTGTTATCCAAAGGATTTCTAATTGTATAAAGGTGTAGAAAAATATAATAGATTCATATTTCAATATAAATTATTTGCTGGGTTTTGTATAAGTTTCTAAGCCTACTTATTTTACTTTTGTGATTTTCAAAAATATTATTATTTGTGAATTCTCAAATAGTTTTTGAAAGTCTGTACATAAGATAATAGGTTTATGACTGTGTGATTGAAGTCTACTGACAATTTGTTACAGCAACAATGAAATGCATATAGACATCGCTGAACCATCAGCAAATAAATTTCAAATTAAAGTAAAAAATAATTCTATCTTCAGGCTTATACCCACACAAAACAAATTTGGCATTTAGCTTAGTTAAGTTAGGTCACCTTAGTCCTAATTTACACTAAGCAAGTCTTATTGCTAGGCTGATTATTTTTTTAGGAGAGAGACACGAGGGGAACAGAAACATTTCTTTTCCGCTCGTCACTCTCTCCTAAAAAAACTAATCAGCTTAGCAATAAGACTTGCTTAGTGTTAATTGGGACTTATAGATGCCTTGTTATTATGAAATGTCTCTTTTTTTCTTCGCATCACTAGCAGTAATGCCAACATCGTACAGTTAAAAACCGGCTAAAATTTGTAGAGCTCTTAAAAATATCGAAATGCGATACTCGTAAATAAGAATCGATGTATCGATATATCGGTTTTAGAAATATCGGCGCTATATATATATATCGATATTTATTTTCGCAAATAGAGATATTTCGATATATCGATATTTTTTGCCCATCCCTAGTTCAGATACTTAAAAATAAATAAAATTAATAAATTAATACTGTAAATTAAAATTTTTCCATATATTTTTTTTTTAATACATGATTTTTACTTATTGTATCTCCATATATGAACTAACAATAAGTATTCAAATCTTAAATCTAAAAATATAATTAGGCCCGACCAGTGTCGGACATAAGCTTAGTAATAGTTAAATATAATACGTAAGTAGTGATAATCAACAGGAAGAAAATTAAAGTATATTCAAGAAGTCCCATCTGGAGTGCTGTGAATAAGAGCCCTTGTGTCCCTCTTTTTTAGGCGGATGTGTCCAGTAAAGCTCAAAATATTACGAGCAAGCGGATTAGGATGTGACTCGAGTTTTGTTAAATATTTGCCTGCGTATTTTGCAATTTCTTCAGTCACTAGTGGCATATTTAAATCACGATGTATATTTGAATTTTTTATATACCATGGAGCCGATGTTATTAACCGTAAAATTTTGTTTTGCCTTCGTTGGATTCTCTCGACATTAGAAGCAGTACCCCATAGCTGAATTCCGTAGCACCATATAGGTTTTAAGAGCGACTTAAAATATTAAGATATTAAAATTTTACAATCTAGGGTGAGGGTTGAATTTCTACCAACCAGCCAATATATCTGAGTTAGTTTAAGTTTCATTTGCGTTAGCTTAGAGTCAATGTGGTATTTCCATGTGAGCCTTCTATCAAGATGTATACCAAGGTATTTCACATGTAAGTTTTGAGGAACAATTTGATTATTGATTGTAATGGGAGAACAAGTGTCTTTTCTTAATGTTACCTGAGCACACTTCTGTTCGTTTACCTTTATTCTCCACATGTTTAACCATAGTTCTAGGTGAGTAATATGTTGCTGAAAATATCGGGAAGCCTCGTGAGGTTTTTCGTGCATACTAAGGCAGGCTGTATCATCGGCAAATGAAGATGTGTGAATACTACTGCTCAATGGCATATCACAAGTATAAATCAAATATAAAACTGGCCCCAGTATACTCCCTTGTGGCACACCGGATGAGATTATTTCAGGCGTACTCATAAAGCTCATAAAGTCTCCTTTTACAACAGTGAACTTCTGGGCAATAATGTAACTTTCCAAAAGATTCAGAATATTTATTTGTAGGTAAGTCTTTAATTTTAAAATTAGGCCTTCATGCCACACTTTATCAAATGCCTGAGAAATGTCAATGAACAGCGCAGAGCAATACTTTTTTTCTTCAAAAGTTTTTCTTATAAATTGAACCAATCTATGAGTTTGTTCAATGGTGCTATGCTGACTTCTAAATCCAAATTGATGATCCGGCATGCACTCATTATCAGTTAGAATTGGGGACAATTTTATCATGAGTAACTTTTCAAAGAGCTTTGACATTGTTGACAGTAAACTTATTGGCCTATATGACTCAGCTTTAGTAACATCTTTTCCCGGCTTTGGAATCATTTTAACCTTGATAAGCTTCCAGCTGTTTGGATAATACTCCATTCGTAAAATGGCATTAAAAATGAATAACAGGATTCTAATAGCTGTACGAGGCAACTTCATCAGCATCTGGTTACTAATTTCATCAATACCCGGAGCTTTTTTCGGGTTGAGCTCTGCAATTATTTTTTGTACATCCCGCGTCTTAAATTTTATTGGTCGAGGGGGTAGCGCAAATCAACAGCACCAGTTCATGTGTAAATACGGATTTTAAATGCTCACCAAATATTTTACCTTTTTCAGTATCGCTTCTTGCCCAACCTCCTGTAGATGTGCGTAGAGGTGGTTTAAACTCAACTGGTGTTTTAAGCTTTCTAGCAGCGCGCCACAAAGAGTAATTAGATGCTGGTGTGACATCAAGACCTTCCAAATAATTTTTAATAAATTCAGTTTTTTCAAATGCAAGCAACTCTTGGAGTCGTTTAGTACACTCTTTAAATCTGATTTTAAGTTGGGGTGATCTGTGCTGTTGCCATTCTCTTCTAGCTCTTCTTTTTTCACTTACGAGACGTTCAATATCTGTAGAATAAATTCTATTTACCCTAGTCTGCGGATGGGAGGTAGTGGCATGTTCAGCGGCCTGTTTAATATTTTCATTAAGGTTGGCAATGTTAGATTCAATATCATCAGGTGTTCTTAGCGTAATACTTTCCGTGCAATGACTACTAAGATATTTTTTAAATCCCAGCCAATTAACACGATTTATCAAATTCGCATATGGGTGAGGTAAGTCACTTCTTAATGGGCTACAAATTGTAACAATCGTGGGAGAGTGATCAGACGAGAGATCTAGAGAAGCTTCAATTTGAATTAAATTCCTAGAGATATTTTTCATGACGCCAAAATCTATAGCATCCGGAATCTTATGCATGTCAGTAGGCCAGTAAGTGGGCTCCCAACTCAAAATTACATCCAAACCCATTTTGGAAATTGTATTGAACAACGCTCGACCTCTGGGTGTAATAAGACGCGAACCCCAGAACGTATGTTTAGCATTATAGTCGCCAGCTGCTACGAAACAAGGGCCCAGAGATTTGTAAAAATCCTCGTATTGATCCTCAGTAATTGCGAATCTAGGAGGGGAGTAAATTGATGATATGACAAAGTTAGTGCAAAAATTTTCGACACAAATATTCGTTGCTTGTAATTGTTCTTCACAAATGTTGTCAATAATATAATGCCTGAGTCTTGACTTTATTAAAATTGCTGATCCACCGCATGCTCTTCCTCTCGGGTCCTTTGAATCATATAAGGTGTAGCCATACATTTTATAAAGGCTTCTCGAAGTCAAATGAGTCTCAGAGACCAACTTTATATGAATATTTTTTTCCGTGAGGAAGTGCTCAAGTTCATTTTTATGAAAAAATATCAATAACATGCTTTACACATAATCATTTAGGAACCTAATAAAATCAAGAAGAAAACCTTATTGAAAAAATCAATAAGATAGCCTAATAAAATCAAGGAGAAACCCTTTTTAAAAAATCAATAAGATAACTTAATAAAATCAATAAGAAATTCTTTACAATATATAAGAAAACCAAATAGAATCAAGAAGTTTTTCTCTATGGATTGTTTTTTGGTGCCAAAAATAACGAAAATTGGATAAAAAAGTTGTGAATAATAAGATTACTTCTTGATTTTATGTGGTTTTCTTCTTGATTTTCACTTTTGAACCATGAAACTCATATTCTTCCCACTTGAAAACAGACGTGTGAGAACAAAAAGCAGCGAAAAAACTAAAAAATGTGAACTCGTCCCTTTACAAATAATTTTTCTTCTGAATTGGGATGCTGGAGCACATAATATCAAATTGTATATTTTAAATTTATATGCTTTAATATCACAACGTACAAGCAAATTTGTGAAAATGATTCGATAGCCAGAGCAAAATCGGTTATTTTAATAAAAACAAATAAAAATGTGTAATTTTAACTAAAAAAATCTTTTAGTACAATTAAGGTCAAAAAATTAAAATTTTTTAAATTGTTGGTACAACTTTAAAATTCTCAATCCCTGATAAAAAACACAGTATTGCATAAAAAAGCAATTGAAAATGTCCCAAGTCCATTTTTGAATATAAAAATAAATAAAGAAAGCTGGTAGAAAAGGCGATTATAACGCGTGTTGTGTAACTTGCAATTTTTCATGCGTTAAAGTTTTCAAACGCACGATATTAGTAGATGAACTAACGCGTGTTATGTATTTCTACCTTAAGGCATTGGTATATGCTGGAAGTTAACAAAATCCGATACTTACGTAATTTCATCTGCTGATTACAATGGCATCATTAGTTATTCTTCAGCAGCTCTAGTTTTAAAGATATAATACCCTTTAACATTTGCGTAATTTACGTAACTTTTTGAATTATTCGCTTAATATTTCATAAATGGTCCCTTAAAATTCTTTTGGGTTTATTCATATACTTAAAATTTTCTTTCATTTATGTAGAGTAACATTGAAGGGTATATCAGGATATCTTACCTCGTTACGTTAGTCAAATCGTATCGTCTTACTAGTAAAAACACAGTAAACAAGTAAAAATTTGAAAAAAAAACCCGACTGCGACCAACTTTGAACCGTTAAATATCCTAAATGGTTATTCGATATGAAAACTCACAAGAGAAACCTATGGATGATTTTAAAATACTTGTCGAATTTAAAAAATCGCCGCCATATTGATTTTTGACTACTGTCATATCTTTAGTTAAAAATCCATTGATGTAATAATCATCAAAATCAGCCCACGCGTTCGTTTTATATAGCGCCGCAAAGAAACACACATACATGCACTCAGAGAAAACAGTGTCTACTAAATACCTCATAAAATAGAACAAAATTAATAAGAAATCTCTATGGTTTTTTTTCAATAAGGAAATCTTATTAATTTCATAGGGAAAACCTTTTTGAAAAAATCAAAAAGAAATCTTCGAGTTTTTATTAGGTTATCTTATTGATTTTTTCAATAAGGTTTTCTTGTTTTTATTAGGCGACCTCATAAGAAATAAAAAAAATTGCCTCTTTATTATCTGTACTTATGTACTTTCATTTAAATTCTATACCATATACATATGTATGTATGTAGTATATTGTAGATGTTATTTATTTATACATACATACATATTTACATACAAATGTTATATTCTTAACTAACTATTCACCAAGTATTGAACCAGCAAACTTCTGACTGATAGACAAGCACTCTAACAAATATGCTAACAGGCAGCCTGAATAACCATTGAAATTATTGTGCAAACATTCTTATACAAAAATGAAAAAGATCATGAAAAAATTTGTCTCTATGTCTATTTATAGATATGAAATAACAAGACACCTCATAAAATCAAGAAGATTTCCTTATTAAAAAAATCAATTTTTTTTAATACATGATTTTTATTTGTTGTATCTTCATATATGAACTAACAATAAGTATTCAAATCCTAAATCTTAAATCTTAAATATAATTAGGCCCGACCAGTGTCGGACATAAGCTTAGTAATAATTATATATAATACGTAAGTAGTGATAATCAAAAGGAAAAAAATTAATAATAAAAGTATTTTAAAAAAGTCCCATCTGGAGTGCTGTGAATAAGAGCCCTTGTGTCCCTCTTTTTTAGGCGGATGTGTCCAGTAAAGTTCAAAATATTACGGGCAAGCGGATTAGGATGTGACTCGAGTTTTGTTAAATATTTGCCTGCGTATTTTGCAATTTCTTTACTCACTATTGGCACATATAAATCACGATGTATATTTGAATTTCTTATATACCATGGAGCCGACGTTATTAACCGTAAAATTTTGTTTTGCCTTCGTTGGATTCTCTCGACATTAGAAGCTGAAGCGGTACCCCATAGCTGAATTCCGTAGCACCATATAGGTTTTAAGAGCGACTTGTATATTAAAACTTTACAATCTAGGGTGAGGGTTGAATTTTTATCAACCAGCCAATGTATCTGAGTTAGTTTAAGTTTCATTTGCGTTAGCTTAGAGTCAATGTGGTATTTCTATGTGAGCCTTCGATCAAGATGTATACCAAGGTATTTCACATGTAAGTTTTGAGAAAGAATTTGATTATTGATTGTAAGGGGGGAACAAGTGTCTTTTCTTAAGGTAAATGTTACCTGAGCACACTTCTGTTCATTTACTTTTATTCTGCACATGTTTAACCATAGTTCTAGGTGAAGATATTGGGAAGCCTCGGGTTTTCGTGCATACTAAGGCAGGCTGTATCATTAGCAAATGTAGATGTGTGAATATTAATGCTCAATGGCATATCACAAGTATAAATCAAATATAAAACTGGCCCCAGTATACTCCCTTGTGGCACACCGGATGAGATTATTTCAGGCGTACTCATAAAGCTCATAAAGTCTCCTTTTACAACAGTGAACTACTGGGCAATAATGTAACTTTCCAAAAGATTCAGAATATTTATTTGTAGGTAAGTCTTTAATTTTAAAATTAGGCCTTCATGCCACACTTTATCAAATGCCTGAGAAATGTCAATGAACAGCGCAGAGCAATACTTTTTTTCTTCAAAAGTTTTTCTTATAAATTGAACCAATCTATGAGTTTGTTCAATGGTGCTATGCTGACTTCTAAATCCAAATTGATGATCCGGCATGCACTCATTATCAGTTAGAATTGGGGACAATTTTATCATGAGTAACTTTTCAAAGAGCTTTGACATTGTTGACAGTAAACTTATTGGCCTATATGACTCAGCTTTACTAAGATCTTTTCCCGGCCTTGGAATCATTTTAACCTTGGCAAGCTTCCAGCTGTTTGGATAATACTCCAGTCGTAAAATGGCATTAAAAATGAATAACAGGATTCTAATAGCTATACAAGGCAACTTCATCAGCATCTGGTTACTAATTTCATCAATACCCGGAGCTTTTTTAGGGTTGAGCTCCGCAATTATTTTTTGTACATCACGCGTCTTAAATTTTATTGGTCGAGGGGGTACCGCAACTACATGTGGCAAATCAGCAGCACCAGTACATGTGTAAATACGGATTTTAAATGCTCACCAAATATTTTACCTTTTTCGGTATCGCTTCTTGCCCAACCTCCTGTAGATGTGCGCAGAGGTGGTTTAAACTCAACTGATGTTTTAAGCTTTCTAGCAGCGCACCACAAAGAGTAATTAGATGCTGGTGTGACATCAAGACCTTCCAAATAATTTTTAAGAGATTCAGTTTCTTCAAATGCAAGCAACACTTGGAGTCGTTTAGTACACTCTTTAAATCTGATTTTAAGTTGGAGGTGATCTGTGCTGTTGCCATTCTCTTCTAGCTCTTCTTTTTTCACTTAAGAGACGTTCAATATCTGTAGAATAAATTCTATTTACCCTAGTCTGCGGATGGGAGGTAGTGGCATGTTCAGCAGACTGTTTAATATTTTCATTAAGGTTGGCAATGTTAGATTCAATATCATCAGGTGTTCTTAGCGTAATATTTTCCGTGCAATGACTACTAAGATATTTTTTTAATCCCAGCCAATTAACACGATTTAGATCTAGAGAAGCTTCAATTTGAATTAAATTCCTAGAGATATTTTTCATGACGCCAAAATCTATAACATCCGGAATCTTATGTATGCCAGTAGGCCAGTAAGTGGGCTCCCCACTCGAAATGACATCCAAGCCCATTTTGGAAATTGTACTGAACAACGCTCGATCTCTGGGAGTAATAAGACGCGAACCCCAGAACGTATGTTTAGCATTATAGTCGCCAGCTGCTACGAAACAAGGGCCCAGAGATTTGTAAAAATCCTCGTATTGATCCTCAGTAATTGCGAATCTAGGAGGGGAGTAAATTGATGATATGACAAAATTAGTGCAAAAATGTTCGACTAAAATATTCGTTGCTTGTAAATGTTCTTCACAAATGTTGTCAATAATAGATGTGTTCCACAAGATTTTGTTAAAGTTCGGACTAATGAGAGTAAAAACAAAATTACTCTCTGAATGTGCAAAAGTAATCCAAAATTGCTGGAACGCAAAAAACCATGATTGACCATCTTGGAATACTAGTGTTGCTTACTTTTTAAATTAAATTTTATTTTAGTGATTTTAGTCGCTTAAAACGCATAACATTACAAAAACATAAAATTTGCATCATTGGCAACAGCTGCAAAAAGTAAATGAAAAAAATTTCCAAAAAAGTAGAATTTACGTAAATTATTTAAAAAATCATAAAAATAATTTTTATGTTAAAGAAATGGAAAAATAAGCACAAATGTACTTACAATTTAAGCTTTATTTCAAAAACCTTCCATTTAGCTTTTTAATAAATCTGTATGTAAAAACTTTTTCTCTATATTTGGAAATTTTCTGATTAATATTTCAGTTTCATATGTAAACAAAAAACAGCTGATTATTCAATTCTTGTCCGAACTTACCCAGAAGAAAAAGTTCGTACTAGTTTGTACAGGAAATTAAAAAAATTGCTCTCTCATTCGCTCTCAAAATTGTTGTGCATCTGGAACAGACTTAATATAATGCTTGAGTCTTGACTTTATTAAAATTGCTGATCCACCGCATGCTCTTCCTCTCAGGTCCTTTGAATCATATAAGGTATAGCCATAAATTTTAAAAAGGCTTCTCGAAGTCAAATGAGTCTCAGAGACCAACATTACATCAATATTTTTTTCCGTGAGGAAGTGCTCAAGTTCATTTTTATGTTGGCGAATGCCGTTTGCGTTCCAGAAACAGATTTTTAACGTGTTCATGATTTGTTAACTAAAGCTTGAAGCAATGTATTCTGCATTCGCAGCATTTCTTACATCATGCTAGTCATATTTGTTGTAAAATTATAATTATTTTGCACCAGATTATCAATAGTACCTTTAAGGCGATTGAAATTAAAGTTCGTATTTGTATTTGTTGAATTATTTGGTGGTGAAACATTTTGTGTATGAATAGAATTTGTCTTCGCAGCATCGGCATATGATACACGGGAACTAACTGGTTGGCTCACTTGCGCAATAGTGGCTGATAAAGCGTTTGCTGCTTGGGCTAGGGCCAATTTAGGTGTTTGCTTCATTTTGTTTTGTTTGCTTTGTGCAACAATCAGTAAGAATTGCTCGATAGCTGTTTGTTTCATATGTGGAGCAAAACCTACTGAAATGAAGAATTTGGATGCAGTTATCTTGAGAACAAATTCAGCTGAAGCATTGAAATTTGGAATTTCGTCGCTACATGCTCGAATAAAATTCATGGAATGTATATTACATATCAGTTATAATAAAAGTTTTAAAGCGTGGTTGACAAATAAAGACACAAAAGAACAAAAAGAAGCTGTTAAAACAGAAATAAAAAAAAATTCAAATTAGTTCTGGGTTTAAAAGTCGATGCGGTGAAAAAAGGCATGGGAACAACCAATGATGGTAATGTCTCTAGAAGATTTTTTGAAAATCCAGAAATAACCGCTGGCATAACTGGTATAAATGTAGACTTAATTCACCGCTTTAAAATTATATTAAATACTATAAATACTAGTAAAAATATAGATGTTGGTAAATTCCATACGTATTGCATGGACACTGCAAAGATGTATGTAGAGCTCTATGGCTGGTATTTGCCTATCACTGTCCATAAAGCTCTCATTCACGACAGCAAAATGGTATCTGAGGCATATAGCCTCAATGCCAATAGGTTTGCTTGCAATTTTTATTTTTTAAAGTATTTTTTTAAATTTTATTTAATATTAACTTTTTTTTGCTACAGGAATGTTATCCGAAGAAGCGCAGGAAGCAATGAATAAGGAGTATAGAAACTGTAGGCTATTCCATTCTCGTAAAAATTCACGTATTTCTACGAAATAAAAAGATGTAATGCATTATTTGCAAATATCATCAGATCCTTATATTAATTCATTTAGAATGAGAATTAAATTGAAAAAATTAGAATACCATGATGATGTAAAAAATTATTGATAGAATGAAAAAAAAATTGTTCTTTTTTATTTCATTTCAATGGGAGGTGGGCGTAATAGTGGGAGGTGTCATTGTAATTTTTGCATGCAAGATTACAGTAAATATCAAATTTGAAGGCTGAATTGAATTTTCTTTATTTTTTTTTAAACTGGAATTGTCTCAAAAATAACCTGTGCAAAATTTCAAAGCTCTACAATGACTCCTTGTATTTAATGCCGGTGTTGTCTCACTGTACGTGGTCGGGACGGAATTTTGCTCTTGTCAACAAGATCGACTTTTGCACCTGGCCACGGCTCTCCCATCCTGATGACAGCTGCCTTGTACTGTTCCGCCGATCTCTGGTCTCCAAAGGCCATTAGCTTGACCCTGTCTTGATACCATCCTGCATCGCGATAGACGGAAGGTATGCCTGTATTCTCCGCAAGGACCTGGTAGTACGTGGTTGCCAGCTTAGCCTCCACAGTGCTCCATTTGCACCTGGGGATGGCATTATCCATATCTCCCCTGTCGACAACAGCCATTATGAGGTTGTCTTTCGCAACCTCACTAAAGGACCTAACGCCAATATTGATATTAGCCTTAGGCCGCTTAGGCAATGGTTTGTCGTCCGGCGATCGCAGTCTTTTACCAGACGGTTTTGACGACGTGCTAGCACCGCTACTACTAGAGGCGGGAGTGTCCATGTTTTCAAGGACACCTTTTGCCCATCCAAGGGATGATTTCTGTTCCTCGGACAGTTTAGTTGGGTCTTGAGTGCACAACGTATTTACAATACGTAGACCTTTTTGGTTATGCCTCATTTTAGATGGTCGTACATGCTTGGTCAAAGCTGGCGTGGCCGAGCTCAAACTGCTGCATGCACCAACTATCTGCCTAGTGTTCTCGGCAGTCTTCGTCTGAACGAGTTTTCTCGTACCAGACGGTCCAGCCGTAACAGCTGATTGTATTAAACCAGTCCTCTGTCCTTCCGCGCTAGAAAGCACCGTCAGTCCATCGGTCCCGCTAATGTTTTTTGTTTTGTTGTTGTTTGTGATTTTTTTCATTTTGGTCAAACGAGTATGGGGGATTTGAAGGCCACCACGTCATAGCCCCCGATAACGTGGTGAGGGCACCGTTTACTTCCTGAGATGCCCAGGTATCAGCAAGGCTCTGTTCTAATACAGTCTTTTAACCCTGACTGCAAAAATCCGATGGGCAAGAGTCGCATTATACCCCGTCTTAGGGTGGGATAACCTTTGCTCCAAGGACCTTTACTCGTAGAGTCAGTTATCTTCACCAAATACCGTAGATGACTATTCAAGGTCAGCTATGGTATTAGGTTGAAGATATAGACTACGGTCTGCAATTAAGCCACTACACCACGACAAGGTAGTTATCCCGATGGGGGTATGTTGTGTCAGTTGATGTAGATTTCTGCTTTATATACGCAACTTTTTTGCAAATGGAATACGTGAATTGTTTTGATTAATCGTATTTCAATTTGCTGAAAGGTGTTTTGTAATGAAAGCCCAAATCTACCTTTACAACAGTCTTACCATTTTCGTTAATTCTTTACTAATTATGCACATGTTAGTTAATTTGCTTATTTTTGTTCTACTTAAGACAAAAAAAATTTATAGCACAAAAATTCATTAAAATTAGTTCTTCATCATCCCAGAACCCAAAATTATTTAAAGTTCAACCGATTACTTTAATTGTTTGGTTAAAATGTCGTATGTACTACATTATTCTGGCCTTTTTTACGCAACTCCATCGATATTTTAAATACATCTGAATAATCTTAAATTAACCCAGCAAAAAATTACACAATACCATCAGAACTACTTGCCATATAATGGCTTACTTTTCTGATTACCAAATTCCATTACTAGCTTACAAATCACATTACCTAAGATTTAAAAAAAACTATGTACAAGTTGCTAAATGGCGAGAATAATTTTTTTTTTGATTAAAAAGATTACGTGACCAAGTTGCCAAATACAAAAAGGAAGTACTTCTCAAGAATCGATTAAAGTTAGCCAAATTTCCGACAGGGTTCTTTCAAACACTAATACACTCATACTTCATAATGCGGTATGATGATGATCTTACTCTAAATTTGTGATTGTATTGTGAAAAAGATTTTTACTCTCTAGCGTATAGATGTTTACACATCAAAAAGTAAGTACTTTTCAAGAATCGATTATTTTAGTCTCACGCCCTGTTAATATCATTAAGTTGGTAATACAGTAAGGAACAGCTTTCACAAAAAATGCTTAATTCCAAACCCGATTACCTTTTTTAAAATTTGGGAATGGGAACACCATAATCCAATAAAACTTGTTTCCCTTTTTAGCTTGGTTTTTAATAAATACCATTTGTCAAGCAATGTAAATGAAAATAAATGCCCTTAAAAATTAGGGTTTTCCTGGACCCTGATTTTTTTCGAGGACAGAGATCCTAAAAAGAGGACAGTGTCCGGGAAAAAGGGGACGGATAACAACCCCAATTAAGCTATTAAACTACAGCTAAGACGACAACGTCAATTATTTTGGAATTTAATCAACAAATCGTATTTCTTTCTTTAAATGCATTTCCTATACGTATAGTTAAAGTTTTAACTTATTGTTAACTTTTTTTAAGTAATAAATTAAATTCGACAACTATCAAGTATTTTCGGTTTGTAAGGAAGTTACTGACTTTGAGAGCCTGGCACCGCACAGTGTCGTGATTTCATATAGCGAGTGGCCAAAAATAGAAGGAGTTATCACAAAGTGATGAAATTTAGTATACATGTTTTGGTTTGGTCATTTAGATTCCAAGGATTCATGTCCTTCCCATATATCCTGAAATTAAAAATTGCCATAACGGAAAGGAAAAAATGAGAACTTAATGAAATTTTGTACATACACTTGCTATAATATGTTTAATGATCCATTTAAATTTCAATTCAATTCCGATCAATGTCCTTTAAAAAAAAGTAGAAAAATTGGCAAGAATAAAATAAATTTGTTTATTTAATTTGGCATACTAATCACTGATAATAAGTTAATTATGTAACTGCACACATTTAACTTTTCGTCTAAAGCGGCCCATACAATACAACAGCATGCGATTGAGCAATCGTGCTCGAACCACATACCATACCAGCAAGCTGATACAATATTCATTTCTTAAAAGTTGCAGAAAGGGTTGCTTCTCCTGTAAAAAAGTAAAAAGTCTACTTACAAACTTTTGGATTTTATGTGACGATTTATACATTAGCCCCTTTATTTTAATAGGAACAATATTTTCAGTATACTTTTTAAATCAATCGATTAATATATAAAAACTAAAAACTTTCACACACAAATATCTATGTGTGTATGTACATATGTATATAAATGAAAAAACACTTCTAAAGTTTTAATAAAAATGTTTTTTGTATATTTTTTTGGGAAGATAAAGTATATTCATCAGTATATGGTGTTGATGTGCACGATAAGTATCAGGAATCATAAAACAGAGTAAGTAAATACGCGGAGCAGCTCCGCTCTTTTCAGCTCTTTTGGCACTTTTACGCAAAGAGCGCAGCGGCAATGTTATTGCTCTTGCTCTGCGTCATTATGTCTACGCTGCTCATTACAAAATCAGAGCAAAAAAAGGAGTACCATGGTTGGCTCTTTGCTTGCTCCGCTCCTTTTGTTTACGCAATGTGTAAAAGAGCTGCAAAGAGCAAAAAATGCGCATTGCTCATTTACTGTGGTACAAAATACATATTTTCTTTGCAAAAGATTCTGTTGCGTTGTAATGATTATTATGATAAAATAAGAAAATGTAAATGGATGACATTTTGTAAAAACCTTAATAATTTTTAGTTTTAATTGATGTAGTAGTAATGTAGTATTTATTTTATTAAGGTTTTTAAATTATCTGAAAAATCGACTGATTTCAAGTGTCAGAAAATCCAAACTAGATTGGTATTGAAATTCAACAAAATCGAGCAGACTATTGCAGAGCTGGAAAACTTAAACTTTATTTTGCCATATAAAAGTAACTAGATAAAACAAAATTTTTTTTTTGTTAAATATTATTTTACACTTCAGTAACACTAAAATTGGTATTTCAAATTTTAAAATATAAAAAAATTAAAAAGGCGTTTCCAGGGTTGGAAAACTTTTTGTGTTATGTAAAATTAACTATGTCTAAAACTATATTAGTATTTTCTCGAGAGCCGTAAGAGCTACAGACCTGAAATTTGGACACAGTGTGTAGACCTTTGGCGGCTACAACAACAAATACATGAGAATTGGAAATTAAAGGGTGTTCCAAACGAGCAATGAAAAATATTAAAGTCCCATGTTATATACATACAATTGTATGTATATACACTTGAAATTTGTAAGGTTAGTGTATTTTTATACAGACTACAACAATTAACACTAAAATTTCAAAAAATTTAAATTAAAGAGTGTTTCATCAGTTAATGCAATTTTGACTATGCAATTTTTACAACTTGCTGTATCTTGGAAACCGTAAGAGCACAAATCTTGAAATTTTCAAAAACGGTAAAACTAAAAAATTAATAAATTATAAAATCGCCAAACCGAAAAAAAAATCGCCAATTAAAAAAAATCGTCAAAACGAAAAAAGCACCAAATTAAAAAAAATTTCTAAATTGAAAATATATCGCTAAAATGAAAAAATCGCCAAAATTAAAAAATCGCCAAAATGAAAAAAATCGCCAAAATTAAAAAAGTCGCCAAAATTAAAAAATCGCCAAAATGAAAAAAACACCAAATTAAAAAAAAGTTCTAAATCAAAAATAAATCGCGAAAACCGGAAAAATCGCCATAAATAAAAAAACGCCAAACTTAAAAAAATCGCCACAATTAAAAAAATCGCCAAAATTAAAAAAATCGCCAAAAATAAAAAATCGCCAAAATTAAAAAAACCCCAAAATGAAAAAAAGCGTAAAAAAATTATTTCAACTGAAAAAACATTAAAAAAACAAAGAAAAACATATTAATGCTCGTTAAGAAATTTCGGTAGTTTCTCTTAAACTTTTTAAAAACATTAAAGCTGTGATTTTTGAGTACATAAGTAAAAGTCTGTGAAAATTTTGTTTTAAATAAATATGTATATGTTGATAAAAAAGGATTGCAACAAATATTAAAAAATGTGAGTATGTGCAAATTATTTCGACAATACCAGCAACATAACAGTGAAGCGGTACTCTGCTATGAAAGCAAAAAGAACTCGTATGCAGGTACGAACTCGTACTGACATATTTTTGTTGTTTGTTTGAAAATTTATTTTTTATGAGGAATGCAAACCAAATTTGATTTTTATGATGTGATGTGACCTGCATATATGTACGTGCTACATATGTACATACATATTTACATATGTATGCATGTTGTTGAAACGGATGTATTTTTGGTTGAAAAGTATTTTTTTTTTTGTATTTTGTTATTGCAGAAATAAATGTAGGTGGTAGGTATGTATGTATGTATATACATAGATATCAACGTAAATACGCATGTATAACACATATGTATGTATGTAGGGACGCATGATGACTTTATTAAAACAAAAAATTATTTTATTTAATTTAATTTATTTTATATTTACATAAAATATGGTAGGCCTAATAGCTGAATTATATAACACAACAAAACATAAAATTTCGAGTGGTCAAAACTAATAATTATAGGTAATTTTAAATTTTCAAACAAACAACAAAAATGTAAGTATACAAACATACATACATACATGCATGTATGTAGATAGTTTGTGTATGTATATTCCCACCTATGCATACCTATTCACTTTCTTTCCTTTTTCATATTGTACACAATTTAAATTCTTTAGTCCCGGTTCACACATTTCAACCTTTGTTGCTCAACTCATAATTCAGCTGTAAAAAATACGGAGACGGAAATAGAAATATCGGACTGATTTTGCTTTAAACATTTCACAGCACAGCATTAAGCAAATAGTTTTTTTTACATTGTATGCTGATGCTGATTGCTGCTGCTTATACAATGTGATACCCCTTTTTCCACACGGAAAGTTTACTTTGCAAAGTCTTAATTCAGCTGGGAGAAAGACAGAAATAGACTGTACTACGACATCTGTCTTTCACACAGCTGAATTAAGACTTTGCAAAGTAAACTTTCCGTGTGGAAAAGAGGTATGAATAGCAGAAGTGGAAGCATAGTATAATTTGTGTGCTGATGCTATTTTGAAGTCAAGAATTCGAACCCTGGTTTTGAGGCAGAAAAAATAAAATAAAATATATGAGTCTTTTTTAAGGAACGCCAATATTATTTTTTATGAATAAGGCAGTAGTAACAAAAGCTTAGCGGTAATCCTTGCAATTAGTTTTCTTAATGGCCTGTAAATTATGGAAATCCCTTTCAATCACTTTTTTTTAACTGCAAGTGAATGACGAGAATTCCCGGAATTAGTTTTTTAACGGCCAGTTAATGGCGGAAATTTCCGTAGTTCAACCGAGAGTGTTACTATTTGTATCAGTCATAACTCATACCTGCTTTTGCATCGTGAGTTACAGAGAGTTGAAAACAACAACGTAATAAATGTTGTTAAGATTGGGTATGATGAGTACCTGAAACTGTAAAGTGGATATGTATGTTCAATGTATCTCTCACCGGCACCAGCGAGCCGAAATTTCAACTTTTTATGCAAATTATGCATTAAACACATTCACCACAGCAAGCTACCGACTACCAAATGTCAAGGATAGAATACACATATTCATATGAAAATGATTCTTTTGAAGACAGCAAGTCATGTTTTCGTGTAGCCTGCTGTGGTGAATGTGTTTAATGCTAGGCTGCCCAGAGAAGCGCCGGAGGGCCCAACATCAATTGGCTTTTTATACAAATGAATGCACATACGATTATACATAGTATCTCTCTTGTTTCTCTCGGTGGCCAGCTCTGGTTTATTGCATTAATCATGACTCTTTGATTCATGAAAATTAATACACACAAACATACATATTTCTCGCGGTGAGCACGAGCAATGCAGGTAGATATTTTTATATAGTGCATCGATCATCAAAAGGCCGCCCGTGGGCAGTGCTGCCAGAATGATGATTTTATCATATTTTTGATGATTTTTGGACCAAAATATGATTTTAAGATTTTTTTTCTCAAATGATGATTTTTAATTTTGCAAATTATGATTTTTACTTTCAATACATACATACATATAATTTTCTTTGTTGTTCTACAATGTTTATCAATAGCTATACCTATAAAGAAAATATTTTTGCACCAGAGAAAATATTCGTTTACATGGAAACAAGTTGATGAGGGGAAGAGCACAACTCTCCCACCGCCTCTGGGGTCATTTGAAAAAAAAAGAATAAGAAAACGTCACTTTACAAGCAAAAATAAAAAGAAAAAAGTCATCATAGAGAAGTGACGAAAAATCGGTCTGCAATATATTCAAATCTTGGACAAATGTATACCAAATCGTTTAAAAGAAGTCATTCGTCGCCAAGAAAAAGCAATTTGCCTCTTAAACAACTGTACATACTTTATATGATAAGAATATTAGCAATGCCGAATACTTTTTTGTTTGAATTTCTTAAATAATTTTTTATTTAATGCAATTTTTATATTAGTTATTTTAATGATCTCATTTTTTTATTGAATACCATTTGAAAATGATTTCTAAGTTCTTTTTGTTCAACAAGTATTAATACAGAAAAATCAAAAACCCGACTGCGACCAACTTTGAACCGTTAAATATCCTCAACAGTCATTCAGAATGAAAAATCATAACAGAAACCTAGAGATGATTTTAAAATACATGTCGAATGATACCCATTTTGATATAGTTCGCCGACTTTTTATTTTTTTCGTAATTACAAAATGGCGTCTGTTCGCCGCCATGTTGAATTATGACAACTGATATATCTTTAGGGACACTCCCAGGATTAAGACAAATCGATTGATCCTCATCAAAATCGGTACACGCGTTCTGTTTATATAGAGCCGCGAAGGAACACACATACATACATACATAGGCTAATAAACACAATACCCTTCTTTGCGTTGAGTGATAAGATAGTAAATAGTTTTTATTGATGAAAACAAAATAACATTGGTGTACGTCGAACAGTTTTTTTGTCCACTGTAAATATGTTAATTCTTACTTATTTTATTTGAAAACAATTGGATTTGTGATGATTTTTTTCTTCAAAATATGATTTTCTTTCCGACAAATGATGATTTTCTTCGCAAAACTTCTGGCAGCCCTGCCCGTGGGCACTTTGTTATGCTCTTTTTTACACGTACATTCGTACAAGCATGCAATTTGCTCTCTTTTACATTATGTATGTATGTGTTTTGCTTATCATTGATATAGAGTCAAAACTAGCGTTGCCGTTTTGGTTACTTGTAACCAAAATTGGTCACTTTTTTTTCCAATGTGTACTTGTGAACTTTTTTTTGTTTTACCGTTTTTGAAAATTTCAAGAAATTTGCTCTTACGGTTTCCAAGATACAGCAAGTTATGAAAATTACATAGTCAAAATTACATTAACTGATGGTACACCCCCTAATTAAAATTTTTTAAATTTTAGTGTTAATTGTTGTAGTCTGTATAAAAATACACTAACCTTAGAAATTTCAAGTGTATATACATACAATTGTATGTATGTATATTACATGGGATTTTAACATTTTTCGTTGCTCGTTTTGGCACACCCTTTAATTTCCAACTCGCATGTATTTGTTGCTGTAGCGGCCAAAGGTACACACACTGTGTCCAAATTTCAGGTCCGTAGCTCTTACGGTTCTCGAGAAAATAGCCTGTGACGGACAGCGTATCGAAAACAATAGGATTCCTTTTCACCTTTGGTGTACGGAACCCTAAAAACAACAAATATTAACTAAAAAAATGTATTTTTTTTATAAAATTAAAATTAATAAATGTGCATCTTTTTCGGTGGCTAAAAATTTTATATAAAAACCAAACACAATTTATTTTAGACAAAACCCTCAATATCTCAAATAAATTCAGTAAAGTGCGGCTTTGACTCGCGCACGCAGGGTAACCTACGTTGGGCTTTGAGCATTAATATGGCGTTTTTTGTTTTTTGACGTTTTTCAGCTGAAATAAATTTTTTCGCTTTTTTCTCGTTTTCGCAATTTTTTCATTTGTGACGTTTTTTCAGCTGAAATAATTTTTTTTTTCATTTTGGCAATTTTTTTAATTTTGGCGATTTTTTTAATTTGGCGATTTTTTCATTTTGGCGATTTTCTTTATTTTTCCGTTTTTTTTGCGATTTATTTTCGATTTAGAATTTTTTGTTAATATGGTGCTTTTTTCGTTTTGGCGCTTTTTTTTTTAATTTTGCGATTTTTTTCCGGTTTGGCGATTTTATAATTTTGAGATTTTTTTGTTTTACCGTTTTTGAAAATTTCAAGAAGTTTGCTCTTACGGTTTCCAAGATACAGCAAGTTATCAAAATTACATAATCAAAATTACATTAACTGATGGTACACCCTCTAATTAAATTTGTTTTAAATTTTAGTGTTAATTGTTGTAGGCGGTATAAAAATACACTAACCTTACAAATTTTAAGTGTATATACATACATACAATTGTATGTATATAACATGGGACTTTAACATTTTTCGTTGCTAGTTATGGAACACCCTTTAATTTCCAACTCTCATGTATTTGTTTTTGTAGCGGCCAAGGGTCTGCACACTCTGTCCAAATTTCAGGTCCGTAGCTCTTACGGTTCTCGAGAAAATAAGACTTAGGCCATTATTATTTATTGCCACAGATATGTATGTATATGTACATGTAAATACATACATATATGTACATGTACATAAGGGTAGGTAAATGCGCACTCTTTTGCTCTTTTGCTCATTGCGTACTGTTGTCTTGCTCTTTAAAATGTAGAGAACGTACAAAGAGCGGAGTACAAACAAAGCGCAACCACTGTTTGCGCTTTGCGTTTGCTCCTTACCTGTAGGAGCATACTCTTTGAGCAAGCAGCAACGATGTTAATCTTTTGCTCTTTTGCCACTGTTGCCAACTCTTTTCCAACAAATATCGCTAAAGTAGACATGAAAATAGCTAGAAAATAGCTAAACTTCAAAAATATTTGAAAACTTAGCGATAAATAGCTAAAAAACAATTTTATTTCTAGGACGTTTCAGAAATTTTACGGCAACTTCTTAACTTCTTTCATATTTCCAAAATTTCCCTAGACATTTTATAAAGTATCATATAAGAGCAATATAAAAGGCTTATTTTATTAAAAATATATACATCGAGCCTGCCCAAATTAGCACCAGAGTGCCGAACAACAATCGACGGAACAAATGCAGTTTAGCGAAGCAGCTCCAAAATAAAAAGTAGCCTATGTGATAGAAAATTGAAAAATAAGAAGAAAATATTAAATAAAAAAGTTGGCGGCGAAGCCTATTTTCCGAGTTATGGGGCTCTGAACTTTTTCATAGGAAACAGCGAAAAATTTCCAACATTTTTTTAAATGGCTTATCTCATAGGAAATTGAAAATATAAGAAAAAAAAAATTAAGTAGAAAAATTTGCTACGACCCTTATTTCTCGAGCTTACACCATCGTGTTTCCCTACACGGCGCAGCTTAATAAAGATTTTCTGCATTGCAAACTTTTCTTGTCTAATACAGTTTGTGGACTGCCGGCCTTCGGCCGGGCTTAAGGATTTTCTCCACCATGGTGTTTCCCGACACGGCGCAGCTTAATAAAGATTTTCTGCGTTGCAAAGTTTTCTTGTCTAATAAAGTTTTCATAGACTGTCAGCCTCCGGCCGGGCTTGAGGATTTTCTCCACCATGGTGTTTCCCGACACGGCGCAGCTTAATAAAGATTTTCTGCATTGCAAAGTTTTCTTGTCTAATAAAGTTTTCATGGACTGCAGGCCTTCGGCCGGGCTAAAGGATTTTGTCCACCATGGTGTTTCCCGACACGGCGCATATTAATTAATCATTGTATTTCCCAAAACGACACTGCTTGTTAATGATTTTCTGCACAGCTCTAAATTGGTTCAAATATTGACCCATCACATTTAGAAATGCAGAGAAATCACAATCATCTATGAAAAATTTAAAGGCCAATATCTCAAGAAATAAGGATTGCAGTTAATATTTTTTGCGTAATTTTTTTTCTTATATTTTTAATTTCCTATCAGATAAGTTATTTAAATTTTTTTTTTGAGATTTTTCGCAGTTTCCTATAAAAAAGTTCAGAGCCCCATAACTCGGAAAATAGGCATTGCCGCCAACTTTTTTATTTAATATTTTCTTCTTATTTTTAAATTTTCTATCACACAGGATACTTTTTATTTAGTTTGGAGCTGCTTCGCTAAACTTCATTTAAGCCCAATCGACTTCTTACACAAATGAATACACATACGCGAATACATTCCTCTCGGTGGCCAGCTCTGATATACATGTATATGCATACAAAATTATACGCGGTATTATTGTTAACTAAAAATTTTAAGCGAATCTTCAACATTAATATTTTCGTAGGTCGAATTGGTACATAAGTACTTTGCTTCAAATATAGAGTAAAAATAGCACTCACAAGCCTGCTGATTTCTGTATGACCAGTACCCCATTTCTGTAACTTGTGAGAAGTTCTCGCATCGAGAAAAATTAAATAATTATATTGGTTGTCCTATTTTACATAGGGTTACTCACATAAAAACTTATATAAACTTACAAAACATATCAACAAATACAGTTTTTTTCTTACTCACCCTGTGTTTCACAGGATGATAACAATTTTTTCGACTCGAAAAGTTCTCTCATTTCTTACAAAAACGAGGCACAGTTCACTGTTTGGAATACTACATTTTTGCTCACAAAAGCCCTCTTTTGAATTGTTGTGGCGCTAATCAATCACCTTTTTCCCATAGCTTGCTTCATATACGTTCACTATTTCTACACAAGCTCACATATTAAAGCGAATTATGATGCACAAAAAATCGCTAGATTTCCCGCTAATAGCTAAATCATATTTTTTCCCGCAAAATGTACTTAAAAATCGCTAGATTTGACGAGAAAATAGCTGAATTGGCAACAGTGTCTTTTGCTCCGCGTATTGTGTACATTGAGTGGCTCATTACGCTTGCTCTTTTTGACATTAACAGTGGTTACTATTGTACTAAAAACCATAATTTTTTTCACTCTTTGTTTACATTTAGCACGTACCAAAAAGTTTGCAAAATGGAAAAAACGAGCTTCGCTAAAAAGTTATTCAGTGCTGCCTAGTTGTTCCACACTGTAAAATAATTTCTAATTTTTAATTTTTTATGTGCTTATAACTTTTTCCAGAAATTCTCCCGGGAAAAAATAGAACCCATTATCCATGCGTATTGTTATGCTTAATCGATAAACAATAGCAATATATAGGTACGAGGTATAGTTCATAAGTAATTAGTGAAAAAGTAAAGATGGTTTTTGGCACGATTTTAATAAAAAAAATTTTGCTGATCCTATAAATTTTTTCAGAAAGTCTCCCGGAATAAGAAAGAACCCACTATAGACGCGTATTTTTGATCTTAACTTATTGAAGGTAGTGCGATATGCGCACGGGAACTAGATTTTGAGATATGAGCAAAAATCTAAATATGATTTTTTGTTGCAAATTGTTCATAAAAAAAAATTTGCTAAGACAATAACTTTTTCCAGAAAGTCTCCCGGAATAAGAAAGAAGCCATTATAGACGCGTATTTTTGTCCTTAAATTATTGAAGGTAGTGCGATATGCGCACGACATTTAGATTTAGAGATATGAGCAAAAAACTGAAAATGTTTTGTTGGAAATTTTTTATTAAAAAAATTTTGCTAAGCCAATAACTTTTTTCAGAAAGTGTCCGGTAAGTCATTGAACCTTTAATCGACGCGTATTTTAGTTTGCTATCGATTGCAGGTAGCGTCATATGAGCACGCAATCTAGTTTATGAGTTACGAGCAAAAAACGAAAACTTTCTTATTTTAAGTACAAAAATATAGTTTTTGCTCTACAACTTTTTTCAGAAAGTCTTATAACAACCGATGCGCATTGTAATAAGCTATTAATTGAAGGTAGCGCCGTATGGGCACGAAGTCTAGTTTACGAGTTTTGAGTGAAAAAGTGTTGCAAAAGTGTCTAATGAAAACATCAGATATATTCAATATGCTTACATTTTTCAACAATGTTGTCAAAACTGAAAAATGTTGCCGTTTTCTCCAGTTTGTTTTCTTCACTTGCGTTTTGGTTTGGTAGCCCTTACATTGGGTGGGTCGATTTGTATGGAGGCAAAAAAATCGCTCAAATTACAAGGAATATCGTATTCTAGGGATCAAAATAAGAAACTTTGCCGAAGAAACCATACCTCTAAAATGTATTTTGATCTCCCGAAAAGTCAAATTTTCTTGAAGGTCAAATTTTGAAAAATCTCACTTTGATCCATTTAGAGTTCCTCAATCGAGTCAAAATGTATGACCAACCCCCACTAATTTTGGAGGGCCGACCCACCTATGCCAACGGCACACCCCCTGGAACCAGCTATGGGGGGTTCCCCATACAAACATTTGTGATTTTTTGAAATATTTGTATGGGGAGCCCCCAAAAGTGCTTTCAGGGTGTGTGCCACTGGCAAAGGTGGGTTGGCCCTCCAAAATTAGTGGGGGTCGGTCATATATTTTGACTCGATTGAGGAACTCTAAATGGGTCAAAGTGAGATTTTTCAAAATTTGACCCTTCGGATCAAAAGTCGGGACATCAAAATACATTTTAGAGGTATTGTTCCTTCGGCAAAGTTTCGTATGTTAATCCCTAGAATACGATTTTCCTTGTAATTTGTGCGATTTTTAAATCGACCCGCCCTAACTTACATACATGTATATGTTGATTTCTTTATGTTTTTGTTTTTAATAAATGAAAAGTTGTTATGAATTCTTTTACTGTGTATGCTTATTTAGCAGTTGGCTACCTTTTGGTACAATTGATGTTAATTTGGTACCATTTTCATGGTACAATTTAAGAATAGCCAAATCCCAACACTGGCGCACACCAAATGACAATTATAAAATGAGCATAGAAGTGTGAAAATATGTGTATGTGTAAAAGAAAAAGCAAACAACGTACATTATTTGAGCGTCCCTGAAGTAAATGTCGATGGTGAAAATGTACTGAGTCGCTTTTGACTTTGTCACCAGTACTACTCTCTAATTAATCCCCATACAATACTTTGTGCTATAGACATTTAGCATGTGCTTGTCATTGAAAATCTACTAGTAACACTAAAACAATTGACTAGATAGTGACTACATAGTTCTTATGGAAACATGGAGACATACCAACCAGACATTTAGTGGTACATTTCCATACCTTACGTACATACAATTATATGAATATTGACAAGTTGACGCAAAAGACACCAGAAATACACCACATTTGTTTTCTCTCTTTCTTTTATACTGACGAATAGAAAAGAAATTGTAGACAATGTACCTACTACTAGAGTTTTAGTGTTGACATAGAGACATTTGGCCCCAGTCTGACTGCAGGGGTGTTAGTTCACATGCGATGCTGTTCTAAGTTTTATAATTATATAAAAATAGTATCTTTCACAATGAATATAATTGCAAAAAGTTGTATTATTACTTAATATTTTATGAAATTTTGACTTTGTGAAATGAAGTATGGTGCACTATGAAGTGTACAATAAAAATATTGCACACTAGACCAGTGTTGCCAGAAGTAAGGGAAAATCCTTACATGTAGGTATATTTGATACTAAAATAGAAGCGTAGGGAAAATCGGACAGATTTCTAATATTCTCCAAAATGGGAATTTTTCGTTATGTCGCATTAAAAACGGTTAAAAATTTGTCTTTTCGTTAAAATCGCTTAAAAATATATTTCCAGAGTTGCTTGTGGCTTAAAAAGTTGGATATTCGAATATGTATGTATGTATATGCCAAGGTGAATTCATCTACCAGGTGGTGTCAAGCCTGCAACAACAAAGTCTGCCTAGTACTTTGTTGCAATGAAAATTGACAAATCAAACTTCCTATAAATTTTATTGCAATGAACTTTGACAACCCAAACTTCCTTAAAAAAAGCAGTTGTTAACTTGGCACAACGTGGTACATGAATTCGCTTTGGTATATGGTTTTTCTAAGATATCATTCAATGTTGAAAGATTATCAAATACAATCACAAATTTTACCGCATTTAGTGAAACAAAAATCTTTTAAAATCAGTAAGTCGCAAAATCGAATAAGTTGTATTGGACATTGTGAAAATTAGCATCTGAGTCTACAAAATAACGTTTCCTTAAGAAAAAGGTAATAAAAATATGAATATTTTAATAGTTTTTTTTTACTAATTTGTCTTAGCAAAGATTTAATAAACATATATTTTTTTTTATAACTAATGGTTTTGTCTATTTTAATGACATGTGTAGGTATTTTTTCGAGATATTTACTTTCAACACTGCACTAGACACAACTGTCTATTCAATTGTTGTACAATCGTTTTGTGTGTTTTTTGTTTCCTTGTTCCCTATTTTTGCTTCACACTCAATTGCGATCATCACTACAAACAGGATTCGCTTTTGAAAAAAATACAATACTATGCACTTTTTCATAGCTAGTGCTTAGTTCCAGAGTAAGTAAATACGCGGAGCAGAGCCGCTCTTTTTAGCTCTTTTGGCACTTTTACGCAAAGAGCGGAGCGGCTATGTTATTGCTCTTGCTCTGCGCCATTATGTTAACGCTGCTCATTACAAAAGCAGAGCAAGAAAAGGAGTATGTACCATGGTTGGCTCTTTGCTTGCTCTGCTCCTTTTGTTTACGCAATGTGTAAAAGAGCCAAAAAGAGCAAAAAATGCGCATTGCTCATTTACTTCATTTATCAGTTCTCGTTGTACCTTCATAGTGAACAGAAGTATTAGCGGAATTTCTTTTTACATACTAATCCAAAAAAAAACCATAAAAAAAAATATTTGTAGTACATAATATTTGTTGTACATTAACTTTGATAAACAAGCTATTTTTGCTTTGCTAATATTTTTTTTTATATAGACAGTAATAACTAAAACAAAAAAAAAAACAAAAACAACCGTAAACAAAATAACTTAAAGTGCCCTTGAGGAATACACTTACAAAGTGCCCTTGAGGAATACTCTATATGAGTACCTCGAAAACAAATAATTGCGAAGTGAGTGATAACGGCAGAAATGCCTATCTTACTGTGAGCTCTGATGATCTTAATGATAACAATAAAAATAACAAATCTGATGATAGTCTTACTGTGAGTTCTGATGATCTTAATTTAAAAAAAATAAATAAAAAACTTGATGACAGACTTTTTTTAACGGCTAAGCCAATTTTTCGTCAGCGATCAACTTCGCTTTGTCCAATGCCAACGGATTCGTTAACATTACAGTTGCCCAGTACTCCTTCATATAAGTCAGTAATATCATCCCCTTCAGGCTCGTGTTCATCACTTAACAAAGTTATCACTACAGATAACAGCGGCTCGAAACTCAAGGTACAAGTTGGAATGGACAGATATATAACCATAGTAAAGCGTGGACGAAGCCCGAATTCTTCAAAAATCTCATCTGCTCCAAAAGTGTATAGGGATAACAGCGCAGCCTCAACTAATCGCCAAAACCGCTTTAAAATTTTTCAAGATGACAACGACAAACCCGAGGTATCCTCGAACAAAACATCCAAGCCGCCACCAATATATTTGAGAGAAAAAAATTCAAACGCTCTTATTAAGAAATTAATTTCGGTAACTGGTGGGAATAAATTTCACATTGTTCCAATAAAACGTGGCAACATCGATGAAACTAAAATCCAAATTTATGACGAAAAAGATTTCCGCAAAATGGTTGCTGAACTTGAAAAATGTAAAACAAATTTCTCCACATATCAGCTCAAGAGTGCTAAAGGTATGCAGATTGTGTTGAAGGGCATAGATTCCTATGTTGCTCCCGAAGAAGTAAAAGATGCTCTCGTCCTCAAGGGCTTTAAAGTAAAAAATGTATCGAACATAATAAATAGGGAAAAGATCCCTCAACCTCTATTTCGCGTTGAACTTGAGCAAAATGATATAAAATTGAAAAAAAATGTGACCCATCCAATATATAATTTAAAATATCTCTTATATCGAAAAATAACCGTTGAAGAACCACACAAGCGTTCAGGACCCGTACAGTGCCATAATTGTCAAGAATATGGCCATACTAAAACTTACTGCAAATTACCTGCTGTTTGTGTTGTGTGCGGCGAGTTACACGGCACTGCTAGTTGCAATAAACCGAAAGATCAAAGTAACAAAAAATGCAGTAATTGTGGAGAAAATCACACCGCTAACTACAGAGGTTGTCCTGTGTACTCTTTCGTCAAACAGACTATGAGGCAAACACCTAAATTGGCCCCAGCTCAATCAGCAAACGCTTTATCAGCCAATTTTGCGCAAGTGAGCCAACCAGTTAGTTCCCGTGTATCGTATGCCGATACACAAAATGTTTCACCTCCAAATAATTCAACAAATACAAATTCGAATTTTAATTTCAATCGCCTTGAAGCTACTATTGATAATCTGGTGCAAACTATAACTAATTTTACAACAAATATGACTAGCATGATGCAAGAAATGCTGCGAATGCAGAATACTCTGCTTCAAGCTTTAGTTAATAAACTATGAACACGTTAAAAATATGTTTCTGGAACGCAAACGGCATTCGCCAACATAAAAATGAACTTGAGCACTTCCTCACGGAAAAAAATATTGATATAATGTTGGTCTCAGAGACTCATTTGACTTCGGGAAGCCTTTTTAAAATTTATGGCTACACCTTATATGATTCAAAGGACCCGAGAGGAAGAGCATGCGGTGGATCAGCAATTTTAATAAAGTCAAGACTCAAGCATTATATTATTGATAACATTTGTGAAGAACATTTACAAGCAACGAATATTTGTGTTGAAAATTTTTCCAATAATTTTGTCATATCATCAATTTACTCTCCTCCTAGATTCGCAATTACTGAGCATCAATACGAGGATTTTTACAAATCTCTGGGTCCTTGTTTCGTATCAGCTGGCGACTATAATGCTAAACATACGTTCTGGGGTTCGCGTCTTATTACACCCAGAGGTCGAGCGTTGTTCAATACAATTTCCAAAATGGGCTTGGATGTCATTTCAAGTGGGGAGCCCACTTATTGGCCTACTGACATACATAAAATTCCGGATGTAATAGACTTTGGCGTTATAAAAAATATCTCTAGGGATTTAATTCAAATTGAAGCTTCTCTAGATCTCTCGTCCGATCACTCTCCCACGATCGTTACAATTTGTAGCCCATTAAGAAGTGATTTACCTCACCCATATGCGAATTTGATAAATCGTGTAAATTGGCTGCGATTCAAAAAATATCTTAGTAGTCATTGCACGGAAAACATTACACTAAGAACACCTGATGATATTGAATCTAACATTGCCAATCTTAACGAAAATATTAAGCAGGCTGCTAAACATGCCACTACCTCCCATCCGCAGACTGGGTTTAATAGACTATATTCTACAGATATTGAACGTCTCGTATGTGAAAAAAGAAGAGCTAGAAGGGAATGGCAACAGCACAGATCACCCCTGAATAAAATTAGATTTAAAGAGTGCACTAAACGACTCCAAGAGCTGCTTGCACATGAAAAAACTGCATCTCTTAAAAACTATCTGGAAAATCTTGATGTCACACCAGCATCTGATTACTCTTTATGGCGTGCTGCTAGAAAGCTTAAAACACCCGTTGAGTTTAAACCACCTCTGCGCACATCTACCGGAGGTTGGGCAAGAAGCGATACTGAAAAAGGTAACATATTTGCTGCCCATTTAAAATACGTATTTACCCCAAACACATGTACTGGTGTAATTGATTTGCAAAATGTAGTCGCTCTACCCCCTCAACAAATAAAGTTTAAGACGCGTGATGTGCAAAAACTAATTGCTGAACTCAACCCAAAGAAAGCTCCGGGTTTTGATGGAATTAGTAACCAGATGCTAATAAAGTTGCCTCTTATTGCAATTAGAATACTGTTATTTATTTTTAACGCCATTTTACGACTGCAGTATTATCCAAATAGCTGGAAGCTTGCCAAAGTTAAAATGATTCCAAAGCCGGGCAAAAACCTTACCAAGGCTGAGTCATACAGGCCAATAAGTCTCCTATCAACAATGTCAAAGCTTTTCGAAAAACTGCTCATGACAAAATTGTCCCCAATTCTAGTTAATAGTGGGTGCATACCGGACCATCAATTTGGTTTTAGAAGTCAGCATAGCACCATTGAACAAACTCATAGATTGGTCCAATTTATAAGAAGAACATTTGAAGAAAAGAAGTGTTGTTCTGCGCTGTTTATCGACGTTTCTCAGGCATTTGATAAAGTGTGGCATGAAGGCCTAATTTTAAAATTAAAAACATACCTGCCAATAAACGTTGTAAGTCTTTTGGAAAGTTACATTACTGCCCCGAAGTTCACTGTTGTGGAAGGAGACTGTATGAGCATGCCTGAAACTATCTCATCCGGTGTGCCACAGGGGAGTATACTGGGGCCAGTTTTGTATTTGATTTATACTTGTGATATGCCTCTGAGCAGCAATATCCACACTTCCACATTTGCTGATGATACAGCCTGCCTTAGTATGCATGAAAATCCTTACGAGGCATCCCGATATCTTCAAGAACACATTACCCAGCTGGAACTATGGTTAAACTTATGGAGAATTAAGGTAAACGAACAAAAGTGTGTTCAAGTAACATATACATTACGAAGAGATACGTGTTTACCCATTCGGATTAACAATCAAGTTGTCCCTCAACATACTCATGTGAAATATCTTGGTATACACCTTGATCGACGGCTTACTTGGAAACACCACATTGACTCTAAGTTAACCCAAATGAAACTAAAATTAACTCAGGTACATTGGCTGATTGGTAGAAATTCAACCCTCAGTCTAGATTGCAAACTTTTGATATACAAGTCACTTTTGAAACCGATATGGTGCTACGGAATTCAACTATGGGGCACTGCTTCAGCTTCCAATGTCGAGAGAATCCAACGAAGACAAAATAAAATTTTGCGATTAATAACATCGGCTCCATGGTATATAAAAAATTCAAATATACATCCTAATCCGCTTGCTCGTAATATTTTGAACTTTACTGGACACATCCGCCTAAAAAAGAGGGATACAAGGGCTCTTATACTCAACACTCCAGATGGGACTGACTGAAAATAATTTTTAATTTTATTTATTTTTTCTTCCTTTTGTTTATCACTACTTAAATATATATTATTTATAACTATCTCTAAATTTATGTCCGACAGTGGTCGGGCCTAATAATTATATTTTAGATTTAAGATTTGAATACTTATTGTTAGTTCATATTTGAAGATACAATAAATAAAAAAAAATATGTATAAAAAAAAAAAAAATTGTTCATTTACTGTGGTACAAAATACATATTTTCTTTGCAAAAGATTCTGTTGCGTTGTAATGATTATTATGATAAAATAAGAAAATGTAAATGCATGACATTTTGTAAAAACCTTAATAATTTTTAGTTTTAATTGATGTAGTAGTAATGTAGTATTTATTTTATTAAGGTTTTTAAGTTATCTGAAAAATCGACTGATTTCAAGTTCTTTAATTGGACCTTTTTTATACCAAAAAAATGGTAAAAGGATATATATAGGTTTGTCATTCCGTTTGTAATTTCTATAATATCAATAAGCGACCCATAAAGTATATATATTCTGGATCCTTATGGATAGGGAAGACGAATAAGCGATGTCCGTCTGTGTGTACGTGAAATCGGTTTTCCGAAGCTCCCAGAAAAGCTATACACTTTGTTCTTGGACTGGTGTGTCAGAAATTTTCCAAAATAGATTGGTATTGAAATTCAGCAAAATCGAGGAGACGATTGCAGAGCTGGAAAACTTAAACTTTATTTCGGCATATAAAAGTAACTACCGAAAACAAATTTTTATTTTTTTTAATAAATAAACTTATTTTACTTTTTAGTACGACTAAAATTGGTATTTTAAATTAAAAAAATATAAAAAAAATTAAAAAGAAAACTTTAACTTTTTGTGTTATGTAAAATTAACTATGTCTAAAACAATTTTTTATTTTTTTTAAAGAGAAGTAACACTCAGGCAATTAATGCCTACTACTATTACTAGGTGTTACCTTCTTTAGAAAAGGGATATTGATAGAGAAGACAGGTGGTGAAGGGAGAGATAGAGGAAAGCTTCATTCTTTTACAACTCTGCTCTTTGCACGTTTTTAATAATGCAGTGTTGTAGCGCCTCTCTGATGTTAAATGAGGCGTATTAATTTTTTGAAGCTGTGTTTTGTAGCCATTTCATTGATTGTTTTACTTCGCCGATTATTCTGCTACACAACGAAGGAGGGCACTCTGATGTTACATTAAGATTAGTATCTGCTGAAGTCGGTATAGTTCAGTGACCAGTGACTAGGCCTTCATCACTTGAACTTTCCTACAACAACTGATACAAAGGGACACTAATGCACATCAGAAAAATGCGTGGTGTTGTTATATAATGACTGTAGGATACAGGGATTGAACCCAGAACCTTTGGTTTTGTAGTCAATGTGCTAACTACTTCAGCCAACGCCACCCTCAACGCCACTATGTTTGTCACAGGGTATTTTCTCGAGAACCGTAAAAGCTACATACCTGAAATTTGGACACTGCGTGTAGACCTTTGGCCGTTACAACAACAAATACATGAGAATTGGAAATTAAAGGGTGTTCCAAAACGAGCAACGAAAAATGTTAAAATCCCATGTAATATACATACAATTGTATGTATATACAATTGAAATTTGTAAGGTTAGTGTATTCTTATACAGACTACAAAAATTAACACTAAAATTTCAAAAAATTTTAATTTAAAGGTGTTCCATCAGTTAATGCAATTTTGACTATACAATTTTGACAACTTGCTGTATCTTGGAAACCGCAAGGCAAAACTCTTGAAATTTTCAAAAACGGTAAAACTAAAAAGTCAAAAAATTACAAAATCGCCAAACCGAAAAATATCGCCAAAAACAAAAAAAAATCGCCAAAACGAAAATAAGCACCAAATTAAAAAAAATGTCTAAGACTAAAATAAATCGCGAAAAACCGGAAAAATTGCTCAAACGAAAAAAAAATCGCCAAAATGAAAGAAAATCGCCAAAATGAAAAAAAATCGCCAAAATGAAAAAAATCCCAAAAAAAACATAAGAAAATCGCCAAAATTAAATAAAACCCCAAAACAGGAAAAAATCGCCAAAATGAAAATAAATCCAAAAACAGAAAAAAATCGCCAAAATGAAAAAAATAAATCGCCAAAATGAAAAAAATCTCCAAAATGAAAAAAAGCCCCAAAAACGGAAAAAATCGCCAAAATGAAATAAAAACCTCCAAAAACAGAAAAAATCGCCTATCGAGAAAAAGCGACAAAACTGAAAAAATCCTTTAAACTTAAAAAAACTTCAAAAAGCAAAAAAGCCACATTGACAAATGCTCAAAACCGAATGTAGGGAACCCTTCGTGCTCGAGTCAAAGTCGCGCTTTACTGAATTTTTTAATATTAAAGGAATTAAGTTTTTTCTTATTTCGTTTTTGATTTGTTCACTTAACATATTTTATGTATTTTTTAAAGAACTAGATTGGTATCAATAATCATAAAAGTCCAAAATTACGGCTCCAGGGTTAGAAAACTTACACTTTTTGTTCTATGTAAAATTAAATAGGTCTAAATAATTCTCTTTTTCTTTATAAATTAAATGTATTTTATACTTCTGAAAGCAAAAATTAACGTATAAAATTATAAAAATGAAAACCAAGGCTAAATAAAACTAAGTTTTTACTTTTTTCCTTTTTGCTTTGTTCACTTAACATATTTTATGTATTTTTTATAGAACTAAATTGGTATAAGGAATTAGAAAAATCCTAAGTTATGATTTCAGGGTTGGAAAACTTACACTTTTTGTGTTATGTAAAATTACATAGGTCTAAAAATTTGTTTCTTTTCCTTTATATATTGAATATATTTTATGCTTCTGAAAGAAAGGCGTATAAAATTAGAAAAATGAAAATTACAGCTCCAGAGATGGAAACTTTGAATTTTATTTGATATTAAAGCATAAAATTAATTTTGTTTATTTCTTTGTTCAGTTAACACAAATTCAATCAGAAAAATCTAAAAGGTTGATTCCAGGGTTGGTAAATTAATTGTTTTTTTTACAAAAGTAACTAGGTCAAGTTAGGTTTTTCTTTTTGTTTACAAGTTTTATATACTTTATGACTTAGAATGAAATAGTTTGGCATATAAATGAGAAAAATAAAAGACCTGGAGCTATGTCTGAGCTGGAAAACTTAAATTTTTTCTGGTACATAAAACTTTTTTTTTTGGTAATTAAATATAATCTATATTTTATACAGAAATAAATTATTGTTAAGAAACTCATAAATAGCGGTAAAAAAAATAACCAAAAATATTTTTTTTAGTTAAACAGATCTCATGTTTTAGGAAAATCATTAATCAAGATTTTTTATACATGTTTAATTTTTTATGGATATCTAATCTAATTGAAGTATAAACGAAGTTTTGTGCTTATTGTGCTCTTAATTACTATAAATTTTTAGTAAATGGAGATAAAACTAAAATTTATGGCTAAAGATAAATTAAAGGACATGTTCCGTTTCATTTTCCTGATACCTTTCCTTTCTGCTGAACAAATTTCCAAAAAATCCTGTAGGAATAAAACGTTGACATAATACCACGATGTATACCATTTGTAATGGGAAGTTCAAATCAAGACACTAAGCAGTTTTGCAACATCAATGATTATTAAATACGGAAAAATATAAAACAAGTTAGTTTACTTGGTATGGAGGTGCAATACTAAGACTATTGTAGAGTCATTAAATAGCAGCACGGTTTTTGAACGTCTCGAGAGCAAGTAAACAAGCCCCAATTTTTTGGTATTATATTGACGTGACGTCGATGTTGACTGAAATAAGAGTGAATATAAAATATATCTTAACGAAAGAGTGTAGAGTAAAATATTCAACTATTGCTAATATCGAAAATAAAATAATTGAATTAAATTCTTTAATCGAAAAATACTGAAAGGTCACTTACTATTAATTGCTTTGGAGAAAAAAATGATAAATTTTTTCACAAAATAAATATGTATGTATGTGTCTATATACTATATATATGTACGTACGGTGGTAAAGGGTATATAAGATTCGGCACAGCCGAATATAGCACTCTTACTTTTTTTTAAATTTGTTGCATTAGATTTTATGAATTTTAATACATATGTAGTTGTTAGTGCGGGATTTAAATACATGTAACTGTTCATATATAGTATTTTCTACAATATCTACGAATTTACACACAATTAAACAATTTAACTTTTGTGGTAGAATTGTTTTGTTAAAAAATCGAAGTCCCAGAAAAAATTAAAAATTATTGCTGAACTACTACAAGTTCATAAAGAGATTAAAGTGTAATTGCTTTAATTAAAAAAAAAATCGATTACAAATGAAAGAATATTGTAGATACATACTATGTATTTTAAAAAAAGCACATACTTACACAGAAAAAACAAGTTTTCCATTTCAAACACAAAATTCTCTGAATCAAATATTAATTTTTTCAATTTAGGTCCTACAAAGAAATTTGTAAATTCAAATACAAAATTTTGTAATAATTTGTTTGAAAAATAACTTTGTTGAGTAAAAAAAACAAGCCACGACGTTTTTCGGCTTCTTGTCCGAGTTCACACGTATACAACACGAGCATTTAAAGAAAACAACAACATCGTCACATGTCCACGTTGAGTCAATGAACAAGCAAGAAAACACCAACACAAGCAAATGAAATTAAATGATACAGTTTTTTATATAAAACAAAATTGAAACAAATAATTTACTGGAACAGTAAAAATATTTACCGAAACTAAATTTTATTTCAAAACACACGTTTGTTTGAAATTTTTTTTCGAATAATTTTTTCTGTGTACATACATAGATAGATAGCTAGTCTAAACTAATATTATTAGATAGATTTAAGGAGAATAATAAATAAATGAAACATAAAAAGGTAACTGGAAAATTTCGCTTATGCAAACAGAGATGGAAAAGGTGAAGTAGGCAAAGCCAATCTTTGTAGTTGTTCTTAACTTAGGGAGTATCGGCTCTGTAAATAAATAATAAATTCAGTGAAGTGGGACTTTGACACGCGCACAAAAGGTTCCGTATATTCGGTTTTGAGCATTTTTTAATGTGGCTTTTTGCTTTTTTGAAGTTTTTTTCTGTTTAACGATTCTTTTTCAGTTTTGTCGCATTTTTCTCGATTTTTTGTTTGTTTTTGGGGTTTTTTCATTTTGGCGATTTTTTGTCTGTTTTTGGGGTTTTTTTGTATTTTGATGTTTTTTTCTGTTTTTGTGGTTTTTGTCATTCTGGTGATTTTTTTGTTCTTGAGGTTTTTTCATTTTGGCGTTTTTTCCTGTTTTTAGGGTTTTTTTTATTTTGGCGATTTTTTCTGTTTTTGGGTTTTTTTTCATTTTGGCGTTTTTTCCCGTTATTGTGGTTTTTTATTATGGGGACTTTTTCTGTTTTTGGGTTTTTTTTTCTATTTGGCGTATTTTTCCTGTTTTTGTGGTTTTTTTCATTCTAGTGATTTTTTTCTGGCGATTTTTCTGCTTTTAAGGGTTTTTTCATTAAAACGATTTTTTTCATTTTAGTGATTTTTCCGGTTTTTCTGTGATTTATTTTAGACTTTTTGGCGATTTTTTAATTTTGGCGTTTTTTCAGTGCAAATTTTTTTTTTAATTTGGCGCTTTTTTTCGTTCTAGCGATTTTTTTTTCATTTTGGGGATTTTTTTTTAATTTTTGGCGATTTTCCGGTTTTTCACGATTTATTTTCGTTATTAATTTTTTTTAATTTGGTGATTTTTTTTTGGATTTTGGCGATTTTTATTCATTTTGGCGATTTTTCTGTTTATTGGTTTTTATCGTTTTGGCGATTTTATTGAATTTGGCGATTTTTTTTCATTTTAGCGACTTTCTTTCACTTGGCGATTTCTTTTTAATTTCAGCAAATTTTTCCGGTTTTTCGCGATTTATTTAAGTCTGGAAATTTTTTTTGTAATTTAGTGCTTTTTTCGTTTTCGCGATCTTTTTTTTGTTTTTGGCGATTTTTTTTCGGTTTGGCGATTTTATAATTTTTTGATTTTTTAGTTTTACCGTTTTTGAAAATTTCAAGAGTTTAGCTCTTACAGTTTCCAAGATACAGCAAGTTGTCAACATTACATAGTAAAAATTGCATTAACTGATGGAACACCCTTTAATTTAAGTTTTTAGAAATTTTAGTGTTAATTGTTGTAGTCTGTATAAAAATTTCCCTAAATTTTTAAAAATTTTTTTTCGTTGCTAGTTTTGGAACACCCTTTAATTTTCAAATCTTATGTATTTGTTGTTGTAGCGGCCAGAGGTCCACACACTGTGTCCAAATTTCAGGTCCGTAGCTCTTACGGTTCTCAAGAAAATAGCCTGTGACGGACAGACGGACAGCGTAGCGCAAACAATAGGGTTTCTTTTCACCTTTGGTGTACGAAACCCTAAAAACGAAATTTAGACTTAAGCCATTATTATTTATTGCCACAGATATGTATGTATATGTTCATATGTACCCAATACGTACACAATGTACTCAATGTACACAATACGCGGAGCAAAAGATAAACATTGTTGCTACTTGCTCAAAGAGTATGCTCCTACAGGCAAGGAGCAAACGAAAAGCGCAAAAAGTGGTTTCTCTTTTTTTACTCCGCTCCTTGTGCATGCGCTACATTTTAAAGAGTAGGGAAGTCCAATGTTCGCATTCGCTTTCGCATTCGCAAATTATTCGCTTACTTTTGCTATTTGCATTCGCTAAAATTTATGCGAATATTTCAAGCGAATACTGGCGACAAAAAAATTTTTTTTCTTTTATAAAAATAGTTGGCGATTAACAAACGTCAAAAAAACACAACTAGTTTTACAAGATTTTTTTTTTAAATTTATTCCAAGCTTTTTTAAAATGTATTTTGACAGCATTTCACATGAAATGTTGAATACAGTACCAGGCTTTAGAGCCAAAGTAGGAATGGGTTGATTTCCTAATATTTTGTAAACTTATTATTAATTATTATCCATACGTACTCTTATATAAATTTATTTGCATATGATATTTTAACGAATTGTAATATTTGCATTCGCTTCCGCATTTGCATTTGATTTCGCAAAAATTAAAATGTATTATTCGCTTTCGCTAAACTGGTATTCGTTACTTCCCTATTAAAGAGCAAGACAACAGTACGCAATGAGCAAAAGAGTGCGCATTTACCTACCCTGCTTAGTTCTAATACAAAGTTCTCAAGATGAGAAAAATGTTATTTTCTACCGGAAAGACCAAAAAAGTGAATTTTGGAAAAATGGCGCTTACGAGGTATTAGACTTAAAAAATTATATAATATTATATTCAAACCATATTCTTATAAATAAAGTTCTATATTGTTACTTTAATACTGTAGTTATTTTTATCTTTAGCTCAAACTAATTGCGTTCCAACTTCGCATATAATTAAACTACAAAAGAATATACATACATATGTATATGTATACATTTGTATATAATTAAATGGCCTTTGAATGCAGTCATGCAGACCTTTACCACATACACAGGTATAGTAGTTATATGTACTTGTTTCTTGCATTTAAATCCATATGTATGTGCTTATTTCGATTCATTGTATGGGTGTTTCTCCGAATGCTCTTAAAGAACTAGGTCAAATGTAACTTAACATTCTATAACATTTACTGCTTTCATTGCAAGATGTATGCATTCAGTCTATGTTAAATTTAACGCTGAACCATTTCAGTCCCGATTCATCTTTTGCTTAAGAGGGCAGTGCACTTTGTGAGTTTCCTTCAAAAGGAATAGTACGTGTTTTAAAACATCGCGATTTTGCACTCCAGACATACATACAATTATTATCCAAACATATTGCGGGGATGACATAAAGTGTATCTTTGCAATTATTTTTTTTTAAATTAACATAAAAATTTGTTTTGCACACGTTATAATATGACCTCACTTTTTGTAATTCTTAATTACTTGGGTTTATACATACATACATATGTATATGTATAAGGATATGTGTTATTTTTAAAAAGAAAAAAATTACATAAAATAGTGGAAACATAATTATTTTATAGTTGTATGAAACGACCGATTATGCATTCGATAAAAGAATATATGCACTAGTTCATAATGCTGTTGTTGTCATTGTAACGTATATTATTTACACCATATTTTAATCGAAAAAGATATTTGTGTAAATTCTTACGACTTCTTAACTCAAGATAAAGAAAAGTGTGTGTGAGTTCTTAGAAAATGCAAATATTTTACAAAAGTGTATGACATCGCTTTCATATCTAATGTTTGCTTAAAGTGGAAATTAGAGAATAGTGTTGTTTGACTTTCTACTTTAACTAATTACTCTAAAAATGTTAATGTTTGTGTTCACTGAAAAAAACAAAATATTTCTGGAAACAAAATTATAGTTGCAACTATTCAGGATTCAGTTAAGCAATATACATACATACATATGTACATCATCTTCATCAAAAACGAGTTCTTGGTTATCCTCTTCTTCATCTTGTTTATCAACTAGTTCAATCTATTCTCCTGCAAATCATTTAAAACACAGCTACTAAAATTTTATCGTATTCACGAGTCAAAACAACAAAACTATTGTTCTCCTCAAATAAAAATAAGGTCGCCCGCCCACCGTTTAATATCCAGTTTGCCTTAAGTACAAAGCTTGGCTTGAAATAATGAACGAAATACCATGAAATTGGCGCAACCACTCTTTTATTATGCATTTATGCGTAAATACATACTTACATATGTGTATGTATTGGAAGTATTTGAATCGCTTCAGGAACTACATACATACATATGTATGTGTATGTAAGCAACCCATATAAAATTAATCATTGCAAACAATAAACAAACATAACATATATACAACATAGAAAGGGTAAAGGATATTTTAAACACAACCAACAGTGTTGCAACAGAAATTGCAACATCTACGCAAAAGTTACAGCTTGCAAACAGTCAATTTCATGATGTTTTTTTGTCCATGTAAATTATACATGTATGAGTTCGTAAGTTTTTTACGACTCAAATGTGTACTAATGTGGAGACACCTTCGTGCCCTAATTGCATCCTTCGTATTTAGGCCAACTAATATGAAAGCAGCTACACTAGTAGCATCAAAAGGGGCAGAAACGTAAATATTTAAAATATATATATATGTATGTACATATTTTTTCTCAATGCCTTTTTATTCACTGCCTCTCTTTTACGAATAGTCATTCACATACATATACATATGTACATACTCCGCCCGTATGTTAAATAACACAATGTTAAACCATCTTTGGCTGCATACCATCATAAAAATCATAATGTAAAAGCATAAAATAACAAACCAAGGATTATGTGCATATAACTAGGACATACATATATTTAATAAAAATATAAACAAATATACAATTATATTCGGCAAATAACAATGTTAAATAAAAGTGTGAATTGATTTAACACTGAGTGAATGACTAAGTAAGCCATGCATATTTCCCATTTCTGTTGAACGTATGTATGTGATATTTGTACTTGCTTTTATTGTTTGTTGGCATTGTCAACAAAAGTAAATAGGTATATTAAATTGTAACAATAAGGGCACAGAAAAGCTAAAAAACAGTAATTGCAAGTTAGCGATTTTAACACAGGTCGTACTCGTAAAGCCCGATTTTAGAGCGTACACCATAGCACATCGTATTAAAATTAAGTACCAAAAGTGTTTACAATTACATATGTATTTAAAATAACTAAGATATTTTGTTAAAAACTTCGAAATCCAGCATAATTATATGTACATTTTGTACAACTGATCCAGAATTACATTAAAATAAGCTCAAAAATTAATAAAGAATAAATTAAACAACTGTGGCACGTAACTTTTTAAATAAACCCAAAAATCACTTAGATAATAAAATTTGATACATTGCGCGGTTTCAAAAAAAGCACAACAGAATCAAAGCAAAAACCAGTTCTCATATAACTAATAAAAATAAATTAAAAATAAAGAAAGACAGAAACAGCAACGTAATGCATTTAACCAAATTAAAACGAATTTCTAATTAATAAATATATAAAATATAAAATACAATAACGAACGAACTTTTTTTCTAAAGGTAGGTTAATTAAAAATTAACAAACAAATTCTCCCAAACAAATTGTAAAAATAAATGCAAATGTTTGTGCTTAGTTTTATATACACACAACTGTAAATTTTAAGCTTAAAAAATAATGAACTTGTATCAGTGCTCTTTCTAACGTTGTATTTGTGATGCTATCTTCGCTAAGAACCACAGAAGGAAAAGGAAATGGATATTATGCAATATTTTAAACTTGTCCAAATTACTTTAATGATCAACTCTGATTAGAGTAATACCGTCTATTTATATACTTGCATGCATATGTACATACTAGATACCTATGAACTCCCTTGATAAGTGCTGCGTGTACAACGAAAAGTTTAATAAAATAAAGTAAAAAAAACTAACAAACGTGGAGAGCAAAGGAGAAACGATGTGGTCCAATGCTTTATGCACATTGGGCGTCACAAAACCAATCTGTAACTGCCTCAGCATTAGGCAAGTGGCTGTAGCCGCAGCGGCGGCTGCAGCAACTCCAGGCGCTGCCATAACCTCTGGTCCAAGTTCATCGGGCAACTCGTCAGGGGTAATTACACGAAAATATTTTTTATATATAAATCTCCCTAAAATATTTTTATATATTCTATTTTTTTAAATTGAAATTTTGATTTGCTTATAAAAATACTTCAAGACAAAACCTGAAGACAAGTTTCACAACACTTTAACAAATTTAATCCTAATTTGTATACTCTTATATATAGTACCCTATAATTTGTACACCCTAATTTGCATACCCTTGCGTTTAATCCCAATTTATATTACCCTTCATCAAAATTGGTTTCTTTGTAACCAATATGTAAATACAACCCCATAAAGTATACTATGTGCTGAACCCTTATGAATAGGGAAGTCGTATTATGCATTAAACACATTCACCACAGCAAGCTACCGACTACCAAATGTCAAGGATAGAATACAAATGTTTATATGAGAATGATTATTTTGAAGACAGCAAGACAACACGGCGACAGGTTGTTGTCTATGCTGATTTTGTCGTTGTACTCCAATTAAACTAATTTCTATTTGTCTGGCTACAATGAGCAAATGCAGTGTTGCCAGTATAATACAAAATGGTAAATGAATGATATCGTACAATTATTTCATACTATTTACCAGAAATAATTTCCAAAAATTTATGTAAAGAATAAATTGATTCATTATTATGTCCGTTTGCATTTAAGGTTATGATATTTAATATTTAAGAAATAAACAGACTGTTATTGAAAATCAGCAAAACCATGGAAAATTTTATCTTTTTTTATATGTAAAAAAACTAACTGAAACTAATTTTTTTATTTTTAATTTATTAAACACATTTGCTCAATTCACAACATATTGAAGGAGTCGTAGTTCGTACAAACGTTTTTGATCATTTCTGTGTAAACATTTGTTTATAGCAATGTTTTTATTGAAATTACCAACAACCCATGTACGAACTACGACCCCCAAAATATGTTGTGAATTGAGCAATTTTATATTTTAGAAATGTCCTGATCATAATACAACAGATAGAACAGAATCAAAAATTTATAAAGGGATGTCTTACATACCAAAAATATCAGAAAAATTTGCAAAATCAAGGATATTTGGTAGTGAGAAATGGCTTTTAGAACAGACAACTCATTAAATAGATTATTTAGTAAGACTCAGAGTTAAAAAAGCTACAGTCGAAATAGCAAAAGTTGTAAAATTTTGCTACTTCTTCGAATTTTTATTTTTTTGACTGCCGAATCACAATCAGCATGACTGTTTGACCAACTAAAGTGCAAATTGCCACTTCTTCGAATGCCTTGCCACTTTTTGTCAACCTTGTTTTATAAACTGAACTTGCTACTTTTTCTGATATTTTTCTCCTTTTTTTTTAAATTGTAAAAAAATAGTTAAACACAAATTATCAAATACCAATTGAAGTAGGAAGCTTAAAAACTGAAAAAGAAGTTAACTAATACTTAGGTCGAAGTTAATACTTGCAAAACCATGCTTTCATGCTTAGATTTATTCGATGTTGATCCTTCTGTAAAGATATGAAAATGTAAGTAAGGGTAAATTTAATTATTATTTTTCCAACTTTTCGGTTTCTATATTTGCGACTCGATTTATTAACATGTGATCATTTTTAAAGAACAAATAACACCAAAGTTAATTGTAAATATTCTGACAAACACAAGCAGAACAGATCAACATGATATTTTCGAAGGACACATCTTCATCAACAGCGTTTTTAGTTTTGGTGCACTGAGTATGGTGTCAATTGGTATAAATTTCAACTCTTTACACATATTTTTTCAGTGTAAATGGTATATGTAACAGTATTTTAAATTTTAGTTAACGATATATCATTATCATTACATAGTATAAAACAAACTTGCTTTTTCTGTCCCTATATCCCCATGTATGCTTAAATCTTTAAAACTACGCAAAGGATTTTGATGCGGGTTTTTTTAATAGATAGCGTGATTGAAGAGGAAGGTTTATATGTACAATAACATCCATTAAAAATAGGGGAAATACTGTTATTTTTGAGGTTTCTAATGTGATGTCGTAAATAATTATATTTTTTTCCGCTTAAATTGTAAACACAGGCTGAACCCTACGAGATTTATCCAAATAATGTGCTAAGTATTGTACACATTGAAAAGGTCTACAGAAAACTCCGCTATGGTATATGTCTATCTCTTATGGATATCGCACAATAACATTTTTAACCGACTTCAAAAAAGAAGGAGAATGTTCGTACACGCCTAACTCGGTCATTTTTAAACTGATTTTCGAAATTCTTTTTTTGTTTGAAAGGGTTTGCCTGCAATTAGGTCCTATAATTTTTTTTGGAAAATCGGCAGGGAAAATTTTTTCCCTATTCCATAACTCTGCTATTTGTGAACCGATTTTCAAAATTCTTTTTTTGGTTTGAATGAATTTTGCTTAAAGTTAGAACAAATTTCGTTGGGATATTTTGAGCCCCCACTTCCCCCACCAAAAAAAAAATTTATTTATGATTACATAACTTCTCTATTTATGGACTGATTTCTAAAATTCTTTTCTTTTTGTTTCCATATTATTTTCATACTTGCGTTCGTTTTGTAATCTTTTGGATTGATTCTTAGTATTGGAGTCATTTTTTTTTGCCAGAATTATTTTGGCATTTTCTTTTTACGACAAATAATGGCTAATTTTCGAAGCGATTTAACCAGTACAGCATTAAGCCTTATCTAATTAAGTACCTTAAATACATTGTTGATTTCATATAGAATGTTACTGCATATTGTAAAAGGCCCTACATCCTTTGCACAGCTAAGCTTTAAAAAAATTTGAGATCTACCGGAAAAATTGCGTTGGCTGTTGCGTTATCCGGCATTGCCACTACGCTTTTAGAAGGAGGCCGAACCGCACACTCTACATTCAACTCCCGCTGAAAATCGCCACCGATGACAATAACAGCGTCTGTAGTATTTCTAAGCAGAGGAATACAGGAAAATTGATGCGTGACTGCTCATTAATAGTCCGGGACGAAGCTACGATGTCAAACAAGACGTCTGTGGAAGCACTGGATAGGACAATGAGCGATGTGCACAACAAAAATTCACCTCTGGGTGGATGTACAATTCTGTTCTCAGGAGATTTCCGTCAAATTCTACCAGTTGTGACTCGAGGAACACGTGCTGACGAAATAAATGCTTCCTTAAAAAGATCCAACCTTTCGCAACATGTCAATAAATTAAATTTAATTAAATTAATTGAATTAATATGAGGGTTTCGTCATCTTCGCGTAAGAACCGGCTATTTCCAGAGATGCTGCTAAAATTTGGCAATGGAGAGTTAGCACAAAGTGAGGGAAGGATTAACCTACAATTATATTAAAATAATGTAAAACATTATGCCACTATTACACTTAATACAGTTTTAATACCCCGAATATCTTCTTATGTAATAATACGGCAGACATTTTTTTGTCGTACGCTTTTAAGTATCTTATCGTCCACCAATATTGGTGAAAGATATCGATGACTTAATATAAGAAAGGCGGAGCTCGAATTTTCGATATTTTATAGGAGAAGCAAAAAACTGAACAAAAACTAAAGCATTGATACGCAGAAATTATTTTTTAATAAGTCCATGATTTTGAACTGCAACGTACAAGATCTTCAAGGAGGATACAATTATACGTTATCTCCCAGAAAACGCGATTTCGAAAATAAAATCGAGTTACGCCCTTCTTATATTAAGCCATCGATATACATATATGTAGTTCTAAGGTATTTTTGTGTAGATATGCACAAAATAAATGTTTTTAAAATTTCTCGGGATAAAAGTGTATAAAAGCGTTTTAAATTTGCTTGAAAAGAAACAACTTCCTTTTTCGTTTTTGTTTTGTAGTTGCAAGCACACATGTACACATTCGTGTCAAGTGGTCGAACTTAGACCGATCCTAGTTTTTAATTATTATGTAATCTTTTTTGGTTTTTTTATTCGGCCATTTTTAGACATTCGTATTCGCCAAATTCAGGCGAATACGAATATTTTTCAAAAAAAAAAAATAAATAAATATATGCATAAATTCTAAACGAAACTTAAATAAATGTCTAAAAATTAATTTTCATTAAATTTTTTATAGAATTTTGTATCATTTTCAAATGCTATTTAATGACGATCATTAAAATTTTGGGTAGTTTCTATTAACTTTAAAGTACGCCAACAGGAGTATGAAGTTGTTTTTCCTAACAATTTTTTCATCTTTCATTTTGCAGGCGCAAACATAACCCCAATTTTATGGCTATAAATTTCACATACGAATAAGAATATTGGAATTCGCGAATATCGTTTCAAATATTCGTATTCGTATTCGCGAATATCAAAATTTGACATTGGTTACATCACTAGTATGTATACATATAGCACACTAAATCATAAAGAGTCACAACTCAAAAAATTTCAGATGCAGAGTAGTTGCAAACAACTGTTGATACTGTACAAATGACGCAAGTATATGACATAAAAACAAGCTAGCGGTATTTTATATTCTTCAAGAAGACTGTATTGCAAAAGAAATTGTTGAGGTCGTTATAGATTTCTTCAATTAACTGGTTTATAAAAAAGCAATTGCTCTTTTATAATTTTGAGTTGTGACTCTTTATGATTTATTGTGCGATATATAAATCTTTAAGAATTATATCGTTACCGTAATATAGAACATCTAATGTATCAAAAAATGCAGAAGTCTCGTTTTCCAAAAAATATTGAGTAAGGGCCTTTCTAAATTAAGGTAATAGTGTTTTCACACTGACTTGGTTTTAATAAAAGTTGGTTTTAATGTCAAAACCAACTGTTAAAACCTGGTTTTACCATACAAATTGTTTTTGTTAAATCCAACTTAAAACCATTTCTGAATTGGTTTTATTTTGGTTTTATGAAATGAAACCCTGTTTTTGCTGTGGTAAATTCAGTGCTGCCAAGTTAAAATGACCGGAAGCAGCTGATAATGTTTATGCCAGTGAATAACAAGAGATGTCGCTTGAAAGATTTTCAACTTAAAAATGGATGTAGCAGCAACAATAAGTAAAAAATTATGGAAAAATAAGAGTTCTTTGGAAGGAAAACAACAACAAAATTTTCATTGACCTCTGGAAAGTGAAAATAAACGATATGACATATCGATCCACCACTAAAAAAGTTGTATTTTGCGATTTATTTTTGAATTTTTTATATACAATAACTTTATTTCCAAGCACTTCTTCACTTTGTTTTACTAGTTCCATAATTTTAAAATATTAATTCACAAAATATAAACTAATTTCCATTTTAAAGCGTATTGTAAAGTTTCTTAGTTTTTCATACAAACAAACAGTTGTTGTACAGTTTGTCAAATAAGTGTTATAAAAAGCAGAAAAAAATACAACAACAAACACACGCATTTCTGCAGGAGATTTATTTTATTTTGAGCAAAGTTATTAGACAGTCTGTGAGTTAAGGCCTGAATTTAGCAAACTGGCAGTGTGAATGCAAAATCAGCTGTTTATGGTTTTAACGTTAAAACCAGGTTTTAACTTGCAGTGTGAAAACACTATAAGGATGTTTATATCGTCACCTTAAATGCAAACGAACGTAACAACACTTTTATATTTTTTACATTAGAAACAAAAAACCTTGAAAATCAATAATAATAAAGTGTTCTTGAAAATTTGCTTCGAGGTTTTTCTTGTAGTATGGATATTTATATGTTTTTAGCCATTTATTTACTTTTTATACATATTTAACCTTTTATGTTAGTTACGTTCTTTGCAATAAAAAATACATAAATTCGTCCGTTTAAATTTCTTCAATAAAGTTTTAATTTTTGACCGCAGAGTTCTAAATATTTGCGTGAACATGTAGTTTGATAAAATTAATCATATCAATCAAAAACTCGATTTCGAATTTTTGTGTAGTTACGTCCGTTTGCATTTAAGGTGACGATATGTAGCTATTTTGAAGTTAACTGAACATAATACATTAAAAATAAAAAGTTTAGTGTACGTAATGAGTTTGAGTGCAACCAACTTTATCTGAATAATAATATATTTTTTTTTGTAATTAATAACTTTTATTTGGCTCAAACATATAAAAATTAATATACACAGACAGTATATATATCCACAAGGGCAAAGCAACCTGCGCGCACACCCCTATTATGGAGATGTTTTTACCTGATATTTGTATCGCCTTTGTATCCGGTGCTTTTAAAATATATGCCTATACATTTAAGTTGCGATGCGTTCACAGAGAAAAAACTTCCTCATACAATCAAGAAGATTTTCTTTATGAAACGTTTTTAGGCTCAGGGGTATCCCAGCAGAAAGAAGCGAAGATTTTTTCATAGAGATTCCTTATTGTTTTTATGTGGTAAATCTTATTAATTTTATCACATAAAATCAAGAAGAAATCTTATTGTTCACAACGTTTTTTACTCCATTTCCGCTATTTTTGGCACCAAAAAAACAATCCATAGAGAAAAACTTCTTGATTCTATTAGGTTTTCTTATAAATTGTAAACTATAGGGTTTTCTTATTGATTTTAGTAGGTTGCCTTATTGATCTTTTTAAAAAGGTTTTCTTCTTGATTTTTTCAATAAGGTTTTCTTCTTGATTTTTGTAGGTTCCTATATGATTATGTGTAAATTATCTTATTGATTTTTTTAATAAGGAAATCTTCTTGATTTTATGAGGTGTTTTGTTATTTCATATCTATAAATATACATAGAGAAAATTTTTTTATGATTTTTTTCATTTTTGTATAAGAATGTTTGCACAATAATTTCAATGGTTATTCAGCCTGCTTGTTAGCATATTGGTTAGAGTGCTTGTCTATCAGTCAGAAGTTTGCTGGTTTAATACTTGGTGAGTAAGTTATTTAAGAATATAATATAATGCGTATATATATATATATGTATGTATAAATAAATAACATCTACAATTTACTACATACTGTTAAATTAAACTATTTAACAGGTTGAATGTTTGTAAGACACTGTTTTATTTTTAAAATATTTCTGCTTAAATACTAACGATGAAAATCTTAAATCTAATATAGAACTCATTTCTTATCTAATTGCTTTCATATATTTTTCAGGGTTATTTTCATATTATTTTTGAATATTTATAACTAGCCTAAGTAAATACAAAACATACATTAGTTTGATCATTAGTTTAAGTAAACACAAGAAATTGGTGGAGATAAAACTATGCTTAAGCATGTGTGCATATAGTGTGTATCATAAATGTATGTAGCCTAAAAAAATAAGATGTGTATAGACTGATAAAATAAAACCTAAACGAAATTATATTTGTAAACCGTAATTTGGACTTAGCACTTAGAACGAAACTTATTTTTATTTCTATGAACTAAATAATCTTAAAATTATGTTCAATTACATTTGAACATTCTGCCGGGCATTTAAAGGCATTGGCGGGGAAAAATCTAACTTAACTACGGTCTTTTTACTGTTGTTGCATTTATTCTTGAGGTAGATAAAAATTATGATTGTAATGATAATAATAATTAAAATAAATGATGTATGTCCGGATATATGGTGATATTTCATTTTCATCAGTTCAGTGTTGTCGGTCTGCATCTTTTGTAGATCTTGTTGTATATTTTGTATATCTTTGGAGTTATTGATTATCGTTACATCAAATGGCTTCACCAGTTTATTGTTTGCTTGTTCTACGCCCCATGATGATGTCTGAATTGAAGTTTTCTTCTTGGTTGTAAAATGTTGAGAAGAAGACAAAGTTATTCCCTCATACACTGCTGTACAACCAGCTGGCAGATTCAGTATTCCTTTTGAAGGTAATGTTAACCAATCACGTGCATTATTCCCGCAGTCTATGCTTAATGTAAACTAATCGAACACCGTGAAAATCCATTGATTCTCTCTTGACAATTTTTTCCAGATACATTTTCTTGGAGTTTCCTGAAAATAACACTCAGCATGCATGGATTGTTTTAAAGCTGAAACTTCACAAGATCGCTCTACCGCAGGTTTCCAAGGAAATTTCTCTTTACAGTTATATTGTCCTTGATGGTTTTTTGTACAAACATTAAGCTGAGATTGCCACATCAAAAAATATAAGTTCGTTGCAAAATTATATACGATGTAATCACCGTCTACTATAGGTATCATTGCAGTGCCATTTCCATCAACTGGAAGCCTAATGATTTCGTAAATTTCTGAAGAATGTATGTTATACAATGGTATTTCTGCCTGTATTACCAAACGGTTATCCATCACAATACCCCTAGCCACCATAGAACTGTAAATTTCTTTCAGTTCTGTACCTGTTTTTGTTCCGGGCAAAATCAGATCCTTCGGTAATAGTTTTTCAATGTTTGACAGTTCCTGCTGCATTTGTGCAGCAGTTATAAGATCTGGATTGATATGGCCGTGGTTAACATCAATTAACAAATTGATAATAGATGACTGAACTTCATTGCACTCATCGATCATTAAATGTAGCTGAGTAGTCATCACTTGAAACGTAACAATCATTCGCTCAGTATTGGTGTCGCTTTGAACTTCCTCATAGAACCGCTTCAACTGCTGGTACATTTTACTGAAATTATCGTTTACTTCCTCAGTTGTTTTCTTTAGCACATTTATTGTAGAGTTCACAATGGATGTCTGCTGCTTCGCGAGCTGTTGTAATTTATCCTCATTCTGGAAAATATTTCTCATATTTTCTTCCATTAATTTCCGGTCCTCTGCATCCATCATTCCAAAAAGTATATGATAAATCGAGCCAACAAATTCAAATGGCGATATTTTTTGTCTTTCCTTCTTCAGCAACAGATTGTTATTTTTATCTATTAAGCTGAATCTTCTATTGACTGACCAACTATCATTTCGCAAGCCTCTTTATAATTTCTTAACTTAGAACATTGGTCTTCAAGTTTTTCTTTCAGTCTTTTGATTCGTTTTATCTCCTCAAAATATTGATCTAAATCGTAATGTACTATTAAGGTCCATTTAGAGTTTACAATGTTCATCGTTCCAATATTATCCAGATGCAACGCTGTATCCAGAGGTATTTCCTTTATTTCAGCACCCATACCATACTTTAGTGATGCAGAGTTTACTACTCCTACTGTTAACATCAAGAACATACACCATAATAAAAGGGATTTCAGACAGTTACTTCCGTTCGGTCGTTCACTTCTTGTATGGAAACTTCTCGCTCCATCCTGATTGTCCTCGTTGAAATTTTCTGCGTCCGGTAGCTGGATTACCTTATGGATTGGTCGTTTTAGAATATTATTTTGATACCTTATCTCAACCACTCGAACTTTCCCATCCTTTCCTTCGTGTACTTCCGTTACTCTTCCAAGAGGCCATCTTCCTGGATGAGTATTTTCATCTTTGACCAGAACTGCTGCTCCTTCTTTCAAATTTTTAACTGAATGCCTCCACTTATTTCGTTGCTGGAGCGTCATAAGGTACTCTTCCTTCCAGCGCTTCCAAAAATCTCTTTTTAACCGCTGAATAAGCTTCCATTTATTTAGTGACAATGTATCTGCGCTTTCTATATGCTCCCCTGGTTCTATTACTGGTCTTCCAATGAGAAAGTGACCCGGAGATAACACATCGGCTGCATCAATATCTTCAGCATTCATTTCAACCAAAGGCCTGGAGTTCAAAACAGCTTCTATTTGTGCCAGCAAAGTACTTAATTCTTCAAACGTCAATTTTGTTTCGCCAATTATTCTTTTTAGATGATACTTCATCGATTTTACTCCAGACTCCCAAATCTCACCAAAGTGAGGAGCTGCCGGGGGAATAAAATGCCAATTTATTTTTTGTTCAGCCAGAATAGGAATAAGTGTACTATTGTTTTTAACTGCTGCTTTAAAATCAGCATCTAACTTTTTACTAGCACCCACAAAATTAGTTCCATTATCGGAATACAGGTGGGAGCTAATGCCTCTTCTTGCAAAGAATCTTCTCAAAGCCGCACGGAATGCTTCTGTGGTCAAATCACTCACGACTTCCAAGTGAATTGCCTTTGTTGCCATACAGAAAAACACTGCAATATAGCCTTTGTAGCTTTTCTGGCCTCTTCCTTTTGAACACCTTAAATGTATCGGTCCAGCGTAATCTACTCCCGTATGAGAAAAAGGATGTGAAACATTCACTCTATAATCTGGTAGATTACCCATTAGTTGTTTAGATATATTTTGTTGATAGCGAATGCATGTTGTACAGATTCTTTACTGCATTTTTTAATCCCAATATCCAATATTTGCGTTTTATAGTTGACTCCATAAGTCGATTCCTACCATGGAGCGTGAACATGTGCATCTGATGAATTATTAAAGATGAAAGTTCAGACTTTTGTAAAATTATGGGATGTTTGTGATTATAGTGTAAATCAGAATTATGCAATCTGCCACCAACTCGAAGAATGCCGTCTTTATCCAAAAAAGGAAAAAGACTTACTATTTTGCTTTTGTTACTAACCGCAAGTCCCTTTTTCAGTCTTATAATCTCATCATGAAATTCGACCTGCTGATGGTTTAAAATTATTATCTTTTCTGTCATTTCAAGTTCTGGAACGGTCAGATGCTGTGGATATTTTCCGTTTTTCCTTAATTTATTTACAAAACGAAGTATATAAGCAACAATTCTTCGTAATTTGCCTAGTTTAGAGTATTTGCATGTTAAGTTGTTAATAACATTACAGCTGGCCAACTTCACAGCAATCATCAATATATTTGTCGTTTTTGGATCTTCGTATTTCGGCCAGAATTCGGAAGACTTCAATAACCACTTAGGACCATTCCACCACAAAGAGTGATGTATTAATTTTTCAGCATTAACACCTCTAGAAGCTACATCTGCAGGATTTTCCTTACTGCTTATATGATGCCATGACGCCTCAGGCAAATTCGTATTTATTTCGTTCACTTTGTTTCTTACAAATTTGTCTTTATTTTTATTGTTGTGAATCCAACCTAATGTTATAGTTGAATCACTCCATGCATAAACTCTGTATTGTCGATTAAAAATACGAATTACTCTATGTAAGAGCTTGCTTAGAAGATGAGCAGCGCACAGTTCTAATTTTGGCAGAGTCTTCCTGTTTTTAATCGGGTTTACTTTACTTTTAGCTGTTAGTAGCTTAACCGATTCATTTTGTTTAACGTAAACTACAGCTGCATAAGCTTTTTCAGAAGCATCTGAAAACCCGTGAATTTCCAATTTAATCTCGCACGTTGTTTTTACCCATCTTGGGATATGGATTTTTTGAAGAGCGATTACATTTTTTTAAAATTCATACCATTCATCTTGAAACTCATCTGATAACACTTCGTCCCAGGAAGACTGCTGCAACCATAGTTTTTGAATAAATAGTTTCGCTAGTACAGTAACAGGAGACATCCAACCCAAAGGATCAAAGATTTTCGCCACATCTGAAAGAGCTTGCCTTTTCGTTATTTTATAGTTCTGTGTAAAATTTACCTTAAAATGAAACTCGTCTTTGGCCGGTTCCCATTGTAGGCCTAAAGTTTTGACAGTTTCGTCATCTTTTATTTGAATGACTGTATTTTCCTTGGTGATGTCTTCATGATTTAAAATTGCTTTGTGATTTGAGACCCATTTACGTAAATTGAAACCAAAATTACTTAGCTGTGTTTGTATATGACGCTGTATGTTTTTACATTGCTGAACATCATCTGCTCCTGTCATTAGATCATCCATATAGAAGTCTTCTTTTATTATTTTCTTAATTAGTTCATCTTTAATTGAAATGTGGTCAGCAATGTAGAACAGTGATCTTACTGCTAAAAATGGTGCCGATGACATGCCATATGTTACAGTTGTTAATTTATACTCTTTTATAGGATTGCATTTGTCTTCTCTCCATAATATATGTTGATACGATTGGTCTTCGTTTGCTATTTTTACCTGACGGTACATCTTTTCAACATCAGCTATCATAACATATCTCCATAGCCTCCATTTTATTATGATATCGAAAAGGTCTTTTTGTAGTTTAGGACCTGCAAACATCACATCGTTTAAACTTCTTTTATTTGTTGTTTTAGCAGACGCGTCGAACACCACACGCAATTTTGTTGTTAAGCTGTTTTCTCTTATTACAGGTTGATGTGGCAAATAATACTTCCCGCTGCACTTCTCCTCTACCTCTTCCATATGGCCAAGATTTAAATACTCGTTCATAAATTTTACGTAATTTTTTTTTAGTTCCGGCTCTCGATCGAATTTTCTCTCAAGAGACAAAAACCTTGCCATTGCTTGCCTTCTGGAATCTCCCAACTCGTGGTCTTCTTTAAGCGGCAATTTAACTACTATATGGCCTTTTGCATCAACTTTGGTTGTTTTCTCATAATGTTTTTGGCAAAATTCATCTTCACGGCATTCGTCTATCTCAGGAAGTTCTTCTAACTCCCAGAACCTTTCCAAGTTAGTTATAGCTGCTAATACTTTTGATGGTTTTGCAGCTTTGCTAATTACTCCAGACAATATCCAGCCAAAAATTGTTGATTGTGCTAAGATACTACCTTTTTTGTGTAATCCTTCTTGCAATATATGAGGTATAATGTCACCTCCAATAACAATATCTATTCGATCAGATTTATTGAATGCTGGATCTGCCAGAATAAAGTTGTTCCAATTTTCAATATTAATTTCAAATGACTGATTTGGATGTGCCCCCGTTAATTTTGGCAAAATAAGGGCATTTGCTTCGATTTCATGGTTACTTATAAATCTTGGTTTCAAGATTAATTTTGTTTTCGCTTTAGACAGTCCAACTAGAGTACTGCCGATTCCATGAATTTCTGTTTTACATTTAATACGTGGCAATGATAAGATCTGGGACGCTTCTTCTGATATTGTTGTTACTTGAGAACCCTGATCGGTTAATGCTCTTAGGATTACTGCTTCCCCATTCGTTGCATGTACTTTTACCTGGGCAGTTGCTAGAAGTACTGAAGTTGCTAAATTTTTGGTAGTCATTGCTGAATTGTTAGGTTTTGATTCTTTAATTTTTTCTTCATTCAGATGTAAAATCTTATGATGACCTTTATTGCAATAACAACACTTAACATTATTTGAACACCACCTGTTGTTTTTATGATCCAAGCATTTAAAACACCATTTATTATTGTAAGTGCCTATTCACATTATGCCTTCTTAGCCTGCCTTCTTTCGACAATTTTCTTTTAAGCCCCCTGCGAAAAGTCAAGCACATTTACATTAAGACTTTTTTCTTCATGACTTTTTGACGTTTGTATACACTCTTAGTGCTGAGAGTAGAGAGAAATGTAAAAAATCCCCTCGAATTTTCATTTCGTGCCTTTTGTTTTACTCCGCATGCTTCTCAACACCTCTCACCTACGAACTGAAAAAGCCTGCCTACACATGCAAGCAGAAAAGGCACAGTGTAAACTGCGTCTAAGCAAGTTTTCTTCGTTCATAAATCGGTAATGCCAAGAATTTTCTGCAAACCACAGTTGTATGGTTATCCATATTGCCATGTAAACAACATTTTCTTATTGAGTACATCACATTAGAAACTTTTCCAGTTTCAAATAGTTTTTTATTTACTCTTTTTTCTTGCCCTTTGGAAGCTGCTTCTAATGCTTGAACTTGTTGTTCCAAAAAACTTAATATGTCCTTAAGACTTTGAATTTCTTTAGATTTTTTGACTGTTTGTTCGTAATATCGCAAACCGTTATTATCTAATTTTCTGATAACAATACGCGCTATTAACGGTTCAGCATCTTCTATTTTAATGTCTATACTTTTAAGAGCATAAATACAGCTATTCGTTGTATCTAATAGCTGCTTCAAGCTTGCTGATGATTCGCTATTAGCCATTGGTTGATCAAGTAAAATATCTACTTGATTTGTAAATAACAATCTACGATTTTCGTACCTTTGTTTGAGAATTTCGAACGTTGCTTGATAGTTGTTGTTGGTGATTTTTAGATGTTGCACTAATTTTTTAGCTTCGCCTTTAAGTGATGTTACTAACCTGTACATCTTTTCTACATTAGAAAGGTTCTTGTTGTCATGCACCAGGCTTTTAAACAAATCATGATATGATGACCATTCATTTATATTGCCACTAAATTCAGGAATTTCAATTTTTCCTAAATGTGCTGAGTTTGAATACTCTTCTTTATTTATGTTGCTTTGTTGTTGCATTGGCTCATTCATGCAATCTGTAATAAGCTCGAGAGCACTAAAATATGTGTTTTCGGCATTTAGCATAATTTTATGCATATTTTTTGGCTTTTTTGATTCACTTAAATTGTGATACATATTTTGAAGCTTCTGATATCTAGCTTCTAAATATTTTTCTTTTATTTGAAGTTTTTTGTTGGACATGTCGGCCACATTAGCTGATATTTCATCATACCAGTCAGTTAACCAATCTGCCATTTCAACAAATTGTTCCCATAATTCCTCATCTGAATCAGTAGTTATTAATTTTTCTAATTTATTTTCTCTTGATGTTTGAGAAGATTCTGGAACGTTATTTGATTCTTCTTGCTTCATGGCTTCTTTTATTAGAAGTTGAATCTCTGTTAGAATTCCTGATAATGCCTCATAGTAATTTTTTTCAAAATAATCTTCTGATGTAATGCCATATGCCAGAAGTTTTGTGTTATTTTCCGCAAATTCAATTTCAATTTTATTTACTCTTTTATTGATTTCTGGGAGTCTCGTACTACGTATTGTTTTTTGAGCCAGCTTTTCCCGAATAGCAACAATTTCGTCGCCCAATTCTTTTTGCCTTTCGAAAAGCTTTTCTTTATTTGCCATTTTAATATTTATATAATGCCAATTTTTTAATAATATTTTTTTTTTAGTCACTAGTTCTTTTTGTCGAAGGACCAAATGTTAAATTAAACTATTTAACAGGTTGAATGTTTGTAAGACACTGTTTTATTTTTAAAATATTTCTGCTTAAATACTAACGATGAAAATCTTAAATCTAATATAGAACTCATTTCTTATCTAATTGCTTTCATATATTTTTCAGGGTTATTTTCATATTATTTTTGAATATTTATAACTAGCCTAAGTAAATACAAAACATACATTAGTTTGATCATTAGTTTAAGTAAACACAAGAAATTGGTGGAGATAAAACTATGCTTAAGCATGTGTGCATATAGTGTGTATCATAAATGTATGTAGCCTAAAAAAATAAGATGTGTATAGACTGATAAAATAAAACCTAAACGAAATTATATTTGTAAACCGTAATTTAGACTTAGCACTTAGAACGAAACTTATTTTTATTTCTATGAACTAAAGAATCTTAAAATTATGTTCAATTACATTTGAACATTCTGCCGGGCATTTAAAGGCATTGGCGGTGAAAAATCTAACTTAACTACGGTCTTTTTACTGTTGTTGCATTTATTCTTGAGGTAAATAAAAATTATGATTGTAATGATAATAATAATTAAAATAAATAATGTATGTCCGGATATATGGTGATATCCAGTTTATTGCTTGCTTGTTGAAATTCTACGCCCCATGATGATGTCTGAATTGAAGTTTTCTTCTTGGTTGTAAAATGTTGAGAAGAAGACAAAGTTATTCCCTCATACACTGTTGTACAACCAGCTGGCAGATTCAGTATTCCTTTTGAAGGTAATGTTAACCAATCACGTGCATTATTCCCGCAGTCTATGCTTAATGTAAACTGATCGAACACCGTGAAAATCCATTGATTCTCTCTTGACAATTTTTTCCAGATACATTTTCTTGGAGTTTCCTGAAAATAACACTCAGCATGCCTGGATTGTTTTAAAGCTGAAACTTCACAAGATCGCTCTACCGCAGGTTTCCAAGGAAATTTCTCTTTACAGTTATATTGTCCTTGATGGTTTTTTGTACAAACATTAAGCTGAGATTGCCACATCAAAAAATATAGTTCGTTGCAAAATTATATACGATGTAATCACCGTCTACTATAGGTATCATTGCAGTGCCATTTCCATCAACTGGAAGCCTAATGATTTCGTAAATTTCTGAAGAATGTATGTTATACAATGGCATTTCTGCCTGTATTACCAAACGGTTATCCATCACAATACCCCTAGCCACCATAGAACTGTAAATTTCTTTCAGTTCTGTACCTGTTTTTGTTCCGGGCAAAATCAGATCCTTCGGTAATAGTTTTTCAATGTTTGACAGTTCCTGCTGCATTTGTGCAGCAGTTATAAGATCTGGATTGATATGGCCGTGGTTAACATCAATTAACAAATTGATAATAGATGACTGAACTTCATTGCACTCATCGATCATTAAATGTAGCTGAGTAGTCATCACTTGAAACGTAACAATCATTCGCTCAGTATTGGTGTCGCTTTGAACTTCCTCATAGAACCGCTTCAACTGCTGGTACATTTTACTGAAAATATCGTTTACTTCCTCAGTTGTTTTCTTTAGCACATTTATTGTAGAGTTCACAATGGATGTCTGCTGCCTCGCGAGCTGTTGTAATTTATCCTCATTCTGGAAAATATTTCTCATATTTTCTTCCATTAATTTCCGGTCCTCTGCATCCATCATTCCAAAAAGTATATGATAAATCGAGCCAACAAATTCAAATGGCGATATTTTTTGTCTTTCCTTCTTCAGCAACAGATTGTTATTTTTATCTATTAAGCTGAATCTTCTATTGACTGACCAACTATCATTTCGCAAGCCTCTTTATAATTTCTTAACTTAGAACATTGGTCTTCAAGTTTTTCTTTCAGTCTTTTGATTCGTTTTATCTCCTCAAAATATTGATCTAAATCGTAATGTACTATTAAGGTCCATTTAGAGTTTACAATGTTCATCGTTCCAATATTATCCAGATGCAACGCTGTATCCAGAGGTATTTCCTTTATTTCAGCACCCATACCATACTTTAGTGATGCAGAGTTTACTACTCCTACTGTTAACATCAAGAACATACACCATAATAAAAGGGATTTCAGACAGTTACTTCCGTTCGGTCGTTCACTTCTTGTATGGAAACTTCTCGCTCCATCCTGATTGTCCTCGTTGAAATTTTCTGCGTCCGGTAGCTGGATTACCTTATGGATTGGTCGTTTTAGAATATTATTTTGATACCTTATCTCAACCACTCGAACTTTCCCATCCTTTCCTTCGTGTACTTCCGTTACTCTTCCAAGAGGCCATCTTCCTGGATGAGTATTTTCATCTTTGACCAGAACTGCTGCTCCTTCTTTCAAATTTTTAACTGAATGCCTCCACTTATTTCGTTGCTGGAGCGTCATAAGGTACTCTTCCTTCCAGCGCTTCCAAAAATCTCTTTTTAACCGCTGAATAAGCTTCCATTTATTTAGTGACAATGTATCTGCGCTTTCTATATGCTCCCCTGGTTCTATTACTGGTCTTCCAATGAGAAAGTGACCCGGAGATAACACATCGGCTGCATCAATATCTTCAGCATTCATTTCAACCAAAGGCCTGGAGTTCAAAACAGCTTCTATTTGTGCCAGCAAAGTACTTAATTCTTCAAACGTCAATTTTGTTTCGCCAATTATTCTTTTTAGATGATACTTCATCGATTTTACTCCAGACTCCCAAATCTCACCAAAGTGAGGAGCTGCCGGGGGAATAAAATGCCAATTTATTTTTTGTTCAGCCAGAATAGGAATAAGTGTACTATTGTTTTTAACTGCTGCTTTAAAATCAGCATCTAACTTTTTACTAGCACCCACAAAATTAGTTCCATTATCGGAATACAGGTGGGAGCTAATGCCTCTTCTTGCAAAGAATCTTTTCAAAGCCGCACGGAATGCTTCTGTGGTCAAATCACTCACGACTTCCAAGTGAATTGCCTTTGTTGCCATACAGAAAAACACTGCAATATAGCCTTTGTAGCTTTTCTGGCCTCTTCCTTTTGAACACCTTAAATGTATCGGTCCAGCGTAATCTACTCCCGTATGAGAAAAAGGATGTGAAACATTCACTCTATAATCTGGTAGATTACCCATTAGTTGTTTAGATATATTTTGTTGATAGCGAATGCATGTTGTACAGATTCTTTACTGCATTTTTTAATCCCAATATCCAATATTTGCGTTTTATAGTTGACTCCATAAGTCGATTCCTACCATGGAGCGTGAACATGTGCATCTGATGAATTATTAAAGATGAAAGTTCAGACTTTTGTAAAATTATGGGATGTTTGTGATTATAGTGTAAATCAGAATTATGCAATCTGCCACCAACTCGAAGAATGCCGTCTTTATCCAAAAAAGGAAAAAGACTTACTATTTTGCTTTTGTTACTAACCGCAAGTCCCTTTTTCAGTCTTATAATCTCATCATGAAATTCGACCTGCTGATGGTTTAAAATTATTATCTTTTCTGTCATTTCAAGTTCTGGAACGGTCAGATGCTGTGGATATTTTCCGTTTTTCCTTAATTTATTTACAAAACGAAGTATATAAGCAACAATTCTTCGTAATTTGCCTAGTTTAGAGTATTTGCATGTTAAGTTGTTAATAACATTACAGCTGGCCAACTTCACAGCAATCATCAATATATTTGTCGTTTTTGGATCTTCGTATTTCGGCCAGAATTCGGAAGACTTCAATAACCACTTAGGACCATTCCACCACAAAGAGTGATGTATTAATTTTTCAGCATTAACACCTCTAGAAGCTACATCTGCAGGATTTTCCTTACTGCTTATATGATGCCATGACGCCTCAGGCAAATTCGTATTTATTTCGTTCACTTTGTTTCTTACAAATTTGTCTTTATTTTTATTCTTGTGAATCCAACCTAATGTTATAGTTGAATCACTCCATGCATAAACTCTGTATTGTCGATTAAAAATACGAATTACTCTATGTAAGAGCTTGCTTAGAAGATGAGCAGCGCACAGTTCTAATTTTGGCAGAGTCTTCCTGTTTTTAATCGGGTTTACTTTACTTTTAGCTGTTAGTAGCTTAACCGATTCATTTTGTTTAACGTAAACTACAGCTGCATAAGCTTTTTCAGAAGCATCTGAAAACCCGTGAATTTCCAATTTAATCTCGCACGTTGTTTTTACCCATCTTGGGATATGGATTTTTTGAAGAGCGATTAAATTTTTTTAAAATTCATACCATTCATCTTGAAACTCATCTGATAACACTTCGTCCCAGGAAGACTGCTGCAACCATAGTTTTTGAATAAATAGTTTCGCTAGTACAGTAACAGGAGACATCCAACCCAAAGGATCAAAGATTTTCGCCACATCTGAAAGAGCTTGCCCTTTCGTTATTTTATAGTTCTGTGTAAAATTTACCTTAAAATGAAACTCGTCTTTGGCCGGTTCCCATTGTAGGCCTAAAGTTTTGACAGTTTCGTCATCTTTTATTTGAATGACTGTATTTTCCTTGGTGATGTCTTCATGATTTAAAATTGCTTTGTGATTTGAGACCCATTTACGTAAATTGAAACCAAAATTACTTAGCTGTGTTTGTATATGACGCTGTATGTTTTTACATTGCTAAACATCATCTGCTCCTGTCATTAGATCATCCATATAGAAGTCTTCTTTTATTATTTTCTTAATTAGTTCATCTTTAATTGAAATGTGGTCAGCAATGTAGAACAGTGATCTTACTGCTAAAAATGGTGCCGATGACATGCCATATGTTACAGTTGTTAATTTATACTCTTTTATAGGATTGCATTTGTCTTCTCTCCATAATATATGTTGATACGATTGGTCTTCGTTTGCTATTTTTACCTGACGGTACATCTTTTCAACATCAGCTATCATAACATATCTCCATAGCCTCCATTTTATTATGATATCGAAAAGGTCTTTTTGTAGTTTAGGACCTGCAAACATCACATCGTTTAAACTTCTTTTATTTGTTGTTTTAGCAGACGCGTCGAACACCACACGCAATTTTGTTGTTAAGCTGTTTTCTCTTATTACAGGTTGATGTGGCAAATAATACTTCCCGCTGCACTTCTCCTCTACCTCTTCCATATGGCCAAGATTTAAATACTCGTTCATAAATTTTACGTAATTTTTTTTTAGTTCCGGCTCTCGATCGAATTTTCTCTCAAGAGACAAAAACCTTGCCATTGCTTGCCTTCTGGAATCTCCCAACTCGTGGTCTTCTTTAAGCGGCAATTTAACTACTATATGGCCTTTTGCATCAACTTTGGTTGTTTTCTCATAATGTTTTTGGCAAAATTCATCTTCACGGCATTCGTCTATCTCAGGAAGTTCTTCTAACTCCCAGAACCTTTCCAAGTTAGTTATAGCTGCTAATACTTTTGATGGTTTTGCAGCTTTGCTAATTACTCCAGACAATATCCAGCCAAAAATTGTTGATTGTGCTAAGATACTACCTTTTTTGTGTAATCCTTCTTGCAATATATGAGGTATAATGTCACCTCCAATAACAATATCTATTCGATCAGATTTATTGAATGCTGGATCTGCCAGAATAAAGTTGTTCCAATTTTCAATATTAATTTCAAATGACTGATTTGGATGTGCCCCCGTTAATTTTGGCAAAATAAGGGCATTTGCTTCGATTTCATGGTTACTTATAAATCTTGGTTTCAAGATTAATTTTGTTTTCGCTTTAGACAGTCCAACTAGAGTACTGCCGATTCCATGAATTTCTGTTTTACATTTAATACGTGGCAATGATAAGATCTGGGACGCTTCTTCTGATATTGTTGTTACTTGAGAACCCTGATCGGTTAATGCTCTTAGGATTACTGCTTCCCCATTCGTTGCATGTACTTTTACCTGGGCAGTTGCTAGAAGTACTGAAGTTGCTAAATTTTTGGTAGTCATTGCTGAATTGTTAGGTTTTGATTCTTTAATTTTTTCTTCATTCAGATGTAAAATCTTATGATGACCTTTATTGCAATAACAACACTTAACATTATTTGAACACCACCTGTTGTTTTTATGATCCAAGCATTTAAAACACCATTTATTATTGTAAGTGCCTATTCACATTATGCCTTTTTAGCCTGCCTTCTTTCGACAATTTTCTTTTAAGCCCCCTGCGAAAAGTCAAGCACATTTACATTAAGACTTTTTTCTTCATGACTTTTTGACGTTTGTATACACTCTTAGTGCTGAGAGTACGAAAAAACAAAGAGAAATGTAAAAAATCCCCTCGAATTTTCATTTCGTGCCTTTTGTTTTACTCCGCATGCTTCTCAACACCTCTCACCTACGAACTGAAAAAGCCTGCCTACACATGCAAGCAGAAAAGGCACAGTGTAAACTGCGTCTAAGCAAGTTTTCTTCGTTCATAAATCGGTAATGCCAAGAATTTTCTGCAAACCACAGTTGTATGGTTATCCATATTGCCATGTAAACAACATTTTCTTATTGAGTACATCACATTAGAAACTTTTCCAGTTTCAAATAGTTTTTTATTTACTCTTTTTTCTTGCCCTTTGGAAGCTGCTTCTAATGCTTGAACTTGTTGTTCCAAAAAACTTAATATGTCCTTAAGACTTTGAATTTCTTTAGATTTTTTGACTGTTTGTTCGTAATATCGCAAACCGTTATTATCTAATTTTCTGATAACAATACGCGCTATTAACGGTTCAGCATCTTCTATTTTAATGTCTATACTTTTAAGAGCATAAATACAGCTATTCGTTGTATCTAATAGCTGCTTCAAGCTTGCTGATGATTCGCTATTAGCCATTGGTTGATCAAGTAAAATATCTACTTGATTTGTAAATAACAATCTACGATTTTCGTACCTTTGTTTGAGAATTTCGAACGTTGCTTGATAGTTGTTGTTGGTGATTTTTAGATGTTGCACTAATTTTTTAGCTTCGCCTTTAAGTGATGTTACTAACCTGTACATCTTTTCTACATTAGAAAGGTTCTTGTTGTCATGCACCAGGCTTTTAAACAAATCATGATATGATGACCATTCATTTATATTGCCACTAAATTCAGGAATTTCAATTTTTCCTAAATGTGCTGAGTTTGAATACTCTTCTTTATTTATGTTGCTTTGTTGTTGCATTGGCTCATTCATGCAATCTGTAATAAGCTCGAGAGCACTAAAATATGTGTTTTCGGCATTTAGCATAATTTTATGCATATTTTTTGGCTTTTTTGATTCACTTAAATTGTGATACATATTTTGAAGCTTCTGATATCTAGCTTCTAAATATTTTTCTTTTATTTGAAGTTTTTTGTTGGACATGTCGGCCACATTAGCTTATATTTCATCATACCAGTCAGTTAACCAATCTGCCATTTCAACAAATTGTTCCCATAATTCCTCATCTGAATCAGTAGTTATTCATTTTTCTAATTTATTTTCTCTTGATGTTTGAGAAGATTCTGGAACGTTATTTGATTCTTCTTGCTTCATGGCTTCTTTTATTAGAAGTTGAATCTCTGTTAGAATTCCTGATAATGCCTCATAGTAATTTTTTTCAAAATAATCTTCTGATGTAATGCCATATGCCAGAAGTTTTGTGTTATTTTCCGCAAATTCAATTTCAATTTTATTTACTCTTTTATTGATTTCTGGGAGTCTCGTACTACGTATTGTTTTTTGAGCCAGCTTTTCCCGAATAGCAACAATTTCGTCGCCCAATTCTTTTTGCCTTTCGAAAAGCTTTTCTTTATTTGCCATTTTAATATTTATATAATGCCAATTTTTTAATAATATTTTTTTTTTTAGTCACTAGTTCTTTTTGTCGAAGGACCAAATGTTAAATTAAACTATTTAACAGGTTGAATGTTTGTAAGACACTGTTTTATTTTTAAAATATTTCTGCTTAAATACTAACGATGAAAATCTTAAATCTAATATAGAACTCATTTCTTATCTAATTGCTTTCATATATTTTTCAGGGTTATTTTCATATTATTTTTGAATATTTATAACTAGCCTAAGTAAATACAAAACATACATTAGTTTGATCATTAGTTTAAGTAAACACAAGAAATTGGTGGAGATAAAACTATGCTTAAGCATGTGTGCATATAGTGTGTATCATAAATGTATGTAGCCTAAAAAAATAAGATGTGTATAGACTGATAAAATAAAACCTAAACGAAATTATATTTGTAAACCGTAATTTAGACTTAGCACTTAGAACGAAACTTATTTTTATTTCTATGAACTAAAGAATCTTAAAATTATGTTCAATTACATTTGAACATTCTGCCGGGCATTTAAAGGCATTGGCGGTGAAAAATCTAACTTAACTACGGTCTTTTTACTGTTGTTGCATTTATTCTTGAGGTAAATAAAAATTATGATTGTAATGATAATAATAATTAAAATAAATAATGTATGTCCGGATATATGGTGATATCCAGTTTATTGTTTGCTTGTTGAAATTCTACGCCCCATGATGATGTCTGAATTGAAGTTTTCTTCTTGGTTGTAAAATGTTGAGAAGAAGACAAAGTTATTCCCTCATACACTGCTGTACAACCAGTTGGCAGATTCAGTATTCCTTTTGAAGGTAATGTTAACCAATCACGTGCATTATTCCCGCAGTCTATGCTTAATGTAAACTGATCGAACACCGTGAAAATCCATTGATTCTCTCTTGACAATTTTTTCCAGATACATTTTCTTGGAGTTTCCTGAAAATAACACTCAGCATGCCTGGATTGTTTTAAAGCTGAAACTTCACAAGATCGCTCTACCGCAGGTTTCCAAGGAAATTTCTCTTTACAGTTATATTGTCCTTGATGGTTTTTTGTACAAACATTAAGCTGAGATTGCCACATCAAAAAATATAGTTCGTTGCAAAATTATATACGATGTAATCACCGTCTACTATAGGTATCATTGCAGTGCCATTTCCATCAACTGGAAGCCTAATGATTTCGTAAATTTCTGAAGAATGTATGTTATACAATGGCATTTCTGCCTGTATTACCAAACGGTTATCCATCACAATACCCCTAGCCACCATAGAACTGTAAATTTCTTTCAGTTCTGTACCTGTTTTTGTTCCGGGCAAAATCAGATCCTTCGGTAATAGTTTTTCAATGTTTGACAGTTCCTGCTGCATTTGTGCAGCAGTTATAAGATCTGGATTGATATGGCCGTGGTTAACATCAATTAACAAATTGATAATAGATGACTGAACTTCATTGCACTCATCGATCATTAAATGTAGCTGAGTAGTCATCACTTGAAACGTCACAATCATTCGCTCAGTATTGGTGTCGCTTTGAACTTCCTCATAGAACCGCTTCAACTGCTGGTACATTTTACTGAAAATATCGTTTACTTCCTCAGTTGTTTTCTTTAGCACATTTATTGTAGAGTTCACAATGGATGTCTGCTGCTTCGCGAGCTGTTGTAATTTATCCTCATTCTGGAAAATATTTCTCATATTTTCTTCCATTAATTTCCGGTCCTCTGCATCCATCATTCCAAAAAGTATATGATAAATCGAGCCAACAAATTCAAATGGCGATATTTTTTGTCTTTCCTTCTTCAGCAACAGATTCTTATTTTTATCTATTAAGCTGAATCTTCTATTGACTGACCAACTATCATTTCGCAAGCCTCTTTATAATTTCTTAACTTAGAACATTGGTCTTCAAGTTTTTCTTTCAGTCTTTTGATTCGTTTTATCTCCTCAAAATATTGATCTAAATCGTAATGTACTATTAAGGTCCATTTAGAGTTTACAATGTTCATCGTTCCAATATTATCCAGATGCAACGCTGTATCCAGAGGTATTTCCTTTATTTCAGCACCCATACCATACTTTAGTGATGCAGAGTTTACTACTCCTACTGTTAACATCAAGAACATACACCATAATAAAAGGGATTTCAGACAGTTACTTCCGTTCGGTCGTTCACATCTTGTATGGAAACTTCTCGCTCCATCCTAATTGTCCTCGTTGAAATTTTCTGCGTCCGGTAGCTGGATTACCTTATGGATTGGTCGTTTTAGAATATTATTTTGATACCTTATCTCAACCACTCGAACTTTCCCATCCTTTCCTTCGTGTACTTCCGTTACTCTTCCAAGAGGCCATCTTCCTGGATGAGTATTTTCATCTTTGACCAGAACTGCTGCTCCTTCTTTCAAATTTTTAACTGAATGCCTCCACTTATTTCGTTGCTGGAGCGTCATAAGGTACTCTTCCTTCCAGCGCTTCCAAAAATCTCTTTTTAACCGCTGAATAAGCTTCCATTTATTTAGTGACAATGTATCTGCGCTTTCTATATGCTCCCCTGGTTCTATTACTGGTCTTCCAATGAGAAAGTGACCCGGAGATAACACATCGGCTGCATCAATATCTTCAGCATTCATTTCAACCAAAGGCCTGGAGTTCAAAACAGCTTCTATTTGTGCCAGCAAAGTACTTAATTCTTCAAACGTCAATTTTGTTTCGCCAATTATTCTTTTTAGATGATACTTCATCGATTTTACTCCAGACTCCCAAATCTCACCAAAGTGAGGAGCTGCCGGGGGAATAAAATGCCAATTTATTTTTTGTTCAGCCAGAATAGGAATAAGTGTACTATTGTTTTTAACTGCTGCTTTAAAATCAGCATCTAACTTTTTACTAGCACCCACAAAATTAGTTCCATTATCGGAATACAGGTGGGAGCTAATGCCTCTTCTTGCAAAGAATCTTCTCAAAGCCGCACGGAATGCTTCTGTGGTCAAATCACTCACGACTTCCAAGTGAATTGCCTTTGTTGCCATACAGAAAAACACTGCAATATAGCCTTTGTAGCTTTTCTGGCCTCTTCCTTTTGAACACCTTAAATGTATCGGTCCAGCGTAATCTACTCCCGTATGAGAAAAAGGATGTGAAACATTCACTCTATAATCTGGTAGATTACCCATTAGTTGTTTAGATATATTTTGTTGATAGCGAATGCATGTTGTACAGCTTCTTTACTGCATTTTTTAATCCCAATATCCAATATTTGCGTTTTATAGTTGACTCCATAAGTCGATTCCTACCATGGAGCGTGAACATGTGCATCTGATGAATTATTAAAGATGAAAGTTCAGACTTTTGTAAAATTATGGGATGTTTGTGATTATAGTGTAAATCAGAATTATGCAATCTGCCACCAACTCGAAGAATGCCGTCTTTATCCAAAAAAGGAAAAAGACTTACTATTTTGCTTTTGTTACTAACCGCAAGTCCCTTTTTCAGTCTTATAATCTCATCATGAAATTCGACCTGCTGATGGTTTAAAATTATTATCTTTTCTGTCATTTCAAGTTCTGGAACGGTCAGATGCTGTGGATATTTTCCGTTTTTCCTTAATTTATTTACAAAACGAAGTATATAAGCAACAATTCTTCGTAATTTGCCTAGTTTAGAGTATTTGCATGTTAAGTTGTTAATAACATTACAGCTGGCCAACTTCACAGCAATCATCAATATATTTGTCGTTTTTGGATCTTCGTATTTCGGCCAGAATTCGGAAGACTTCAATAACCACTTAGGACCATTCCACCACAAAGAGTGATGTATTAATTTTTCAGCATTAACACCTCTAGAAGCTACATCTGCAGGATTTTCCTTACTGCTTATATGATGCCATGACGCCTCAGGCAAATTCGTATTTATTTCGTTCACTTTGTTTCTTACAAATTTGTCTTTATTTTTATTGTTGTGAATCCAACCTAATGTTATAGTTGAATCACTCCATGCATAAACTCTGTATTGTCGATTAAAAATACGAATTACTCTATGTAAGAGCTTGCTTAGAAGATGAGCAGCGCACAGTTCTAATTTTGGCAGAGTCTTCCTGTTTTTAATCGGGTTTACTTTACTTTTAGCTGTTAGTAGCTTAACCGATTCATTTTGTTTAACGTAAACTACAGCTGCATAAGCTTTTTCAGAAGCATCTGAAAACCCGTGAATTTCCAATTTAATCTCGCACGTTGTTTTTACCCATCTTGGGATATGGATTTTTTGAAGAGCGATTACATTTTTTTAAAATTCATACCATTCATCTTGAAACTCATCTGATAACACTTCGTCCCAGGAAGACTGCTGCAACCATAGTTTTTGAATAAATAGTTTCGCTAGTACAGTAACAGGAGACATCCAACCCAAAGGATCAAAGATTTTCGCCACATCTGAAAGAGCTTGCCTTTTCGTTATTTTATAGTTCTGTGTAAAATTTACCTTAAAATGAAACTCGTCTTTGGCCGGTTCCCATTGTAGGCCTAAAGTTTTGACAGTTTCGTCATCTTTTATTTGAATGACTGTATTTTCCTTGGTGATGTCTTCATGATTTAAAATTGCTTTGTGATTTGAGACCCATTTACGTAAATTGAAACCAAAATTACTTAGCTGTGTTTGTATATGATGCTGTATGTTTTTACATTGCTAAACATCATCTGCTCCTGTCATTAGATCATCCATATAGAAGTCTTCTTTTATTATTTTCTTAATTAGTTCATCTTTAATTGAAATGTGGTCAGCAATGTAGAACAGTGATCTTACTGCTAAAAATGGTGCCGATGACATGCCATATGTTACAGTTGTTAATTTATACTCTTTTATAGGATTGCATTTGTCTTCTCTCCATAATATATGTTGATACGATTGGTCTTCGTTTGCTATTTTTACCTGACGGTACATCTTTTCAACATCAGCTATCATAACATATCTCCATAGCCTCCATTTTATTATGATATCGAAAAGGTCTTTTTGTAGTTTAGGACCTGCAAACATCACATCGTTTAAACTTCTTTTATTTGTTGTTTTAGCAGACGCGTCGAACACCACACGCAATTTTGTTGTTAAGCTGTTTTCTCTTATTACAGGTTGATGTGGCAAATAATACTTCCCGCTGCACTTCTCCTCTACCTCTTCCATATGGCCAAGATTTAAATACTCGTTCATAAATTTTACGTAATTTTTTTTTAGTTCCGGCTCTCGATCGAATTTTCTCTCAAGAGACAAAAACCTTGCCATTGCTTGCCTTCTGGAATCTCCCAACTCGTGGTCTTCTTTAAGCGGCAATTTAACTACTATATGGCCTTTTGCATCAACTTTGGTTGTTTTCTCATAATGTTTTTGGCAAAATTCATCTTCACGGCATTCGTCTATCTCAGGAAGTTCTTCTAACTCCCAGAACCTTTCCAAGTTAGTTATAGCTGCTAATACTTTTGATGGTTTTGCAGCTTTGCTAATTACTCCAGACAATATCCAGCCAAAAATTGTTGATTGTGCTAAGATACTACCTTTTTTGTGTAATCCTTCTTGCAATATATGAGGTATAATGTCACCTCCAATAACAATATCTATTCGATCAGATTTATTGAATGCTGGATCTGCCAGAATAAAGTTGTTCCAATTTTCAATATTAATTTCAAATGACTGATTTGGATGTGCCCCCGTTAATTTTGGCAAAATAAGGGCATTTGCTTCGATTTCATGGTTACTTATAAATCTTGGTTTCAAGATTAATTTTGTTTTCGCTTTAGACAGTCCAACTAGAGTACTGCCGATTCCATGAATTTCTGTTTTACATTTAATACGTGGCAATGATAAGATCTGGGACGCTTCTTCTGATATTGTTGTTACTTGAGAACCCTGATCGGTTAATGCTCTTAGGATTACTGCTTCCCCATTCGTTGCATGTACTTTTACCTGGGCAGTTGCTAGAAGTACTGAAGTTGCTAAATTTTTGGTAGTCATTGCTGAATTGTTAGGTTTTGATTCTTTAATTTTTTCTTCATTCAGATGTAAAATCTTATGATGACCTTTATTGCAATAACAACACTTAACATTATTTGAACACCACCTGTTGTTTTTATGATCCAAGCATTTAAAACACCATTTATTATTGTAAGTGCCTATTCACATTATGCCTTTTTAGCCTGCCTTCTTTCGACAATTTTCTTTTAAGCCCCCTGCGAAAAGTCAAGCACATTTACATTAAGACTTTTTTCTTCATGACTTTTTGACGTTTGTATACACTCTTAGTGCTGAGAGTACGAAAAAACAAAGAGAAATGTAAAAAATCCCCTCGAATTTTCATTTCGTGCCTTTTGTTTTACTCCGCATGCTTCTCAACACCTCTCACCTACGAACTGAAAAAGCCTGCCTACACATGCAAGCAGAAAAGGCACAGTGTAAACTGCGTCTAAGCAAGTTTTCTTCGTTCATAAATCGGTAATGCCAAGAATTTTCTGCAAACCACAGTTGTATGGTTATCCATATTGCCATGTAAACAACATTTTCTTATTGAGTACATCACATTAGAAACTTTTCCAGTTTCAAATAGTTTTTTATTTACTCTTTTTTCTTGCCCTTTGGAAGCTGCTTCTAATGCTTGAACTTGTTGTTCCAAAAAACTTAATATGTCCTTAAGACTTTGAATTTCTTTAGATTTTTTGACTGTTTGTTCGTAATATCGCAAACCGTTATTATCTAATTTTCTGATAACAATACGCGCTATTAACGGTTCAGCATCTTCTATTTTAATGTCTATACTTTTAAGAGCATAAATACAGCTATTCGTTGTATCTAATAGCTGCTTCAAGCTTGCTGATGATTCGCTATTAGCCATTGGTTGATCAAGTAAAATATCTACTTGATTTGTAAATAACAATCTACGATTTTCGTACCTTTGTTTGAGAATTTCGAACGTTGCTTGATAGTTGTTGTTGGTGATTTTTAGATGTTGCACTAATTTTTTAGCTTCGCCTTTAAGTGATGTTACTAACCTGTACATCTTTTCTACATTAGAAAGGTTCTTGTTGTCATGCACCAGGCTTTTAAACAAATCATGATATGATGACCATTCATTTATATTGCCACTAAATTCAGGAATTTCAATTTTTCCTAAATGTGCTGAGTTTGAATACTCTTCTTTATTTATGTTGCTTTGTTGTTGCATTGGCTCATTCATGCAATCTGTAATAAGCTCGAGAGCACTAAAATATGTGTTTTCGGCATTTAGCATAATTTTATGCATATTTTTTGGCTTTTTTGATTCACTTAAATTGTGATACATATTTTGAAGCTTCTGATATCTAGCTTCTAAATATTTTTCTTTTATTTGAAGTTTTTTGTTGGACATGTCGGCCACATTAGCTTATATTTCATCATACCAGTCAGTTAACCAATCTGCCATTTCAACAAATTGTTCCCATAATTCCTCATCTGAATCAGTAGTTATTCATTTTTCTAATTTATTTTCTCTTGATGTTTGAGAAGATTCTGGAACGTTATTTGATTCTTCTTGCTTCATGGCTTCTTTTATTAGAAGTTGAATCTCTGTTAGAATTCCTGATAATGCCTCATAGTAATTTTTTTCAAAATAATCTTCTGATGTAATGCCATATGCCAGAAGTTTTGTGTTATTTTCCGCAAATTCAATTTCAATTTTATTTACTCTTTTATTGATTTCTGGGAGTCTCGTACTACGTATTGTTTTTTGAGCCAGCTTTTCCCGAATAGCAACAATTTCGTCGCCCAATTCTTTTTGCCTTTCGAAAAGCTTTTCTTTATTTGCCATTTTAATATTTATATAATGCCAATTTTTTAATAATATTTTTTTTTTTAGTCACTAGTTCTTTTTGTCGAAGGACCAAATGTTAAATTAAACTATTTAACAGGTTGAATGTTTGTAAGACACTGTTTTATTTTTAAAATATTTCTGCTTAAATACTAACGATGAAAATCTTAAATCTAATATAGAACTCATTTCTTATCTAATTGCTTTCATATATTTTTCAGGGTTATTTTCATATTATTTTTGAATATTTATAACTAGCCTAAGTAAATACAAAACATACATTAGTTTGATCATTAGTTTAAGTAAACACAAGAAATTGGTGGAGATAAAACTATGCTTAAGCATGTGTGCATATAGTGTGTATCATAAATGTATGTAGCCTAAAAAAATAAGATGTGTATAGACTGATAAAATAAAACCTAAACGAAATTATATTTGTAAACCGTAATTTAGACTTAGCACTTAGAACGAAACTTATTTTTATTTCTATGAACTAAAGAATCTTAAAATTATGTTCAATTACATTTGAACATTCTGCCGGGCATTTAAAGGCATTGGCGGTGAAAAATCTAACTTAACTACGGTCTTTTTACTGTTGTTGCATTTATTCTTGAGGTAAATAAAAATTATGATTGTAATGATAATAATAATTAAAATAAATAATGTATGTCCGGATATATGGTGATATCCAGTTTATTGTTTGCTTGTTGAAATTCTACGCCCCATGATGATGTCTGAATTGAAGTTTTCTTCTTGGTTGTAAAATGTTGAGAAGAAGACAAAGTTATTCCCTCATACACTGCTGTACAACCAGTTGGCAGATTCAGTATTCCTTTTGAAGGTAATGTTAACCAATCACGTGCATTATTCCCGCAGTCTATGCTTAATGTAAACTGATCGAACACCGTGAAAATCCATTGATTCTCTCTTGACAATTTTTTCCAGATACATTTTCTTGGAGTTTCCTGAAAATAACACTCAGCATGCCTGGATTGTTTTAAAGCTGAAACTTCACAAGATCGCTCTACCGCAGGTTTCCAAGGAAATTTCTCTTTACAGTTATATTGTCCTTGATGGTTTTTTGTACAAACATTAAGCTGAGATTGCCACATCAAAAAATATAGTTCGTTGCAAAATTATATACGATGTAATCACCGTCTACTATAGGTATCATTGCAGTGCCATTTCCATCAACTGGAAGCCTAATGATTTCGTAAATTTCTGAAGAATGTATGTTATACAATGGCATTTCTGCCTGTATTACCAAACGGTTATCCATCACAATACCCCTAGCCACCATAGAACTGTAAATTTCTTTCAGTTCTGTACCTGTTTTTGTTCCGGGCAAAATCAGATCCTTCGGTAATAGTTTTTCAATGTTTGACAGTTCCTGCTGCATTTGTGCAGCAGTTATAAGATCTGGATTGATATGGCCGTGGTTAACATCAATTAACAAATTGATAATAGATGACTGAACTTCATTGCACTCATCGATCATTAAATGTAGCTGAGTAGTCATCACTTGAAACGTCACAATCATTCGCTCAGTATTGGTGTCGCTTTGAACTTCCTCATAGAACCGCTTCAACTGCTGGTACATTTTACTGAAAATATCGTTTACTTCCTCAGTTGTTTTCTTTAGCACATTTATTGTAGAGTTCACAATGGATGTCTGCTGCTTCGCGAGCTGTTGTAATTTATCCTCATTCTGGAAAATATTTCTCATATTTTCTTCCATTAATTTCCGGTCCTCTGCATCCATCATTCCAAAAAGTATATGATAAATCGAGCCAACAAATTCAAATGGCGATATTTTTTGTCTTTCCTTCTTCAGCAACAGATTCTTATTTTTATCTATTAAGCTGAATCTTCTATTGACTGACCAACTATCATTTCGCAAGCCTCTTTATAATTTCTTAACTTAGAACATTGGTCTTCAAGTTTTTCTTTCAGTCTTTTGATTCGTTTTATCTCCTCAAAATATTGATCTAAATCGTAATGTACTATTAAGGTCCATTTAGAGTTTACAATGTTCATCGTTCCAATATTATCCAGATGCAACGCTGTATCCAGAGGTATTTCCTTTATTTCAGCACCCATACCATACTTTAGTGATGCAGAGTTTACTACTCCTACTGTTAACATCAAGAACATACACCATAATAAAAGGGATTTCAGACAGTTACTTCCGTTCGGTCGTTCACATCTTGTATGGAAACTTCTCGCTCCATCCTAATTGTCCTCGTTGAAATTTTCTGCGTCCGGTAGCTGGATTACCTTATGGATTGGTCGTTTTAGAATATTATTTTGATACCTTATCTCAACCACTCGAACTTTCCCATCCTTTCCTTCGTGTACTTCCGTTACTCTTCCAAGAGGCCATCTTCCTGGATGAGTATTTTCATCTTTGACCAGAACTGCTGCTCCTTCTTTCAAATTTTTAACTGAATGCCTCCACTTATTTCGTTGCTGGAGCGTCATAAGGTACTCTTCCTTCCAGCGCTTCCAAAAATCTCTTTTTAACCGCTGAATAAGCTTCCATTTATTTAGTGACAATGTATCTGCGCTTTCTATATGCTCCCCTGGTTCTATTACTGGTCTTCCAATGAGAAAGTGACCCGGAGATAACACATCGGCTGCATCAATATCTTCAGCATTCATTTCAACCAAAGGCCTGGAGTTCAAAACAGCTTCTATTTGTGCCAGCAAAGTACTTAATTCTTCAAACGTCAATTTTGTTTCGCCAATTATTCTTTTTAGATGATACTTCATCGATTTTACTCCAGACTCCCAAATCTCACCAAAGTGAGGAGCTGCCGGGGGAATAAAATGCCAATTTATTTTTTGTTCAGCCAGAATAGGAATAAGTGTACTATTGTTTTTAACTGCTGCTTTAAAATCAGCATCTAACTTTTTACTAGCACCCACAAAATTAGTTCCATTATCGGAATACAGGTGGGAGCTAATGCCTCTTCTTGCAAAGAATCTTCTCAAAGCCGCACGGAATGCTTCTGTGGTCAAATCACTCACGACTTCCAAGTGAATTGCCTTTGTTGCCATACAGAAAAACACTGCAATATAGCCTTTGTAGCTTTTCTGGCCTCTTCCTTTTGAACACCTTAAATGTATCGGTCCAGCGTAATCTACTCCCGTATGAGAAAAAGGATGTGAAACATTCACTCTATAATCTGGTAGATTACCCATTAGTTGTTTAGATATATTTTGTTGATAGCGAATGCATGTTGTACAGCTTCTTTACTGCATTTTTTAATCCCAATATCCAATATTTGCGTTTTATAGTTGACTCCATAAGTCGATTCCTACCATGGAGCGTGAACATGTGCATCTGATGAATTATTAAAGATGAAAGTTCAGACTTTTGTAAAATTATGGGATGTTTGTGATTATAGTGTAAATCAGAATTATGCAATCTGCCACCAACTCGAAGAATGCCGTCTTTATCCAAAAAAGGAAAAAGACTTACTATTTTGCTTTTGTTACTAACCGCAAGTCCCTTTTTCAGTCTTATAATCTCATCATGAAATTCGACCTGCTGATGGTTTAAAATTATTATCTTTTCTGTCATTTCAAGTTCTGGAACGGTCAGATGCTGTGGATATTTTCCGTTTTTCCTTAATTTATTTACAAAACGAAGTATATAAGCAACAATTCTTCGTAATTTGCCTAGTTTAGAGTATTTGCATGTTAAGTTGTTAATAACATTACAGCTGGCCAACTTCACAGCAATCATCAATATATTTGTCGTTTTTGGATCTTCGTATTTCGGCCAGAATTCGGAAGACTTCAATAACCACTTAGGACCATTCCACCACAAAGAGTGATGTATTAATTTTTCAGCATTAACACCTCTAGAAGCTACATCTGCAGGATTTTCCTTACTGCTTATATGATGCCATGACGCCTCAGGCAAATTCGTATTTATTTCGTTCACTTTGTTTCTTACAAATTTGTCTTTATTTTTATTGTTGTGAATCCAACCTAATGTTATAGTTGAATCACTCCATGCATAAACTCTGTATTGTCGATTAAAAATACGAATTACTCTATGTAAGAGCTTGCTTAGAAGATGAGCAGCGCACAGTTCTAATTTTGGCAGAGTCTTCCTGTTTTTAATCGGGTTTACTTTACTTTTAGCTGTTAGTAGCTTAACCGATTCATTTTGTTTAACGTAAACTACAGCTGCATAAGCTTTTTCAGAAGCATCTGAAAACCCGTGAATTTCCAATTTAATCTCGCACGTTGTTTTTACCCATCTTGGGATATGGATTTTTTGAAGAGCGATTACATTTTTTTAAAATTCATACCATTCATCTTGAAACTCATCTGATAACACTTCGTCCCAGGAAGACTGCTGCAACCATAGTTTTTGAATAAATAGTTTCGCTAGTACAGTAACAGGAGACATCCAACCCAAAGGATCAAAGATTTTCGCCACATCTGAAAGAGCTTGCCTTTTCGTTATTTTATAGTTCTGTGTAAAATTTACCTTAAAATGAAACTCGTCTTTGGCCGGTTCCCATTGTAGGCCTAAAGTTTTGACAGTTTCGTCATCTTTTATTTGAATGACTGTATTTTCCTTGGTGATGTCTTCATGATTTAAAATTGCTTTGTGATTTGAGACCCATTTACGTAAATTGAAACCAAAATTACTTAGCTGTGTTTGTATATGATGCTGTATGTTTTTACATTGCTAAACATCATCTGCTCCTGTCATTAGATCATCCATATAGAAGTCTTCTTTTATTATTTTCTTAATTAGTTCATCTTTAATTGAAATGTGGTCAGCAATGTAGAACAGTGATCTTACTGCTAAAAATGGTGCCGATGACATGCCATATGTTACAGTTGTTAATTTATACTCTTTTATAGGATTGCATTTGTCTTCTCTCCATAATATATGTTGATACGATTGGTCTTCGTTTGCTATTTTTACCTGACGGTACATCTTTTCAACATCAGCTATCATAACATATCTCCATAGCCTCCATTTTATTATGATATCGAAAAGGTCTTTTTGTAGTTTAGGACCTGCAAACATCACATCGTTTAAACTTCTTTTATTTGTTGTTTTAGCAGACGCGTCGAACACCACACGCAATTTTGTTGTTAAGCTGTTTTCTCTTATTACAGGTTGATGTGGCAAATAATACTTCCCGCTGCACTTCTCCTCTACCTCTTCCATATGGCCAAGATTTAAATACTCGTTCATAAATTTTACGTAATTTTTTTTTAGTTCCGGCTCTCGATCGAATTTTCTCTCAAGAGACAAAAACCTTGCCATTGCTTGCCTTCTGGAATCTCCCAACTCGTGGTCTTCTTTAAGCGGCAATTTAACTACTATATGGCCTTTTGCATCAACTTTGGTTGTTTTCTCATAATGTTTTTGGCAAAATTCATCTTCACGGCATTCGTCTATCTCAGGAAGTTCTTCTAACTCCCAGAACCTTTCCAAGTTAGTTATAGCTGCTAATACTTTTGATGGTTTTGCAGCTTTGCTAATTACTCCAGACAATATCCAGCCAAAAATTGTTGATTGTGCTAAGATACTACCTTTTTTGTGTAATCCTTCTTGCAATATATGAGGTATAATGTCACCTCCAATAACAATATCTATTCGATCAGATTTATTGAATGCTGGATCTGCCAGAATAAAGTTGTTCCAATTTTCAATATTAATTTCAAATGACTGATTTGGATGTGCCCCCGTTAATTTTGGCAAAATAAGGGCATTTGCTTCGATTTCATGGTTACTTATAAATCTTGGTTTCAAGATTAATTTTGTTTTCGCTTTAGACAGTCCAACTAGAGTACTGCCGATTCCATGAATTTCTGTTTTACATTTAATACATGGCAATGATAAGATCTGGGACGCTTCTTCTGATATTGTTGTTACTTGAGAACCCTGATCGGTTAATGCTCTTAGGATTACTGCTTCCCCATTCGTTGCATGTACTTTTACCTGGGCAGTTGCTAGAAGTACTGAAGTTGCTAAATTTTTGGTAGTCATTGCTGAATTGTTAGGTTTTGATTCTTTAATTTTTTCTTCATTCAGATGTAAAATCTTATGATGACCTTTATTGCAATAACAACACTTAACATTATTTGAACACCACCTGTTGTTTTTATGATCCAAGCATTTAAAACACCATTTATTATTGTAAGTGCCTATTCACATTATGCCTTTTTAGCCTGCCTTCTTTCGACAATTTTCTTTTAAGCCCCCTACGAAAAGTCAAGCACATTTACATTAAGACTTTTTTCTTCATGACTTTTTGACGTTTGTATACACTCTTAGTGCTGAGAGTACGAAAAAACAAAGAGAAATGTAAAAAATCCCCTCGAATTTTCATTTCGTGCCTTTTGTTTTACTCCGCATGCTTCTCAACACCTCTCACCTACGAACTGAAAAAGCCTGCCTACACATGCAAGCAGAAAAGGCACAGTGTAAACTGCGTCTAAGCAAGTTTTCTTCGTTCATAAATCGGTAATGCCAAGAATTTTCTGCAAACCACAGTTGTATGGTTATCCATATTGCCATGTAAACAACATTTTCTTATTGAGTACATCACATTAGAAACTTTTCCAGTTTCAAATAGTTTTTTATTTACTCTTTTTTCTTACCCTTTGGAAGCTGCTTCTAATGCTTGAACTTGTTGTTCCAAAAAACTTAATATGTCCTTAAGACTTTGAATTTCTTTAGATTTTTTGACTGTTTGTCCGTAATATCGCAAACCGTTATTATCTAATTTTCTGATAACAATACGCGCTATTAACGGTTCAGCATCTTCTATTTTAATGTCTATACTTTTAAGAGCATAAATACAGCTATTCGTTGTATCTAATAGCTGCTTCAAGCTTGCTGATGATTCGCTATTAGCCATTGGTTGATCAAGTAAAATATCTACTTGATTTGTAAATAACAATCTACGATTTTCGTACCTTTGTTTGAGAATTTCGAACGTTGCTTGATAGTTGTTGTTGGTGATTTTTAGATGTTGCACTAATTTTTTAGCTTCGCCTTTAAGTGATGTTACTAACCTGTACATCTTTTCTACATTAGAAAGGTTCTTGTTGTCATGCACCAGGATTTTAAACAAATCATGATATGATGACCATTCATTTATATTGCCACTAAATTCAGGAATTTCAATTTTTCCTAAATGTGCTGAGTTTGAATACTCTTCTTTATTTATGTTGCTTTGTTGTTGCATTGGCTCATTCATGCAATCTGTAATAAGCTCGAGAGCACTAAAATATGTGTTTTCGGCATTTAGCATAATTTTATGCATATTTTTTGGCTTTTTTGATTCACTTAAATTGTGATACATATTTTGAAGCTTCTGATATCTAGCTTCTAAATATTTTTCTTTTATTTGAAGTTTTTTGTTGGACATGTCGGCCACATTAGCTGATATTTCATCATACCAGTCAGTTAACCAATCTGCCATTTCAACAAATTGTTCCCATAATTCCTCATCTGAATCAGTAGTTATTAATTTTTCTAATTTATTTTCTCTTGATGTTTGAGAAGATTCTGGAACGTTATTTGATTCTTCTTGCTTCATGGCTTCTTTTATTAGAAGTTGAATCTCTGTTAGAATTCCTGATAATGCCTCATAGTAATTTTTTTCAAAATAATCTTCTGATGTAATGCCATATGCCAGAAGTTTTGTGTTATTTTCCGCAAATTCAATTTCAATTTTATTTACTCTTTTATTGATTTCTGGGAGTCTCGTACTACGTATTGTTTTTTGAGCCAGCTTTTCCCGAATAGCAACAATTTCGTCGCCCAATTCTTTTTGCCTTTCGAAAAGCTTTTCTTTATTTGCCATTTTAATATTTATATAATGCCAATTTTTTAATAATATTTTTTTTTTTAGTCACTAGTTCTTTTTGTCGAAGGACCAAATGTTAAATTAAACTATTTAACAGGTTGAATGTTTGTAAGACACTGTTTTATTTTTAAAATATTTCTGCTTAAATACTAACGATGAAAATCTTAAATCTAATATAGAACTCATTTCTTATCTAATTGCTTTCATATATTTTTCAGGGTTATTTTCATATTATTTTTGAATATTTATAACTAGCCTAAGTAAATACAAAACATACATTAGTTTGATCATTAGTTTAAGTAAACACAAGAAATTGGTGGAGATAAAACTATGCTTAAGCATGTGTGCATATAGTGTGTATCATAAATGTATGTAGCCTAAAAAAATAAGATGTGTATAGACTGATAAAATAAAACCTAAACGAAATTATATTTGTAAACCGTAATTTAGACTTAGCACTTAGAACGAAACTTATTTTTATTTCTATGAACTAAAGAATCTTAAAATTATGTTCAATTACATTTGAACACATACATATGTATATGGTATAGAATTTAAATGAAAATACATAAGTTCCGAAAATAAAGACCCAATTTTTTTTTATTTTTTATGAGGTTACCTAATAAAAACAAGATGAAACCCTTATTGAAAAAATCAATAAGATAACCTAATAAAAAGTAGAAGATTTCTTCACAAATGTTTTCCCTATGAAATTAATAAGATTTCCTTATTGAAAAAAAAACATATAACATGTTCTATTTTATGAGGTATTTAGTAGGCACTGTTTTCTCTGTGTTCAATATTATTTTTTCAGTTGTAGCTATCATGAAGATAACAACTAAAAATAGAATAGAAATAGGTTTATCTGCAAACACCGATTGAAAGTGAAATTTTTTTAAATTATATGAAAAAAAGATAAGTGAATGCAATAAATAAATTCCTAAATGTCAGAATAGAAATAAGGATTTGTTATACGTACATACTTTGTAGACAGAAGTTTTATCGTTCTATGCAGGAGCAAAAGGATTAAAGAAGCCTTGATAAATACGTATTCGAAAAATTAAATCAAAGATTTATTTAAATTGATTTTAGCCAAAACCCGACCAATAGAAGCTGTCAAAATTATAGACGTGCTACCAATTGCATCTCCGAAAAGATTAACACGGATAGTGGAAAGCATTCTAACACCAAACTATAGTAAACATTTTACGGCGAACGACGCACTAGCTCTAATTCTTAATCTGGTCTTTATTCTAAACATTTTAACATATTTAAAAAATCTCCTCTCCTTCCTACACATATATGTATGATGAAGGGTTTTTCCCCGAGATTTTTCGTCCCGGGATTCCAGTTTTAAAATTTCTCGATTTCCCGGAATTTTTTCTGCGGGATCCCGGGAAATAACGAAAAAAATTTTTGACAACTTTACATATAGAACAGCTGCTCCAACTTTGGCATTTGTGAAAATTAATAGCGAACAGCGATTTTTCTAACAAATTTTACATTTAAAGATATATTTTGTCACATATATTGATGCTTTAAGCAGGAACATAACAGTTATAAGAGAAATGGCGAGAAGTTTTTATAACCATTAACCATTTAATAAATTTAAGTAATGGTTATAATACTAACCAATATAAGTGAGAAATATGTTTTTGCTATAAATAACTACGAGTATTATAGGTACCAAAAAAGTTTTTTGATTTCCAATGACCATTGTCGAAATTAATTTTATTTTTCGGTTATCGCTACACGTTTTTTAGATGTAATCGATGCATTTCTAAGCTAAAAGTTAACAAAACGGTCATAATAATATATCTATATCTCACAATAATGCTCCAGTAGCCTTTTCTTCAGTAAGAAAAAAATAGCAATTATTTTCGGTCCATGGTCTTAAATTAATTTATTGAAATGATTATTCTCTCTTTTTGTTTTTAATTAAAAGTTTTACGTGGAAAACTCAATTGTATGGACGTTGCTTAAGAACAAATTTACTGATCTGTTTTCGATTTCAAACCACGAGTATTTTTTACTTTATGTTAACCCGGTGTGCTTCGCTACCCCTCCCCTCCCCGCAAAAAATAATAAATATATATATATGTATATATACATGGCATTGGTGGTGCAATATTAAAATTGGATTTTGTCACGCCCCTCCTCCCGCAGACCGAAAATAAAAATTAGACTTCACAGTGTCAAATGCCTGAGTATTCTGAAGATTTCCTGAATATTTCATCAAAATCGGCCAGCCGTTTTGGAGTCCATACGTTACATACATACGTACACACATCCTGTTTTATATATATAGATTATGTTATTACCCTGTAGGAAATGTCACTAGTGAATCAGTACTGATTCACTATTGACTTTGTCGCCAGTACTTCTGACTAATTATACCCCACACAATGCTTTTTGCCATAGACATTTAACATGTGCGTGTCGTTGAAAAGCAACTACTGACGTTGGAACTACTGATTAGATAGTTCTTTAGGAACCTTATGAAGACATTGGAAACAGATGGTCACTACTACATTTTAGTAATTCTAGTATACACTTTTGATAATGAAATTGCATAGTTTGTTCGCATTTTTGTATTTTATTAAACAAATATATAAAAAATAGAACTTATGCATAAAAACATACAATAACAGGAACTAATTCATTCATTCGTTCAGCGTATTACCAGCAAGTAGGGATTTTGTTTGTCATTCCTATTAACCTTCCGATGAGTGACAGTTCTGAACTTCACGGCCGTGTGAAAAGGTCCCTACGGACCTTTTTTTGTAAATCATGTTTATTTCATATAAAAATTTTTTTTTTTATTTTGTTTTGTTTTTATTGTGTATAACTGAATTCTACATACAAAAATAATTGTTTAAATTTTTTAAATTTTTTTTTTTTGCTTGAATTTTCTTAAGACTATTATAAAAAAGTTTAAAAATTATTGTTGTTGAGCGTGTACTTCTTGTCCCCGCCCTGTGCGCAAGTGTTGCAGCGATGTAAAAGTGTGCTATGTTCTCCGCAAACAGCGTTGCCGCAGCCGAAGCAGTATGCCCGTGTTTTCCGCTGCCGCCCGTACTCAGAACGGCAAAGGCGACATGACGGTCTACTTGACCTAGCCGCAAACGACGGTGCATTGCCTTCCATCGGTCTTGGTAATACCTGAAATGAAATGAAAAATAAAAAACAAATAAATATATATTCTATTCTTGAATTTGAAGATGTTTTTCTTACCCTGACATCGAATGCTTCCATCGCATTGCATATCCTTGGATATGAGATTATATGGTTGTTCAGGGCACGTTCTTCGATATTTGGTGTGGCCAATTGTTTCGTTAGCAGTAACAAGAACGACCGCCGTCTGTCACTCCTTTTCATAGGCTTCATTTCGTTGTAAATAGTAAAAGCAGCCAATGCAGCGACGTCCAGCATATTATAAAACATGGCCAACGGCCATCGTTGTGTTGCTCTTTTGCAGCTGTAAGTGCCTAGCATTTGGTATCAACGCCACATTTGTTGGCGTTGTAATCTAATATGGCATAGGGCTTCCGCTTCTCGGTTTGCTCGTCAACGCGGCAAGTGTAGTGCATTGTGGAGAGCACGTTCACCACTTTATTTTTTTCGGCACGTATGAGCATAACGCTATATCCCCTTCGTTGAACCCAAATAATGTACTATTGATGGTGCGCCTCGGGTTCTTCTTGAACTCCTGTGGAATGAATGTTTTGTTGTAGCGCACTGTACCAACATATGCGGTCTTCCTCCTCATCAAAATACGCGCCAAGTCAAGAGTGGTAAAGAAATTATCCGCGTATATAGTACGGCCAGCATCTAAATATTTTTCGACAAGATCCTGCACTACGTTCTGCCCTTGGTTTATCTCCCGTTGTTGGTTTGGCAGTTTTCCAGAATATATCATTCCCTTCACAGGATAATAACTCTGTGAGTCGCATAACCACCATACTTTCAAACCATACTTAGCTGGCTTTGACGGAATATATTGTGTGAAGCGGGTGCGGCCTCTGTAAGGGAACAACTGCTCATCAACTGTTAGTGCTTCATGAGGAGTGTAAGCTGCTGCCAAGTTATGTTGCAACATTTGCCAAATATCGTCAATAGCCGCAGTTTTGCTGTTGATGAGTCGCTGTTGTCGAGTATTTCCATTGTCGTATCGAATAAATTGCTTTATACACATGAAGCGATCGTACGACAACGCAGCTTTGTATATTGGGCAACGCGACGCGCCCCATAATTCCATAGCTGGTTCATGGTTTGATCTTGTGAGTCCAGCATACAAAAGAATAGCTACAAAGGCGTCAAACTCTTTCACTGTCACTGGCTTCCACTCCTTTTTCTTCGTGGGATTCGCCAAATTCCATGCAGCTGTAACCTCCCTGCCTTTACGATTTGTTTCACGTAGCACTAAGTGTATTATTTCCTGTGTCATGATTGAACGCATTATTGTATAGGGGTCGTGTATATTTCCTGTTGGTCCTGGTTTCTTTCTTGTGTAGTCGACCACGTTATGATTACGAGTGCGTGATGTTAGTGGTGCTGTTTTACTCCATTGGGTACCATCCTTACCAATATAGTAACTTTCATTCGTTTCCTGTCCATCATTTTCTTCCTCTTCATCATCGTCGTCATCAGTATCTTCATTTAGCTCGACGTATCCTTCAGTTTCGGCATCTGACTCTTCAGCAGGTTGGTATGTGCGATCTTCACCATCCTCAACTTCATAATTATCAATTGCAGCAATATCAATTTCTTCATCCATGTCTTCGTCCATAAAATCAGCAAATCTACTATCAGCTGCACGCCTTTCATCCGCAGTCATTTGCTGGTAACTTGTACTACGGCGTACAACCATTTCAGCAACGTCCAAATTACTTGCATCTGCCATATTTATATTTTTGTTTCTTTCACACACGATTTTACTCTTCGCTGTCTAAACTTTGACTGATTTGGTTTACGAAACTACAACTTCTTTTATACTCTTTCGTACGTCTACCTGAACTCAAAGATATTTAGGGATTACTTCATCATCATTATAATTTTTTTATTTTTTCAACACATAATTTACTTGTTCTGAACACAAAGACCTGAACTCAAAGACATTAGGGATGATAATAAAAACAAAAAATTCTAAGAACTGGTTTATTGCTAGTAGTATAAAATTAGAATATTGTGCCTTCCCTTGAAAGCAATAAACTTCATGTCTTCGAATTTTTCTTAGAATTTTTTTGTTTTTATCATCATCCCTAATGTCTTTGAGTTTAGGTCTTTGTGTTCAGAACAAGTAAATTATGTGTTTTTATCATCATCCCTAATGTCTTTGAGTTTAGGTCTTTGTGTTCAGAACAAGTAAATTATGTGTTCAAACAATAAAAAAATTATAATGATGCCCAAAAACATGCATTTTTAATGAAATTCAGTACAAGGTCCATACGGACCTATTCACACGTCCGCGTACTATTCTCACTAAAACCTCAATGACTCCTAAAGTAATGATCCGATCGGGTTGATTTTTTTTTTCAAAAGATGCGCAACAAAATACTCTTGGAATACAGAGTAACTTTGGGGGGGTGTTGTAGTGGCCGAAGTAGGAGTAATTTCAGTTTGAAAAGGCAAAAAGGTCCCTAGGGACCTTCTCACTCATCGGAGGGTTAAATACATATATGTATGTAAATCAAAAATTTTATGTTTTGCTGAATTAGTAAAGTCAAACACTTACGTATGGAGCTGAAAGTGTGACTAATCTTTAGCTGATGGCACAAAATCTTCCATAGGGGTCAAACAACAATTTCCATAATTGGCACCTTTCACTTAAAATCGTCTAATTTTTTATTTTTTTTGCATGTTCTTTTTGTGTAATTTTTCTAATTATCATTGAATACGTTTAAATTAGACGTTTAATTTGATTTCTTAAACTAATTTTGATAAACACTTAAATTTTGCTTAACGTCACTTTTATTTTCAACAAACCAATAAAACATTAAGAAGAAGCATAGCTGTGTGTATTTGAAAAAATTTCTCCTACGGATTACAAACAATATTAATAGACGCTCCATTGACAATGTCACCAAAATAGTCGACAAAAATGGTGGCTTGGGGACACTTAACCCCACGTTTCCTTCAGGGTACTTATATTTGTAAGTATACTTTTTTATCTTATGTAACAAAGCTTTTCGTGTTGGAAAAACCTTTTATGAATTTAAAAACTAAAAGTTAAACTAAAATAAAGTTGTTGTTTTAAAACCTAATTTGAATTAACATAGGAGTATTTATGTATATAATATGCGTTTTAGTTAGTGTTTTATGCTTTCTAAACAAATTTGTGTTAATGCCTGGTAAATTTAATATTTATTATTTCTATGGAGCGGGTTCCCGGGATATAAAAAAAAGTTACCCGCTTTCCCGGGAAATCAAAAAGTCCGGAAAAGAAAAACTCTAGTAGGATCTATATTTTTATGATACAAGCTAATGTTCGTTGTTCATTAATAATTATCACATGTAATTTGGCTTACAAGGCGATACGAACATTAGCCTGTTTCATAAAAATATAGAAACAAATGCAGTTCGAAAAATAATAATTAAATTAACTACAATTAATAGTCATGGGCTTGTGGCAAAAAATAAATAAAAATATACTTAATAGTAACTGTTCAAAAACCCGTGAATCCACTTAATAATTATTAATGATAATACAAAAGTTAGTGAATACTATTAAAACTATTTACTTGCACTCAATTAGCTGACAAACAAAAATTGTTAATAAAAAGATATCATATTACACACTGAATTAACTGAAAATATTGTCACTTTAATCTGATTGGTCAATTTAACGTAAATTTTGTTTTAAGCATATTTGTTGACTCAACAATTAATTGTTAATAATTGTAGTATAAATATTCCAATAAAAATTATGTTTGTATCAGTAGTAAAAAACTCGCTTTTATTTATTGATCACATTACGTTCAAGTTCCAAGTGCTTGAAAGTAAAAATCTCTAATCTTCAAGTTCCAAGTGCTTGAAGACAAAAGAAAACAAAGAAAATTAGTACAGTTCAAATTTATGTGTTTGAATTGACTCATACTAATAAAACATTATTACTTACATTCTAAACATTTTGGTGACCCCTAGCTTTCAAACTTTAAGTAGTTTGAAAAACAAGCAACAGCACTACAAATCACAGGATACTCGTATCATCCAGTACGACATAATTCACCAAATTAACATTTTGGTGACCCCTAGCTTTCAAACTTTAAGTAGTTTGAAAAACACGCAACAAAGGCAGAGGATATCATCCGGTCCAACATAATTCATCAAGATAACATTTTGGGTAACATTTGGGTGATCCCGACAACCATTGAATTCTTTCCTTCACCAAACGTTTGTGGCAGTCCCTGATTATACACAATGGCAACGGCAAATATTTTGGATTCACTGTTGAAAACAGGCGAAGCAATTCAAACGATAGTGCGTAACTTCAAAAAGGATTCTGCGGACAGAAAAACAACCGCAGAATACTTTGAGGAGCGTAAAAGGCGAATTTCGGAGTCCTGGGATATATTTGAAGCCAAGGATACAGAATTGCGTATACGTGACGATGTTGAAACGCTAAAAACAACGCATGAATATTTTATGTCAGATTATTATGCCAAAATTAGTGAGCTAACAAACTCATACATAAATTTATTCACAACAGAGGTATAATGGCATTAAACCAACAAACGCTACCAGCAACTAAAAGCACTGTTGCTTCAGTGGCTCGTCAAGAGTCCAATGAAAACCAGGGCCTGATTCGCAAGGCACAAGCTAGAATGACAGCCTTAAGTAGGTTTTTAAATGGATTAACCATTACCGATGAAATACAACCACGTCCATTCTACGACATCAAATTGGCAACTATCAACAAACTTTGGGACCAGATCTTGGTCTTATACGACAATATATGTGAGAACTTTGACGATCCATTGATTTCTGGTTTTGACATTGACAAATTTTATGAATTAAACGACAAGGTTCAAGAGCAGTTGGTCAATCTTTCCATAATGGCTTCAAAGCATCAAACAAGTACTGCAACCCCACAAACTACATCATCAAATTCTTGTGTACAAAGCTCTCTACCATTGCCAAAGGTTACAATCCCACATTTCATTGGAGATTATCTTAAATGGCGACAATTTCATGATTTGTTTTCCGAAATGGTAGACAAACAAGCTATCCCTGCAATACAAAAAATGTGGTATTTGAAATCGAATGTTTCCGGAGAAGCCGAACATTTAATTCGACAGTTTACACTAACAGAAGAAAATTATAACACCGCATGGCAAACATTACAAGACAGATACAATAACAAAAGAGTTCTTGTTGCTACCCTCGTAGAAAGAATAATCAGCCAACCTGCTGTGTCATCATCTATATCATCAATTAAGGCCCTGCATGATACCACTAAGGAATCCTTATTAGCTCTCAATAATTTAGGGATTGCAACGGAAGATTGGGACGCAATTCTCATACAACTATTAATAAAAAAACTTGACAAAAATACACACGTCAGATATATGCAATCATTAAGCAACCCTAAAGAAGTACCAATAATTTCAGAATTTCTCACATTTCTGGAACTACAGTTTCAATCAATGGAAGCAATTGCTCAAAAAGAAAAAACAACTCATTACAAAGTTGTTTCATCTATTGCAGCTTCGAACGTAAGTGCAGCGTCCAACTTAAAACATAGTGGTACCTGCAAATTGTGCAATAACGGAAACCATAAGCTCTACGTTTGTAGTAAATTTAAACAATTATCAGAATCACAACGGTTGCGATGGGTACAACAACAAAAATTATGCGTAAATTGCTTCAAAGCCGACCACAACGCAAAGGCATGTAATTCGAGTAGCTGCAAATTGTGTGCACAAAAGCATAACACGTTGGTACATTTACCGAAGCGGAAAAACTCAGAAAAGAGAAATAATTCGGAGACAGACAAAAATGCAACAGAATCCTTCAAAAATGAAGCAGCGGTTGCAACGACAGCAACAAAAACAGTCATGGGCCGCCAGGGCGTTGTGTTATTGGCCACAACAAGGGTTGTAATTGTTGCTCCAAATGGAATCGCTAATGAATTTCGGGCTGTATTAGACTCAGGTTCACAGGTGACTATTGTGTCTGAACGTTTGATAAAAAAATTGGGAATTTCACCAACAGAAGCATCGCTATGTATTGACGGTGTGGGCAAAGTACAAAAGCGATCATCACAACGAATTAATGTCATCATGAAGTCCCGCGACCACAGTTTCGTGACTAATTTGGAAGCCTATATTCTTCCAGACATAATTCCAGCACAACCCAGTCAACATATTAATGTTTCATCCTGGAACATTCCAAAACATATTCATTTAGCAGATCCCCATTTTTACAAACCAGAAAAAATTGACATACTACTCGGAGCGGAGTTCTTCTTCAGTTTGACTCAATCAGGTACAATTAAGTTGTCTAATGATCTTCCAATTCTTCAAAATACATCACTTGGATGGATTGTTGGTGGACCTGTGGAACAAAAGTCGATTGTCAGCAAGCCACATACAATAACATGTGCAATATTTGACAAGGCTACATCATTGGAAGAAACTATAGAGCAACTTTGGAAACTGGATGAAATTCAAGACAACAAAAAACCATTGTCACCCTCAGACAAACAATGTGAACTACATTTTGGTCAGCATGTACGCACTAACCAAGAAGGTTGTTTTGTAGTTAGAATTCCGTTCAGAGAAAGTCCAGAGGCTCTAGGAGATTCACACGCGATGACGTACAACAGGTTTTTGGGGCTAGAACGGAAACTTCAAAAAAATGAGCCCATTCGTACACAGTATGTGCAGTTCATGCAACAATATAAACAATTAGGCCATATGCAGGAAGTCGATATCAATTCCTTGTGTGGGCCTAAATACTTTATACCCCATCACAGTGTATTGAAACCAGATAGTTCTACAACTAAGCTTAGAGTGGTTTTTGATGCATCGGCAAAAACCACTTCGGACTATTCATTGAATGATTTGATGTACACTGGGCCAACTGTTCAGAGCGAATTATTTTCAATCTTACTGCGTTTTCGAACTCCAAAATATGTTTTCACTACCGATATCGAGAAAATGTATCGGCAAATTCTAATTCATCCTGATGACCAACAATACCAATTAATTATGTGGAGGGAAAACCCAGCGGCACCCATAAATTATTACAAGCTCAACACTGTAACATATGGAACACGGGCAGCACCGTACCTGGCAACAAAATGCTTACAGAGGATTGCTGATGAAAATATGGTGGACTTTCCAGAAGGTTCCCAAATGTTGAAACATAATTTTTATGTCGATGACGGCCTGGGTGGTTCGGATAATTTAAATATTGCGATTGAGACACAAAGGCAATTGATTACACTTTTGAGAGCCCATGGCTTCATTTTAAAAAAATGGTGTGCAAATCATCCTCAGCTACTTAAAAATATTCCAGTAGGAGATCAAGAGGTGGACTTGGACTTTAACAATAACAAGGCCAATACAGTAAAAACGCTTGGATTAATGTGGCTACCTAAATCTGATGGATTTTGCATCAAGGTAAAATTAGACAATATCAAGAGTGTATCTAAACGAACTGCAGCTTCAGACATCGCAAAATTGTTTGATCCCCTCGGACTGCTAGCGCCAGTAGTTGTGAGTGCAAAAATATTCATTCAACAATTATGGCAACAAAAATTGGATTGGGATGAGCAACTTCCAGAAAATCTCCGTACTGCATGGAATACCTTCAGGGAAGACTTAAAAGATTTAAATAATATGGAAATTCCACGACATATCTTCAAGGGTGAATTGCCAACAGGTCATCAATTACATATATTCGCAGATGCATCCGAGAGAGCATTTGGTGCAGTCGCATACGTGCGTGCGAAGCTAAAAGATGGACGAATCATAGTACAATTGCTCTGCGCAAAAAGTCGGGTTGCTCCATTAAAACAACAAACGTTGCCACGGCTTGAACTATGGGCTGCAGTAATAGCTGCACAGCTCGCTGATAGAATTAAAGCAGATCTGCAGACTAAGAACCTACCAATATTCCTATGGACTGATTCCGAAATTGTGCTGTCCTGGATAAATACACAGTCGACTTTGTATCAAACATTTGTGGCCAACCGAGTAGCCACAATTCAGTCATTAACACTGGCAAATCAATGGCGTCACGTGTCTTCAAAAGATAATCCAGCTGACATATTATCCAGGGGCTTGCCAGCACCAAAACTTCGCTCATCCATGTTGTGGTTCTACGGACCACTGTTTCTACATGGAAAAGAAGAAATGTGGCCACCTAATTTCTCTCATCGGTTACAAATCAGCAGCGACATCGAAATGAAGAAAACACGTTCAGTTGCACTTAATACAGTTGCCTCTGACGATTACATATATAAAATTCAACACAAAAATTCCTTCGGAAGATTACAGAGGATAATAGGTTATGGTCTCAGATTCATCCAACATGCAAGAATGAAAAACGAAGAGCGAGCAACACATAGAGCACTTACTCCAAGCGAACTGCATAATTCCTTGTGTGTGATTGGAAAGGCCATTCAGAAATCTGATTTTTTACCGGAAATTGAACAACTTAAGAAAAGTAAGGAGATTGAAAGGAAAAGTTCAATTATTAGTTTGACGCCATTTCTTGACCAGCAAGGTGTTCTGAGAGTTGGAGGACGATTGGAGGCCTCCACGTTGCCGTACGACGTGAAACATCCAATGCTGATTCCATATAATGATCATCTTATAAAGCTTCTATTTAAGATGTTCCATGAAGAAAATAATCATTGAGGACCGCAAGCATTATTGAATATAATAAGACAAAGATTTTGGCCAATAAAAGGCAAAATAATGGCAAGATCCACAGTTCAAAAATGTTTAAGATGTGCTAAGGCACATCCGCAACTGTGCCAACAACTCATGGGAAATTTACCTCATACTCGGATAACTCGGGCACGTCCATTCGTTAATACCGGAGTCGACTATTGTGGACCATTCTGGATTCATTACAGGGTCCGCGGCAAAAAACAGACAAAGGCATATATAGCGGTATTTTGTTGTTTTGCAACGAAGGCTATCCATCTTGAACTGGTCTCCGATTTAACAACCGAAGCTTTTATTGGTGCATTAAAGCGCTTTATAGGTCGTCGCGGTCGGTGTCAAAATATCTATTCAGATAACGCTACTGATTTCGTAGGAGCTAGGAATCAGTTATCAGAACTAGCTGACACCATTTACTCTGATAAAGGACGAGAATTGGTTATCTCCACTGCCAGCGCAAGAGGAATACAATTCCATTTTATTCCACCAAGAGCACCGCACTTTGGAGGACTCTGGGAAGCTGCTGTAAAATCAGCAAAGTATTTGCTACTCCGTAGTGTTGCAACGGCATCTTTGACACAAGAAGAATTGGAAACAGTCATAATAGAAATTGAAGCAATACTGAATTCACGCCCACTCACCCCTATGTCAAATGATCCAAACAGTTTTGAAGCACTGACTCCTGGCCACTTTCTCATAGGCGAACCCCTTGTTTCACAAATAGATAGTAGGGCTATTCCAATCAATAATTCGAGACTTCAGCATTGGAAACTTGTAGCACACCTCAAACAAGAATTTTGGAAAAGATGGTCTTCTGAATATCTAAATCAACTTCAGCAACGTTATAAGTGGGGACATGGTAATTATAAAAGAGGACAACCTACCAGTCATGAAATGGCCATTGGCGAGAGTAATAAACACTCATCCTGGTGACGATGGTATTGTCAGGGTTGTCGAAGTAAAAACAGCTAATGGGCAGTTCAAACGTTCAATACATCGAATCGCGTTACTACCTATCGACCAAGACTCTAAAGCAATAATTGATGACAATAGTAAGGCAACAAGTGATTTCACATCTACGTCAAGTGAAGAGCCTGAGGCTAAAAGGCAGAAAAAGGTCAAAATACCAACAAATTATCTAACCATGGCATTAATCACGTTATTATTGCTGGTACCACTTGCTCTTGGAACTCCAGTCCAGAATAAGAAGTTTGGATCAAAGGTAGGAATCCATTTTGAGCAAATTGGAACTACAGCTATTTCAACTACGGAATGGAATGTATTTGTATACTATGATTTAGCTCCTTATTGGTCAGAAACATCAATTCTTGTCAATGGTACACGGTCATTACAAACGTTGTGTAAAATTTTAGAAACAAATTCATCTTGTCTCAGTATCTTTCACCACTTTCAACACATGAAAAGTGAGTTACAACTAGATAACCGACTATTACGAGTTAAAAGAGGGGCGCTGGATATCGTTGGTAACGTTGCCAATTCATTATTTGGCGTCCTGGACTCTGAATACGCAGAACAGATGTCAGAAACAATAAAACAAGTCAACGACAATCAATCATATTTGCTAAAATTATTGAAGAATCAAACATCAATTGTTGATTCTACAATTAATATCATCCGGCAGAATCAAATAACAGCTAAGTCAAGATTTGAACGATTGGAGAAAGAAATTAAAATCTATTCAGATGATATAAATAACATCAACAATGCATTAATACAAGTACAACTAAATCAACTATTTCATTCAGCAGTTCTGGAATTAACTCTAATCGCAAACAATATAAGAAAGATACAATCATCAATCCTTGACACCCTAATGGATACTCATCATGGAAAAATCAGTCCATGGCTACTTACTCCAGAACAGTTACAAAGTGAAATTAATCAGATCATCCTTCATTCACCACCATCAGTGAAACTTCCAGTGACAGAAAAAACTGACTTGCTACAATTATTCAGACTCATGAAGGTTAAGGGCAGACTAACTCTCCACCACGCTGTTTTCAAAATAACATTACCATTGGTTGAACGTGAAATACTCAAGCTGTTTCAATTGATTCCTGTACCCAATATAATGAACAATACCGTGGTAGCCATTAAACCATGTACTGTTTTCTTGGCTATATCTACTTTGCGGGAACAATACATTCCTTTTACAAATTCTGAGTTAAGTGCTTGCGACACGATTGAACAAGGCGTTTTCCTATGTTCCAACATTCAAATCCGTTACAACTATGGTTCAGATGTCTGTACATGTGAAATAAATTTATTCCACAATAAAACAAAACCAAATTGTGTGCTGGAGAAAACTGATATCAGATGGGTACCGCTCAGCAAAGGCAATCAATGGATATATGTAGCGTCACCATTTTCAAGGGCCACAGCTGTTTGCAACAGTGAAATCATTCCTATATCACTAAAGGGCTCCGGTTTGCTGACGCTTGATCCAGAATGTATACTCAAGCAAGATTTTGTCAACATGAATGGACTGAGAACTATATCAAGCACAGTAAGGTCATCATACACAAGTCTTGGCAAAATTTCAGACTTATCACAACCAAAAAACACTACAGTCTTCATAAATAATAACGAATCAACCTCAACAAATTTAGAGAGTGTATATGCCAAGAATATTAAGGACCTAACAACTCTACAAAGGTCGCTGGAACAACATGAAATTGCTGAGTTACCTAATAAATTGAAAACCCACCAGACTCACGGTTATATAATTGGATACCTAGCACTCGTAGTAAGCATCATAGCACTAATCATTTTGCTGTCAACATGCAAATCAAGAAAAAAATGCAAAAAACCCACATCCAACTACATCAATCGAATCCACTGAAAAGGACATTGAGCTCCAACAATACGCCGAACAACACAAGATGACCCCTATACCAATGCCACGCCAGCATTCCAAATTTACCATTGATGTTTTAGCAGCAGATGACGAGACTCAATAAATTAATTCACTTACTAACGTAGTTTTAATAACAACACTATGTTCCAATATATTTTAAAATTTATTTTTTTTTATCAAATTAACCTGACCAGTCAAATTAACCTGACCAAGTGCTTGAAAGTAAAAATCTCTAATCTTCAAGTTCCAAGTGCTTGAAGACAAAAGAAAACAAAGAAAATTAGTACAGTTCAAATTTATGTGTTTGAATTGACTCATACTAATAAAACATTATTACTTACATTCTAAACAGTAACAAACCAAAAAAGTTTGTCTTAAGTACAACCAAAATAAGCAAATTAACTAACATGTGCATAATTAGTAAAGAACAAACGACAATGATAATACTGTTGTAAATTTAAAGATGGTAACTTTGAGCCTTCATTACAAACATATCAGCAAATTGAAATACGATGAATCAAACCAATTCACATATTCCATTTGCAATAAAGTTTCGTATATAAGGCAGAAATCTACATCAACTGACACCACACACAGTGGACCAAACACAGAAGAACGCTGATGATGAATGCTTAGTGGCCTTCGAAAACGGCTAGCTGTTCCGTTCAACTATATGTTGTTGTCAGAATATTTACAACTAACTTTGATGATATTTGTTCATTAATAATTATCACATGTAATTTGGCTTAAAAAGCGATACGAACATTAGCCTGTTTCATAAAAATATAGAAACAAATGCAGTTCGAACAATAATAATTAAATTATCTAGTAGGATGTCAAAAGTTTCTTGCAATTACTTACAATATGCTTATTTACAATAAAAGACCAACAAATTTACAAAAAAGAGTGTGCAATTTTTTGCAACATCCAATAATTAGATTTTTTGCAAAAAAAAAGTGATAATTTTCGACCAATGCTGGATGCACAATCAAAATCTCTAAAATTTATTTCACAGTCTTTCCTAATACCTCTTGTCTCAGAAATAATCAAAGGTCTTATCAAATACTTAACAATTTCTTAAAATATTCTAAATAAAATTTAGGAATACTTTTTTCCCAAAATATAAAAAATTTTCTCATTATTTTCAAAATACCAAATTGCAAAATTATTCCTTGCTACAGATTTGAAGATATCAAATAAAAAATTTTCATATGAATTGTAATTAAGTTTCCTTTTAAAAACAACAAAACCAAATGATATTTGCCGAGTAATAAAAAAGTTATGTACTAACGAATAAAAAAAGTAATGGCCAAAATTAAAAAAAAAATGATCAAGTCAAATAACTTGAAAACTGCGTTTTATTTTTGTTTCTTAACGTTGATTGTCCCACTGAAAAAATTATTAAGATCAATTGATATTTACAAAAGCTACAAGCTCTGAAAGAATTTCGACACCTACAGTTTCCCAATTTGAGGCTATTTCGAGCTACCCTGTCTTACAACAAGGTGCCTCCAAATATACTTTCTCAAAAGCTCAACACTTCTTTTTTCCAAAAAAGTTGGCTTAATCGAAATCGGTTCGCTAGTCAGTGTTGCCAGTTTACGGGATTTGTCCCCAAATGGGGGATTTTTTTCTGGGGATTTGTTGGGGATGATAACCAAATTTTAGGGGATTTTTTTATATCTTGTGATAACAAGAATGATTTTTGAACTAAGAAATATGGGTCTGGCAAGTCTAAAAATGTGTGTTGCCTACCATTCATAGTGAATGGTTTCTAATAAAGAAAAAGTATCAAGGAAAATTAACCAATAAAGTGGGGTACAGACTGTAGAACATGAGAGCCAGTCAAAAATTCATCAGACTATCGATCATGTTCTACACTCAAACCTTCATTCAAGAAAAAAATTGGACGCTCAAACATAGAAAAAACACAAATTGGATGGGCATTATTGCTAAAAAAAAATTTGTATAATGAATTATTTTAATGTTTTCATATGTACATCTAACAACTCCTCGTACGATTTTGTCTTAACATTTTGTCTTTCACATCACAAAAAGCCTTACATTTCATAAAAATATATGAATTCCTAAGAAAATTATTTTCCGCGTCCAACTTGTGTTGTTTATGATATAAAAATATCTTGACTGTTGCTTTTTGGTACACACTATCAGTCAAAAACCAATATGGTAGCTGATTGTCACTCAGCCACAAAAAATTCTGTGGTTGACCGTTGACTGACGAAATTCGTGTTCACACTGTCGATCATTGTAAAATTTGAGCAAAACTGTTACTCACGTTCGATAAAGTTTACCCCACTTAATGAACACAACCGAAACAAAAATTCGTAACAAAATGTAATATGACTTCGTGGAAGCACTTCTTAGAATAAACACACACTTTAAAAATAATTCAATTTGCTGTGACAAATTTAATACTTCTGCTGAAATGCTAAAAGTGGTAGGGGAATGCGGGTCCCACCAGTGATGGTATTTTGGTGTGTTTCGGGTACTTTTTGGTGCTTTTTGCCTCTTCATAAACGCGAAATTTTGTTAATGCACGAGCATTATTTATTTTAAGTTCAATAAACCTTAACACACTTGGCCAATACATTTATTTACTTTTACTTTATTCTTGCCTACAATTGTAATTTAATATGGCACACTTTTCCTAAATTAATACATAATAATGCACAAGAATCATTTATTATTTTATTTAAGTTTTAACTTTTGCACACTTGTCCTAAATTAATAAATTTTTTTATTACAATTTATTTTTATTTTACTTTTTCCTACACTGTAATTTAATACCGCACATTTTAATACAAGTTATTATTGCAATTTAATTTTTTTTTATTGCTGCAAAAATTATGTAAATTAATCATATTTCTTTGATAAAACTAGTATATAAGACTAAGAAAATTCTGAATAAAACAATTCTTAATTTGAAACTGAAAGTAACGGTCTTTTTCAATTAAGGTGAGCAACACGGTTCAAGTGCTGTTGTTGCGCCAACTAAATCAATTTACCTCCAAGTTAAAGTGCTTGAAAGGTCATACAATAAATCAAAACCATTATTCTCAAAACATTGAAGTAATCTTCAAATTTCTTTGAGCTACAAGTGCTTGGAAGAAAGCCCAAGGCGAAGATTCTTAACATTTTGGTGACCCCGACGTGATCCTGATACAAGAGCAGGACGTCTAAATTCATTACTCAATATATCACCAGTTCAGCAACACATTATTCGAGTGGAAATACTAGCAGCAGTGATAGCCAGCTAAATATAATCCACAATGTTATCATTCGAAGAATTAATTCAATTCAAAATGTTCTTGGGGATAACATCGAAACGATCATCAGAAACTAAAAGAAGGATTCCCAAACCAGAACGGAGTCGGTGAGGTACTTTCAAGAGAGATTACGCAGACTAGACGAATAATGGATGATATTCGAGACAAATGACAACCAGATTCGGCTACTTGACGACAAACCTCAAGATCACCGCTATTTCACGGAAGATTATTATTTTGCAATACAGAAAGTTGTCGAACAATATAAACCATATTCGAAAAATATATGATGAAGGTATAGTCAACTTAGACAACATTCCACCAGAAGAGGGCTGTGATGTGTTATCAGCTGAGACGAATGAGTTCATAAAGCTCAAACGTCGACAAGCGGTAATGATGTTTTCTTTAGAACGGTTGCTTAATGACGAATATACTCATCAGAACCGAAACATCGCATTAAACATATGGCAAGGTATTGAAGCCATACATTTCCAAATATTTGAGCTCTATGACAACCCAGAGCAACTAGGCTACGACTCCGTGCGCTTTATACAAATCGAGACTAAATTGCGAAAGGTAATCAGTACAGTAAGCACGATTGAACAATCTCAGCAGAACATCAGTGATCCAGAATCTTTGCCTATGCCAAAGGTCGCACTACCAAAATTCGATGGAAATCACCTCAAGTGGCAAGAATTCTATGATATATTCTTATTTCTGGTGATAAAGCGATCAATGCCTAAAATTCAAAAGATGTGGTATTTAAAAACACAGTTAGTAGGAGAAGCAGCAAATTTGATAAAACACTTCACTGCCAATGAAGAAAATTTTGACGGTGCATGGACCATGGTGGTGGAGCGGTATAACAACAAAAGATTAGTGGTCAACAAGCTTGTGCAAGAGCTAGTAGATACCTCAATTAAAGGCTATACTGACAACTACAAGTCGTTCCATGACAGAACTAAGGAGTGTCTCTTAGCGCTTCAAAATCTTCAGCTGGATACGAAATCATGGGATCCAATATTATGCTATCTACTACTAAAGAAATTGGACCAAGCAACGCGTCTCCGATACGAACAAGCACTGAAGAATCCTCGGGAGGTTCCGACAATCACAGAGTTACTGGAATTCTTGGAAAGAAATTTCCAATCAATGGAAGTGTTTTCTGAAAAAATGCCGCATTCAAAATCAAGGGTGTGTACTTCCATCACCACAAAGCAAGTCAACAATTCATGTGTTATGTGCAAAAATGGAAATCATCTGTTATTCGCATGTACCAAGTTTCGTCAGTTATCGACATCAGCGAGACTACAATTCATTCAAAAGCAAAAATACTGTGTGAACTGTTTGAAGCCCGGTCACAATTCTAAAACCTGTATATCAAGGGGTTGCAAGGAATGCAACAAAAAGCATAATACATTGCTGCACTTGGAGAGCTCAAATCGAGGCAATAACCCAGCAACATCATCAACACCAGCAACAAACATTTCAAACAACAAAGATCTGCAAGGCAATCATTTATCATCTGGAAATCAAGACGCCATATCACTTACAACGTACAACCAATCCAAAAGTCCCAGCTACGTCCTTCTGAGCAAAGCCATGATAAAAATACGAGCTAATGAGAAGGAAATACAATGCAGAGCACTTCTCGATTCAGGATCCCAACTGAATTTCGTCAGCGAACGTCTAGTAAAACGTCTCGGAATTTCAACTAAACCAACATCAATCTCCATTAGTGGCATCGCTTCTAGTGACACTAGGGTAACACGCCGAGTAAATGTAGCATTACATTCAAGAATCAATAATTATACCACACGGCTAGAAGCAGGGGGTCTTCCGCGCATAATTTCACCTCAACTATCACAAGTTATCAATATAGATCATTGGCCAATTCCAAAGAATATTATGCTAGCAGACCCACAATTCAATCGTCCTGACAAAATAGATGTTCTACTTGGGGCAGAATTTCATCACCAAATACTGTCTGGTAGGCAGATTTAGCTAGGTAAGGATTTGCCCATTTTGAATAACACTTTACTTGGCTGGGTAATTTCTGCGAGAATTAGAGGACATGAATCATCAATTGCAGCATGTTGAATATGTACTGAAGACGAAGTTAATTTGGAAGAAGCTATTGCTCGGCTCTAGGAACTGGAAACTATCAGCACATCTGACAGATGTCTTTCGATGGCTGAAAGGCAATCTGAAAACGATTTTTCGCAAACTCACTCCATTGACAAAAATGGAAGATTCGTGGTCAAAATTCCATTCTGCACTAGCTCAAACACTCTTGGCAAATCCCATGGAGTAGCTTTCAACAGATTTCTATTATTAGAAAGGCGATTATCAAAGATTCCAAAAATCAAAGCTCAATATATAAATTTCATGAAAGAATATGAAGCATTAGGGCATATGGCCCAAATAGACATAAACTCTATGCAAACACCAAATTACTTCATTCCTCACCACTGTGTACTTAGACCTGAAAGTCTAACAACAAAATTACGAGTAGTTTTTGATGCCTCAACTAAAACTACTAACGGAGCTTCATTGAACGACATAATGTATACAGGACCCATAGTACAGAGTGAATTATTTTCTATTCTACTACGATTTCGGTGTCCACGATTTGTCTTCACAACCGACATCAAAAAAATTTACCGCCAAATAGTAATGCACCCAGATGATAGAAACTTTCAAATAATCATTTGGAGAGAAAATCCGACCAAGCCAATAAGGTATTATAAACTAAATACAGTCACATATGGAACGAGATCTGCACCTTATTTAGCGACAAAATGCTTAGAACAAATTGCTAAGACAAACATGATACGATACCCACATGGAGCTCAATTTTTACTCGAAAACTTCTATGTAGATGACGGTATTGGCGGAGGGGATGACTTGCACACTGTTCTAGCAATTCAGTCAGAACTACAACACATATTGCACCAGGATGCATTTGAATTACAAAAATGGGCAGCAAATCATTCAAAACTACTTCAAAACGTTGCCGAGGAACAACAAGAGGTTAATTTTGACTTCGATAGTGAGAATAACCATATTGTGAAAACTTTGGGCTTAACATGGATGCCACAACATGATAAATTGTGTGTGAAAGTATGCCTAAGGGAGATTAATCACATAACAAAACGCACAGTTAGCTCAGATTTAGCTAGTTTGTTTGATCCTTTGGGACTACTATCGCCGATTGTAGTTACCGCCAAAATATTCATCCAAGAACTATGGAAGAAAAAGTTAGACTGGGATGAAGCACTGCCAGAAAATCTTCATTCAACTTGGGTTACATTCAGACAAGAGTTAGAACACATAAAAGATCTAAGAATCACGCGACATATTTTCGAAGGACATGTGACATCCAACATACAAATTCATGCCTTTGCAGACGCATCAGAAAAGGCATATGGCGCAGCAGTCTACATTAGATCAACAACGAAAAATAATCAGATTATTGTGAGATTATTATGCTCAAGGTCCCGAGTCGCACCTCTAAAGCGTCAAACTTTACCTCGTCTCGAACTCTGTGCAGCACTATTAAGCGCTCAGCTCACTTCAAGAGTGAAGAAAGACTTAAAATACAAGGATGTTCCTACTTATTTATGGACAGATTCAGAGATCGTCTTCGCCTGGATCAATTCACAATCATCATCATATCAAACATTTGTGGCTAACAGAATAGCTGCAATACAAGAATTGTCAATAGCAGAACAGTGGCGACATGTCAGCTCAAAAGATAATCCTGCAGATATCTTGTCGCGTGGCATCTCTCCAAGAAAACTCGCATCAAACAATTTGTGGTTCTACGGACCCATATTTCTACATGGACAACAGGAGATATGGCCAAAAGAAGTCTCCAAAGCAAATATCATCGATCAGAATTCTGATATAGAGCGAAAAAGGGTAGCAGCAGCAACCACAGCGAGTGATCCTACAGATAGTGTGATCTACAACATTAAACATAATGGCTCATTCAGAACTCTACAACGAGTAGTTGGCTACATTGTGAGATTCATCAACAATACAAGAAGGGCAATCAACAATTCAAGCTATTATTATCAGTTCCAGAACTGGAACAAGCTCTTACTTTGATTGTACGTGGAATACAACACTCAGATTTTGACGAAGAACTAAAACACCTAATAAGGTACAAGCAAGTAAGCAAGAATAGCCCATTTAATAACCTTGCCCCATTTTTGGACACCAACGGCATCATCAGAGTGGGAGGAAGAGTAGAAGCATCAGAGCTTCCGTATGACACCAAACACCCAATGCTTATACCTTATAATGACCCGATATCAAAATTGCTGATGCAGATGGTGCATGAGGAAAACCGTCATTGTGGTCCTCAGGCACTGTTATCACACATAAGATAAAAATACTGGCCAATCAAGGGAAAGTCAATAGCCCGATCAATTGTCCAACATTGCATAAAATGCTCTAGAGCTAAACCAAAACTTCTTACTCAAATTATGGGAAATCTGCCATCTACAAGAATCAGTCCAGCTCGGCCCTTCATTAACTCTGGAGTTGACTTTTGTGGTCCATTTTGGGTCCACTATAAGAGCAGAGGAAAGAGGCCTCAGAAGGCTTACATCGCGGTATTTTGCTGTTTTTCTACCAAAGCAGTGCACCTAGAATTAGTTAGCAGTTTAACAACAGATGCATTTATAGGGGCATTAAAAAGATTCATAAGCAGACGAGGCCATTGCAAAAACTTATACTGTGATAATGCCACCAATTTTGTTGGTGCCAAAAATCAACTGGCAGAGTTGTCAGAAGCAGTTTACGGAGAGTCAGCTACCGAAAAAATAGATAAAGAATGTACAGCTCGAGGCATCATGTTTCATTTTATACCACCAAGAGCACCTCATTTCGGAGGCTTATGGGAGGCAGCAGTAAAATCGGCCAAACATCTCCTTGTACGAAGTGTATCAACAGCATCACTAACATATGAGGAACTTGACACAGTGGTCATAGAGATTGAAGGAATTCTTAATTCCCGACCCATAAGTCCGATGTCAGATAATCCGAACGATTTGACGGCATTAACCCCTGGCCATTTTCTTATAGGAGCACCACTCAACTCCCAAATTGACGTAGCAGCCACCGAAAACCGAAAGAATCTTCTCACCAGATGGAAGTTAGTTACACATTTAAAATCAGAATTTTGGAGGCGTTGGTCAAAAGAGTATCTGTCAGAACTCCAATACAGACACAAATGGAATAAACAACAGGATAACATTAAATCGGGAGACATGGTAATAATAAAGGAGGACAACACAACTCCTTTACAGTGACCTCTAGGAAGAGTTGTAAAAACACATAACGGCGATGATGGCTTCATTCGAGTAGTTGATGTCAAAACATCAAAAGGAGTTTGCAGGAGACCAATTTCTAGGCTGGCACTATTACCAATTAATAATTCTGAAAATGACGAAATCCCTCAACAAGATGACTTGACTAGCACAAGCATTCATCAGAACGAAAGGCCTCAAGGTGATAAAAAACGGAAAAGAATATCGATAAGCCAAAACATCTTCACTATTATGATGGCGATCATATTAATGCCGCTAGCATTAGGGGCACAAATACATAATAAAAGGTTCGAAAATCGTCTGGGCATACATTTTGAAGGAATTGGATCCGCCACAATTTCAACTACAGAATGGCAATTATTAGTTTACTATGACTTAAAAGAATTTTGGACTGAAGCGGCAACTTTTTCGCAAGGAACACAAACCTTAAACGATCTATGCAAGCAAATGCAGGACAAAACTACATGCACAAGCCTGGTCAAGCATTTTGAACACACAGAAGCTAAATTAAAATTAGACAGCACTCTGTTATCTGGGCGGATAAAAAAGAGAGCAGCAATCGATCTAGTTGGAAATATCGTCCATTCACTTTTTGGTGTATTAGACTCCGAATACGCCAAAGATATGGCTGGTACAATCTCTCAAGTTAAAGAAAACGAAGAACATCTTCTCGATCTCTTAAAAAATCAAACCTCAATCATTGACGCTACAATAAACATAATGATATTAGATCAAGAAGCAGTAAAGAAAAAATTCGATCAAATTGATTTCCAAATTGAACAAATACGCAATATGGTAAGCGACGAATGGCAGCAAGAAAAGATTTACCGTATTTTTCTTTCGTTGTGCATCCAATTAACAATTACAGCAGCGAAGCTCCAACAAACACAATTATCAATACTTGATATTTTAACAAACACTCACTATGGTATTATAAGCCCACTACTATTAACTCCTCATCAATTACAGCAAGAAGTAAGAAAAATTAAAATGCATCTCAGCGAATCACTAGAACTGCCGGTAAGCCAAGAAAATACGTTACAACTATACAAGCTCATGACGGTTAAAGGAGGGCTCACCGACAATATAGTAGTTTTCAGTATAACATTACCACTAGTTCAACGTGAACGATATGAAATATTTAATATTATTCCAGTGCCAACGTGGATCAATGACACATTAGTAGCAATACAACCATGTGCACCTCTTTTAATCATCAACACTGCTCTCAACCAATACTTTAGCATTAGCAAATCTGAACTCAGCTTATGCTCACTCATCACAGAAGATATGTATCTATGCCCTAAAGGCCAAATAAGGCATCAAAATGGCTCATCAACATGTGCCTGCGAGCTGAATTTATTTCACAACAACACCCAATCAGACTGCTCAGTACAGCAAATAAAAGATAAAGAAGTCTGGATTCCCCTTCATCAACAAAACAAATGGATATATTCAGTTTCAAGTCCGTCTCAGGCAACAGCACTATGCAAAACGGAAATCACACAATTCACACTTGAAGGATCTGGCTTGCTTGCATTGGAACCAGAGTGCACTTTTAAATACAAATTCATGACGTTGCGTGCACAAAACCAGATATCCAGCAAGATTGAAAATTCATATACTAGCTTCTGGGAACTCACGCAACAACGACACGAAGAACGCATTAAACCATTGTTACCACAAGAAGATGTGAATCAATATATTTCCCAAGTAAAAAATTTAACAGCTCTACAACAATCATTAGCAACAAAAGAGATATTAAGACTCCCAAACAAACTTGAAGCTCACAACTATCATCACATGACAGTTGGGTATACATCATTAGTGATTGCTTTTAGCATTGTCATATATCTACTAGTAAAACAAAAGTGCAAACAACGGTCAACTCCAATTCCAGCACCTCGCATTCAACAACTAGACTCAGACTTCACTGTTCACATATAATAACCAACACAACATTCAACAATAGCCCTACAGCAAGAAATATTTTGAGCTGTACTCAACGGGGGGAGAATGTTAATGCACGAGCATTATTTATTTTAAGTTCAATAAACCTTAACACACTTGGCCAATACATTTATTTACTTTTACTTTATTCTTGCCTACAATTGTAATTTAATATGGCACACTTTTCCTAAATTAATACATAATAATGCACAAGAATCATTTATTATTTTATTTAAGTTCAATATGCACACTTGGCCTAAATTAATAATTTTTTTTATTACAATTTATTTTTATTTTACTCTTTCCTATACTGTAATTTAATATCGCACAATTTAATATAAGTTATTATTGCAATTTAATTTGTTTTTTTTTATTGCTGCAAAAATTATGTAAATTAATCATATTTCTTTGATAAAACTAGTATATAAGACTAAGAAAATTCTGAATGAAACAATTCTTAATTTGAAACTGAAAGTAACGGTCTTTTTCAATTAAGGTAAGCAACACGGTTCAAGTGCTGTTGTTGCGCCAACTAAATCAATTTACCTCCAAGTTAAAGTGCTTGAAAGGTCATGCAATAAACCAAAACTCTTCAGGTTTATGCGCCTGTAAGACAATCATTATTCTCAAAACATTGAAGTAATCTTCCCATTTCTTTGAGCTACAAGTGCTAGAAAGAAAGCCCAAGGCTAAGATTCTTAACTCCCTTTTTTAAAAAACGGGTATTTACAGTGCTTTTTAACAATTTCTCACCGTGCTTTTGGTGCTTTTTTGTTAAATAAAAATATTTTTAATATACAAACCTAAAATACTTTTAAGCGCTAATAGCAGCATCTTGTGACTGAGCCTTCTGAAATTGGTTTTAATGACAACAACGGAAACTATGTTAAAAACAATTTAGAAAACTTTTCATAATTGGGATTAAAAAATTAAAATTTTCTTGCAAAATAGAAAACGGAAGTAACTGGAAAGAAAGTACCACATAATTCTCTGCATAATAATTGATTGATAGTAGTACGCAATAAGCATTTGTTAAAGTTTACACAAAATTTAATCTTCCTAGAACAATTGACAGCATGATATTGTCAATAGCAGCCAGTTGCTTTAGACAACGGTTAGCCAAGTCCCAATTTTTTGGTATCGTATTGACGTGCTGTCAAGGTTGACAACTCGAATAAGGGTGAATATCGCAAAAAAACAAAAAGTTTTAAGTTAGTTAAGAAAAAAGTGATGCTTTTAATGCACTTTATACTTGTAAATGATTTTACAGTAACATCTTTATCTTAATCTAGGCATAAGCCTCACTTACCAAATACTAACACCGATCATATAACTACTAACATTTTGAAAAATTAATATAATTAATATTAAATATTTTGAGGCAAAAGCTGGAAATTATATTATGAGGTTGTACACCCCAAACTCTCCTTTTTTTAAATGGCTTACTGCCACTTCCATTATGTCGAAAGAAAAACTCTGCGAAAGAAAACTAGACGCTCGGATTCTAGTACAATTTTATTCCACTATCTCGTCAGCTTTCTTTCGCTTTATAATTACTTTTTTGTTTTACGTGTTCATAAATTAAAGCAGCGCCATTTTGTAAATTTCAAGTATTTCTGACGATTTTTTTTAATCTTACTAACATTTACAATTTAATACAACCATATTGAACATTGAAAAAGAATCCAATAAAATAGTCGTACAGCAATAGTATGTTACTAATACTTTGCCTTACAACTGCATTCGTTTTGTTTAAAATGTGCGAGTACTTTGTATAATGAACAATAATCAAAACAAAAGTGTTCAATAATATTTTGATAAATATTTTATGACTTTTCTCTACAACTAAAAAATTAATTAAAGAAATGTGAATAAAAACATAATAATGTGATAAAAACTTCATTTTACAAACTTTATTGGATTCTTTGCAAATAAATTTTACTACACGAAAGCAAAATAGCAAGTGATTGATTTTTATATGGTGTTCGTTTTGTTGAAGACTCATTCGAATTAGTGTAATGAAAATCTGTATGAAAACACTTACGTTTTCCTGCACCTTGTCGTTCGAATCAACGTTCGTACAGAAGTAAGATAGAGAAATGGAAATCAGTTGTCTTTCGCTTAGAATGCGCATGAAGACCTTCTTCCGAAATAGTGGAAGAGGCAGTTAATATATTAAAATTAAAAAAAAATTTTGGTGCTTTTTTACCCTCATTTTCGTATTTTTTTTGCGCTTTTTACCCTTTTTGCAACAGCTTTTACTCTTCGTAGAGATACCAACACTGGGTCCCACCTCAATTAAAATTTAAAATTCTTGGAAATTTGATAATTGTGTTTGCACTAACTGTTTTTTTTTGTATATATTAAGTGTATGTATGTATGTATGACCGTGGCAATTTGTATGTACGTATGTTTGTGGGAATACGTTAAGGGTGTTCATAGGTTGGAGGTTTTTATATGTGTATGAATTTCTAATGCCGACGACAAAATCATCAAAATGATTTTTCCTAATGGCGACGGGAACATTATAAAAATGATTTTTCCTAATGCCGACGGGAAAATTGTGAAATGTTGCTAGACTATAGGAGTTTAAGACTGACCGTAGTTTGGGTGGGTGGGGTTGTTGTTGTAATATGTAACCATGGTAATTTGTGGGTGGGTCTGTCTGTGGGAGTTTAAGCGTGGGTGTGATTGACAGGGGGCGGGGTGTAGTTGAGTTAGATCGATTGCGTGTACATATGTATGTATGTATGTTTGTAAGAATTTAGTGCTGATTGTGATTTATGAGGGGCGAGCTTCTTGTAATATGTAAGCGTGGGAATTTGTGTGAATGTATATTTGTAGGAGTTTAAGCCTTACCGTGATTTCGGAAGGTGAGGGTGTTGTTGTAATATGGAGTTTAAGGCTGTCCGTGATTTGGGGTAGGTGAGGGTGTTGTTGTAAAATGTATCCGTGGGAATATGTGTTTATGTATGTCTCTAGGAGTTTAAGGCTGATCGTGATTTGGAGTAGGTGAGTGTGTTGTTTGTATGTATGACCGTGGGAATCTGTGTATGTATATCTGTGGGAATTTAAGGCTAAGTGATGTGCGAGGGACCGGGGTGTTGTTGAAATAATTTGAATTTTTCTTAGATTAATTTTGGTATGTGTGTGTGCCCATGCGTTCGTGTGATTTTCTCACCCTAGTATTTATATGTACGTAGAAATAAATTGTTTTCAATATCGACATTTGGTGCTACAAAATATTATCATGTATCTGAACTTCCCTAATCCTAGTATGTTTTTCATACTTAAGATTGCTTTATATTTTGTCATGCTTAAAATTGTCCAAATTGTTTTCAATATCGATATTTAGTGCTACAAAATATTGTTATATATCTGAACTCCCTAATCCTAGTATGTTTTAGATACTTAAGATTACTTTATATTTTGTCATGCTTAAAAAGTCTGCCTGTGAGAAATTTGTTTATATATATTAGAGATTTTGTTTATTTAACTACATTCGCCTTCTATGACGACTCTTCATACGATCATGGGAATTATAGAAATAAAGTTTCTGTGTCCATAATAAGTTTGTGTATCTTTGGCATGTGCTTTGACTGAATGGCTTAGTCTGTTCATATATTTTCATTATGTATATATGTAAGTGTGATTGTTAAGATCTAATAAATACTTGAGTATTGATAAGAAATTTGATAATATGTGTACATACATATCTACAAATTGAGTTTATATATGTATGTATGTATGTTTGCACATACAACTAAAGGCCGTTTCACACTATAATACAAGTATTAATACTTTTGTGTAAAATGCAACTCTGACATGTTGAGTTGTTATTGTTTTTTGAAATTTTTGAAACAGAAATTAGATTAGGGATGCATTTTCGTCAAAAGTATTAATACTTGTATTATAGTGTGAAACGGCCTTAAGTGTTTAGGTCCCTCTTCCAAGACATTTTGTTGTTGTTCTAAATATTCGCCTGGGGGTCGATTCTCGTTCTGTGAAACTATGAAATGTAAAGTTTTTTCACGATTTCATAGCATTTCTGATTCCCGTTCAGTGAAAAATTAAAAGAATTTAAATACATTTTCATATATGAAAAAAATGGGGAACGGAACAAAACTCTTCACAGTTACATAACTCTGTCGATTCTTGTTTAGTGTAACTGTGAAAAAAAACTTAAAAAACTTTTCATATGATCAATTATTTTACACAAAAAATATTTAGGTGAAAACAGTAGAGAATCTAGGAAAAACACGCGTAACAGCGAAAATCAAATCTTTTTGATTGTAAATTATTTAGAGGATGTCGAAATTGTTAACAACAAGTCCAAAATTTAAGTACATAATCAAAAATAATACTTATGAATTATTTAGGGGTGGATGTCGAAATTGCAAGCGACAAGTCAGAAATTCAGTTAATAAAATAAAATAAAATAACAGATGTGTCTGCAGACAGTGAGTGCCAAGTTCAGAGAAGAAAAGTGCAGAGAGGTACAAATAGGTCATTCCTTTGGGTCATCCTAAAATTTAAGATGCTAGAATGTGGAAAATGAATTGGGGTGGTTTCAGATGTGGGTGGTAGCATTTAAAAAATTAAATAATAATGTCCATGAAGTTGCTTTCATTTTTGACGATGGGCATCATGTGCTTTTTGCAAGGACATAACATTTTACGAGCATACCAAAAACAGTAGCATCAAGATGTTTTTTGCCTTCAAAGCTGTCGGCCGAACTAAAGGGGTTTCTCCCCTAAGTATATCGAATAACGGCTTTGTTGAGTAAATACTTATCCTTATTCAGCCTTCTGCAGAACTTAATGGCTGACAAAGATGTTCTTCATTAAAGGCTATCGGCAAGATAAAAAGGAAACCTTTACTCGACACAGCCACTGTTCGATATTCAAGCCCGACAGAAGACGTGCACATTTCCCTATTCCTGCAGAAGAAGCTAATAATAACACCTAGGGGTTGAAATAAATTTTGTCTGAAATTCTGCTTATGACGCTAATTCGTAACAAATAACAGACCTTGCAGTTGGAAGCGTAAATTTTGCCCAATCTATAATAAAGAAGAGAAAAATATGAAGTTTAATTAAGTAGCGATAACCTTTTTAACACCTTTACCTATGCTCATACCGAGTTCCTTGCAATATTTTTATAAATAATAATTAATATTATTTATTTACATGACATATGTATTTCAATAGCATAAAAACAAAAGTTTCATAGGCACAACGGAATAAAACAATGTTTTCATAATAGCAACGAGAATCGCATTTTATGTAATTGTGAAAAGTATTATGAAAATGAATATGAAATTTTTTTTTCATTTCACATTATCACAGAACCAGAATCGACCCCCTGGTCTTTTGTGTATAGATGTAAAAAATGTTCATAGTTTTTTTATTTGAAATTAAGAAACGTTGTTTTAATTTGTATCCGTACTTCAAAGTTTTTGAGGATTTTCTGTTTTAAGTAAAACTGAATTCCTAAGATACATACTCTATAGTAATAGTAACTATAATAAACATATTTCTTATATTTAATTTACATTTGTTTAACGTTGATGCAGCCAACGTTAGAAATTTTTTCTAACCATCTTCTTTTTTCATCACCTCTTACATTTATTTTAGAACATTTTGCATTGCATTTTATAAATTATAAACATTTTTAAATGAAACTGATCCGGTAGCAGAGTAGCAAGCCGTAACGGCGCGGCTGGCGGCTCGGCCGATTTCTTCCAACAAGCCGAGCCGCCGCCGAACTACTCAGCTTATCAGCGGCTTAATACTCAGCCGATATTTTGTCTACTTTTTATTTTATATATTTTTTTTCGTTTCTATTATGTTACTCCAACTGTTTTTCACAATCGGAGAATAATTTGGCCAGTTCGAAGAACTATTACGCCATCACCAATTCACACGATATGTCGTGCTACAATTTAAGAGATTCCTCCAAGAATCACGCGTCGATCTTCACCGTTGTGCAGAAAGCCGGAATCCTCAAAGTCCTCTCCCGTTTCAATGAGTTTTATTTGGTACTCCACCACGGTTTCAAAGTATGCTTTCTTAAAAAGCTAGGTTATTTTTTTTTTGCATGCGGTCAGCAACCGGGGGTTGAGACGCAAAACCGTCGAAGACCAGTAAACGAACAGTGGCCTGGTTGCATTTACGCAGAAATTGCCAACGACGCTTGATGTTAACTCGCCCAGAGCTGCTTTACGAATCTTTATTTTATATACCTACTTTCTGAATTATTTTTAATATTCTTCCTTATCGTGGTTGGCGTATTTCAAATAAATAAAATAGAAGTTTGAAATACGCCAACCACGATAAGGCAGATTGTGTCTACTCAAGTTGCGTAAAGTTTTTATTTATATATTGAATATGATAGCGAGAGTCCCTGAAAGAAAGTTGTGTTTGCTTCCACATGGAAAGAGAATGTTTATATGAACGGTAATGTACCTGCGAAAACACGTACGTTCTCTTATGGATTCCCTTTTTAAGCTTAAATTAGACGTGACATAGCCATAATTCCATAGCCGTAACCAAACCAAAACTCAATTGGTTTCTATTGTGGGAGTTATGGCGAGTCACCTATAATCAAATACAGTGTTGCCCATTAGTTTGGTTCGTACGGCTGTTTTCTATGGCTATGGTTATGTCACATCTTATTGGACCTTTAAATCCATGCACGTTTACATGGATTTTTTGTCGCAGTAGTCTGGCGACTTTTTGATAACTATTTGATCAAAGCTTTTGTTTCGTTCATCCGTAGCAGTGTTGCAATAAAGTGATTAATTTTTAATTCAAACGGAAAGCTTAAATGAAATTTATATAGTCAAAATATGTTTCTATCAAGGTTGGCAAATGGTATCGTAAAAATACCGATACCGATTCAAATACCGCTAAAATTAGATACCGGTATCGTTACCGATACTGAAATCTATTTCGGTTAGAAAATACCGGTATCCAGATTACCGTTTACGTCTATACCGGTACGTACCGGTATACCGATTCCGGCCAAAAAATAAATGATAGTTGAGTTGTAGTTGCCAAATTTTTATTATGTAGGTATTACAACTTTTTTCACCATGAGACAACTGCTTTTCATCAGTTGTATTTTGGTTTTTATTTCGACCATTGTGTTCGTTTTACTTTACTATTCCAGACACCAACCAATCCCATTTGTCAACCAATATTATTGCCATGTTCATAAAACATAGAATCTCAAGAAAAAATAGCAAGGCCAAAACTAAAAATATTTAAAATGTTTTTTAATGGATACTATGGTTTCAAAACATATAGCATAGATAAGAACCTCTGTTTTTCGTGCATTGTTTCGAAGTCAACTAAAATTAGTTGTCATTCAGAACACCAAAAAAAATTAAGTTGTTTCAGTTTCAATCAAAATTAGTTGAGCTGTAAAACGTAATATGTGCAAAAATTGCAAAAATATATTTCAATTAACTTTCTTTCTTTGGTGTTGGTCTTGTTTACACACTTCACCGTAATATATAAGGTATCAACCTTATATATTACGGAGAAAAAACTTCTAAACTTTTATATTTGAAGTTTGAGGTGAAGAAAAGTACTTTTAAAATGAAGGAATACATTTTGGCGACCACTGTTGTACCAATTTTGTACTCTGTGTTTATATACTACATCTATTAAATTGTACTTTCATCATCCTGGAATCTTAAATACACCGAAAGCGTGTAAATAGAACGCGAAATACATCATACAGGAAGTTTTTTTTAACAAAAAGTCTTCTAACAAAATATTTAAAACAGTCCTGTGAATTACTCTTATTCAATTATGTTTTATAAACAAAGTTATAAACAAAAATATTGCCTAACAACGTGTCCAAAGTAGAAAAATGTCGGGAAAAACCGAAGAAATCATATTTGGTGAAAAAATAAAGACTTATTTGAAATTTACTGAAACAAGATATATCTATATGGTTCAAAAGGTCTTAGTCTCTTCTTTCTGTATCCGTTTATAAATTTAAAATCGGTTGATATTTAACTTAGTTAGAGGTTTATAAGTGTCTACGGTTACGAAAACCCGCTTTTTACCCGTAACTCAAGATTCTGGAGGTGTCTGGAAAATTTCAAATACAATTTCTATTGTTATACTCGACAATACCTAGCAGAAAATTAGTAACATGTCCCAGGTATTTCGATTTCATCAAAATTTGTCACACAGTGTGATATATCAGTATAGACAAAACTTTTATTTCTACTATTTTGTTTAATTAACCAAAATGTATACTTTATATGTATATGCAAAGTTTGGACTGCAGTCTCCTTGTTTCACTTTTTTAATAAATTATTTTTTAATAATAGTATAAAAACATATATAGAAACAAATAAGTTTGTATGCTTTTATACAAGTACATATGTTAATGTAAAAATACTCCCTTTTTGAAGTAATTTAATAAAAAATAGTTTTTTTGCTATGTCCACTGCCTGAAATAATAAATTTGTCAGTAATATCGGTATACCGGTATTATAAGCTCGATAACGGTATGTACCGGTAATACCGATACCGAAATAAAAAAAATACCGATACCGCTACCGATACCGAAATTTAAAAAATAATTGTACCGGTATCAATACCGATACCGTTATATTTTTCTGTTTAGAACCTTGGTTTCTATGGTAAACAAATAATTGACGAAGTTACTTTTCTTGGCATTTAGGACATCAATTGCTGCAATATTCCAATTATTACAAAATAAATAATGCTACAATGTGGTGATTCAATAATTCTACTACTTTTCCAGAAACGGACTGGGTTAAAAGAATTGTTTCAATTCTTAAACTAATCGGCGTTAAGCCGCTCAGCCGCCGCCGCCGAAAATATTTGTCTTTCAGTCGCCGCCGAAAGTTTTTGGTCGGCTTGCTTCTCTGTCCGGTAGTCCAGCTTAGGTAATGATAGTTTTTTGCTATCCAGCTTGCTTCTTTTTATTTATTGTTTTTATTGATAAACATTTAAAATCCAAAGGGAGCTTTATATTGGAATTATTATATTCATAATTGCTGAAAACAATCGCAACTTTTTTTGCAATGAAATCATTTAAATTACTTTTAAAACCTTACGCGTCTATAACATTTTTTTTTTTGTTATTATTATTCCCAATATTGCTTAATTTATAAGGCTTTAAGAATTTGACCTTTGATGGGTATTATTCTATTATATAATCATGAATAAGAATGCAGTAAGCTGATGTATTTGCTTACTGTTTCAAATTAAAATTTTAATCAATTGTCCCGCCATTAAATAAAAGGTGCTTTTATCTTAGACTCTGCTACAGTTAGAAGCGCTTGAAATTCTTTCCTATAAGCGCTTTGTTCAAATCTTAGATACATATTATATATGAAAAAAAAATTAAAAAAATCGCCAAAATGAAAAAAATCGCAAAAAAAAATTGCGAAAATGAAAAAAATCTCAAAACAGAAAAAAAAAATCCCAAACGAGAAAAAAGCGACAAAACTGAAAAAAAAATCGTTTAAGCTGAAAAAAAAACTTCAAAAAAGCCACATTAAAAAAATGCTATGTGTATGCATAACGTTTATTTTTATCAATGAACGAACAAACAAATAATCATAATGAACAAACTTATTATCTTCTTGGATAGCGAGTAACAGAAAACGAAATCGTTGTCTAAGTATTTAGGTATACCCTCTCCACGCTTCCTGTAGTATACAAGATGACTTCGTAGGACGAAATTTCTGTCTGTCCGCTGTCAGCGTTATGGGTTATAAGATTTTAAAATTTTAATTCCTCAAATTGTGTTACTTCATACTTATAATATGTTTACATTAATAAGGTAAAAGAAGCAATACAAATTTATTTAAAATAATGTAAATACACAAGAATTTGCTGGTTTTTGTTTGTTTTATTTAACTTGATAATTGCTTTATTAGGGTTCCGTACAAAAAAGGTGGAAAGGAACCCTATTGTATTCGCTACGCTGTCCGTCTGTCCGTCCGTCTGTCAGAGGGTGTTTTCTTGAGAACCGTAAGAGCTACGGACCTAAAATTTGAACACAGTGTGTAGACATTTGGCCGCTACAACAACAAATACATGAGAGCTAAAAATTAAAGGGTGCTCCAAAACGAGCAACGAAGAATGTTAACATCCCATGTAATATACATACAATTGTATGTATATACACTTGAAATGTGTAAGGTTAGTGTATATTTATACAGACTAGAACAATTAACACTACAATTTAAAAAAATTTAAATTAAAGGGTGTTCCATCAGTTTATGCAATTTTGACTATCTAATTTGGACAACTTGCTATATCTTGGAAAGAGTAGAAGCAAAACTCTTGAAATTTTCAAAAACGGTAAAACTAAAAAATCAGAAAAGTATAAAATGGCGAAACCGAAAAAAATCGCCAAAAAAAAAATCGCCAATACGAAAAAAAGCATAAATTTAAAAAAAATTCTAGCACTAAAATAAATCTCGAAAAACCGGAAAAATCGCCAAAATGAAAAAAACCCAAGAACAGAAAAAAATCGCCAAAATGAAAAAAATCGCCCAAAATTAAACAAAATCGGCAAAATGAAAAAAGACCCTAAAAACCAAAAAAATGCCAAATGAAAAAAGCCCCCAATACAGACAAAAAATAGCCAAAAATGAAAACAAAAATCGCCAAAATGAAAAAACTCCAAAAATAGAAAAAAATCGCCAAAATGAAAAAAATCGCTAAAATGAAAAAAATTCGCGAAAATGGAAAAAAACTCAAAAAAAGACAAAAAAAACTCCAATACGAGAAAAAAGCCACAAAACTGAAAAAATCGTTTAAACTGAAAAAAACTTCAAAAAACAAAAAAAGCCACCTTAACAAAAATTTTCAAAACCGAATGTATGGAACCCTTCGTGTGCGAGTCAAAGTCGCACTTTACTGATTTTGATTTAATTGCAATGCAACAAGAACAAAAAAAACTTTGCCACTTGCTACAATTTTATTATACGGCCCTACGATTTTACTGGTAATGCAAATGAAATTTCATTATCAGTAAAAATTTACTGCATTTTTTCAGTAATCAGTAAACTTACTGCTTACTGCAATTTTTAATGCAGTACATATATCTGCAGTGTGCCCATTTACTAACCAAATAAGTTAAATAAAACAAATAAAAACTAGCAAATTCTCTATGTATTTACAATATTGAAAGTCTTTTAATTGATTAAATAAAAAGAATATACTAAAAGCATAAGTACTTCCAACATAAAAAAATTTTCATTACTAGATGCTTACACATCTCCCCCGTGATCGGACTCACATTGCTTCTTTTTTTTCTAATTTTAATACTTGAAATAGATAACACTGTGTGAAAAATTTTAATGAAATAAAAATACCTGGGACGTGTTTCTAATTTTATGGTAGGTATTGTCGAATATAACAACAATCTGTATTAGAAATTTTTCAAACACCTCCAAAATCTTGAGTTACGCGTAAGAAACCGGTCTTTCGTACCCGTAGCTAAGTAAGCCAAATATCAACCGATTTTAAATTTATAAACGCATATAAAAAAAGAGACTAAGACCTTTTGAAGCATATATATATTGTTTTAGTTTTTTTAATACTATGTATATATTTATTTATTGTATCTGCAAAATAAATGAACTAACAATAAGTAATCAAATCTTAGGTCTATATATAAATAATGGACCCGACCGGATTAGGATGTGACTCGAGTTTAGTTAAATATTTGCCTGCGTATTTTGCAATTTTTTCAATCACTAGTGGCGTATTTAAATCACGATGTATATTTGAATTTTTTATATAGCATGGAGCCGATGTTATTAATAGTAAAATTTTGTTTTGCCTTCGTAGGATTTTCTCATCATTTGAAGCTGAAGCAGTGTCCCATAACTGAATTCTGTAGCACTATATTGGCTTCAAAAGCGACTTGTATAGTAAAAGTTTACAATCTAGACTGAGTGTTGAATTTCTTCTAATCAGCCAATGTATCTGAGTTAATTTAAGTTTCATTTGTGTTAGCTTTGAGTCAATATGGTATTTCCGTGTAAGTCATCAATTAAGTTTTATACCAAGGTATTTTACGTGTGAATGTTGAGGAACAACTTGATTGTTGATTCGAATTGGGGAACAATTATCTCCTCGCAGGGTAAATGTTACCTGAACACACGTTTGTTCGTTTACTTTAACTCTTCATAAGTTTAACCACCGTTCAAGTTATGTAATATGTTCTTGTAAATATCAGGAAGCATCGTAAGGCTTTTCGTGCATACTAAGGCAGGAGGTATCATCGGCAAACGTAGATGTATGGATAGTACTGCTCAAAGGCATATCACAAGTATAAATCAAATACAAAACTGGCACCAGTATGCTCCCCTGTGGCACACCATATGATATAGATTCGGGTACACTCGCGATTTCTCCTTGCACAGCCGTAGTAGAAATTTATCTTTCTAATAGATTCAGAAACTTTAGTGGTAGATATGATTTCAATTTTATAATGAAGCCTTCACATGCCACACTTTATCAAATGCCTGAGAAACGTCAATAAACAGGGCAGAACAATACTTCTTTTCTTCAAAAGTTATTCATATAAATTGAACCAATCTATGAATTTGTTCAATGGTGCTATGCTGACTTCTAAAACCAAATTGATGGTCCGGTATGCACTCATTATCAGTTAGAATTGGGGACAATTTTGAAATGAGCAGTTTTTCGAAAATTTTTGACATTGTTAATAGCAGACTTATTGGACTATATGAATCCGCCTTGGTAAGATCTTTGCCCTGCTTTGGAATAATTTTGACCTTGGCAAGCTTCCAGTGGTGTGGATAATACTCTAGTCGTAATACGGCATTACGATGCAAATTCATCAGTACCTTGTTACTAATTCCATCAATACCTAGAGCTTTTTTTGGGTTGAGTTTAGTAATGGGTTTCTGTACGTCACGCATTTTAAACTTTAAGGATCGATGGGGTAGAGCAACGACACTCGGTAAATCAACAGCACCAGAACATGTGTTTGGGGTAAATACTTATTTTAAATGATCAGCAAATATTTTAGCTTTTTCAGTATCGCTTTTTGCCCAACCTCCGGTAGATGTGCGCAGAGATGGTTTAAACTCAACGGGGGTTTTCAGCTTTGTAGCAGCGCGCCACAAAGAGTAATTAGATGCTGGTGTGGTATCAAGACCTTCCAGATAATTTTTAAGAAATGTAGTTTTGCCATTTTCTTCTAGCTCTTCTTTTTTCACACACGAGACGTTCAATATCCGTACAATAAATTCTATTAATGTTCAGCAGGCTGTGTAATAATTTCGATAAGGTTGGCAATGTTAGTTTCAATATCCTCGGGTGTTCTGAGCGTAATTTTTCCGTGCAATGTCTACTGAGTATAATCTTTCTTTTCCCGGACTTTTTCATTTCCCAGGAAAGCCGGAAAAATTGTTCGGGAAAATTTTTCCCGGGATTCCCGCCCAGTACAAAACAATACAAAATATTTTTCAATTTAATTTATTTCAACAAAAACAAATTATAATTCATGAGTTCGATTAAATAATAACGTTTTATACACAAATTATTCAAAACATAATAGCGTTTCCGTTCTTTATATAATAGTAAATAGATACCAATATTATACAAAAGAAATTATACGAGTATTATTAAAAAACATATTACAAAATATCCTCCTTATGTAAAAATCATTGTTAAACTTAAAATTGGTTTAACAAACGAATTTTGTATGGCAAAACCAGTTTTAACGCTGCTTTAACTTTAATAATCGTTTTTGCATAAGGGCATATTTCTTTGGAAATAGGACTTTAGTACATAATAAGCTGTTAATGCTTTTAACCGTACTATTTACCAAAGAGAATCTGTAATTATTTGTAATTTTCTTTTATTTCCTTGCTCATTTCTGTTTTTTACTTTTATGAATTGTTGTATAATTAAATTTTGGTCGTCGCGTTCTGCTTTTTCCAAATAAAGGCATCTAATAGTGTTTTCACACTGCAAGTTAAAACCTGGTTTTAACGTTAAAACCATTAAACAGCTGATTTTGCATTCACACTGAAAGTTTGCTAAAGTCAGGTTTTAACTCACAGACTGTCTAATAACTTTGCTCAAAATAAAATAAATCTCCTGCAGAAATGCGTGTGTTTGTTGTTGTATTTTTTTCTGCTTTTTATAACACTTATTTGACAAACTGTACAACTGTTTTTGTTTGTATGAAAAACTAAGAAACTTCATAATGCGCTCTAAAATGGAAATTATTTTATATTTTGTAAATTAATATTTTAAAATTATAGAACTCGTAATACAAAGTGAAGAAATGCTTGGAAATAAAGTTATTGTATATAAAAAATGCACAAATAAATCGCAAAATACAACTTTTTTAGTGGTGGATCGATATGTCATATCATTTATTTTCACTTTCCAGAGGTGAATGAAAATTTTTTGTTGTTTTCCTTCCAAACAACTCTTATTTTCCATAATTTTTTACTTATTGTTGCTGCTGCATCCATTTTTAAGTTGAAAATCTTTCAAGCGACATCTCTTCTTATTCAATGGCATAAACATTAACAGCTGCTGCCGGTCGTTTTAACTTGGCAGCACTGAATTTACCACAGCGAAAACAGGGTTTCATTTCATAAAACCAAAATAAAACCAATTCAGAAATGGTTTTAAGTTGGATTTAACAAAAACAATTTGTATGGTAAAACCAGGTTTTAACAGTTGGTTTTGACATTAAAACCAACTTTTATTAAAACCAAGTCAGTGTGAAAACACTGTAAGTCTCAGAATGCATGTGTACACAGAAAAAATTATTCGCAAAAAAAATTTCAAAAAAACGTGTGTTTTGAAATAAAATTTAGTTTCGGTAAATATTTTTACTGTTCCAGTAAATTATTTGTTTCAATTTTGTTTTATATAAAAAACTGTATCATTTAATTTCATTTGCTTGGGTTGGTGTTTTCCTTGCTTGTTCATTGACTCAACGTGAACATGTGCTGATGTTGTTGTTTTCTTTAAATGCTCGTGTTGTATACGTGTGAACTCGGACAAGAAGCCGAAAAACGTCGTGGCTTGTTTTTTTTACTCAACAAAGTTATTTTTCAAACAAATTATTACAAAATTTTGTATTTGAATTTACAAATTTCTTTGTAGGACCTAAATTGAAAAAATTAATATTTGATTCAGAGAATTTTGTGTTTGAAATGGAAAATTAGTTTTTTCTGTGTACCATAACAAAATCAAAAAAATTCCCGGGAATTCCCGCACAAATTTCCCAAGATTTCTTTCCCAGAAAATGTGCGGGATCCCAGGAAATTTTTTCCGGGAAATCCCGTATGAAAAACACTACTACTAAGCTATTTTTTGAATCGCACCCAATTTACACGACTGATCATGCTCACATATGAGTGAGGTAAAGCATTTCTCAGTGGGCTACAGATTGTAACGATCGTGGGAGAGTGATCGGACGATAGATCTAGGGAAGCTTCAACGTGAATTAATTCCCTAGAAATATTTTTCATGACGCCAAGAACTTTAACATCCGGAATTTTTTGTATGTCAGTAGGCCAATAAGTGGGCTCCCCACTCGAAATGACGTCCAAGCCCATTTTGGAAATTGTACACAGAAAAAACTAATTTTGCATTTCAAACACAAAATTCTCTGAATCAAATATTAATTTTTTTAATTTAGGTCCTACAAAGAAATTTGTAAATTCAAATACAAAATTTTGTAATTATTTGTTTGAAAAATAACTTTGTTGAGTAAAAAAAAACAAGCCACGACGTTTTTCGGCTTCTTGTCCGAATTCACACGTATACAACACGAGCATTTAAAGAAAACAACAACATCGGCACATGACCACGTTCAGTCAATGAACAAGCAAGGAAAACACCAACACAAGCAAATGAAATTAAATGATACAATTTTTTATATAAAACAAATAATTTACTGGAACAGTAAAAATATTTACCGAAACTAAATTTTATTTCAAAACACACGTTTGTTTGAAATTTTTTTTGGAATAATTTTTTCTGTGTATTGAACAACGCTCGACCTCTGGGTGTAATAAGACGCGAACCCCAGAATGTATGTTTAGTATTATAGTCGCCAGCTGCTACGAAGTAAGGGCCGATAGATTTGTAGAAATCCTCGTATTGATCCTCATTAATTGAGAATCTAGGAGGGGAGTAAATTGATGATATGACAAAATTAGTGCAAAAATTTTCGACACAAATACTTGCTTGTAAATGTTCTTCACTAATGTTGTCCATAATATAATGCTTGAGTCTTGACTTTATTAAAATTGCTTATCCCCCACAAGCTCTTCCTCTTGGGTCCTTTGAATCATATAAATTGTAGCCATTTGAAATCAGAAACCAACATTATATCAATATTTTTTTTCCCTGAGGAAGTGTTCAAGTTAATTTTTATGTTGGCGAATACCGTTTGCGTTCCAGAAATATATTTTTAACGTGTTCATGGCTTGTTAAGTAATGCTTGAAGCAGAGTATTGTGCATTCTTAGCATTTTTTGTATCATGCTAGGCATATTTGTTGTAAAATTATTTATAGTTAGCACCAGATTCTCAATAGTAGCTTAATGGCGACTAAAGTTAAAGCTTGAGTTTGCATTCGTGGAATTATTTGGAGGTGGAACATTTTGTGTGGGGATAGAACTAGTCTTAGCTGCATCGGCATACGATACACGTAAACTGACTGGTTGGCTCATTTGAGCAGAAGTGGCGGAGTAAGTTTTTGTGTGGCCATATTCTTCACAATTATGGAACTGTACGGGTCCAGAACGCTTGTGTGGTTCTTCAACTGTTATTTTTCGGTATAAGAAATATTTTAAATTATAAATTGGATGAGTCTCATTTCTCTATGAAACGTTTTTAGCCCGAATTAAATTGGCTCAAGATCAAGACGATACAGCACGAAAATGGTCAATATGTCACCATTTAAACGATATGTCTTTTTTCACCATACACTGCTGCGTACTTTTGATAACACCTACATTTTGTCCAGTTATAGGACGAGTACGTTTGGATCAATTGTCACCAAATTTGCTGCAGTGATAATATTAGTAAAATTTTGTATGTTTGAGTCACACCGACGATGCTGGAAGCAAAATCAAAATTTTTTTTTATTTTTGCACATGCATCTATGCAACACAAACATAACAAGATAAACTACTGAAAGCATTGGGTTATACAAAGAACTGTCAAATTCTATACGTAAAAAGTTTTGGTATGTAGTTTGACAAATGCGTTGCAATTAGCTTGTAACAAGATGCTAATTATTTATCGTGCAACGAATGCACGTGTGTGCTGAGTTCTTCATGCACACGTATACGATGCTTGTGTCATGCATTTTGACCGTGAATACTGCGCTTAAGGGTTTTCATGAGAACTCTTAAAATTCTCATTTGGGCAAACTTGCGAGACTTGTTTCATAAGGCCTAGTTTGAACTTTTACGCAAACAGTTTATATAAATATGAAACAAACGTCAAAATGTTCATTTAATAAAAATAAAATAAGAAAATTTCCAGCAATTTTTAATTTAAAAACATCTTTATATATTTCTATAAAAAAAAAAGTTTTTGTGTGTGTCTAAAAATGCATAAAGAACGCCAAAAAAGCAAGAAGTTGTTGTTAACAAAATGCACAGCTTAAGTTTACGAGTCAAAAGTAGTGGGCAAACTTAATAGGTTTGTGTAAATAAATTTCTATACAATTTTTGACATTTTATTTACGAGAGTGTAAAAATTCACAATTGCACAGTTTCCGAGACCCTTGAACATTCTCATAAAAACCCTTATTATAAATATTATAGGTAAACTTATATTACTAATTTGTAAACTTAAATTTGATTAAGGTGCATTAAATTTTAAAACTATAAAATAAATCTAGTGTTTTGAAAAATGTTGGTATATATTTCTTATAAATAGCTTTGACTTTCATTTTCTAGAAGTAGTTTAGTTCGGTATTCAATCGGTAAACCGGTTAATTACTACCCGATTAACTGATCGGTTAAACCAGTTAATTTCAGTCGATTAACCGATTAACCGACGCAACAAATTTTTTCATATTTTGTAGTATTAAAACTTATTTTTGTGTAAGTGTTTAGAAATAATTTTTCATACAAACAAACAAAAGTATGTTCAGTTATCCTACAGCTACGGTCGTAATAGCGGAATTTTTCTAACATACAAACTAAACAAAAAAAAAATCATACAAAAAAATATTCGTAGTGCATATTAACTTTAATAAGTAAGCTTTTTTTTTTTTTGCTTTGCTAATATTTTTACATATAGAAATAGCAAAAACAAGGAAAACCATAAACCAAAAAACACACAAAGTACCCTTGAAGAATACTCTATATGAGTACCTCAAAGGAAAAAAATTGTTCTAACGGCAGAAATGCCTATTTTACTGTGAGTTCTGAAGCTCTTAATGACAACGATAAAAAATCTGATGATAGACTTACTGTGAGTTCTGAAGTTATTAATGAAAATAAAAAATCTGATGATAGACTTTTTCTAACGGCAAAATCACACTTTCGTCAGCTGTCCACTTCGCTTTGTCCAATGCCAACTAGTGAATCGTTGAAATTACCGTTGCCTAGTACTTCTACATTTAACCAAGTTGTCACTGTCGGAATGGACATATACGTTACAACTTTAAAGCGCGGGCGAAGCCCAAATTCTACTAAAATTGGATCTGCTTCAAAGATGTCTAGGGATAACAGCGCATCCTCTACTAATCGGCAAAACCGTTTTAAAATATTGGAAGATGACAATGACAAACCCGCTGAATCTGCGAACAAAATCTGCAAGCCGCCACCAATCTATTTAAGAGAAAAAAACTCAAACGCTCTTATTAAAAAATTAATTTCGGTCATTGGTGAGAATAAATTTCACATTGTTCCAATAAAACGTGGTAATATTGATGAAACGAAAATTCAAATTTATGAAGAAAAAGACTTTCGCAAAATGGTTTCTGAATTTGAAAAACTAATACATATTTCTACACATATCAGCTCAAGAGTGCTAAAGGTCTGCAGATTGTGTTGAAGGGCATAGATTCCTATGTTGCTCCTGAAGAAGTAAAAGATGCTCTCGTCCTCCAGGGTTTTAAAGTAAAAAATGTATCGAACATAATAAATAGGGAAAATATCCCTCAACCTCTATTTCGCGTTGAACTTGAGCCAAATGATATAAAATTGAAAAAAAATGAGACCCATCCAATATATAATATAAAATATCTCTTATATCGAAAAAATAACCGTTGAAGAACCACACAAGCGTTCAGGACCCGTACAGTGCCATAATTGTCAAGAATATGGACGTACTAAGACTTACTGCAAATTACCTACTGTTTGTGTTGTGTGCGGCGAATTACACGGCACTACTAGTTGCAATAAACCAAAAGATCAAAGTGACAAAAAATTTAGCAATTGTGGAGGTAATCACACCGCTAACTACAGAGGTTGTCCTGTGTACTTTTTCATCAAATATACTATGAGGCAAACACCTAAATTGGCCCTAGCCCAAGCAGCAAACGCTTTATCAGCCACTATTGCGCAAGTGAGCCAACCAGTTAGTTCCCGTGTATCATATGCCGATGCTGCGAAGACAAATTCTATTCATACACAAAATGTTTCACCACCAAATAATTCAACAAATACAAATACGAACTTTAATTTCAATCGCCTTAAAGGTACTATTGATAACACTGTGATACAAAAAAAAAAAAAAAATATTCAGGGATTCTAATGTACCAATTCGATTTTGTTGGAGTCCATGGATGACGAAAATACCGTTGGTTTTTTTAGGTCACTTCATAAAGTGATTTTATAACGGTAAATGTAGTGAAAAACGGGGTTTCAGTTTTAACCAGGTGTAACTTCTTTGTTTCCTAACGGATTTCTTTTAACTTTCCGTTGGTGTAAAGGACCGAATATTATCTTTCAACCAAGATATTTTTTTTGAAAATCGACCCACAAATGGCTAAGTTACAGTCGTTGAAGTGTAGAAAAAACCCATTAAAAAAGTATTCTTTTGTAACTCATAAGCAACTTATGGCCTGAGGAAAACAAAAGAATACTTTTTCAATGGGTTTTTTCTACACTTCAACGACTGTAACTTAGCCATTTGTGGGTCGATTTTCAAAAAAAATATCTTGGTTGAAAGATAATATTCGGTCCTTTACACCAACGGAAAGTTAAAAGAAATCCGTTAGGAAACAAAGAAGTTACACCTGTTTAAAACTGAAACCCCGTTTTTCACTACATTTACCGTTATAAAATCACTTTATGAAGTGACCTAAAAAAACCAACGGTATTTTCGTCATCCATGGACTCCAACAAAATCGAATTGGTACATTAGAATCCCTGAATATTTTTTTTTTTTTTTTTGTATCATAGTGTAATCTGGTGCAAAATAATTATAATTTTACAACAAATATGACTAGCATGATGTAAGAAATGCTGCGAATGCAGAATACATTGCTTCAAGCTTTAGTTAACAAACCATGAACACTTTAAAAATATGTTTCTGGAACGCAAACGGCATTCGCCAACATAAAAATGAACTTGAGCACTTCCTCACGGAAAAAAATATTGATATAATGTTGGCCTCAGAGACTCATTTGACTTCCAGAAGCCTGTTTAAGAGCATGCGGTGGATCAGCAATTTTAATTAAGTCAAGACTCAAGCACTACATTCTTGACAACATTTGTGAAGAATATCTACAAGCAACAAATATTGGCATTGAATATTTTTTTGCGAATTTCGTGATATCATCAATTTACTCCCCTCCCAGATTTTCAATCACTGAGGATCAATACGAAAATTTCTACAAATCTCTTGGACCTTGTTTTGTAGCAGCTGGCGACTGCAATGCAAAACATATGTTTTGGGGTTCGCGTCTTATTACAAACAGTGGTCAAGCGTTGTTCAACACTATTTCAAAAATGAGGTTGGACGTAATTTCGAGTGGCGAGCCCACTTATTGGCCTACTGACATACAAAAAATTACAGATGTTATAGATTTTGGTGTCTTGAAAAATATCTAGGGATTTAATTCAAATCAGAGCTTCTCTAGATCTCTCGTCCGATCACTCTCCCACGATCGTTACAATTTTTAGCCCATTAAGAAGTGACTTACCTCACCCATATGCAAGTTTGATAAATCGTGTTAATTGGCTGGGATTCAAAAAATATGTTAGTAATCATTGCATGGAAAATATAACGCTAAGAACACCCGATGATATTGAATCTAATATTACCAACCTTAATGAAAATATTAAACAGGCTGCGGAACATGCCACCATCCGCAGACAAGGGTTATTAGAATTTATTCTACGTATATTGAACGTCTCGTTTGGGAAAAAGGCGAGCTAAAAGAGAATTGCAACAGCACAGATCACCCCAACTTAAAATCAGATTTAAAGAGTGTACTAAACGACTCCAAGAGTTGCTTGCATTTGAAAAAACTGCATCTCTTAAAAATTATTTGGAAGGTCTTGATGTCACACCAGCATCGAATTACACTTTGTGGCGCGCTGCGAAAAGGATGAAAACCCCCGTTGAGTTTAAACGACCTCTGCGCACAGCTAGAGGAGGTTGGGCAAGAAGCGATACTAAAAAAGGTAAAATATTTTGTGAGCATTTATAATCCGTATTTACCCCAAACACATGTTCTGGTGCTGTTGATTTGCCAAATGTACCAATAAAATTTAAGACGCGTGATGTACAAAAACTAGTTGCAGAACTCAACCCGAAAAAAGCTCCGGGTATTGATGAAAGTAGTAACCAGATGCTGGTAAAGTTGCCTCGTGTAGCTATTAGAATCCTTTTATTCATTTTTAATGCCATTTTACGACTGGAGTATTATCCAAGCAGCTGGAAGCTTGCCAATGTCAAAATAATTCCAAAGCCGGGCAAAGATCTTACCAAAGCTGAGTCATATAGGCCAATAAGTTTGCAGTCAGCAATGTCAAAGCTCTTTGAAAAGTTACTGATGATAAAATTACTGATGATTTGGAAATCAGCATAGTACCATTGAATAAACTCATAGATTGGCTCAATTTATTTATTTATTTTATTTTCATATATATATATATATATATATATATATATATATATATATATATATATATATATATATATATATAAATATATATATATATATATATTTATTATATCTTCAAAAATGAACTAACAATAAGTAATTAAATCTTAAATCTAAATATAATTATTAGGCGCGACCAGTCTCGGACATAAGCTTAGTGATAGTTGTAAATAATACATAAGTAGTGACAATCAAAAAGAAAAAAATAGAAGTATTTTTAAGCAGTCCCATCTGGAGTGTTAAGTATAAGAGCCTTTCTGTCCATCTTTTTTAGGCGGATGTGTCCAGTAAAGCTCAAAATATCACGGACAAGCGGATTAGGATGTGACTCGAGTTTTGTTAAATATTTGCCTGCGTATTTTGCAATTTCTTCATTCACTAGTGACATATTTAAATCAAGATGTATATTTGAATTTTTAATGAATCCCTTACATAACAAGACATAGTCTTATAATTATAATGCAGGGTTGTATTGTGTACAATAAATTTGCCAATAAAGATTAATATTTAATAAATTAAAAAAACAAACAAAAATAAAAAAATGAACAAAAAACTAATAAATAAAATAATTTATATAAATAATTTTTAAATTTACATATAAAATTTACATACAATATAAAATTTTCAAGCAATGTAAAATTTTCAAACAAAAAGACATTTATATTAACATATCTATTAAACCTTTAGTGATCTACTCAAAGTAATTAAAAATAAAGTTTTTTAAATTTATTGCATTGCTGTTAATTTGTTGATGATGTGGAAGAGTGTTCCAAAGGCGAACAGCATGTAAAAAAAAATGCCATGTAGAGACCTGACATTGATATTTTGGGATTATTATATTTTTGCCTCTTAAAGATCTCCCAAATCTAATCTTTTGAAATAAATATTCCGGCTTTTGGGTGTATATAATTTTGTGGAGGAAAATCAATGTTCTTATCTTTAAGAGATTTTCAAATAATACACCATATAAAGTCTTGACATACAGTGACACATGATCTCGCCTCTTGAGATTATAGACATATCTTACTATATTATTATATAACACCTCAAGTTTCCTCTTACTGACACTATCACAGCTAGAAAATAATTCGCAACCATAAATAAGACTTGGAACCAAATATGTTTTAGCAAGCAACATTCTTACTCTCAGAGGTGTGAAATTTTGAACAGTCCATAGTGTTCTTACTTTGGCATATAATTTAGCTACCAATGCATTTATATGACTTGACCATGACAGATTGTTATTAAATACAACTCCCAGATTTTTAGCTGAATTTACTAATTCAATTTTTTGTTGATTAATTACAATGTCATCTTCTATAAATGGATGTACAGTTTTCTTATGAATCACCAGACATTTAGATTTTTTTGGATTCAACTGTAGACGGTTTTTAGATGCCCAAATATAAATGTTATGTAAATCATGATTAAGCTTAATTATATTCTCAGTGACTGCTTGGGCTGGGCTGCTGAGCCATAATTGCACATCATCTGCATACATGTGGACATCGCAATGGGATAAATTACTTGGCAAGTCATTATCATAAATTGAGAAAAGCAGTGGCCCTAAAATAGACCCCTGAGGAACACCTCTTGTTAGCTTAAGTGGTCTGGAAACAGTATTGTTCACACATACTGATTGTGTACGATTTGAAAGATACGATGATATAAGTTGTGCAGCAGTTGAGGAAAAGTTAAACGTGAATCGAAGTTTGCTACATAATATTGCATGGTTAACTGTGTCAAACGCTTTCGAATGATCGAGAAGCACCAAAAAATTAATTTTTCCATCATCTAGATCACGCCTCATACTCTCCGTGACATCCACTAAAGCAGTTACACAACTGTGTCCTGGTCGAAATCCTGATTATTTTTCAGACAACAATTTTTTGTCATAAATGTAATTGCTTATTTGGCTATGCAAAATTTTTTCTAGGGCTTTCGAAAAGAAGCTTAATATAGCTATTGGACGATATTCATTGTTTGATTTAGAAGCTGGAATTATTTTTGCATGTTTCCATTTCAGAGGGAAACAACTTGTGGTAATTATGGTATTAAAGAAATATGTTATATATGGCAGAAGAGAAGGTAATATTACTTTTATAAACTTGGGGTGCATATTGTCAAACCCTGTTGCATTTGATTTTATTTGTGCAAAACTTAAGAAAACGTCACGCTGATTGACACATGAGAAACCGAACATGTTGAAATTGAAATTAAAGTTATTTATAACTGAACTAGTGTCAGAGCCTGTTGCAACATCCGTCTCCGGTATATTATTAACAAATATATCGAGCCTTGAGCGCGACATTATCGTAAGCGACATCCGGTAAAAATTTTTTTTATTTGAGAAATTAAGATTTCGTGACATAGCTCAAAATTCGAAATTGTCAAAATATCAGAATTGCTTATAGTTTCAAAAATACGGCGCTTGAGATTTTATCGTAAGTAGATGTTTACATTTAAAAAAAAAATAAAAATTATCGTAAAAAAATTCGACCTTTCTCGCCAGTTCATGTGCACGTTCATTTTCGGTTACGCCGTATTGAGCAGGCACCCATACCAATGTTAGTAGTAGGGAATTGCGGGTCTGGGGACAATTAAAATTTTAATTACCCAAATTTTAAAATTCTTGGAAATTTGTGAAATTTGATACCCTACGAGGGTGGATCAATAAGTCCGTCCAACTTTTTGTTTACATAAGGAATTTTTTGTTTACATAAGGAGTTTTTTGTTTACATTAACTTTGTGTGAACGGGTGATTTTTTTTGAGGTGGCATTAATTGTGTGAATGGGTGATTTTTGTGGGAATACGTTAAGTGGGTTCATAGGTAGGAGGTTTTTCTTTTTTGTAATGTATGTATATATATGACTACGGGAAGATCATGAGATGATTTTTCCTAGTACCAACGGGAAAATCATGCAATGATTTTTCCTAATACTAATGGGTGTGAAATAGTGAAAATTAATTTTTCCTAATGCCGACGGCAATACATGATTATTTTTCCTAATGTCTACGGTAAAACATGAATATTATTTTTTTCAAATGCCGACGGCAAAACATGATTATTATTTTTTTCAAATGCCGACGGGAAAATGATTTTTCATAATTCCGACGGGAAAAACATAAAAGTTATTTCTAATGCTAATACAGGAGTTTAAGGCTGACCGTGATTTAGGGTGGGTGGGGTTGTTGTTGTGCGAGGCTGTGATTGGTCGGGGGAGCGTGGTGTAGTTGAGGTAGATGGATTGAGTGTTTGTGTGTGTATACCTGTTTGTTGGAATTTGTGTGAGGGTGTGATTGACAAGGGGCGGGGTGTAGTTGAGGTAGATCGACTGCGTGTATGCAGGTGTTGCTAGTCTGTAGGAATTTAAGGGTTATAGTGATTTGTGGTAGGTGAGGATGTTGTTGTACGAGTAACATGTATCCATAGGAATTTGTGGATGTGTCTGTCCGGAGGAATTTAAGCGAGGCTGTTATTGGGAGGGGGTGTGGTGTAGTTGAGGTTGATCGACTGCGTGTATGTATGTCTATATGTTTGTAGGAGCTTAAGGCTGATCGTGATTTGGGAGAGGTGAGGGTGTTGTTGTAATATGTATACGTAGGAATCTGTATGTATGTATGTATGTATGTCTGTGAAAATTTAAGGCTGATCATGATTTAGGGTAGGTGAGGTTGGTGTAGTAATATGTCTGTGTGTATGTACATATCGAGGGCTTATATTCAATACCCGCCATACACCAATTTTTGGAAAATGACTTTTTGATCGCAAATTGTTCACTGAATTGCGGGTATTGAATATAAGCCGTCGATATGTTTGTAGAAGTTTAATGCTATTAGTGATTTGATACCTACGAGGGTGTTGTCGTACGAGTGATATGTACCCGTGGGAATCTGTATGCATGTTCGTAGGAGTTTAAGGCTGATCGTGATTTGTGTTGTTGTCAGTGTTGTTTGTAGGAATGACCGTGAGAATTTTTGTATGCATATCTGTAGGAATTTAAGGTTGGCCGTGTTTTGTGAGGGGTGGTGTGTTGTTGAAATAATTTGAATTTTTCTTAGATGAAATCTGCTATATATGTGTGTGTGTGTGAGCTTGTGTGCGTATGATTTTCTCACGCTAGTAGTTTTATGTTCGTAGAAATAAATGGTATTCAATATCGATATTTGGTTCTATAAAATATTTTCATATATCTGATACATATACATAAGTATATTTTCATACTCAAGGTTGCTGGGTATTTTGTCATGCTTAAAATTGTCCAGCTTTAAAGTCTGCCTACGAGAAATTTGTTTATATTACAGATTTTGTTTATTTAACTACGTCCGGCTTCTTTCGCTGAACTTCTTTTCATACGATCATGGGAATTTATAGTTTCTCTGTCCATAATAAGATCGTTTAGCTTCGGCATGTGCTCTGACTGAATGGTTTGCGTTGTTCATATATTTTTATGATGTAGATATGTAAGTGTGATTGTCAAGATCTAATAAATACTTGAGTATTGATAAGAAATTTGATATTATGTGTACATACATATCTACAAATTGATTTTATGTATGTATGTACGTATGTACATACAAATAAGTGTTGGGCTCCGCGCTTGAATGTCATGTCTTTTGTTGATGTTGTAAATATTCGCCGGGTCTTTTATGTATAGATGTCAAATATCTTCATAGTTTTTTTTTTTTTTTTATTTGAAATTAAAAAACGTTGATTTAATTTTTATCTGTATTTACTTCAAAATTTGTGAGGATTTTCTGTTTTAATTAAAACTGAGTTCCTTAAGATACTTTAGAATAATAGTAACTATAATAGAAATATTTCCTATATTTAATTTACATTTGATTAAAGTTGATGCAGCTTATCTTCATTCTTAGAAATATTTTGATATAAAATTTTTTCCAGCCGTAGGCTTTTTTCATCACCTTTTACATTTATTTTAGAACATCTTGCATTGCCTTTTATACATTTATAAACATTTTTAAATGAAACTGATCCAGCAGTCCAGCTTATGTAACGATAGTTTTTTGTTAGCCAGTTTGCTTCTTTTTTTATTTTTTTATTGATTATTGAGTTTTATAATGAAATTATTATATTCGTAATTGTTGAAAACAATCGCTACTTCTTTTGCGATGAAATCATTTGAATTATTTTTGAAACCTTGTACGTCTATAAAAATTATGTTATTTTTCATATTGCTTAATTTATAAGACTTTTAGAATTTGACCTTTGATAAGTAGTATATAATCATGAATAATAATGCTGTAAGCTGATGTCTTTGCTTACTATTTCAAATTAAAATTTTATTCAATTAGCCCGATATTGAATAAAAGGAGCTTTTTTATCTTAAACTCTTGTACAGGTAGAAACGCATGAGATTCTTTCATATACTACCTTTGCTGGAATCTTAGATACATATATAACTATATAGAATTGCATTACGTTTATTTTTAAATTTTATGTTAGGATTATCATCATATGGATATGAGACTGAACTTAAATGTACTTTTAAATTAGTTAATTCATAATGAATAATCTTATTTTCTTCTTGAATAGCGAACAACAGAAAACGAAGTCGTTTTCTTACAATTTAGGTCTAACCTCTCAACTGGTCCTCTAGTATACAATATGACTTTATATGTCAACATTTCTGTCTCCCCTTTGCCAGCGTTAGGGATAATTAAATTTTAAACTTTTTATTCTTCAAATTGTATTACTTCATACTGATAATATGTTTAAGTACATTAATAATGTACGAGTATATGTTTATTTTATGACGGGTCCCTATGGCTTTTATTTGATGTTCTAGATGAAGTGATTTTTTTTTCTAATTTTATTAAAGTTTAGCGTATTGCGTATATATTTCTAATATATTTAAGTGAGCTTTTTGTACCTGTCAGACAGAGTGTACGTATCAGTTGATCAGTTAGTCTCTCTCTTTTTATTTTATTAATTTTTTCTTCTAATGTGTCACTACTATTTTTTCAGATTTTACTACTTGAAATAGAAAATATTTATATAATTTTCAAAGTATTAATATATACATACATATAGGTAAATATATGTATGTACGTAGAAATTAGTTCATATACAAAGAAATACATCTTTAATAATCAACTATTCTAGAAAATCGATCTAAAATAACACATTTACCTCCATCATCATTTCATCGTCAGTGTTTTCATAAAGTGTTAGAAACATTGGAATATCTATGTTTAGGAGAATTTTTACTTCAAGTGTTTCTATATAAGATTTGGTGTTTGACCCCTTGACGTTATTGTGGTTAACGTAGGCTGCGTTGTATCGCATTCAGATGTAATAATTTCTCACTTAGAAAAGGTCCTCATTACCATCAATCATACCTGTATATAATACATTCATGAGTTGAGTTGATCTAGATACAATTGCTGTCTACAAATTAATGATTAGAAAAAAGCTTTCTCATCACATTCTAACAGGTTTAATATTTTGCTAGCATGCATGCTTTAGCATGCTTCTATCAATAGTGAGGCGAGAGTCCGACATTTAGTGGTGTTTCAATTAAAAATCTATACAATTAGAATTACGAATTCACTCTTTTGAATTTTTAACAAAGTAGATACATATGTATGTATGTATGTATTTCATTTGCCACAAACTCTTAAAATTTCTGTACTTATAAAAGTATTATGTCAGGAATTTTTTTAAATCATACATGCTTCGGCATGCTTCCAATATTTTTCTCGGTAAATTTATTTCATACTCATACAGATACATATATAAAGTAAGATCTTTTTACATTCCATTTTACAATTTATGCATGCTTGAGCATGATTCTAGTTGAAGTCTGTATTTATTTAGTAAGTTTGTTTGATACCAATTCATACACATGTACATTGTTAAAGATTGGATATCAAAATCCAAGTTTCTTAGTTAATCTAGAAATGAACAAAGTGAATATCTTTTATAATAACCATATTCACACTTTAAAATTTTGTGTGCTAGAGCTTTCGAAATGGAAAATGTACACCTTTTACTACAAAAAGTGATAATATGATGTGTTGCTGAATATTTTGATCTCTTAAGTTTTCACAATATTTCATACAGACCATCAAGTTTAGAGAATTCTAGTATATTAAGCTATTTATCTTCCCTGAGACCTAACATTCCTAATCAATCCTTCAAAAAACCAATACAAACTAGATTTTTCCTTTTTAATTTTATTTATATTTTCATTGAATTTCAACATTTTGTACCTCTTCAAATTACTGTATACTGTATTTTGCACCTTTTTCTCATTCGTTGAGTTAACTTTAATCGCAAATATTTTAATGATGTGGTGAACTTTTCTATTGTAGACATTAAGTAAATCTTTGTGTATATCAATCCACTTATATGAACCATTATAGCTAAATTCTTAACACATAATTCCTTTTAATGATCTATTAATTTATTCTACTATTGATGCTTTCATATTATGAAATTTTTAATCCTCTGCTTATGCATGAATTTTGCAGTGTTTATTAAAAATTCTTTACCAACATCTATTTGTATTTTTTTGTTTTGATACTCATATCATTTCAAAAATATTTTCCATTGCCTTAGTTTTTTTCGAGTGAAGCTTTTATTTTCAACGATACTCACAATATAAATTTTGAGAATGTGTCAGTTACAGTCAGCAAAAAATCAATAATTTCTATTTTCTCTAGAATAGCTACCCAGTTCACCTAAATCAGCTCCATAAAAGATCATCTATTCCATTCATTACATCACTGCAATATACAAACAATTTTATAAATTTATTATGGATTACGTTTACTAAATTTCTTTTTAAGGACATTGAGTGGTTTTACAGTTTTTTGGCGAGTGTTGTGATCTACTTGATACATTTTCATTTTTTTATTTATACTAAAATGTAGTTAATTTTCCAATCTATAAATTTTATCGCTCAGCTGTTCAATTTGTTTGTCAAAAGATGATTTAATTTTTAGAATGTCTTTTTCAATTTTATACCTATCTTCTATCGTTAATTTTATTTCACACTCCACTCCATTAATTTGCATTTGAATATATCCTTGAATTATATTAATGCCTTAAGCTTTATTATTAATTCATGCTTTAGTTTCTAGATTTGAGTTTCCAGAAACAATTTACTGATAACATTATTCTCCGTCAGTGAATGATGATGATTCTCTATGTATGCATTGGTAGAAATTATATATTTTATTTAGTTTCCAAAATCAAACTTGTCATAGTATTTTCACGTTTTATCAATCACTAAAGAAAATAAACCCACTTTTAAACTCCATATTTGACCATCAACTTGTATTTTATCTTTATTCAGTTTCCAAATTTCCATTCATTATTGAAATCTTTAGGTGAGTCATAGTTTGTATCTAATTCATTTCTTCCTTCCAAGACTAATAAGTCAATATAAGTATCTTCGGTGTTGGAAAGCTGTGGGTAAAAATCATCTTCTTCATCATCATATTCATTCACAGTATTAGCATCATTAAATAAGATGGTATTATCAAATATTGTTCCTTTTGAAAGTTTCTTTAACTTCTTTCTATCTTGACTGATGGTTTCTGAGGCTTTAATACTTATACTATTTTCAGATTCTATATTGTTTTTACTTTGTTCTTTCTTGTGTATTCTTTCAATATTTTTAGAACTATTCATAAATTCTTTGAGAGGTTCTGTTTTAGGATCAAATATATCTCTTAGTTGTTCACGTGTATCTATTTCACCAGTTTTTATACTACGAAGCTTTTTCTTCAAGACGCTTCTTATCAACACCAACTGTTTTAAAATTTTCTCATCCATGTTTAATAATAGCAAATAAGAGGTATCAGCTATTAGATCAGCTATCAGCTATCAGATCAGCTTATCAGGACCTTATCTGGTTTTCAGATCAGCTTATCAGGACCTGATCTGGTTTTCAGATCAGCTTATCAGGACCTGATCTGGTTTTCAGATCAGCTTATCAGGACCTGATCTGGTTTTCAGATCAGCTTATCAGGACCTGATCTGGTTTTCAGATCAGCTTATCAGGAGCTGGTCTGGTTTTACGATCAGCTTATCAGGAGCTGGTCTAGTTTTCAGATCAGGCTATCAGGTATCAAATCAGATTATCTGTTTCAGATTGGGTTATCAGTTTACAAGTAGCTGAACACTTATAACATTTAGATGAATGAAGTTTAAGGTCAGATAAAATGTGAAAAACTATACTGTTATGTAGTCAAATTATTTTCTAAGACGATCGTCACTTAATTCAGTATCTTTGCTTATAATCAAAATTCCATATTTTTAATACCAACAAGATTTATATTTTTCTCACATTACTTAAACATTCTAACTACATTATGATTATTTCCTATCAAATGTATGCTGATTCTGGTATAAATTTGACATTAGTAGAATGCATCAACATTCTTATCTTACCCCATACAAAAATATGCTTCTCACAACATGGTTAAATATCATATTGGTATTACTTCTAACTTTCTTAAAAGAAATAACAGATTCATTATCTCTAAATGTGTAATACCTATGACTTTCATTAATGAAATTAATTTCTACAGCTATTCATATTTAGGTTGTCTTTGAGTATTAATATGAAGATGTTTTCAAGTTTTACTCCATCAAAACTTTCTAGCCAGCCAATCATAACATTATTATTATTTTTTTATTTATTTTTTATTTTTTTCGCAATTTGACAGACCAACTCAACTATTCTTGCACGAATAGAAATTGATAGAGGGGAACTATGATTTATTTTTGAGCTATCCTTTGATGACTCATCAAAATTTCGTGTCATCCTATATTTAGGTTGTTTTACTAACCGCTTTTGTGTAACTAAATACATTTTATAAATATTATCTCTTATTATAAAAAAAAAGTAAAATAATACAGCTTTTCGATTTCAGAAAATATTTTCTAAAATCGTGTAGCTGCATTATTTTATTTTTTATAATAACAGATAATGCTCCATACTCACAATCAAAACAACATAAAAATATTATTTGTTTTGAGTATGAGTATGCGTCAATATTTATGAAATGCATTTAGTTACAAAAAATGTGGTTAGTAAAACAAAGTATATTTTAACAGTTTAAAATCAGTATTTTGTACGACAATACTGGTTTTAAACTCTTAAAATATACTTTGTTTTGACTATGAGTAGGAACCATTATCTCTTATTATAGGAAAAATAAAATAATATAGCCATATGATATCAGAAAATATTTTGCTATATCGTATAGCTACATTATTTTATTTTTTCTATAATAAGAGATAATATTTATGAATTATATTATTATTATAAATATTGGTACATACTCATAGTCAAAACAACCTAAAAATAGGATGGTACGAAATATTGATGAATCATCAAAATTTCATACCAAGGTATATTTATGTTGTTTTACTAACCGCATTTTGTAACTAAATGCATTTTATAAATATTATATATTACTATAGAAAAAATAGTATGGTCATATGATAACAGAAAACATAATTTCTGATATCATATAATCATACTATTTTTTCTATAATAAGAGATAATGAGCCATACTCATACTCAAAAGAAAGGATATTTTGAGTATGAGTATGCTTCAATATTTATGAAATACATTTAGTTACAAAATGAGGTTAGTAAAACAAAGTATATTTTAAGAGTTTAAAACCACCATTTTTATGGTAATACTGGTTTTAAACACTTAACGCATACTTTGTTTTGACTATGTGCATGCACTAATATTTAGGAAAGGGATTTCATAAATATTGACCCATACTCATAGTCAAAATAACATAAAAATACCTTGGTATGAAATTTTGATGAGTCATCAAAGGATAGCTCAAAAATAAATCATAGTTCCCTTCTATCAATTTCTATTCGTGCAAGAATAGTTGAGTTGGTCTGTCAAATTGCGAAAAAAATAAAAAATAAATAAAAAAATAATAATAATGTTATGATTGGCTGGCTAGAAAGTTTTGATGGAGTAAAACTTGAAAACATCTTCATATTTATACTCAAAGACAACCTAAATATGAATAGCTGTAGAAATTAATTTCATTAATGAAAGTCATAGGTATTACACATTTAGAGATAATGAATCTGTTATTTCTTTTAAGAAAGTTAGAAGTAATACCAATATGATATTTAACCATGTTGTGAGAAGCATATTTTTGTATGGGGTAAGATAAGAATGTTGATGCATTCTACTAATGTCAAATTTATACCAGAATCAGCATACATTTGATAGGAAATAATCATAATGTAGTTAGAATGTTTAAGTAATGTGAGAAAAATATAAATCTTGTTGGTATTAAAAATATGGAATTTTGATTATAAGCAAAGATACTGAATTAAGTGACGATCGTCTTAGAAAATAATTTGACTACATAACAGTATAGTTTTTCACATTTTATCTGACCTTAAACTTCATTCATCTAAATGTTATAAGTGTTCAGCTACTTGTAAACTGATAACCCAATCTGAAACAGATAATCTGATTTGATACCTGATAACCTGATCTGAAAACTAGACCAGCTCCTGATAAGCTGATCGTAAAACCAGACCAGCTCCTGATAAGCTGATCTGAAAACCAGATCAGGTCCTGATAAGCTGATCTGAAAACCAGATCAGGTTCTGATAAGCTGATCTGAAAACCAGATCAGGTCCTGATAAGCTGATCTGAAAACCAGATCAGGTCCTGATAAGCTGATCTGAAAACCAGATCAGGTCCTGATAAGCTGATCTGAAAACCAGATCAGGTCCTGATAAGCTGATCTGAAAACCAGACCAGCTCCTGATAAGCTGATCTGAAAACCAGACCAGCTCCTGATAAGCTGATCTGATAGCTGATAGCTGATCTAATAGCTGATACCTCTTATTTGCTATTATTAAACATGGATGAGAAAATTTTAAAACAGTTGGTGTTGATAAGAAGCGTCTTGAAGAAAAAGCTTCGTAGTATAAAAACTGGTGAAATAGATACACGTGAACAACTAAGAGATATATTTGATCCTAAAACAGAACCTCTCAAAGAATTCATGAATAATTCTAAAAATATTGAAAGAATGCACAAGAAAGAACAAAGTAAAAACAATATAGAATCTGAAAATAGTATAAGTATTAAAGCCTCAGAAACCATCAGTCAAGATAGAAAGAAGTTAAAGAAACTTTCAAAAGGAACAATATTTGATAATACCATCTTATTTAATGATGCTAATACTGTGAATGAATATGATGATGAAGAAGATGATTTTTACCCACAGTTTTCCAACACCGAAGATACTTATATTGACTTATTAGTCTTGGAAGGAAGAAATGAATTAGATACAAACTATGAATCACCTAAAGATTTCAATAATGAATGGAAATTTGGAAACTGAATAAAGATAAAATACAAGTTGATGGTCAAATATGGAGTTTAAAAGTGGGTTTATTTTCTTTAGTGATTGATAAAACGTGAAAATACTATGACAAGTTTGATTTTGGAAACTAAATAAAATATATAATTTCTACCAATGCATACATAGAGAATCATCATCATTCACTGACGGAGAATAATGTTATCAGTAAATTGTTTCTGGAAACTCAAATCTAGAAACTAAAGGATGAATTAATAATAAAGCTTAAGGCATTAATATAATTCAAGGATATATTCAAATGCAAATTAATGGAGTGGAGTGTGAAATAAAATTAACGATAGAAGATAGGTATAAAATTGAAAAAGACATTCTAAAAATTAAATCATCTTTTGACAAACAAATTGAACAGCTGAGCGATAAAATTTATAGATTGGAAAATTAACTACATTTTAGTATAAATAAAAAAATGAAAATGTATCAAGTAGATCACAACACTCGCCAAAAAAACTGTAAAACAACTCAATGTCCTTAAAAAGAAATTTAGTAAACGTAATCCATAATAAATTTATAAAATTGTTTGTATATTGCAGTGATGTAATGAATGGAATAGATGATCTTTTATGGAGCTGATTTAGGTGAACTGGGTAGCTATTCTAGAGAAAATAGAAATTATTGATTTTTTGCTGACTGTAACTGACACATTCTCAAAATTTATATTGTGAGTATCGTTGAAAATAAAAGCTTCACTCGAAAAAAACTAAGGCAATGGAAAATATTTTTGAAATGATATGAGTATCAAAACAAAAAAATACAAATAGATGTTGGTAAAGAATTTTTAATAAACACTGCAAAATTCATGCATAAACAGAGGATTAAAAATTTCATAATATGAAAGCATCAATAGTAGAATAAATTAATAGATCATTAAAAGGAATTATGTGTTAAGAATTTAGCTATAATGGTTCATATAAGTGGATTGATATACACAAAGATTTACTTAATGCCTACAATAGAAAAGTTCACCACATCATTAAAATATTTGCGATTAAAGTTAACTCAACGAATGAGAAAAAGGTGCAAAATACAGTATACAGTAATTTGAAGAGGTACAAAATGTTGAAATTCAATGAAAATATAAATAAAATTAAAAAGGAAAAATCTAGTTTGTATTGGTTTTTTGAAGGATTGATTAGGAATGTTAGGTCTCAGGGAAGATAAATAGCTTAATATACTAGAATTCTCTAAACTTGATGGTCTGTATGAAATATTGTGAAAACTTAAGAGATCAAAATATTCAGCAACACATCATATTATCACTTTTTGTAGTAAAAGGTGTACATTTTCCATTTCGAAAGCTCTAGCACACAAAATTTTAAAGTGTGAATATGGTTATTATAAAAGATATTCACTTTGTTCATTTCTAGATAAACTAAGAAAATTGGATTTTGATATCCAATCTTTAACAATGTACATGTGTATGAATGGGTATCAAACAAACTTACTAAATAAATACAGACTTCAACTAGAATCATGCTCAAGCATGCATAAATTGTAAAATGGAATGTAAACAGATCTTACTTTATATATGTATCTGTATGAGTATGAAATAAATTTACCGAGAAAAATATTGGAAGCATGCCGAAGCATGTATGATTTAAAAAAATTCCTGACATAATACTTTTATAAGTACAGAAATTTTAAGAGTTTGTGGCAAATGAAATACATACATACATACATATGTATCTACTTTGTTAAAAATTCAAAAGAGTGAATTCGTAATTCTAATTGTATAGATTTTTAATTGAAACACCACTAAATGTCGGACTCTCGCCTCACTATTGATAGAAGCATGCTAAAGCATGCATGCTAGCAAAATATTAAACCTGTTAGAATGTGATGAGAAAGCTTTTTTCTAATCATTAATTTGTAGACAGCAATTGTATCTAGATCAACTCAACTCATGAATGTATTATATACAGGTATGATTGATGGTAATGAGGACCTTTTCTAAGTGAGAAATTATTACATCTGAATGCGATACAACGCAGCCTACGTTAACCACAATAACGTCAAGGGGTCAAACACCAAATCTTATATAGAAACACTTGAAGTAAAAATTCTCCTAAACATAGATATTCCAATGTTTCTAACACTTTATGAAAACACTGACGGTGAAATGATGATGGAGGTAAATGTGTTATTTTAGATCGATTTTCTAGAATAGTTGATTATTAAAGATGTATTTCTTTGTATATGAACTAATTTCTACGTACATACATATATTTACCTATATGTATGTATATATTAATACTTTTAAAATTATATAAATATTTTCTATTTCAAGTAGTAAAATCTGAAAAAATAGTAGTGACACATTAGAAGAAAAAATTAATAAAATAAAAAGAGAGAGACTAACTGATCAACTGATACGTACACTCTGTCTGACAGGTACAAAAAGCTCACTTAAATATATTAGAAATATATACGCAATACGCTAAACTTTAATAAAATTAGAAAAAAAAATCACTTCATCTAGAACATCAAATAAAAGCCATAGGGACCCGTCATAAAATAAACATATACTCGTACATTATTAATGTACTTAAACATATTATCAGTATGAAGTAATACAATTTGAAGAATAAAAAGTTTAAAATTTAATTATCCCTAACGCTGACAAAGGGGAGACAGAAATGTTGACATATAAAGTCATATTGTATACTAGAGGACCAGTTGAGAGGTTAGACCTAAATTGTAAGAAAACGACTTCGTTTTCTGTTGTTCGCTATTCAAGAAGAAAATAAGATTATTCATTATGAATTAACTAATTTAAAAGTACATTTAAGTTCAGTCTCATATCCATATGATGATAATCCTAACATAAAATTTAAAAATAAACGTAATGCAATTCTATATAGTTATATATGTATCTAAGATTCCAGCAAAGGAAAGAAAGAATCTCATGCGTTTCTACCTGTACAAGAGTTTAAGATAAAAAAGCTCCTTTTATTCAATATCGGGCTAATTGAATAAAATTTTAATTTGAAATAGTAAGCAAAGACATCAGCTTACAGCATTATTATTCATGATTATATACTAGAATATATATACCTATCAAAGATCAAATTCTAAAAGTCTTATAAATTAAGCAATATGAAAAATAACATAATTTTTATAGACGTACAAGGTTTCAAAAATAATTCAAATGATTTCATCGCAAAAGAAGTAGCGATTGTTTTCAACAATTACGAATATAATAATTTCATTATAAAACTCAATAATCAATAAAAAAATAAAAAAAGAAGCAAACTGGCTAACAAAAAACTATCGTTACATAAGCTGGACTGCTGGATCAGTTTCATTTAAAAATGTTTATAAATGTATAAAAGGCAATGCAAGATGTTCTAAAATAAATGTAAAAGGTGATGAAAAAAGCCTACGGCTGGAAAAAATTTTATATCAAAATATTTCTAAGAATGAAGATAAGCTGCATCAACTTTAATCAAATGTAAATTAAATATAGGAAATATTTCTATTATAGTTACTATTATTCTAAAGTATCTTAAGGAACTCAGTTTTAATTAAAACAGAAAATCCTCACAAATTTTGAAGTAAATACAGATAAAAATTAAATCAACGTTTTTTAATTTCAAATAAAAAAAAAAAAAAACTATGAAGATATTTGACATCTATACATAAAAGACCCGGCGAATATTTACAACATCAACAAAAGACATGACATTCAAGCGCGGAGCCCAACACTTATTTGTATGTACATACGTACATACATACATAAAATCAATTTGTAGATATGAATGTACACATAATATCAAATTTCTTATCAATACTCAAGTATTTATTAGATCTTGACAATCACACTTACATATCTACATCATAAAAATATATGAACAACGCAAACCATTCAGTCAGAGCACATGCCCAAGCTAAACGATCTTATTATGGACAGAGAAACTATAAATTCCCATGATCGTATGAAAAGAAGTTCAGCGAAAGAAGCCGGACGTAGTTAAATAAACAAAATCTGTAATATAAACAAATTTCTCGTAGGCAGACTTTAAAGCTGGACAATTTTAAGCATGACAAAATACCCAGCAACCTTGAGTATGAAAATATACTTATGTATATGTATCAGATATATGAAAATATTTTATAGAACCAAATATCGATATTGAATACCATTTATTTCTACGAACATAAAACTACTAGCATGAGAAAATCATACGCACACACGCGCACACACACACACATATATAGCAGATTTCATCTAAGAAAAATTCAAATTATTTCAACAACACACCACCCCTCACAAAACACGGCCAACCTTAAATTCCTACAGATATGCATACAAAAATTCTCACGGTCATTCCTACAAACAACACTGACAACAACACAAATCACGATCAGCCTTAAACTCCTACGAACATGCATACAGATTCCCACGGGTACATATCACTCGTACGACAACACCCTCGTAGGTATCAAATCACTAATAGCATTAAACTTCTACAAACATATGTACATACACACAGACATATTACTACACCAACCTCACCTACCCTAAATCATGATCAGCCTTAAATTTTCACAGACATACATACATATAGATTCCTACGTATACATATTACAACAACACCCTCACCTCTACCAAATCACGATCAGCCTTAAGCTTTTACAAACATATAGACATACATACACGCAGTCGATCAACCTCAACTACACCACACCCCCTCCCAATAACAGCCTCGCTTAAATTCCTCCGGACAGACACATCCACAAATTCCTATGGATACATGTTACTCGTACAACAACATCCTCACCTACCACAAATCACTATAACCCTTAAATTCCTACAGACTAGCAACACCTGCATACACGCAGTCGATCTACCTCAACTACACCCCGCCCCCTGTCAATCACACCCTCACACAAATTCCAACAAACAGGTATACACACACAAACACTCAATCCATCTACCTCAACTACACCACGCTCCCCCGACCAATCACAGCCTCGCGCAACAGACAGTTATGTATTACAACAACAACCCCACCCACCCCAAATCACGGTCAGCCTTAAACTCCTGTATTAGCATTAGAAATAACTTTTATGTTTTTCCCGTCGGAATTATGAAAAATCATTTTCCCGTCGGCATTTGAAAAAAATAATAATCATGTTTTGCCGTCGGCATTTGAAAAAAATAATATTCATGTTTTACCGTAGACATTAGGAAAAATAATCATGTATTGCCGTCGGCATTAGGAAAAATTAATTTTCACTATTTCACACCCATTAGTATTAGGAAAAATCATTGCATGATTTTCCCGTTGGTACTAGGAAAAATCATCTCATGATCTTCCCGTAGTCATATATATACATACATTACAAAAAAGAAAAACCTCCTACCTATGAACCCACTTAACGTATTCCCACAAAAATCACCCATTCACACAATTAATGCCACCTCAAAAAAAATCACCCGTTCACACAAAGTTAATGTAAACAAAAAACTCCTTATGTAAACAAAAAATTCCTTATGTAAACAAAAAGTTGGACGGACTTATTGATCCACCCTCGTAGGGTATCAAATTTCACAAATTTCCAAGAATTTTAAAATTTGGGTAATTAAAATTTTAAAATTTTAATTGTCCCCAGACCCGCAATTCCCTACTACTAATGTTGCCATGTACTGTGTAATCGTTTATCATATTTTTGCAATCTAAAACGGTGCTAGAGTTTACTCTTTCGGTTGCCGAATTGCTGTCGATAAATATATTGACCTCTATGGATCTAATATTCACACTGATCCATTTTAAAGCCTTCATTTGGAAGACTGTATTATAGTCACGTAAGCGGAAGTAAATCTCGGTCTCCGGTTCCTCTATGAAGAAACCTAGTTCTTCATGGAGTCCAGTTTTTTCCCCTAGCTTCGAGGAATCCGCGTAGCAGCAAATCCCACGGGTGTTTGTTCTAGGGTTTGATTGACCCAGGAGTGTATTTCTGGTATCAATGTGTCGCATTCAGTTATAACCCTGTCTCACGTACATTTCCAAAGTCTGGAAGTATCCGTTCAGCGACTTCCATATGTTCTGATGGTGTAGTATGTTGTCTTGTCCGGTATATTCCTCCATCACTTGTACACGTTTTGTAGCAAGAGCTACCTCGTATCTATCTTTGAATGTCTATATGTTGTACATAAGTAATGGTCGCCAATGCCCTGGAGGATGTAGTTATCATATCACCACTTCTACCTAGGTAGCACATTCGTTAATCCTTTAGTGTTGCACTATCCACCATACTACCGATGCGTATGTTAGAATTGGTCAGAGTATACTGCTATAGAGACAGTGTGTCGCAATAGGGCTGAATTCCCATCTGGACCCAATGGTTCTTCTGCAGAGAGACCAGCTCGAGTTAGCCTTATTGACTCTTTCCTCTATGTGGTGTCTCCACAACAGTTTCCGATCTAGGCTCACTCCTAAATATTTAATCCTATCGGAAACTTGCATGATCTTTGTTTTCCTGGTGTTTTCTGTTTTTTCTGGGTCAATATTCATTCCTCATCGTCCGCATAGCAGACAGGTTTATAGCATTCATTAGTCAGGTCGCTTAGCAGGCTGTGTATAGTGGTTACCCAAAGAAAGGCTGAAATTATTCAATTTTCGATGTAGTTAACTACCATGACAAGAGCTGTTTCTACTGGCCTTCCTTTGACATACGGGTAATTCCAGAAAAAGGTCAACAAAAAAAAATTTTGTTTGTTACATCACTGAGTAATTATTTCATCTTTATTATTTATAATTATTATTATCGCTGTTATACAGAATAAATTGAGTGGTAGATGCAAGAAGAAAAAAGTAAGATTTGATCTATTAAATCTCGTAATTAAAACATGGTGTCAGAATTGCTGAATTTAAAACAAAAAAATTAATAAATAAAACAAGATTAATTGAACAAATTAAAACAAGTAAGGCAAAGTTATATGGCTCCAGTAGATGAAAAGAAAGAAGAAATAAAGTGAGGCTATGGTTACCACTGCTAGCAGCAACGTGTGTTCATCAGTATCAAAATTAAGTATTGCAATAAATAGCAATAATAAAAATGCAGCAGAATGACGCAAATGGTGGCAGCAATACGAAATATATTTGCTAGCCACGGATTTGGACAAGGCGCCTGACAAACGCAAAATAGCTTTGATGTTACATTCAATGGGAGCAAAAGGCCTTGAAACTTTCAAGTCATTTGGTATCACAATGAATAAATCGAAGTAAAAGGTAAATATGACAAGTGTTGACAATCTGTGACAATGATGAGGCATACATACATTTTCTACAAGGAAGCAAAAACCACAAGAGAGCATAAACGTATTTTTAAATGATTTAGAAAATTTAAGCTCTGGCTGTGAATTTGACAGATTGCATGAATCATTAGTCAGAGATATTTTTATATCCAACATGTGCTCTAGTCTTTCACACATACGTCAACGACTTTTACAAGAACCAGAACTTTCTTAGGAGAAAACGATACAAATATCCAAGACCATAATAACTGCACAATAAACTGCAGAAACAAACATGAGAGAAATAACTTTAGGCAACAACAGTGAAAATGTCCCACAAATGCAGCGCCAAGGCCGTACAAAAGTTTTCGTCAAAGTCAGTCAAGGATGGATCAAGAAACCGTTCTTCTCTACTTATCATCAGTCAACGCCAAAGGAACCATGGGGCCGGTGCGGACAAAATCATCGTCACAAGTGTCCAGCAAAAGACATTAAGTGCAGGTTATTAAATCGATTTGGTCATTTTGCAAAATGTTTTAAGAATAGAAATATAAGACAGTTAGATTCACAAGTTTTAAATGCTGGTAATACTGCAAGAAGTCAACAATTTTTCATTGGAACTATCAAAAAGGAAAAATTTTATTCAACAAGTCATGGTGCTTAAGCATTAACGTAAATAATTTTGATGTTAATTGCATTTTGGATACTGGCGGAGATGTCAATATAATGTCTTTAAAAACTTATTCAAAATTATTAAACTTATTAAAGTCCAATTTAGACAAATCACATGTTAAGGTTTCAGGTTTTGGCGGTAAAGGTATACCCATAATTGGTCAAATTAAGAATGTAGTTTTAATAATGTTACAGAAAAAATTTTATTCATTATTACTAATAATGTTTTAGGATTGCCAACAAGCATAGGCATTTTAAAAAGAGTATTTACGTTGGAACAGAATCAGTGTCAATAACTAGTTAAGGAATATGATGATGTGTTTAAAGGTCTTGGATGTCTGCCTCCTGTGTGTCATCTCAAATTTCCTGAAGATGCAATTCCTTGTATTGATCCGCCTCGAAAAAAACCGTTTTTTTGCTTAAAAGACTTAAAGAGGAATTAGAACGTATGGAAAAATGAAGGTTATAGAAAAAGTTACAAAGCCAACAGCTTGGGTAAGTGCAGTTTTGATTACAGTTAAAGAATCAGGAAGTCTAATTTTTCACATTTGGTTTTTTTTTTTGCTTTTGGTCATTAAAGCAAGATAGTTATATTTCAGAGTTATGTACTTTTCAAACACCGTTTAGCCGGTATAAATATAAGGATGCCATTTGGTATAAACTAGATATACCAAACGGACGACATAATCGTCCGTATTCTAGATGTAAATATGTAATTATATTAACATTCAAAGAAAAATTACCTAAACGTCATAAAAAATTTATTAAAACACAGTCACACAATATGCATACATATTTACATAAACAATAATTCGTATATAAAATAAAAAAAAATCCAGAAACAAAATCCCTTTATTAAGCTACTTCAATTTATTTGAACACTCTTCCTATAAGTTTTATGGCTTTCATACAATAACAAATACGAGAAAAAGTAATGCAAATATACACACTAACATGTTTTGTTTCATTTTTAAGTGTAAGCTAATAAATGCGTGTGTACTATGTTTACATGTAGTAGTAGCAACTTTAAACGCTTATAGCTCCGAAAATAATGAACCGATAAAATATAGATTGTGCACATCTGTGCAGAAAATCCTTTAAAATCATGTAAGTCTTTCTAAAATCGGTGCAGTAGTTCCGGCGCAAAAGGTATTACAAAAAACTTGTTCACCTATTAGTTATATATATGCTGCAACTGAAATATTCTATAGTATCATACAAGATATTTTTGTTAACCTAGAGGGTGTCTTAATTTTTGTTGATGATTTATTCGTTTATGTTGAAACGGACGAGGTACATTATCAAGGATTGAAAAGGGTACTTCAAAGAGCTGAGAAAGTGGATTTAAAATTAAATAAGTCAAAATTTAAATTTGGTATGCAGGAAATTTGTTTCTTAGCCTAAATTTTTAGCAAAAATGTTCTGCACGTTGATAAAAAAAAAGTCAAAGCTATAAATAAAATACCTACACCATAAAACAAAAAAGATTTTCATTACTAGGTGTTTACACATCTCCCCTGTGATCAGACTCACATTGCTTTTTTTCTGATTTTAATACTTGAAATAGATAACACTATCCACTTATCAACCTCTAACTAAGCTAAATATCTACCGATTTGTTATTTATAAATGGATATCAAAAGAAGAGACTAAGACCTTTTTAATCATTTACATATATATTGTTTAAGAGAATTTTAAATAAATGTCTGTATTTTTCACCAAATATAATTTTTTAGGTTTTTTTCGACACTTTTCTACTTTGTATTCGTTCTTAGGCAGTATTTTTGTACTGGAGCCGTACTGTTTATAACTTTATTTATAAAACGTAATTAATGAAGAGTAATTTGCATGTTTGTTGTAAAAATTTCCTCCTAACTGACTGACTTATTAAACATATTATTAGAAGACTTTTTGTTAAAAAAATAACTGTATGACCTATTTCGCATTCCATTTATACGTTTTCAGTGTATTAAAGCTTGCAGGATGATGAAAGTACAATTTCATAGACCTATATCAACACAGAGTACAAAATTGGTACAACAGTGGTCGCCAAACTTTTATCCTTCAGAACCACATTTTTCACATATCGCTCCCTAAATACAAAAGGGGCACAACTCAAAATTATAAAAGTGCTTTTGCTTTTTTATAAAACAGGTAATTGAAGAAATTTATAACGACCCCAACAATTTCTTTTGCAATACAGTCTTCTTGAAGAATATAAAATACCATTATGGTTGTTTTTATGTGACATACTTGCGTCATTTGTACAGTATCAACAGTTGTTTGCAACTACTCAGCATCTGAAATTTTTTGAGTTGTGCCCCTTTTGTATTTAGGGTGCGATATGTATACCAATCTTAATAATTGGCAAATTATTTTTAATTATAGCATTTTTACATAAATTAAGCTCTCCTTGCAAACTTTTGATGTCGCTCTAACTTAAATTTAGTATAACAGTGATTTGCAACTTGCGGCGCTCATGCTGTACAAATCGTATTGATTATTATAGGTATAGGGTTCTAACTACATATTAAGATACAATGCAAATAAAATACCAGCAAATTTGCATTGCAGTGTATCAAACAACGATGCCCACAGCGAAATAAATCCTAATTTGGTGTGATTTAGTCCATTCATAGGAAATATGTCACAGAAGACAGAAATTTTGAGAAACCTTTTGAAAAATAATGTAGAGTGAATATTGGATAAAAACTGTGAAAAATGATTTGAACAATTAAAAGAAATCATATCAAACTCACCTGTATTAGCTCATTATAATCCAAAAATACCTCTTGTATTGTCTGTTGATTCGTCGAGGTCAGCCGTACGTGCAGCCACTATAAATTACAATCGCCCAACTGTTTACAGTTCCAGAATACTAACAGCTTCTCAAACTAATTACGCACAGATCGAAAAGGAACTGTTTGCCATACAATTCGTATGCAATAAACTCCATCAATATATTTACGGTCAAAGAGTGACAGTGCAGACTGATCACAAACTGTTAGTTTATATATTTAAAAGAGCTTTGCATGATGTACAATCTAGATTAAATGTGATACTGTTCCGGGAAAGGAAATCTACATTTCGGATATACTATCTCGAGCTTCTATAAAAGAATGCTCTTTAAGATTATGAAGCAGAGCTGTACTGTCATGTCAACTTAGTAATATCAAATCTAGCTGTAAGAATATCAGGCAAAATTACGTCAGGCCACAAAAAATTATGAAACTTTGCAAATTCTGAAAACTTACTGACTTAGGGTCGTATGCAAAAAAACTTAACAAAACTTTGCCTAGCAATGTTAAGTAAAGTTGTATAAAAAAAATGATTATATCAAAATTCTAAAGTAGGCACCTACGTTTGTTAACTTGATATTTCCAAAATGTGTATTTTGGACCTCAAATATTTTTGTTAATATAGCATATATTGATTCCTGTTACATCTGAAAATGAAGCTAGAAATGTTAGCTCTTATTAGAGACCTGCGTAAATAGTCTTGAAATGTAAATACGTCTTGTTTTTTAAATGTATTCTCGTGGCTGCATTATACTAAACCAATAATAAATGCTGTCGTAACCCTATAGGAACTCAAACCCATTTGTAAGTAACTTCAAACTGGTTTTTAATAACCACAACTGGTTGATTAAGTGACTTTTTTCCTTGTCGCCGACTCACTATTTTAACATAGGCATGTCATAGGCGGTAGTCAATTGGCCATCTCTGCATGACTTCTAAATTGATTACTAACTACTTATTTTTCAACCAATTTGTAGTTAATTAATATTATAGCAAAAAAAAATATATGTACATATATTCATATTATATATATACATATATGTACATATATAAACATATATATGTGTACATATATAAATATTTGATATTATTAAAAATAAAAAATTCGTACATACATATACATATATGTACATAAATATATCCATACATACGAACCGCTCATAGAAAATATTATTGAAATTATTTAGTTTTTTTTTCAACACAAATATTTGGCATTTGTTTTCATGGCATGCTTCTTTTTTATTTTCTTTTCATTTACTTATTTTGCTTTTATTTATTTCTTACGTGTGATTCTATTCAATATGTTTGGTTGATATCTGCATGATATTTAAACCAATTTGTAGTCACTTGCAAAATAATTAATTTATAAGTTAGTGTTTTTTCTTAACTGATTATTTTATTTACTACAGGGAATATTTCAAAAGCACGATAGATGCATTGGTGTTCGTGTATATGAGTGCTAATAAGCAATGTCGTGAAGACTTCTTGCTATGAACAAACAATCCACAGAAGTAGTGTTGATGCTTGTATGCTTGTAATTTTACATATTGTACGTTTGAGCGTGTGTGTAAGATGTAGGTGCTAAGCTATTATGTGTTTAAGGCATTGATGTCAGTTTCATAGCACAATTGTGGTAGGTAAAATCACACACATTCTTATTCTCTTCCATTTAGTCGTCGATGAGACAGCGACGAGAACACATGCGTAGCGGGTGTATTAATTTGTTTATAGATACAGTGAAAAAAAAGAAGTGGTGTGTGAAAAATATTCTATGATCACCAATGCTTTTCGCGATATTTAATGTGTTTGATGTTGTAAAACGTTTAAGGAAAGAAATTAATGTGTATTTAAAAGACATTTTGACTTTTTTGGAGCATTTTCACTAAACTGCACTTTCTATTTAAACTTTAAAGACAAATAACTCGGGAAATATGGCCTGCAGCAAATTTTTTTTTTATTAAGTTTTTTTTCTTATTTTTCACGTTACTATCTGATAAGCTATATAAAAATTCTTTTTTTGAAAAGTTTAGAGCCCGATAACTTGAAAAATATGGGTCGCCGCCAACTTTTTTATTTAATTTTTTCATCTTATTTCTTAATTTTCTATCACATAGGTGTCTTTTTATTTATTTTTAGGTGCTTTACTAAACTGATTTTGTTCCAAATATTTATTTTTTCCTATGTACTTCAGAGACGAATGAGACAACTTTTCTCACACATACAACTATAGTTTTATTTTTGACACCACTGGTTTAAGGGAGGTTTTTTTTAAAGCAAGCACACACAACTAATGTAAATGCATGTGAACGTTTGTATGCATACACAAACCGATTGTGGGTATGTACATACATGACGCTTGTATACGAGCCCATGCGTAGAAAGAAGCAAACATCACAAATTTTTCAGTTACGAAGTATTTTCTTCTTTACTCCTATACCTGCAATAACTGAAAAAAGTTTTTGCAAACAGTGTTGTTTAGCGTTTGTTTTAGAAGATTTATCTGTAGTAAATCATTTGAAAAATCCCTCATGTCTTGAAAGTTCTTATAAATAGTCTTGTGCAGGACTTTAGCTCTTATCTCAAATTTATTATTTCTGTCATGTTATGAAAAACATTACCAAATTATCCAACTTATTCGAAATACATAGCAAAAACCATAAAAAAATACAATATAAAAAGTATTTTAGTGATGTAAATACAGTCAAATCGAATCGAAAGAAGCTGGATATTCAAATACTCATTTCATTCGAATAAAATAAATTGTCATAATTTTTCTTTGTTTAACATGTTATTTTTACTTTTACTTCATAAGAATGTTTATCTGTTTTTCTTCCATGTCAGAAGCTCATATTTTTTAAATTAGGTTGCTTTACTTCAACAAAATAATAATGTATATAATAAAATAAAAAATTATTTGAATACTCGAATGAAATTGTATTCGATGTTGTTCGTCATAAGCTGTGAAGTAGTTGTCACATAATAACTTAAGTTGGCTTTTGCATAAAATTTCTTAACAAAGCAATGTTAGCCTTAAAGTGCTTGGTAACTACTATGAACTATGAAAAAACTTGAACACTTCCTCATGGAAAAAAATATTGATATAATGTTGGTCTCTGAGACTCACTTGACTTCGAGAAGCTGCTTTAAAATAATGGTTACAGTCTATATGATTCAAAGGATCCGAGAGAGAGACATTGCTGTGGATCAGCAATTCTAATTAAGTCAAGACTCAAGCACTATATACTTGAGAACCTTAGTGAAGAATATATGCAAGCAACGAATATTTTCGTAGAACATTTTTGTGCGAATTTCGTGATATCATCAATTTACTCTCTTCCCAGATTTTCAGTTACCGAAGATTAGTATGAGAAGTTCTACAAATCGCTTGGATCTTGTTTCGTGGCAGCTGGTGACTACATTGCAAAACATACGTACTGGGGCTCGCGTCTTGTTAGACCTAGAGGTAGAGCGTTGTTTAATACAATTTCAAAAATGGGCTGAGATGACATTTCGAGTAGGGAGCCTACTTACTGGCCCACAATAGTTACAATTTTCAACCCACTAAGGAGTGATTTAACTAACTCATATGTGAAAACGATTAATAGGGTCAACTGTGTAGGATTCAAAAAATATATTAGCAGTCACTGCGTAGAAAATATTCAGCTAAGATCATCTGATGATATTGAATTTAATATTGCCAATCTTAACGAAAATATTAAACAGGCTGCTGAACATGCCACTACATCCTATCCCCAGACTGGCTTTAATAGAATGTATTCCACGGAAATTGAAAGTCTTGTATGTGATAAAAGAAGAGATAGAAGAGAATGGCAACAACACAGATCACCAAAACTTAAAATCAGACTTAAAGAATGTACTAAACGATTCAAAGATCTGCTGTCGTCGGAAAATACTGCATTACTGGAAAAGAATTAGAAGGTCTTGATGTAACGTCAACATCTTATTACTCTTTATAGCGCGCTACTAGAAATCTGAAAAGTCCCGTTGATCTTAAATCACCACTGCGTACTTCGACCGGAGGCTGGGCAAGAAGCGATAGTGAGAAAGATAATTTATTTTCTGAGCATTTAAAATCTGTATTCACTCCCAATTCATGTACGGGTGCTGCCCATTTACTGAGTGTATTATATCTACCCCCTGGTGCCTTAAGGTTTAAGATGCGTGAACTACAAAAAAAATTGCTGAACTCCAACCGAAGAAAGCTCCAGGTATTGATGGCATTAGTAACAAGATGCTGATGAATTTGCCTCATATTGCAATAAGAATCTTGCTATTTATTTTAAATGCCATCTTACGAATGCAGTATTTTTCACATAACTGGAAACTTGCCAAGATTAAAATGATTCCAAAGCCAGGCAAAGATCTTACCAAGGCTGAGTCATATAGGCCTATAAGCTTACTTTCAACAATTTCAAAGCTTTTCGAAAAGCTGCTAATGAATAAATTGTCCAAAATTTTAGCTGATAATGGGTGCATCCCGGACCATCAATTTGGTTTTGGAAGTCAGCATAGCACAATTGAACAAACGCATAGATTGGTCCAAGTTGTAAGAAGAACATTTGAGGAAAAGAAGTATTAATCTGCTCTCTTTATTGATGTTTCTCAGGCATTTGATAAAGTATGGCCTAGTTTTAAAATTGAAGACATACCTGCCAATAAACATACAAAAGCTTTTGGAAAGTTATACTATTGATAGGAATTTCACTGTTGTGGAAGAAGAGTTCACGAGTGTGCCCGAATTTATATCTTCCGGTGTGCCACAGGGTAGTATTCTGGGGCCAGTTTTGTATTTAATATATACTTGTGACATGCCTGTGAGCAATGACATCCACACTTCTACATTTGCCGATGATACAGTCTGCATGAGTACTCACAAAAACCCTGATGAGGCATCCTGCAATCTCCAAGCACACATTACCCAGCTTTAAATATGGTTGAACTTATGGAGAATTAAAGTAAATGAACAAAAGTGTGTCCATATAACGTTTTGGTTAAGAACAGATACTTGTTCTCCCATTCGAATCAACAATCAAAATATTCCTCCATATTCTCAAGTGAAACACCTTGGTATACACCCTGATCGAAGGCTTACATGGAAATATCATATTGACTCTAAGTTAACCCAAATGAAACTTAAATTAACTTAAATATATTCGTTAATTGGCAGAAACTCAACACTCAGCCTAGACTGCAAACTTTTACGTTTGATAACATCGGCTCCATGGTACATTAAAAATTCAAATATACATCGTGATTTAAATATGCCACTAGCGACTGAAGAAATTGCAAAATACGCAGGCAAATATTTAACTAAACTCGAGTCACATCCTAGTCCGCTTGCCCGAAATATTTTGAACTTTACTGGACACATCCGCCTAAAAAAGAGGGACACACGGGCTCTTATACTCAACACTGCTTAAAAATACTTCTTGTTTTCCTTTTTGATTATCACTACTTATGTTTTATTTATAACTAAGTTTTAACACGAAGTTTATGTCCGATACTGGTCGGGCCTAATAATTATATTTAGATTTAAGATTTGATTACTTATTGTTAGTTCATTTTTGAAGATACAATAAATATATATTTATATATATATATATATATATATATATATATATATTAATATATATATATATTTATATATATATTTATAAATATATATATAGATATATATATATATATACATATATATATATATATATATATGAAAAAAAAACTACTTTGAACTTTAAAGCTCAAGTAATATATTTTTTTTCATAAGTGGGTTTTTCTTTAAAGGTACAAAAATAGCAGTGCCGCAATCTATGCAAAAAGAAATGTTTGACAAGATTCACCAAGGCCATCAGGGCATAAATAAATGCTTGAATCGTGTGAGAGAAATGTTATAATGGCCTAATATGGCAGTGGACATTAAAAATGTAGTAGATTAATTTTTAATCTATGCTAAATTTAGTGCATCAAATCAAAAAGAGCCTCTCCAACATTACAAGATGGCCAAACTTCCATGGCAACAAGTAAGTACTGATCTAATGTCAAAATAAATCTTGTAGTAACAGACACTACTATAAATTTATAAAAATTGCCTCGTTAGACAAAGATTTATCTGCAGACAGAAAAGTCATAAACTTTTTTTTATATATGTATTAATTTATTTATTGTATCTCCAAATATGAACTAACAATTAGTATTAAAATCTTAAATCTAAATATAATTATTAGGCCCGACCAGTATCGGACATAAACTTAGTGATACTAATGAATAATACATAAATTTCGTATTAAGCACAATAATTATTTTCACGATGTATCAATTGGGGTCCTGACTATTAGAGCCCTTGTGCCCCTCTTTTTTAAGCGGCTGTGTACAGTAAAGTTTAAGATATTACGAGCAAGCGGATTAGGATGTGACTCGAGTTTTGTTAAATATTTGCCTGCATATTTTGCGATTTCTTCAGTCACTAGTGGCATATTTAAATCACGATGTATATTTGAATTTTTAATGTACCAAGGAGCCGATGCTATTAATCGCAAATTTTTGTTTTGCCTGCGTTGGATTCTCTCGACATTGGAAGCTAAAGCAGTGCCCCATAGTTGAATTCCGTACAACCATATTGGCTTCAAAAGCGACTTGTATATCAAAAGTTTGCAGTCTAGACTGAGTTTTCAATTTCTGCCAATCAACCAATATATTTGAGTTAACTTAAGTTTCATTTGAATTAGTTTAGAGTCATAATGATGTTTCCATGTAAGCCTTCAATCAAAGTGTATGCCAAGGTATTTCACTTGAGAATGTTGAGGAATATTTTGATTGTTGATTCGAATGGGAGAACAGTATCTTTTGTTAGGGTAAACGTTATATGAACACACTTTTGTTCATTTACTTTAATTCTCCATAAGTTCAACCATGTTTCCAGTTGACAAATATGTTCCTGGAGATTGCGGAATGCCTCATAAGGATTTTCGTGCCTACTAATACAGCCTGTATCATCGGCAAATGTATAGGTGTTTATATAATTACTCACAGGCATATCACAAGTGTAAATTAAATACAAAACTGGCCCCAGAATACTACCCTGTGGTACACCGGAAGATATAGATTCGGGCACACTGATGAAGTCTACCTTCCACAACAATAAATTTCCTATCAATAATATAACTTTCCAAAAGCTTTCGCATGTTTATTGGCAGGTATGTCCTCAATTTTAAAAATAGGCCTTCGTGCCATACTTTGTCAAATGCCTGAGAAACATCAATAAAAAGGGCAGAACTATACTTATTTTCTTCAAATGTCATCCTAATAACTTGAACCAATGTGTGCGTTTGTTCAATGGTGCTATGCTGACTTCTAAGGCCAAATTGATGGTCCGGGATGCACCCATTATCAGCTAAAACTGAAGACAATTAAGTCATGAGCAGCTTTTCGAAAAGCTTTGAATTTGTTCATAGTAAGCTTATAAGCCTATATGACTCGGCCTTGGTAAGATCTTTGCCCGGCTTCGGAATCATTTATATCTTGACAAGTTTCCAGTTATGTGGAAAATACTGCTTACAAATGGCATTAAAAATAAATAGCAGGATTCTTATTGCAATATGAGGCAAGTTCGTCAGCATCTTGTTACTCATTCCGTCAATACCTGGAGCTTTCTTCGGATTAAGTTCAGCAATTAGTTTTTGTACATCGCGCATCTTAAACTTCATGGGTCGCGGAGCTAGAGCAATTACACTCGCCAAATCATCAATATCAATACTTGTGTTTGGGGTAAATACGTATTTTAAATGATTAGCAAATATGTTACCTTTTTCAGTATCGCTTCTTGCCCAACCTCCGGCAGATGTGCGCAGAGGTGGTTTAAACTCAACGGGGTTTTCAGCTTTCTAGCAGCGTGCCACAAAGAGAAGAAGACCTTCAAGATAATTTTTAAGAGATGCAGTTTTTTCAATTGCAAGCATCTCTTGGAGTCGTTTAGTGCACTCTTTAAGTCTGATTTTAAATTGTGGTGATCTGTGCTGTTGCCACTCCCTTCTAGCTCTTCTTTTTTCACATACGAAAAGTTCAATATCCGTAGAATAAATTCTTTTAAAACCAGTCTGTGGATGGGAGGTAGTAGCATGTTCAGCCGCTTGCGTAATCATTTCGTTAAGGTTGGCAATGTTAGCTTCAATATCCGCGGGTGTTCTTAGCGTAATGTTTTTCGTGGAATGACTACTAAGATATTTTTTGAATCGCAGCCAATGTACGCGACTTATCATCTTCACATACGAGTGAAGTAAAGCACTTCACATTGGGCTACAGATTGTAACGATTGTGGAAGAGTGATCGGACGAGAGATCTAGAGGCTTTAATTTGAATTAAATCCCTAGAGATATTTTTCATGACACCAAAATCTATAAAATCCGGAATTTTACGTATGTCAGCAGGCCAGTAAGTAGGCTCCCCACTCGAAATGTCGTACGAACCCATCTTTGAAATTGTCTTGAACAACGCTCGACCTCTGGGTGTAATAAGACGCAAAACCCCAGAACGTATGTTTAGCATTATAGTCGCCAGTTGTTACGATACAAGGGGCAAGACATTTATAGAGATCCACGTATTGATCCTCAGTAATTGCAAATCTGTGAGAGGAGTAAATTGATGATATGACAAAGTTAGTGCAAAAATTTAAGACACAAATATTCGCTGCTTGTAAATGTTCTTCACAAATGTTGTCCGTAATAGAATGCTTGAGTCTTGACTTTATTAGAATTGCTGATCCACCGCATGCTCTTCGTGTTGGGTCCTTTGAATCATATAACGTGAAGTCATAAATTTTAAAAAGGTTCTCGAAGTCAAATCAATGTCTGAGCCAATATTATATCAATATTTTTTTCCGTGAGGAAGTGCTCAAGTTCATTTTTATGTTGGCGAATGCCGTTTGCGTTCCAGAAACATATTTTTAACGTGTTCATGGTTTGTTAACTAAAGCTTGATGCAACGTATTCTGCATTTGTAGCATTTCTTGCATCATGGTAGTCATATTTGTTTTAAACTTATATATAGTTTACACCAGATTATCAAAAGTAGCTTCACGGCGATTGAAATTAAGGATAGAGTTTTTATTTGTTGAATATTTGGTGGTGAAACATTTTGTATAGGAACAGAATTAGTCTTAGCAGCATCGGTATACGATACACGGGAAGTAACTGGTTGGCTCACTTGCGCAATAGTGGTGGATAAAGCGTTTGCTGATTGGGCTGGTGCTATTTTAGGTTTTTGCCCTATAGTCTGTTTGACGAAAGAGTACACAGAAAAACCGATGTAGTTAGCGGTGTGATTACCTCCACAATTACTGCATTTTTTGTCACTTTGATCGTTTGGCTTATTGCAGCTAGGAGTGCCGTGTTATTCGCCGCACACAACACAAACAGTAGGTAAATTGCAGTAAGTTTTAGTATAGCCTTATTCTTGACAATTATGGCACTGTACGGATCCTGAACGATTGTGTGGTTCTTCAAATGCTATTTTTCGATATCTCTGATATCGAAAAATTTACTATTTTAAATTATATATTGCATGGCTCTCATTTTTTTTAAATTTTATATCATTTGGCTAAAGTTCAACGCAAAATAGAGGTTGGGGGATCTTTTCGCTATTTATTATGTTCGATACATTTTTACATTAAGTCCCTGGAGGACGACTGTATCTTTTATTTCATCGGGAGCAACATAAGAATCTCTGCCCTTCAATACAATCTGCAGACCTTTAGCACTCTTGAGCTGATATGTGTTAAAATGTGTTTTACATTTTTCAAATTCAGAAACCATTTTGCAATTTTTTTTTAATGCTTGTAATTATTTATTGTATCTTCAAATATGAACTAACAATAAGTATTCAAATCTTAAATCTAAAATATAATTATTAGGCCCGACCAGTGATGGACATAAACTTAGTGTTAGTTATAAATAATACATAAGTAGTGACAATCAAAAAGGAAAAAAAAGTATTTTCAATAAGTCCCATCTGGAGTGTTGAGAATAAGAGTACTTGTGTCCCTCTTTTTTATGCGGTTATGTCCAGTAAAGTTCAGAATATTACGAGAAAGCGAATTAGGATGTGACTCGAGTTTTGTTAAGTATTTGCCTAAGTATTTTGCAATTTCTTCAATCACTAGTGGCATATTTAAATTACGATGTAAACTGGAATTTTTAATGTACCATGGAGCCGATGTTATCAAACGTAAAATTTTGTTTTGCCTTCGCTGGATTCTCTCGCCATTAGAACATGAAGCAGTGCCCCATAACTTCCGTAGCACCGTATTGGCTTCAAAAGCGACTTGTATAGTAAAAGTTTGCAGTCTAGGCTGAGTGTTGAATGTCTACCAATCAGCCAATGTATGTGAGTTCATTTAAGTTTCATTTGTGTTAGCTTTGAGTCAATATGGTGTTTCCATGGAAGTCGTCTATCAAGGTGTATACCAATGCATTTTACGTGTGAATGTTGAGGAAAAACTTTATGGTTGATTCGAATTGGGGAACAAGTATCTCTTCGCAGGGTAAATGTTGCCTGAACACACTTTTGTTCGTTTACTTTAAGTCTCCAAAAGTTTAACCATAGTTCCAGTTGTGTAATATGTTCTTGTAGATATCGGGAAGCCTTGTTAGGGTTTTTGAGCATACTTAGGCAGGCTGTATCATCGTCAAACGTAGATGTATGAATATTGCTGCTCAAAGGCATATCACAAGTATAAATCTAATACAAAACTGGCCCCAGTATGCTCTTCTGTGGCACACCGGATGATATAGATTCGGGCACACTCATGAATTCTCGTTCCAAAACCGTGAACTGCCGGGTAGTAATTTAGCTTTCTAATAAATTCAGAAAATTTATTGGTAGACATGATTTCAATTTTGAAATAAGGCGTTAATGCCACACTTTATCAAATGCCTGCGAGACGTCAATAAGCAGAGCAGAACAGTACTTCTTTTCTTCAATGGTGCTATGCTGAATTCTAAAACCAAATTAATGGTCTGGGATGCACCCACTACCAATTAAAATTGGGGACAATTTTGACATGACCAGTTTTTCGAAAAGTTTGGACATTGTTGAGAGCAGACTGATTAACCTGTATGATGCAGCCTTGGAAAGATCTTTTCCCGGCTTTGGAATCATTTTATCTTTGGCGAGCTTCCAGCTGTTTGGATAATACTCCAGTCATAAAATGGCATTAAAAATGAATAACAGGATTAAAATTGCCATACGAGGCAACTTAATCAGCATCTGGTTAATAACACCTGGCGCTTTCTTGGGGTTGAGTTCAGCAATTAGTTTTTGAACATCACACGTCTTAAATTTTATGGGTCGAGTTGGTAGCGCAAATTCACTCGGCAAATCAACAACACCAGTACTTGTGTTTAGGTTAAATACGGATTTTAAGTGCTTTGCAAACAAGTTACCTTTTTCACTATCACTCCTTGCCCAACCTTCGGTAGAAGTGCGCAGAGGTGGTTTAAACTCAACGGGTGTTTTAATCATTTTCGTAGCTCGCCAGAAAGAGTAATTAGATACTGGTGTGACATCGAGATTTTCCAGATTGTTTCTAAGGTATGCAGTTTTTTCATATGCAAGCAGCTCTTGGAGTCTTTTGGTGCACTCTTTTAATTTAATTTTATTTTGGGGTGATTTGTGCTGTTGCCATTCCCTTCTAACTCTTCTTTTTTTACATACGAGATGCTCAATATCCGTAGAATAAATTCTATAAAATCCAGTCTGCTGATAGGAGGTAGTAGCATGTTCAGAAGTGATCGAGATTTTCCAGATAGTTTTTAAGATATGCAGTTTTTTCAAATGCAAGCAGCTCTTAGAGTCTTTTAGTGCACTCTTTAAATTTAATTTTATTCTGGGGTGATCTGTGCTGTTGCCATTCCCTTCTAGCTCTTATTTTTTCACATACGAGATGCTCAATATCCGTAAAATATATTATGTCTGTGGCGAAAAGGAAAAAATGCTTAAGTCGAGATAAGCTAATTTTAAGTCAATGGTAGATCCGTAATCTGCATATTTGAAAGTATCCCTGGTCAAAATTGTAACTAATTTGTGCGATTTTTTAAGAAGTTATAGCAAAATTAATTGCGGCTTATCTTTTTAAAACTTCTAATCCCATTTGGAATAAAAGCTTAATTTAGCTTATACTTTGCTATATTTCAACTTAAATGTATTATTTACCTAAATGTAAATGTATGTATGTATGTATGTATGTTTAGCATTAAAGTCGGCAGCTGCTACGAAACAAGGGCCTAGAGATTTGTAGAAATCCTCGTATTGATCCTCAGTAATTGCGAATATAGGAGGGAGTAAATTGATGATATGACAAAATTAGTGCAAAAATTTAAATATTCAAATATTCGTTGCTTGTAAATGTTCTTCACAAATGTTGTCAATAATATAATGCTTGTGTCTTGACTTTATTAAATTTGCTGATCCCCCGCAAGCTCTTCCTTTTGGGTCTTTGGAATCATATAAAATGTAGCCATTAATTTTGAATAGACTTCTTGAAGTGAAATCAGTCTCAGAAACTAACATTATATCAATATTTTTTTCCCTGAAGAAGTTCATTTTTATGTTGGCAAATGCCGTTTGCGTTCCAGAAACATATTTTTAACGTGTTCATGGCTTGTTAACTAATGCCTGAAGCAGAGTATTCTGCATTGTAAATATTTCTTGCATTATGGTAGTCATATTTGTTGCAAAATTATATATAGTTAGCACCAGATTCTCAATAGTAGCTTCAAGGCGACTAAAGTTAAAGCTTGAGTTCGCATTCGAGGAATTATTTGGAGGTGGAATATTTTGTGTGGTGATAGAACTAGTCTTAGCTGCATTGCCATACGATACTCGTGAACTTATTGGTTGGCTCATTTGAGCAAAAGTGGCGGAGTAAGCGTTTGCTGATTGTGCTGGAGCTAATTTAGGTTCTTGCCTATAGTACGTTTAACGCAAGAATATACAGGACATCCTATGTAGTTAGCGGTGTGATTATCTCCACAATTACTAAATTTTTTTCTGCTAGATCTTTAGGTTTAGTACAACCAGCAGTACCGTGCAATTTACCGCAGATAACACAAATTGAAGGTAAGTTGCAGTAAGTTTTTGCGTGGCCATAGTCTTGGCAATTATGGCACTGTACGGGACCTTAACGCTTACGTGGCTCTTCAACTGTGATTTTTCGGTGTAAGAGATACTTTACGCTATAAATTGGATGGGTTTCATTTTTTTTCAATTGTATGTCATTCGGCTCCAGTTCACCTCGGAATAGGTGTTGGGGGACCTTTTCTCTGTTAATTATGTTGGTAATATTTTTTACCTCAAATCCTTGGGCGATAAGTGCACATTTTACTTCTTCAGGTTTAACATGTGACTCTATGCCCCTTAATACTTGTAGTCCTTTAGCACTCTTAAGTTGGTATGTGTAAAAAGTTTTTTTAGTTTTGTCAAATTCACTAAAATTTTTTCGGAAATGTTTTTCATCATATATTTGAAATTTAGTTTCATCAATATTACCTCGTTTAATTGGAATGGTGTGAAAAGTGTTTTCACCAATGGTCGACAGTAGTTTATTTAGAAGCGCGTTAGAATTGTTTTCCCTCAGATAAATATGTGGTGGCTTAAAAGGCTTTTGCGATGATGCAGTGGGCTTGTCGTTTTTGTCTTGCAATATTGAAAAACGATTTTGACGATTGATAGATGATGCGCTGTTATCCCTAGACATCTTTGGAGCAGATGAAATTTAAGAAGAATTTGGGCTTCGCCCACGCTTTACCACGGCTATGTATCTGTCCATTCCTACTTGTACCTTTGATTTTGAACTACTGTTATCTGTATTGATTACTTCGTTAAGTGATGAACGCTAGCCCGAAGCGGATGATATCGCTGAGTTAAATATAGAAGTACTAGGTAATAATGTGAACGAGTCACTAGTTGGTATTGGCCAAAGCGAAGTTGATTGCTGAAGAAACTGTGGTTTTGCCGTTAGAAAAAGTCTATCATCAGATTTTTTATTTTTATTGTTTTTATTAAGAGCTTCAAAACTCATAGTAAGTCTATCATCAGATTTTTTATTTTTATTGTTATCATAGAGAGCATCAGAACTCAAAGTCAAATAGGCATTTCTGCCGTTATAACTCACTTCACAATTATTTGTTTTTGAGGTACTCATATAGAGTATTCCTCAAGGCCACTTTGTTAGTGCTGCTTTTTTTGGTTTGTTTACGGGTTTTTTTGTTTATGTTATTTTTCACAATGATTTGTTTTCGAGGTACTCATATAGAGTATTCCTCAAGGGTGTTAATATGTACTACGAATATTTTTTGTATGATTTTTTTATTGTTTAGTATGTTCTGTTCTGTTCACTATGAAGGTACAACGAGAACTCCTTGAATGCAAATAATATAAAACTAATCATGTTTCTAGTGAACGATTAAACGTAAAGCAAAATATTACAAAATATTTACTTTAGAGAATATGTGTAAGATTATTATGGATCAGATCAAAAAATTTGTAAGTAGTTTATTCAAAAGACCTCTCAATAACATATTTAAAGTACAGATATAAGATTAAAATACCAAAAGGCAAATTTTTAAAAATCATATTTTTAGATATGAAATCTTTTTTATCGTTTTAACATGTCTAAAAACTTCAAAAATAAGATAAATCTTCACATATCGCAACACTGGTAATAACGCGTTGCTGATGGTATGATGGTTAAGTTTAATGCACCATTGGATGCGGCTTAAAAAACTATTTAAAAATAAATTCAGTAAAGTGCGACTTTGACTCGCGCACGAAGGGTTCCGTACGATGGGCTTTGAGCATTTTTTTAATACAGTGTTTTTTACGTTTTTTCAGCTGAAATAATTTTTTTTTGATTATTTTTCGCTTTTTTCTCGTTTCGGCGATTTTTTAAATTTTGGCGATTTTTTTCATCTTGGCGATTTTTTTAATTTTGGCGATTTTTTTCATTTTGGCAATTTTTTTTCATTTTGGCAATTTTTTTAATTTTGGCGATTTTTTTAATTTTTGCGATTTTTTCATTTTGGCGATTTTTTTTCATTTTGGCGATTTTTTTATTTTGGCGGTTTTTCCGGTTTTCCGCGATTTATTTTCGATTTAGAAATTTTTTTTAATTTGGTGCTTTTTTTCGTTTTGGCGATTTTATAATTTAATTAAAATTTTTTATATTTTAGTGTTAATTGTTGTAGTCTGTATAAAAGCACAATAACTTTACAAATTTCAAGTGCATATACATACAATTGTATGTATATTACATGGGATTTTAACATTTTTGTTGCTCGTTTTGGCACACCCTTTAATTTCCAACTCTTATGTATTTGTTGTTGTAGCGGCCAAGGGTCTACACACTCTGTCCAAATTTCAGGTCCGTAGCTCTTACGGTTCTCGAGAAAATACCCTGTGACGGACAGACGGATAGCGTAGCGAAAACAATAGGGTTCCATTTTCACCTTTGGTGTACGGAATCCTAAAAACTACAAAAATAAACCTTTTTAGACACGGCCCGGCTCACGAACGGTCATCTCTAGACCACCCAAATTGTTTGGGAAGACTCAATTTTTTTTTTCTGTGAGTGGATCTAATATATATATGCATTTCATACTTACTTATATATACGTATACCTATGAATGTGCGTATTTAGTAGTGTTGTTAATTATTCGTCTTTGACATTTGTTCGAATGAAATTTCATGATTTTTTTCTTGTTCGAACAGACGAATAATTTTGAACTTTTGTTCGAATATTCCAACGAACAAAGAATAAAAAAGTGTATTCGAATAATTTTAGAAAAGTTTGCAATGGTAGGTACAGACTTTGCAACTTGCTTACGCAACACGTTTTCGAATGTTTTGACACAGTCACTGCAACCTACAATGCAACCCATAAACGTCAAAACATTTTGATATTTTCGAAACTTCGAATGCAACCATAAACAAGACTACATACTATGCAACCGACAATGCAACCTCCCTGGTTGCATAAACACGTTGATAAGTCTGTAACTAACGTAAAAAACGACCTGCATGTGTATTAGTTTAATTTTTAAGCTATTGCATAGCACGGATGAAAATCATGGTACAATTGTACTTTTTATGGTACATTTTTGACCTCGTTGGTACCGTGTTACTACCGCGAGTTACTTGGTACAATTTAAAAATGCCAATGTTTCACTATATGGTAACATTAATTTTGCCTATGTTGTCTTTAATTTGTTTGTGTGTTTTATTTTATACGGTGCATAACTTAAATTTTATAGTGCATGAAAATAACAGGCCTGTTAATAAGCGAAATTTGTAAAACAACCGATCTCTAACAAGTCTAATCTACGAATGTACCCTTATGAATGCAATATTTAATATTTTTTTATGTTATTTTTTATTTTCTATTCTGAATTTTTATACACATTTTTATAAAATGTCTGCTTTTTATTATTTAGTTCTGAATTTTTATACATTTTTTACGTTTCCGTTCTTATTAATAAATATTTAAAAAAATAGTACTGCCATGGTCAAAAAAATACATTTTGTTTTCACAGTTGGTACAAAATCCAAGAAGTCATTTTCCTTCCCTGTTGCATAGCTTTTATCGCAGGCTTTGAGGGTGTCGACCGAATCAAGAAATTCCGTAACGAAAAAAACCTAAGACTATTTTTATTTGAATCGCCCAGTGTATGTTAACAGCTTAAGTATGCTATTTATTTTATTAACATACAGTATTCCAGAACAGATTTTTACATGTGGGAAAACACAATGTGGCGCACTAAATTAAGAGCAATCGTGGTTTGCAAAAAATGAGAAACACAAACAGACAATTCGTAGGTTTTTAAGCTATTGTATAGCTTTTATCGCAGTCTTTGAGGGTGCCGACCGAATCAAGAAATTCCGTAACGAAAATAAAACCTAAAATCTTCATTAGTCTTTACTTTCTGTTGCTGTTCTGTGCTGTACCCATATGCTACTAAATTTGAGTACTTACTTTTTCTGTAATAACTTATACGCTGTTTGTGACCAGTAGGGTCATAGTTTTCCAGTAACGTGATGAGTTTTGCATCGTCCATTGTTTGTTTCAACATAATTTTATGTTTAATAGTTTTAAACAATTACAATTACAATTTATTTCAAAATGTTTTTATTTAATTTATGCTGTCACTTACAATTTTTTAATTTTCACAGGATGAACAGAACGAAACAGAAAAACTAACGACTTGTATTAGATTTATATAAACAAAAAACAGTCAGCTGATTTGTAACAGAAAGGAGAGTAAAAACTAATTCTGCCTTAAGTCTATTTTATTTTAACCGCCTAAAAGTATGCTATTACAGTATTGCTAGAATAGAACAGATTTTTACATGTAGGAAAACACAATGTGGCGTACTTAAGAGCAAACGTGGTTGACAAAAAATTATAAACACAAACAAACAGACAATTCGTAGGATTTTTATTTTAAAAAATTAGTTTGCATAAGTTGATAAAAAAATGCTAAGCAATAGCTTTACCCCGGCAGTCCCCGAGTGCCAAATGTATTTTTTTTTATTAACAAACGAAAAATAATTTATTGCACAAGAAAAACAAATAATTTTAATAACAAAAATATATTAATAAATAAAAACATTAATAACAAATATTAAAACTGGAAGGTTAAAAAGATGTATACTGACAGTGTGTTTGTGAGGCCCTATAGTCCCTGGGTTATTTTATACAGCTGTCAGGGAGTCCAGCTTATCATTAGGCGCTCAAAAGAGGTGCCAAAAGTTTTTTTGAGAATTTAATAAGAAGCAAGGCAAGTTATTGCCAGTTTATGTTCACAAATCAAAGTCTGATTTATTGAAAAAATTTCTCTGCTTATATACTAGTTTTACAAATCTTAATTAGCCCTTCTAACTTATGTTTAATATTTACAATTATGTTTTGTTTCTTTCTTTACTATGAAAATAGTAAGCATTATTTTACTAACCAATCAAAAACCGGGGATTTGGTAATAAGAAATTATATTGTGAATCAAAAGAATGTCACTCAAATTATTCCATTCAGCATTATTATTGTTTTGGGCTGTGTTGCAATGCTTGTGCATGGAACTGATAATAAAGCAATGCAAGTAATTTATGTTACAGTGCATTACTGTAACATAAATATACTATACTATAAATATGGTACAGTACACCCTTAAGAGAAAAATTATGTAAGTAATTTTTCTTACCATTCTCATAGTAAAGTTACAATATTTGCTAAATGTTTCTTAAAATAAAAATGTTTTTAATGTATATGATTTTCTTAAAATAATGAAGTATATAATTCTCTAAAAAAAATAATATATAAATAAATTTATTTTGGCATATAATGTTTTCTCAAAGTGTAATAAAATTTTAAAATGTTATAAAATATTTCTAATTATTTTTGAGTCTAACTGCCAGTTTACAGAACCCATGTAAAAATTCTCGCCTACCTATTTATATTAAAAGCAAAAACAAAGCACTAGAAAATTTGTTTTTGTTTTCAATATAAATAGACAGCCGAGAATTTTTACATGGCTCTATAAACTGGCAGTAAGTTATAATTCTCTTTTTGTAATTGCTTTCTTTATATTATTTGCTTACATATAAAATAAAGATAAAATATTCTTTAGTATTTATAGTTTTCTTACAGCTTATTTTAATAGTATTCGGGGTAAGTAAATGCGCAGCGCAGCACCGCTCTTTGTTGCTCTTTTGCGCAAAGAGCAGAGCGGACATGTTAAAGCTGTTACGCTGCGCCATTGTATTTGCGCTGCGCATTAAAAGCGCAGAGCAAAAAAAGGAGCATCATACTTGGCTCTTTTCTTGTTCCGCTCCTTCTTTTGCGCATTGCGTAAAAGAACCAAAAAGAGCAAAAAATGCGCATTGCGCATTTACTGTGGTACAAAATCCATATTTTCTTTGCAAAAGATTTTGTTGCGTTGTAATAATTATTATGATATTTTTTATAAACTTTTCAATAAACGCATCTAAAATGTAAATTGTCGAAATTATGTATAGTAGTAATGTATGTAGTGTTTATTTTATTAACTGCCAGTTTACAGAAGCCATGTAAAAATTATCGTCTGCCTATTTATACTGAAAGCAAAAACAAAGCACTCAAATTTGTTTCTGTTTTCAATATAAATAACAGGGTAGGAAAAAATTCTGCTCGCAAATGCTATTTTTTTCGTTCGTTTTAAAATTTGTTTTCGGAATTTTAAAACTAAAACTCGGAAAAAAATTCTATTTTAAATTCTTGTTTTTTTCGTTCTCCTCGCAAATGAATTAAATTAATTTTTGTTGATTTAATTCGTTTGCGAATTTAAAATAGAAATTCTTTTCCGAATTTAATTTTATAATTCTTAAGAATGAATGCAAAAGAATAGTTCTTATAAAAATTACGTTAGACAGCAAATTGAGTTCTTTTTGACATATCATCGCCTAGGTCAAACCACTAGAACTATTGGGCTGAAATTTGGTGTGTAGATTCCTCTTCCGATGCATAGATCCACTAAGAAGGGATTTTTGAAAATTTGACCACGAAGGGGCTTAAGAAGGGTAAAAAGGGTAAAATAGGTATCTCTGAACTACATTCAGATAGACTAAAAATTCAAAAAGCATACGAATGCTGGCAAAAAGCATAATTTTTTAATAAGTGTACTTTTAGGGGTTAAAAGGGGATAAAAATAGAATTTTGGTACCTTTTTTGCATTTGAAATATCTTTTAAATTATTGAGCGTAGCATTGGCATTAAAGAGTTAAAAAGTACTTTTTAGAAAAAGGTGCTTTTTGCGAAAAATACTTTTAAAAAACGGTGCCTTTGGGAAAAGTACTTTTTAGAAAAAGGTACTTTTTGGGAAAAGTACTTATTAGAAAAAGGTTCTTTTTAGGAAAAGTACTTTTTAGAAAAGGTGCTTTTTGGGAAAAGTACTTTTTAGAAAAAGGTGCTTCTTGGTAAAATTACTTTTTAGAGAAATGTGCTTTTTGGGAAAAGTACTTTTTTGAAAAAGGTGCTTTTTAGGAAAGTTCTTTTCAGAAAGAGGTAATTTTTTTCTAAAAAGTAACTTTTTCTGAAAAGTACTTTTCCCAAAGGCACCTTTTTCGAAAAAGCATTTTTCCCAAAAAAGCACATTTTCCTAAAAAGTACTTTTTAACTCTTTAATGCCAATGCTACGTTCAATAATTTAAAAGATATATCAAATGCAAAAAAAGGTACCAAAATTCAGTTCTTACCCCATTTCAACCCCTAAAAGTGCACATATTTAAAAAGTACCAAGCACATGTGGGCTTGCTTTTTGTCAGCACTCTTATGCTTTTGAAGTTTATAGTATATCTAATGTAGTTTCTGAGATATAAAGATACCAATTTTTCCCTTTTTTACCCCTTTTCGCGTTCGAATTTGCAAAAATCCCTTCTTAGTGGATCTATACATCAAAAGGGGAGCCTTCACACCAAATTTCAGCTCTCTACACTGAAAGAATTTTCGGCCTAAATTCTATGAATTTCGACATGAATCTAATGAAATATTCATTAAAATTCAACCAACGCACAGTGGGGACTTTTGCAAAATAAATGGTAATAAATCTGGAACTTCTAAACTACTGATTGGATTTATATGAAACTTAAAATATCTGTAGAGGAGGACTTAAGCTTTATAACAAATGACTTGGCAGCCATCTGGCTTAAGCTGGACAGGAGTTACAGTGGGCCCAAATTGACAACATGGAACTCAAAAAAATTCTGAGGCTTGTAACTTTTAGAAAAATTATCCGATTTTTATGAGATAAACCGTTTTGATCTAAGCTTAACATTTTTAATAAATAATGTCTGAAGATGTGTTTTCGTATCTCTCACATCTTAGAAGATATTTGACTTTTAACAAAAAAAAATTTTTTTGCCTTGACTTTTTTTAGTATTTCACCTAGAACTTGTTAGTCAACTGTTGGATTTTAAATTAAAAGACACCGTAAAATGTCCGATCAAATTATAAATAAAAATAAGTAAAAAACTTATTAATATCTGCAGTCGTGAAATCGGGAAAAGGCAAAGAATTCAAAGTTTTAAAATTTTTCTGAAAAAGGCACGTTTTTTTAAGAAAAAGTATCTTCATTATTTTCAATTTTGTGAAAAACTTTGTTTAACACATGCACTTTTAAACCACATAGCTCTAAAAACAATCTATTCGGAATATGCTAAGATCCAATTATTTTGTATTTGGGGCATGCACCCAAGTGCATGTGCAGTAACCAAATATTGCCAATTTTAAAATTTTTTTTGTGCTTATGCGTTTATAAAAAGTTGTGACGGTATATTTTTAAAGTTTTCACTATATTATTTAATTGTTAGGATAGCTTGCAACATGTTAAACTTAAATTTTTAACAGCTTTTTCATAAATGCGAACATGCGCGCAAATTTTCTGAAAAAAGTCAAAATTTGGAAAAATTTTGTTTTGTACCATAAAAAATATATATAAAAATAATTTACTTTTCTTATGTTGGCATTTTTAGCTTTCACATGAGTTTTTTTACTTCGCCTGAAAAAAATACTCGAATATAATTAACAGATCTCGAGATATTCCGATTGTAGGGTGCAATTCAAAAAATATGTAGAATGTGCTTAACTTTTTTCCCTTTATTCACACATTAGCTGTTTAAAACTTTTATGAATTCTGAAATTCAACCTAAATAGAAAAACAAAAATATATTTAGAATGTTATCCAATAAGTCTATGTATATTTTTCGCAATAAAAAATATTTATGGTAATTACCATATGATTTTCTATGTCAGTGTAGTTAATGCTAATAATAGGTAACCATTTAACGAATAACAACACACATTTTTAATGGATTAAAAAAAGGTTTTTGCGCTTTATTTTACAGCTGCATCGGGAGGTGCTACCTGATTATGCTACTACTTAAAATAAATAATACTTCACAGTACCAGGTAATTAGACAAAATTAGCAAAGGTGCTTATAAAGTATGCTGTATTGTATAAAAACGCAGGGCTCTTTTATAATCACTCTATATTGAACTGTTATGGAGATTAGTATTAAATATAACACGGTATGTAAACTTATATGGGAATACGTTCCTGTTAGTTTATTGCGCCAAGAAAAATGTTCTAAAATCATAGATATAATTGACAACTCATTTGGGTTAAAACTAAATGAAGATACTACTAAAAAAATAGAGAACTTGCTAGTAGCGTACGAAAGAAAAATGAAAGAATTAAATTATAATAAAACTAAGTTCCAAAAACAAAATGAACAATGGCTAAAAACCGAGATAGTTACACAGATGGCTATGAAAGAATTGGTAAGGCCTAATAAATTATACAAGGAACTTCAACGAAGAAGCCAGAAGAAAACGCAAGAGGACCTTATTGAAAACCACTCTTTTGGCCGTATAAAGGATGCCTTTAGAAGTGCCTTAACCAAAAACAAACCGAAAAATGTTGGCCAAATTGTAGATGCTCCTCCAAAAGCATCTCCAAAGAGAATACAGCGTATCGTTGAAAGCATACCAACGCCTAAGTCTAAGACTGATTTCACTAATGAAGATGCATTAGCCCTTATTCTAAACTTGGGTCCAACAAGGAATAAATATGAAGTATTAAGAAAAGCTATGACTGAAAAGAAATTAGGAAATTTGCCACCTACAAAGTCATTGAAGGCTACAAAGGATGTAATTTGGCCATCGGAGTTAATAGCACGGGCGCCACTATTGAATTATCCAGTCTCCTCCAAATACCGCTTCTAGGATAATTTCAACCTTTAGCAAAGAAGACATAAGTAAATGCCACAAGTTCGAGCTAGTATTAATTTGTAAATGGGGTTGTGATGGGACTACTGGATTTTCTGAATATAGACAACAAAGTGAAGATAGTATATCTTTCTCGTCGATGTTTATGTCTAAGTTGGTACCTCTTAGAATGCGTTTATATAAAAATTCATCATCACCATCCACTGTACCTGCATTTGAAGACGTATGGATAAATAGGACGCATGCATCAAAGTTATTATGTCGACCAATAAAATTTGAATATATGAAAGAAAATAGAGATGAAACTCAAAATATTTTGGTTACTATATCAGAAGAAATAAGGAACTTATCAAGCATTGCAGTAACAATTTCTGACTGCATTATAAATGTCACATTTGATTTACATTTGACTATGATAGATGAAAAAGTTGCCAATGCCCTAACGGATACCAAGTCATACTGGAAATGCAATATATGTGGGAAAGCTCTCAGTTTGAAGATAAATCTGATGAAACTATAAAAGAGGAAGCCTTTAAATTTGTAATTTGCCCACTTCATGCTCGCATTAGATCTATGGAGTATTGCTTGCATCTATCATATGATATAAAATATAGAAATATCAGAGGTAATGAAACTGTTTTCTCATGAAACAACAAAGCAGAGACACGAAGAACTGAAAAGAAAAGGATACAAGATGAATTTAGAAAGCATGGGCTTATAATTGATAAGCCAATTAACGGTTATGGTAACGAATAATGGCAACATTGCTAGACGCTTTTTTGAGGATCCTGAGACCACATCCTTTATAACCCGCTTGGATAAAAAACTAATAAGGAACTTCAAAATAATACTGACAACTATTAACAGTAAAAAGCAAATCAATGCAGAAAAATTTTATGCTTTTGCTAATGAAACAAAAGTACTGATAAAAAATGTATATCCGTGGAGATTGATGACGCCAACTGTACATAAATTATCTCATGGAAAAAATATCATTGAAACCAACATCCTACCTCTGGGAGAACTTACAGAAGAAGCTCAAGAAGCAAAGAACAGAAATGTAAAGCAGTACAGATTATTTAATAGTCGAAAGTGTTCAAAATTAGCAGAAAATTATGATTTAATGCCTCACTTATTGTTATCCTCAGATCCAGATTCAATATGATTGAAATGGTCACCAAAGATAACTAAAGAAATAGGGAAAGACGACAGTGAAGCAGTTAAAATAAATAACCCCTTAACCTTCGATATTTCGGATTGTTTTCTTAAAAATAATTGAAATAAATAAATCGTAAAATGATGGTAATTAACATAGCTAAAGCATGTAATTTAAAAATAAATACTTTATTTAGTTTTAAAAAGTTTTTCTTAGTTATCGCGTAATATTAAATAGATTATATATTGGTAAATAATAATAAAAAACAATACATACAAATAAAACCTTTCAAATTGTTTATACAATACAGCATACTTTATAAGCAACTTTGCTAGTTTTGTCTAGTTACCTGGTACTGTGAAGTGTTATTTATTTTAAGTAGTAGCATAATCAGGTAGCACCTCCCGATGCCGCTGTAAAATAATGCGCGAAAACCTTTTTTTAATCCATTAAAAATGTGTGTTGTTATTCGTTAAATGCTTACCTGTTATTAGCATTAACTACACTTACATAGAAAATCATATGGTATAATTACCAAAAATATTTTTTATTGCGAAAAATATACATAGACTTATTGGATAACATTCTAAATTTATTTTTGTTTTTCTATTTAGGTTGAATTTCAGAATTCATAAATGTTTTAAACAGCTGATGTGTGAATAAAGGGAAAAAAGTTAAGCGCATTCTACATATTTTTTGAATTGCACCCTACAATCGGAATATCTCGAGATCAGTTTGTTATATTGGAATAATTTTTTCAGGTGAAGTAGAAAGAGTTATATAGAAGTCAAAAAGGCCAACATAAGAAAAGAAAATGATTTTAATATATATTTTTTATGGTACAAAACAAAATTTTTCCAAAATTTTGACTTTTTTCAGAAAATTTGCGCGTATTTTCGCATTTTTAAAAAGGCTGTCAAAAACTTAAGTTAAACATGTTGCAAACTATCTTACCAATTAAATGCTATAGTTAAAACTTTCAAAATCAACCGTCACAACTTTTTATAAACGCATAAGTACAAAAAATATTTTTAAAATTAGCGATTTTCGGACACTGCTGAATGTAGGGTGCATGCCCAAAATACAAAATAATTAGCTTTTAGCATATTCTGAATTGATTATTTTTAGAGCTATGTGGTTTAAAAGTGCATGTGTTAAACAAAGTTTTTCACAAAATTGAAAATAATGAAGATACTTTTTCTTAAAAAAACATGACTTTTTCAGGAAAATTTTAAAGTTTTGAATTCTTTGGCTTTTCCCGATTTCACGACTGCAGATATTAATAAGTTTTTTACATATTTTTATTTAAAATTTTATCGGAAATTTAATGCTGTCTTTTAATTTCAATTCCAATAATAGACAAAAAAGTTGTAGGTGAAATACTAAAAAAAGTCAAATCAAAAAAAAAAGTCAAATATCTTCTAAGTTATGAGAGATACCAAAACACATCTCAGGACATTATTTCTTTAAAATTGTGAGGTTAGATCAAAACGCTTTATCTCATAAAAATCGGATAACTTTTCTAAAAGTTACAAGCCTCAGAATTTTTTTGGGTCCCATATTGTCAACTTAGGGCCACTGTAACTCCTGTCCAGCTTAAGCCAGATGGCTGCCAAGTCATTTGTTGCAAAGCTTAAGTCCTCCTCTACAGATATTCCAAGTTTCATATAAATCCAATCAGTAGTTTAGAAGTTCCAGATTTATTACCATTTATTTTGCAAAAGTCCCCACTGTGCAACGTCCCTCTTCGTTAGATTAATGAAACCACTTTCGTCAAACTTCAAACTTGAAACTTCATCAAATTAATTTAACAGTGTAATTAATGCAGTGCTATAACTTCATCGAAACAATAAAATAATTTCATGAATAGAATGAAATAACTTAAATATAAAGGGGTTTCTTAATAATTAGAAAATATTGTTGTCATAAATCCAATCAAATTCTTACGAAACCAGAATTCCATCGAAGCAATTGTAATGAAATTCTTTCACTATAGTCATGAAATTTTCATTGGATTTGTGAAATTATCATTAGGTTTGTGAAAAAATTTTAATGAAATTTTTTTATTCGACTTATGTAGTGTAGTAATGGTGGTGTTAGACATGTTTTGGGAATTAAAAACCGGGAAAAATGAAAAAGGGTGGCAACTCTGTTACAAATGGGGGGATTTTGGGTATTTTCATGCTGAGATTTTCTTGGCTATATATATATATATGTGTGTGTGTGTGCGAGTTTGATTCTTTGTGTATGTATATGTATGTATATGTGTGTATACTTGTGTGTACAGCTTTTGTTGTTATTGTGGAGAAGCGTTGTGCTTACAGTGTATGGATGTATGTATGTATATGTGGGTGTCTAACTGTGTGTGTGTGTTTGTATTTACTTATATTTTTGATGGTGTCTGATACTTTTGGTGTAGTGGCGGACAATCATTATACTCAGTAGGAAATGTCGATGGTGAAAAATGTGCTGACTAGCTTTTGTCTAGCTTGTCACCAGTACTACTCTATAATTATTTAGCATGTGCTTGTCATTGAAACCCTACTTATAAAAAGACAATTGACTAGGTACTGACTACGTAGTTCTTATGGGAATATGGAGACGTACCAAACATGCAGTTAGTTACTGGTAGATTTCTATAATTTACGTACATACAAATGTATATTAACAAGTTATTGACAATTCCATCACAAGTACACCATATCTGTTTTCTCTCCTTCTTTTATACTGACGGGTAGAAGAAAACTTATTATACCAAAGTTGTAACTAGAATTTTAGTTTTGACACAAAGACACATGCTCCCAGTCTGACTGCAGGGTAGTTACAAGGGATCTGTGTATTTGTGTGTATGTAGTGATTGTTATTTGATAGACTTTGGTTTGCTGTTTTGAGTTATCGTTGGTATGCTTATGTAGGGTTATTGTACTCGTATGTATGCATTAGGGTTGCCAGATCCAAAATAGCTGAAAGCTGGACATCAGGTTCAAAAAAGCTGGACATTTAAATTTTTTTTAAAGGAAACAACGTTGCCATATTTTGTTTAAAAAACTTTTATTTAAGGTAATAGTTTTGCACATTGTTAGGAACATAAATTATTAAATTAAGTTAAACTTAAAAAAAATCAATTCAGTCTTTTAAATATATGAGATTTAAAATCGTTTATTAAAAAATAAATAAATAAAATTTAAAATTATTCAATTCAGTCTTTTAAATCTGTTGGAATTAAAATTTAATACTAAAAACAAAACAAAATAACAAAAATCTTAATACACTAAAAAGTAACTAAAGTCGGCTACATTTTTTGCAGGGTTCGCTGTTAAATTTTATATTTTTCTTTGCTCATATTAACGATTTTTCTGCAGTAAACCTGCCTGCAAAAATGTTTCTGACTTCACTAACTCCTTTAAAAAAAAAACAAAAACGAACAAAAATTAACAGAACAAATAACAACTTAATCTAGTTTAAGTTACTAAAGTATACCAAAACTGCAAATTATTTTGTATCATAAATTAAAAAATAAATTTTTCTGCCACATGTATTTCGAATTTGAACTTACAGAATTCGCCAATTCTGTACCTTTGGGTGTCTGTAAAAATTGTTGAAAATCTTTACAAGATTTCTCTAAATTTAAGCGAATTAATATTTCCGCTTTAATTATGTCGAATGCCATTCGGTTTCTTTCTTTTGTGTAGATTATTTAGTATACTAAAAACCCTTTCACAAAAGGCGTTGCTTACGGGTATAGAAAATACGAAGCATACTACTTTCCTTAAGTTTTCGAACTCATTTTCATCACTTTTATAAAAAAAGTTAGCCCATATTTTATCGTTATCTATCGCTTTATCTATTTTTAGAATGCAACTTTTTTAAAAAAAGAGTCATCTCCAAAATCGTAACGATTTTCTAAATAACTGATAGCTGTTTTTAAAAATCTTCAGCTTCTTTAATAAACATTTGTTGTTCATTATTAGAAAGATTTTTTAAAATAGTAATTACCTTGCTGCCAAAAAATTTGTCATTTAATCTACATTGAAGATTATTCATGAGTCGGCTCATTATATCGTGCATCTCTAAAACTGTGCAAGAGTCACTTTCAAGAGCCAAAATTGTGGTATGGAATTCCTGCATTATGTTGTGTATAAAATATAAATATGCTTCCGATAAGCCTTCAGTTTTGCATTCATCTTCATCATTGATATCATTTGCAGAAGTTCCATATGAAATAAATTCCCATAAAACTTTTTGGCACTTATTTTGTCCTTTTTTTAAAAAATACATTTTTACAGCAGGCCAGCAAAAAATAAGACGATCTACAGCTGGCAGTAGGGAGAGCCACCTAGTTGCAATATGCCTCAAAAGTTCCTTATATTCTATACCAGCAAACGCAAAACATTCTTTTAATTTCTCAGTGGTCATTGCCGATGAACTGAACTCATTGAATATTTTTATAATAATGCTCTCTACATCAACAGATAAAGCATTTAGTGCTCTTTTAACGCAATTGTTAAGAATATGACAATTACAATTTGCTTTTACGATTTGATCAGAAGTATCTTTCAGTTTTTGGTAAACCGAGTTGTGAATACCGTAGTTCACTGCAGCATTATCTGCACTATATGATGATATTTGCTGTATTTCTAAATCACATTCATTAGTTATTCTTATTATATTTGAAAAAATATCCTTAGAAGTTTCATAGGGATCGTTATAAAAGTCTAAAACTAGTTTGCGGATTCCGTATTCGGGATCAAAGAATTGAACAGCGTATGGGTAAGTCTTAACATTACCAATATTGGAAGCATCGCTACTTACAGAAAAATAATAGTTCTTTTTTAAAGCATCTACAGTTACTTGTTGTGAGAATGGAGCCAAAACATTTCTGGCAATTGCTGCTGCTTTTGTTCTTCCACAGGTTATCTTGTTGGCGATTTTGCTATCACAATATGAAACAGAACTCAACTTAATTTGACAATCGAGACTATTGTAGCTTAGTCCGTGCAAAACGTTATGGTAAACACATACTAACTCTGCCCTGGCGATTTGTGTTTCAATTTTCGTCTCTACTGGAACTACAAACTTGGAAATTGTTTGAGAGATTTTCTGCGACATCTCCATTTTGATATGCTTTTTGGTTTTTATATGTTTATTTAGCGACCGGCTTCCTTCATATCTTATTAAAATATCAGTTTGACACAATTTACACTCTACCGTGTAATTATCTTTTTTTCGTATCCACTTTGCATATTCTGGGATTACTTTCCATACTTCGCAGAATGTTGTAAGTCTTCTTTTTGATGGACCAGCTTCTTCATCGTTATCCATTTTAATAAGTTGCTCTAAACAATTTAAATCTTATTTAAAAAGTAAATAAAAGAACACTCAGTACATTTTACTTCTTCCAACAAAATGTATTATGGGATCAGCTGTTTAAGTGCTGGTGATTATTATTAGTGATGATACAATAGGGAAACTATTAGAGATGATACATTTTGAAATTGTATTGTAAAAAATGTACCGCCTGTGTTGGCTGTATGCAAAAGAGATGGTAATGTAGACAAATTTAATATAACGACACTTTTTCAAAAGTAATTCTGTTAAATGTACCAATAAAGACATTTATAGATTAAAACTATTTTGTTTAATATTTTTTTTTTCTCGAAAATTTTCTGTTTAGCTGGACAAATTTTATTTTACCTGGACACTGGACAAGCATTGAAAAAGCTGGACAAGCATTGAAAAAGCTGGACAATCCAGCCAAGTCCAGCCCGTCTGGCAACCCTAGTATGCATTAATGTTTGCGATCTCTGGGGAAATAATCTAATAGCTGCAGAGAGTGGCAACCCTGTTGTGAATGGAAGTGGATCCCAGGTAGCATTTTGTATCATAATCCAATCGTTTCCGAATCAGCTTGACGGGAAAAATAACCATATATGAGCTCATTTTTCGATCATAAATGATACTCCCGTTGTGAGAAAATGGTACCCTACAGATGAATCATACCAAAGAATCAGTTATGATATGATTTGCTGATTATTTTTGAGCAATTTTCATATTAAATCATTTAAATCACCTTTTTGCGGTTTGCATGATGTTCCTCTATTTTCAAGAAATCATTATTTGATCATATAGATGAATCATAAGTGAATCCTCTTTCAATCGCCCAAGTGATAAATCACTTTTTAATCATCAAAAGCGATCTGTAGAGAATCATATAAGATATTTCTGCCAAAAATGATCACCCAAACGCTAGCTGGGTATCTATTTTTACTTTGAAGAATATCATTGCTTGTGTGTATTGTTTGGCCTCCGAGAGTGTTTCATACATACTTACAAATGAATGTGTATATGTTTTCTAGGCTACTGACGTTGCTATTCTTATGGAGATAAAAAATATTGTGTTGGCATAGGTTTTATATGTACAAGTGAATTTCAGATGTTAAATGTTTTGAATCAAATCAGGTTGATAAGCAGAGCTTTTGAATAGGGGTAATGATATTTTTATTTCAGTATATTACACTTTAATGTAATAGTTATAGGAAGTATCTTTTGGAGAAATACAGCAAAAATTTTTCTCGTACTGTATTACAAACTAATGCTAGAGATTTTGTTCTGGGTGTTGCGGTGTATATTAATTTCATCATATATCGTAATACCATCAGTAGGGCTAATTAAAATAGGCAAAAAAAAATTAAAAATATGCGCCAGGAATAGCACGAAAAAATTTCAAAATATGCCCGGTTATATGCACAAATATGCAAAATATGCAAGAATAAAATCAACAATTTTGTTACTTCAAAGTATTTTTATTCAAAGAAATCTTTATTACAATGAACAATCATGTGTTTTTTTAAATTTTCAAACAGAAATTATCTTCTATTGTCACATAAAACAGATGAATACATGGAAAATATGCGTTCAACATCAGTAGATGTAACAGGAGCGTATTTAAATCCGAATGGACACCGCTCATGTCCATGTTTCGTTCATGCTCTGACATGGATGCCCGATTGAATCGAATACTGCACGCAAACGGTTCGACTTTGTGGTAGAAGGTATAGAAAAGTAAAGAAAAAAATTAATAACATGCAGACATACATGTGCAAGAAGAGGAGTGAAATATATTTTATGTGAATTTCTTTTACAGCAGTTTGAGTTATATGAGTCGTTATATATTAATCGCGTTGCCAGAGTGAAAAATAAGCTTTTTTATGCAAGGTGATCCAAAATAAGCATTTTTCTACAAAAAAACTAAAATATGCAAAAAAATGCTTTTTCTGGCAAAAAGCCAGAAAAATTAGCTCTGACCATCAGATAAATTAGATTTGACGACTACTACCCAGGTAGCATTTTGTATCATAATCCAATCGTTTTCGAATCAGCTTGACGGGAAAAATAACCGTATATGAGCTAATTTTTCGATCATAAATGATACTCCCGTTGTGAGAAAATGGTACCCTACAGATGAATCATACCAAAGAATCAGTTATGATACGATTTGCTGATTATTTTTGAGCAATTTTCATATTAAATCATTTAAATCACCTTTTTGCGGTTTGCATGATGTTCCTCTATTTTCAAGAAATCATTATTTGATCATATAGATAAATCATAAGTGAATCCTCTTTCAATCGCCCAAGTGATAAATCACTTTTTAATCATCAAAAGCGATCTGTAGAGAATCATATAAGATATTTCTGCCAAAAATGATCACCCAAATGCTAGCTGGGTATACGATTATCATATGAATTGGGGAAATTTGTATGTGTGTGTATGTATGTATGTATGTATGTGTGTGTGTGTCTGTGTGTATGAATTTCATAATATTATAAAATTTTATTATGTATGTTTGTGTTTGTGTATTACGTCATCACGTCTTTGTGCGTCATGCCAGACATTTGGTAGTGTAAAATATTAGCACATATCAGAACTTTTTTTAATCCTAGTATGTTTTTATACTTTATATTTTGTCATGCTTAAAATTGTCCAGCTTTAAAGTCTGCCTGTGAGAAATTTATTTATATTACAGATTTTGTTTATTTAACTACGTCCGGCTTCTTTGGCTGAACTTCTTTTCATACGATCATGGGAATTTCTAGTTTCTCTGTCCATAATAAGTTCGTTTAGCTTTGGCATTTGCTTTGAATGTAAGTGTGATTGTTAAGATCTAATAAATACTTGAGTATGATAAGAAACTTGATATTATGTGTACATACATATCTACAAATTGTATGTACATACAAATATGTGTTTGACTCCGTGCTTTTTTTGTCATGTGCGGTCTTTTGTTGTTGTTGTAAATGTTCACCTGGTCTTTTATGTATAGATATGAAATATCGTCATAGTTTTTTTTATTTGAAGTTAAAAAACGTTGCTTTAATTTTTATCTGTATTTACTTAAAAGTTTGTGAGGATTTTCTGTTTTAAGTAAAACTGAATTCCTTAAGATACATACTGTAGAGTAATAGTAACTATAATAGAAATATTTCCTATATTTAATTTACATTTGTTTAAAGTTGATGAAGCCTAATAGTCATTCTCAGAAATATTTTGATATTAAATTTTTTCCAGCTGTAGGCTTTTTTCACCACACTTTACATTTATTTTAGAATATCTTGCATTGCCTTTTATACATTTACAAAATTTTTTAAATTAAACTAATCCGGCAGTCCAGCTTAGGTAATGATATTTTTTTATTGATAAACATTTAAAATCAAAAGAGAGTTTTATACTGAAATTATTATATTTTTAATTGTTGAAAGCAATCGCTACTTCTTTTCCAAAGAAATCATTTGAATTACTTTTGAAACCTTACGCGACTATAAAAAATATGTTATTTTTCATATTGCTTAATTTATAAGACTTTTAGAATTTGACCTTTGATAGGTACATACTAGGGATGGGCAAATGAAAGAAATGTATCGATATATATCGTATCGATATTTTTGAACAGCATCGATATATATTTTTTGAAAACATCGATATTTCGATATATCGATATTTTTTGCCTTATGGGTTTTAAGGGTTTTTCAAAAAGATTTCCATTAAAAATGTTCTGATTAAGCCTTTAGAATAGGGTTTGGGAAACGGGAATTCCCGGGCGGGAAATCCCGGGAAATGTCTGTCTAATATTCCCGGTAAATTGTTGAGATTTTCCCGGGAAAACGGGAAATTTAAAGTGCATGTTATTTCATAAATATATAGAATTTATAATCCAATTTTACTTTAATATAAAAACTTATTATTTTTTTATATATTACAAAAGTTCGTTTGAATGATTGTGTGACTAAATTTACACGAACGTTGACACGTTTTTCATCGTCTGTTTAAACACTTACATATACCTTGTTCCAAGGAAATTTTTTAATCTTAAAATTTAAATTGAGTTTTTGTTTTAAATGTAACTGTAAGAAAGAAAGAATTCTTTCGACTCCGATAAACAAGAAGTAAAATGTTCATGTTTTTTTAATATAAAATAAAAATGTGAGCTATTCAAATCTAGTCTGAAATTTCATAAAAATTCCATTAAATTGAGGTCATACCACATCTCCTAAAAAAAGTGGAATAAATTGTATAAGTATCAATGATTGCAATGATATAATCGTTTCCTAAAGTAAATAATTCGATGCTTAGCGAACTTGAAGTGATTTTTCGCCGAATTAGTGAACAAATTTTGAAAAGTGTAGTGAAAATTTTTAGCTGTAAGAACTCTGAGTTGGCGAAACTTAAATTGATTACAAGTAGACGCTATCATGGAAACCCTGCAGAAAATATTTTAGGAGAAATAAAATGAAAAATTAAAGACACTTAGACATACTGTGGCTCAGGGTATTCAAAATTCGGCGCAGCGCAGTATGGTACTGTAACCTGCTTGTACTTAACGATAAGAAACCGCCTAGAACTTTTTCAAAAAGAATGAGAAACAAGCAAGGCAAATTCTTATTAAAATGAAGGTAGGTCTTATTAGAAAATTGTCTACTAATTGTGGTAACAGTCGTCAATTGGTTTTTATATGATCTTTTGCTGTGTAATAACTTTATTTCATTTGCTTAAATTCAATTAAAAATTCTTAAAAATTTGTCTTAGAACTGCTTTTTTATTAACTTTTATTTCAAAAGAATGCTTACATTAATAAAACAATCGAAATTTCACCAACTTTAATTTAATAAATGCATTTAATTTAGAAAATTAGCTTTTCCCGGGAATCCCGGGAATTCCCGGGAACTTGATTTTTTAATTCCCGTTTCCCGGGAAGTGCAAAAGTCCGGGAAATCCCAAACCCTACTTTAGAAAGCCTTAATAATTTTTATAAATAATGATGTTAATCATTGATTAATGAATGCCCGTGTTTAACACTTCAAAGTTCATCATTGCAGAATACGAGAAATATTCACTTTGCATCCAAACAATAATATTTAAGGAAATCGCGACCAACTAACTTAAAACTTAATGAACTCCATGCGTGGAGAAATCCCAAATTGATATTGGTATCGAAAAAGGAAATAAATTTCTCCATACACCTGTATGTTTAATTTGTATTATAGGATAATTTCTGAAAAACTGCATTCATTTCGAATGCACAATTAGTAACTTTAAGAAATTTAATACAAAGGAACTACGTATGTTAAGTTATACGTAACCTACTGTAGCTCCTTAACGCTTCCTTAGTTTTTACTTTATGTTGCTGTTCTGTGCTGTGCCGTTCTATTTCTAGATTTTAATAGCTACTTTTTCTGTAATAAATTAGCTGTTTTTGATCAGAAAGGTCACAGTTTTCGACTGAATTGATGAATTTTCCATCGTCCATTGTTATGTTTCAATATAGTGTTTATTTTTTCTCAGAATGGTCACAGTTTTCCACAAAAGTGATGAGTTTTGCTTCGTCCATTGTTATATTTAAATACAATTTTATGTTTCTTAATTCTTAAAGTACAATCACAGTTTATTTCGAAATGTTTTTATTTTATTTATGTTTTTTGATTTTCAGAGGTTTTCAAACCTACAAGTTACAAATTTACAAGTAAAATAGACACAAAACAACAAGACTTTTACAAATTTTATTGTTGATTTGTGTGTATTTTATTTTTAGATTTGTAACTTGTAGATTTCAGAAACGGGCCCCTTAACGAAAGAGAATAACTAACGGCTTGTATAAGATTTCTATAAACAAAAAAGAGAAAGCTGATTCGTAACAGAACAGAAAGTAAAAACTAATTCGTTCTTCAGGCTTATACCCACACAAACCAAATTTGGCATTTAGCTTAGTTAACAAATAGAAGTCACCTGGCTTAGTGGGGTCACATCATAGATGAGCCTTGTTATTATGAAATTTCACTTTTTTTTTCTTCGCATCACTAGCAGTAATGCCAATATCGTACAGTTAAAAACCGGCTAAAATTTGTAGATCTCTTAAAAATATCGAAACCCGATACTCGTAAATAAGAATCGATGTATCGATATATCGGTTTTTGAAATATCGGCGATATATATCGATATTTATTTTCGCAAATATCGATATTTCGATATATCGATATTTTTTGCCCATCCCTAGTACATACATACATATTCTAGTATATAATCATGAACAAGAATACAGTAAGCTGATGTCTTTCCTTACTGTTTCAAATTAAAATTTTATTCAATTAGCCCGCTATTGAATAAAAGGAGCTTTTTTATCTTAGTTAGAAGCGCTTAAGATTCTTTCATATAATAGCTTTGTTGGAATCTTAGATACATATAATATATAGAATTGCGTAACGTTTATTTTTAAATTGTATTTTAAGATCAGCATCATATGGATATGATAATGAACAATTTTATTTTCTCTTTGAAGAGCGATCAACAGAAAACGAAGTCGTTTTCTTACAATTTAGCTCTGGCCTCTCAACTGCTCTTCTAGTATACAAGATGACTTTGTATGTCAGCATTTCTGTCTTCTCTTTGTCAGCGTTATGGGTAATTAAATTTTAAAATTTTATTTCCTCAAATTGTGTTACTTCATACTGATAATATGTTTACATTAATAAGGTACGAGTGTATGTTTATTTTATGAAGGGTGAGTAAATTTTTATTTATTAAGTAATTTTAATTTTTTTATGAAATTCTTTATTTTTCTTTAGTTATGGCATTTTTAGTAAAAATACCTATATTTTTAGTTCATTTATGATTACCTAAAGCTCATGTAGAAGCTTTTATTTGATGTTCTGTGATTTTTTTTCTCATTTTAATAAAGTTCAGCGTACTGCGTATATATGGAGGTATTTCTAATATATTTAAGTGAGCTTTTTGTACCTGTCAGACATATTTCTAATATATTTAAGTGATCTTTTTGTACCTGTCAGACAGAGTGTACGTATAAGTTGGTCAGTCAGTCTCTCTTTTTATTAATTTTTTCTTCTAATGTGTCACTACTATTTTTCAGATTTTACTAGTTGAAATAGAGAATATTTCTATAATTTTTTAATTGATGTGTGGTGAACTTAGTTTATATAAAAAGAAATACATGTTTAATATTCTATTCTATTCTAGAAAATCGATCCCAAATAACACAGTTACCTCCATCATCAATTCACCATCGGTGTTTTCATTAAGTATCAGAAACATTAGAATATCTATGTTTGGGAGAATTTTTACCTCAAGTGTTTTTACATGAGGTTTGCTGGTTGACCCCTTAAAGTTATTGTTGTTAACGTAGGCGGGGTTGTATCGCATTCAGATCTAATGATTTCTCACTTACAAAAAGTCCTCATTACTATCAATCATACCTGTATACAATACATTCATGAGTTGAGTTTATCCAGAACAATTGCTGTCTACAAATTAATGATTAGAAAAAAGCTTTCTCATCACCTTCTAACAGGTTTAATATTTTGCTAGCATGCATGCTTTATCATGCTTCTATCGGTAGTGACGCGAGAGTCCGACATTTAGTGGTGTTTCAATTAAAAATCTATACTATTAGAATTACGAATTCACTCTTTTGAATTTTTAACAAAGTAAATACATATTTATGTATTTCATTTGCCACAAAGTCTTAAAATTTCTTTGCTTATAAAAGTATGACGTGAGGAATTTTTTCAAATTATACATGCTTCGGCATGCGTCCAATATTTTTTTCGGTAAATTTATTTCATACTCATACAGATATAAAGTAAGATCTGGTTACATTACATTTTACAATTTATGAATGCTTCAGCATGATTCTAGTTGAAGTCTGTATTTATTTAGTAAGTTTGTTTGATACCCATTCATACACATGTACATTCATAAAGATTGGATATCAAAGTCCAATTTCCTTAGTTTATCTAGAAATGAACAGAGTGAATATCTATTATAATAACCCCATATTCACAATTTAAAATTCTGTGTGCTACAGCTTTCGAAATGGAAAATGTACAACTTTTAATTTTATTTATATTTTCATTAAATTTCAACATTTTGTACATCTTCAAATTACTGTATTTTGCACCTTTCTCTCATTTGTTGAGTTAACTTTAATCGCAAACATTTTAATGGTGAGTGCAGTTTTTATTTGCAGCGGCCCTGACCATATAAATTTTGAGAATGTGTATATTACAGTATACAAAATTCAATAATTTCTATTTTCTATAGAATAGTTACCCACTTCACCTAAATCAGCTCCATAAAATATAATCTATTCCTTTCAGTACATCACTACAATGCATAAACAATTTTTGAAATTTGTTCTGGAGTTCGTTTACATAATTTCTTTTTAAAGACATTGAGTTGATTTACAGATTGATAGAAGAGTCTTGTAATCTACTTGATGTATTTTCAGCTATTTATACTAACATGTAGTTAATTTTGCAATTCTATTGTTCAGCTGTTCAATTTCAGAAGATAATTTAATTTTTAGAAAGTCTTTTTCAATTTTATGCCTATCTTCTATCTTTAATTTTATTTCACACTCCACTCCATCAATTTGCATTGGATATATCCTTGAATTATATTAACGCCTTAAGCTTTATTGTTAATTCATCCTTTAGCTCCTCGATTTGAGTTTCTAGAAATAATTTACTGATAACGTTATTCTCCGTCAGTGAATGATGATGATTCTCTATGTATGCATTGGTAGAAATTATATATTTTATTTAGTTTTCAAAATCAAATTTGTCATAGTATTTTCACGTTTTATCATTCATTAAAGAAAATAAACCCACATTTAAACCCAATATTTAACCACCAACTTGTATTTTATCTTCAAACAGTTTGAGGTTGCTATCACCAAATTTCCATTCATTATTGAAATCTTTATGTGGACCATAGTTTGTATCTATTCCATTTCATCCTTCCAAGACTGATAAATCAGTATAAGTGTCTTCGGAATTGGAAATCTGTGAGTAAAGATCACCTTCATAATCATCATCATAATTTTCAGTATTAACATCATTAAATAAGATGGTATTATCAAATATTGTTCCTTATGCTAGGTTCTTTGGTGTACTTGTCTCTATCTTGACTGATGATTTTTCATGTTTTAAACTTGTATTATTTTCAACTTCTGTCTTCATTTTATTTTCTTCTTTCATGGGAGTTCTTTTTAATTTTCTTAGAACTATTTATTAATTCTTTGAGTGATTCTGTTATAGGTTTAAATGTATATCTTAGTTGTTCAAGTGTATCCATTTCACCAGTTTTTATACTACGAAACTTTTTCTTCAAGACATTTCTTGTCAACACCAACTTGTTTAAAATTTTCACATCCATGTTTAATAATATCAAATAAAAGGTATCAGCTATTAGATCAGGTATCAGCTATCAGATCAGGCTATCAGGTACCTGGTCTGATTTTCAGATCAGCTTATCACGAGCTGGTCTGGTTTTCAGATCAGCTTATCAGGAGCTGGTCTGGTTTTCAGATCAGCTTATCAGGACCTGGTGTGGTTTTGAGATCAGCTTATCAGGACCTGATCTGGTTATCAGATCAGCTTATCAGGACCTGGTGTGGCTTTCAGATCAGCTTATCAGGATCTACTCTGGGTTTGAGATCAGCTTATCAGAACCTGGTCTGGTTTTCAGATCAGCTTATCAGGACCTGATCTGGTTTTCAGATCAGCTTATCAGGATCTGGTCTGGTTTTCAGATCAGCTTATCAGGACCTGGTCTGGTTTTCAGATCAGCTTATAAGGTAGCTGGTCTGGTTTTAAGATCAGGTTATCTGATTCAGATTGAGTTATCAGTTTACAAGTAGCTAGTTATTTATAACATTTATATGAATGAAGTTTCAGGTCAGATGAAATAACAAAGGTCAATCTTTTATGAGCAGTAATTTATATAGTTATGAAGTAGTCAAGTTGTTCTCTATAACGAACATTATTTAATTTATCATCAAAAATCCGAGTTTTCGTTGTACCTTCATACTGAACAGACGTAATAGCGGAATTTTTCTTACATACAAACTAAACAAAAAAAAATCATACAAAAAATATTCGTAGTACATATTAAATTTGATAAAAAGCTTTTTTTGCTTTGCTAATATTTTTATATATAGAAATAACAAAATCAAAAAAGAACCATAAAGAAAAAAACATACAAAGTACCCTTGAGGAATACTCTATATGAGTACCCCAAAGGAAAAAAATAGTGAAGTGAGTTCTAATGGCAGAAATGCCTATTTTACTGTGAGTTTTGATGCTCATAATGATAACAATAAAAATAAAAAATCTGATAATAGACTTGCTGTGAGTTCTGAAGCTCTTAATAAAAATCAAAAATCTGATAATAAACTTTTCTCAACGGCAAAACCACAGTTTCGTCAGCGATCAACTTCGCTTTGTCCAATGCCAACTAGTGAATCGTTGATATTATTGCCTAGTACTTCCACATTTATCTCAGCGATATCACCCGCTTCGGGCTCGAGGTCATCACTTAACCAAGTTGTCACTGAAGATAAGATTAGCTCAAAACCCAAGGTCCAAGTCGGAATGGACAGATATATCACAATTTTAAAGCGCGGGCGAAGCCCAAATTCATCAAAAATTTCATCCGTTCCCAAGATATCCAGGGATAACGACGACGCAGCAGTTAACCGTCAAAATCGTTTTTCAATATTGCAAGCAAATAACGACCAAGATGCTGTTTCATCAAAAAAAACTTACAAGCCACCACCAATATACCTGAGAGAAAAAAATTCGAATGCCCTTATTAAAAAATTAGTCTCGGCAGTTGGTGAGAACGCATTTCACGTTATTCCAATAAAACGTGGTAAAATTGATGAAACGAAAATTCAAATATATGAAGAAAAAGATTTCCGCAAAATTATTACTGATTTCGAAAAAAATAAAACAAATTTTTATACTTATCAGCTTAAAAGTGCTAAAGGTATGCAGATCGTATTGAAGGGCATTGATGCTTATGTTAATCCCGACGAAATAAAAGATGCACTCAACATACAAGGATTTAAGGTAAAACTGTTACTAATATAATCAATAGAGAGAAGATACCCTAGCCTCTATTTCGTGTTGAACTGGAGCCAAATGATATACAGTTGAAAAAGAACAAGATACATCCAATTTATAGCCTAAAATACCTTTTATACCGAAAAATTACAGTTGAAGAGCCACATAAGCGTTCAGGTCCCGTACAGTGCCACAATTGCCAAGAATATGGTCATACAAAAACTTACTGCAATTTACCTACAGTTTATGTTATCTGCGGTGAATTGCATGGTACTGATAGCTGCACGAAGCCAAAAGATCAAGCAGAAAAAAATGTAGTAATTGTGGAGGTAATCACACCGCTAACTACAGAGGATGCCCTGTATATTCTTTTGTTAAACAGGCTATGGGTCAAAAACCGAAACTAGCTCCACCTCAAGCAGCAAACGCTTACTCCGCCACTCTTCCTCAAACAAGCCAACCAGTTAGTTCACGTGTATCGTATGCCGATGCTGCTAAGACTAGTTCTATTCCCACACAAAAAGTTCCACCGCCAAATAACTCAACGAATGCAAACTCAAGCTTTAATTTTAGTCGCCTTGAAGCTACTATTGAGAATCTGATGCTAACTATTAATAATTTTACAACAAATATGACTAGCATGATGCAAGAAATGCTGCGAATGCAGAATACACTGCTTCAGGCATTAGTTAAGAAGCCATGAACACGTTAAAAATATGTTTCTGGAACGCAAACGGCATTCGTCAACATAAAAATGAACTTGAGCACTTCCTCACGGAAAAAAATATCGAGACTCATTTGACTTCGAGAAGCCTTTTTAAAATTTCTGGCTACACCTTATATGATTCAAAGGACCCGAGAGGAAGAGCATGCGGTGGATCAGCAATTCTAATAAAATCTAGACTTAAACATTATATTATTGACAACATTTGTGAGGAATATCTACAAGCAACGAATATTTGTGTTGAAAATTTTTGCACAAATTTTGTAATATCATCAATTTACTCCCCTCCCAGATTCGCAATTACTGAGAATCAATACGAGGATTTCTATAAATCTCTTGGCCCTTGTTTCATAGCAGCTGGCGACTATAATGCCAAACATACGTTCTGGGGTTCTCGTCATATTACACCCAGAGGTCGAGCATTGTTCAACACAATTTCAAAAATGGGCTTGGACGTCATTTCGAGTGGGGAGCCTACTTACTGGCCTACTGACATAAATAAAATTCCGGATGTTATAGATTTTGGCGTCATGAAAAACATTTCTAGAGAATTAATTAACGTTGAAGCTTCTTTGGATCTCTCGTCCGATCACTCTCCCACGATCGTTACAATCTGTAGCCCACAGAGAAGTGATTTACCTCACTCGTATGTGAAGATGATCAGTCGTGTAAATTGGCTGCGATTCAAAAAATATCTTAGTAGTCATTGCACGGAAAACATTACGCTAAGAACACCCGAGGATATTGAAGCTAACATCGCCAACATTAACGAAATGATTACACAGGCTGCTGAACATGCTACTACCTCCTATCCGCAGACTGGATTTAATAAAATTTATTCTACCGATATTGAACGTGCCTTATGTGAAAAAAGATGAGCTAGAAGGGAATGGCAACAGCACAGATCACCACAACTTAAAATCAGATTTAAAGAGTGCACTAAACGACTCCAAGAGTTACTTGCAATTGAAAAAACTGCATCTCTTGAAAAGTATCTGGAAGGTCTTGATGTCACACCAGCATCTAATTACTCTTTGTGGCGCGCTGCTAGAAAGCTGAAACCCCCCGTTGAGCTTAAACCACCTCTGCGCACATCTACCGGAGGTTGGGCAAGAAGCGATACTGAAAAAGGTAACATATTTGCTAATCATTTAAAATACGTATTTACCTCAAACACATGTAATGGTGTTGCTGATTTGCCAAGTGTAGTTGCTCTACCCCCACGACCCATAAAGTTTAAGATGCGCGATGTACAAAAACTAATTGCTGAACTTAATCCGAAGAAAGCTCCAGGTATTGACGGAATTAGTAACAAGATGCTGACGAACTTGCATCATATTGCAATAAGAATCCTGCTATTTATTTTTAATGCCATTTTGCGAATGCAGTATTTTCCACATAACTGGAAACTTGCCAAGATTAAAATGATTCCGAAGCCGGGCAAAGATCTTACCAAGGCTAAGTCATACAGGCCTATAAGCTTACTATCTACAGTCTCAAAACTTTTCGAAAAGCTGCTCATGACTAAATTGTCCAAAATTTTAGCTGATAATGGGTGCATCCCGGACCATCAATTTGGCTTTAGAAGTCAGCATAGCACTATTGAGCAAACGCATAGATTGGTTCAAGTTATAAGGAGGACTTTTGAAGAAAAGAAGTATTGTTCTGCCCTTTTTATTGATGTTTCTCAGGCATTTGACAAAGTATGGCACGAAGGCCTATTTTTAAAATTGGAGACATATTTGCCAATAAATATAGAACAACTTTTGGAAAGTTATATTGTTGATAGGAAGTTTACTGTTGTGGAAGGAGACTTCATAAGTGTGCCCGAATCTATATCTTCTGGTGTGCCGCAGGGTAGTATTCTGGGGCCAGTCTTGTATTTAATATATACTTGTGATATGCCTGTGAGCAATAACATCCACACTTCTACATTTGCCGATGATACAGCCTGTATGAGTATGCACAAAAACCCTGATGAGGCATCCCGCAATCTCCAAGCTCACATTACCCAGCTAGAAAGATGGTTGAACTTATGGAGAATTAAAGTAAATGAACAAAAGTGTGTTCATATAACGTTTGCCCTAAGAAAAGATACCTGTTCCCCCATTCGAATCAATAATCAAAATATTCCTCAACATTCTCAAGTGAAATACCTTGGCATACACCTTGATCGAAGGCTTACATGGCAACATCATATTGACGCTAAACTAATTTAAATGAAACTTAAGTTAACTCAAATACATTGGTTGATTGGCAGAAATTCAACACTCAGTCTAGACTGCAAACTTTTGATATTCAAGTCGCTTTTGAAGCCAATATGGTGCTACGGAATACAGCTATAGGGCACTGCTTCAGCTTCAAATGTGGATAGAATCCAACGACGGCAAATAAAATTTTACGTTTGATAACAGCGGCTCCATGGTACATCAAAAATTCAAATATACATCGAGATTTGAATATGCCACTAGTGACTGAAGAAATCGCAAAATACGCAGGTAAATATTTAACAAAACTCGAGTCACATCCTAATCCGCTTGCTCGTAATATCTTGAACTTTACTGGACACATCCGCTTAAAAAAGAGGGACACAAGGGCCCTAATACTCAGCACCCCAAATGATACTTCTTGAAAATAATTATTGTGCTTAATACGAAATTTATGTATTATTAATTACTATCACTAAGTTTATGTCCGATACTGGTCGGGCCTAATAATTATATTTAGATTTAAGATTTGAATACTTTGAATCAAAAATCCATATTTATCCTTCCAACACTATACAAATTTCTTGAAACTTTTCCAAATTCATATTACTGACAACATGATCCCTATACACGAGCTTAATATTTTTCTCATCTTGCTTATACATAATAATAACATTTGCATTGTCTCTTATTAAATGCTTACAGCCGTATTCATAAAAATTTTAAACAACATTTCAAATGTTGTTTAAGCAAAATTCGCTTAATTTTAGCTTAAAAACGATTTTTAATTCAAACCTTGTGTAAATCACCAAATCTTAAAAATAACTGCACCCATACTTAAAATAGTTTTGAGTTGAAGTCGTTGTAATTTTGCTTCATGTTTATTTGCATTTTTAACTTTGGCTATATGTATGTATGTATTAGGAATTATGCTATAAGTTGGGCACAAGTAGAATGAGTCATCATTCTTCTGTCGCCCCATACATAAATATACACGTACATATGTATGTATATTATTCCGCTTTTCATACGCAACATCAGCAAATATCATACTTGAAATTCTTTAAGCTTCATTACGAGAAATAAATAAATGTATAATATACCATTGTTTTAATTATGAAATTAACTTCTTCAGATATTCATATTTGACTTGATATAGATAATTTTAGTATAAATATACATATGATTTTAAACTTGAGATAGTAGTAGTGAACGAGCATTCCGGCGCCGATCAAAATTGTGAAATTTGGGTAATTAAAATTATAAAATTCTTGGAAATTTGTGAAATTTTATACCTACGAGGGTGGTTCAAGAAGTCCGCCCAATTTTTTGTTTACATAAACTTTTTTTTATTTATTTTTGTTTACTACATACGAGGGTGGATCAATAAGTTCGTTTTATGTGGAAATGATTTTTCGCAAGGTGGACGGTAAAAACGTGAAAATAAATATTTATGTAAATCTAACGGGAAAAACGTGGAAATAAATAATTTTGTAATGCCGAAGGGAAAATCATGAAAATGATTTTTCCTAATGCCAACGTTGACTACAAAACCGAAGGTCCTGGGTTCAACCCCTGTATCCGACAGTCATTAAATAACAACACCACGCATTTTTCTGATGTGTATTAGTGTCCCTTTGTGTCAGTTGTTGTAGGAAAGTTCGTGATGAAGGCATAGTCACTGGTCACTGAACTATACCGACTTCAGCTGATACTAGTCCTAATGTAACATCAGAGCGCCCTCCTTCGTTGTGTAGCAAAATCATCGGCGAAGTAAAATAATCAATAAAATGGCTAGAAGACACAGCTTCAAAAAGTTAATACGCCCCATTTAACATCAGAGAGGCGCTCCAACACTGCATTATTAAAAACGTGCGAAAAGCAGAGTTGTAAAAGAATGAAGCTTTCCTCTATCTCTTCTTTCACCACCTGTCTTCTCTCTCACTATCCCTTTCCTAAAGAAGGTAACACCTAGTATTAGCAGTAGGCATTAATTGCCTGAGTGTTACTTCTCATTTAAAAAAAAAAAAAAAAAAAAAATTGTGAAAATGATTTTTCCTAATGTGGACGGCAAAAACGTGAAAAAAATTTAATAATGCCGACGAGAAAAACGTGACAATAAATATTTTTGTAATGCCGACGGGAAAAACGTGAAAATAAATTGTTTCTAAACCCGACGAAAAATTTGTTGATGTCTGTCTGTCTGTCTATGGGAATTCGAGTACGTCAGGGAATTAGGGATTTGTAATAATTTGTGGGTGGTCCTTTTTCGAAGTTATGGGTAATTAAACTTTAAAATTTTAATCTACGCCGGAATGCCCGTTCACTACTACTATCTCAAGTTTAAAAACATATATTTATACTAAAATTATTTGTATCAAGTCAAATATGAATATCTGAAGAAGTTAATTTCATAATTAAAAGAATGGTATATTATACATTTATTTTTTTCTCGTAATGAAGCTTAAAGAATTTCAAGTATGATATTTGCTGATGTTGCATCTGAAAAGCAGATTAATATACATTCATATGTCCGTGTATATTTTAGTATGGGGCGACAGAAGAATGATGACTCGTTCTACTTGTGCCCAACTTATAGCATAATTCCTAATACATACATACATACATACAGCCAAAGTTAAAAATGCAAATAAACATGAAGCGAAATTACAACGACTTCAACTCAAAACTATTTTAAGTATGGGTGCAGTTATTTTTAAGATTTGGTGATTTACACAAGGTTTAAATTAAAAATCGTTTTTAAGCTAAAATTAAGCGAATTTTGCTTAAACAACATTTGAAATGTTGTTTAAAATTTTTATGAATACGGCTGTAAGCATTTAATAAGAGACAATGCAAATGTTATTATTATGTATAAGCAAGATGAGAAAAATATTAAGCTCGTGTATAGGGATCATGTTGTCAGTAATATGAATTTGGAAAAGTTTCAAGAAATTTGTATAGTGTTGGAAGGATAAATATGGATTTTTGATTTTTTTTTTTTTTATACACACATATATTTATTTATTGTATCTTCAAATATGAACTAACAATAAGTATTCAAATCTTAAATCTAAATATAATTATTAGGCCCGACCAGTATCGGACATAAACTTAGTGATAGTAATTAATAATACATAAATTTCGTATTAAGCACAATAATTATTTTCAAGAAGTATCATTTGGGGTGCTGAGTATTAGGGCCCTTGTGTCCCTCTTTTTTAAGCGGACGTGTCCAGTAAAGTTCAAGATATTACGAGCAAGCGGATTAGGATGTGACTCGAGTTTTGTTAAATATTTACCTGCGTATTTTGCGATTTCTTCAGTCACTAGTGGCATATTCAAATCTCGATGTATATTTGAATTTTTAATGTACCATGGAGCCGCTGTTATCAAACGTAAAATTTTATTTGCCGTCGTTGGATTCTATCCACATTTGAAGCTGAAGCAGTGCCCCATAGCTGAATTCCGTAGCACCATATTGGCTTCAAAAGCGACTTGTATATCAAAAGTTTGCAGTCTAGACTGAGTGTTGAATTTCTGCCAATCAACCAATGTATTTGAGTTAACTTAAGTTTCATTTAAATTAGTTTAGCGTCAATATGATGTTGCCATGTAAGCCTTCGATCAAGGTGTATGCCAAGGTATTTCACTTGAGAATGTTGAGGAATATTTTGATTATTGATTCGAATGGGGGAACAGGTATCTTTTCTTAGGGCAAACGTTATATGAACACACTTTTGTTCATTTACTTTAATTCTCCATAAGTTCAACCATCTTTCAAGCTGGGTAATGTGAGCTTGGAGATTGCGGGATGCCTCATCAGGGTTTTTGTGCATACTCATACAGGCTGTATCATCGGCAAATGTAGAAGTGTGGATGTTATTGCTCACAGGCATATCACAAGTATATATTAAATACAAGACTGGCCCCAGAATACTACCCTGCGGCACACCAGAAGATATAGATTCGGGCACACTTATGAAGTCTCCTTCCACAACAGTAAACTTCCTATCAACAATATAACTTTCCAAAAGTTGTTCTATATTTATTGGCAAATATGTCTTCAATTTTAAAAATAGGCCTTCGTGCCATACTTTGTCAAATGCCTGAGAAACATCAATAAAAAGGGCAGAACAATACTTCTTTTCTTCAAAAGTCCTCCTTATAACTTGAACCAATCTATGCGTTTGCTCAATAGTGCTATGCTGACTTCTAAAGGCAAATTGATGGTCCGGGATGCACCCATTATCAGCTAAAATTTTGGACAATTTAGTCATGAGCAGCTTTTCGAAAAGTTTTGAGACTGTAGATAGTAAGCTTATAGGCCTGTATGACTCAGCCTTGGTAAGATCTTTGCCCGGCTTCGGAATCATTTTAATCTTGGCAAGTTTCCAGTTATGTGGAAAATACTGCATTCGCAAAATGGCATTAAAAATAAATAGCAGGATTCTTATTGCAATATGAGGCAAGTTCGGCAGCATCTTGTTACTAATTCCGTCAATACCTGGAGCTTTCTTCGGATTAAGTTCAGCAATTAGTTTTTGTACATCGCGCATCTTAAACTTTATGGGTCGTGGGGGTAGAGCAACTACACTTGGCAAATCAGCAACACCATTACATGTGTTTGGGGTAAATACGTATTTTAAATGGTTAGCAAATATGTTACCTTTTTCAGTATCGCTTCTTGCCCAACCTCCGGTAGATGTGCGCAGAGGTGGTTTAAACTCAACGGGTGTTTTAAGCTTTCTAGCAGCACGCCATAAAGAGTAATCAGATGCTGGTGTGACATCAAGATTTTCCAGATAGTTTTTAATAGATGCAGTTGTTTCAATTGCAAGTAACTCTTGGAGTCGTTTAGTGCACTCTTTAAATCTGATTTTAAGTTGTGGTGATCTGTGCTGTTGCCATTCCCTTCTAGCTCATCTTTTTTCACATAAGGCACGTTCAATATCGGTAGAATAAATTTTATTAAATCCAGTCTGCGGATAGGAGGTAGTAGCATGTTCAGCAGCCTGTGTAATCATTTCGTTAATGTTGGCGATGTTAGCTTCAATATCCTCGGGTGTTCTTAGCGTAATGTTTTCCGTGCAATGACTACTAAGATATTTTTTGAATCGCAGCCAATTTACACGACTGATCATCTTCACATACGAGTGAGGTAAATCACTTCTCTGTGGGCTACAGATTGTAACGATCGTGGGAGAGTGATCGGACGAGAGATCCAAAGAAGCTTCAACGTTAATTAATTCTCTAGAAATGTTTTTCATGACGCCAAAATCTATAACATCCGGAATTTTATTTATGTCAGTAGGCCAGTAAGTAGGCTCCCCACTCGAAATGACGTCCAAACCCATTTTTGAAATTGTGTTGAACAATGCTCGAACTCTGGGTGTAATATGACGAGAACCCCAGAACGTATGTTTGGCATATAGTCGCCAGCTGCTACGAAACAAGGGCCAAGAGATTTATAGAAATCCTCGTATTTATTCTCAGTAATTGCGAATCTGGGAGGGGAGTAAATTGATGATATTACAAAATTTGTGCAAAAATTTTCAACACAAATATTCGTTGCTTGTAGATATTCCTCAGAAATGTTGTCAATAATATAATGTTTAAGTCTAGACTTTATTAGAATTGCTGATCCACCGCATTCTCTTCCTCTCGGGTCCTTTGAATCATATAAGGTGTAGCCAGAAATTTTAAAAAGGCTTCTCGAAGTCAAATGAGTCTCGATATTTTTTTCCGTGAGGAAGTGCTCAAGTTCATTTTTATGTTGGCGAATGCCGTTTGCGTTCCAGAAACATATTTTTAACGTGTTCATGGCTTCTTAACTAATGCCTGAAGCAGTGTATTCTGCATTCGCAGCATTTCTTGCATCATGCTAGTCATATTTGTTGTAAAATTATTAATAGTTAGCATCAGATTCTCAATAGTAGCTTCAAGGCGACTAAAGTTAAAGCTTGAGTTTGCATTCGTTGAGTTATTTGGCGGTGGAACTTTTTGTGTGGGAATAGAACTAGTCTTAGCAGCATCGGCATACGATACACGTGAACTAACTGGTTGGCTTGTTTGAGGAAGAGTGGCGGAGTAAGCGTTTGCTGCTTGAGGTGGAGCTAGTTTCGGTTTTTGACCCATAGCCTGTTTAACAAAATAATATACAGGGCATCCTCTGTAGTTAGCGGTGTGATTACCTCCACAATTACTAAATTTTTTTTCTGCTTGATCTTTTGGCTTCGTGCAGCTATCAGTACCATGCAATTCACCGCAGATAACACAAACTGTAGGTAAATTGCAGTAAGTTTTTGTATGACCATATTCTTGGCAATTGTGGCACTGTACTGGACCTGAACGCTTATGTCAAAGACTATAAATATATAAAGACGTTCTTCGTCCATACATTGTACTGCCAGTGCTTAATTTGCTGGTGGATTTACTACTAAATCCATTTGTTTCAAAGAGAGTAATTTATTTTCTCAGAGCACTTATTATTCTCAAGTCTTCGCTATTCATCTGCATACGCATGCATGTGTGTGTGCCTTTGCATGCGTAAGTATGAATGGATGTGTGTATTTAATTTAAAGCAAAGAAAAAATTTACACAAACAAAAAGAACTTGTGTTTTCGCACATATGCATAAGTGTATGGACATAAGCTACATAAAATTTAATGTTACCGATTGTCTATTTATAGGGCAAAAATATGTATTTTTTTGTTGTATTTTTGCAAATACATGGATTCGCACCGAATATAAATTTACTTATTTAATTTAAATATAAGTCCAAACGAAAAACATTTTGCAAAATGCTCCTAAAGATAAATAGAGGGACAAATGCGCGTTGGGAAGAGCATGAGATAAGCTTTTCTCAAAGTATATTTTAAAGATCAACCTCCACATACTTGTTCTTAAGAAATATATTGAAATTGAACCTTCAGAGTCCTTCATCCTTTAGTGGATGGAGTAGCATTAAAAATTTGCAGCCAGGTAACAATTCATGTATATACAATGCGCTCACAGAAACTGTGAAAAAGATGCAACCTTTTGAAAAAGAATGCATTTTAATTTTTGATGAAGTATCTATAAGAAAAAAATTTACTTATAATAAATGTGCAGATGTTATAGACAACTCCGATTTAGGATATGAACGAGTGAATCAAATGGGGTCCCAAGTTTGCGTTTTTATGATAAGAGGAGTTGTAAAAAGTTGGAAGTTCGTTTTAAACTATTTTGTTACTTCCAGTTCAATAAAAGGTGATGTACTAAAAAAACTTGTGGAGTCAAACTTTGACATTTTAAGAGAAATGGGACTAAATGTGCGTGGGCTTACGTGTGATCAAGGACCCAATAATAGAAAATGCTATGATATGCTAGGCGGATCTTGTGAAAAACCTTATTTTATTTATAAAAATGCAAAAATTTACCTGATGTACGACGTACCCCATATTTTCAAATCCATAACAAATGCTTTCATCAAAGCCGATTTTAAAACACTGCATGGCGTAGCGCGATTCGACGTTGTTAGAGAAATATTCGAGTTGGAGTATGGAAAAGTAACCAAAATGACAAAATTAACAACGGTGCACATAAACCCAAATAATTTTCAGAAGATGCGTGTTGGCCTAGCTGTCCAAACTTTAAGCAATTCAGTTGCTGCTGCAATCCAATCTGTAAATGAAAATCGCCAGTTTACACGAAGTTCCGCAACAATAGCCACTTCAACGTGCTCTTTTATAAAAAACTCGATAGCTATTTTGATTGCTTAAACAGCATGTATTTTAACGATGCAAAGCCCCTGAAGCGTGGCCTGAAGCCGAAAAGCACAACTTGGCAATTACTCGAAGAGCTAATTACCTATATGAAACAGGTTGAATACGCAGGAAATAAAATATTTTCAATTGATGGCCTAATTCAAACTACGAGAGCTATTTTATCGTTATCGTGAATTGTTTGCGGAAAACTCAAATTTGATATGCATTTTAACGAGCCATTTTAATCAAGATCCATTGGAAAACTTGTTTTCATATATACCTACGTCCCAAGGGCGGACACTGCAAAAATCCTTCGGTCTATGAATTAAATGTCGCAGTCAGGGTTGTCAGATACGGCGATTTCTCGCCAAAAGTGGCGATTTTTCAACTTGTTTGGCGACTAAATTTTTGATATGGCGACATGGTGATTTTTCTGGCGATAAATAAATTTTGTTGGCGATTTAATGGCTATTTTTTAACAAAATTGAATTTTAAAAACACACTAATTCAGGAAAATTAGTGTGTTAAAGGAGTAGTTCCAAAAATAAATACTACCAAAACTCGTCTGCAAGATATTCGGGTGTGCTCTGTATTCCACGTAAAATTAAAAGGTGTGGAATACAGAACATACCCGATTAAAGCAATTTGATTTTGATGATTTTTTCTTATATTAATTAATTAATAATGCGTTTTGAATTTAATAAAATAAATAAAAAAAATTTTGGCGATTTTATTTCTGCTTTTGGCGATTTGCTGCTGAATTTTTATAAGATTATTTTTTAAAAATTTATATTAAAAAAGTGTTATACAAAAACAAATTTATTATCAAATATATATTAAGAAAAACCACATAAAATCAATTTTGGCGATTTTTAAAATCAATTTGGCGAAATAGCTCGGAAAAAATCTGGCAACCCTGGTCGCAGTAGCTAAACTGCTATCTCTTAAAATAACGCAATTTAGTACCTCTTCAAATTGTGCAAACGACGATGCGATATTTTTACCTATTGAGTTCCAAACAATTTTAGAAGATACTCAAAGAAGTCGAAGTACAGCAGAAAGTAGTCGCACACCTGACGTTAATGTAACAAACATATTCGATGAAAATGAAGATTATTTTAATGAAGATGCAGATTGTTTTAACTCTAGATAATAATGTTCCAATAGAGAACATCAAGCCGATATTTTGTTGGTTATATATGTAGCTCAACGAATTACTTGCGCTAAATGTCGTGTGGATATAATTAAACCAGCACAAGTTTTGTAATATCCTTCAGAAATGCTAAAAATTATGATAAAGAAACAGATAATACAGTGGAATCTCCCTTAACGGACACTTCCTATAGGCGGACACCCCCTGTAGACGGACACTTTTGACAGGTCCCAGCAGCGCTCCATTTAAATGTTTAGTTTTCTCTTGACCGGACAGTTCCCTTGTACGGACACATTTCAATGGTCCCTTTAGTGTCCGCTCAATAGAGATTCCACTGTAATTGAAATATATAATTGATATACATATAATTGAAATTTCTAAATAAAATAATTATAGTTCGGTGCGAATCAACTTATTTTTAATTTTACAACAATAAAACACGTATTTTTACCCTACAATAACACAATCGGTCGCATTTGATTTTCATGATTTATTTGCACATGAATGTATCAAAACAAGAAACTTCTTTTAGTTATTTCATATTTTTGCTCCTACTTGACTGCGCTTTAAACAAGAAATATAACACACACAACTAAATTTCGCTATAAGCTTCAATTATGTGTGTGCATACATTGTATGCCATACAACATTACTACATACATATTTATATAAGTGTGAATGCTCAAAAATTTTGTGCTCTCTTTGTGGTTTCGTTCAAATAACAAACAATTTATTTTCCCTTGTTACTTCCCCCACAGCATCTATAAACACAAAAAATTTTAGTTTTCATTTAATGTTCTACGTAGAACATCTTTATATATATAGTCTTTGCTTATGTGGCTCTTCAACTGTAATTTTTCGGTATAAAAGGTATTTTAGGCTATAAATTGGATGTATCTTGTTCTTTTTCAACTGTATATCATTTGGCTCCAGTTCAACACGAAATAGAGGCTGGGGTATCTTCTCTCTATTGATTATATTAGTAACAGTTTTACCTTAAATCCTTGTATGTTGAGTGCATCTTTTATTTCGTCGGGATTAACATAAGCATCAATGCCCTTCAATACGATCTGCATACCTTTAGCACTTTTAAGCTGATAAGTATAAAAATTTGTTTTATTTTTTTCGAAATCAGTAATAATTTTGCGGAAATCTTTTTCTTCATATATTTGAATTTTCGTTTCATCAATTTTACCACGTTTTATTGGAATAACGTGAAATGCGTTCTCACCAACTGCCGAGACTAATTTTTTAATAAGGGCATTCGAATTTTTTTCTCTCAGGTATATTGGTGGTGGCTTGTAAGTTTTTTTTGATGAAACAGCATCTTGGTCGTTATTTGCTTGCAATATTGAAAAACGATTTTGACGGTTAACTGCTGCGTCGTCGTTATCCCTGGATATCTTGGGAACGGATGAAATTTTTGATAAATTTGGGCTTCGCCCGCGCTTTAAAATTGTGATATATCTGTCCATTCCGACTTGGACCTTGGGTTTTGAGCTAATCTTATCTTCAGTGACAACTTGGTTAAGTGATGACCTCGAGCCCGAAGCGGGTGATATCGCTGAGATAAATGTGGAAGTACTAGGCAATAATATCAACGATTCACTAGTTGGCATTGGACAAAGCGAAGTTGATCGCTGACGAAACTGTGGTTTCGCCGTTAGGAAAAGTCTATTATCAGATATTTGATTTTTATTAAGAGCTTCAGAACTCACAGCAAGTCTATTATCAGATTTTTTATTTTTATTGTTATCATTATGAGCATCAAAACTCACAGTAAAATAGGCATTTCTGCCATTAGAACTCACTTCACTATTTTTTTCCTTTGGGGTACTCATATAGAGTATTCCTCAAGGGTACTTTGTATGTTTTTTTCTTTACGGTTCTTTTTTGATTTTGTTATTTCTATATATAAAAATATTAGCAAAGCAAAAAAAGCTTATTTATCAAATTTAATATGTACTACGAATATTTTTTGTATGATTTTTTTTTGTTTAGTTTGTAAGAAAAATTCCGCTATTACGTCTGTTCACTATGAAGGTACAACGAGAACTCGGATTTTTGATGATAAATTAAATAATGTTCGTTACTGCTCATAAAAGATTGACCTTTGTTATTTCATCTGACCTGAAACTTCATTCATATAAATGTTATAAATAACTAGCTACTTGTAAACTGATAACTCAATCTGAATCAGATAACCTGATCTTAAAACCAGACCAGCTACCTTATAAGCTGATCTGAAAACCAGACCAGGTCCTGATAAGCTGATCTGAAAACCAGACCAGATCCTGATAAGCTGATCTGAAAACCAGATCAGGTCCTGATAAGCTGATCTGAAAACCAGACCAGGTTCTGATAAGCTGATCTCAAACCCAGAGTAGATCCTGATAAGCTGATCTGAAAGCCACACCAGGTCCTGATAAGCTGATCTGATAACCAGATCAGGTCCTGATAAGCTGATCTCAAAACCACACCAGGTCCTGATAAGCTGATCTGAAAACCAGACCAGCTCCTGATAAGCTGATCTGAAAACCAGACCAGCTCGTGATAAGCTGATCTGAAAATCAGACCAGGTACCTGATAGCCTGATCTGATAGCTGATACCTGATCTAATAGCTGATACCTTTTATTTGATATTATTAAACATGGATGTGAAAATTTTAAACAAGTTGGTGTTGACAAGAAATGTCTTGAAGAAAAAGTTTCGTAGTATAAAAACTGGTGAAATGGATACACTTGAACAACTAAGATATACATTTAAACCTATAACAGAATCACTCAAAGAATTAATAAATAGTTCTAAAAAAATTAAAAAGAATTCCCATGAAAGAAGAAAATAAAATGAAGACAGAAGTTGAAAATAATACAAGTTTAAAACATGAAAAATCATCAGTCAAGATAGAGACAAGTACACCAAAGAACCTAGCATAAGGAACAATATTTGATAATACCATCTTATTTAATGATGTTAATACTGAGAATTATGATGATGATTATGAAGGTGATCTTTACTCACAGATTTCCAATTCCGAAGACACTTATACTGATTTATCAGTCTTGGAAGGATGAAATGGAATAGATACAAACTATGGTCCACATAAAGATTTCAATAATGAATGGAAAGTTGGTGATAGCAACCTCAAACTGTTTGAAGATAAAATACAAGTTGGTGGTTAAATATGGGTTTTAAATGTGGGTTTATTTTCTTTAATGAATGATAAAACGTGAAAATACTATGACAAATTTGATTTTGAAAACTAAATAAAATATATAATTTCTACCAATGCATACATAGAGAATCATCATCATTCACTGACGGAGAATAATGTTATCAGTAAATTGTTTCTAGAAACTCAAATCGAGGAGCTAAAGGATGAATTAACAATAAAGCTTAAGGCGTTAATATAATTCAAGGATATATCCAATGCAAATTGATGGAGTGGAGTGTGAAATAAAATTAAAGATAGAAGATAGGCATAAAATTGAAAAAGACTTTCTAAAAATTAAATTATCTTCTGAAATTGAACAGCTGAACAATAGAATTTAAAGATTGCAAAATTAACTACATGTTAGTATAAATAGCTGAAAATACATCAAGTAGATTACAAGACTCTTCTATCAATCTGTAAATCAACTCAATGTCTTTAAAAAGAAATTATGTAAACGAACTCCAGAACAAATTTCAAAAATTGTTTATGCATTGTAGTGATGTACTGAAAGGAATAGATTATATTTTATGGAGCTGATTTAGGTGAAGTGGGTAACTTTTCTATAGAAAATAGAAATTATTGAATTTTGTATACTATAATATACACATTCTCAAAATTTATATGGTCAGGGCCGCTGCAAATAAAAAGTGCACTCGGAAAAACCTTGTCAATGGAAAATATTTTTGAAATGGTATGAGTACCAAAAAACTTACAAAAAAATAGAAAAGTTCATCTCACCATTAAAATGTTTGCGATTAAAGTTAACTCAACAAATGAGAGAAAGGTGCAAAATACCGTAATTTGAAGATGTACAAAATGTTGAAATTTAATGAAAATATAAATAAAATCAAAAAGGAAAACTTTAGTTTGTATTGGTTTTTTTGAGGAGTTGATTAGGAATGTTAGGTCTCAGGGAAGATAATTAGCTTAATGTACAGGAAGTCTCCAAACTTGATGGTCTGTATAAAATTTTGTGAAAACTTAAGCGTTCAAAATATTCAGCAATACATCTTATTATCACTTTTTATAGTAAAAGTTGTACATTTCCATTTCGAAAGCTGTAGCACACAGAATTTTAAATTGTGAATATGGGGTTATTATTATAGATATTCACTCTGCTCATTTCTAGATAAACTAAGGAAATTGGACTTTGATATCCAATCTTTACGAATGTACATGTGTATGAATGGGTATCAAACAAACTTACTAAATAAATACAGACTTCAACTAGAATCATGCTGAAGCATTCATAAATTGTAAAATGTAATGTAAACAGATCTTACTTTATATCTGTATGAGTATGAAATAAATTTACCGAAAAATTTTTTATGTAAAATTATTTATAGTTAGCACCAGATTCTCAATAGTAGCTTCAAGGCGACTAAAGTTAAAGCTTGATTTTGGATTCGTTAAATTATGTGTAGGTGGAATATTTTTTGTGAGAATAGAACTAGTCTTAGCTGCATCGGCATACGATACACGTGAACTGACTGGTTGGCTCATTTGTGCAAAAGTGGCGGATTAAGCGTTTGCTGTTTGTGATGGAGTTAATTTAGGTTTTTGCCCCATAGTCTGTTTAACGAAAGAATATACCTCCACAATTACTGCATTTTTTTCTGCTTGATATTTTGGCTTAGTACAGATAGCAGTACCATGCAATTTACCGCAGATAACACAAACTTTAGGTAAACTGCAGTAAGTTTTTGTATAACCATATTCTTGGCAATTATGGCACTGTACGGGACCTGAATGCTTGCGTGGCTTTTCAATTGTGATTTTTCGGTGTTCGAGATACTTTACGCTATAAATTGGATGGTTTAATTTTTTTTTTAATTGTATGTCATTCGGCTCCATTTCAACCAGTTAATTATGTTGGTAGCATTTTTTACCTTAAATCCTTGGTCGATAAGTGCACATTTTACTTCTTCAGGTTCAACATATGAATCTATGCCCTTTAATACTATCTGTAGGCCTTTAGCACTCTTAAGTTGGTATGTGTAAAAGTTTGTTTTATTTTTTTCAAATTCACTAACAATTTTTCGGAAATCTTTTTCATCATATCTGTGGCATCACTGTCGATACCAATTATCAACACCGGTTACCAATTTCTGCGCCATTAATAAGCAACCATTTTTGTTTAATAGTTTTCTAAAAAAGACCACGCTTCCTTCCTTTCTTTTTTTACTTCTTGATTCGAGAACACTGACTCGCCAGCTAGCACCTCACCTTCAAAAAAACTTTACTCTTTTTATACCACATTTTTATAAAACATTGTTTAAAATAATAAGTTTAAATAAATTTAAATAAAGTGAATTTAATAACAATAAAAACTTTATTCATTGTTTGATAATTGGCAACGAAGAACCACAACTTGCCAAAATTGGTGACCCCGACGTTGCAAAATTATTAGGTAGAATCCGCCATTTTGTGTACGGCTCAACCTTGCAAAATTTTTGTGCATAGCGAACTGCAACGTGTCTTCAACGAAGTTGAAAAATGACCAACGAAGTCCAACAAAATCAAAGCGCCAACGACAGCGGATTTCCAACTGCAGCAACAGGTAATATTTCAGTAGTGTATGCCAGGTTGCCGGTGCCTCAAATGTCGAGCTGCAATATCGAAGCGTGGTTCACGACAATGGATTTCTGGTTCACGGCATCTGGAATAACGGCCGACAGGCAGAAGATGGCAACGGTGTTAGCAGCATTATACCCAAACGTTGTCTCACAACTATCAGACGCAATCGCAACGTTACCACAGTCATATAGGTATGAATATATCAAAGCCAAAATAATCGAGCATTTTGCCGACAGCGAGCAACGACGCCTAAACCGGCTATTGTCGGAACTACCGCTCGGTGACAAAAAACCGTCTGAACTGTACTTCGAAATGAAGCGTGTGGCCGGCAATACATTGGGTGACGCAGCGCTCAAAAGCCTCTGGACAAAACGTTTGCCAGAACTCGCGCAGCCAGTCATAGCAGCCTCGTCAGGTACTCCCCACGAATTTACAAAAATTGCTGACTCGGTAATCGACGCCATAACACCCCATCAAATCAATCGCGTACAAGCAAATCATTCGGGTGAAATTAGCGAACTTCGCGCAGCTATTGTTGAGTTAAGCAAGAAATTTGGAGATTTGTCCACACGCTCACGTTCGCGCTCACGTTCTCGCGCCCCAGCAAATCGACGCAAACGCTCTAAAAGTCGCCAGACATATAACATAAATGCCACGGGATACGAGTGCTGGTACCATAAAAAATACGGTCGCATGGCCCAGAACTGTCGCAGCCCTTGCAGGCATAAACAGCTTCGAGCAAACAGACTAGTAACAAACTCGCCGCCAGATTCTAATTGACTTGCAGTGCAGGTAGCGGATGCCGGCAGAAACATCCCTACCGAAAGCAAAATTTTCCGCCTGCAAATTAAAGATAGACAGTCTAAAAAATATTTTCTAGTAGATAGTGGCGCAGATGTTTCTGTGTTGCCGGCTTCAGTGAAGCCGTTCGATGTCCGCCCTACTGCAGTTGCACTGTACGCCGCCAACGGTTCACCGATTAAAGTTTTCGGAGAAAAAAGAATAAAATTAGACTTGGGATTGCACCGTGATTTTTTTTGGTCTTTTGTTTTAGCGGACGTAACCACTCTGATCATCGGCTGCGATTTTATCCGACATTTCGACTTACTAATTGACCTTCGCCGTAATCGGCTCCTCGACAACACCACGGGCATCGCTTCTCCACTCTCATCGTCAACATACCGTGAAGTAGCAGAGATTAAAACGTTTGATGTGAACGAGCCTTTTGCCGACGTTTTAACGCAATTCCCGGATATCACGAAGCTTTCACCGTATGGACTCACAACAAAATCATCAATTTTCCACCGCATCGAGACCACAGGCCAACCCGTTTTTTGTCGCCCACGTCGTCTTTCGACGGAAAAATTTAAAGCAGCTAAGGCAGAATTCGATTTTTTAATCAGAACAGGAATCTGCCAACCTTCCAAAAGCAACTGGTCCAGCCCTTTGCACATGGTTAAGAAAAGTGACGGCACGTGGAGGCCATGTGGCGACTACAGGGCCTTAAATGCTCAAACATTACCTGATAGGTATCCGCTGCCATACCTTAATGACTTCACAGCAAATTTACGAGGTAAGAAAATTTTTTCAAAAATTGATCTTCAAAAAGCCTTCCACCAGGTTCCAATCCACCCGGACGAAATCGCTAAAACGGCTATCAGTACGCCATTCGGCCTTTACGAGTTTAAATTTATGACGTTTGGGTTATGTAACGCCGCCCAAACGTTCCAAAGACTAATCGATGATGTATTGAGAGGGTTAGATTTTGTCTTCCCTTATATAGACGACATTTGCGTGGCTTCAACATCATTCGAGCAACATCGCCGCGATCTTACGGAAGTTTTTCGTTGCCTCCGAAAGAATAACCTCGCCATCAACCTCAACAAATGCGAATTCGGTAAACGAGAAATTAGGTTCCTCGGTCATCTCGTAAACGCTGATGGTACTCGGCCGCTGCCGGAGAAAGTGGCGGTCGTAAAAAACTTCCCCAAACCTAAAATCGCTCAAGAGCTAAAAAGATTTATTGCGATGATAAATTTTTATCGCAAGTTCTTGCCGCATGCAATTGTTAACCAGATGCATTTACAAAAGCTCATCACTGGTAATAAGAAAAACGACAAAACTATTTTAAAGTGGGACTCGACCTCAGAAGCCGCTTTCGAACGTTGCAAGAATGAATTAGCTAACGCAGCTCTACTGGCTCACCCGGCAGCAAAAGCCGAGCTGGCCATATACGTGGATGCATCTGACACAGCCATTGGTGCGGCTTTGCATCAAATTGTCGATGATAATCTGCAACCCCTAGCATTCTACTCTAAAAAGCTCACCGACACTCAGCGAAAATATTCAACATACGACCGTGAACTCACAGCGGTGTACCAAGCCGTAAATAACTTTCGCCATTTCATAGAAGGAAGAAGCTGTCATATAGTCACAGACCATCGACCGCTTATTTTCGCTTTCAAGCAGAAGCCCGAAAAAGCCTCACCTCGCCGTATTAGACAGCTAGATTTTGTTAGCCAATTCACGACTGACATTCGCTATACGCCCGGTTTAAAAAATTCTACGGCGGACGCTCTCTCTAGGATTGAAAGTGTTAATAGCGCGATTGATTATTCTCGAATCGCAATTTCTCAACGCAATGACAACGAACTTTGCCAAATGCTACAACAGCCAGGTATGGAAAACTGTTCACTAAAATTAAAATATTTTTTTATCCCAGGTTGTAGCGAAAACATCGTCTGCGATACGTCGACACCACGTATTCGTCCATACATTACAAATGACTTTCGCCATCAAATACTTTCAACAGTACACAACCTTTCACACCCTGGCGTCCGCGCCACAACCAAACTACTCACATCGAGATATTGCTGGCCAAATATGTTCAAAAATGCAGCTCTATTTGTAAGAAACTGTATACAGTGTCAGAGAGATAAAGTTCAATGCCATATAAAGTCCGTACCCGCTAAGTATATGCCGCCAGATGAACGTTTTTCCCATTTAAATATAGACATCGTTGGCCCGTTTCCACTGTGTGAAGGGCAACGATATTGTTTAACGATAATTGATCGTTTTACGCGTTGGCCAGAAGCAGTCCCTATTCCAGACATGTCAACTGTGACTATAGTCAAGGCGTTCACTGCACAATGGATTTCTAGATTTGGTGTCCCTGCTCGAATCACGTCCGATCGTGGTCGGCAGTTCGAATCCACAATATTTGCAGAATTAATGAATACTATCGGTACAGCGCATCTTCGCACGACAGCATACCATCCACAATCGAACGGGATAGTGGAGAGATGGCACCGTACGTTCAAAGCTGCCTTATTATGCCATAACACAGCTCGATGGGTATATCATCTGCCAACAATCTTGCTTGGTCTAAGAGTCGCCTTTAAACCCGATCTAAACGCTTCGCCTGCTGAACTCGTATACGGCACAACATTAAAGATACCCGGAGAATTTTTTCAACACAGCAGAATTCGTGACTCGACAAGCGAATTTATCTCAGAATTTCGCTCGGCAATGCAAAATATCAAACCAACTGAGACTTCGCATCACACCACAAGTAAAGCATTCATCGCGAGAGACCTGCAAAGCTCAACGCATGTATTGTGGCATCACTGTCGATACCAATTATCAACACCGGTTACCAATTTCTGCGCCATTAATAAGCAACCATTTTTGTTTAATAGTTTTCTAAAAAAGACCACGCTTCCTTCCTCTCTTTTTCTACTTCTTGATTCGAGAACACTGACTCGCTAGCTAGCACCTCACCTTCAAAAAAACTTTACTCTTTTTATACCACATTTTTATAAAACATTGTTTAAAATAATAAGTTTAAATAAATTTAAATAAAGTGAATTTAATAACAATAAAAACTTTATTCATTGTTTGATAATTGGCAACGAAGAACCACAACTTGCCAAATATCTTTGGATTTTAGTTTCATCAATATTACCCCGTTTAATTGGAATGATGTGAAAAGTATTTTCACTAATGGTCGACAGTAGTTTTTTTAGAAGCGCGTTAGAATTTCTTTCTCTCAGATAAATGGGTGGTGGCTTAAAAGACTTTTGCAATGGTGCAGCGAGCTTGTTGTTTTTGTCTTGCTATAATGAAAAACGATTTTGACGATTGGTACAAGATGTTATCCCTAGACATCTTTGGAGCGGATGTAATTTTAGAAGAATTTGGGCTTCGCCCACGCTTTACCACGGTTATATATCTGTCCATTCCTATTTGTACCTTTGGTTTTGAACTATTGTTATCTGTAGTGATAACTTGGTTAAGTGATGAACACGAGCCCGAAGCGGATGATAACGCGGACTTAAATGATGAAGTACTAGGCAATGGTAATGATAGCGATTTACTAGTTGGCATTGGACAAAGCGAACTTGATCGCTGACGAAAAAGTGGCTTTTCTGTTAGAAAAAGGCTATCATTTAATTTTTAATGTTTTCATTAAGAGTTTCAGAACTCACAGTAAAATAGGTATTCCTGCCGTTAGAACTCACTTCACAATTTTTTTCCTTTGATGTACTCATATAGAGAATTCCTCAAGGGTCCTTTGTTTGTGTTTGCTTGCGGTTGTTTTGTTTTTGTTGTCGCGTGGGATATAAAAAAAATATTAGTAAAGATAATGACCTTATTTATCAAGGTAAATATTTATTACGAATATTTTTTTGTATGATTTTTGATTTTGTTGTTTCTTTTTTGTTATTTTTGTTTCGTATGTATGTAAAAAAAATCTGCTATAACGTCTGTTCACTATAAAGGTTCAACTAGAACTGACAGATGACGTACATATTTGGAATGACCAAATAAGTAAAGGTTCTAAACTAATACAATTTAATATTTCAACAAATATAGATACAAATGATTACTTCAACCATGAGACTGAAATAAAAGAAGCTATATATGAAAAACACGATGAACAAATGGAAATCCTTCATATTATATCATCAAAATCTAAACATAATTTTTCAAATGTACAGGAACTGTTAAAATATCTAATCCCTATAGAATACTATCTAGTACAATATATCATTTATTGTATACTTGGAACTTTTGGAGTAATAACAATGCAAAATTAAGTAACTATTATAGAGAAATAAAACAATCAGAAAATAGAAGACTTGCCGAACACACTTACGAATTGGAATTAGCAAGATTAAAAGCAGAAATGAATCTTATGTATACAGTGAGGACACTTTGTTTTGAGAAGGAGGGGGTTAATACATGTTCAATCTTGTCCAAATCACTTTCAATAAATACGTAAACAATAGCAAACAAGGGTCAACATTATCAACAGACATTTTGTTGATAGCACATAGCAGACAAAGGTCAACACTATCAACACACATTTTGCTGATAACACATAGCAGACAAAGGTCAACACTATCAACACACATTTTGTGAATTAGGGAAAACCCAGCATAACCAAAACATATTTTATCTTACATATTTTACAAACAAGGAAATAAGTATTTTATCTTACATATTTTCATAACAAAGAAATAAGTATTTTCATAGCAAGAAAATAAGAATTTCATCTTATTATATATAGCTAAGTAACATTTGTAAATTAGTCTTAAGAATATCATTAGTAAAGAGGCGCACGTTACGTGTAGCTAAGAAAAAATATTTTTTTGATTCATTTCCTTAGATAAGGAATTAACTCGCCCCTGGTGCATAAAATTTAACTTTCATTATTCCCTGCTTTTTTGCACCAGCAAGAAAATTTAGACAAAGCGTAAGGAGTTTACGGTAATCATCCCTTGGCTGTTGACTTTTGATAGCATCGGTATAACATTCATACATTTGCTGTTCGGATTGAAGCAAGTCACTTGTATGGAATTGAGTATCATCTTTTTTATTTTTTTTCTTTATCAATATTTGCGCATAGTTGCACTTTGGGTCCACCTCTTGGGCGAAAATACTCTTTAAAACTTTAGAGAGCATGACCTCAAACATATGATGGCGACAAGCAATCCAAAGTAGGTCTTTATTTAATCCTTTTCGAATTAAACTACATGCACTTATCTTTAAACCAGTATTGGAAGTCGCCATTCTTCGCGACCTCTAAATATTGTCATTTTGAGCCAATTTTTGGTATACGCATTATTATATATTTTAGTAAAAGGAATAAAATCAATCTTGTAGAGAAAGTGTTGTACTATACTTTCACTTTTCCATACAAGCGTGGGCCACTCTAATATACATACATACACAGAGAAAAAACTGCCTCATAGAATCAATAAGATTTTCTCTATGAAACGTTTTTAGGCTAAGAGGTATCCCAGCAGAAAGAAGCGAAGATTTTTTCATAAAGATTCCTTATTGTTTTATGTGGTAGATCTTATTAATTTTATCAAGAAGAAAACCACATAAAATTTTTTATTTTTCTTTTAATACATGATTTTTATTTATTGTATCTTCATATATGAACTAACAAAAAGTATTCAAATCATAAATCTGAAAATATAATTAGGCCCGACCAGTGTCGGACATAAGCTTAGTAATAGTTATATATAATACATAAGTAGTGATAATCAAAAGGAAAAAATAAAAGTATTTTTAAGAAGTCCCATCTAGAGTGCTGTGAATAAGAACCCTTGTGACTCTCTTTTATAGGCGGATGTGTCCAGTAAAGTTCAAAATATTACGAGCAAGCGGATTAGGATGTGACTCGAGTTTTGTTAAATATTTGCCTGCGTATTTTGCAATTTCATCAGTCACTAGTGGCGGCATACTTAAGTCACGATGTATATTGAGTTTTTTATATACCATGGAGCCGATGTTATTAACCGTAAAATTTTGTTTTGCCTTCGTTGGATTCTCTCGACATTAGAAGCTGAAGCAGTACCCCATAGCTGAATTCCGTAGCACCATATAGGTTTTAAGAGTGACTTGTATATTAAAAGTTTACAATCTAGGGTGAGGGTTGAATTTCTACCAACCAGCCAATATATCTGAGTTAGTTTAAGTTTCATTTGCGTTAGCTTAGAGTCAATGTGATATTTCCATGTGACCCTTCGATCAAGATATTTCACATGTAAGTTTTGAGGAACAATTTGATTATTGATTGTAACGGGGGAACAAGTGTCTTTTCTTAAGGTAAATGTTACCTGAGCACACTTCTGTTCGTTTACCTTTATTCTCCACATGTTTAACCATAGTTCTAGCTGAGTAATATGTTGCTGAAGATATCGGGAAGCCTCGTGAGGGTTTTCGTGCATACTAATGCAGGCATCGGCAAACGTAGATGTATGGATATTGCTGCTCAAAGGCATATCACAAGTATAAATCAAATATAAAACTGGCCCCAGTATACTCCCCTGTGGCACACCGGATGAGATTATTTCAGGCGTACTCATAAAGTCTCCTTCCACAACAGTGAACTTCCGGGCAATAATGTAACTTTCCAGCAGATTTAGAATGTTTATTGGTAGGTAAGTCTTTAATTTTAAAATTAGGCCTTCATGCCACACTTTATCAAATGCCTGAGAAACGTAAATGAACAGCGCAGAGCAATACTTTTTTTCTTCAAAAGTTTTTCTTATAAATTGAACCAATCTATGAGTTTGTTCAATGGTGCTATGCTGACTTCTAAATTCAAATTGATGATCCGGTATGCACTCATTATCAGTTAGAATTGGGGACAATTTTATCATGAGTAACTTTTCAAAGAGCTTTGACATTGTTGACAGTAAACTTATTGGCCTATATGACTCAGCTTTGGTAAGATCTTTGCGCCCGGCTTTGGAATCATTTTAACCTTGGCAAGCTTGCAGCTGTTTGGATAATACTCCAGTCGTAAAATGGAATAATCACGCGTCTTAAATTTTTTTAGTCGAGGGGGTAGCGCAACTACATTTGGCAAATCAACAGCACCAGTACATGTGTTTGGGGTAAATACGTATTTTAAATGATCAGCAAATATGTTACCTTTTTCACTATCGCTTCTTGCCCAACCTCCTGTAGATGTGCGTAGAGGTGGTTTAAACTCAACTGGTGTTTTAAGCTTTCTAGCAGCGCGCCACAAAGAGTAATTAGATGCTGGTGTGACATCAAGACCTTCCAAATAATTTTTTCAAATGCAAGCAACTCTTGGAGTCGTTTAGTACACTCTTTAAATCTGATTTTATGTTGGGGTGATCTGTGCTGTTGCCATTCTCTTTTAGCTCTGCTTTTTTCACTTACAAGACGTTCAATATCTGTAGAATAAATTCTATTTACCCTAGTCTGCGGATGGGAGGTAGTGGCATGTTCAGCAGCCTGTTTATTATTTTTATTAAGGTTGGCAATGTTAGATTCAATATCATCAGGTGTTGTTAGCGTAATATTTTCCGTGCAATGACTACTAAGATATTTTTTGAATCCCAGCCAATTAACACGATTTGTCAAATTCGCATATGGGTGAGGTAAGTCACTTCTTAATGGGCTACAAATTCTAACGATCGTGGGAGAGTGATCGGACGAGAGATCTAGAGAAGCTTCAATTTGAATTAAGTCCCTAGAGATATTTTTCATGACGCCAAAATCTATAAGATCCGGAATTTTTTGTATGTCAGTAGGCCAATAAATGGGCTCCCCACTCGAAATGACATGACCTCTGGGAGTAATAAGACGCCAACCCCAAAAGGTATGTTTTGCATTGTAGTCACCAGCTGCTACAAAACAAGGTCCAAGAGATTTGTAGAAATTTTCGTATTGATCCTCAGTGATTGAAAATCTGGGAGGGGAGTAAATTGATGGTATCACGAAATTCGCACAAAAATTTTCAATGCCAATACTTGTTGCTTGTAGCGGTTCTTCACAAATGTTATCAGGAATGTAGTGCTAGAGTCTTGACTTAATTAAAGTTGCTGATCCACCGCACGCTCTTCCTCTCGGGTCCTTTGAATCATATAAGGTGTAGCCATAAATTTTAAATTTCAAATGAGTCTCGGAGACCAACATTATGTCAATATTTTTTTCCGTGAGGAAGTGCTCAAGTTCATTTTTATGTTGGCGAATGCCGTTTGCGTTCCAGAAACATATTTTTAACGTGTTCATGGTTTGTTAACTAAAGCTTGAAGCAATGTATTCTGCATTCGCAGCATTTCTTGCATCATGCTAGTCATATTTGTTGTAAAATTATTTATAGTTTGCACCAGATTATCAATAATAGCTTCAAGGCGATTGAAATTAAAGTTCGAGTTTGTATTTGATGAATTATTTGGTGGTGAAATATTTAGTGTATGAATAGAATTTGTCTTAGCAGCATCGGCATACGATACACGGGAACTAACTAGTTGGCTCACCTACGCAATCGTGGCTGATAAAGCGTTTGCTGATTGGGCTGGGGCCAATTTAGGTGTTTGCCTCATAGTCTGTTTGACGAAAAAGTACACAGGACAGTGAGCGGTGCGATTACCACCACAATAACTGCATTTTTTGTCACTTTGATCTTTTGGTTTATTGCAACTAGCAGTTTCATGTAATTCGCCGCACGCAACACAAACAGTAGGTAATTTGCAGTAAGCTTTAGTATGGCCATATTCTTGACAATTATGGCACTGTACGGGTCCTGAACGCTTGTGTGGTTCTTCAACGGTTATTTGTCGATATAAGAGATATTTGAAATTAGATGGGTCTCATTTTTTTAATTTTATATCATTTGGCTCAAGTTGAACGCGAAATAGAGGTTGCTTTTCCGTATTTATTATGATCGATACATTTTTTACTTTAAAACCCTAGAAGACGAGAGCATCTTTTACTTCTCCGGGAGCAACATAAGAATCTATGCCCTTCAATACGATCTGCAGACCTTTAGCACTCTTGAGCTGATATGTGTAGAAATTTGTTTTACTTTTTTCAAATTCAGAAACCATTTTTCGAAAATCTTTTTCTTCATAAATTTGAATTTTCGTTTCATCAATATTACCACGTTTTATTGGAACAATGTGAAATTTATTCTCACCAATGACCGAAATTAATTTTGTAATAAGACCGTTTGAGTTTTTTTCTCTTAAATAGATTGGTGGCGGCTTGCAGGTTTTGTTCGCAGATTCAGCGGGTTTGTCATTGTCATCTTCCAATATTTTAAAACGGTTTTGACGATTAGTAGAGGATACGCTGTTATCCCTAGACATCTTTGGAGTAGATGCAATTTTAGTAGAATTTGGGCTTCGCCCGCGCTTTAAAATTGTAATGTATCTGACCTTTCCGACTTAGACCTTGGGCTTTGGGCTACTCTTATCTTCAGTGACAACTTGGTTAAGTTATGACCTCGAACCCGAAGCGGATGATATCGCTGAGTTAAATGTAGAAGTACTAGGCAACGGTAATTTCAACGATTCACTAGTTGGCATTGGACAAAGCGAATTTGATCGCTGACAAAACTGTGGTTTTGCTGTTAGAAAAAGTCTCTCAATAAATGTTTTATTTTTATTAAGAGCTTCAGAACTCACAGTAAGTCTATCATCACATCTTATATTTATGAGCATCAGAACTCACAGTAAAATAGGCATTTCTGCCGTTAGAACTCACTTTACAATTTTTTTCCTTTGGGGTACTCATATAGATTATTCCTCAAGGGTACTTTGTGTGTTTTTTTGTTTACGGTTTTTTTGTTTTTGTTATTTCTATTAGTAAAAATATTAGCAAAGAAGAAAAAAAGCTGATTTATCAAAGTTAATATGTACCACGAATATTTTTTTGTATAATTTTTTTTTGTTTAGTTTGTATGTAAGAAAAATTCCGCTATTACTTGTGTTCACTATGAAGGAACAACGAGAACTAAACCATATAAAATCAAGAAGAAATCTTATTATTCACAACTTTTTTTTACTCAATTTCCGTTATTTTTGGCACCATAAAAACAATCCACAGAGAAAGACTTCTTGATTCTATTAGGGTTTTTTATAAATTGTAAACTATAATGATTCCTTATTGATTTTATTATGTTGCCTTAATAATTTTTTTAAAAAAAATTTCTTCTTGATTTTATTAGGCTATCTTATTGATTTTTTTTAATAAGGTCTCCCTCTTGATTTTAGTAGGTTCCTATATGATTATTTGTAAAGCATCTTATTGATTTTTTTAGTAAGGAAATCTTTTTGATTTTATGAGGTGTGTTGTTATTTCGTTTCTGTAAATAGACATAGAGACAGTTTTTTGATGATCTTTTTAATTTTTGTATAAGAATGTTTACACAATAATTTCAATGGTTATTCAGGCTGCTTGTTAGCATATTGGTTAGAGTGTTTGTTTATCAGGTAAAAGTTTGCTGGTTCAATACTTGGGGAGTAAGTTAATTAAGAATATAACATAATGTGTATGTATGTATGTATAAATAAATAACATCTGCAATATACTACATACATACATATATAAGTATATGGTATAGAATTTAAATGAAAATACATAATACATTTTTTTATTGAAAAAATCAATAAGATAACCTCATAAAAACTACAAGATTTCTTCTTGATTTTTCAAAAAGGTTTTAATTGCCTTCTTTGGCATGGTTTCGACTTGTACCATAATGCACACTCAACTTTCGAGATATTATAGCCTCACTAGAAACAGCAAATGAGCTTTTGGATGAATTGAAATGCATTTTGCTATGATAAGCTGCGGAAGTTTTTCGTAGTGGTACACAAAACTACTCAATACGTAATTATTCTGCCGACCCATCCATCAGCAAAGTTCAGCAATACCTACTCTTTCCCATTCTTGCTAAGTCAACCAGCACCAATAACATTGAGAGAGGCATTTTAATATTTAATATAAGGACTAATAAGTACTGTTAATCCTGTTGGACTTTGGAATTATAGCGATATATCAACGAGTTTATTGATAATTATGACCTTTTCTATTTTGTTGCTATTGTTCTGCACAATCTCGATACATGGGTTTGAGAATATTAGTTATTTTATTTTTCAGGATATATCAATATTAAAAAATTAAAATGCGAATTCGTTTTCTAGTATGAAAAGTTTGTTAAAAGGGCTGCTTGAAATAATCAAATGTCTAAAATAGTTCAATTTTAAGTTAAATAGGGCTTTTGTTGCTTTTGTTCTGCACAGTACTGTATGTAATTGCGAATATTTTAAAACATTTAAAGTTTAGATACATTTGTTATTGCTGATTTCAACACAATTGAAAAACTCCCAAAACATTTTGCAAGCAATCTTATAAATGGACGCAGCTTGCTAGGGAACTTTCAACACACAGTATATATTGCGCCTCCCAGTAAAAAAAATTGGAAGTCATTCTAAAGGAAGTACATTTTCATTGCTTCCAAAAAATCGATATTTTTAATTTGGCGATAGTTAGCAGAAAACCAAGTAGAAGTTTATTTTAGTCATACAAAACCTTGAAATTCCTCTCTAGTTTTAGAAATTACTCACCAGAATTTTTAAAAAATTTATTTTTTTTGAAGAAACTTATGAACTAATTTTGGTCTAAAATTTTGAAGTTATTTGCTTAAATTTACATGAAAATACTGTTTCGCGTTTAAATTCCTATAAAAAGAAACTAATTGTTAAAATAGGTAACTATTAGCCATTTTTCCTAGATGAAAATATTATCATAGAACACAAAAAAGGAAATTTTTCTTAAAATCGCTTCCATTTCGGTGACCAGGCAGCGAAAAAGAGAACTTCTTGCAATGACAACCCTATGTAAAAATCATTAGATCGGATCGAAATTTGCACTACTTCCAGATCGCAAACTCTACATTTTCATGACTATTTTGGAGTGTCTTTTTTTACTGGGCTTATTACTACCCAGTAAAAAAAATTGGAAGTCATTCTGAAGGAACCACATTTTCATTGCTTCCAAAAAATCGATATTTTTAAAATGACGACAGTTAGCAGAAAACCAATTATAAGGTTATTTTAGTTATACAAAACCTTGTAATTCCTCCATAGTTTTAGAAAATAATCACTAGAATTTTTAAATCATCGATTTTTTTACAGAAATTTATGAACTAATTTTAGTCTAAAATGTAAAAGTAATTTAATTAAATTTACATAAATACACTGTTTCGGGCTTAAATTCGTATAAAAAGAAACGAATTGGTGAAATAGGTAACTATTTACCATTTTTCCTAGATGAAAATATTATCATAGAAAACAAAAAAGGAAATTTTTCTTAAAATCGCTTCCAATTCGGTGACCAGGCATCGAAAAAGAGAACTTCTTGCTATGACAACCCCATGTAAAAATCATTAGAACGGATCGAAATTTGCACTACTTCCAGCTCGCAAACTCTACATTTTCATGACTTTTTTGGAGTGTCTTTTTTTACTGGGTAGTATTGTATTTCGTCTACGACTACGACGATTTTGTACTAGATTAAACAAAAAATATTGCTGTGTTCTTTAGACTATTACAAACTCGTTGTAGTTGAAGTGGTAATACTACACTCGTAATAAGGCCCATTATTGAGGAGCTTCAAATGAAAATGCTGTCCCTAATGTAGGTGTATCACTGATGAAAAACTTTGAAAATAATCTAAAATCTGTTTTTGGTGAAATTGGTAAAAAGTATGATTTTGAAGTGTTTTAAGGTTATTTTGCCATTCTTTGGCTTGGCCTTGGTTATAATGTAGTATTATTATTTTTTTCTTTTTGGTATGACCAATATCTTTCGCTAAATAAATTTTTTTTTTTTTTTTTTTTTTTTTTAATAGTATATTTATTTATTGTATCTTCAAAAATGAACTAACAATAAGTAATCAAATCTTAAATCTAAATATAATTATTAGGCCCGACCAATATCGGACATAAGCTTAGTGATAGTTATAAATAATACATAAGTAGTGATAATCAAAAAGAAGTATTTTTAAGCAGTCCCATCTGGAGTGTTAGGTATAAGAGCCCTTGTGTCCCTTTTTTTTAAGCGGATGTGTCCAGTAAAGCTCAAAATATTACGGGCAAGCGGATTAGGATGTGACTCGAGTTTAGTTAAATATTTGCCTGCGTATTTTGCAATTTCTTCACTCACTAGTGGCATATTTAAATCACGATGAATATTTGAATTTTTAACGTACCATGGAGCAGATGTTATCAAACGTAAAATTTTGTTTTGCCTTCGTTGGATTCTCTCGACATTTGAAGCTGAACCAGTGCCCCACAGCTGAATTCCATAGCACCATATTGGCTTCAAAAGCGACTTGTATATCAAAAGTTTGCAGTCTAGGCTGAGTGTTGAATTTCTGCCAATTAACCAATATATTTGAGTCAATTTAAGTTTCATTTGGGTTAACTTAGAGTCAATATGATATTTCCATGTAAGCCTTCGATCAAGGTGTATGCCAAGGTATTTCACTTGAGAGTGTTGAGGAATATTTTGATTGTTGATTCGAATGGGGGAACAGGTATCTTTTCTTAGGGTAAACGTTATATGAACACACTTTTGTTCATTGACTTTAATTCTCCATAAGTTCAACCATATTTCAAGCTGGGTAATGTGTGCTTGGAGATTGCGGGATGCCTCATCAGGATTTTTGTGAATACTCAAACAGGCTGTATCATCGGCAAATGTAGAAGTGTGGATGTTATTGCTCACAGGCATATCACAAGTATATATTAGATACAAGACTGGCCCCAGAATACTACCCTGTGGCACACCAGAAGATATAGATTCGGGTACACTCATGAAGTCTCCTTCCACAACGGTAAATGTCCTATCAACAATATAACTTTCCAAAAGCTTTTGTATATTTATTGGTAGGTATGTCTTCAATTTTAAAACTAGGCCTTCGTGCCATACTTTGTCAAATGCCTGAGAAACATCAATAAAAAGGGCAGAACAATACTTCTTTTCTTCAAAAGTCCTCCTTATAATTTGAACCAATCTATGCGTTTGCTCAATAGTGCTATGCTGACTTCTAAAGCCAAATTGATGGTCCGGGATGCACCCAGTATCAGCTAAAATTGTGGACAATTTAGTCATGAGCAGCTTTTCGAAAAGCTTTGAAATTGTTGAAAGTAAGCTTATAGGCCTATATGACTCAGCCTTGGTAAGATCTTTGCCTGGCTTTGGAATCATTTTAATCTTGGCAAGTTTCCAGTTATGTGGAAAATACTGCATTCGTAAAATGGCATTAAAAATAAATAGCAAAATTCTTATTGCAATATGAGGCAAGTTCATCAGCATCTTGTTACTAATGCCATCAATACCTGGAGCTTTCTTAGGGTCGAGTTCAGCAACTATTTTTTGTAGTTCACGCATCTTAAACCTTAAGGGACGAGGGGGTAGAGAGACTACACTCGGTAAATCGGCAGCACCCGTACATGAATTGGGAGTGAATACAGATTTTAAATGCTCAGAAAATAAGTTACCTTTCTCACTATCGCTTCTTGCCCAGCCTCCAGTCGAAGTACGCAATGGTGATTTGAGATCAACGGGTCTTTTAAGATTTCTAGTAGCGCGCCATAAAGAGTAATTAGATGTTGACGTTACATCAAGACCTTCTAAATACTTTTCCAGTAATGCAGTCTTTTCCGACGATAGCAGCTCTTTGAGTCGTTTAGTATATTCTTTAAGTCTGATTTTATTTAGGGGTGATCGGTGTTGTTGCCATTCTCTTCTAGCTCTCCTTTTTTCACATACAAGACGTTCAATTTCCGTAGAATAAATTCTATTAAAGCCAGTCTGCGGATAGGAAGTAGTGGCATGTTCAGCAGCCTGTTTAATATATTCGTTAAGATTGGCAATATTAAATTCAATATCATCAGGTGATCTTAGCTGAATGTTTTCTACGCAGTGACTACTAATATATTTTTTGAATCCTAGCCAGTTGACCCTGTTAATCGTTTTCGCATATGAGTTAGTTAAATCACTCCTTAGTGAGTTGAAAATTGTAACTATTGTGGGAGAGTGATCGGAGGACAGATCTACAGAGCCCTCTACGTGAATTAAGTCCCTATGGATATTTTTCGTGACGCCAAAATCTATAACATCTGGAATTTTTCTTACGTCAGTAGGCCAGTAAGTAGGCTCCCCACTTGAAATGACATCTAAGCCCATTTTTGAAATTGTATTAAACAACGCTCTACCTCTAGGTGTAACAAGACGCGAGCCCCAGTACGTATGTTTTGCATTGTAGTCACCAGCTGCCACGAAACAAGATCCAAGCGATTTGTAGAACTTCTCATACTGATCTTCGGTAACTGAAAATCTGGGAGGTGAGTAAATTGATGATATCACGAAGTTCGCACAAAAATTTTCTACGAAAATATTCGTAGCTTGCATATATTCTTCACTAACGTTCTCAAGGATATAGTGCTTGAGTCTTGACTTAATTAGAATTGCTGATCCACCGCATGCTCTCCCCCTCGGGTCCTTTGAATCATATAGAGTGTAACCATTTATTTTAAAGCAGCTTCTCGAAGTCAAGTGAGTCTCAGAGACCATCATTATATCAATATTTTTTTCCGTGAGGAAGTGCTCAAGTTCATTTTTATGTTGGCGAATGCCGTTTGCGTTCCAGAAACATAGTTTTAACGTGTTCATGGTTTGTTGACTAATGCTTGAAGCAGAGTATTCTGCATTCTCAGCATTTCTTGCATCATGCTAGTCATATTTGTTGTAAAGTTGTTTATAGTTAGCACCAGATTCTCAATAGTAGCTTCAAGACGACTAAAGTTAAAGCTAGAGTTTGCATTCGTTGAATTACTTGGCGGTGGAACATTTTGTGTGGGAATAGAGCTAGTCTTAGCAGCATCGGCATACGATACACGTGAATTAACTAGTTGGCTAGTTTGTGGCAGAGTGGCGGAGTAAGCATTTGCTGATTGAACTGGAGCTAATTTAGATTTTTGACCCATAGCCTGTTTAATGAAAGAATATACACGGCATCCTCTGTAATTAGCGGTGTGATTTTCTCCACAATTACTGCATTTTTTTTCAGCTTGTACTTTTGGCTTGGTACAGTTAGCAGTACCATGCAATTCACCGCAGATAACACAAACTGTAGGTAATTTGCAGTAGGTTTTTGTGTGGCCATATTCTTGGCAATTATGGCACTGTACGGGACCTGAACGCTTACGTGGCTCTTCAACTGTGATTTTTCGGTGTAAAAGGTATTTTAGACTATAAATTGGGTGCGTCTCATTTTTCTTTAACTGTATATCATTCGGCTCCAGTTCAACACGAAATAGAGGCTGGGGAATCTTCTCTCTATTGATTATATTGGTAACATTTTTTACCTTAAATCCTTGTTCGATAAGTGCACATTTTACTTCTTCAGGCTCAACATATGAATCTACGCCCGTTAATACTATTTGTAGGCCTTTAGCACTCTTAAGTTGATATGTATAAAAATTTGTTTTATTTTTTTCAAACTCACTAACAATTTTTCGGAAATCTTTTTCATCATATATTTGGATTTTAGTTTCATCAATATTACCTCGTTTAATTGGAATGATGTGAAAAGTATTTTCACCAATGGTCGACAGTAGATTTTTTAGAATCGCGTTTGAATTTTTTTCTCTCAGATAAATAGGTGGTGGCTTAAAAGACTTTTGTGATGATGCAGCGGGCTTGTCGTTTTTGTCTTGCAATAATGAAAAACGATTTTGACGATTGATAGAAGATGTGCTGTTATCCCTAGACATCTTTGGGGCGGATCCAATTTTAGTAGAATTTGGGCTTCGCCCGCGCTTTAAAATGGTTATATATCTGTCCATTCCTACTTGTACCTTTGGTTTTGTACTACTGTTGTCTTCAGTAACAACTTGTTTAATTGTTGACCACGAGCCCGAAGCGGATGATATCGCTGAGTTAAATTTAGAAGTACTAGGCAATAATGTCAACGATTCACTAGTTGGCATTGGACAAAGCGAAGTTGATCGCTGACGAAACTGTGGTTTTGCCGTTAGTAAAAGTCTATTATCAGATTTTTGATTTTTATTAAGAGCTTCAGAACTCACAGCAAGTCTATTATCAGATTTTTTATTTTTATTGTTATCATTATGAGCATCAAAACTCACAGTAAAATAGGCATTTCTGCCGTTAGAACTCACTTCACTATTTTTTTCCTCTGGGGTACTCATAAAGAGTATTCCTCAAGGGTATTTTGTATTTTTTTTTTGTTTACGGTTTTCCTTCACTTTTGTTATTTCTATATGTAAAAATATTATCAAAGCAAAAAAATGCTTATTTATCAAAGTTAATATGTACTACGAATATTTTTTGTATACTTTTTTATGTTTAGTTTGTATATAAGAAAAATTCCGCTATTACGTCTGTTCACTATGAAGGTACAACGAGAAATAAATAATAAAGAAGAGTCTTTGAGTAGCTCTGGGACAGCTCTCGCGTCATTGTAATTATTTCTTAAGTGCGGTCAGGTTTGTGTATGTTGTTAGGCTGATTGATTTGTCACGGATAACTGTATAGTCTTGCAGTTATTTTGTGGAATTTTGGTTTGTGTGGTCTAATTACTCCGCCCATTTTTTGCAACAATATTTTACAAATTTACTTTGTAAACTATTTCTGAAATAAATAATAAAATAATAAAGAAGTTTAATATTTATTTACATAAGTATATTTATTTTTACTTTTAATGTTGTAGGAGGCTCGTGGAAAGAGACCATTTAAAGTATGGGACAGCTGGCGGAATATTCGGAAAGGTGTAGTTGTTGGCACATTCGAAGAACTATTAGTTAAAGGTATAATACTCACATGTATAAATGTTATTTGCTACTCTCTTGCTTTCCATGGTTGTACTTAAAGGTAAAGATAAACTAGGGGTTCCAGCTTCGGAACCGGTGCGGCTTGTACTAGAGAGCGATGGAACCCAAATTGAAGATGGAGAATATTTTCGTACTTTGTCAAATAACACAATCATTTTACTGTTAAGGCAGGGAGAACGTTGGTACCCAACTGGAGTTGATGTAATAAAGGCTGGTGAGTAATAATAAATAAGTAAATAATTATAAGTATATTAAATTATCTAAATTACCTCTTAATTATATATGTATGTATAAGTGCATAGTTTGTATGTATAAGACGTAACAAATAAATAAATAAAATGATTATTATATTATATTATTATTAATTAAATTGAGTATTTTGTATAGTTGACCTGTATAGTTTAATATGACGAGAATTGTTCTTTCGGCTTAAGGTCGTTTTTTTTATTAATAATAAAATTAATTGTTTTTATTTAAAAAAACGACCTTAAGTCGAAAGAACAACTCGCGTCATATTAATTAAATTATATATAATAAAATGATAATTATATTATATATATAATTCATTATATATATATATATAATTAATTATATTATATATGTATATAATGATATAACGATAATTATATTAGAGTACAAGTGACCAGCAGAAATAGCTATATATTATTTACATTACCCAGGGTCTCATCTCGATTTAAAACATGAGAAACGAGAGAGTATTTATGTATTTACTTATGTGTACATATAACTATTAATCTACAGATAAATTGGCTTTCAAAGTAATGAGTGGTACTTATTTATCCAATTATTTTATGTGTATAATAATTATTAACAATCATTAATGACTGTGTCGTAATGAATAAAATAAGCAATTATTTATATAATGATGTCAAAGTACTTTTACTTTTCAGTTATTTATCAAATATACGTACATAAGTACCCAGTAAAAAAAGACACTCCAAAAAAGTCATGAAAATGTAGAGTTTGCGATCTGGAAGTTGTGCAAATTTCGATCCGATGTAATGATTTTTACATAGGGTTGTCATTGCAAGAAGTTCTCTTTTTCGCTGCCTGGTCACCGAATTGGAAGCGATTTTAAGAAAAATTTCCTTTTTTGTGTTCTATGATAATATTTTCATCTAGGAAAAATGGTTATTAGTTACCTATTTTAACAATTAGTTTCTTTTTATAGGAATTTAAACGCGAAACAGTAATTTAATGTAAATTTAAGCAAATAACTTTAAAATTTTAGACAAAAATTAGTTCATAAGTTTCTTCAAAAAAATCGATGTTTTAAAAATTCTGGTGAGTAATTTCTAAAACTAGAGAGGAATTACAAGGTTTTGTATGACTAAAATAAACTTCTACTTGGTTTTCTGCTAACTATCGGCAAATTAAAAATATCGATTTTTTGGAAGCAATGAAAATTTACTTCCTTTAGAATGACTTCCAATATTTTTTACTGGGTATGTATCACAGATTGGCAATGGATCATGTTCTCGCTATTCATGATAAATTTTAAACATAAGTGAGTAGACATCATTTCAAATCAACTACTCTGATTTATGCATACTCACTATAACATTGATTTTTAAGTACTACATATACCAAACGGACGAAACAATCGTCCGTAGATGTAAATAATTTTATTAAGATTCAAAGAAAAATTATCTAAACGTCATAAAAAATTCTTTAAAACACAGTCACACAGTATGCATACATACCCAGTGAAAAAAGACACTTCAAAAAAGTCATGAAAATGTAGAGTTTGCAATCTAGAAGTAGTGCAAATTTCGATCCGTTCTAATGATTTTTACATAGGGTTGTCATTGCAAGAAGTTCTCTTTTTCGATGCCTGATCACCGAATTAGAAGTGATTTTAAGAAAAATTTCCTTTTTTGTAAATAGTTACCTATTTCAAGAATTCGTTTCTTTTTATACGAATTTAAACCCGAAACAGCGTTTTTATGTAAATTTAAGTAAATTACTTTTAAATTTTAGACTAAAATTAATTCATAAATTTCTTTAAAAAATCGATTTTTTAAAAATTCTGGTGAGTATTTTCTAAAAATATAGAGGAATTACAATGTTTTGTATGACTAAAATAAACTTCTACTTGGTTTTCTACTAACTATCGGCAAATTAAAAATATCGATTTTTTGGAAGCAATGAAAATCTAGTTCCTTTTGAATGACTTCCAATTTTTTTACTGGTATGTATTTACATAAATAATCTATATACATAAAAGAGTAACGTTACTGACTGACTCACAGCCCAAACGACTATAGCTAGCTTACAATGTATAGATCCACTAAGAAGGAATTTTTAGAAACTCGATTGCTAAGGGGGTAAAAAGGGTAAAATCGGTATCTTTATATCTCGGAAACCACATCAGATAGACTAAAAATTTCAAAAACTTACGAATGCTGCTAAAAAAATAAGCCAACACGTATTTGGTACTTTTTCGATATGTGTACTTTTGGGTATTAAATGGGGTAAAAACTCGACATATCTTCTAAATTATTGAACGTAGCAAAAAGGTTTTTGGCGCATTCTTTTCTTCTTGACAAAATCTTGAATGGATTTTGGTACTTTTTTTTACGATTTTAAGGGTTAAAATCGTATTTTTTGAAAAAGGTACTTTTTGGAAAAAGTATTTCTTTAAAGAAGTACTTTTTGGAAAAAGTTTTTTTTTGAAAGAAGTAGTTTTTGGAAAAAGGACTTTTAGAATTAATACATTATTGTATGTACATATGTATATAAAAACTAAACCAAATCTAAATACGTAATTTTTATTAATATTTTTATTATTATTACTACTATTATATATAAAATAGTAACGTGAGTAACTGGGTGATTTTCGCCTAGCCCAAAAAAGTGGATGTAGAGCGTGTGTGCATTCAATAAGAACGGGTTTTGGCAAATTTGGACGCAAAGGATTAATCAGTGGAGAAACTTGTTAAAATCGGTTACTTTGTGTATTGGAAACTAAATCAAATAGACCCAACTTCCAAAAAAAAAATTAAATAAGGCTTAAAAATATAAGTGCATTGTACTTTTTTGACATATGTATATATTTTCGGCACCCCACATAAATATCTTTAAGGTATTATATATGAAAGCAAAGATTTTCCTTAATACTTTTCTCCGAGAAAACATGTGAGATCGGTTTTTTCACTTTCCATAATTCGAGCATATAAGGGTTTAAATTGTACCCGCTTTTGGTACCTTTTACTGAATGCTTACATATGTACATATGTAAGTTTTTAATTACACTAACTTACACTGAAAATGTACACTTGATGAGAGGTGACTTTCCTTATGTACTTTCTTCCGCTGAATTCAGAAGTCAATGTTAAATTTTTTTTATGGACCAGTTTTTGAGATATTGTGATTTTTCAGTTTTTCGATATTTTTTCACTTGACCCATCATATCTCGAGCTAGAACTGTCCGATTGGGTCGTTCTTGGTATTCAAATGAAAGGTATTGAGTTGACAAATAAATGTGTACAATCGGATCTTTAATTGGTATAGCGGTTCAAAATATATCGATGAAAATAAGGCACGTTTTCAAAAAAATCATATTTTACAGTGATTATATGCTGACAGAAAAGTACAAATCGTTTAAAAATTGTCTGGTTTATATCCATGTGCTTAAAGATAGTACTTTTATGTAAGAACTAAGAGCAACCAGAAGAAGATTGACCGAAAAATTACAAAGTTATAAGCAATGGAGTGAATAAATCCAAAGTAAAAATACATAAAAATAACAAATAACGCAGGTCAACAAAATGAAACTTATTATGTAAGGTCAAAGGTTTCATAGTCAATTTGTATATACTAAGTACTGAGTATCAATCTCTTTAAATTAGTTTTTTTGAATTGACTCTGTATCACGAGATTTTCCGTTATAAAAAAAATATGATGCTGTATCACATACTTTGCATTAAATCGAGAACCAGTTCTTCGATTCAATAAAAAATTATACAGAAGGGCTAGGAAACAAATTGACCTTTAAATTACGTTTTCATGAATTTTTTTAACAGTCTTATAGTTTCAAAGATATTCAGAAAGTTTTATACAAAAAAATAAATTTTTTTCAAAAAAATTAAAAAATCGTTTGTTTCTTAAGAGACTCATAAAAATTTTAAACTGAAAAATTTTTTATTTTATTAATAATTGTGATACCTTAATATGTTATAAATAAAACGAGCCAAGTTTATTAATAGGCAGATTTTGTAAAAACTTTCGTTTCTAAACGTTTCAAATTTGTATGAAAAATAACGAAAATTCGTTTCAAAAAATATTTTTTCCATACAAATTTCAAAACGAAAAAAACGTTTCTATTTACAAAATTTGCCTTTAAAACTCATTCCATGAATTCGGAATTTATTCACAATTAAGTGCTAGCATACGAGTATATTTTACAAAATAAAATAATAATAATAAAATAAATAAAAATTAAAATATTCCGTAAAAAAGTATATTTTACAAAATAAAATAATAATAGTAAAATAAATAAAAGTTAAAAAATTCCGTAAAAAAGTTTTAGCGCTACATGGAAGTTCATACAAATATGTGGTGAAAATAGTACCACTTTTTGGTACGAGTTCTTTTCCTATACAAATCCCATTTCATAAAATAAATATGTAAATGAATTCAAAACCTCAAATGAAATTAACATTAGAAAGATTTAGGGGTTTTCAAGAAAAAAAAATCGCCAAACAACGCACCTAAAGGAAAAAAGGAAAAAAACAAAACCTTACCAAATCGAAAAAATCGTAAAACGAAAGGATGCCAAAACTACAAAAATTGTCCGCATAAAAATCTCTTCAAAGTGATTTTAATGGAGGAATATAATTCCAATCAATGTGGGTCTAAAACAAAAAGACTTGGTTAGTGAATTATTAAAAATAGTATAAAAAAAAATTCCGAGATGACCTCAACAAGAAAATGGAGAGTGAAACTTGATATGTTGGGCAAAAACTAAGCCTAACAATACGAGTCTGAATTAAAAAGGTTTGACGATTAAATTTAAGGAACTACCATCTTAGAACTAAACTCTATCAATATAGATTTCAAATAGGATTTGGTTGGTACATTATAAAAAATAATGTAAAGAATTTCTCTAATGGCTAGAATAAAATGGCCTATCAAAATATATGTATTTCTTTTGGACAAGAAACACACTTACCCATATGGATCCCAAATAAAAGGCCTTTATGAGTAGGTTTAAGGAATCCACATGAAGAAGGTATCAATTGAACACAACATCAAACTGACGAGTTTCGCGAACTTTTATATTTGAACCCCATCTTGGATAGTACATATAAAATATCTGCTGAAAAAGTAGCGGGCAATATGCTGCAATATGCTAGTAATTCATTAAATTAAAAAAAACAGAAACAAAAACAAAACCCCTTTAGTAAAGCTAATTCAATTTATTGGACTCTCTTCGTATACTTTTTATGGCTTTCATACAACAACAAATAAGAGATAAAAGAAATATTGGAATAGCAAGACAAATACTACAAATACACACTCACACACGCATGTTTTGTTTCATTCCTAGCTAGCATTTGGATGATTGAATTTTCGGTAGTCATCTTACTCACTCATTTTTTTTCATATATATATTTATTTATTGTATATTCAAAAATGAACTAACAATAAGTAATCAAATCTTAAATCTAAATATAATTATTAGGCCCGACCAGTATCGGACATAAGCTTAGTGATAGTTATAAATAATACATAAGTAGTGATAGTCAAAAGAAAAAAAAAGAAGTATTTTCAAGCAGTCCCATCTGGAGTGTTGAGTATAAGAGCCCTTGTGTCCCTCTTTTTTATGCGGATGTGTCCAAAATATTACGGGCAAGCGGATTAGGATGTGACTCAAGTTTAGTTAAATATTTGCCTGCGTATTTTGCAATTTCTTCAATCACTAGTGGCATATTTAAATCACGATGTATATTTGAATTTTTAATGTACCATGGAGCCGATATTATCCAACGTAAAATTTTGTTTTGCCTTCGTTGGATTTTCTTAATATTTGAAGCTGAAGCAGTACCCCATAGCTGAATTCCGTAGCACTATATTGGCTTCAAAAGCGACTTGTATATCAAAAGTTTACAGTCTGGGCTGAGTGTTAAATTTCTGCCAATTAACCAATATATTTGAGTTAATTTAAGTTTCATTTGGGTTAACTTAGAGTCTATATGATATTTCCATGTAAGCCTTCGATTAAGGTGTATACCAAGGTATTTCACTTGAGAATGTTGAGGAATATTTTGATTGTTGATTCGAATGGGGGAACAAGTATCTGTTCTTAACGTAAACGTTATATGGACACACTTTTGCTCATTTACTTTAATTCTCCATAAATTGAACCATTTTTCAAGCTGGGTAATGTGTTCTAGGAGATGGCGGGATGCCTCATCAGGGGTTTTGTGCATACTCTTACAGGCTGTATCATCGGCAAATGTAGAAGTGTGGATGTTATTGCTCACAGGCATATCACAAGTATATATTAAATACAAAACTGGCCCCAGAATACTACCCTGTGGCACACCGGAAGATATAGATTCGGGCACACTCGTGAACTCTCCTTCCACAACAGTGAACTTCCTATCAATAATATAACTTTCCAAAAGCTTTTGTATGTTTATTGGTAGGTATGTCTTCAATTTTAAAACTAGGCATTCGTGCCATACTGTATCAAATTCCTGAGAAACACCAATAAAGAGAGCAGAACAATACTTCTTTTCCTCAAATGTTCTTCTTACAACTTGGACCAATCCTATGCGTTTGTTCAATGGTGCTATGCTGACTTCTAAAACCAAATTGATGGTCCGGGATGCACCTATTATCAGCTAAAATTTTGGATAATTTATTCATGAGCAGCTTTTCGAAAAGTTTTGAGACTGTTGATAGTAAGCTTATAGGCCTATATGACTCAGCCTTGGTAAGATCTTTGCCTGGCTTTGGAATCATTTTAATCTTGGCAAGTTTCCGGATATGTGGAAAATACTGCATTCATAAAATGGCATTAAAAATAAATAGCAAGATTCTTATTGCAATATGAGGCAAATTCATCAGCATCTTGTTACTAATGCCATCAATACCCGGAGCTTCCTCCGGGTCGAGTTCAGCAATTATTTTTTGTAGTTCACGCATTTTAAACCTTAAGGGACGAGGGGGTAGAGAAACTACACTCGGTAAATCGGCAGCACACGTACATGAATTGGAAGTGAATACAGATTTTAAATGCTCAGAAAATAAGTTACCTTTCTCACTGTCGCTTCTTGCCCAGCCTCCGGTCGAATTATGCAGTGGTGATTTCAGATCAACGGGTCTTTTAAGATTTTTAGTAGCGCGCCATAAAGAGTAATTAGATGTTGACGTTACATCAAGACCTTCTAAATACTTTTCCAGTAATGCAGTCTTTTTCCCGACGATAGCAGCTCTTTGAGTCGTTTAGTACATTCTTTAAGTCTGATTTTATTTAGGGGTGATCTGTGTTGGTGCCATTCTCTTTTAGCTCTCCTTTATTCACATACAAGACGTTCAATTTCCGTAGAATAAATTCTATTAAAGCCAGTCTGCGGATAGGAAGTAGTGCCATGTTCAGCAGCCTGTTTAATACATTCGTTAAGATTGGCAATATTAAATTCAATATCATCAGGTGATCTTAGCTGAATGTTTTCTACGCAGTGAGTACTAACATATTTTTTGAATCCTAGCAAGTTGACCCTTTTAATCGTTTTCACATATGAGTTAGTTAAATCACTCTTTAGTGGGTTGAAAATTGTAACTATTGTGGGCCAGTAAGTAGGCTCCCCAATCGAAATGTCATCTCAGCCAACTTTTGAAATTGTATTAAACAACGCTCTACCTCTAGGTCTAACAAGACGCTAGCCCCAGTACGCATGTTTTGCATTGTAGTCACCAGCTGCCACGAAACAAGATCCAAGCGATTTGTAGAACTTCTCATACTGATCTTCGGTAACTGAAAATCTGGGAGGAGAGTAAATTGATGATATTACGAAATACGCACAAAAATGTTCTACGAAAATATTCGTTGCTTGCATATATTGTTCACTAACGTTCTCAAGGATATAGTGCTTGAGTCTTGACTTAATTAGAATTGCTGATCCACAGCATGCTCCCCCTCTCGGGTCTTTTGAATCATATAGAGTGTAACCATTTATTTTAAAGCAGCTTCTCGAAGTCAAGTGAGTCTCAGAGACCAACATTATATCAATAGTTTTTTCCGTGAGGAAGTGCTCAAGTTCATTTTTATGTTGGCGAATGCCCTTTGCGTTCCAAATACATAGTTTTAACGTGTTCATGGTTTGTTGACTAATGCTTGAAGCAGAGTATTCTACATTCTCAGCATTTCTTGCATCATGGTAGTCATATTTGTTATAAATTATTTATAGTTAGCACCAGATTCTCAATAGTAGCTTCAAGACGACTAAAGTTAAAGGTAGAGTTTGCATTCGTTGACTTAGTTTGCGGTGGAACATTTTGTGTGGGAATAGAACTAGTCTTAGCAGTATCGGCATACGATACACGTGAAATAACTAGTTGGCTAGTTTGAGGAAGAGTGGCGAAGTAAGCATTTGCTGATTGAACTGGAGCTAATTTTGGTTTTTGACCCATAGCCTGTTTAACGAAAGAATATACAGGGCATCCTCTGTAGTTAGCGGTGTGATTACCTCCACAATTACTGCATTTTTTTCTGCTTGATCTTTTGGCTTAGTACAGCCAGCACAATAACACAAACTGTAGGTAATTTGCAGTAAGTTTTTGTGTGGCCATATTCTTGGCAATTATGGTACTGTACGGGACCTGAACGCTTACGTGGCTCTTCAACTGTGATTTTTCGGTATAAGAGGTATTTTAGACTATAAATTGGGTGGGTCTCGTTTTTTTCAACTGTATATCATTCGCCTCCAATTCAACACTTAATAAAAACTGGGGGGAAAATTTATTTTATTTTTTTTAAACTCACTAACAATTTTTCGGAAATCTTTTTTATAATATATTTGGATTTTAGTTTCGTTTAATTGGAATGATGTGAAAAGTATTTTACCAATGGTTGACAGTAGTTTTTTAGAATTTTTTTCTCTCAGATAAATAGGTGGTGGCTTAAAAGACTTTTGCGATGATGCAGCGGGCTTGTCGTTTTTGTCTTGCAATAATGAAAAACGATTTTGACGATTGATAGAAGATGCGCTGTTATCCCTAGACACCTTTTGGGCAGATCCAATTTTAGTAGAATTTGGGCTTCGCCCACGCTTTAAAACAGTTATATATCTGTCCATTCCAACTTGTACCTTTGGTTTTGAACTACTGTTATCTGTGTTCATAACTTGGTTAAGTGATGAACGCGAGCCCGAAGCAGATGATATCGCTGACCTAAATGAAGAAGTACTCGGCAATTGTAATGTTAACGATTCACTAGTTGGCATTGGAGAAAGCGAAGTTGATCGCTAACGAAAAAGTGGATTTTCCGTTAGAAAAAGGCTATCATTAGATTTTGTGTTTTTATTGTTTTCATTAAGAGTTTCAGAACTCACAGTAAAATAGGCATTCCTGCAGTTAGAATTCACTTCAAAATTTTTTTCCTTTGAGGTACTCATATAGAGTATTCCTCAAGGGTCCTTTGCTTGTGTTTGCTTGCGGTCGTTTTGTTTTTGTTGTCTCTAGGTATGTAAAAAAATATTAGTAAAGCCAATAAGCTTATTTATCAACGTGAATATTTATTACGAATATTTTTTTTTGTATGATTTTGGATTTTATTGTTTTTTTATTTTTATTTTTGTTTCGTATGTATGTAAAAAAAATCCGCTATGACGTCTGTTCACTACGAAGGTTCAACTAGAACTGACTCACTTAGTTTTGACAGTTTTGGTGATTAAAAATTGAGTTTTCATACAGTTCATCAAAAAGAATAGTAAAATTTGTCTATTCTTTATGATTAAAAACTGATTACAATTATTTTTATCATTTGCTTGAGTACTTTTTGACTATTCTTGGTGACCACAATGTAATATAATTCGGTAGTCATCTTACTTACTAACTTTTGATTACTTATGGTGATTAAAAACTGAGCTTTCATACAGTTCATCAAAAAGAATAGTCAAATTTGTCTATTCTTTATGATTAAAAACTGATTACAATTATTTTTATCATTTGCTTGAGTACTTTTTGACTATTCTTGGTGACCACAATGTAATATAATTCGGTAGTCATCTTACTTACTCTTTTACCCCCACAAAACAAGTTCCCGTTAGCCAGCAAGTCAAAGGAAAAGCAACGCAGAAAAAATTATATATTGTATTTTGATTGCGTAGTGAGAAGTCCTGTTTGTGATCGCTAAAGTGAGAATTGGTGTCTATTTTTATTATAAAAAAGTTTTTTATAGAAAAAATTAAAAAAGTTAATAATTATAATAAACAAAATATTAATAACTATTAAAAATAAATTAAAAAATTAGAAAATAAAAAAAAATTAGACGCATTGCTAAAAGAGAATCTGAACAAATTATGTCAAGCAATTTTATAGGTGAACAAAATGTGGAAGAGCAGATTGAAACTCGGTCAGAAGTGGATAATAGTTTTGAGACATTTTTTTAAAAGTAATCGAGAGGAAAACGTATTTTCGAGCAGTGAAAGTGAGGAAGATGAATATAATATTTGTGAAGAATTGGGTAAATGACCAAATGCATTTTCCGTTAGATTTTCTGCATTAAATTCACTGCTGTGTGTCCTTAACAAATGCAAGATTAAAGTGGCTAAAGACAATAAAAATTTTATCATAAAACTATACCAAATTATAGTCTGAATTCTATTCAAAAAAGGGTCAAATATTATACATAATATGATCATAATATGACTTTAAATTATGGTAAGATTCGTTTCAAAAATTTATCGAATATCATACAAAATATGATCATTAAACGATTTCAAAAATGGGTCGAAAATGATGCAGAATATGATCATAAAATGATTGCAAATTCAACTAAAAAGTGAACAGAAAATATTATCACATATGATAACAAATGTGGATGAAAACAACATTAAAGCAGAGATCATAAATGACTATTCAGGAATAGTCACTTGCAAGGTACCATTTTCTCCCGATGACATAACCATTTATGATTAGAAAATGATTGCATATTTGATAGTTTTAATCATCTAGAATATTCAAATGTGACTATTTTTTTATAATTATTTTCACAAAAAGCTAGCTGGGTTTTTAAGTGTAAGTTAATAAATGCGTTTGTACTATGTTAGAATGTAGTAGTAGACACTTTAAACGCTTTCCTGAAGGAAACGAGTGACCACTTTTGTCGACTATTTTAATAACATTGTCAACGGAGCGTCTACATATTAATAATATTGTTGATGCTTAGAAAACATTTTTTCAGATACACATAACTATGCTTTTTATTAATGTTTTATTTTCCTGTTGAAAAACAAGTGGCGTCAAACAAAATTTAAGTTTTTATAAAATAAGAAATTACAAAAAAAAACTAATAAAACAACAATCCATATTGTATAAAAATACAAAATTTTAAGTTAAAGTGCTAATTATGAAATATTTTTTTTTACCCTGTGGAAGATTTTTGGCCATCAGTTAAGGATTTGTCACACTTTCAGATCCATACTTAATTAATCAGTATAATTTTGCTATTTATATTTTCTGCCGGAGGTGACAGCGTCTATAGTGAATCAGTACAGTTTTACTACGGACATTTCCCACAGTGCGGTGATATCGTCAATAGTAAGTCAGTACAATCTTACTATTGACATTTTCGCCATATGGTCCCACAAGAACTACCTAGTCAGTACAGTCTACTGGTGGATATCATAGCAGAAGCATGTGTTAAATGTCAGAAGTAGCTAACATTAGTTGGGGTATAATTTTTCAGTAGTACTGGTGATCTCGTCAATAGATAATCAGTATAATTTTAGCATTGACATTTCCTGCAGGTTTATAGCTCCCAAAATACTGTACCGATTTCAATAAAATGTAGATTGTGCACATGTGTGTAGAAAATCCTTCATATAAATCTTTCCAAAATTGGTGCGGTAGTTCCGCCGCAAAAGGGATTACAAAAAACTTGTTCGCCTATTAATTATATAAATAGATCCTAGTGAAAAAAGACACTCCAAAAAGTCATTAAAATGTAGAGTTTGCGATCTGGAAGTAGTGCAAATTTCGATCCGTTCTAATGCTTTTCACATAGGGTTGTCATTGCAAGAAGTTCTATTTTTCGATGCTTGGTCACCGAATTGGAAGCTGTTTAAGAAAAATTTCCTTTTTTTTGTAAATAGTTACCTATTTCAAGAATTCGTTTCTTTTTATACGAATTTAGGCCCGAAACAGTGTTTTTATGTAAATTTAAGTAAATTACTTTTAAATTTTAGATTAAAATAAGTTCATCAATTTCTTTAAAAAAATCGATTTATATACACAATCAATTCTTATATTCCATTTCATAGAAATTTAAGTTAAATAGCTGATGTTAATAATAATCTCTACCCCAGTAGATAGACATGGGTGCTGATGAAGTGCGTGGCTGCACAGAAAAATATCGGTATTTCCCCCAGCTAATAAAGTTTAGTTTAATTTTTCTTCTCTTCTTTAGATACTCACATTAATTAATGAAAATATTTCATTCAATAAGAATTGAAATTACTGAACTCAAGCCTGATTAAGAAATTATTTCTGATTAAAATTCACTACAGTTCAACTAAATCTAAAAATGTCTCATTTAATTCATCATGGGCACGTGACAAAAATATGTTCACTTAGCGATCACTGTTCACTTGGCTATCACTGCTTCAGAATGCTGAAAAGCGAAGTCAACTGTAGAAAGCAAAAACAAAGTAACATAAAGCCACTACAATAATACTTATATGTATGTACCGATGGTGCATCGAATAACTAAAAATAATTAATGTGATGATCGTAAAAGATAAGTAAGAATAGTTAAACATACATAGGTAGAGTGATATAACTTCGTGCTAACCTAAATAGAAAATGGAAAAACAGAAAATGAATAGTGATACTTACAAATGTGTTTGCCAAAGGCAAATCAATAATTGTATACACAACCAATTCTCATATTCCATTTCATAGAAATTTAAGTTTAATAGCTGATGTTAATAATAATCTCTACCCCAGTAGATAGACATGGGTGCTGATGAAGTGCGTGGCTGCACAGAAAAATATCGGTATTTCCCCAGCTAATAAAGTCTAGTTTAATTTTTCTTCTCTTCTTTAGATACTCACATTAATTAATGAAAATATTTCATTCAATAAGAATTGAAATTACTGAACTCAAGCCTGATTAAGAAATTATTTCTGATTAAAATTCACTACAGTTCAACTAAATCTAAAAATGTCTCATTTAATTCATCATGGGCACGTGACAAAAATATGTTCACTTAGCGATCACTGTTCACTTGGCTATCACTGCTTCAGAATGCTGAAAAGCGAAGTCAACTGTAGAAAGCAAAAACAAAGTAACATAAAGCCACTACAATAATACTTATATGTATGTACCGATGGTGCATCGAATAAGTAAAAATAATTAATGTGATGATCGTAAAAGATAAGTAAGAATAGTTAAACATACATAGGTAGAGTGATATAACTTCGTGCTAACCTAAATAGAAAATGGAAAAACAGAAAATGAATAGTGATACTTACAAATGTGTTCGCCAAAGGCAAATCAATAATTGTATACACAATCAATTCTCATATTCCATTTCATAGAAATTTAAGTTTAATAGCTGATGTTAATAATAATCTCTACCCCAGTAGATAGACATGGGTGCTGATGAAGTGCGTGGCTGCACAGAAAAATATCGGTATTTCCCCCAGCTAATAAAGTCTAGTTTAATTTTTCTTCTCTTCTTTAGATACTCACATTAATTAATGAAAATATTTCATTCAATAAGAATTGAAATTACTGAACTCAAGCCTGATTAAGAAATTATTTCTGATTAAAAATCGATTTTTTAAAAATTCTGGTGAGTATTTTCTAAAACAATAAAGGACTTACAAGGTTTTTTATGACTAAAATAAACTTCTACTTGGTTTTCTACTAACTAGCGGCAAATTAACAATATCGATTTTTTGGAAGCAATGAAAATGTAGTTCCTTTAGAATGACTTCCTTTTTTTACTGCGTGGGATAGGTTGAAATAAATATGAATGCGACGTCAACATCATAGTCATACCACACTCACACTCATAAATCACCTCAATTTGAGTTATAGTTTCAGGAAAATTTTTACACTACTCATATTGATTCAGCTCACTCAACTCATGTATGTTTATTTAAAGTTTTATGCCCTTATGCAAAAACGATTGTTAAAGTTAAAGCATGTTTTCAAACCGGTTTTACCATACAAAATTCGTTTGTTAACCCAAAAGTCGTTTTTGCATAAGGGGGTTAGTCATTAAACAGTTTGAAAGTAGTATACAATAGTAGTAAATAGCGTTGTTTTTCAATTCCTGCAAAAAAAAAGCAAGGAAGAAACACATAACCTAATAATGAGAGCTTTAATGTTTGAAGTTAGCATTGTGAATCATACTTATTTTGCATCGTCCATACGCATTGAGTTAAGGAGAGTCAAAATCAACAACGTCGTAAATATTGGTAAGTATGAGTTCGATGCGAACTTCAAACTTTCGAGTGAATATGATTTATAGACAACATTGCAATAAATATGAGTGAGCACAAGTACAAGAAATTATAAATCATGATTCAACTCTACACACTTTTTCACTACTCATTGCGCTTCACCGGTATGTATGTGGACAAAAATTTGCTTTATTAAACCCAGCAAAAAATTACTTATTACTATCAGAACTACTTGCCATAAATGACTTACTTTTCTGATTACCAAATTTCATTACTCGCTAATTGCTAAATGAGGAGAATAATTTTTTTAGATCTATTTAGATTACGTGAACAAGTTGTCAAAAAAAAGTAAGTACTTCTCAAGAATTGATTAGTTTAGGTAACGTCTTGTTAAAATCGTTAAGTTGGTAATCCAGTAAGGAACAGCTTCCACCAAAAATGCCTAATTCCCGATTACCCTTTTTTGAAGGGATGTAATTTGGCTTACAAAGCAATAAGCCCTTGTGTCCCTTTTTTTAGGTGAATGTGTCCAGTAAAGTTCAAAATATTACGATCAAGGGGATTAGGATGTGACTCGAGTTTTGTTAAATATTTGCCTGCGTATTTTGCAATTTCTTCAGTCACTAGTGGCATATTTAAATCACGATATATATTTGAATTTTTGATGTACCATGGAGCCGATGTTATCAAACGTTAAATTTTGTTTTGCCTTCGATGGATTCTCTCCATCTATGGTGACCATATTTTTGAGCAAAAAATAAAGGACATTTAGAAATGTAATACAAATGTCAAAATTAAATGTTAATCCTAAAAATATGTTTTTATTTGGGTTGTATTCAGTTCTGTATGGACATTTACTGCAAGAAACATAAATAAAAAAAAAATTAAATAAATAAATCTTCATAATAGTAGCGTTTAAGCATGTCAGGGAGATCGTTTGTTACTGATTCAAGCTATTTTTGCTTTGCGCGGTGAATATTTGGTTGGAAAAAAAGGATATGCAATATCAGAATCATTAAAATATGCGTATTTACATTATTTTGGTTCTGCTGTCAGATACTTGAAGAAACCGTGGACACCAAGCCACAGAATACCCAGAAGTGAAGAAAGTGACAGGTAAAAAGTGCTACAATCAGGTTTTTTTAAATTCGTGGTAAAAAGAGAAAAGTATAGTGTATTTGATACTGTAGTGCTTTACTACTTACCAACAGCTTACAAAAAGCGTTGTAGTTTTATTGCACTAGAATGAAGAATCAAAACAAACAGTCTGACAAAGTTTGAGGGATTCTAGACAAACAGAAAATACACTTATCTTCCGTCTCGTAACACTTCTGTATGTTTTGTGGTCAAGCAACCACCAAACCGATTGTTACTTCTGTTTAAAAAAAATTGCTAGATTCAATATGATAAATCGAAAAAAAATATTACTTAAGCGGATGTCCCATCGAATTCATGGATCATTTGATGGACCAGTCATTTCCAGAGCGACGAACAGCCCACCATATTACCCAAGATATTTCCTTGCTCCAGTCCAAAACCTTGTTGGGTAGTGTTATTTTATAATTACAGGTACCTGATTGGTGTGCCTTGTTTGGGTATGAAATATCACTTTCGCTGAGTTGACAAGTAATTCGACACATTGAACATATCGCACACTAAATCATAAACAGTCACAACTCAAAATTATCAAAATGGTTTTGTGTTTTCATAAAACAGTTCACTGAACGAATTTCCAATGACTTGGAAAATTCTTTTTGCAACAGAGTCTTCCTGAACAATATAAAATGTACTTTGTATGTACTTTTTTCAGCGTTGCCAGTAATACCAGTTTTGGATGATTATAATTTCTATTGTATTGATGTTAACATTTTCGGGTTTTTGAAAATGAAACTTATAATTTTGGAGTTTAAAGAAAAAAAATTGGCAATTAAAAAAAAGGATAATCGAGGACAATTTATTAAAAAAAGGACACTTTTTTTTTAAATATTTAAAGGACATCGTGCTAAAAAAAAGGACTGTCCTCTTAAAAAAAAGGACGAATGGTCACCGGACCCATAGTTGAATTCCATAGCACCATATTGGCTTCAAAAGCGACTTGTGTATCAAAAGTTTCCAGTCTAGGCTGAGTGTTGAATATCTGCGAATTAACCAATATATTTGAGTTAATTTAATAGTGTTTTCACACTGCAAGTTAAAACCTGGTTTTAACGTTAAAACCATAAACAACTGATTTTGCATTCACACTGCAAGTTTGTTAAATTCAGGTTTTAACTCACAGACTGTCTAATAACTTTGCTCAAAATAAAATAAATCTCCTGCAGAAATGCGTGTGTTTGTTGCTGTATTTTTGTCTGCTTTTTATAACACTTATTTGACAAATTGTACAATTGTTTTTATTTGTATGAAAAACTAATGCGCTCTAAAATGGAAATTATTGTATATTTTGTAAGTTAATATTTTAAAATTATGGCACTAGTAATACAAAGTAAAGAAGTGCTTGGAAATCAAGTTATTGTATATAAAAAATTCACAAATAAATCACAAAATAAAATTTTTTTATCGGTGGATCGATATGCCATATCGTTTATTTTCACTTTCCAGAGGTCAATGAAAATATTTTTGTTGTTTTCCTTTCAAAGAACTCTTATTTTTCCTTAATTTTTTACTTATTGTTGCTGCTGCATCCATTTTTAAGTTGAAAATCTTGCCAGCGACATCTCTTGTTATTAACTGGCATAAACATTATCAGCTGCTTCCGGTCATTTTAACTTTGCAGCACTGAATTTACCACAGCGAAAACAGGGTTGCATTTCATAAAACCAAAATAAAACCAATTCAGAAATGGTTTTAAGTTGGATTAAACAAAAACAATTTGTATGGTAAAACCAGGTTTTAACAGTTGGTTTTAACATTAAAACCAACTTTTATTAAAACCAATTCAGTGTGAAAACACTATAAGTCTCATTTGGGTTAACTTAGAGTCAATATGGTGTTTCCATGTTAGCCTCCGATCAAGGTGTATACCACGGTATTTCACTTGAGAATGTTGAGGAATACTTTGATTGTTGATTCGAATAAGAGATCAAGTATCTCTTCTTAGGTTAAACTTTATATTTACACACTTTTATTCATTTACTTTAATTTTTCATAAGTTCAAACATTAGTTCTCGTTGTACCTTCATAGTGAACAGACGTAATAGCGGAATTTTTCTTACATACAAACTAAACAAAAAAAATCATACAAAAAATATTCGTAGTACATATTAACTTTGATAAATAAGCTTTTTTTGCTTTGCTAATATTTTTACATATAGAAATAACAAAAACAAAAAAAAACCATAAACAAAAAAACATACAAAGTACCCTTGAGGAATACTCTTTATGAGTACCCCAAAGGAAAAAAATAGTGAAGTGAGTTCTAACGGCAGAAATGCCTATTTTACTGTGAGTTTTGATGCTCATAATGATAACAATAAAAATAAAATATCTGATAATAGACTTGCTGTGAGCTCTGAAGCTCTTAATAAAAATAAAAAATCTGATAATAGACTTTCTCTAACGGCAAAACCACAGTTTCGTCAGCGATCAACTTCGCTTTGTCCAATGCCAACTAGTGAATCGTTGACAATATTGCCTAGTACTTCTACATTTAACTCAGCGATATCACCCGCAGTGGGCTCGGTGTCATCGCTTAACCAAGTTGTCACTGAAAATAAGAGTAGCCCAAAACCCAAGGTCCAAGTCGGAATGGACAGATACGTTACAATTTTAAAGCGCGGGCGAATCCCAAATTCTACTAAAATTGCATCTGCTTCAAAGATGTCTAGGGATAACAGCGCATCCTTTACCAATCGGCAAAACCGTTTTAAAATATTGGAAGATGACAATGACAAACCCGCTGAATCTGCGAACAAAACCTGCAAGCCGCCACCAATCTATTTAAGAGAAAAAAACTCAAACGCTCTTATTAAAAAATTAATTTTGGTCATTGGTGAGAATAAATTTCACATTGTTCCAATAAAACGTGGTAATATTGATGAAACGAAAATTCAAATTTATGAAGAAAAAGATTTTCGAAAAATGGTTTCTGAATTTGAAAAAAGTAAAACAAATTTCTACACATATCAGCTCAAGAGTGCTAAAGGTCTGCAGATTGTGTTGAAGGGCATAGATTCCTATGTTGCTCCTGAAGAAGTAAAAGATGCTCTCGTCCTCCAGGGTTTTAAAGTAAAAAATGTATCTAACATAATAAATAGGGAAAAGATCCCTCAACCTCTATTTCGCGTTGAACTTGAGCCAAATGATATAAAATTGAAAAAAAATGAGACCCATCCAATATATAATTTAAAATATCTCTTATATCGAAAAATAACCGTTGAAGAACCACACAAGCGTTCAGGACCCGTACAGTGCCATAATTGTCAAGAATATGGACATACTAAGACTTACTGCAAATTACCTACTGTTTGTGTTGTGTGCGGCGAATTACACGGCACTACTAGTTGCCATAAACCAAAAGATCAAAGTGACAAAAAATGTAGTAATTGTGGAGGTAATCACACCGCTAACTACAGAGGTTGTCCTGTGTACTCTTTCGTCAAACAGACTATGAGGCAAACACCTAAATTGGCCCCAGCCCAATCAGCAAACGCTTTATCAGCCACTATATTGCGCAAGTGAGCCAACCAGTTAGTTCTCGTGTATCGTATGCCGATGCTGCTAAGACAAATTCTATTCATACACAAAATGTTTCACCACCAAATAATTCAACAAATACAAACTCGAACTTAAATTTCAATCGCCTTGAAGCTTGCTTCAAGCTTTAGTTAACAAACCATGAACACGTTAAAAATATGTTTCTGGAACGCAAACGGCATTCGCCAACATAAAAATGAACTTGAGCACTTCCTCACGGAAAAAAATATTGACATAATGTTGGTCTCTGAGACTCATTTGAAATTTAAAATTTATGGCTACACCTTATATGATTCAAAGGACCCGAGAGGAAGAGCGTGCGGTGGATCAGCAATTTTAATTAAGTCAAGACTCTAGCACTACATTCCTGATAACATTTGTGAAGAACCGCTACAAGCAACAAGTATTGGCATTGAAAATTTTTGTGCGAATTTCGTGATACCATCAATTTACTCCCCTCCCAGATTTTCAATCACTGAGGATCAATACGAAAATTTCTACAAATCTCTTGGACCTTGTTTTGTAGCAGCTGGCGACTACAATGCAAAACATACCTTTTGGGGTTCGCGTCTTATTACTCCCAGAGGTCGAGTGTTGTTTAACACAATTTCAAAAATGGGCTTGGATGTCATTTCGAGTGTGGAGCCCATTTATTGGCCTACTGACATACAAAAAATTCCGGATCTTATAGATTTTGGCGTCATGAAAAATATCTCTAGGGACTTAATTCAAATTGAAGCTTCTCTAGATCTCTCGTCCGATCACTCTCCCACGATCGTTAGAATTTGTAGCCCATTAAGAAGTGACTTACCTCACCCATATGCGAATTTGACAAATCGTGTTAATTGGCTGGCATTCAAAAAATATCTTAGTAGTCATTGCACGGAAAATATTACGCTAACAACACCTGATGATATTGAATCTAACATTGCCAACCTTAATAAAAATAATAAACAGGCTGCTGAACATGCCACTACCTCCCATCCGCAGACTAGGGTAAATAGAATTTATTCTACAGATATTGAACGTCTTGTAAGTGAAAAAAGAAGAGCTAGAAGAGAATGGCAACAGCACAGATCACCCCAACATAAAATCAGATTTAAAGAGTGTACTAAACGACTCCAAGAGTTGCTTGCATTTGAAAAAATTATTTGGAAGGTCTTGATGTCACACCAGCATCTAATTACTCTTTGTGGCGCGCTGCTAGAAAGCTTAAAACACCAGTTGAGTTTAAACCACCTCTACGCACATCTACAGGAGGTTGGGCAAGAAGCGATAGTGAAAAAGGTAACATATTTGCTGATCATTTAAAATACGTATTTACCCCAAACACATGTACTGGTGCTGTTGATTTGCCAAATGTAGTTGCGCTACCCCCTCGACTAAAAAAATTTAAGACGCGTGATTATTCCATTTTACGACTGGAGTATTATCCAAACAGCTGCAAGCTTGCCAAGGTTAAAATGATTCCAAAGCCGGGCGCAAAGATCTTACCAAAGCTGAGTCATATAGGCCAATAAGTTTACTGTCAACAATGTCAAAGCTCTTTGAAAAGTTACTCATGATAAAATTGTCCCCAATTCTAACTGATAATGAGTGCATACCGGATCATCAATTTGAATTTAGAAGTCAGCATAGCACCATTGAACAAACTCATAGATTGGTTCAATTTATAAGAAAAACTTTTGAAGAAAAAAAGTATTGCTCTGCGCTGTTCATTTACGTTTCTCAGGCATTTGATAAAGTGTGGCATGAAGGCCTAATTTTAAAATTAAAGACTTACCTACCAATAAACATTCTAAATCTGCTGGAAAGTTACATTATTGCCCGGAAGTTCACTGTTGTGGAAGGAGACTTTATGAGTACGCCTGAAATAATCTCATCCGGTGTGCCACAGGGGAGTATACTGGGGCCAGTTTTATATTTGATTTATACTTGTGATATGCCTTTGAGCAGCAATATCCATACATCTGCGTTTGCCGATGCCTGCATTAGTATGCACGAAAACCCTCACGAGGCTTCCCGATATCTTCAGCAACATATTACTCAGCTAGAACTATGGTTAAACATGTGGAGAATAAAGGTAAACGAACAGAAGTGTGCTCAGGTAACATTTACCTTAAGAAAAGACACTTGTTCCCCCGTTACAATCAATAATCAAATTGTTCCTCAAAACTTACATGTGAAATACCTTGGTATACATCTTGATCGCAGGCTCACATGGAAATACCACATTGACTCTAAGCTAACGCAAATGAAACTTAAACTAACTCAGATACATTGGCTGGTTGGTAGAAATTCAACCCTCACCCTAGATTGTAAACTTTTAATATAAATTCGCTCTTAAAACCTATATGGTGCTACGGATTTCAGGTATGGGGTACTGCTTCAGCTTCTAATGTCGAGAGACTCCAACGAAGGCAAAACAAACTTTTACGGTTAATAACATCGGCTTCATGGTATATAAAAAATTCAAATATACATCGAGATTTAAATATGCCACTAGTGAGTGAAGAAATTGAAAAATACGCAGGCAAATATTTAACAAAACTCGAGTCACATCCTAATCCGCTTGCCCGTAATATTTTGAACTTTACTGGACACATCCGCCTAAAAAAAGGGATACAAGGGCTCTTATTCACAGCACTCCAGATGGGACTTCCTAAAAATACTTCTATTTTTTTATATTTTTTTCCTTTTGATTATCACTACTTATGTATTATATATAACTATTACTAAGCTTATGTCCGACACAGATCGGGCGTAATTATATTTTTATATATAAGATTTGAATACTTATTGTTAGTTCATATTTGAAGATACAATAAATAAAAATCATGTATTAAAAAAAAAAAAATTAAGTTCAAACATATTTCAAGATGGTTAATATGTTTTTGGAGATTACGGGATGCCTCTTCAGGGTTTTCGTGCATACTCATACAGGCTGTATCATCGGCAAATGTAGAAGTGTGGATGTTATTGCTCACAGGCATACCACAAGTATATATTAAATACAAGACTGCAACCAGAATACTACCCTGTGCCACACCGGAAGATATAGATTCCGCCACACTCGTGAACTCTCTTTCCACAACAGTGAACTTCCTATCAATAATATATTTTTCCAAAAGCTTTTGTATGTGTATTGGTAGGTATGTCTTCAATTTTTAAACTAGGCCTTCGTGCTATACTTTATCAAATGCCTGAGAAACATCAATAAAGAGAGCATAACAATACATCTTTTCCTCAAATGTTCTTCTTACAACTTGGACCAATCTATGCGTTTGTTTAATAGTGCTATGCTGCCTTCTAAAACCAAATTGATGGTCCGGGATGCACCCATTATCAGCTAAAATTTTGGATAATTTAGTCATCAGCAGATTTTCGAAAAGCTTTGAGATTGTTGATAGTAAGCTTATAGGCCTATATGACTCAGTATTCGTAAAATGGTGTTCAAATAAATAGCAAGATTCTTATTGCAATGTGAGGCAAGTTCATCAGCATCTTGTTAATAATGCCATCAATACCTGGAGCTTTCTTCGGGTCGAGTTCAGCATTCATTTTTTGTACTTCACGCATCTTAAATCTTAAGGGACGAGGGGGTAGAGAAACTATACTCGGTAAATCGGCAGCACCCGTACATGAATTGGGAGTGAATACAGATTTTAAATGCTCAAAAAATAAGTTACCTTTCTCACTATCGCTTCTTGCCCAGCCTCCGGTCGAATTAAGATCAACGGGTCTTTTAAGATTTCTGGTAGCGCGCCTTAAAGAGTAATTAGAAGCTGACGTTACATCAAGACCTTCTAAATACTTTTCCAGTAATGCAGTTTTTCCGACGATAGCAGCTCTTTGAGTCGTTTAGTACATTCTTTAAGTCTGATTTTATTTAGGGGTGATCTGTGTTGTTGCCATTCTCTTCTAGCTCTCCTTTTATTACATACAAGACGTTCAATTTCCGTATAATAAATTCTATTAAAGCCAGTCTGCGGATAGGAGGTAGTGGCATGTTCAGCAGCCTGTTAAATATTTTTGTAAGCTTCACACTGGTAAATTCAATATCATCAGATGATCTTAGCTGAGTGTTTTCTACGCACTGACTAGCCAGTTGATCCGATTAATCATGTTCACATATGAGTTAGTTAAATCACTCCTTAGTGGGTCGAAAAAAAATTTAGCTATTGTGGGGAGTAATCGAAGGACAGATCTAGAGAGGCCTATACGTGAATTAAGTCCCTATGGACATTCTTCATGACGCCAAAATCTATAACATCTGGAATTTTTCTTACGTCAGTAGGCCAGTAAATAGGGTCCCCACTCGACATAACATCTACGCCCTTTTTTGAAATTGTTTTAAACAACGCTCGACCTCTAGGTGTAACAAGACGCGAGCCCCAGTACGTATGTTTTGCATTGTAGTCACCAGCTGCCACGAAACATTATCCAAGCGATTTCTAGAACTTCTCATACTGATTTTTGGTAACTGAAAATCTGGGAGGCGAGTAAATTGATGATTTCACTAAATTCGCACAAAAAATTTCCTCAAAAATATTCGTTGCTTGCATATATTCTTCACTAACGCTGTCAAGGATATATTGCTTGAGTTTTGACTTAATTAGAATTGCTGATCCACAGCATGCTCTCCCTTTCGGGTCCTTGGAATCATATAGAGTGTAACCATTTATTTTAAAGCGGCTTTTCGAGGTCAAATGGGTATCAGAGGCCAACAGTATATCGATATTTTCTTCCATGAGAAAGTGCTCAAGCTCATTTTTGCGTGGGCGAATGCCTTTTGCGTTTCAGAAACATATTTTTAACGTGTTCATGGCTTGTTGACTAATGCTTGAAGCAGTGTATTCTGCATTCGCAGCATTTCTTGCATCATGCTAGTCATATTAGAGTTTGCAAAACCCGAGTCACATCCTAATCCGCTTGCCCGTAATATTTTGAACTTTACTGGACACATCCGCCTAAAAAAAGGGATACAAGGGCTCTTATTCACAGCACTCCAGATGGGACTTCCTAAAAATACTTTTATTTTTTTATATTTTTTTCCTTTTGATTATCACTACTTATGTATTATATATAACTATTACTAAGCTTATGTCCGACACAGATCGGGCGTAATTATATTTTTATATATAAGATTTGAATACTTATTGTTAGTTCATATTTGAAGATACAATAAATAAAAATCATGTATTAAAAAAAAAAATAAGTTCAAACATATTTCAAGATGGGTAATATGTTTTTGGAGATTACGGGATGCCTCTTCAGGGTTTTCGTGCATACTCATACAGGCTGTATCATCGGCAAATGTAGAAGTGTGGATGTTATTGCTCACAGGCATACCACAAGTATATATTAAATACAAGACTGCAACCAGAATACTACCCTGTGCCACACCGGAAGATATAGATTCCGCCACACTCGTGAACTCTCTTTCCACAACAGTGAACTTCCTATCAATAATATATTTTTCCAAAAGCTTTTGTATGTGTATTGGTAGGTATGTCTTCAATTTTTAAACTAGGCCTTCGTGCTATACTTTATCAAATGCCTGAGAAACATCAATAAAGAGAGCATAACAATACATCTTTTCCTCAAATGTTCTTCTTACAACTTGGACCAATCTATGCGTTTGTTTAATAGTGCTATGCTGCCTTCTAAAACCAAATTGATGGTCCGGGATGCACCCATTATCAGCTAAAATTTTGGATAATTTAGTCATCAGCAGATTTTCGAAAAGCTTTGAGATTGTTGATAGTAAGCTTATAGGCCTATATGACTCAGTATTCGTAAAATGGTGTTCAAATAAATAGCAAGATTCTTATTGCAATGTGAGGCAAGTTCATTAGCATCTTGTTAATAATGCCATCAATACCTGGAGCTTTCTTCGGGTCGAGTTCAGCATTCATTTTTTGTACTTCACGCATCTTAAATCTTAAGGGACGGGGGGGTAGAGAAACTATACTCGGTAAATCGGCAGCACCCGTACATGAATTGGGAGTGAATACAGATTTTAAATGCTCAAAAAATAAGTTACCTTTCTCACTATCGCTTCTTGCCCAGCCTCCGGTCGAATTAAGATCAACGGGTCTTTTAAGATTTCTGGTAGCGCGCCTTAAAGAGTAATTAGAAGCTGACGTTACATCAAGACCTTCTAAATACTTTTCCAGTAATGCAGTTTTTCCGACGATAGCAGCTCTTTGAGTCGTTTAGTACATTCTTTAAGTCTGATTTTATTTAGGGGTGATCTGTGTTGTTGCCATTCTCTTCTAGCTCTCCTTTTATTACATACAAGACGTTCAATTTCCGTATAATAAATTCTATTAAAGCCAGTCTGCGGATAGGAGGTAGTGGCATGTTCAGCAGCCTGTTAAATATTTTTGTAAGCTTCACACTGGTAAATTCAATATCATCAGATGATCTTAGCTGAGTGTTTTCTACGCACTGACTAGCCAGTTGATCCGATTAATCATGTTCACATATGAGTTAGTTAAATCACTCCTTAGTGGGTCGAAAAAAAATTTAGCTATTGTGGGGAGTAATCGAAGGACAGATCTAGAGAGGCCTATACGTGAATTAAGTCCCTATGGACATTCTTCATGACGCCAAAATCTATAACATCTGGAATTTTTCTTACGTCAGTAGGCCAGTAAATAGGGTCCCCACTCGACATAACATCTACGCCCTTTTTTGAAATTGTTTTAAACAACGCTCGACCTCTAGGTGTAACAAGACGCGAGCCCCAGTACGTATGTTTTGCATTGTAGTCACCAGCTGCCACGAAACATTATCCAAGCGATTTCTAGAACTTCTCATACTGATTTTTGGTAACTGAAAATCTGGGAGGCGAGTAAATTGATGATTTCACTAAATTCGCACAAAAAATTTCCTCAAAAATATTCGTTGCTTGCATATATTCTTCACTAACGCTGTCAAGGATATATTGCTTGAGTTTTGACTTAATTAGAATTGCTGATCCACAGCATGCTCTCCCTTTCGGGTCCTTGGAATCATATAGAGTGTAACCATTTATTTTAAAGCGGCTTTTCGAGGTCAAATGGGTATCAGAGGCCAACAGTATATCGATATTTTCTTCCATGAGAAAGTGCTCAAGCTCATTTTTGCGTGGGCGAATGCCTTTTGCGTTTCAGAAACATATTTTTAACGTGTTCATGGCTTGTTGACTAATGCTTGAAAAAGTGCATTCTGCATTCGCAGCATTTCTTGCATCATGCTAGTCATATTTGTTGTAAAATTATTTATAGTTAGCACCAGATTCTCAATAGTAGCTTCAAGTCGACTAAAGTTAAAGCTTGAGTTTGCATTCGTTGAATTATTTGGCGACTGAATATTTTGTGTGGAAATAGAACTAGTCTTAGCAGCATTAGCATACGATACACGTAAAGAAACTGGTTGGCTAGTTTGAGGAAAAGTGGAGGAGTAGGCGTTTGCTGAATGAGCTGGAGCTATTTTAGGTTTTTGACCCCTAGACTGTTTGACGAAAGAGTACACAGGGCATCCCCTGTAGTTAGCGGTGTGATAACCTCCACAATTACTGCATTTTTTTCTGCTTGATCTTTTGGCTTAGTACAGCTAGCAGTACCGTGCAATTCACCGCAGATACGGTACGCAAACTGTAGGTAAATTGCAGTAAGTTTTTGTGTGGCCATATTCTTGGAATTAATGACAATTATGGCACTGTACGGGACCTGAACGCTTACGTAGCTCTTCAACTGTGAGTTTTCGGTGTATGAGAAACTTTACGCTATAAATTGGATGGGTTTCATTTTTTTTCAATGGTATGTCATTCCACTCCAGTTCTACCCGAAAAAGGGTTGGGGGACCTTTTCTGTATTAATTATGTAAGTAACATTTTTTACTTCCTGCACTTTGTCAATAAGTGCACATTTCACTTCTTCGGGCTCAACATATTGTTACGTGAAAATACTCGAACAGGGTCAATGTAAGTGTTGTTCAAAAATATTCGAACAGGGTCAATGTAAAGAAATATCCAGAAGTATTAAACTAAAGAACTAAACGTACAAGTGTATTCACATACAAGCACTATAGCAAACAACTATATGGCCATGCGTAGTGTAAGAGTTTGAAAGAAGGAGGTGTGCCGGCAGGATCTCCATGTAATAGTTTAATGGTGTGTAAAGGTTAAACAAAACAAAAACAAAATTGAAACAAATAATTTACTAGAACAGTAAAAATATTTACCGAAACTAAATTTTATTTCAAAACACACGTTTGTTTGAAATTTTTTAGCGAATAATTTTTTCTGTGTGGTACATTAAAAATTCAAATATACATCGTGGTTTAAATATGCCACTAGTGAGTGAAGAAATTGCAAAATACGCAGGCAAATATTTAACAAAACTCGAGTCACATCCTAATCCGCTTGCCCGTAATATTTTGAGCTTTACTGGACACATCCGCCTAAAAAAAGAGGGACATAAGGGCTCTTATACTCAACACTCCAGATGGGACTGCTTGAAAATACTTCTTTTTTTTCCTTTTGACTATCACTACTTATGTATTATTTATAACTATCACTAAGTTTATGTCCGATACTGGTCGGGCCTAATAATTATATTTAGATTTCAGATTTGATTACTTATTGTTAGTTCATTTTTGAATATACAATAAATCATTACATAGTATAAAACAAACTCGCTTTTTCTGTCCCTGTATCCCCATGTATGCTTAAATCTTTAAAACTACGTAAAGGATTTTGATGCGGTTTTTTTTAATAGATAGCGTGATTGAAGAGGAAGGTTTATATGTACAATAACATCCATTAAATAGAGATTTATCCAAATAATATGCTAAATATTGTACACATTGAAAAGGTCTACAGAAAACTCCGCTATGGTATATGTCTATCTCTTATGGATATCGCACAATAACATTTTTAACCGACTTCAAAAAAGAAGGAGAATGTTCGTACACGCCTAACTCTGTAATTTTTAAACTGATTTTCGAAATTCTTTTTTTGTTTGAAAGGGTTTGCCTGCAATTAGGTCCTATAATTTTTTTTTTAAATCGGCAGGGAAAATTTTTTCCCTATTCCATAACTCTGCTATTTGTGAACCGATTTTCAAAATTTTTTTTGGTTTGCATTAATTTTGCTTAAAGTTAGAACAAATTTCGTTAGGATATTTTGAGCCCCCCTTCCCCCACCAAAAAAAAAAATTTATTGATGATTACATAACTTCGCTATTTATGGACTGATTTCTAAAATTCTTTTCTTTTTGTTTCAATATTATTTTCATACTTGCGTTCGTTTTGTAATCTTTTGGATTGATTCTTAGTATTGGAGCCATTTTTTTTTGCCAGAATTATTTTGGCATTTTCTTTTTACGACAAATAATGGCTAATTTTCGAAGCGATTTAACCAGTACAGCATTAAGCCTTATCTAATTAAATACCTTAAATACATTGTTGATTTCATATAGAATGTTACTGCATATTGTAAAAGGCCCTACATCCTTTGCACAGCTAAGCTTTAAAAAAAATTTGAGATCTACCGGAAAAATTGCGTTAGCTTTTGCGTTATCCGGCATTGCCACTACGCTTTTAGAAGGAGGCCGAACCGCACACTCTACATTTTCCCGCTGAAAATTGCCACCGATGACAATAACAGCGTCTGTAGTATTTCTAAGCAGAGGAATACAGGAAAATTGATGCGTGACTGCTCATTAATAGTCTGGGACGAAGCTACCATGTCAAACAAGACGTCTGTGGAAGCACTGGATAGGACAATGAGCGATTTGCGCAACAAAAATTCACCTCTGGGTGGATGTACAATTCTGTTCTCAGGAGATTTCCGTCAAATTCTACCAGTTGTGACTCGAGGAACACGTGCTGACGAAATAAATGCTTCCTTAAAAAGATCCAACCTTTCGCAACATGTCAATAAATTAAATTTAATTAAATTAATTGAAATAATATGAGGGTTTCGTCATCTTCGCGTAAGAACCGGCTATTTCCAGAGATGCTGCTAAAAGTTGGCAATGGAGAGTTAGCACAAAGTGAGGAAAGGATTAACCTAAAATCCTTTGTATTTTGATAGACAACGTCCAAGAGTTAGTCAACAATGTCTATCTGGACATTGATAACATAAGTTTTAAGACAATATCTAGGTTTAAGGAATGAGCGATTCTGCCACCAACTAACGAACAAGTAGATAAGGTAAAAAACTTGATTCTTTCAAAGATTGATGCGCCGACGAAAATATACTACTCGGTCGATACTGTTCTCGATTTGGAAGAAGTTGTTCATTTTCCTACAGAGTTTCTAAACTCTTTGAACCCGCCTGGACTCCCTCCTCACAAAATGGTGTTGAAAGTGTAATGCGTGAAGGTGCAGGATTCAGATTTTAGCCCTAACGTGCAGTAGTTAGTGTGCGTGTATGGCCCTATAGTCCCTTGTTTAGTTTTTACAGCTGTCAGGGAGACCAGCTTGTCAGTAGGCGCTCAAAAGAGGTGCCAAAAGATTTGAGAACTTAATAAAAAAACTAGGCAAGTTATTGCCGGTTTGCGTTTAGAAATTAAAGTCTGATTTATTGAATGTTTAACTCTCCTTATATACTATTTTACATTTTACTATTTTTGTGTTTCTTTATGTCTACTTTTGCTGACCATCTCTAATAACATAATTTTGTAATGAAAACAAAAGTGTGTCATTTAAATTTAATAAAGTAAGCGTTTTGTTAATTATTACAATGAACTGTGATGCAATGCAATTATATTATGATACAGTGTATTACAGTAAGTGAGGTACACTACACCCTCACTCTTAAGAGAAAAATTATGCAAGTAATTTTTTTGTTTTTATCATTATGATTGTAAATTATAGATAAGTCATTAATTATAAATTTTTAAAGAATTAATCATGAAATATTAAAAAAATTATTTTTTTGTAAAACAATATTTATGTATGTTAAAATTTTCTAAAATTTAAATATAGTCTTATTATGTTAAATTTTTTTTTTTAATTTTTAGTTTTACACAGGTTTATATGGCTTTGAATTGTTATTATGAACTTATTTTATTGTTAAATTAAATTCTTTTATATTCTATTTATGTGGACTTCCTTTTTTTTATTTTCTACCTTAACTAATACGAAGTCCTATATCAAGAGTAATATTTAATTTATTGTAATAATAATTATTTAATATTAATTTTCTTTTACTTTTATAGTTAGTTCATTATGTTCATTGTAAATTGTAACGTGAGTCCGTGGTTCTTGTATGTAGTCATGATAATTGTTAAATTTCTTCTAATTGTCGAAATCATTGGATGGTAATTTTGCATATAATAATTCATGTGGCGAATGACCTGTTTTTACATGTGACTTTCGTCCATTAGTTTGTATTGAAATATGTCATCAGTTATCTTTGTTGGGGCATTGTTTATTAGTATTTTTAGTTGAGGCGTTTATTACTTATATTTATCTTGGCATATGCTTCTTTTATTTATTTTTAATTATTTTTTTTTGTATGTACTTTAAATATTTCATCCTTATTTCATTGCGCTAATTCTCTTATATTTTCTTTATTAATTTTAGTTATCACTTTCCTCAGAATTGAATCTAGTTTCGCTGAGTTTCGCTGAATCTTCCTAGCTTATTAATTTCATTATTCATATTTTAGGTATGTAACTTCTTCATAATCGAATCTGGTTTCGATTAATTATCATTAAATCCTATATTCATATACATATGTATTTGGTACGCAATTTCTTCATATTTGAATCTGGTTTCGATGAATTATCATTACGTTTTTATATTTTCAAGCTTGTTAAATTTCAATATCTTCATATTTTTGATGTCATTAAATGATATGTTTTCCGATATTTGAAGTTGATCAGACTTCTGAGAATAATATTTTTCCATATTTATTTTTCTGTTGCTCGCGTTTTATTTATATTATTGTTAGTTGCCTCATTGATTTCTTTTGTATATGCTATTCGGATTGACCAATTTCATTAGCATTCGAACACCCACAAACAGATAAACAATATTGTGCAGTTAATAATAGGACAAATATTTTGTACTTTATTTAATTCGAGAAGCTTTAAAAAACTATAAAATAAACAATGTATATAAATTCAATGTAAGATAAAATATAAGTGTGTCTTAACCATGCTTACTTTGGTCTTCCTTTCTTGCCGTTTAATTCGAAAATTAGAGCAAGCATACAATAAAGCAAATTATTAGAGCGAAGTGTTGTTGCCATATCGCACAAAAAAGTAAATAAATAATAATGTTACCAGAAAACCAAAATAGTCAAGGCTTTAATAAAAGTAGTAAATTCATCTGTGGCGAATTTGCAACATTCTCCACCCCGGTATCACGGTCGGAGACCGGGCATACCAATTACAATTGAAATTCGCTATTCTTCACGGTGGACATCCAAAACGGCAAGTTTAGCAGCAGGTCGATGATATAATCCCTGTGTAGTTTTCACTAGCGCGCTGCGCACCTGGCCGTCCTTGCCCACAATAGTTTCATTTACAATGCCACGAGGCCACGAGTGTCGCGGTGAACTTGGGTCAACGATGATTACCACATCACCAATCTGAATGGGTTTACTCTTCTTAAACCAGATAGTTCGCTTTGTCATACTAGGTAACACCTCAGCAACCCATCTTTTCCAGAATATGTCGGCTAACAATTGCGTCTTGCGCCATGATTTCGTCAGGTACTGATCACTGTTGACGAATTTTCCAGGTGGCTTATTTCCGGATGTGGTACCCAGCAAAAAATGGTTGGGTGTGAGTGCTTCTTGATCGGTGGTCTCTAACGATAAGTACGTTAGAGGTCGGGAGTTTATAATACTCTCTACTTCCAAAAACAAGTTAAAAAGTCTTTCATCGTTCATCCTCTGATTTGGTGTTACGATTCTGTATAGCACAGTCTTTATTGACCGCACCATGCGTTCCCAAGCCCCGCCCATGTGTGGACTGGCTGGAGGGATAAACGTCCATTTCATATGCTGTGTGGTGAATTCATTCTGTAGGGACTGGAAATCTATTTCTCGATGTGCTGCACGCAGCGTGACCATATTAGCTTATTTTGAGCTAAATTTAGCTTATTTATTTCAGATTTAGCTTTAAAATTTTCATTTAGCTCTTAGCTTATTTTTTAGCTTTTTTTAAAAACTCATATAGCTTTTTTAGCCTTTTTTTCTACAGATTATAGGAGCTCATAGCACAAGTAAAAAATTTTGTTCTAGGATTTTATTGAAATTTTATTTATTAGAGTAAAAAAGGTAAACAATTAAGAGGAAATAAATTCAGACTTGGCAATAAAACTTCCAATTCAGAAATAAATTTACTGATAATATTCTAACAATAAAAATTGACTTGGTCATTTACAAAATTTATTGAATTAAAACGCTGGCAAAATAAGTTTTTAGAAAATTTCACTACGGTAACATTGATTTAGTAAAATCGTAGGGTATTTTAAATCTGTTGTGATGAAAGCGATACAATTTTTTATTAAGAACGAATTTTACAGATTGAAACTAGTTATTGTCTGAAAGTTATTGCATTAAAATAAAATTAACAATTAATTGCCTGTACTTGATGTTTTTTATGAGGATTGAATATTATGTTGCATATCTGCAACATTGCGCCATAAAGGGATAAACACCTTATAAAAATTATAATTTTTTAACATTGTAAAATAGTTTACAAAAAATTAAAAAGGTAAATTATACGACAATTTTATAACAGAAATGGAAAGTTGAAAAATAGTAGATAATGGCAGAATGGTAAGAATTACAATGGAAAAAGTTAAAATCATATTAAAAACACTTTTTGAGTTTTTTTGGTATAAAATTATTTGACTTGAGTTGAACGTTCATTCAGCGGTATCAATTAACTTAAAACAAAAAGTTGAAATAGCCTTAAGTCTGGATAACACTATGTACCGATTTTCGTCGGGCCATCTCAATAAAGTCATAAGTAATAAGTCAAAATGGTATTATTACTCAATTAATTCTGGAATAAGTCTATTACTACGTTTATACGCAGGGCTTATTTGCAAATAAAACTGTAAATTGTTGCCATATTATTGTTTTTATTGCGACTTACTAATTCAGAAAACTATTCACGATTAATGCACTATTTGCAAATAAAATGCTTGAGGTTGCACGCTTACAAATGTTTGATAACAAAAACGATAAATGGATAAATATTGCACAAAAAACATTGATAGAAGCACATAATGACAATAAAAACAAATAATTATTTCATATTTTGTACATTTACACTACTTTTTTTGCCAATATAAGTAAGTTTTCTATAGAAGTGCTACCAAGTTTGTGTACTTTTGCTATGCTGTATAAACAGTGAGTTAATTTATTTGCAAATATTTTTATTTGCAAATAGTGCGCGTATAAATGTAGTATATATGGGCTTATTACCAATGCATTGTGGCGCAATTGTGTCCTTGTATTTCAATTAGTCGATAAATTTAGAGCAAATTTAGCTCTTTACTTATGACTTTATTTCACTGATCTGACGAAACTCGGTACATTGTGCCGATAGTGTGATCCATGCTTTACCTTAAATAGCATTAATTCACTTAAAAAAACTTTCGTATTTTAGTATAAATGTTTTTACATTTATAAAAACTTTTTAAAATTATTTTGGGGAAGTTTTTGTTTTGTTCTTCATTAAATCTAAAATATAATAATTAATAAATAATTTCATTAAACAAATATTCAATATGTATAATAAAAAAATATGTTTGTGAAATATTTAATGTTAGTTTAGCAATAAGAAACTATTGAAAAGTGATCAAAGAAGTAGAAAAAAGTTTAGCTTTATTTTCTGGCTTAAAATTTAACTTTTTAGCTTATTTTAGCTTTTTTTCAAACGTGGTTTAGCTTAATGTTATTTTAAAATCTGGTCACACTGGCTGCACGCAATTCTTTTTCAGCTGCTTTCAGGTTCGTTCCATTATCGCTGTACATTTGTATCGGCATGCCTCTTCGTGCAATGAAGTTCCGAATTGCCATTACACATGAATGAGTATTCAGGCTGTATACCATCTCGAGGTGAACAGCTCGTATTGTAAGGCATGTAAAAACTGCGCCGTATCGTTTCTAGCTCCGTCTGCCTACGGTGACAGTGAAAGGGCCAAAAAAATCAACGCCCGTATACGAAAATGGCCTGGTGAATGCGGATACTCGTGCTAACGGAAGGGGGCCCATTTCAGGACAACTAGGTTCTACTTTCCTATTTTTACAAACTTGGCAGCGATAACGAATAGTACGAAATAATGCTCGTAAGCCCGGTATGTGGTATTTTTTGAATAATTCGTTTATTACTGTCTCGTGATGGATGTGTTTATATTGCCGGTGGTAATAGTCGACAATTAAACTGGTAATGTAGTGATTTCTAGGCAGGATTACGGGATTCTTTGTTTCATCCGGTATTGCAGTAGCGTTCTCCAATCGACTGCGTAAACGTAAAATCATTTCTCCATCAAGGAAGGGTGACAGTTTTCTAAGGCCGCTTGTCTTGGGCAAATTACTTGCGTTGTTCATTCTAAGTAGTTTAATTTCGCTTGTGTATGCATGGGATTGAACTAGCCGTATTAAAAAACGTTCGCTCCAAAGTAACTGCTCGCTAGTCAGGTTGACGTTGTCACTGGGGACCATACGATTTACCTTTTGATCTATAAAACGTTTAACAAATGCCATACTTCTGAGAAGGCGCTCCCACTTTGAGAATCTATAATAGTCAATTACGGTGATGTCCCGCTGCACTTGAACTGCCACATATCTAATTTTATTTTGGGAGGTACTGTTTTCATTATTCAATGGTACCGGCCATTGTTTAGGGGAGTGGCGCAAAAATGATGGACCGGTGAACCATGGCTTGTTTTCGTCAAATTCCGGCTTCCTTGCCCATTTTGTTGCCAAGTCCGCCACGTTTTCCTTGGAAGGAATGTATCTCCATTGTATTCCATCTGTTATTTCTTGTATTTCGGCGACTCTAAACATCACGAATTGCTTAAAGCTCCTTGGATCAGATTTCAACCATTGCAAGACTGTTCTGGAGTCAGCCCAAAGGTGAGTGGACTCAATTTTCAGATCGTGATTATCTATAATTGTTCTAGCCAGTCGTGCACCTAATACCGCAGCCAGTAGTTCCATACGAGGAATCGAAATAGGACGTAGAGGTGCCACTTTGGTTTTGGAACATACTAAGGCTGTTTGCGTTTCTTTACTTGTTTCTATACGAAAGTATGCAACTGCTGCGTAAGCATTTTCGCTGGCGTCGACGAACATGTGTAGTTGGATATTGCTGTGCTGGTCTGAGTGGCCTTTAAAATAGCATCTGGGAACTTCCATTTTTTCTACCTCTTTTAATACGGACAACCACCTATACCATTCCTCCGAAAAACTTTCGGAAATTGTTTCATCCCATTCTGTTCCGCTACGCCAGACATTTTGCAGTAGGATCTTCATTTGCACCGTGTAAAACGCTAATAGGCCCATAGGGTCAAATATTGACATCAATAATCTCAGCAACTGTCTTTTTGTAGGAAGCCTCTTTCCAGATAATATATCACCACTAGCTTTGGTAAATTTCAAATCGTAGGTGAAAACGTCATCATGTGTTCGCCACCACATTCCGAGGACCTTTTCTGGGTCAATCACGTTTTCAACCTTTCTTCCCGCTTGGCAAAATGCATTGTGTACTTTTTCTTCGCCTATGGCCGCTAGAACCTCATTGGAGTTAGACATCCAATTTCTGATGTAGAAATTACCTTGCTCGTGGATATGTCGTACCTGCTGTGCCAGTCTAATAGCTTCTTCAACAGTGTCGACACTATCCAACAAATCATCTACGTAGTGTCTATTCGTAATTGACTTTACTGCTCTTGGTGACATATCAATAAAAGTTTCGGCATTACAATTTTTTACACACTGTGCCAGCGACGGGGAACAACTGGCTCCAAAGGACATTACTTGGAGCACGTAAACATCTGGTACGGCTACATTATTTGGCCGCCAAAGAAATCTTTGTGACTGCGTATCTTCCGTATCTACCGCAACACGGTGAAACATTTCTGATATGTCACCACTTATTCCAATCTTACCTATTCGAAAGTTGAAAAGTACGTTTATTAAAGGGGTGACTAAATCCGGACCTTTATTGAGATACCCATTTAACGATACTCCGCGGTATTCAGCAGCGGCGTCCCAGACTAGTCTCATCTTTTCAGGCTTGTTTGAATTGCTAACAACAAAAATTGGTAAGTACCATTTTCTCGGGTGCGGCAGGTTTATCTCGCTCTTTTCCAGCTTGCGGATGTAGCCCTTTTTTAGCATGTCAAAAATTTTATTGTTGACTCGTAACTTTAAGCCTGGATTGCGTTCTAGCTTGCGTTCAAAGCATATCAATCTTTTCAGAGCCATGTCGTAATTATCTGGCATCATTAAATTTTCATATTTCCATAAAAGTCCTACCGTAAATTTATTTCCAGTCCGTTGGACATATTGCCGAATATTAATGTCGTTGCTAACCGAGGGCACTTTATTTGCGATGCCATCATTTTCAAGTTTCATGTTACTTTTCATTATTTGATCCAGAGCTGCATCGTCATCCCGTATGTAGCCACCGCATTCGCAAATGTGTAATTGTAGACTCGCATTCATGTATGCCTTACCATCTACTTCTGGACATACAGTACCATAAACCGTCCAACCTAATCTCGTCTTCAACGCCGCAGGTTCGTGTGCTTGGCCCTCTTTAGCTTTCAAAGGCATGGCTACCCTTCTGTTATTCAGCCCTATAATAATTCTAGGAGTAATATTCGTATACGATTCTACGGGCAAGCCACGCAGATGTTTGTATTTATTTGTCAGTTCTGAAAAAATCAACGATTGCTTTGGTAAGTCAAGTTTGCTTATAGATTGTACATCTTTTAAAATAAATTTTGTCTGATCTTTCCCGGTTGGAGAAACTTCTAAATCTATACGCTCAGAATTATTTTCGACACGCACACTACCATCTGTCCATTTAATACACAACTTGGAACGCAACCCTTTCAGACCAAGCTTCGCCATAACAGATTTTTCTATCAACGTGGGGACGGAACCCTCATCCAGAAATGCGTATTCTTTCACGCTCTTATTATTGGCATGTATTGTCATTGGTACTACTCTATACAAAACATTTGAGGTCACTAAGTTGTGCACTGATACAACAGATGCTTCATCGCTGCTAATATTGCCCACATATGGTTTATGGAGCAGGGGATGATGTTTTGCTTTACATTCATTCGTACCACATTCTTTCCTTTCGCGACAAACTTTCTGGTTATGTACTTTCATGCACGATCGACACAAGTTTTTTTCGTTTACGACTCGCCACTTTTTCTGGTAGTCTAATTTTCTAAAGTCTGCACACTGAGCTATAAAATGGCCCATTTCACCACAGCCGTAACATTTATAATCGTTGGTATATTTCTTTTTATGGCCCTTGTCATAATTATTACGCTCATCGTGCATGTTCACTCTTTGCGCTTTACGTCTTTCATTATCGTGCGTGCACACCGTAGAGATGTTTACAACACTACTTGCAGCTTCCGCTAAATTAAATAGCCAATCGCTAAAAACAGCAGTGAATCTTACAGCGTTCAATCGTCTTGAATGCATTGCCCACTCGAGCTTCATTTGCGCCGGGAGTCTCTCAACAAGTTCGTTTATAAGCATAGGGTTGCACAAATGTGCTGTCAGGTTTGATGATTCCATAGTTGCAACAATATTTCTTACGTCGAGCGAAAAATGTACAAGCGTTTCTAACTTTGCTGGATTTACGTTTGGCCCAGCACGTAGTTTTACTAACAAATTCTGAATAATATGCTCCGGCTTTCCGAAAAGCATACGTAATGTTGAAATTACCTGTGGCACCAACGCCGGTAATGTTAACTTACTGCCTACGTATTCCAGTGCCTTACCTTTTAATGCACGTTGCAAACGTAACAAATTTTCCTCGTTGCTAATGCCACACGTCGTTGTTGAATTTTCGTAGCTACTTATACACAGTGGCCATTCTTCACTCTTGCCACTAAACATAGGGAGTTCTGGAGGCGTCATTTGTCGCGCATAAAATCGAGGCTGTCTATTGAAACTCTCAGGGTGACAGTCAATACCACGTCTATTTGACATGCCACTACAATTTGGTTGAATACTCTGACTGTCAAAAGCCGCTGAGGCTGCATTGTCTATTACGCGTGTGTCGCTTACTTGTTGGCCTTCAAAGACGTCTTTATTTTGTGTTGACATAATTGAGTACTTTCGCTCAATGAACAACATACTTAATTTATGTTCTTCTTCCAAACGGTGTAGTTGCATGTCTATATCGTGGCAACTTTTCGTCAACGATACAGCGCCATTGTTACATGCACCTACTCTTTCTTGCATATCCACGCCAGAAGCCATTGGCGACTTTTCGTCTTCAGCCAATACCATATTTTCCGCACGTTGGACCCCACCTAAACCTGCCATCGAAAGATTACACTTTCCACATATCCAATCTTTATCCGCAATACTCCTGTCAACACCAACACAAGCAAAATGAAACCACATATCGCAAGTATCACACTGGACCATTTCCTGGTTGTCAGCCAGTGCACACATCGAACAACTTCTCTGATCATCACCATCCACCGGTGGATTACCTTTTGGTTTAACCATATTCGTAGTTAACGATCAAGAAAATTCGCAAACACTGGGCCTCTATGAATTTCAAATCAGCAATACAAATTTTTTAAAGAAATATTCGGATTGACCAACTTCATTAGCATTCGAACACCCACAAACAGATAAACAATATTGTGCGGTTAATAATAGGACAAATATTTTGTACTTTATTTAATTCGAGAAGCTTTAAAAAACTATAAAATAAACAATATAATATAAATTCAATGCAAGATAAAATATAAGTGTGTCTTAACCATGCTTACTTTGGTCTTCCTTTCTTGCCGTTTAATTCGAAAATGAGAGCAAGCATACAATAAAGCAAATTATTAGAGCGAGGCGTTGTTGCCATATCGCACAAAAAAGTAAATAAATAATAATGTTACCAGAAAACCAAAATAGTCAAGGCTTTAATAAAAGTAGTAAATTCATCTGTGGCGAATTTGCAACATATGCCTCATTAGTTTTATTTTTCATTGCCGTTCTAGTTAAAATAATTTTCTTTCTTTTTCATTGTTTTCTTACGGTATCATCTGTTTTAGTATGTCCAACTCTATTTTTTTTATATACATTTGAAAAGTCTAAATCTATTTAGTGGAAATTCGAAGTTTACAATTCTGTTGTTCAGATTCCTAAAGTCTAGTACTATTCTCAATTTCGTTAGTCTTCCATGTTTTTCTTGTGTATCAAGAGGAGTGGAGCGTTGTATAGGCTAATTAATGGTTCTATTATGTCGTCCGTGCTTATTAATTATTTCTCTACGTGTATGTCGTTGTCTGTAGTTTTTTTATGTACACTGTAGTTTTGTCTGACGTCATGATTTTTGAATGTTAAATTATTTTTCATTATTCTTTTCCTATAATACATGAGTGAAATGCACTTTGTTTGTCAATTCTATTTTTGCATAGTCGTCATTAATATTTCTGTTACAATTAGCAAGTTTTTTGTTCGTCATTGCTTATGTTTTTGTAATTTAATATCTCATAGTTTTTAAGTATGTTAGTGTGAAAGTGAATGTGTTTAAAATTTAATATATTTAACATTTGAAGATAAACATATGAATTTTTGTTTTTTTTTTGGCATATTAATATTTTTAGTTAATGATACATAGTTATATTTTTATAAGAGTTAAAAATGTTTTTATTTAAAAAATAATAATTTATTCTAATGTTAAGAAGAGTTAAGTATGTGTGCAATTGAATACAAATTGTTAAAAAAAATTTTGTTTTCATCTACATAAACGTTTTGTATTATAATTGGAGTGCTATTTTTACTGAATTAATTTTCCGTTTGGCCTTTAGAAAGTGTGATTTTGTTGGTAACTTCAAAAACTTATTTCGAATGCGAAATTCTGCATTTATTGAAGATATCCTGTTGTCTTGTGTTGCAAAGATATTGCAAAGTTTTTGTAGGTATTTTGTATTTGTTAAAGACATCTTGCAAATCATTTGCTTATAGTCACAAGTTTTAGGTAAATTTTTTTTTATTTAAAGTATGTAAGTGTTTAAGGGCTGCGATAAAATTTGCTTGTTGTTCTTTCTATTAGTTCGTTGTAGTTTTTTGGTCTAAGGATCGTAGTTGCAGTATCGTGGTTGCAGTTGTCTCAGGATCGTGGTCGCAGGATCACAGGATCGTAGTTGCAGGATCTCAGGATCGTGGTTTCAGAATTTCAGGATCGTGGTTGCAGGATCACTGTCACAGGCAGGATCGCCACGTAATGGTTTGAAAGACGGAGGTGTGCCTGCAGGATCGTCATGTAATAGTTTAATGGTGTGTAAAGGTTGAAGGCAGGATCGCCATGTAATGTTGAGAGTAGGATGTGTAACTAGCATGTAGTAGTGTGTTTGTAAAGTCCTATAGCCCAATTATTATTTTTATCCAGCTATACAGGGGGTCCAGCCTATAACTAGGTGTTCAAAGGAACTGCCAGAAAAAGTGAGAAGTCAATTTATAAACTAGGCAAGTTGTTGCCGGATTGCGTTTTTAAATTAAAGTCTGATTAATTGAATGTTTAACTCTACTTATATACTATTTTACATTTTATTGTTTTTGTGTTTCTTTATGTCTTTACTTTTGCTGACCATATATAATAGAATAATCTTGTAATGAAAACAAAAGTGTGTCATTTAAATTTAATAAAGTAAGCGTTTTGTTAATTAATACAATGAACTGTGTTGTACTGCAATTATATTATGATACAGTGTATTACAGTAAGTGAGGTACACTACAGTAGCACATACATACGTGATTAAACATAAACAAACAACAACAACTACAAGCGTCTGCTTATTAAGAATATACACACACCTATAGTACACACATACTCAAAAGTGCGAACACATATGGTAACAGCTCTGTATTACCCGTAACGCACGGTATTACCAACATAAAAGTCGGTAAAAAGATACTCTGATATTCAAAATAACGGCCAATAGAATTATCTACAAACGCCTAGAAACAGCAACATGAATTTTCCCGATTGTGCTAGAATACTGTTTGATCGTCTGGCTACCAATAGCAAATGACAACACAGATGGCAACGTGCAAAGCAGCCATTTGGCTTTACTAAGTAAACACACGTCATTACACCACCTATAAGCAACATGTGCGAACATTCGAGAACCGTTTCCTGTACTATAAAATGAGGCAGTCTGTGTGGGAATGAGTTAGTACAAAACAGAAAGTAGTCGAGTCAACATCGTTTAAGTAAAGACCTCGTGCGGTGGAAAATAACGTTATAATTAAGTAAAGACAGTTTGTAATTTTGCTTAGTGAAGAAATAATAAAAGCAGAATAGTAGCAAATAAAAATTGTGCGTTATTTATTTTTATTTTTGAGCAATCAAAAGAACTCTTACGTTTAATAAATTTTTAAACATAACATTTGGTGTCAGAAGTGGGATTGCAAAATTAAAATAAAAATAATAAATTAATTAGGAAATAATTAATTTGTAATACGAGAAAGAATGAAATTTCAAGAGCTTAAGGTGAAGTAACTCAAGAAAGAGTTGAACAATCTGGACTTGCCAACAACTGGTAACAAGGTCAATCTCCAGAAAAGATTGTTAGAAGAGTTCCAACGGCGAAACATCAACATAGAAAGCTATGAGTTCGATGAAAAAGAAGAAATTGAAATTGCGCAATGCTAGCCGCAGTGATGGGGAAAATGGAAACAATGTTTCAAGAAACGTCTCGAGTAACCCATGAGAAAATGGAAGCCAACAACGAGAGAGTTCTTGCTGAAGTTAAGGCCACATATGAGAAACTTCAAGAAATTTCTGAGGCCTTATATAGAAGAGTAAGTAGATTGCATTGAAGTAAAAGTCAGCAAGTTTGACGAGAAAATCTCAGAACTAGAGAATAAAGTCAATAGCCTAGAAAATGGTGGCGTCGAAGTACAGGTAAAAGACGTGGATGAGAAATTACATGAACTGGAAGCAAAAATCCTGAATCTACAGTGCCAAGGTGGACCAGTGCGATTTGCTCCAGAGGTTACCAACAGAATAAAGACGCCGTGTTTCGATGGCAGTGCAGTTCAGTTCAGTTCGAAACAGTGGCTAACAGAAATGGATGGGACAGCGAAGAAAAGGCAATAGAGCTAGTTTTGGCCTTAAAAGGTGCAGCAGCAGAAGTACTCGAAACTGTACCAGTAGGCTACAGAAACAGTTTTGATGACATGTTGGCGGCACTGCAGCGCAAATATGGCGGTGAACACAAGCGTGACCTATACCGCATGGAATTGCGATGTAGAGGACAAAAGCCCAATGAGTCTACAAGATCTCGCAATGGAAATCGAGCGGTTGGTGCAGCTTACGTATCCAGGCGAAAACCATCCATTTCTGGATCACGTTAAGACAGAGGCATTTGTTAATGGCATCCGTGATCCTGATATTAAACTCGCAGTGTGTACTACGCAAAAGGCCACCTTTGCCGAAATGGTTGCATTTGCACTAGCTCAGGAGACTGCTAGGGTAATTATGAAGCCACAGGTGTGCAAGGTACGAAATGTAGAAGTCCTTGCCGAAAATAAGAATAGTCTAGTCTCTAACATTAAGTAGGCCGTAAGACAAGCATTGGTGGAGAAAGAGCACAAAATTAATAATAAGTGCTATAACTGCGGCAAAGCTGATCATTACCAGCGCAACTGCAAGGCGCCAAGGAAGAGAGCTAGATCTGTTTCGCCATCGAGAAACAGTAAACGGGTGTACCAACAAACAACACAAGAGTCCCCGTTAAACTAAAGTGAGCTAGCACTAAGGGCCAAGAGCTAGCGCCCACAAACGACGGCCCCACAATCTCCATATCAGTGATGCAGCAGAAAAATAGCAACCTTACTGCATGTGAATACATCAACGGGGAAAAACACATTCTTATCATAGACACAGGAGCGTCAGAGTCAATAATCAGGCCCAATGTAGTCAGGGGAAAATGTGAAGCTATAAGTAATATACGACTACGTACAGCTACTGGGGAGCTTGCCACTGTCTATGATAAGACTGAGGCAAAGGTGACTATTGCCAATATCAGTGTGAAACACGTATTTATTGTTGCCGATATTGTGGACGTGGTTATTATTGGAGCCAATTTTATGATAAACCACGGAATCAACTTGGATATGGGGCAACAAGTGATGATTTGGCGTAATGTTGAAATTCGCTTGATGTTGGATATGACAATCAGATGCACGTCAAGAAACTGCTTGCTATTGAAAATCAGACAGTACCACCACGGTCTGAATCAGCAATATGGGCACGAATGGAGGGAGATTGTGAGGACAATCGGTTGTGGGTAGAAGAACCAGCAGAAATTAAGATTGAGCTATTAACAGCAAAAGCCGTCGTAAAAACTTCCAATGGAAGAAAAGTTCCCATACGGGTACTAAATTTATCAGGCCAAGAAAAAGTCATTAAGAAGAATTCCGAAATAGGTCAATGTGCTCAAGCAGAGGCAATAATAAACTGCGATAAAAAGCCAGAACCTGCCAATATGTCTGCAAAGGAGCGTGAAGAATTTCAGGCACATGTGGAGCGATGGGTAGCAGGGCTATCACCTCCTGACAGAAATAAAGCCAAACAGCTGCTGAAAAGGCACGCTTGCATTTTTGCCGGCAGAATAAAAGCCAAGGGAGAACAGCAATAGTGAAACACGAAATAAATACTGGCCAATAAAACTGGCACCCAGAAGTATACCACTGGCTAAGCGAACTAAGGTAAAAGAGCTCGTCAATGAAATGAAGCACTGTGGTGTAATCGAACCATCTTCAAGTCCATGGAGTTGACCGGTAGTGTTAGTAAAGAAAAAAGACGACAGTACTCGATTTTGCGTTGATTACAGAAAACTAAATGACTTGACCAAAAAGGACAGTTACCAGCTACCAAGAATTGACGACACCTTAGATACGCTTGCTGGAACAAAATGGATCTCCACATTGGATCTACAAAGCGGCTATTGGCAGGTGGAGATTGCAGAGAGAGATGTTATGTGGAGATTGCAGAGAGAGAGATGTTATGCCATTTGGGGTCTGCAATGCTCCGGCTACTTTCGAGCGGCTCATGGAACAAGTATTAAAGGGACTGCACTGGAAAACATGCTCGATGACATAATTGCAATGGGGGAGACTTTTGATGAACACCTTTAAAATCTGACTGAAGTCTTTCAGCGTATATCATCGGCTGGACTCAAACTCAGCATCAAAAAGTGTGCACTATTTCAGAAAGAGGTGAAATATCTGGGCCATAAGGTTACGGCAGATGGCATTTCAACAGATGAAGATAAGATACGAGCAGTACAGGACTGGTCTCGTTCAAGAAATCTTCACGAATTACGCAGCTTTTTGGGCCTTTGCACATACTACAGACGCTTTGTGCTAAATTTTGCCAGCGTAGCTGCAAGCTTGCTTGAGCTAACAAAAAAGTCGCAACCATACGTTTGGGGTGAATCGCAGGACAAGGCTTACCAGACACTGAAAGATTTATTGTGCACCAGTCTTAGCATATCCAGTTGCTGGGGAAAAATTTGTGCTAGATAGCGATGCAAGTGGATATGGAATAGGAGGTGTGTTATCGCAGGTGATTAATGGAACAGAAAAATTAGTGGGTTATTATAGCCGAATACTTTCGAGGCCTGAGAGGAACTACTGTGTGACACGACGGGAGCTTCTGGCAGTGTTGGAGTGCATTAAGCATTTTCATAAATACTTGTATGGCCAACACTTTACTTTAAGAACTGACCATTCTGCGCTCAGGTGGCTACTGCAGTTTAAGAATCCTGAAGGACAGGTAGCATGGTGGATTGAACGTCTTCAGAGCTACGATTTCAGCATTGAACACAGAAGGGGTGCAAAGCATAATAATGCTGATGCTCTGTCACGGCGGTCCTGTAGCTCAGAGTGCATACATTGTTCAAAAGTCGAAGCAAAAGAATGTGTCATTGATGTCAGGCTTACAAAAATTGGTACGGAAGAAGACTGGTCAGAGGCGCAAAGGGCAGATCCTGCACTGGAAAAAATTATAGCAGCTAAAGAGTAGGATAGAAGACCCACCCGTAATAAGATATCAGCTGAAAGTCCACTAGTAAAATCGTATTGGGCCCAGTGGGACAGCCTGAATTTGATAAATGGTTGTTTGTATCGTGTCTGGGAAAGTGTAGACGGTAAAACGGTTTCCAATCTGATTGTGGTTCCAACATCCAAAAGGAGCGCGGTGTTAAAGGAGTTCCATAATGGACCCAGCGGTGGTCACCTGGGCGTAACAAAAATGCTCAAAAGGTTAAAACAGCGTTTTTATTGGATTGGATGTTAACAAGCCGTAGCCGAATGGATAGCAAATTGCACACAGTGCATGAAGGCTAAAGGTCCAGCAAAACGAAGTAGGGGTCTACTGCAAAAATATAACTCGGGTGGACCCTTTGAGAGGATAGCAATGGATGTAGCAGGACCTTTTCCAGTTAGTAACACTGGGAATCGTTATATTCTTGTAGTGATGGACTATTTCAGTAAATGGCCAGAAGTTTATGCCATACCCAACCAGGAAGCTATGGAGTTCCTATTGAACTGCACTCTGATCAAGGTAGAAATTTTGAGTCTGCCATATTTAAAGATATGTGCGAGCGGTATGGGATAAAAAAAACCAGAACCACACCACTTCACCCACAGTCTGATGGCATGGTAGAGAGGTTCAACCGTACATTAGAAGAATATTTGCGAAAAGTGGTGACGGCGCATCAAAAAGACTGGGACGTACACATTCCGGAGTTTCTATTAGCACATAGGTCAGCTGTGCATGACACAACATCGCGAACACCTGCAAAAATTATCTTTGGAGCTGAGTTAAAGTTGCCTGGAGACTTACAGTTCGGCGTCAAGCCTACACAAATCAATGAAGCAGATACAGACCCTTTTCAAAGACAAGACAATTTAAATGAACTACATGAATTTGTACGTAGCCGAATTAAAATGGTCAGTAATAAGATGAAAGTTAGATACGACCGTGCTGCAAATTCTAAAGGCTTTAATGAGGGTCAATTTCAACCCACAGCGGAAAATAAGATTGTGTCCCAAACTACAGACTAACTGGGAGGGACCATATACGGTGGTAAAAACGTTAAACGATGTCGTCTACAGAATACAAAAACACAATATCTCAAGGTCAAACTATGGAAAGCCGGATAATGTTCCTATTCGGGACGAATAGGCTCAAGTGGGCGGCAGCGTTACGTGAAAATATTCGAACAGGGTTAATGGAAGTGTTGTGCAAAACTATTCGAACAGGGTCAATGTAAAGAAATATCCTGAAGTATTAAACTAAAGAGCTTAAGGTACACGCGTATTCACATACAAGCACTATAGCAAACAACTATATGCCCATGCGTAGCACATCCATACGTGATTAAACGTAAACAACCAACAACAACTACAAGCGTCTGCTTATTAAGAAGATAGGCACACCTATAGTACACATACTCTAAAGTGCGAACACATATGGTAACAGCTCTGTATTACCCGTAACGCACGGTATTACCTACATAAAAGTCGGTACAAAGATACTCTGATATTCAAAATAACGGCCAATAGAATTATCTACAAACGCCTAGAAACAGCAACATCAATTTTCCCGATTGTGCTAGAAGACTGTTTGATCGTTTGGCTACCAATAGCAAATGACAAAACAGATGGCAACGTGCAAAGCAGCCATTTGGCTTTACTAAGTAAACACACGTCATTACACCACCTATAAGCAACATGTGCGAACATTCGAGAACCGTTTCCTGTACTATAAAATGAGGCAGTCTGTGTGGGAATGAGTTAGTAGAAAACAGAAAGTAGTCGAGTCAACATCGTTTAAGTAAAGACCTCGAGCGGTGGAAAATAACGTTATAATTAAGTAAAGACAGTTTGTAATTTTGCTTAGTGAAGAAATAATAAAAGCAGAACAGTAACAAATAAAAATTGTGCGTTATTTATTTTTATTTTTGAGCAATTAAAAGAACTCACACGTTTAATAAATTTTTAAACATAACATTTGGTGTCAGAAGTGGGATTGCAAAATTGAAATAAAAATAATAAATTAATTAGGAAATAATTAATTTGTAATACGAGAAAGAATGAAATTTCAAGAGCTTAAGGTGAAGTAACTCAAGAAAGAGTTGAACAATCTGGACTTGCCAACAACTGGTAACAAGGTCAATCTACAGAAAAGATTGTTAGAAGAGTTCCAACGGCGAAACATGAACATAGAAAGCTATGAGTTCGATGAAAAAGAAGAAATTGAAATTGCGCAATGCTAGCCGCAGTGATGGGGAAAATAGAAACAATGTTTCAAGAAACGTCTCGAGTAACCCATGAGAAAATGGAAGCCAACAACGAGAGAGTTCTTGCTGAAGTTAAGGCCACATATGAGAAACTTCAAGAAATTTCTGAGGCCTTATATAGATGAGTAAGTAGATGGCATTGACGACTACGTACAGCTACTGGGGAGCTTGCCACTGTCTATGGTAAGACTGAGGCAAAGGTGACTATTGCCAATATCAGTGTGAAACACGTATTTATTGTTGCCGATATTGTGGACGTGGTTATTATTGGAGCCGATTTTATGATAAACCACGGAATCAACTTGGATATGGGGCAACAAGTGATGATTTGGCGTAATGTTGAAATTCGCTTGATGTTGGATATGACAATCAGATGCACGTCAAGAAACTGCTTGCTATTGAAAATCAGACAGTACCACCACGGTCTGAATCAGCAATATGGGCACGAATGGAGGGAGATTGTGAGGACAATCGGTTGTGGGTAGAAGAACCAGCAGAAATTAAGATTGAGCTATTAACAGCAAAAGCCGTCGTAAAAACTTCCAATGGAAGAAAAGTTCCCATACGGGTACTAAATTTATCAGGCCAAGAAAAAGTCATTAAGAAGAATTCCGAAATAGGTCAATGTGCTCAAGCAGAGGCAATAATAAACTGCGATAAAAAGCCAGAACCTGCCAATATGTCTGCAAAGGAGCGTGAAGAATTTCAGGCACATGTGGAGCGATGGGTAGCAGGGCTATCACCTCCTGACAGAAATAAAGCCAAACAGCTGCTGAAAAGGCACGCTTGAATTTTTGCCGGCAGAATAAAAGCCAAGGGAGAATAGCAATAGTGAAACACGAAATAAATACTGGCCAATAAAACTGGCACCCAGAAGTATACCACTGGCTAAGCGAACTAAGGTAAAAGAGCTCGTCAATGAAATGAAGCACTGTGGTGTAATCGAACCATCTTCAAGTCCATGGAGTTGACCGGTAGTGTTAGTAAAGAAAAAAGACGACAGTACTCGATTTTGCGTTGATTACAGAAAACTAAATGACTTGACCAAAAAGGACAGTTACCAGCTACCAAGAATTGACGACACCTTAGATACGCTTGCTGGAACAAAATGGATCTCCACATTGGATCTACAAAGCGGCTATTGGCAGGTGGAGATTGCAGAGAGAGATGTTATGTGGAGATTGCAGAGAGAGAGATGTTATGCCATTTGGGGTCTGCAATGCTCCGGCTACTTTCGAGCGGCTCATGGAACAAGTATTAAAGGGACTGCACTGGAAAACATGCTCGATGACATAATTGCAATGGGGGAGACTTTTGATGAACACCTTTAAAATCTGACTGAAGTCTTTCAGCGTATATCATCGGCTGGACTCAAACTCAGCATCAAAAAGTGTGCACTATTTCAGAAAGAGGTGAAATATCTGGGCCATAAGGTTACGGCAGATGGCATTTCAACAGATGAAGATAAGATACGAGCAGTACAGGACTGGTCTCGTTCAAGAAATCTTCACGAATTACGCAGCTTTTTGGGCCTTTGCACATACTACAGACGCTTTGTGCTAAATTTTGCCAGCGTAGCTGCAAGCTTGCTTGAGCTAACAAAAAAGTCGCAACCATACGCTTGGGGTGAATCGCAGGACAAGGCTTACCAGACACTGAAAGATTTATTGTGCACCAGTCTTAGCATATCCAGTTGCTGGGGAAAAATTTGTGCTAGATAGCGATGCAAGTGGATATGGAATAGGAGGTGTGTTATCGCAGGTGATTAATGGAACAGAAAAATTAGTGGGTTATTATAGCCGAATACTTTCGAGGCCTGAGAGGAACTACTGTGTGACACGACGGGAGCTTCTGGCAGTGTTGGAGTGCATTAAGCATTTTCATAAATACTTGTATGGCCAACACTTTACTTTAAGAACTGACCATTCTGCGCTCAGGTGGCTACTGCAGTTTAAGAATCCTGAAGGACAGGTAGCACGGTGGATTGAACGTCTTCAGAGCTACGATTTCAGCATTGAACACAGAAGGGGTGCAAAGCATAATAATGCTGATGCTCTGTCACGGCGGTCCTGTAGCTCAGAGTGCATACATTGTTCAAAAGTCGAAGCAAAAGAATGTGTCATTGATGTCAGGCTTACAAAAATTGGTACGGAAGAAGACTGGTCAGAGGCGCAAAGGGCAGATCCTGCACTGGAAAAAATTATAGCAGCTAAAGAGTAGGATAGAAGACCCACCCGTAATAAGATATCAGCTGAAAGTCCACTAGTAAAATCGTATTGGGCCCAGTGGGACAGCCTGAATTTGATAAATGGTTGTTTGTATCGTGTCTGGGAAAGTGTAGACGGTAAAACGGTTTCCAATCTGATTGTGGTTCCAACATCCAAAAGGAGCGCGGTGTTAAAGGAGTTCCATAATGGACCCAGCGGTGGTCACCTGGGCGTAACAAAAATGCTCAAAAGGTTAAAACAGCGTTTTTATTGGATTGGATGTTAACAAGCCGTAGCCGAATGGATAGCAAATTGCACACAGTGCATGAAGGCTAAAGGTCCAGCAAAACGAAGTAGGGGTCTACTGCAAAAATATAACTCGGGTGGACCCTTTGAGAGGATAGCAATGGATGTAGCAGGACCTTTTCCAGTTAGTAACACTGGGAATCGTTATATTCTTGTAGTGATGGACTATTTCAGTAAATGGCCAGAAGTTTATGCCATACCCAACCAGGAAGCTATGGAGTTCCTATTGAACTGCACTCTGATCAAGGTAGAAATTTTGAGTCTGCCATATTTAAAGATATGTGCGAGCGGTATGGGATAAAAAAAACCAGAACCACACCACTTCACCCACAGTCTGATGGCATGGTAGAGAGGTTCAACCGTACATTAGAAGAATATTTGCGAAAAGTGGTAACGGCGCATCAAAAAGACTGGGACGTACACATTCCGGAGTTTCTATTAGCACATAGGTCAGCTGTGCATGACACAACATCGCGAACACCTGCAAAAATTATCTTTGGAGCTGAGTTAAAGTTGCCTGGAGACTTACAGTTCGGCGTCAAGCCTACACAAATCAATGAAGCAGATACAGACCCTTTTCAAAGACAAGACAATTTAAATGAGCTACATGAATTTGTACGTAGCCGAATTAAAATGGTCAGTAATAAGATGAAAGTTAGATACGACCGTGCTGCAAATTCTAAAGGCTTTAATGAGGGTCAATTTCAACCCACAGCGGAAAATAAGATTGTGTCCCAAACTACAGACTAACTGGGAGGGACCATATACGGTGGTAAAAACGTTAAACGATGTCGTCTACAGAATACAAAAACACAATATCCCAAGGTCAAACTATGGAAAGCCGGATAATGTGCCTATTCGGGACGAATAGGCTCAAGTGAGCGGCAGTGTTACGTGAAAATATTCGAACAGGGTTAATGGAAGTGTTGTGCAAAACTATTCGAACAGGGTCAATGTAAAGAAATATCATGAAGTATTAAACTAAAGAGCTTAAGGTACACGCGTATTCACATACAAGCACTATAATCCATACGTGATTAAACGTAAACAACCAACAACAACTACAAGCGTCTGCTTATTAAGAAAATAGACACACCTATAGTACACACATACTCAAAAGTGCGAACACATATGGTAACAGCTCTGTATTACCCGTAACGCACGGTATTACCAACATAAAAGTCGGTACAAAGATACTCTGATATTCAAAATAACGGCCAATAGAATTATCTACAAACGCCTAGAAACAGCAACATCAATTTTCCCGATTGTGCTAGAAGACTGTTTGATCGTCTGGCTACCAATAGCAAATGACAAAACAGATGGCAACGTGCAAAGCAGCCATTTGGCTTTACTAAGTAAACACACGTCATTACACCACCTATAAGCAACATGTGCGAACATTCGAGAACCGTTTCCTGTACTATAAAATGAGGCAGTCTGTGTGGGAATGAGTTAGTAGAAAACAGAAAGTAGTCGAGTCAACATCGTTTAAGTAAAGACCTCGTGCGGTGGAAAATAACGTTATAATTAAGTAAAGACAGTTTGTAATTTTGCTTAGTGAAGAAATAATAAAAGCAGAACAGTAGCAAATAAAAATTGTGCGTTATTTATTTTTATTTTTGAGCAATTAAAAGAACTCACATGTTTAATAAATTTTTAAACGTAACAATATGTATGAATCTATGCACTTTAATACTATCTGTAGGCCTTTAGCACTCTTTAGTTGGTATGTGCAAAAATTTGTCTTATTTTTTTCAAATTCACTAACAATTTTTCGGAAGTCTTTTTCATGATGTATTTGGATTTAAGTTTCATCAATATTTCCTCGATTAATTGGAATAATGTGAAAAGTATTTTCACCAATGGTCGACAGTATTTATTTTAGAAGCGCGTTAGAATTTTTTCTCTCAGATGAGTGGTGGTGGCTTAAAAGACTTTTGCGATGATGCAGCTGGCTTGTCTTTATTGCCTTGCAATACTAAAAAACGATTTTGACGATTCGTAGATAATGCGCTGTTATCCCTAGACATCTTTGGAGCAGATGCAATTTTAGTAGAATTTGGGCTTCGCCAGCGCTTTACCACAGTTATGTATCTGTCCATTCCGACTTGAACCTTGGGTTTTGGGCTAATCTTATCTTCAGTGACAAATTGGTTAAGTGATGACTATGAGCCCGAAGCGGATGATATCGCTGAGTTAAATGTAGAATTACTAGGCAACGGTAATGTCAACGATTCACTAGTTGACATTGGACAAAGCGAAGTTGATCGCTGACGAAAAAGTGGCTTTGCTGTTTGATAAAGCAGATTTTATATTTCTATTGTTTTTATCAAGAACTTCAGAACTCACAGCAAGTCTATCATCAGATTTTTTTATTTTTATTGTTATCATTGAGAGCATCAGAGCTCACAGTAAAATATAAATTTCTGCCGTTATAACTAGACTTCTGCATCAAAACATTCATTTGTTTACCTGTACACAAATAAATCGTCATTCATTCAAATATTTTATATTAGATGAGAGTTGATGAGAGACAAGAGAGTAAAAACGACAGGGAAAATTAAGTGAGTGTATTATTGAGTATCGTTCAAATAGAATATTGCGTCTGCTTATTCATTTTAAATACGAATGAATTTAAAAGCAAAAGAAACAGAATAGAATGAATGACTAACACAAATATAATTTGAGTATAAAACTATTAGAATTTTTATTAATTTTTTCAATACTTTCAATGTGTTTTCCATAAGGCTGAGTTTTATTTATTGATTTAAACAGTTTGGAATCATGTTGGATTCTATAAAATTGTATATTAAAAAGGTATGGAACTATTTAGCTTAATAAAAATTTAACAATTTTTCATTAGTAATTAGTGGTTACGCTTTTGTGGCACATGGCACAAAGATGTAAGCCCGGCCTAAGTTAGGAGCAACGATGCCGTATGTGAAGATTTAACGTGCTTTTAAGATTTTTGGGGATTTTAAAAGATCTGAAAATTTTTATCAACAAAATAAGAACCCCATGATTTTAATTTTTTCTGATTTATTTTCGGCTGATTAACTGTCAAAACAATACAAAGCGTTAAAAAGTTGAAAGTTAACCAACTTTCTGCGGCAAACGCGTCAAAGAGTTTCGTATGTAACTTCCCAGTAAAAAAAGACACTCCAAAAAAGTCATGAAAATGTAGAGTTTGCGATCTGGAAGTAGTGCAAATTTCGATCCGATCTAATGATTTTTACATAGGGTTGTCATTGCAAGAAGTTCTCTTTTTCGCTGCCTGGTCACCGATTTGGAAGCGATTTTAAGAAAAATTTCCTTCTTTGTGTTCTATGATAATATTTTCGTCTAGGAAAAATGGCTAATAGTTACTTATTTTAACATTTAGTTTCTTTTTATAGGAATTTAAACGCGAAACAGTAATTTAATGTAAATTTAAGCAAATAACTTTAAAATTTTAGACCAAAATTAGTTCATAAGTTTCTTCAAAAAAATCGATTTTTTAAAAATTCTGGTGAGTAATTTCTAAAACTAGAGAGGAATTACAAGGTTTTGTATGACTAAAATAAACTTCTACTTGGTTTTCTGCTAACTATCGGCAAATTAAAAATATCGATTTTTTGGAAGCAATGAAAATGTACTTCCTTTAGAATGACTTCCAATTTTTTTTACTGGGTTGCTGTATGCAAAAACACTACTTCAACTTTTTTTGACAGATGCCTATTGATCGCACGCGCACCAACGCGTGTTACATACTTTCACCTTAAATGAAGATTTTTTTGCGTATTGTGAAGAATTAAAAAAATAAATGGCAACGCTGGTTAGGAGTATAGAGTGAAAAGGAATGTACAAAAGAATATGCTTTTGATATGAGCGTAATAACGGAAATTTGAAATACATGTAGGTACTTACAAATGTAAATTAATTGTATAGTACTTAGTATATTTTAAAGTTTCTCTGATGTTGCATCTTATGTAAAAATGGAATGTAAAGACAATGCAAATAACTGTAATTTATATAATCATTTATGTAATTTTTTTATTTTTTAGTTTTACCGTTTTTGAAAATTTCAAGAGTTTTGCTCTTACGGTTTCCAAGATACAGCAAGTTGTCAAAATTGCATAGTCAAAATTGCATTAACTGATGGAACATCCTTTATTTAAAATTTTTTGAAATTTTAGTGTTAATTTTTGTAGTCTGTATAAGAATACACTAACCTTACAAATTTCAAGTGTATATACATACATATGTACATACAATTGTATGTATATTACATGGGATTTTAAAACTTTTCGTTGCTCGTTTTGGAACACCCTTTAATTTCCAATTCTTATATATTTGTTGTTGTAGCGGCCAAAGGTCTACACACTGTGTCCAAGTTTCAGGTCTGTAGCTCTTACCGTTCTCGAGAAATTACCCTGTGACAGACATAGTTTTAGACACATGTAGTTAATTTTACATAACACAAAAAGTTAAAGTTTTCCAACCCTGGGAACGTCTTTTTAATTTTTTTATATTTTTTTAATTTAAAATTCCAATTTTAGTCGTACTGAAGTGTAAAATAAGTTTATTTATTAAAAAATAATAAAAATTTGTTTTCGGTAGTTACTTTTATATGGCAAAATAAAGTTTAGGTTTTCCAGCTCTGCAATCGTCTGCTCGATTTTGCTGAATTTCAATACCAATCTATTTTGGAAAATTTTTGACATACCAGTCCAAGAACGAAGTCTCTATCTTTTCTGGGAGCTTCGCAAAACCGATTTCACGTACAGACAGACGGACAGACGGACATCGCTTATTCGTCTTCCCTATGCATAAGGATCCAGAATATAATATATTTTATGGGTCGCGTATTCATATTATAGAAATTACAAACGGAATGACAAACCTATATATACCCTTTTACCATTTTTTTGGTAAAGGGTATAAAAAGTAAAAATTAATGCATCAATAAAAAATATCTGCGACAAGAATCGTACAATGTAGACGCAAGTGCAAGTTTAAAGAAAGAAAAAAATCGCACAATGTAAAATATTATTAGTTATATAACGACATATACATATTTGATTATACATATGTGATTATTTGCAAAAATATATGCATACATATAGATATACATATGTATTAAAGTCCTGCACAAGACCATTTATAAGAACTTTCAAGACATGAGTGATTTTTCAAATGCTTTACTACAGCGAAGTCTTATAAAACAAACGCTAAGCAACACTGTTTGCAAGAACTTGTTTCAGTTATTGCAAGTATAGGAGTAAAGAAGAAAATACTTCGTGACTGAAAAATTTGTGATGTTTGCTTCTTTCTACGCATGGGCGCGTATACAAGCGTCATGCATGTACATACACACACACGTTGTGTGTATGCTCTTTTATTTTTCTGCACACAAACAAACGTTCACATGCATTTACATTAGTTGTGTGCGCTTGCTTAAAAAAACCTCCCTTAAACACATAATAGCTTACCATCTACATCTTACACACACACTCAAAGGTACATTATGGAAAATATTAAGCATACACGTATCAACACTACTTTGGTGACTGTTTGTTCATAACAAGAAGTCTTGACGACATTGCTTGTTAGCACTCATATACACGCACACAAATGCATCTATCGTGCTTTGCTTATAATGCGACAGCATTTATTATTGGTTTAGCATTCTACAGCCACGAGAATATATTTAAAAAACAAGACGTATTTACATTCCAAGACTATTTACGCAGGTCTATAATATGTATATATGTATCTCTCATTTACTTCAATAGTGTCACAACTCAGAAAACTAACCAAACAAAAAAAATTATATTCCCTCAAGAGCTGGTTGTACGAGCTACCTATTTTTATGAAATTTGTACACATTTATAAAATATTCTGCATTATTAACTCAAAAATGCATTTTTGAATTATGCCACTATTAAAATAAATGAGCGATATGTAGAATGTATTGTTACGTTTTTATTCTCTGTTAAAAACGCTTTTCCGTAGATTCGTAGATTTGCAATAAATAAAAGACCCCAGTGTACTAATTAGGGTTAAGAATGATACAATCTTTATTTACTATAAATACCACTAATCTAAATCTAATTCAAGAGCTTAAATACAAACACATAGGTTACTTCAATATTCACAACTGGTTACCACTACTCCTTCCTCGCTGTTGAATACGCACGCCTTTGACCACTGGCTGCGCTAGTGTTGACACAATTCTGCTTTCTCTGTTGCTCGTCACACACAAGACCCACTCTGCCGACACTTCCAGTTGATACACCAATAACAACTCTATGGCAGACTCTCACAGTTGATACACTAATCAGGACTCGCTGGCTTCACTTACACACGTTTATCAGCTTCCACTGCTCCCTTACTCTTTACTCAAGGGACTCCACAATAAACTCAAATCACGACAGACTCTAACTGTCACTATAGACTGTACTATAGTCTCTTCAATTTCCAACTCACGTATTGTAAAGCACAGACTCAAATATCAACTCACTGTTGTATCACAAATCACGGACTGCGCACAACTTAATTGTCAACTCACTTGATTAACAACAGACTTCTTATTAGCAACTGAGCTTCTTCGCAACTGATTTATTCCCAACTAACTTTTGATCGCGACTGAACTGCTGTTGGATGCGTCAACCCCTTTTTATACTTCGCACAACAACCACTAGAATTTTCATGCAAAGTCTAGACCGAATCATCATTATCTTCAATGTTGTTTACAAAGCGCGTAATTAAGTTGGTGTGGTAACTATGTACATACGTGTGTATATGCATACATCATTAAGTGGTTGTTTACTTTTATTTCTGCCTTTAGTTGGAATTGTCAGGCATGTATGTATGTATGCATGTAGCTATGTATACCTTCTTAATAAGCAGACAATTGTAGTTCTTGTTGCTTGTTTACGTTTAATCACGTATGTATGTGCTACGCATGTGTATATAGTTGTTTGCTATAGTGCTTGTATGTTAATACGAGTGTACGTTTAGTTATCTATTTAAATACTTCTGGATGTTTCTTTATATTGGCCATGTTCGAATATTCTTGCGTAACACTTATTAATCTTGTCGACGGCCATTTCCGTAACAGTATTATAAAAAAAAATAATCAAATAACGAGTATTTATTCAAATAACTGAATACTCCAACCATATGTATATGAATGACCAACACATTCTTTTGAATTTTAGAGTAACATTGCGTTTTGAGTTAAGCCGAAGGTCCATACCATCCGTTCTTTGCATATGCGTGGTATGCGTTTCTGTACATTCTCTCCGATTCTAAATTCAAGTTACATGCAATACGTCTTATGCGCAATTATTTTTGTTGTTTTAATGCAAAAAGAGAAAAAATTTAAATTCACCACACGAACATTTGTCTACAAAAGAGAGCACGATGCATGCGACGGATACAAAAGTAGAAAGTAAACCTACTTTATCCTTCCTATGCGTCTATACGTTCTTTGCGTTTTGTTCTGTAACTTGCCACATACAATTCCATTGATTCTACTTTTTGACACATGCATAAAACGCAACTACGCATTAAACGGATGGTGTGGACCTTCGGCTTTATAGTTGTGTTTGACACTCATTCTCTTTGAGTTTTTATTCATTTGGTTTGTTAACACAGAGAGAATTAGTAACTACATTCATATTGTACTGAGTTATTACTACATCGTATTCAAATTACAAACGAATGTGTTGAAGTGGCAATTGGGTACATTCATGCAGACTTTTAGTTATAACTTACTTCACAAATATTTGTTTTTGAGGTACTCATCTACAGTATTCCTCAAGGGCGCTTTGTTTGTGTTTTTGTTTACGGTTTTTTTGTTTTTGTTATTTCTGACTATGTTAAAAATATTAGCAAAATAAAAAAAAACTTATTTATCAGAGTTAATCGTGTATGTTCTGGCTCCCACATCGTTTTCACATGTTTTCTTGTGAGTTCGGATGTTAAAACACATTATACGCCTGTTTAAGTTGAAATTTAGAAAATACAAATTAATAGTATGTGTTCTAGCATCCGAATTTAGAAGAAAACAATTTGGAAATGGACGATTTCAAACTTTTAGATTTTTCCGTTTTCACTTTTGAGCAAAAAACTCGTATTCTTTTCACAAGACTGTTAACAAGTGAAAAGAATACGAGTTTTTTGCTCAAAATCGAAAACGAAAAAATCTAAAAGTTTGAACTCGTAAATTTTTAAATTGTGCTCGTCTAAATTCGGATGCTAGAACACACACTATTAATTTTTATTTTCTAAATTTCAACTTAAACAGGCGTAGCATGTGTTTTAACATCATAACTCACAAGAAAACATGTGAAAACGATGTGAAAGCCAGAACACACACGAATATGTACTACGAATATTTTTTATATGATTTTTTTAGTATGTATGTAAGAAAAATTCCGCTACTACATCTGTTCACTATGAAGGTACAACGAGAACTTTCAAAAATTCAAAATTAAAATATAGTTAGAAAATATACAGGTATACCATCAAATTATCTGGGGATAATACATGTACACATGCCATTTTTAATATAATAATTTTTGTTTTATAGATGTAACTAGGCCAAATGTATGCATTCTCTTATCATTTGATAAGAAGAATTTCGAGTAGATTCGTGATATTTGTTATTAAGTTTTTTTATGAAATCAATAACTAGCTCATATCCAGTTTTGTGGTAGAGAAGTTGAGTTGAATATCTCAAATTTTTTTTTTTATTATTTTAAGACATTTATTTTGAATAATTTGTAGTTTTTTCAAATGTGTTTTTGCTGCATTATACCAAATAGAACTTGCATAAGTCAAACTTGGTCTTATTACGCTTTTAAATAATAAGTTTTTGTTCTTAAAGTTAAGTGTTGAACGTTTACTAAGAAGTGGCAACATAGCTCTGATAGTTTTCAACGATTTTTTTCAGATTTCACCGATGTGTTTTCCGAAATTAAGTTTCTTATCGAGGCAAACACCAAGATATTTAACATTGTTTTCAATTGTCAGGATCTCATTTTGGAAATTTAACTGACGGCTTGGTAATCGTTTATGGGAATTATTGTATGGAAATATAATAGCCTGAGTTTTAATAGGGTTTATTTTTATTTTCCATTTATAAAAGTATTTGTTACATAGAGAAAATATTTTTTCCATTTTTTTTCAACAGTGCTTTAGTTAGTTTATTAGACGTCATGAGAGCTATATCATCAGTGTAATAAGCGACTTTCATGAATGATGGAGGACAGAAATCTGATGTATAGATTGAGTACAATAATGGAGATAATATTGAACTTTGTGGTAAACCTGCAGTAATTTGTTTCTGAGATGAAAATGTTTTGATGATATCTAAATATTCTGTCAGTGAGAAAATCAGCAATAATGCACAAATATTTTTTTTTTTTTTAGGTAGGACTAGCACTTAGGGGATAACACCTACTCATGCAATGCATTGTGCTAGAACTAGGAAAATAGGTTTTGGAGAGGAGGATAGAGGGAGTAGTGTCTGTGGACATTCGATTTAAACTTTCCCACGTTGAAAGTGACAGGAAACACTTCCGCAGGTAGATTATTCCACATACGAATAGTACGGCTAAAAAAGGAATTCTCTCTGTAATGCGTAGTGCGATTTATTGGCCAATCGACCACAAAAGGATGTGCCCTGAATGAAGCTCGTGTTGTGCGTAAAAATGTACGGGTTTCAGGAACAAGTTCCCTAATTTCATTAGAACACATTCCATTGTAGTAGCGATAGAACAAGGAAATGCACCCCACATTGCGTCGATGCTCCAATGAGTCAATAGAGTTGGATACCCTACTGTCACCAATGAGCTTCTTCGCCCTCTCCTGTACGTGGTCGAGCAACCCCAAAATAGACTTTGAAGCGCCGGCCCATACATGAGAGTTGTATTCCATCTTCGGTCGGATATAAGTAGTATAAATAGTAAGAAGATCAGATGGAGTGAAGTATTGCTTGCACCGTTTTAAAAATCCTAGGCACTTGAATGCTTCTTTTGAGAGATGAAAAATGTGTTCAGTCCAACGAACATCACACTGAATTTTCATGCCAAGAACATCAAGAGCTTCCGATTCCTTAATATTTATACCACCCATAGTTACAGAGGCAGCAGCATTAACGGTCATGCGTCTGTGAGTAATCGTACAGCATTGGGTCTTACGGGCGTTAAAATCGACCCTATTCGCATGACTCCATTCAGAAATTTTTTCTAAATCGTAGTTTAATGTCTCATTCATTGTTTGTCGCATAGCCTCAACCTCCGGAAGGCTAGGTCTATTGCTGAATGAGAAAGAATGGCAAATGCTGCTGTCGTCCGCGAAAGAATAAATAGGGTTGAAAGTTTTACAAAAAAGGTCATTTAGAAAGATTAGGAATAGAGTTGGTGAAAGAACAGAACCTTGCGGTACCCCTGAATTTAACTTGAACCCATTTGATGAGATCCCATCTATAACAACTCTTATATAGCAGTAATGCACAAATATTTTGGTTTCTTGGCTTGGTGCAGTTTATAAACAAGACCGTTGTGCCAAACGGTGTCAAATGCCTTTTCGACGTCAAGAATTACTAAGCCCGTTGATTTTTTAATTGGTTTGTTGGACTTAATTATGTGTGTTTATTTGGTGAACTGCACTATGTTGTTTTTAAACCCAAATTGTTCGTTTGCTAGTATTGATGTATTTTCAATAGAACTTCGGATTCGGTTTTGATTAGCTTTCATATAATTTGCCAAGATTACTTAATAATAAGCTTATCGGCCTATAAATATGTGCACTGTGCTTAGGCTTATTTGGCTTAGAAATAGCAATTATTTTGGCCTTTTTGAAATGTTTCGGGAAGTAGTTGATTTTTAAACAGCTGTTAAAAAAATTCAATAAAAATGTACTGCCTTAGGAGGTAAATTTTTTATGAAAATGTTGGAGACATCATATAATCCAGGAGATTTGGATGATTTAAGAGTGGATATTAAGAGATTCAACTCACTATTCGACATTAAAGTTGGATTTTCAGAATAGGCATCAGCGGATTTTAGTGTATTTACCTTAGAGATAACAGTTTTATCGATAGAGTGTTTTAATGCAGTTGTAAGAATGTTAGATGCGACAATAGTTCTGCCTTTTCTTTATTTGTGTTAATATTTATATTTCCTTCTATGAGATATGGTATTTTACTCCTTTGTTTACCTCTTGAGACAAAGCAATACGAACATTAGTCTGATTAAGTTATAAATATAGAAACAAATGCAGTTCCAACAATAATTATTATAATAATTAAAACAAACATATTTTATTTTGCGGATCACTGTTTTAAGTACAGTGTACTTAGTATACAAACACAAAGTGGTCGTCATAATACCAAATGAAAATTCGTTCGTTCAGTACTTTCGACTACAGTAGATGATCGAAAGTTGCTTATAATGAGGTCCTAAATAATTACTTGTGTTTATATTATTTATTGCACTAGTGGTAGTAGGCAGAATTGCTTTGAGAAGAATATTATGCGAGGACGGATCAATAAGTCTGTGACTTTTTGAATGAAACACATTTTTTTTGCAAAACAAAAACAAATTTTTCAACATAATCTCCTATTAAGTCAATACACTTAGTCCAACGTTTCTCCAGTTTTTGGATCCCTTCCAAAAAATAGGATTTTCCGATGTCCTTGAAATAAGCATTTGTTTGGTGAATAATTTCATCATTTAAGCCAAATTTCTTTCCACCGAGCTAATACTTTAGATTTGCAAATAGGCAGTAGTCACTAGGGTACCAATTCATAGAGTCTTGCATTTACTCTGCACACGTGTGCATTACCTTGATGAAAAAGAACTTTTTTCTTGGCCCTATGGGGCCGTTTTCTTTTTAAAACCCCATTAAATCGGTCCAATAAGTTGGTATAATAATAGCCGTTTATTGTTTTTCCCTTTGTAAGGTAATCGATGTGGATTATCCCGCGTGCATCCCAAAAAACTGTTGCCATCACCGTATTGGCCGACAAACTCACCTTGGCCTTCTTCGGAGCAGGTTCACCCGGAGAAACCCATTGTTTAGAATGGTGCTTGTTCTCCGGAGTACAGCAATGGATCCATATTTTATCTACAATTACAAAATGCCGCAAAAACTCAATCGGATTGCGGTTAAATAACTCCAAACAATTCTTTGAAGTTGTCACACGTTTACGTTTATGGTCAATTGGGAGCAAAAGCGGCACCCATCTTGCAGACAACTTTCTTAAACCCATATAGTTTACCATACTTATAGCAATGCATTGTAACAGAAATTACTTGCTTTACTTTAATAGCAGTTCAATGCACAAGCAATACAACACAGCCCAAATCAATAAGAATGCTGAATGTAAGAAATTGAGTGACATACTTTTAAATCACAATATAATTTCTTATTACCAAATCCCCTTTTCTTTGATTGGTTGTTTAAATAAATGCTTACCATTGTCATAGTAAAGAAGGGAACAAAAGATAATTGTAAATATTAAACCAAGGTTAGAAGGGCTAATTAAGATTTGTAAACCTAGTATATAAGTAGAGAAAATTATTCAATAAGTCGGACTTTAGTTTCTTAACGCAATCTTGCTATAACTTGCCTTGTTTTCAATTAAATTCTCTAAATATTTTGGCACCTCTTTTGAGCGCCTACTGATTGAGCTGATGTCCCTGACAGCTGTATAAACTAACCAAGATTGAGCAAGAAGCGATACTGAAAAAGGTAAAATATTTGCTGAGCACTTAAAATCCGTTTTTACGCCAAATATATGTACTGGTGTTGCTGATTTGCCGAATATAGTCGCTCTACCCCCTCAACACATAAAGTTTAAGATGCGTGATTTACAAAAATTAATTGCCGAACTCAACCCGAAGAAAGCTCCGGGTATTGATGGAATTAGTAATCAGATGCTGATGAACTTGCCTCGTATTGCAATGAGAATCCTGTTATTCATATTTAATGCTATTTTACGACTGGAGTATTATCCACACAACTGGAAACTTGCCAAGGTTAAAATGATTCCAAAGCCGGGCAAAGATATAACCAAGGCTGAGTCATATAGGCCAATAAGTCTACTATCTACAATGTCAAAGCTTTTCGAAAAACTGCTCAAAACAAAATTGTCCCCAATTCTAATTAGTAGTGGGTGCATACCAGACCACCAATTTGGTTTTAGAAGTCAGCATAGCACCATTGAACAAACTCACAGATTGGTTCAATTTATAAGAAGAACTTTTGAGGGAAAAAAGTATTGTTCTGCGCTGTTTATTGACGTTTCCCAGGCATTTGATAAAGTGTGGCATGAAGGCCTTATTTTAAAATTGAAGACTTACTTACCAATAAACATTCTAAATCTGCTGGAAAGTTACATTATTTCCCGTAAGTTCACTGTTGCGGAAGGAGACTTTACAAGTAGGCCTGAAACAATTTCATCTGGTGTGCCACAGGGGAGTATACTGGGACCAGTTTTATATTTAATGTATACTTGTGATATGCCTGTGAGCAGTAGTATCCATACTTCCACATTTGCCGACGATACAGCCTACCTTAGTATGCATGAAAACCCTGATGAGGCATCCCGCAAACTCCAGGAACACATTAGCCAGATGGAGCTTTGGTTAAACTTATGGAGAATCAAGGTAAATGAACAAAAGTGTGTTCAAGTAACATTTACTTTACGAAGAGATACTTGTTCCCCCATTCGGATTAACAATCAAGTTGTTTCTCAACATTCACATGTGAAATATCTTGGTATACACCTTGATCGACGACTTACATGGAAACACCACATTGATTCTAAGGTAACTCAAATGAAACTTAAACTAACTCATGTACATTGGCTGATTGGTCGAAATTCAACACTTAGCCTAGACTGTAAACTTTTAATATACAAGTCGCTTTTAATGCCAATATGGTGCTACGGAATTCAGCTATGGGGCACTGCTTCAGCTTCAAATGTAGAGAAAATTCAACGCAGGCAAAATAAAATTTTACGCATGATAACATCGGCTCCATGGTACATCAAAAATTCAAATATACACCGTGATTTGAATATGCCACTAGTGACTGAAGAATTTGCAAAATACGCAGGCAAATATTTAACAAAACTCGAGTCACATCCAAATCCGCTTGCCCGTAATATTTTGAACTTTACTGGACACATCCGCCTAAAAAAGAGGGACACAATGGCTCTTATTCACAGCACTCCAGATGGGACTTCTTGAAAATACTTTTATTTTTTTCCTTAGGGCAAATCTACAACACTCACTCTACTACACGCTAGATCTAACCTTTGCATCCTGTTAGTTCAACATTTACGTGATATCCTTTAAAACTTTACATCTTGCACCTTAATACTTTACATGGCGATCCTCCCTTCAACCTTTACATGGCAATCCTGCAACCACGATCCTATGACAGAGATCCTTCGACCACTGAAAACACGATCCTGCGCACCAAAAACAGCCTTGTGACAAAAATTAAAAGCTGCAACGGACATTTAATAAACAGTGAAATAATATCCTGGAATCAGCGGACACTACACACATTCGTTAAAATTTCTACATACTTGCATGTAACCCGTAACCTTAACAAATGCCCGAAGAGATAGTCGAAGAAGTTATACTAAATATGTACCTACAAAAACCTTGTAATAAATTTTCAACACGTAGCAACAAGACGTCTTCAATAAATAAAAAATTTTACATTTGAAATCTTTTTTGAAAATACCAATGTAATTAAATCGAACTTTGTAACTGAAGAAAAAAAACTAGTTGATGAAGATGAAAAACAAGTTTTTTGCAATTAATATTAAATTTTTAATACATACATATATTAGAATTTTCATTCATTTCATTTTACGACCTTTGGACTGAGTGGCTAGCATCGCTACCACTCATGTGCACAAACATACATTTATAATAGACAAAGAGATTCAGTATGGATGCTCATGTTAATATTAGTTATATTAAGCGCATTAAATAAATTAATTAAATTATATATCCTACACAAAAGATCCCTAAGAAAAAAGTATGCCAGCCGAAGTGACAGTTTAGATAAAATTTAATCTTAAAAGAAAACAAAAATTGAATAAACATACATTTTTACATCAATGGAATAGCAAAACATTGTTAATAAAATTAGATTAATAAAAGAAAATTTTTACAAGCCCTATAAATGTTTAAACACTGATAGAATTACAAAAGACGAGACAATTGAAAAACATATACAGGGCAATTATGAATAAAACTCCCAGGGAAATTTCTCCCTTTTCCAATTAGAATTTTTTGTTTTCCCTATCACTTGCCATTAGTTGCAATTGTTCCCTGGGAAAAATTTCCCTGGGAGTTTTATTCATAATTGCCCTGATAATAAATTTAATAACCAAATTTGAAGAAGTAAGAATAATATTAAACGTAAACTACAATCGACAGAAAGTCGTAGCCGATACATTTTTCCTAAATATAAGAGACACACTTTCAAAAACATCAACAAGAAAAGGATTAGAATTAGAAATAGCTAGTTCACTATATCAACAAGTAATTAGAAAAATTTCAAAAAACTCAGATATGACAAACAACACTTTACAATCAACTGCAACAATGACAATGAACGCTGCAGAACTTGCATCAGTTGCAAAATTAATTCCCATCTACTCTGGAAGAAAAGAATAACTTAACCAATTCATATCCAATTTGGAATTGATTCAAGAGATCCTAGATGATACAAAGAACTCCAATTTCTTTCAATTAATTTTCAAAACAATATTACTACATAAAAAAGTACATAACAGAATAAAACAAACTAGAATACCAAACAATTTAGATGAATTAATCAAGGAACTAAAGAAAAATTACAAAACCAAAGAATCACCAAATAGCATCCTAAATGACTTAATAATATAAAACAACAAGGTGGCCACGAACATTTTAAGACAAAATTTAAAGTCTAATATCTGAATTAAACGAATTACAAATATCAAGCATACTTTCGTTTTAAATTCATCTCTTTCTGATTTAAAACTTTTTTTATTATTTTTAGAACTGTTCACAAATTCTGTTAATAGTTTTATTATTGGTTTAAATGCATCTTTGAATTGCTCATGTGTATCTGCTTCATCAACTTTTATACTACGAAATTTTTTCTTTAAAACATTTATTGTCTTTATTAGCACTTTTAAAACTTTTTCATCCATTTTCAACTATTATACACCAGATCAGGTATCAGCTATCAGATCAGGTATCACTTATCAAATCAGGTGTTAGATCAGCTATCAAATCAGGTATCAGATCAGGTATCAGATCACGTATCATTTATCAGATCAGGTATTAGATCAGCTATCAAATCAGCTAGCAGATCAGGTATCAGATCAGCTATCAGATCAGTTATCAGATCAGGTATAAGATCAGCTATCAGATCAGATATCGCTTATCAGATCAGGTATCAGCTATTAGATCAGGTAAGAAATCAGCTTTCAGATCAGGTACGGTAAATACTTTAGGAAATAAGTAGATGTAGTATGTGCAAGGCCAAATTTAGTACTAATGTTTTGCTTTTATGTAGAGTAATTTATATCGTTATAAAATAGTCGAATTGCTTTCTATAGCGACGATTGTTTAAGTCATTATCTTTGCTTATCATCAAAAATCCATATTTATCCTTCCAACACTCTCGACAAATTTCATGAAACTTTTCATAACTCATATCGCTGGCAACATGATCACTATATACGTGCTTCATGTTTGCCTCATCTTGTTTAAACATTATAATCACATTTGCATTGTCTCTTATTAAGTGATTGGGAATTCTCGTATCAGTTTGACACAAGTAGAATGAATCAACATCTTTGTGTCGCCCCATGCAAAAATATGCTCGAATATTATTTTTCTTCTCGCATGCAACATAATCAAAGATCATAATAAAATTAGTTTTCGCTTCGTCAGGAGGAATAATTTTTTCATTATCTGTAAATGTGTAATATCCCATCCCTTTAATTGGTGAAATTATTCGCTTTAAGTATTCATATTTTGGTTGATAAAGGGATTTTGAGTATAAATAGATGTTTTCAAACTTGAGTTCATTAGGACTTTCTAGCAAGCTAATCATAACATTAGTCTTTCCACAATTTGATGGTCCAACTATTAGAGCACGAATAGAATTTGGTAAGAGAGAGCTATGTTTTATTTTAGATCTGATGTTCGTTGAAGCATCAATATTGCGAATCACAATTTTACTAATTGCATTCTTATAACTAATTGCATTTACTAAATGTTACTTTTATTATAGAAGAAAAAATAAAATAAGATGCTTATACATTATAGCAAAACGTTTAGTTATAAAAACCAGCCGTTGGAAAAGGTTTAGTGGATAGAGTAATAAACTCTCTTCCTGTTGAATTACACCTTCCTGGATATCAGTTTTGTGGACCCGGAACAAAATTACAAAAACGTTTAGATCGCGGTGACAAAGGAATTAATTTATTAGACGCTGCATGTAAAAATCACGATTTTGCCTATTCCAAAACAAATGATTTAAATAGTAGACATCAAGCTGATAACATTCTTGAAAATAAAGCTTGGGAACGAGTTATTTCAAAAGATAGCAGTCTTGCAGAAAAATCGTTTGCATATATGGTTACTAACGCAATGAAAGTCAAAAGAAAATTTGGTATGGTAAGAAGAAGGTTGCACAAAAATGAACAAAATGGAAAAAAGCTGCTCAGTACATCAATTAAAACTGCAACAAAATTACTGAAGCTATAGCAAAAGCAATATATACTGCAAAGAATGCCAAACTTTATGAAGCAACTAGACATAATAAAACAATGGAAGCAGTAGCAATGGGAAAGGTTTTTACCTTAAACCATATAAGAAAGGATATGGTTTGTCAAGAAAAACAAAAACCAAATTTTTCGTAAAGCTGCCCAATAAACCCCTATCTGATGTTGATCTGAGAAACTTTTCAACAAACACTCCATACTTTAGAGGAGTTTTCATGTTGGATACACTACCAAACCGATCGAGAAAAAGAGAATGCGGAATCATTAATTTAGATTTATCAAGAGGACCTGGAATCCATTGGGTAACATATTATAAAAACAATGAACATAAAGAATATTTCGACAGTTTTGGAAATTTACAACCTCCATTAGAACTAGTTAAATATCTAAGCAAAAATATACATATAATATAATTACAATCAATATCAAGATTATAATTGATTTAAATGTGGACATTTATGTCTTCAATTTCTTTACAAAATAAGTTAAAAAAATAAATAAATACAACACAGGACCAATTTTTAAAATTTTTTCTGTTTTATTAATAAAAAAGTTTAACAAAATATAGTTTTTTCATATTATTCCCACTGTGGGTATTGAGCATTTGTTAAAAAGATATTTATTTTAGCAGCAGTATACAATTTTAAGCCACTGTCTCCTTGCTTACATATGCAATATATCCCGGATGCCAGTTCTATTATATCATCATCCGATAGCGTGTTGTTGTTTATTAATTATGTTGTTTTCCAGTTCAATTTGAATTGTGGTGCCGTATTTACTAGTCACACGCTTAGCGTTTTTAACTGCATACTTATTTGAGTCCTGAAGCTCTTTTATATATATAAATTTTTTTTATTTAATGTGTTGAATTTTGTGATCAAATCTGGAGGATTCATTATCACAATATTAATTAATTAAATTAATTTTTATATTTAGGATGTGACTCGAGTTTTGTTAAATATTTGCCTGCGTATTTTGCCATTTCTTCAGTCACTAGTGGCATATTTAAATCACGATGTATATTTGAATTTTTAATATACCATGTAGCCGATGTTATTAACCGTAAAATTTTATTTTGCCATCGTTGGATTCTATCCACATTTGAAGCTGAAGCAGTGCCCCATAGCTGAATTCCGTAGCACCATATTGGCTTCAAAAGCGACTTGTATATCAAAAGTTTGCAGTCTAGACTGAGTATTCAATTTCTGCCAATCAACCAATCTATTTGAGTTAACTTAGTTTCATTTGAATTAGTTTAGAGTCAATATGATGTTGCCATGTAAGCCTTCGATCAAGGTGTATGCCAAGATATTTCACTTGAGAATGCTGAGGAATATTTTCATTGTTGATTCGAATGGGGGAACAGGTATCTTTTCTTAGGGTAAACGTTATATGAACACAACTTTGTTCATTTACTTCATTTACTTTAATTCTCGGTTCTCGTTGTACCTTCATAGTGAACAGACGTATTAGCTGAATTTTTTTTACATACATACATGCTAAACAAAAAAAAACCATACAAAAAAATATTCGTTTTACATTAACTTTGATAAAGAAGCTTCTTTTGCTTTGCTAATATTTTTTACATAGAAAGTAATAACTAAAACAAAAAAAACAAAAACAAAAACATTCGTAAACAAAATAACTCAAAGGCCCTTGAGGAATACACTAACAAAGTGCCCTTGAGGAATACACTAACAAAGTGCCCTTGAGGAATACTCTATATGAGTACCTCAAAAACAAATAATTGTGAAGTGAGTTATAACGGTAGAAATGCCTATCTTACTGTGAGCTCTGATGATCTTAATCATAACAATAAAAATAAAAAATCTGATAATAGACTTGCTTTGAGTTCTGATGATCTTAATTTAAACAAAATAATTAAAAAAACCTGATGATAGACTTTTTTTAACGGCTAGGCCAATTTTTCGTCGCTTTGTTTAATGCCAACTAGTTATTCATTAACATTACAGTTGCCTACTACTTCGTCATTTAAATCAGCGATATCATCCGATTCAGGCTCGTGTTCATCACTTACCCAATTTGTCACTATAAATAAGAGTAGCACAAAACCCTAGGTACAAGTCGGACTGGACCGATATATAATTGTGGGAAAGCGCGGGCGAAGCCCAAATTTTACTAAAATTCCATCTGCTTCAAAGGTATCTAGGGATAACAGCGCATCCTCCACTAATCGTTTTCAAATATTGCAAGATGACAACGATACACCTGATATATCCGCGAACAAAACCTCCAAGCCGCCACCAATCTATTTGAGAGAAAAAAATTCAAACGCTCTTATTAAGAAATTAATTTCGGTCATTGGTGAGAATAAATTTCACATTGTTTCAATAAAACGTGGCAATATCAATGAAACGAAAATTCAAATTTATGACGAAACAGATTTCCGCATTTGAAAAAAATAAAACAAGTTTCTACACATACCAGCTTAAGAGTGCTAAAGGCCTGCAGATCGTATTGAAGGGCATAGATTCTTATGTTGTTCCCGAAGAAATAAAATATGCACTCGTCCTCCAGGGATTTAAGGTAAAAAATGTTTCCAATATAATAAATAGGGAGAAGATTCCGCAGCCTCCATTTTGCGTTGAACTTGAGCCGAATGATATAAAATTGAGAAAAAATGAGACGCACCCAATTTATAATTTAAAATATCTTTTATACCGAAAAATAACAGTTGAAAAACCACACAAGCGTTCTGGACCCGTACAGTGCCATAATTGTCAAGAATATGGCCACACAAAAACTTACTGCAAATTACCTACAGTTTGTGTTATTTGCGGTAAATTGCACGGTACTGCTAGTTGTACTAAACCAAAAGATCAAGCAGAAGAAAAATGCAGTAATTGTGGAAATAATCACACCGCTAACTATTGAGGATGTCCTGTATATTCTTTCGTTAAAAAGACTATGGGGCAAAAACCTAAAGTAGCTCCAGCACAAAGTGAGCCAACCAGTTAATTCACGTGTATCGTATGCCGATGCTGCTAAGACAAGCTCTATTCCCACGCAAAATGTTTCACGGCCAAATACTTCAACAAATACAAACTCAGGCTTTAATTTTAATCGACTTGAAGCTACTATTGAAAATCTGGTGCAAACGATAAACAATCTTACAACAAATATGACTAGCATGATGCAAGAAATGCTGATAATGCAGAATACTCTGCTTCAAGCATTAGTTAAAAAGCTATAAACACGTTAAAAATACGTTTCTGAAACGCAAACGGCATTCGCCAACACAAAAACGAACTTGAGCACTTCCTCAGGGAAAACAATATTGATATAATGTTGGTCTCTGAGACTCATTTGACTTCGAGAAGCCTTTTTAAAATTTATGCCTACACCTTATATGATTTAAAGGACCCGAGAGGGAGAGCATTTGGTGGTTCAGCAATTTTAATTAAGTCAAGACTCAAGCACTACATTCCTGATAACATTTGTGAAGAACGAGACATTTTTAGATTTAATTGAACTGTAGTGAATTTTAATCAGAAATAATTTCTTAATCAGGCTTGAGTTCAGTAATTTCAATTCTTATTGAATGAAATATTTTTATTAATCAATGTGAGTATCTAAAGAAGAGAAGAAAAATTAAACTAGACTTTATTAGCTGGGGGAAATACCGATATTTTTCTGTGCAGCCACGCACTTCATCAGCACCCATGTCTATCTACTGGGGTAGAGATTATTATTAACATCAGCTATTTAACTTAAATTTCTATGAAATGGAATATGAGAATTGATTGTGTATACAATTATTGATTTACCTTTGGCAAACACATTTGTAAGTATCACTATTCATTTTCTGTTTTTCCATTTTCTATTTAGGTTAGCACGAAGTTATATCACTCTACCTATGTATGTTTAACTATTCTTAGTTATCTTTTACGATCATCACATTAATTATTTTTACTTATTCGATGCACCATCGGTACATACATATAAGTATTATTGTAGTGGCTTTATGTTACTTTATTTTTGCTTTCTACAGTTGACTTTGCTTTTCAGCATTCTAAAGCAGTGATAGCCAAGTGAACAGTGATCGCTAAGTGAACATATTTTTGTCACGTGCCCATGATGAATTAAATGAGACATTTTTAGATTTAATTGAACTGTAGTGAATTTTCATCAGAAATAATTTCTTAATGAGGCTTGAGTTCAGTAATTTCAATTCTTATTGAATGAAATATTTTTATTAATCAATGTGAGTATCTAAAGAAGAGAAGAAAAATTAAACTAGACTTTATTAGCTGGGGGAAATACCGATATTTTTCTGTGCAGCCACGCACTTCATCAGCACCCATGTCTATCTACTGGGGTAGAGATTATTATTAACATCAGCTATTTAACTTAAATTTCTATGAAATGGAATATGAGAATTGATTGTGTATACAATTATTGATTTACCTTTGGCAAACACATTTGTAAGTATCACTATTCATTTTCTGTTTTTCCATTTTCTATTTAGGTTAGCACGAAGTTATATCACTCTACCTATGTATGTTTAACTATTCTTACTTATCTTTTACGATCATCACATTAATTATTTTTACTTATTCGATGCACCATCGGTACATACATATAAGTATTATTGTAGTGGCTTTATGTTACTTTGTTTTTGCTTTCTACAGTTGACTTCGCTTTTCAGCATTCTAAAGCAGTGATAGCCAAGTGAACAGTGATCGCTAAGTGAACATATTTTTGTCACGTGCCCATGATGAATTAAATGAGACATTTTTAGATTTAATTGAACTGTAGTGAATTTTAATCAGAAATAATTTCTTAATCAGGCTTGAGTTCAGTAATTTCAATTCTTATTGAATGAAATATTTTTATTAATCAATGTGAGTATCTAAATTATACATACAGATAAGTATTATTGTAGTGGCTTTATGTTACTTTGTTTTTGCTTTCTACAGTTGACTTCGCTTTTCAGCATTCTAAAGCAGTGATAGCCAAGTGAACAGAAAATGAATAGTGATACTTACAAATGTGTTTGCCAAAGCTAAATCAATAATTGTATACACAATCAATTCTCATATTCCATTTCATAGAAATTTAAGTTAAATAGCTGATGTTAATAATAATCTCTACCCCAGTAGATAGACATGGGTGCTGATGAAGTGCGTGGCTGCACAGAAAAATATCGGTATTTCCCCCAGCTAATAAAGTCTAGTTTAATTTTTCTTCTCTTCTTTAGATACTCACATTGTTTAATAAAAATATTTCATTCAATAAGAATTGAAATTACTGAACTCAAGCCTGATTAAGAAATTATTTCTGATTAAAATTTGTGAAGAACCTCTACAAGCAACAAGTATTGGCATTGAAAATTTATGTGCGAATTTCGTGATATCATCAATTTACTCCCCTCCCAGATTTTCAATCACTGAGGATCAATACGAAAATTTCTACAAATCTCTTGGACCTTGTTTTGTAGCAGCTGGCGGCTACAATGCAAAACATACCTTTTGGGGTTCGCGTCTTATTACTCCCAGAGGTCGAGTGTTGTTTAACATAATTTCAAAAATGGGCTTGGATGTCATTTCGAGTAGGAAGCCCATTTATTGGCCTACTGACATACAAAAAATTCCGGATCTTATAGATTTTGGCGTCATGAAAAATATCTCTATGGACTTAATTCAAATTGAAGCTTCTCTAGATCATTCGTCTGATCACTCTCCCACGATCGTTACAATTTGTAGCCCATTAAGAAGTGACTTACCTCACCCATATGCGAATTTGATAAATCGTGTTAATTGGCTGGGATTCAAAAAATATCTTAGTAGTCATTGCACGGAAAATATTACGCTAACAACACCCGATGATATTGAATCTAACATTGCCAACCTTAATAAAAATAATAAACAGGCTGCTGAACATGCCACTAACTCCCATCCGCAGACTAGGGTAAATAGAATTTATTCTACAGATATTGAACGTCTCGTAAGTGAAAAAAGCAGAGCTAGAAGAGAATGGCAACAGCACAGATCACCCCAACATAAATCAGATTTAAAGAGTGTACTAAACGACTCCAAGAGTTGCTTGCATTTGAAAAAATTATTTGGAAGGTCTTGATGTCACACCAGCATCTAATTACTCTTTGTGGCGCGCTGCTAGAAACCTTAAAGCATCAGTTGAGTTTAAACCACCTCTGCGCACATCTACAGGAGGTTGGGCAAGAAGCGATACTGAAAAAGGTAAAATATTTGGTGAGGATTTAAAATCCGTATTTACCCCAAACACATGTTCTGGTGCTCTTGATTTGCCAAATGTAGTTGCGCTACCCCCTCGACCAATAAAATTTAAGACGCGTGATGTACAAAAAATAATTGCAGAACTCAACCCGAAGAAAGCTCCAGGTATTGATGGAATTAGTAACCAGATGTTGATGAAGTTGCCTCGTATAGCTAGTAGAATACTGTTATTTATTTTTAATACCATTTTACGACTGGATTATTATTGGCCTACTGACATACAAAAAATTCCGGATCTTATAGATTTTGGCGTCATGAAAAATATCTCTATGGACTTAATTCAAATTGAAGCTTCTCTAGATCATTCGTCTGATCACTCTCCCACGATCGTTACAATTTGTAGCCCATTAAGAAGTGACTTACCTCACCCATATGCGAATTTGATAAATCGTGTTAATTGGCTGGGATTCAAAAAATATCTTAGTAGTCATTGCACGGAAAATATTACGCTAACAACACCCGATGATATTGAATCTAACATTGCCAACCTTAATAAAAATAATAAACAGGCTGCTGAACATGCCACTAACTCCCATCCGCAGACTAGGGTAAATAGAATTTATTCTACAGATATTGAACGTCTCGTAAGTGAAAAAAGCAGAGCTAGAAGAGAATGGCAACAGCACAGATCACCCCAACATAAATCAGATTTAAAGAGTGTACTAAACGACTCCAAGAGTTGCTTGCATTTGAAAAAATTATTTGGAAGGTCTTGATGTCACACCAGCATCTAATTACTCTTTGTGGCGCGCTGCTAGAAACCTTAAAGCATCAGTTGAGTTTAAACCACCTCTGCGCACATCTACAGGAGGTTGGGCAAGAAGCGATACTGAAAAAGGTAAAATATTTGGTGAGGATTTAAAATCCGTATTTACCCCAAACACATGTTCTGGTGCTCTTGATTTGCCAAATGTAGTTGCGCTACCCCCTCGACCAATAAAATTTAAGACGCGTGATGTACAAAAAATAATTGCAGAACTCAACCCGAAGAAAGCTCCAGGTATTGATGGAATTAGTAACCAGATGTTGATGAAGTTGCCTCGTATAGCTAGTAGAATACTGTTATTTATTTTTAATACCATTTTACGACTGGATTATTATCCAAACAGCTGGAAGCTTGCCAAGGTTAAAATGATTCCAAAGCCGGGCAAAGGTCTTACTAAAGCTGAGTCATATAGGCCAATAAGTTTACTGTCAACAATGTCAAAGCTTTTCGAAAAACTGCTCATGACAAAATTGTCCCCAATTCTAGTTAGTAGTGGGTGCATACCGGATCATCAATTTGGATTTAGAAGTCAGCATAGCACCATTGAACAAACTCATAAATTGGTTCAATTTATAAGAAAAACTTTTGAAGAAAAAAAGTATTGCTCTGCGCTGTTCATTGACGTTTCTCAGGCATTTGATAAAGTGTGGCATGAAGGCCTAATTTTAAAATTAAAGGCTTACCTACCAATAAACATTCTAAATCTGCTGGAAAGTTACACTATTGCCCGGAAGTTCGCTGTTGTGGAAGGAAAATTTATGAGTACGCCTGAAATATTCTCATCCGGTGTGCCACAGGGGAGTATACTGGGGCCAGTTTTATATTTGATTTATACTTGTGATATGCCATTGCGCAGTAATATTCACACATCTACATTTGCCGATGATACAGCCTGCCTTAGTATGCACGAAAACCCTCACGAGGCTTCCCGATATCTGCAGCAACATATTACTCAGCTGGAACTATGGTTAAACTTATGGAGAATTAATATAATATAAAAGATATTTTCAATTATAAATTGGGTGCGTCTCATTTTTTCGGCTCAAGTTCAACGCGAAATAGAGGCTGGGGGATCTTCTCCCTATTTATTATATTGGAACATTTTTTTACCTTGAATCCTTGGAGGACGAGTGCATCTTTTATTTCTTCGGGAACAACATAAGAATATATGCCCTTCAATACGATCTGCAGGTCTTTAGCACTCTTAAGCTGGTATGTGTAGAAACTAGTTTTATTTTTTTCAAATTCACAAACCATTTTGCGGAAATCTGTTTCGTCATAAATTTGAATTTTCGTTTCATCGATATTGCCACGTTTTATTGGAACAATGTGAAATTTATTCTCACCAATGACCGAAATTAATTTCTTAATAAGAGCGTTTGAATTTTTTTCTCTCAAATAGATTGGTGGCGGCTTGGAGGTTTTGTTCGCGGATATATCAGGTGTATCGTTGTCATCTTGCAATATTTGAAAACGATTAGTGGAGGATGCGCTGTTATCCCTAGATACCTTTGAAGCAGATGCAATTTTAGTAGAATTTGGGCTTCGCCCGCGCTTTCCCACAATAATATATCGGTCCATTCCGACTTGGGTTTTGGGCTACTCTTATTTACAGTGACTAATTGGGTAAGTGATAAATCGGATGATATCGCTGATTTACACGACAAAGTAGTAGGCAACTCTAATGTTAATGAATCACTAGTTGTCATTGGACAAAGCGAAGTTGATCGCTGACGAAAAATTGGCTTAGCCGTTAAAAAAAGTCTATCATTAGGTTTTTTATCTATTTTGTTTAAATTAAGATCATCAGAACTCACAGTAAGTCTATCACCAGATTTTTTATTATTATTGTTATCATTAAGATCATCAGAGTTCACAGTAAGATAGGCATTTCTACCGTTATAACTGACTTCACAATTATTTGTTTTTGAAGTACTCATAAAGAGTATTCCTCAAGGGCACTTTGAGTTATTTTGTTTACGGTTGTTTTTGTTTTTTTTTTTGTTTTAGTTATAACTTTCTATGTATTAAATACTAGCAAAGCAAAAAAAGCTTGTTTATCAAAGTTAATGTACAACGAATATTATGTACTACAAATATTTTTTTGTATGGTTTTTTTTGTTTAGCATGTATGTAAAAAAAAATTCCGCTAATACGTCTGTTCAGTATGAAGGTACAACGAGAACTGATGTCTTCTTTTATTGAGGATTTTGTTGTTTCCATGGCCTTAAGGGCATTTTTTTACGGTTTGTACATCTCGGCCTGTCCGTTCGTAGCTGGGTGATAGGGGGCCGTCAGCTTATGGAATTGTACGCCTACTTTATCCAAGAAGTCTTTAAACTTTCGCGAAGTGAAATTTGTACCGTTATCCTACACGAGTGTGACCGGCACCCCATACGCTGCAAATATTTCGTCCAAAATACTGATTGTGGCGGACGACGTTGTGGAATTTGTTGTTTTGACTTCTAACCACTTACTAAACGCATCGGAAATTATAAGAAGCATTGTGTCTGCTATTGGCCCCACGTAGTCGATGTGGACTCTCTCCCATGGCCCGTTAGGATACTGCCAGTGGTGGTCTTTGCATTTAGGGAGGTTATGTGAGTTTTTTGCGCAATTTTCGCAGCTTAGAGCCATGTTCTCTATGTCGGCATCTATGCCTGGCCAGTATACGAACGAGCGAGCTAGGCCTTTCATTTTTACAATACCCAAGTGGCCGGCATGTAGGTCTTTAAGAATCCTGTTGCGGAGTGATTCTGGAATGATGACGCGATGTTCGAACAATAGGCATCCATCCATAAGCTTATAATTATTCACAGGCGATTTGTAGCCCAATCGTTGTATATTTTTTCCTGCTTCCAATTATTTAACAATCATTCCTAGATGGTCATCGTCTAACGTCTCTTTTGCGATTTTCTTTGCTCTAATCGGAAGCTGTTGTATTTGCCCCGCCATGAATTCGTCAAACTCATCATGAATCCAAAAATCTCTATTAAATGAAGAATTAACTTGATTTATTATATTATTTTTGATGGCACGAGAGCAAAAATCAGCATTAGCGTTGGCTTTTGTAGGTTTGAAGATAACATCGAAATCAAAGTTTGCCAAGAAGTTCGCATAGTTTGCCATGCGACTGATGCATAGTACTGGTAACGACTTGTGTGGGTGGAGAATTTGTGCCAACGGTTTGTGGTCAGTAATGAGAGTCCAGTGGCGGGCGTATAAATATAAAAAGAACTTTTGCACAGCCCAGACTATCGCTAAGGCTTCCCGGTCCATTTGCGGGTACTTTCGTTCTGTAGCTGTAAGTGCGCGACTGGCGTACGCAATTGGCCTTTCTGTACTGTTTTCCAAACGGTGGGACAGAACGGCGCCAAGACCAACTTTACTCGCATCTGTGGCTAGTAATAGCGGTAGATTTGGGTTGTACGGCATCAATACTTCTGATGAGATAAGTGCGTTTTTTATTTCTTCGTATGCCTTGTTGGCTTCCAGTGTCCATTGAAATATTTCCTTTTGGAGCATTTCCCTCAGCGGGCTATTTCGAGTGGATAAATTTGAAATAAAAGAACCGTAATAACAAGCCTTACCTAGAAACAGTTGTAATTCATCCACAGACAACGGCTTGGGGTCTTCTTTAATAGTTTTAGTATGCGAATCTGATTTGTGAATTCCATTTCCATCGCGTTTATGCCCCAAGAACTCTACGGTGGGAGCAGCAAATGTACATTTTTCTTTGTTGAGGCGTAATCGATGTTGTTTGAGTCTATCGAATGTGTTTTGAAGTGTGACTAGAAGTTCCCCGAAGTTCGATGCATAAATAAGTATGTCATCAAAGAAACTGCAGACATTGGGTAATCTGAATAAAACATGTTCCATACCGTATACCGCCCTTGTAGGTCTTATTAACCCGTGTGTTGGCGTATTTAAGGTCAGGGCATGAGCAAACTCTTCATCAATTGTGAGGTGCGAGTATGCATCTGTGATGTCTAAATGACAAAATAGTTTTGCATCAATCATCTTATTAAGTAACATTTCAGATTTTGAAATAGGGTGCTCGTCTATTATCATCCTGGGATTCAGGGTTGGTTTGTAGTTGCCTGTAATGCGAATTTTCCCATTTTTTTTGCAACGACATGTGTTGTAGATTCGGAATAATCCACTTTCTTGTAGAAACCCGATGCAATTTTCGCGTCAATTTCCGCAGCATATTCCCCTCTAATTGCTAAGGGGATTTCCCTGGCCTTAGCGAAAATTGGGGTGGCATCTGGTTTGAGATGAAGTTTTGCGGGGGGCCCTTCTAGTTTGCCAGCCCTTTCGCTGAACATATCTCCATACTTTGATAATAGACTTTGTAATTGTTGCTGTTGCGTTGCATTCAGTGAAGGTGACGACATCTTAATAGCATTGACTTGATTGGAGCGTGAGAATAGTTCCTACCAGTTTATCTCGTTATTGAAATGTGAGATCCATTCTCGTCTAAATAATGGATCGTATTCACCGTCCATAACATAAAAATTCAACTTCCGAATGGTTTGGCTCACCTTCACAAATACGGGTATCCGACCTAAACAAGGAATTGGGTGGCCAGTGTAGCTAGAGAAACTTCTTTGTGTTTCACGTATGCCATTATGATTCATTTTGTTAAGATATTTTTTGCCCACAATCCCACATGGTGCACCTGTATCTATCTCAATTTTCATTTCGATTCCGTTTATGTATGCAGTGACCATCTTCTTATTTGCACTTTTGCTTTTTATCATGTTTATAGCACTATGTTCGTACACGGAATCGCAATCGCTGTCTACGTTCTCATCTGCAATCTGATTGGTATTTGCTTGGCATACTTTCGCGACGTGGCCTTTTCTACTACATATAAAACACGTAGCGTCGCGAAATTTACAATGTTTTCGCAAATGATTCCCTCTACATCCGTGGCACGTAGTCTGCGCAGTTTTCCCACTACCAACTTTGGTTTGATTGCGAGACGAATTTGTGGAAGATTTCCTTTTCATTTGTACTGGTGCATATCCTAGTTTATTCGTTTGCTCTAAATGACTGTCCGGTGCCGTCTTAACAGATGATGTTATTTGTTGCGTCGCCTCTAGTGCGTGTGCAATCTCGTACGCCTCCTTGAAAGTACCTGGATTTTTTGAAATAATCTCATCGCACGATATTAATGACTCAATACCAAAGATTAGTTGTTCAATAAGCATGCGATCCATAAATTCACCATACTCACAGTGTACCACAGCTTGCCTTAAGCGAAGTGTAAAATTTGAAATCGGTTCGCCTTTGTTTTGTGTAATTTGTCGAAATTTTACACTTTCCGCGTATTTATTTCTTCTTTTGTCAAAATGTCCAATTAGAGTTTTCTTAATTTCCTCATAAGTGCAAGTCTCCGGTTCTTTCGGATGAATAAGGAATTTTAAGGCTTCATTAAGATGCATACCCATATGCACTCGTGCGTAACTACGATAATCCGATTTTGGTACTTTGCTGAGGTTAAGTGCCAAATCGAATCGTTCATCTCATTGTATTCTGCAATACTGAAAGGAGGAGGTCTAGATAATGTATTTGAAGGGCCTGCATTGCCATCTTCCGATTGCTGGCGATGCGATATTGATATTGCTGAGACGGCTGCTTGTGTAGCTTGTGAGACAGCCTCTCGCAATGCATCTGCAAAAATAGTTGTTATTTGCCTGGTTCCTTCTTCATCTAGTGGCATTTCTAATCCCACTTCTGACACCACTTTTGTGTTATTATTTATCGAATAAAACTCCGACTTTTAATTAGATATAATTCTTTATTTTAACACTTTACAAAGAAGTCTTATTGCAATCAATAAAACGTGGTTCTGAAAAGAAAAGATTAACAGTGTGTTTAGCCAAGTCAAATGTCATTTTTTATAGAAATACATTGTTGCCAATGAGTCTTAGTTCATTGGCGATTTTATACATAACAGTTTCCTAAATTGCCAATACCATTCTTCGGCTTTTCCAGCAAGGAGGACATGGAAATTGGACAACAGTTGTTCTTGGGAATATTTGGAGCATGTGGAAAGTGTTTCTACTGGGGCCAGTTTTATATTTGATTTATACTTGTGATATGCCATTGCGCAGTAATATTCACACATCTACATTTGCCGATGATACAGCCTGCCTTAGTATGCACGAAAACCCTCACGAGGCTTCCCGATATCTGCAGCAACATATTACTCAGCTGGAACTATCGTTAAACTTATGGAGAATTAATATAATATAAAAGAAATTTTCAATTATAAATTGGGTGCGTCTCATTTTTTCGGCTCAAGTTCAACGCGAAATAGAGGCTGGGGGATCTTCTCCCTATTTATTATATTGGAACATTTTTTTACCTTGAATCCTTGGAGGACGAGTGCATCTTTTATTTCTTTGGGAACAACATAAGAATATATGCCCTTCAATACGATCTGCAGGTCTTTAGCACTCTTAAGCTGGTATGTGTAGAAACTAGTTTTATTTTTTTAAAATTCACAAACCATTTTGCGGAAATCTGTTTAGTCATAAATTTGAATTTTCGTTTCATCGATATTGCCACGTTTTATTGGAACAATGTGAAATTTATTCTCACCAATGACCGAAATTAATTTCTTAATAATAGCGTTTGAATTTTTTTCTCTCAAATAGATTGGTTGCGGCTTGGAGGTTTTGTTCGCGGATATATCAGGTGTATCGTTGTCATCTTGCAATATTTGAAAACGATTAGTGGAGGATGCGCTGTTATCCCTAGATACCTTTGAAACAGATGCAATTTTAGTAGAATTTGGGCTTCGCCCGCGCTTTCCCACAATAATATATCGGTCCATTCCGACTTGGGTTTTGGGCTACTCTTATTTACAGTGACTAATTGGGTAAGTGATAAATCGAATGATATCGCTGATTTACATGACGAAGTAGTAGGCAACTCTAATGTTAATGAATCACTAGTTGTCATTGGACAAAGCGAAGTTGATCGCTGACGAAAAATTGGCTTAGCCGTAAAAAAAAGTCTATCATTAGGTTTTTTATCTATTTTGTTTAAATTAAGATCATCAGAACTCACAGTAAGTCTATCACCAGATTTTTTATTTTTATTGTTATCATTAAGATCATCAGAGCTCACAGTAAGATAGGCATTTCTACCGTTATAACTGACTTCACAATTATTTGTTTTTGAAGTACTCATAAAGAGTATTCCTCAAGGGCACTTTGTAAGTGTATTCCTCAAGGGCACTTTGAGTTATTTTGTTTACGGTTGTTTTTGTTTTTTTTTTGTTTTAGTTATAACTTTCTATGTATTAAATACTAGCAAAACAAAAAAAGCTTGTTTATCAAAGTTAATGTACAACGAATATTATGTACTACAAATATTTCTTTGTATGGTTTTTTTTTGTTTAGCATGTATGTAAAAAAAAATTCCGCTAATACGTCTGTTCACTATGAAGGTACAACGAGAACTGATGTCTTCTTTTATTGAGGATTTTGTTGTTTCCATGGCCTTAAGGGCATTTTTTACGGTTTGTACATCTCGGCCTGTCCGTTCGTAGCTGGGTGATAGGGGGCCGTCAGCTTATGGAATTGTACGCCTACTTTATCCAAGAAGTCTTTAAACTTTCGCGAAGTGAAATTTGTACCGTTATCCTACACGAGTGTGACCGGCACCCCATACGCTGCAAATATTTCGTCCAAAATACTGATTGTGGCGGACGACGTTGTGGAATTTGTTGTTTTGACTTCTAACCACTTACTAAACGCATCGGAAATTATAAGAAGCATTGTGTCTGCTATTGGCCCCACGTAGTCGATGTGGACTGGCCCGTTAGGATACTGCCAGTGGTGGTCTTTGCATTTAGGGAGGTTATGTGAGTTTTTTGCGCAATTTTCGCAGCTTAGAGCCATGTTCTCTATGTCGGCATCTATGCCTGGCCAGTATACGAACGAGCGAGCTAGGCCTTTCATTTTTACAATACCCAAGTGGCCGGCATGTAGGTCTTTAAGAATCCTGTTGCGGAGTAATTCTGGAATGATGACGCGATGTTCGAACAATAGGCATCCATCCATAAGCTTATAATTATTCACAGGCGATTTGTAGCCCAATCGTTGTATATTTTTTCCTGCTTCCAATTATTTAACAATCATTCATAGATAGTCATCGGCTAACGTCTCTTTTGCGATTTTCTTTGCTCTAATCGGAGTTTGACGAATTCATGAATCCAAAAATCTCTATTAAATGAAGAATTAACTTGATTTATTATATTATTTTTGATGGCACGAGAGCAAAAATCAGCATTAGCGTTGGCTTTTGTAGGTTTGAAGATAACATCGAAATCAAAGTTTGCCAAGAAGTTCGCATAGTTTGCCATGCGACTGATGCATAGTACTGGTAACGACTTGTGTGGGTGGAGAATTTGTGCCAACGGTTTGTGGTCAGTAATGAGAGTCCAGTGGCGGGCGTATAAATATAAAAAGAACTTTTGCACAGCCCAGACTATCGCTAAGGCTTCCCGGTCCATTTGCGGGTACTTTCGTTCTGTAGCTGTAAGTGCGCGACTGGCGTACGCAATTGGCCTTTCTGTACTGTTTTCCAAACGGTGGGACAGAACGGCGCCAAGACCAACTTTACTCGCATCTGTGGCTAGTAATAGCGGTAGATTTGGGTTGTACGGCATCAATACTTCTGATGAGATAAGTGCGTTTTTTATTTCTTCGTATGCCTTGTTGGCTTCCAGTGTCCATTGAAATATTTCCTTTTGGAGCATTTCCCTCAGCGGGCTATTTCGAGTGGATAAATTTGAAATAAAAGAACCGTAATAACAAGCCTTACCTAGAAACAGTTGTAATTCATCCACAGACAACGGCTTGGGGTCTTCTTTAATAGTTTTAGTATGCGAATCTGATTTGTGAATTCCATTTCCATCGCGTTTATGCCCCAAGAACTCTACGGTGGGAGCAGCAAATGTACATTTTTCTTTGTTGATGCGTAATCGATGTTGTTTGAGTCTATCGAATGTGTTTTGAAGTGTGACTAGAAGTTCCCCGAAGTTCGATGCATAAATAAGTATGTCATCAAAGAAACTGCAGACATTGGGTAATCTGAATAAAACATGTTCCATACCGTATACCGCCCTTGTAGGTCTTATTAACCCGTGTGTTGGCGTATTTAAGGTCAGGGCATGAGCAAACTCTTCATCAATTGTGAGGTGCGAGTATGCATCTGTGATGTCTAAATGACAAAATAGTTTTGCATCAATCATCTTATTAAGTAACATTTCAGATTTTGAAATAGGGTGCTCGTCTATTATCATCCTGGGATTCAGGGTTGGTTTGTAGTTGCCTGTAATGCGAATTTTCCCATTTTTTTTGCAACGACATGTGTTGTAGATTCGGAATAATCCACTTTCTTGTAGAAACTCGATGCAATTTTCGCGTCAATTTCCGCAGCATATTCCCCTCTAATTGCTAAGGGGATTTCCCTGGCCTTAGCGAAAATTGGGGTGGCATCTGGTTTGAGATGAAGTTTTGCGGGGGGCCCTTCTAGTTTGCCAGCCCTTTCGCTGAACATATCTCCATACTTTGATAATAGACTTTGTAATTGTTGCTGTTGCGTTGCATTCAGTGAAGGTGACGACATCTTAATAGCATTGACTTGATTGGAGCGTGAGAATAGTTCCGACCAGTTTATCTCGTTATTGAAATGTGAGATCCATTCTCGTCTAAATAATGGATCGTATTCACCGTCCATAACATAAAAATTCAACTTCCGAATGGTTTGGCTCACCTTCACAAATACGGGTATCCGACCTAAACAAGGAATTGGGTGGCCAGTGTAGCTAGAGAAACTTCTTTGTGTTTCACGTATGCCATTATGATTCATTTTGTTAAGATATTTTTTGCCCACAATCCCACATGGTGCACCTGTATCTATCTCAATTTTCATTTCGATTCCGTTTATGTATGCAGTGACCATCTTCTTATTTGCACTTTTGCTTTTTATCATGTTTATAGCACTATGTTCGTACACGGAATCGCAATCGCTGTCTACGTTCTCATCTGCAATCTGATTGGTCTTTGCTTGGCATACTTTCGCGACGTGGCCTTTTCTACTACATATAAAACACGTAGCGTCGCGAAATTTACAATTTTTTCGCAAATGATTCCCTCTACATCCGTGGCACGTAGTCTGCGCAGTTTTCCCACTACCAACTTTGGTTTGATTGCGAGACGAATTTGTGGAAGATTTCCTTTTCATTTGTACTGGTGCATATCCTAGTTTATTCGTTTGCTCTAAATGACTGTCCGGTGCCGTCTTAACAGATGATGTTGTTTGTTGCGTCGCCTCTAGTGCGTGTGCAATCTCGTACGCCTCCTTGAAAGTACCTGGATTTTTTGAAATAATCTCATCGCACGATATTAATGACTCAATACCAAAGATTAGTTGTTCAATAAGCATGCGATCCATAAATTCACCATACTCACAGTGTACCACAGCTTGCCTTAAGCGAAGTGTAAAATTTGAAATCGGTTCGCCTTGTTTTGTGTAATTTGTCGAAATTTTACACTTTCCGCGTATTTATTTCTTCTTTTGTCAAAATGTCCAATTAGAGTTTTCTTAATTTCCTCATAAGTGCAAGTCTCCGGTTCTTTCGGATGAATAAGGAATTTTAAGGCTTCATTAAGATGCATACCCATATGCACTCGTGCGTAACTACGATAATCCGATTTTGGTACTTTGCTGAGGTTAAGTGCCAAATCGAATCGTTCATCTCATTGTATTCTGCAATACTGAAAGGAGGAGGTCTAGATAATGTATTTGAAGGGCCTGCATTGCCATCTTCCGATTGCTGGCGATGCGATATTGATATTGCTGAGACGGCTGCTTGTGTAGCTTGTGAGACAGCCTCTCGCAATGCATCTGCAAAAATAGTTGTTATTTGCCTGGTTCCTTCTTCATCTAGTGGCATTTCTAATCCCACTTCTGACACCACTTTTGTGTTATTATTTAGCGAATAAAACTCCGACTTTTAATTAGATATAATTCTTTATTTTAACACTTTACAAAGAAGTCTTATTGCAATCAATAAAACGTGGTTCTGAAAAGAAAAGATTAACAGTGTGTTTAGCCAAGTCAAATGTCATTTTTTATAGAAATACATTGTTGCCAATGAGTCTTAGTTCATTGGCGATTTTATACATAACAGTTTCCTAAATTGCCAATACCATTCTTCGGCTTTTCCAGCAAGGAGGACATGGAAATTGGACAACAGTTGTTCTTGGGAATATTTGGAGCATGTGGAAAGTGTTTCTACTGGGGCCAGTTTTATATTTGATTTATACTTGTGATATGCCATTGCGCAGTAATATTCACACATCTACATTTACCGATGATACAGCCTGCCTTAGTATGCACGAAAACCCTCACGAGGCTTCCCGATATCTGCAGCAACATATTACTCAGCTGGAACTATGGTTAAACTTATGGAGAATTAATATAATATAAAAGATATTTTCAATTATAAATTGGGTGCGTCTCATTTTTTCGGCTCAAGTTCAACGCGAAATAGAGGCTGGGGGATCTTCTCCCTATTTATTATATTGGAACATTTTTTTACCTTGAATCCTTGGAGGACGAGTGCATCTTTTATTTCTTTGGGAACAACATAAGAATATATGCCCTTCAATACGATCTGCAGGTCTTTAGCACTCTTAAGCTGGTATGTGTAGAAACTAGTTTTATTTTTTTCAAATTCACAAACCATTTTGCGGAAATCTGTTTCGTCATAAATTTGAATTTTCGTTTCATTGATATTGCCACGTTTTATTGGAACAATGTGAAATTTATTCTCACCAATGACCGAAATTAATTTCTTAATAAGAGCGTTTGAATTTTTTTCTCTCAAATAGATTAGTGGCGGCTTGGAGGTTTTGTTCGCGGATATATCAGGTGTATCGTTGTCATCTTGCAATATTTGAAAACGATTAGTGGAGGATGCGCTGTTATCCCTAGATACCTTTGAAACAGATGCAATTTTAGTAGAATTTGGGCTTCGCCCGCGCTTTCCCACAATAATATATCGGTCCATTCCGACTTGGGTTTTGGGCTACTCTTATTTGCAGTGACTAATTGGGTAAGTGATAAATCGAATGATATCGCTGATTTACATGACGAAGTAGTAGGCAACTCTAATGTTAATGAATCACTAGTTGTCATTGGACAAAGCGAAGTTGATCGCTGACGAAAAATTGGCTTAGCCGTAAAAAAAAGTCTATCATTAGGTTTTTTATCTATTTTGTTTAAATTAAGATCATCAGAACTCACAGTAAGTCTATCACCAGATTTTTTATTTTTATTGTTATCATTAAGATCATCAGAGCTCACAGTAAGATAGGCATTTCTACCGTTATAACTGACTTCACAATTATTTGTTTTTGAAGTACTCATAAAGAGTATTCCTCAAGGGCACTTTGTAAGTGTATTCCTCAAGGGCACTTTGAGTTATTTTGTTTACGGTTGTTTTTGTTTTTTTTTGTTTTAGTTATAACTTTCTATGTATTAAATACTAGCAAAGCAAAAAAAGCTTGTTTATCAAAGTTAATGTACAACGAATATTATGTACTACAAATATTTTTTTGTATGGTTTTTTTTTTGTTTAGCATGTATGTAAAAAAAAATTCCGCTAATACGTCTGTTCACTATGAAGGTACAACGAGAACTGATGTCTTCTTTTATTGAGGATTTTGTTGTTTCCATGGCCTTAAGGGCATTTTTTTACGGTTTGTACATCTCGGCCTGTCCGTTCGTAGCTGGGTGATAGGGGGCCGTCAGCTTATGGAATTGTACGCCTACTTTATCCAAGAAGTCTTTAAACTTTCGCGAAGTGAAATTTGTACCGTTATCCTACACGAGTGTGACCGGCACCCCATACGCTGCAAATATTTCGTCCAAAATACTGATTGTGGCGGACGACGTTGTGGAATTTGTTGTTTTGACTTCTAACCACTTACTAAACGCATCGGAAATTATAAGAAGCATTGTGTCTGCTATTGGCCCCACGTAGTCGATGTGGACTCTCTCCCATGGCCCGTTAGGATACTGCCAGTGGTGGTCTTTGCATTTAGGGAGGTTATGTGAGTTTTTTGCGCAATTTTCGCAGCTTAGAGCCATGTTCTCTATGTCGGCATCTATGCCTGGCCAGTATACGAACGAGCGAGCTAGGCCTTTCATTTTTACAATACCCAAGTGGCCGGCATGTAGGACTTTAAGAATACTGTTGCGGAGTAATTCTGGAATGATGACGCGATGTTCGAACAATAGGCATCCATCCATAAGCTTATAATTATTCACAGGCGATTTGTAGCCCAATCGTTGTATATTTTTTCCTGCTTCCAATTATTTAACAATCATTCCTAGATGGTCATCGGCTAACGTCTCTTTTGCGATTTTCTTTGCTCTAATCGGAAGCTGTTGTATTTGCCCCGCCATGAATTCGAGTTTGACGAATTCATGAATCCAAAAATCTCTATTAAATGAAGAATTAACTTGATTTATTATATTATTTTTGATGGCACGAGAGCAAAAATCAGCATTAGCGTTGGCTTTTGTAGGTTTGAAGATAACATCGAAATCAAAGTTTGCCAAGAAGTTCGCATAGTTTGCTATGCGACTGATGCATAGTACTGGTAACGACTTGTGTGGGTGGAGAATTTGTGCCAACGGTTTGTGGTCACTAATGAGAGTCCAGTGGCGGGCGTATAAATATAAAAAGAACTTTTGCACAGCCCAGACTATCGCTAAGGCTTCCCGGTCCATTTGCGGGTACTTTCGTTCTGTAGCTGTAAGTGCGCGACTGGCGTACGCAATTGGCCTTTCTGTACTGTTTTCCAAACGGTGGGACAGAACGGCGCCAAGACCAACTTTACTCGCATCTGTGGCTAGTAATAGCGGTAGATTTGGGTTGTACGGCATCAATACTTCTGATGAGATAAGTGCGTTTTTTATTTCTTCGTATGCCTTGTTGGCTTCCGGTGTCCATTGAAATATTTCCTTTTGGAGCATTTCCCTCAGCGGGCTATTTCGAGTGGATAAATTTGAAATAAAAGAACCGTAATAACAAGCCTTACCTAGAAACAGTTGTAATTCATCCACAGACAACGGCTTGGGGTCTTCTTTATTAGTTTTAGTATGCGAATCTGATTTGTGAATTCCATTTCCATCGCGTTTATGCCCCAAGAAATCTACGGTGGGAGCAGCAAATATACATTTTTCTTTGTTGAGGCGTAATCGATGTTGTTTGAGTCTATCGAATGTGTTTTGAAGTGTGACTAGAAGTTCCCCGAAGTTCGATGCATAAATAAGTATGTCATCAAAGAAACTGCAGACATTGGGTAATCTGAATAAAACATGTTCCATACCGTATACCGCCCTTGTAGGTCTTATTAACCCGTGTGTTGGCGTATTTAAGGCCAGGGCATGAGCAAACTCTTCATCAATTGTGAGGTGCGAGTATGCATCTGTGATGTCTAAATGACAAAATAGTTTTGCATCAATCATCTTATTAAGTAACATTTCAGATTTCGAAATAGGGTGCTCGTCTATTATCATCCTGGGATTCAGGGTTGGTTTGTAGTTGCCTGTAATGCGAATTTTCCCATTTTTTTTGCAACGACATGTGTTGTAGATTCGGAATAATCCACTTTCTTGTATAAACCCGATGCAATTTTCGCGTCAATTTCCGCAGCATATTCCCCTCTAATTGCTAAGGGGATTTCCCTGGCCTTAGCGAAAATTGGGGTGGCATCTGGTTTGAGATGAAGTTTTGCGGGGGCCCTTCTAGTTTGCCAGCCCTTTTGCTGAACATATCTCCATACTTTGATAATAGACTTTGTAATTGTTGCTGTTGCGTTGCATTCAGTGAAGGTGACGACATCTTAATAGCATTGACTTGATTGGAGCGTGAGAATAGTTCCGACCAGTTTATCTCGTTATTGAAATATGAGATCCATTCTCGTCTAAATAATGGATCGTATTCACCGTCCATAACATAAAAATTCAACTTCCGAATGGTTTGGCTCACCTTCACAAATACGGGTATCCGACCTAAACAAGGAATTGGGTGGCCAGTGTAGCTAGAGAAACTTCTTTGTGTTTCACGTATGCCATTATGATTCATTTTGTTAAGATATTTTTTGCCCACAATCCCACATGGTGCACCTGTATCTATCTCAATTTTCATTTCGATTCCGTTTATGTATGCAGTGACCATCTTCTTATTTGCACTTTTGCTTTTTATCATGTTTATAGCACTATGTTCGTACACGGAATCGCAATCGCTGTCTACGTTCTCATCTGCAATCTGATTGGTCTTTGCTTGGCATACTTTCGCGACGTGGCCTTTTCTACTACATATAAAACACGTAGCGTCGCGAAATTTACAATTTTTTCGCAAATGATTCCCTCTACATCCGTGGCACGTAGTCTGCGCAGTTTTCCCACTACCAACTTTGGTTTGATTGCGAGACGAATTTGTGGAAGATTTCCTTTTCATTTGTACTGGTGCATATCCTAGTTTATTCGTTTGCTCTAAATGACTGTCCGGTGCCGTCTTAACAGATGATGTTGTTTGTTGCGTCGCCTCTAGTGCGTGTGCAATCTCGTACGCCTCCTTGAAAGTACCTGGATTTTTTGAAATAATCTCATCGCACGATATTAATGACTCAATACCAAAGATTAGTTGTTCAATAAGCATGCGAGCCATAAATTCACCATACTCACAGTGTACCACAGCTTGCCTTAAGCGAAGTGTAAAATTTGAAATCGGTTCGCCTTTGTTTTGTGTAATTTGTCGAAATTTTACACTTTCCGCGTATTTATTTCTTCTTTTGTCAAAATGTCCAATTAGAGTTTTCTTAATTTCCTCATAAGTGCAAGTCTCCGGTTCTTTCGGATGAATAAGGAATTTTAAGGCTTCATTAAGATGCATACCCATATGCACTCGTGCGTAACTACGATAATCCGATTTTGGTACTTTGCTGAGGTTAAGTGCCAAATCGAATCGTTCATCTCATTGTATTCTGCAATACTGAAAGGAGGAGGTCTAGATAATGTATTTGAAGGGCCTGCATTGCCATCTTCCGATTGCTGGCGATGCGATATTGATATTGCTGAGACGGCTGCTTGTGTAGCTTGTGAGACAGCCTCTCGCAATGCATCTGCAAAAATAGTTGTTATTTGCCTGGTTCCTTCTTCATCTAGTGGCATTTCTAATCCCACTTCTGACACCACTTTTGTGTTATTATTTATCGAATAAAACTCCGACTTTTAATTAGATATAATTCTTTATTTTAACACTTTACAAAGAAGTCTTATTGCAATCAATAAAACGTGGTTCTGAAAAGAAAAGATTAACAGTGTGTTTAGCCAAGTCAAATGTCATTTTTTATAGAAATACATTGTTGCCAATGAGTCTTAGTTCATTGGCGATTTTATACATAACAGTTTCCTAAATTGCCAATACCATTCTTCGGCTTTTCCAGCAAGGAGGACATGGAAATTGGACAACAGTTGTTCTTGGGAATATTTGGAGCATGTGGAAAGTGTTTCTACTGGGGCCAGTTTTATATTTGATTTATACTTGTGATATGCCATTGCGCAGTAATATTCACACATCTACATTTGCCGATGATACAGCCTGCCTTAGTATGCACGAAAACCCTCACGAGGCTTCCCGATATCTGCAGCAACATATTACTCAGCTGGAACTATGGTTAAACTTATGGAGAATTAATATAATATAGAAGATATTTTCAATTATAAATTGGGTGCGTCTCATTTTTTCGGCTCAAGTTCAACGCGAAATAGAGGCTGGGGGATCTTCTCCCTATTTATTATATTGGAACATTTTTTTACCTTGAATCCTTGGAGGACGAGTGCATCTTTTATTTCTTTGGGAACAACATAAGAATATATGCCCTTCAATACGATCTGCAGGTCTTTAGCACTCTTAAGCTGGTATGTGTAGAAACTAGTTTTATTTTTTTAAAATTCACAAACCATTTTGCGGAAATCTGTTTAGTCATAAATTTGAATTTTCGTTTCATCGATATTGCCACGTTTTATTGGAACAATGTGAAATTTATTCTCACCAATGACCGAAATTAATTTCTTAATAAGAGCGTTTGAATTTTTTTCTCTCAAATAGATTGGTGGCGGCTTGGAGGTTTTGTTCGCGGATATATCAGGTGTATCGTTGTCATCTTGCAATATTTGAAAACGATTAGTAGATGATGCGCTGTTATCCCTAGATACCTTTGAAGCAGATGCAATTTTAGTAGAATTTGGGCTTCGCCCGCGCTTTCCCACAATAATATATCGGTCCATTCCAATTTGGACCTTGGGTTTTGGGCTTTTTTATTTTCAGTGACTAATTGGGTAATTGATAAATCGGATGATATCGCTGATTTACATGACGAAGTAGTATGCAACTCTAATGTTAATGAATCACTAGTTGTCATTGGACAAAGCGAAGTTGATCGCTGACGAAAAATTGGCTTAGCCGTTAAAAAAAGTCTATCATTAGGTTTTTTATCTATTTTGTTTAAATTAAGATCATCAGAACTCACAGTAAGTCTATCACCAGATTTTTTATTTTTATTGTTATCATTAAGATCATCAGAGCTCACAGTAAGATAGGCATTTCTACCGTTATAACTGACTTCACAATTATTTGTTTTTGAAGTACTCATATAGAGTATTTCTCAAGGGCACTTTGTAAGTGTATTCCTCAAGGGCACTTTGAGTTATTTTGTTTACGGTTGTTTTTGTTTTTTTTTGTTTTAGTTATAACTTTCTATGTATTAAATACTAGCAAAGCAAAAAAAGCTTGTTTATCAAAGTTAATGTACAACGAATATTATGTACTACAAATATTTTTTGTATGGTTTTTTTTGTTTAGCATGTATGTAAAAAAAAATTCCGCTAATACGTCTGTTCACTATGAAGGTACAACGAGAACTGATGTCTTCTTTTATTGAGGATTTTGTTGTTTCCATGGCCTTAAGGGCATTTTTTTACGGTTTGTACAGACCGCTCGGCCTGTCCGTTCGTAGCTGGGTGATAGGGGGCCGTCAGCTTATGGAATTGTACGCCTACTTTATCCAAGAAGTCTTTAAACTTTCGCGAAGTGAAATTTTTACCGTTGTCCTACACGAGTGTGACCGGCACCCCATACGCTGCAAATATTTCGTCCAAAATACTGATTGTGGCGGACGACGTTGTGGAATTTGTTGTTTTGACTTCTAACCACTTACTAAACGCATCGGAAATTATAAGAAGCATTGTGTCTGCTATTGGCCCCACGTAGTCGATGTGGACTCTCTCCCATGGCCCGTTAGGATACTGCCAGTGGTGGTCTTTGCATTTAGGGAGGTTATGTGAGTTTTTTGCGCAATTTTCGCAGCTTAGAGCCATGTTCTCTATGTCGGCATCTATGCCTGGCCAGTATACGAACGAGCGAGCTAGGCCTTTCATTTTTACAATACCCAAGTGGCCGGCATGTAGGTCTTTAAGAATCCTGTTGCGGAGTGATTCTGGAATGATGACGCGATGTTCGAACAATAGGCATCCATCCATAAGCTTATAATTATTCACAGGCGATTTGTAGCCCAATCGTTGTATATTTTTTCCTGCTTCCAATTATTTAACAATCATTCCTAGATGGTCATCGGCTAACGTCTCTTTTGCGATTTTCTTTGCTCTAATCGGAAGCTGTTGTATTTGCCCCGCCATGAATTCGTCAAACTCATCATGAATCCAAAAATCTCTATTAAATGAAGAATTAACTTGATTTATTATATTATTTTTGATGGCACGAGAGCAAAAATCAGCATTAGCGTTGGCTTTTGTAGGTTTGAAGATAACATCGAAATCAAAGTTTGCCAAGAAGTTCACATAGTTTGCCATGCGACTGATGCATAGTACTGGTAACGACTTGTGTGGGTGGAGAATTTGTGCCAACGGTTTATGGTCAGTAATGAGAGTCCAGTGGCGGGCGTATAAATATAAAAAGAACTTTTGCACAGCCCAGACTATCGCTAAGGCCTCCCGGTCCATTTGCGGGTACTTTCGTTCTGTAGCTGTAAGTGCGCGACTGGCGTACGCAATTGGCCTTTCTGTACTGTTTTCCAAACGGTGGGACAGAACGGCGCCAATACCAACTTTACTCGCATCTGTGGCTAGTAATAGCGGTAGATTTGGGTTGTACGGCATCAATACTTCTGATGAGATAAGTGCGTTTTTTATTTCTTCGTATGCCTTGTTGGCTTCCGGTGTCCATTGAAATGTTTCCTTTTGGAGCATTTCCCTCAGCGGGCTATTTCGAGTGGATAAATTTGAAATAAAAGAACCGTAATAACAAGCCTTACCTAGAAACAGTTGTAATTCATCCACAGACAACGGCTTGGGGTCTTCTTTAATAGTTTTAGTATGCGAATCTGATTTGTGAATTCCATTTCCATCGAGTTTATGCCCCAAGAACTCTACGGTGGGAGCAGCAAATGTATATTTTTCTTTGTTGAGGCGTAATCGATGTTGTTTGAGTCTATCGAATGTGTTTTGAAGTGTGACTAGAAGTTCCCCGAAGTTCGATGCATAAATAAGTATGTCATCAAAGAAACTGCAGACATTGGGTAATCTGAATAAAACATGTTCCATACCGTATACCGCCCTTGTAGGTCTTATTAACCCGTGTGTTGGCGTATTTAAGGTCAGGGCATGAGCAAACTCTTCATCAATTGTGAGGTGCGAGTATGCATCTGTGATGTCTAAATGACAAAATAGTTTTGCATCAATCATCTTATTAAGTAACATTTCAGATTTTGAAATAGGGTGCTCGTCTATTATCATCCTGGGATTCAGGGTTGGTTTGTAGTTGCCTGTAATGCGAATTTTCCCATTTTTTTTGCAACGACATGTGTTGTAGATTCGGAATAATCCACTTTCTTGTAGAAACCCGATGCAATTTTCGCGTCAATTTCCGCAGCATATTCCCCTCTAATTGCTAAGGGGTTTTCCCTGGCCTTAGCGAAAATTGGGGTGGCATCTGGTTTGAGATGAAGTTTTGCGGGGGGCCCTTCTAGTTTGCCAGCCCTTTCGCTGAACATATCTCCATACTTTGATAATAGACTTTGTAATTGTTGCTGTTGCGTTGCATTCAGTGAAGGTGACGACATCTTAATAGCATTGACTTGATTGGAGCGTGAGAATAGTTCCGACCAGTTTATCTCGTTATTGAAATGTGAGATCCATTCTCGTCTAAATAATGGATCGTATTCACCGTCCATAACATAAAAATTCAACTTCCGAATGGTTTGGCTCACCTTCACAAATACGGGTATTCGACCTAAACAAGGAATTGGGTGGCCAGTGTAGCTAGAGAAACTTCTTTGTGTTTCATGTATGCCATTATGATTCATTTTGTTAAGATATTTTTTGCCCACAATCCCACATGGTTCACCTGTATCTATCTCAATTTTCATTTCGATTCCGTTTATGTATGCAGTGACCATCTTCTTATTTGCACTTTTGCTTTTTACCATGTTTATAGCACTATGTTCGTACACGGAATCGCAATCGCTGTCTACGTTCTCATCTGCAATCTGATTGGTCTTTGCTTGGCATACTTTCGCGACGTGGCCTTTTCTACTACATATAAAACACGTAGCGTCGCGAAATTTACAATGTTTTCGCAAATGATTCCCTCTACATCCGTGGCACGTAGTCTGCGCAGTTTTCCCACTACCAACTTTGGTTTGATTGCGAGACGAATTTGTGGAAGATTTCCTTTTCATTTGTACTGGTGCATATCCTAGTTTATTCGTTTGCTCTAAATGACTGTCCGGTGCCGTCTTAACAGATGATGTTATTTGTTGCGTCGCCTCTAGTGCGTGTGCAATCTCGTACGCCTCCTTGAAAGTACCTGGATTTTTTGAAATAATCTCATCGTACGATATTAATGACTCAATACCAAAGATTAGTTGTTCAATAAGCATGCGATCCATAAATTCACCATACTCACAGTGTACCACAGCTTGCCTTAAGCGAAGTGTAAAATTTGAAATCGGTTCGCCTTTGTTTTGTGTAATTTGTCGAAATTTTACACTTTCCGCGTATTTATTTCTTCTTTTGTCAAAATGTCCAATTAGAGTTTTCTTAATTTCCTCATAAGTGCAAGTCTCCGGTTCTTTCGGATGAATAAGGAATTTTAAGGCTTCATTAAGATGCATACCCATATGCACTCGTGCGTAACTACGATAATCCGATTTTGGTACTTTGCTGAGGTTAAGTGCCAAATCGAATCGTTCATCTCATTGTATTCTGCAATACTGAAAGGAGGAGGTCTAGATAATGTATTTGAAGGGCCTGCATTGCCATCTTCCGATTGCTGGCGATGCGATATTGATATTGCTGAGACGGCTGCTTGTGTAGCTTGTGAGACAGCCTCTCGCAATGCATCTGCAAAAATAGTTGTTATTTGCCTGGTTCCTTCTTCATCTAGTGGCATTTCTAATCCCACTTCGGACACCACTTTTGTGTCATTATTTATCGAATAAAACTCCGACTTTTAATTAGATATAATTCTTTATTTTAACACTTTACAAAGAAGTCTTATTGCAATCAATAAAACGTGGTTCTGAAAAGAAAAGATTAACAGTGTGTTTAGCCAAGTCAAATGTCATTTTTTATAGAAATACAATGTTGCAAATGAGTCTTAGTTCATTGGCGATTTTATACATAACAGTTTCGTAAATTGCCAATACCATTCTTCGGCTTTTCCAGCAAGGAGGACATGGAAATTGGACAACAGGTGTTCTTGGGAATATTTGGAGCATGTGGAAAGTGTTTCTACTGGGGCCACTTTTATATTTGATTTATACTTGTGATATGCCATTGCGCAGTAATATTCACACATCTACATTTGCCGATGATACAGCATGCCTTAGTACGCACGAAAACCCTCACGAGGGTTCCCGATATCTGCAGCAACATATTACTCAGCTGGAATTATGGTTAAACTTATGGAGAATTAATATAATATAAAAGATATTTTAAATTATAAATTGGGTGTGTCTCATTTTTTCGGCTCAAGTTCAACGCGAAATAGAGGCTGGGGGATCTTCTCCCTATTTATTATATTGGAACATTTTTTTACCTTGAATCCCTGGAGGACGAGTGCATCTTTTATTTCTTCGGGAACAACATAAGAATATATGCCCTTCAATACGATCTGCAGGTCTTTAGCACTCTTAAGCTGGTATGTGTAGAAACTTGTTTTTTTTTTTTAATTCACATTTCAAATTCGTATGTTTGTACCTGTGTATATTTATTTTTTTTTTATAACTACAAAAAATATAGAATTATTTTTGTTACCTTATTTTTATTAAATTATATTAATTTTTTGTTAATGATATTCTTGAATGATTGATGAGTTTTTTATTTAATGGGTAAAGTGAATAAAAAAAGCATTTCCTTCTTAATTAAAAATTTAAAAAAAACACATACAGTTACTCACAGAAATATTTTGCATGTGCAAATCTCAACAAATTTGCAAAAATAATACTACATAAAAATATCTTCTTTGAAAGATTCATGTTTATTTTTTTAAATATTAAATAATAGCGGCCCGCTCCGGCTTCGCAAGGTATAAAATATATAGCCTATGTCATTTAATGAAAAAATCACTAAAATCGATCCAGTAGTTTTGATTTATTCATTACTGCCCGTGGCCCGCACGCGTTAAATTTAGGGTAAAACAATTTTTCTTTCCCCAAACCATGAAGAATTCCTGCTATCTTTGCAATATCTAAATAAATACACTACATTTTTACTTATTTACTTTTTACATTTTTACATATTTATTTTATTTTTACAACAATTAATATATTACAGAATGTCTTTATATACAACGTTAACAGCTTTCTTGTCATTAGACAACACAAACATGTTTTCTCTAGAGGTTACTCTTGAAATAGCGACATACAGTTGGCCATGTGAAAAGCAGTCAACGTTTAAATCTAAGCCTGCAACGTTGAAGGTTTGACCCTGCGATTTATTAATGGTCATTGCAAAAGATGTATTTACCGGAAAGTGTAAACGTTTAAATTGGAAGAGTAAATTCAATGGTATCAGAGCGATTGGGGGAATCAATACATCTTCTCCGGTAACACATCCTGTGAGTATTGTGCACTCTATTATGAAAGTTTCTTTATACCAAGATATTGTCTTATAACTTATGTTATCAATGTCCAGGTAGACATCGTTGACTAACTCTTGGACGTTGTCTATCAAAATACAAAGGTTTTCTAGGTTAATCCTTCCCTCCCTTTGTGCTAACTCTCCATTGCCAACTTTTAGCAGCATCTCTGGAAATAGGCGGTTTTTACGCGAAGATGACGAAACCCTTATATTAATTTAATTAAATTTAATTTATTGACATGTTGCGAAAGGTTGGATCTTTTTAAGGAAGCATTTATTTCGTCAGCACGTGTTCCTCGAGTCACAACTGGTAGAATTTGACGGAAATCTCCTGGGAACAGAATTGTACATCCACCCAGAGGTGAATTTTTGTTGCGCAAATCGCTCATTGTCCTATCCAGTGCTTCCACAGACGTCTTGTTTGACATGGTAGCTTCCTCCCACACTATTAATTAGCAGTCACGCATCAATTTTCCTGTATTCCTCTGCTTAGAAATACTACAGACGCTGTTATTGTCATCGGTGGCGATTTTCAGCGGGAGTTGAATGTAGAGTGTGCGGTTCGGCCTCCTTCTAAAAGCGTAGTGGCAATGCCGGATAACGCAACAGCTAACGCAATTTTTCCGGTAGATCCCAAATTTTTTTAAAGCTTAGCTGTGCAAAGGATGTAGGGCCTTTTACAATATGCAGTAACATTCTATATGAAATCAACAATGTATTTAAGGTATTTAATTAGATAAGGCTTAATGCTGTACTGGTTAAATCGCTTCGAAAATTAGCCATTATTTGTCGTAAAAAGTAAATGCCAAAATAATTCTGGCAAAAAAAATGGCTCCAATACTAAGAACCAATCCAAAAGATTACAAAACGAACGCAAGTATGAAAATAATATTGAAACAAAAAGAAAAGAATTTTAGAAATCAGTCCATAAATAGAGAAGTTAATCATCAATCCATTTTTTTTGGTGGGGCAAGGCGGGCTCAAAATATTTACACGAAATTTGTTCTAACTTTAAGCAAAATTCATTCAAACCAAAAAAGAATTTTGAAAATCGGTTCACAAATAGCAGAGTTATGGAATAGGGAAACAATTTTCCCTGACGATTTAAAAAAAAAAAATTATAGGACCTAATTGCAGGCAAACCCTTTCAAACAAAAAAAGAATTTCGAAAATCAGTTTAAAAATGACCGAGTTAGGCGTGTACGAACATTCTCCTTCTCCTTCTTTTTTGAAGTCGGTTAAAAATGTTATTGTGCGATATCCATAAGAGATAGACATATACCATAGCGGAGTTTTCTGTAGACCTTTTCAATGTGTACAATACTTAGCACATTATTTGGATAAATCTCGTAGCGTTCAGCCTGTGTTTGCAATTTAAGCGGAAAGAAATGTAATTACTTACGACATCACATTAGAAACCTCAAAAATAACAGTATTTCCCCTCTATTTAATGGATGTTATTGTACATATAAACCTTCCTCTTCAATCACGCTACCTATTAAAAAAACCGCATCAAAATCCTTTGCGTAGTTTTAAAGATTTAAGCATACATGGGGATATAGGGACAGAAAAAGCGAGTTTGTTTTATACTATGTAATGAAGAGAAGCTGCAAATAGTTTAATTAAAATAAAAAAAAATATTTTATGAAATTTTTAAAAAATAATGAAAAAATCGCTTATTTATCAGGTCACAAAAGTATTTTGGTTTTTGAATTTTTTACACAGATTTTTCATTATTAAAGCAGCGTATTATGTTTTAATGTTTTGTGTGATATCCATTGTCAGAGATGACCACTTCGGAAATTTTGAGATACTTAATTTATACCTTTCTTCTTGCAATACTCGTCCTACGCACATTTTTGACAAAATGCTATTTTCTCGAATTTTTTTCCAAATAAGCCCAACGATTTTCAATAGGATTCATGTCGAGACTTTATGGGGTATTGGCAGATGTTTGGTGTTATAAAAGAGCCATAATTTAATGTCCAGGGGTATATGTTTTGGGTCGTTGTCATGTTGGAAGTAATACCCATTGATATGTTGATCCATTTGTTCAGAACTGGCATGTAGATTTTTTTTTAAGAATGGACAACTATAGATGTTTATCCATTGTGCTTTATATAAACACCAACTTTCCCACTCCTAGTGGCGACGTAAAGCCCCACACCATGAGAGAACCACCACCATGTTTTATTGTTGGCCTTATATTTTTTAATAGTTAGTGATTTATTTGGCTTGCACCGCACCATAAACCATCCATCTGACCCAAAAATTATAAATTTACTTTCATCGCTAAATATTACCTTGTTGCCGAAATCAAAAGTCTGAAATTTATGTAGTCAAGCAAATAACTAACGCTTCTGTCTATTAACTTCCGAAATCAAAGTTTTTTTTAACTGCGCTGCCGTTAGTATTGGTGCATTTTAAAACTTTACGGATGGACTTGCCACTTAGGTGTCTCCGTTGTATGTCCGTAGTGTCTCCTTTAACATTTCCTTCAGACTTAGAACATATAATTGGTGGTTTTCCCTACTTTTTTTAATAGTTTTTCTTGCCTTTCTCACAGTTAACAACTATGCTCGACTTTTTCGTGGAATATTTTCAATCTGTCTACGCTCTTTTGCACTTTTAAAAGTATTTTCTCTTGATTGTCTACATCGACTAAATATACCATAAATATATTGGATTGATTTGTCCTATTATACAGACTAGTGTTCGCCCAGTGGTTGAAAATCAACCATTAACGCACAGAGGTGGAGAATAGAATGAAAATATTTAAAGTTTGATGAATTTAAAACACAATTTAAAAACTATATTCAAATATACATATGTATAGACTCCAAGGTAAACCACTCTCTTAAACCACTTTCTTAACTACTAAATACGAATTTAAAATTTCATTTATCGGCATAAATAAGAATAGATTTTAAGCAAACTATTTAAAAAAAGTTGTTCCCTTTTTGAACTAAATGTAATTAGATATTTGCTCCTAGTGTTTTCACTTCATATTCATTATTATTGCCCAAAACAAAAATATTCGTTTATTTTTTCATTGAACGCTTTTTCTCTAAAGTTTTAGACTCCCCATTAAAACGTTTGTTACAAAAAAAGTTTATATTCCGTATTCTTTGAGAAAGACCTCATATGTATGTACGAATATGCTAGCCTAATAATATAAACATTCCATCATATTCCAACATTCCATCATATTCCAACATTCCAGTATGTTCAGTAATTTAAAGCACAGAAAAATAATGAAAACAATGAACAAAAACAAAACGCACACAAAATAAACCAAAAATAAAAAACTTACTTTGTGCTGTAGGTGAGTTTAACTTTAATCAAAGTTATTAATAATTAAAAAAATATATTATTTTTAAGCATCTAAAGAAAAATAATACAGTACCACTCGTTATTTAAATATCCAAATTTTATTAGTTTCAGCAATAATCGTTTAAGTACATAGAAAGATGGAAATAAGAATAGAATGAACAAATAAAATACGTTTTTCCTTCTGAGTGCTTATGGAGTTGCCAAGCCAAATTGTTGTAATTTTTTTTTAGCAAATTAAGAGAGAAAGAGAAATCATGGCTTTATGATTGGCTAATATTCTTAACTGTTTTTAACTATCTTAGACACAAAAATGTAGAAGAAAAAATACATTCTGCACTGCTCCTATTGTCAATCTATCTAACAAAAAAAATCAAGCGAATACGTTGAGTTTAAGTCAGTTAAAATGGTTCTTAACTTTTTTCACTTGCCTATTTATATATAGATTATGCTAAAAATTTAAGCCATCAAAACAAGAAAAATTTTAGCATGAAAGTTTACTTACCTTTTTCTTGTTGGAAAATCAATTTTTTTATTTTTTATTTACTTTTAATTATTTGAATTTTTTTTAGTGTTTTGTTTATATTTTTGAATTTTTTATTTGAAACGACTACAATTTTTTAGTCGTCGTCCTTGACGTTTATTGTAAAGGTACGGTCACACTTGACAAACATTTGCCCAAAAAAGCGTAACCAGTAAATAGTAATGCAAAATTTTTTGCCTTAGACACGTGTTTATTAAGTTAATTAGTTTCATATTTAACAAATAGGCAAAGTTATAGACTACAATATTATTGGAAACTATTGAACTTAATAAACATGTGTCTGAATCAAAAGATTTCTCATTAGTATTTACTGGTTACTAAACTTTTTGTAACAGGGGTTACCTTCGGGCTAGTAATGGTCAATTCCAATTGTAAATAAAACAAATATATTTTATTTTATTTTTAAGTACCCAACGTTTCGTTTGTTTTTTTCAAACTTCTTCAGGGGTAGTTTTTATTCATAAGATCTAGCAAAAAAAATAGTTCAATCAGATTTTGAATTCTACAATTAAATAGCAATTAATTTTTGACTTACAAAAATTATTTTTTACATATTGTCACTATCAACTTATTAATTAAAAATAGAAAAACTGGACTTCACGACACAGAATTTGTATAAATAAAAAAATAAATAAATAAGTAAACACAATACAACACAAATTTATTCGTCGATCTTAACGCTAATATCACAGAACTTCAACTAAATCAGACTATTGCGGCAGAATATTGTAGTTTGGTATTATCTTTATCCTCCTTTGTGTTCATTGTCCTTTGTATTTTTTGTTGTATCCGCAAACTTTCAAGAGTGTAACGTTTGTTCTCCTTCTTTTCTTTGTCCAATATTTTTATATTTTCTAAGTCCGCTACATGATTGCACTCTTTAACATGTAGTGATAAAGCTGTTGCTTCCTTTCCTTTTCTTATGTCTGCCTTGTGCTCATTAATTCTCGTCCCTAGCATTCTTCTTGTTGTGCCTATATAAACTAAATCACAGCTTTCTCTCTCGTTTCAATTACATTTTACTTCGTAAACAACATTATTTGTTTTTAATTTGTCAATTTTTGTTTTGTTGCCCAGTAAAAAAAATTGGAAGTCATTCTAAAGGAAGTACATTTTCATTGCTTCCAAAAAATCAATATTTTTAATTTGCCGATAGTTAGCAGAAAACCATGTAGAAGTTTATTTTAGTCATACAAAACCTTGTAATTCCTCTCTAGTTTTAGAAATTACTCACCAGAATTTAAAAAAAAAAATCGATTTTTTGAAGAAACTTATGAACTAATTTTGGTCTAAAATTTTAAAGTTATTTGCTTAAATTTACATTAAATTGCTGTTTCGCGTTTAAATTCCTATAAAAAGAAACTAATTGTTAAAATAGGTAACTATTAGCCATTTTTCCTAGATGAAAATATTATCATAGAACACAAAAAAGGAAATTTTTCTTAAAATCGCTTCCAATTCGGTGACCAGGCAGCGAAAAAGAGAACTTCTTGCAATGACAACCCTATGTAAAAATCATTAGATCGGATCGAAATTTGCACTACTTCCAGATCGCAAACTCTACATTTTCATGACTTTTTTGGAGTGTCTTTTTTTACTGGGTTGTTTGTGAACAAGCCTCTTAAGGTTTTGTTCGATCTATGTGCAATTGTTATTGTTTTGTCTTCAATTATGTTATTTAAAGTTTTTTTTTCTGTGAGTTTTGGTATGTAGGGTACACTGTAAAATTTTTTGGTTTCTCCGTCCCCCCTTTTTTTTGTGGAATTTTTAATTTCGTTTTTCAGAATTTTATTTATCAAATTATTTATTATGTAGGATGGATAGTTATTTTTACCCAGTATTTTCCATATTGTGTGTATGTTATGTCTTTTATATTTTTTGTCGCTTAGGTGTAGAACTTTTTTAATAAAATTAGTAGCCATATTCAGTTTCATTTGTAACGGCTGAGTTGAATGAAAATTTATTATTCTTCCTGAAGAAGTAGGTTTTTTGTACCAATTTGTAATAATTTTGCCATTATCATTAATTATATATATGTCCAGGTAAGGTATTGCACTGTTTTGTTCTTTTTCTACAGTAAACTGTATTTTATTGTTGTACGCGTTGAGTGTTTTTAGTATAATTACTTCGTCCGATTTTTTTATCACAGCAAAAATGTCATCCAAAAATTTAATTCTAATACCCATTGATTCCATTTCCTTGATTGCATCGTCCAACAGTGTGTCAAGTACAATATCTGCTATGGTGGGGGATAAAGGATTTCCCATAGGCATACCATATGGTAGAATTTATTGTCAAAATTAAAATAGTTGTTTTCGTTTAAGCAGAATTGTAAAATTTTGAGAAATAATTTTTCTTTTTTTTATCACAGTGTGTACCTTTAGCTACTGCCATTTGTCCAATATGTTCTTAATTGCTAAGTGAATCGGTATGTTGGTAAATAATGATACCACGTCGAAAGAAACCATGATTTCGCCTTCATTTATTGTTAAGTTTTGTAATTTTTGTTTAAGTTCCAACGAGTTTTTTATGTTATATGTCGGTGCTATAATATTTTTTAGTATATTTCCTACGTATTTTGACAGGTTGTAACATGGCAAATTCACAGATGATGATATAGGTCTAAGTGGGATATGTTCCTTATGTATTTTTGGTAAGCCATATAATTGGGGAGCAGCTGCAGCGTGTGTTGTCATTCTATATTTTTCAAATTTTGTAATGATGTTCTTTTTATATAATTCTGTAAATATGTTATTGTTGCGTTTTTGAAGTTTCTCAGTTGGATCCGTTTCTATTTGCTTGTATGTTTTCTTGTCACTTAAAATAGTGCTCATCTTATTTTTATAATCTGCTTTATACATAACAACCGTTTTGTTCCCTTTATCTGCTGTTGTTATTGTTATTTCATTTTCGTATTGTTTTATGTATTTCTTTGTTTCTTCATATATATTGAGAATAAATTTTTCCTTTCCGCGGTTTTTTTGTGCTTTTTTATAGTTTGCAATTCTATTGGCGATTTTTGACCTTGTCATATCCTTTTTCGTATCATCTTTTATGTTTTGTACCCACTGTTCTATGTCCGCAATTAATGCGATTGGCGCGAAATTTTTCTTGTTTACGGGCAAAGCAAATTTGTTTCCAAGCGATAATAGCCACTTGCTTTCTAAATCAAATTGTATATTTGTTAAGTTGACAAACCATTCCTCGTTAAAAATCATGTTGTATTCATTAAATTTATGTTTTTTTAATCTGTCTATTTTTGACAAGTGTGTTTGTTTAATTTTCGTTCTTATATTATAGAATTTTTTCCACTGTTCCCTTTTATATCTTACAAGTTCTGTTTCTTTCAGTGGAGCCTTTATTTTTGTTTCCATCTTTTAAATATTCTCTTTGATATGCACTGTGTTTATGTGTGTCTCTTTAATTTCTATGTTTAGTAATTTCATATGTAAGTTTTCTTCTACTTTAGCTAATTCAATCCGTGCTGTTTTTGTTTTAAATAAAAAGTTTAGTCTACGTGTGCTGCCTTTTACATGTGTTGGTGTAATTTTCATTTGTCTGCATTTTTGTAAGTATGTAGTTCTTTCCAAAGCCTTTGCTAATCTCTCCACCTCTCTACTGTATTGTTTTAATAAACTACATGTTGTTGTATCGTAGGTTTGTCTTATGTGCTGGAAAAAGTTTTTTCTATAGCTAGATCCCGAACTTTCTTCTCTCCTCATTTTCGGCTGGCCCTCCGAATATATTAATTTAAGTTGTTTTATGACCAATTATATGTTATTAAACTTTTTGTAACAGGGGTTACCTTCGGACTAGTAATGGTCAATTCCAATTGTAAATAAAACAAATATATTTTATTTTATTTTTAAGTACCCAACGTTTCGTTTGTTTTTTTCAAACTTCTTCAGGGTACTGGTTACGCTTTTTTGGGCAAATGTTTGTCAAGTGTGACCGTACCTTAAGTCTAATCGCTTTGTACAAACCCAAATAAACTGACATCAGTTACGTTTTTTACATAGAGTCTACACCTAACATAATATGTAAGATAAGAGCGTCAAATTCAACCGCAGAGAGAATTATGTTACGGGTAGACTTCAAATTGGTGTTATCTCAATCTTATATTATTTTTATTAGAGCGTTGTTATAGGAAATCCTATAACAACAATATTATGAGATGAACTGTCAAAAAACTACACGTACATAAAAATAAATTAGTAAGCATGTGTGAGTGTTTATTAAAATAAATGAAAAACAACGTTTTGGACAAAATTTCTGGGATTTTATATGTTTAAATGTATTTAATTGATTTATAAATTAAAGTTTGTGTGAAAAAGTGAAAACAAAATAAATAATTGTATAAAATTAATACATGTTAGTTAACTCGATGAGAATTTGCATAAAATGAAATGTTATAAGAATAGTAAAATAACGTTGTCCTGTTGTATGTTATGAAGAGAAATATCTGCATTTTATTTTTGTTATTCTGCCGACGTTCTCTCAAATATTATATCAGAGTAAAGGCTCAGTTACCCGACTGTAATCAGTGATGGGACAAGGGTAAATACCCAAATGGTAAATTGGGTATTTAAATGTAAATACCCAGGTATTTACCCAAGCACCTAGGTATTTACCCAAAATGTGGGTATAAATTAGAATAAAGAAAAATTTAAATAGATTAAACGAATTTATTTTTTTATTATGAATTAGATTTTTTAATAACAAATGAAATAATTTTAAAATTTAATCGTAATCGCTGTCGCTGTCCGTATCCGATAAAAACTGATATTGAGTAGAGTGCGTGCATTCTGCTGAAGGTGGTAAACTATTTTTAAAAAGCAAGTTCCAGTTTCAGTCAAAACTGCCTTATCTGAGCAAAACTCATCAAGAAATGTATAAACAAAATACACTTTAATAAAATATGTTCAAAATAAATTCGAAAATGTTCACATTTCTCTTACTCTACTTAACAACGAGTATTTTTTATTCAAATGAGTATTTACCCGAAATTAGATAAATACCCGGGTATGAAAGTGGGTACAAATGGGTAAATACCCAGCGTTGGGTAAATACCCAGGTCTAAGCCCATCTCTAACTGTAATGTAAAGTAACAGCAACAGTAGGAAACAGCTGATCGATATTGTTATGTGAGAAGTAATGCAAATTGTTATAGAGATGTAATGTAACGTAACCTACTTCTCATATAAAAATATCGATCAGCTGTTTCCTACGTTACTTTTACATTACATTAGCGTCGGGTAACTGAGCCATTAGTCACAGTTGTGGAAGCTATGTTAACAAAAATCGTTAACAGTCGTGTTCTAAAAACCAAAAAAAAAAAAAAAATGCTAACATGTTAGCGATTATTATATACTTCGTTTATACGCAGGGCTTATTTGCAAATAAAACTGTAAATTGTTGCCATATTATTGTTTTTATTGCGACTTACTAATTCAGAAAACTATTCACGATTAACGCACTATTTGCAAATAAAATGCCTGAGGTTGCCACGCTTACAAATGTTTGATAACAAAAAACAATAAATAGATAAATATTGCAACAAAAAATATTGATAGAAGCAATAAATGACGATTAAAACAAATAATTATTTGATATTTTGTACATTTACACTATTTTTTGTCAACATAAGTAAGTTTTCTATAGAAGTGCTACCAAGTTTGTGTACTTTTGCTATGCCGTATAAACAGTGAGTTAATTTATTTGCAAATAATTTTATTTGCAAATAGTGCGCGTATAAACGTAGTAATAGACGAGTCGTGTTCTACAAACAGGCTGTAACATTCCAGCGCTTATTATAACCAAAAAAAGTTCAATTCTTCCATCTCTTTAAATTTTTCTGGGAGCTCCGATTTCACGTACAGACAGACGAACGGACTATTTATAAGGACCCGCAATACATATACTTTATTGATCACATATGCATACATAACAATGAATCCAAATGGGGTCTCCGAATGGAGGTGCGTTTTTGGCACCACTCTTCCTAACCATGATACCGGTACAAAAATACTGTGTAAGAACGAATCCAAATCAGAAAATTACAAAAATACAGAAAAAAATATAATTGGTAAAAAATACACAAATATATCGGAAATTAAGTTTAAATTTTTAAACGCACTAATAATCCCAAATTATTATTTTACTTATTAAGTAAAATATTTTTATTAAAAATACATTGAAATTGATTATTGAGGGGGGGGGGGGGGAAATTAACTAAAATAAAATAAATGGTTGGTGTTTTTTGGAAATTGTTACAATCTGAGCAAGCAACGATATAAAAAACACTGTATACTGTTATCAAAATAACTTTTGTTCTGCAAAATACATAAAGAAAGCGAAAAATTCATATATTTTTTTTTCATCAACTACAGCTGCAGTGACTGTCTTAATTTTACCCATTTTTTGACACTCAAAGTTTGCTCTGCAAATAATTAATTCATCTGTGCGAAGGACAGGGGGAGTAAATATATCTTTCTGTCTTTCTCACAGCTGAATTAAGACTTTGCAAAATTAACTTTCCGTGTCGAACAGGGTTATTTGTTTAGTTTAAAATTACCATGATTCCATATTGAAAATTGTTTTTTTTATACACACATATATTTATTTATTGTATCTTCAAATATGAACTAACAATAAGTATTCAAATCTTAAATCTAAATATAATAGGCCGGACCAGTATCGGACATAAACTTAGTGATAGTAACTAATAATACATAAATTTCGTATTAAGCATAATAATTATTTTCAAGAAGTATCATTTGGGGTGCTAAGTATTTGAGACCTTGTGTCCATCTTTTTTAAGCGTGTCCAGTAAAGTTCAAGATATTACGAGCAAGCGGATTAGAGTGTGACTCGAGTTTTGTGAAATATTTGCCTGCGAATTTTGCGATTTCTTCAGTCACTAGTGGCATATTTAAATCATGATGCTAATTGGAATTTTTGATGTACCATGGAACCGATGTTATCAAACGTAAAATTTTGTTTTGCCTTCGTTCGATTTTCTCCACATTTGAAGCCGAAGCAGTGCCCCATAGCTGAATTCCGTAGCACCATATTGGCTTTAAAATCGACTTGTATATCAATAGTTTGCAATTTAGACTTACTGCCTGGCTCATGATATCGAACGTACTCACTCACACTCATTTTTAACGAAAAAATAAACAATATGGGTGCTCTATAAAACCACAACTCGAACGACAACGAAACGCATCGAAGACGTAATCACCTCAGTACAAATGTGGTGCTCACTAAAAATTTTAGCTGTCATTACTGCGACAAGAGCTGCCAAAACCAGTCACTTATATATTGGTTGTCGTTTTGTTGTAGCTTAAAAAATTAAATTATTTTCTGTAACAAAAAATTTAATAAAAAAAGAAAAAAAAATGGAAATGAAAAGGTAAGATAATAAATTATTGACGATATTTTATGTAATTATGAATTAAAATTTACTAATTTTTTGCAAATTAGCATTAAAAAATCAACAACATCCCAGCTACAGGCACTCGTAGAATATATGGAAGCGAACCCAAACTTTGCTAGAGGACGCGTTGTTTTTGGAAGTTCAAAAATGTCAGTGGAGGAACAGTGGAAAATTTAAATTCTTTGGACCTCCAATTCGTTCCATTACAGAATGGAAGAAGGTATGAAAATGTTTTTTATAGTTAGATCTAAAACATATGTATATGTACTTTTGTTATTTATTCGCAGTCTTGGGCAGATCTTAAGTCGCGCACCAAAAGAAAGGTAGCGGAAAACAAAAGAAGCCTTACTGAAACAGGTGGCGGCCTTTTTCGAATCAATCCGTTGACGGAATTGGAGCAAGTAGTAGACCGAACATGTTTTCTCGCAAAAGCTACAGCACCCAGTGGCAGTGTGTTTGGTGCGAAAACTACTGAACTAATTGACGATTGCTTTGTAGCATTAACGGTCACGCCACCCAGAATTTCCAAAGCTGTAGTAGTAGCTGTAACACCATCAAGGCAAACAAAAACTTCCAGCAACCAAGGGCCGTCCATTGAAATCCACAAACAAGTCGATGCAGTGAAGCTGTTACAACACCAGAACATCACTAAGCTTGCAGCATCAAATAGATACACAGGAGTTGTTACACCAACACGGCGGATAGAAACTTTCTGCAATCAGGAGGCGTCCACTCAGCAACAACTAGATATGTGGCCACCACACAACTACTCCCATCAACAGCAACAGAACCGCCAGCTCGATATGAGTGATGAGCCATCTATTTCATCTTCATCAAAAAAAAAGAAAATCCGTAGTTGATGAGAAATTGAACATAATCCGTCGTCAACTAAAAATAGGTGAGCAGTCGGCAGCTTTAGCCAAAGACCAAGTGGATGTGACGAAAACTTTAGTGGAAGCCACGAAAACGCTAGCTACTGCTGCCCAGCGAATGGCACATGCCGCTGAACAGCAGGCAAAAACGTCCGCTAAGATTGCCGAAACTTTTGAACTATTGGTTCAACATTTAATGAAAAAACAAAAACTTGTAATATAAATTCATTATTATTTAATTTTATTATAATAAAAAGTAATCACTAATTATTTTTTTGCAAGTATGTTTTTTTTGGAGTTCCAACTTGAAATTCTGTTGGAAATGTTAAAAAAAAGTACTATGAAAGTTACAGCCCTCAATATTAATTTTAAATACTTTCCCAAGGCTTGGAAAGATTTTCCATAAAAAATACACAACTGTAACTTTCAGGGTACTTTTTCTTATCATCTCGAACAAAATTTTAAGTTGGAACTCCAAAAAAAAAATCACCCTAATGCACATAAATAACCAAATTGAAGAATATATAAAAACTATAAATTAATTGCAATATTACGACGAATTGCTGATGCAACCACTTCTTCTTCGGTAATTTCTTCTTCTATATCGGAATTATGGATGCCATTTTCGGCCGCTACATCCTCAACATTCTCAGCAACTTGGAATTTTATGCACATATTGTGCAAAGCGCAACACGCATTTATAATTTTTGTTGCCTGCTACGGAATCGATTTTTTAAAATTCCGAAGCAACGCTCCACGACATTCCGTGCGCTGATATGTTTTTTGTTAACGCCTTTCGTGGTTATCCCTCATGTTTTTAAAAGGCGTCATAACATAAGGCATTAGCTTATAGCCTCCGTCTCCTGTAATATTAAAGATACATAGTACATACATAAGTATATGTAAATATGAACTTTTTTTAATACTTAAAACTAAATGTTACCTAAAATCCATGCATTTCTTTTGCCAGTTTCAAACTGGTTCCGTAGTCTATTATTGGCCTCACTATATTCAAATATAAAGGCATCATGGTTGGAGCCGGGATGCCGTGCGCCAACAAACCTGATAACCATTCTATGGTCGCAAATCTAAGAACAAAGAAAACACATTCACATACATAGTATGTATGTAAATATTTATAACAAAAAATGAAAATAAGAATGTTCAATTTCACTTACCACCATTGCGTTTAAACTGTGGTTTCCTTTCCTGTTAAAATATAGAGGACTCAGTTCGGCGCCAGGGGACTTAAGTCGTATATGTGTCCCGTCTACACAGCCAATTATACTAGGAAAGCCAGTTCGGTCAAAAAAACTTGCCATTATTTCGCTCTCTTCCTCTACAGTAGGCATTGCTATCCATTTGGGACAAATCCATTCCTCAAATAGTGACAAATACTCAGCAACCATCCGGCCGACTGACGCTCTTGCTGTTGACGAAATGTTTTCGTTTCCCAACGTTCGTTGGTAACTACCAGTCGCTAAAAACCGTAAAAACGTTGCCAGTTTTATATCTGGACTGATTTTTGTGCTTCTGAAACCAGGACTCAACTTCGGCTCTAATGTTTCCAACAGCATTAGAAATAAATCCTTGGAGACGCGAAAGTTTGCCACAAAACTGAAAAGAGCATTTTATTAATGCGTGTTTATAAAAATTTGTGTATTTATTTGGTATTTTCACTGCGTATCTTACTTACAGATTTGTTGGCATATGGAGAACATTGCTGCTGTCCCTTAATGACCTAAGAGGTACGTGTTCCTCATTCTCCTCCAGAAAATGGACAGCCATAGATACTGCAAGCATATTCATTAACTGTAACAAATAATATACATTCATATTTATATTTTTAAGCGCTGGAATATTTTAAACAACTTTGAAAGCAACTTACTGTTTTATTTGCACTCTTCTTGCACTTTTAATCCGAACTTCTCCTTATTTTTACAAATACACAATTTACTTTTTATTTTCAACAAAAATGTATTTATTTATTTATATTTATTCTGTCATTAAATTCATTTAAATAAAGCACGGGGTCGCATTTTGAGTAAAAAATTTCGAACATTTCAGCGATTTATTTTTGAAGTTAGCGATTAATATTAAATTTAGTCGATGTGGCAATATACAAATTTAACAATTGCTCAATTTATTACGTCAATAACGTAAACAACATACAAACGACAACGAAAATATTAAAGAGCCTCAAATTCGATAGAAAGCGAGTGACTTGTTTTTTTCGTGTTCGTTTGCGTTCGATATCATGAGCCAGGCAGTTAGTGTTGAATTTCTGCCAATCAACCAATGTATTTGAGTTAACTTAAGTTTCATTTGAATTAGTTTAGAGTCAATATGATGTTGCCATGTAAGCCTTCGATCAAGGTGTATGCCAAGGTATTTCACTTGAGAATGTTGAAGAATATTTTGATTGTTGATACGAATGGGGGAACAGGTATCTTTTCTTAGGGTAAACGTTATATGAACACACTTTTGTTCATTTACTTTAATTCTCCATAAGTTTAACAATATTTCAAGCTGGGTAATGTGTGTTTGGAGATTGCGAGATGCCTCATCAGGGTTTTTGTGCATACTCATACAGGCTGTATCATCGGCAAATGTAGAAGTGTGGATGTTATTGCTCACAGGCATATCACAAGTATATATTAAATACAAGACTTGCCCCAGAATACTACCGTGTGGCACACCAAAAGATATAGATTCGGGCACACTCATGAACTCTCCTTCCACAACAGTAAACTTCCTATCAACAATATAACTTTCCAAAAGTTTTTCTATATTTATTTGTCAGTTCTCGTTGTACCTTCGGAATTTTTCTTACATACAAACTAAACAAAAAAAAAAGCATACAAAAAATATTCGTAGTACATATTAACTTTGATAAATAAGCCTTCTTTTTGCTTTGATAATATTTTTACATATAGAAATAACAAAAACAAAAAAACCGTAAACAAAAAAACATACAAAGTACCCCTGAGGAATACTCTATATGAGTACCCCAAAGGAAAAAAATAGTGAAGTGAGTTCTAACGGCAGAAATGCCTATTTTACTGTGAGTTTTGATGCTCATAATGATAACAATAAAAATAAAAATTCTGATAATAGACTTGCTGTGAGTTCTGAAGCTCTTAACAAAAATCAAAAATCTGATAATAGACTTTCTATAACGGCAAAACCACAGTTTCGTCAGCGATGAACTTCGCTTTGTCCAATGCCAACTGGTGAATCGTTGGCATTATTGCCTAGTACTTCTACATTTAACTCAGCGATATCATCCGCTTTGGGCTCGTGGTCATCACTTAAACAAGTTGTCACTGAAGATAAGAGCAGGCCAAAACCCAAGGTCCAAGTCGGAATGGACAGATACATTACAATTTTAAAACGCGAGCGAAGCCCAAATTCTACTAAAATTGCATCTGCTCCAAAGATGTCTAGGGATAACAGCGCATCCTCTACTAATCGGCAAAACCGTTTTTAAAATATTGCAAGATGACAATGACAAACCCGCTGAATCTGCGAATAAAACCTCCAAGCCGCCACCAATCTATTTAAGAGAAAAAAACTCAAACGCTCTCATTAAAAAATTAATTTCGGTCATTGGTTAGAATAAATTTCACATTGTTCCAATAAAACGTGGCAATATCGATGAAACGAAAATTCAAATTTATGACGAAACAGATTTCCGCAAAATGGTTTCTGAATTTGAAAAAAGTAAAACAAATTTCTACACATTTCAGCTCAAGAGTGCTAAAGGTCTGCAGATTGTGTTGAAGGGCATAGATTCCTATGTTGCTCCCGAAGAAGTAAAAGATGCTCTCGTCCTCCAGGGTTTTAAAGTAAAAAATGTATCGAACATAATAAATAGGGAAAAAATCCCTCAACCTCTATTTCGCGTTGAACTTGAGCCAAATGATATAAAATTGAAAAAAAATGAGACTAATCGAATATATAATTTAAAATATCTCTTATATCAAAAAATAACCGTTACTGCAAATAACCTACTGTTTGTGTTGTGTGCGGCGAATTACACGGCACTGCTAGTTGCAATAAACCAAAAGATCAAAGTGACAAAAAATGCAGTAATTGTGGTGGTAATCACACCGCTAAACATAGAGGTTGTCCTGTGTACTCTTTCGTCAAACAGACTATGAAGCAAACACCTAAATTGGCCCCAGCTCAATCAGCAAACGCTTTATCAGCCACTTTTGCGCAAGTGAGCCAACCAGTTAGTTCCCGTGTATCGTATGCCGATGCTGCTAAGACAAATTCTATTCATACACAAAATGTTTCACCACCAAATAATTCAACATTCAATCGCCTTGAAGCTACTATTGATAATCTGGTGCAAACTATAAATAATTTTACAACAAATATGACTAGCATGATGCAAGAAATGCTGCGAATGCAGAATACTCTGCTTCAAGCTTTAGTTAATAAACCATGAACACGTTAAAAATATGTTTCTGGAACGCAAACGGCATTCGCCAACATAAAAATGAACTTGAGCACTTCCTCACGGAAAAAAATATTGATATAATGTTGGTCTCTGAGACTCATTTGACTTCGAGAAGCCTTTTTAAAATTTATGGCTACACCTTCTATGATTCAAAGGACCCGAGAGGAAGAGCATGCGGTGGATCAACAAGTTTAATAAAGTCAAGACTCAAGCATTATATTATTGATAACATTTGTGAAGAACATTTACAAGCAACGAATATTTGTGTCGAAAATTTTTGCACTAATTTTGTCATATCTTCAATTTACTCCCCTCCCAGATTCGCAATTACTGAGGATCAATATGAGGATTTTTCAAATCTCTGGGCCCTTAGTTCGTAGCAGACGGCGACTATAATGCTAAACATACGTTCTGGGGTTCGCGTCTTATTATACCCAGAGGTCGAGCGTTGTTCAATACAATTTCTAAAATGGGCTAGGATGTCATTTCGAGTGGGGAGCCCACTTATTGGCCTACTGACATACATAAAATTCTGGATGTTATAGATTTTGGCGTCATAAAAAATATTTCTAGGGAATTAATTCACGTAGAAGCTTCCCTAGATCTATCGTCCGATCACTCTCCCACGATCGTTACAATATGTAGCCCACTGAGAAGTGTTCTACCTTACTCATATGTGAATTTGGCCAGTCGTGTAAATTGGCTGCGATTCAAAAAATATCTTAGTAGTCATTGCACGGAAAACATTACACTAAGAACACCTGATGATGTTGAATCTAACATTGCCAATCTTAACGAAAATATTAAGCAGGCTGCTAAACATGCCACTACCTCCCATCCGCAGACTGGGTTTAATAGACTATATTCTACAGATATTGAACGTCTCGTATGTGAAAACAGAAGAGCTAGAAAGGAGTGGCAACAGCACAGATCACCCCATGCACATGAAAAAACTGCATCTCTTAAAAACTATCTGGAAAATCTTGATGTCACACCAGCATCTAATTACTCTTTATGGCGCGCTGCTAGAAAGCTTAAAACACCTGTTGAGTTTAAACCACCTCTGCGCACATCTACCGGAGGTTGGGCAAGAAGCGATACTGAAAAAGGTAACATATTTGCTGACCATTTAAAATACGTATTTACCCCAAACACATGTACTGGTGTAATTGATTTGCCAAATGTAGTCGCTCTACCCCCTCAACAAATAAAGTTTAAGACGCGTGATGTGCAAAAACTAATTGCTGAACTCAACCCGAAGAAAGCTCCGGGTTTTGATGGAATTAGTAACCAGATGCTGATGAAGTTGCCTCGTATTGCAATTAGAATACTGTTATTTATTTTTAATGCCATTTTACGACTGGAGTATTATCCACACAGCTGGAAGCTTGCCAAAGTTTAAATGATTTCAAAGCCGGGCAAAGATCTTACCAAGGCTGAGTCATATAGGCCAATAAGTTTACTGTCAACAATGTCAAAGCTTTTCGAAAAACTGCTCATGACAAAATTGTCCCCAATTCTAGTTAGTAGTGGGTGCATACTGGACCATCAATTTGATTTTAGAAGTCAGCATAGTACCATTGAACAAACTCATAGATTGGTCCAATTTATAAGAACATTTGAAGAAAAGAAGTATTGTTCTGCGCTGTTTATCGACGTTTCTCAGGCATTTGATAAAGTGTGGCATGAAGGCCTAATTTTAAAATTAAAAACATACCTCCCAATAAACGGTGTAAGTCTTTTGGAAAGTTACATTACTGCCCGGAAGTTCACTGTTGTGGAAGGAGACTTTATGAGCATGCCTGAAACTATCTCATTCGGTGTGCCACATGGGAGTATACTGGGGCCAGTTTTGTATTTGATTTATACTTGTGATATGCCTCTGAGCAGCAGTATCCACACTTCCACATTTGCTGATGATACAGCCTGCCTTAGTATGCATGAAAATCCTTACGAGGCATCCCGATATCTTCAAGAACACATTACCCAGCTGGAACTATGGTTAAACTTATGGAGAATTAAGGTAAACGAACAAAAGTGTGTTCAAGTAACATATACATTACGAAGAGATACTTGTTCACCCATTCGGATTAACAATCAATTTGTCCCTCAACATACTCATGTGAAATATCTTGGTATACACCTTGATCGACGGCTTACTTGCAAACACCAAATTGACTCTAAGTTAACCCAAATGAAACTAGAATTAACTCAGGTACATTGGCTGATTGGTAGAAATTCAACCCTCAGTCTAGATTGCAAACTTTTGAGATACAAGTCACTTTTGAAACCGATATGGTGCTACGGAATTCAACTATGGGGCACTGCTTCAGCTTCCAATGTCGAGAGAATCCAACGAAGGCAAAATAAAATTTTGCGATTATTAACATCGGCTCCATGGTATATAAAAAACTCAAATATACATCGTGATTAAAACATGCCACTACTGATTGAAGAAATTGCAAAATATGCAGGCAAATATTTAACAAACCTCGAGTCACATCCTAATCCGCTTGCTCGTAATATTTTGAACTTTTCTGGACACATCCGCCTTAAAAAGAGTGATACAAGTGCTCTTATACTCAACACTCCAGATAGGACTGCTTGAAAATAATTTTTATTTTTTATTTATTTTTCCTTCCTTTTAATTATCACTACTTATGTATTATTTATAACTATATCTAAATTTATGTCCGACAGTGGTCGGGCCTAACAATTATATTTTAGATTTAAGATTTGAATACTTATTGTTAGTTCATATTTGAAGGTACAATAAATAAAAAAAATATGTATAAAAAAAAAAATATTTATTTGCAAATATGTCTTCAATTTTAAAAATAGGTCTTCGTGTCATAAGTAGATAGGTAATGGAGGATGCAAATATCTATCTCTTTCTAACACTATATCTATCTCTCTCTATCTTTGTCTGTTGTGGAAGGTCATGGTTTGTGACGTCAGATATGAGTATGTATGTGTGTAATTGAGAGAGAGGGGGCGTTGACTTTAATATTTGTAGTTTTTGAGAGAGATGGAGGTGTTGGCCTATAATTTCTGATATCTCATGATTAGGGATTTAGAGGATTGGTATTTGGTATTAATAAATATTGTGATCATGAAATTTGGTTCTCTAGTTTAATATTTATCTCATGATTAGGAATTTAGAGGTTTGTCATTGCCTGCCTATCAATAATATGTTGACCACTGTAGTTTTTTTTTGTTTGTTGTTGGATAAATGTATGTTTGCTTGTATCAGAGGGGTTTGTTCTTCAGTTGGGATATATGTTCCCTCAGCTACTACAAAAAATTATGTAGTGGGTGTGTACATTTTTTAGTGTTGGATCTATGTGTGCTCGTATCAGAGGGGTATGGATAAAGTGTTAGAAAGAGATGGATTTTGGGGTAACTTATCCATAATTGATAGCGTTTAGTTGTATGTGTACATATTTTATATTTTTAATATTCTATGTATTGGTGTATGCATGGGAATGTTATAGAGGGATAATCTTTTTCTCGTGCTGGAATTGATGTTGCCCAAGCAAAAATTTGTATGCTGCTGTATTCATTGATCTACATACTTAGTCCCCGTTCACGCTACGAAAGTGTTATTGCTAAGCTTATCACTTTTTATTCTTTGAACTTTCATCGACGTCCTCACAAAACAAAACGTATTGCCAGCACATGTATAGTGTGAACTGGGACTTCTATCATTTGTTCTTTTTCGCGTTTGATGTAGTTGAATTGCTTGGGTGGTAATTGTATACATGTAGGTATGTATGTAAGTAAGCATGCATGTGTATCGATTTGTAAATTCATGTGCGTAGTTCAATGATTTTTGGGGATCATAGAAACTGTTTAGCTTGTTGGAATAGCTGTTCTCCTAGTTGGAATTTGTTTGCTGATGCTGATTGCTTCTACTGTTGTTATTTTTTTCTTCGTCTTCTATTACTCTGAGTGGTATGTATGTATGTACATTCATATGCGTACTTGACAATTTTTGATTTTATGCATATGCAAACATACATATATACATACATACATACATATGTACATACTTATGCAAATGTGCTGATATTGCTTTTTCCCGTTTTACAGTATCCAAGGGAACTTTTTTATTCTTTTGTTTTTATCGTTCCTGCTATGTCCATTGGATACTTTTTTATGTTATTGTTTTATTTTTCTAATACGCATGTACATACATGTGCGTGTATATTTTGCTTTGCAAATTTAAGCTGGCTCGATCTTGTTAGAATTGAATGTTTTGCAAATTCAGCGATTTGTTTCTATGTAGGTACTACATACATACTTATGTACATACATACATATATAGAATAACGCATACAGTAAAAAATGAAAATAAAAAATATGGGATCACAGCACATTTTATTATGATACAAGACATACATACATACATACATATACTCCCAGACCAATTTATGTGCGATCATGTATGTGTAAGTATGTTTTACTTGTTCAATAGTTTTGACTTGAAGAAGGGTCGTCATAGCTTTTGCGATTATATGCCACTTTTGTTGGGGAAGGTTATGGTTTTTAGGTTTCTGTGCAAAGTGAAGCTACATATGTACATACATGCATATGTACGTATGTATATATCTGCTATTCTTCTGTTCTTATTTGCTCTTTCATAGGTTTCGCGATTGCTTGACTCTTTTTGTTGGGGAAGGTTAGGGTTTTCCGTTTGCTGTGCAACGTGAAACTATATCCCTACTAGAAGGGGTGCGAATGTCTGTAAAGCGTCGCTTCCTTTTGCTTTCTAATAAATTTAGCTTTTATATGGTTATATGTATAAACATTTTATTTTTTATTCTTCTTCTTCTCATTTTTATCCTATTACTTCACAGTGAACAGTTCTGATCGCACTTAATGAAAAGTAATATTTCAACTCTGATTAGTGTGCTGTAGTACTTCTGTTATATACAATCTATTTAAAGTGGTACCCATTAATCAATAAATACATTTTATTATCAAAAATTTACAAAATTTTTATAGTGAATTAAAATATAAAAAAAGTAATAAAATCAGTGTAAAAGTTATATTATTGAAATTGTTAAAAAATTAATATCAACAATAATTAAAGAGAAATGAATTCCACGATTTGCTCAGTTTGCTCGATGACTCTTAGTAGTGTCAAAATGTTGGAGGTGCATATGAAGCTACATTGCAGTGTTTGCAAAAAGCTATTCATGTCGCATGGTAAGCTCAAGGATCATAAAAAAACGCATTCTTCAGCCAGCCTGGGGGACGCTAGGAATATTTTATGCAGACATTGTAAATCTTGCAATGAAGTAATAGGTTTTTCATCATGGACGGCTCATGTTAGAACCACAAAGCATAAGAGAAATTCTGAGCAAGTACATATTAATAATGATCTGACAAAGATAAGCAGCGACTTCAATGGGAGGATAGAAGCATATTCCTTTATAAATAAAAATGAGGGAATATTGTTCCCAGAAGAATTTTTCTTAAATGCAAGAAATAGTGTTACTAAACAACTAAATGAATGTAGCAGGAAGCATGTTTCATTTAAATTTAATTTTGAGCTAACATGTGAATACATGAAACTGATGAACGATGATATGATTGTTTCTCCACTGGTACACATATCAAAAATGACATTGGTCACCATTTCGGACGATGTGGAAGAATTATACAAAAAGCATGTGAATGAAATTACTATAAAAATGGATGAATTTCAAGAGAGAGACAGTGGATGGACATTAATCTGTATAAAATTTCTTGAAATAAACATTAACAAGTCATCGATTATAAGAGGCTCATATTTCATACCCTTGCCAAAAGCTATAGTTAATAAGGGTGCATGCATCAATATCGAAAATGATGATATTTATTGCTTCAAATGGTGCTTAGTTGCTGCTTTAAATCAAAATGATATGCTAAGTGTTGCAGAAAGAAAATTCCACTATTCGTATAATATAGCAAACATAAGAAGTGACAGGATTGTTTTAGGAGGCATAGAGGTCAACTTTGAGGGGCTAGATTTCCCACTTCCCTTAAAACAGATAAAAAAATTTGAATTACAGAATGACATTAGCATAAATAAATGAATTCTCGTTGTACCTTCATAGTGAACAGACGTAATAGCGGAATTTTTCTTATATACAAACTAAACAAAAAAAAAAGCATACAAAAAATATTCGTAGTACATATTAACTTTGATAAATAAGCATTTTTTTGCTTTGATAATATTTTTGCATATAGAAATAACAAAAATAAAAAAAAACCGTAAACAAAAAAACATACAAAATACCCTTGAGGAATACTCTTTATGAGTACCCCAGAGGAAAAAAATAGTGAAGTGAGTTCTAACGGCAGAAATGCCTATTTTACTGTGAGTTTTGATGCTCATAATGATAACAATAAAAATAAAAAATCTGATAATAGACTTGCTGTGAGTTCTGAAGCTCTTAATAAAAATCAAAAATCTGATAATAGACTTTTTCTAACGGCAAAACCACAGTTTCGTCAGCGATCAACTTCGCTTTGTCCAATGCCAACTAGTGAATCGTTGAAATTATTGCCTAGTACTTCTACATTTAACTCAGCGATATCATCCGCTTCGGGCTCGTGGTCAACAATTAAACAAGTTGTTACTGAAGACAACAGTAGTACAAAACCAAAGGTACAAGTAGGAATGGACAGATATATAACCATTTTAAAGCGCGGGCGAAGCCCAAATTCTACTAAAATTGGATCCGCCCCAAAGATGTCTAGGGATAACAGCACATCTTCTATCAATCGTCAAAATCGTTTTTCATTATTGCAAGACAAAAACGACAAGCCCGCTGCATCATCGCAAAAGTCTTTTAAGCCACCACCTATTTATCTGAGAGAAAAAAATTCAAACGCGCTTCTAAAAAATCTACTGTCGACCATTGGTGAAAATACTTTTCACATCATTCCAATTAAACGAGGTAATATTGATGAAACTAAAATCCAAATATATGATGAAAAAGATTTCCGAAAAATTGTTAGTGAGTTTGAAAAAAATAAAACAAATTTTTATACATATCAACTTAAGAGTGCTAAAGGCCTACAAATAGTATTAAAGGGCATAGATTCATATGTTGAGCCTGAAGAAGTAAAATGTGCACTTATCGAACAAGGATTTAAAGTAAAAATTGTTACCAATATAATCAATAGAGAGAAGATTCCCCAGCCTCTATTTCGTGTTGAACTGGAGCCGAATGATATACAGTTAAAGAAAAATGAGACGCACCCAATTTATAGTCTAAAATACCTTTTACACCGAAAAATCACAGTTGAAGAGCCACGTAAGCGTTCAGGTCCCGTACAGTGCCATAATTGCCAAGAATATGGCCACACAAAAACCTACTGCAAATTACCTACAGTTTGTGTTATCTGCGGTGATTTGCATGGTACTGCTAACTGTACCAAGCCAAAAGTACAAGCTGAAAAAAAATGCAGTAATTGTGGAGAAAATCACACCGCTAATTACAGAGGATGCCGTGTATATTCTTTCGTTAAACAGGCTATGGGTCAAAAATCTAAATTAGCTCCAGTTCAATCAGCAAATGCTTAGTCCGCCACTCTTCCTCAAACTAGCCAACTAGTTACTTCACGTGTATCGTATGCCGATGCTGCTAAGACTAGTTCTATTCCCACACAAAATGTTCCACCGCCAAGTAATTCAACGAATGCAAACTCTAACTTTAACTTTAGTCGTCTTGAAGCTACTATTGAGAATCTGGTGCTAACTATAAACAACTTTACAACAAATATGACTAGCATGATGCAAGAAATGCTGAGAATGCAGAATACTCTGCTTCAAGCATTAGTCAACAAACCATGAACACATTAAAACTATGTTTCTGGAACGCAAACGGCATTCGCCAACATAAAAATGAACTTGAGCACTTCCTCACGGAAAAAAATATTGATATAATGATGGTCTCTGAGACTCACTTGACTTCGAGAAGCTGCTTTAAAATAAATGGTTACACTCTATATGATTCAAAGGACCCGAGAGGGAGAGCATGCGGTGGATCAGCAATTCTAATTAAGTCAAGACTCAAGCACTATATCCTTTAGAACGTTAGTGAAGAATATATGCAAGCTACGAATATTTTCGTAGAAAATTTTTGTGCGAACTTCGTGATATCATCAATTTACTCACCTCCCAGATTTTCAGTTACCGAAGATCAGTATGAGAAGATCTATAAATCGCTTGGATCTTGTTTCGTGGCAGCTGGTGACTACAATGCAAAACATACGTACTGGGGCTCGCGTCTTGTTACACCTAGAGGTAGAGCGTTGTTTAATACAATTTCAAAAATGGGCTTAGATGTCATTTCGAGTGGGGAGCCTACTTACTGGCCTACTGACGTAAGAAAAATTCCAGATGTTATAGATTTTGGCGTCACGAAAAATATCCATAGGGACTTAATTCACGTAGAGGGCTCTGTAGATCTGTCCTCCGATCACTCTCCCACAATAGTTACAATTTTCAACCCACTAAGGAGTGATTTAACTAACTGATATGCGAAAACGATTAACAGGGTCAACTGGCTAGGATTCAAAAAATATATTAGTAGTCACTGCGTAGAAAACATTCAGCTAAGATCACCTGATGATATTGAATTTAATATTGCCAATCTTAACGAATACATTAAACAGGCTGCTGAACATGCCACTACTTCCTATCCGCAGACTGGCTTTAATAGAATTTATTCTACGGAAATTGAACGTCTTGTATGTGAAAAAAGGAGAGCTAGAAGAGAATGGCAACAACACCGATCACCCCTAAATAAAATCAGACTTAAAGAATGTACTAAACGACTCAAAGAGCTGCTATCGTCGGAAAAGACTGCATTACTGGAAAAGTATTTAGAAGGTCTTGATGTAACGTCAACATCTAATTACTCTTTATGGCGCGCTACAAGAAATCTTAAAAGACACGTTGATCTCAAATCACCATTGCGTACTTCGACTGGAGGCTGGGCAAGAAGCGATAGTGAGAAAGGTAACTTATTTTCTGAGCATTTAAAATCTGTATTCACTCCCAATTCATGTACGGGTGCTGCCGATTTACCGAGTGTAGTCTCTTTACCCCCTCGTCCCTTAGGGTTTAAGATGCGTGAACTACAAAAAATAGTTGCTGAACTCGACCCGAAGAAAGCTCCAGGTATTGATGGCATTAGTAACAAGATGCTGATGAACTTGCCTCATATTGCAATAAGAATTTTGCTATTTATTTTTAATGCCATTTTACGAATGCAGTATTTTCCACATAACTGGAAACTTGCCAAGATTAAAATGATTCCAAAGCCAGGCAAAGATCTTACCAAGGCTGAGTCATATAGGCCTATAAGCTTACTTTCAACAATTTCAAAGCTTTTCGAAAAGCTGCTCATGACTAAATTGTCCACAATTTTAGCTGATAGTGGGTGCATCCCGGACCATCAATTTGGCTTTAGAAGTCAGCATAGCACTATTGAGCAAACGCATAGATTGGTTCAAGTTTTTAGGAGGACATTTGAAGAAAAAAAGTATTGTTCTGCCCTTTTTATTAATGTTCCTCAGGCATTTGATAAAGTATGGCACGAAGGCTTGGTTTTAAAACTGAAGACATACCTACCAATAAACATACAAAAGCTTTTGGAAAGTTATATCCTTGATAGGAAATTTACTGTTGTGGAAGAAGACTTCATGAGTGTACCCGAGTCTATATCTTCTGGTGTGCCACAGGGTAGTATTCTGGGGCCAGTCTTGTATTTAATATATACTTGTGATATGCCTGTGAGCAATAACATACACACTTCTACATTTGCCGATGATACAGCCTGTTTGAGTATTCACAAAAATCCAGAATGAGACATCCCGCAATCTCCAAGCACACACTACCCAGCTTGTAATATGGTTGAACTTATGGAGAATTAAAGTCAATGAACAAAAGTGTGTTCATATAACGTTTACCCTAAGAAAAGATACCTGTTCCCCCATTCGAATCAACAATCAAAATATTGCTCAACATTCTCAAGTCAAATACCTTGGCATACACCTTGATCGAAGGCTTACATGGAAATATCATATTGACTCTAAGTTAACCCAAATGAAACTTAAATTGACTCAAATATATTGGTTAATTGGCAGAAATTCAACACTCAGCCTAGACTGCAAACTTTTGATATACAAGTCGCTTTTGAAGCCAATATGGTGCTATGGAATTCAGCTGTGGGGCACTGCTTCAGCTTCAAATGTCGAGAGAATCCAACGAAGGCAAAACAAAATTTTACGTTTGATTACATCTGCTCCATGGTACGTTAAAAATTCAAATATTCATCGTGATTTAAATATGCCACTAGTGAGTGAAGAAATTGCAAAATACGCAGGCAAATATTTAACTAAACTCGAGTCACATCCTAATCCGCTTGCCCGTAATATTTTGAGCTTTACTGGACACATCCGCTTAAAAAAAAGGGATACAAGGGCTCTTATACCCAACACTCCAGATGGGACTGCTTAAAAATACTTCTTTTTGATTATCACTACTTATGTATTATTTATAACTATCACTAAGCTTATGTCCGATATTGGTCGGGCCTAATAATTATATTTAGATTTAAGATTTGATTACTTATTGTTAGTTCATTTTTGAAGATACAATAAATAAAAATGTATATGAAAAAAAAAAAAAAAAATTAGCATAAATGTTTTTGGTCATAATGAGTCATCAATAATAGGACCATATTATGTGACTAGTGGAGAAAAAGCAAAGCATATAAGCTTACTTTTGCTCAATTCGAATGAAAATTTCCACTATGTGTACATCAAAGATATTTCAAAGTAAGTATTTTCAAATAATCATAATAATTTTTATTATTTTAATTTTTAAAGTATATAAATATTTCTTTGATATAATCTATATATTTCAATTTTAGACTTTTACGATCCAGCATAACATCGCATACATCAAAAATCTTTGTTTGCAACTCTTGTCTCTACCATACTCATGATGAATATGTGTATAAGCATCACAAGAATGTGTGTCTAAAGAAAGTCGTCAAAATGCCTAAGCCCGAGGATGTTTTCAAAAGCTTTAAAAACGTTCATAAACAGATGGATGTCCCCTATGTCATTTATGCTGATTTTGAGTCAATTTTAGAAAAAGTTGACGAAAAAGTAAGTAGTAATACTACAAACATTCAAAAGCATATCCCTTGTGCTTTCGGTTACTATGTAAAGTGTAGCTTTAAGAAAGAATATAATAGGCATAGGTATTATTTTGGGGAAGATGCAGCAATTATGTTTGTTAAAAAAATAGTGGAAGATGCATCAAACATATTTGATGAGCAGTTATCAAAAACAAAATCTATTAATATGACTAGCGAAGATGTGCAAGCCCACAATAATGCACAAGTGTGTCATATTTGTAGAAAAGAGTTGTTTAATGATAAAGTTATAGATCACTGTCATCTTACGGGTAGTTATCGTGGTGCAGCACATAATGTATGTAATTTAAACTATAGAGTACCTAATTTTATACCTGTTCTTTTTCACAATCTTTCTGCATATGATTTACATCTCTTTTTCAATCATCTTTCTACAATAAAAAATGCTACTATAAAAGTTATACCCCTAAACAAAGAGCGTTATATTTCCCTCTCAGTTTATATTTCATTAAAAAAGAATCATGGATTCGAAATACGCTTTATAGATTCTTTCAGGCTTATGGCCTCAAGTCTAGATTCTTTGGCAAAAAATCTTGACGTATCTGATTTACAAACAGTTCGTGAAATATTTCCAAATGACAACCAATTTAATTTATTAAGAAGAAAAGGAGTGTATCCATACTCTTATATGGACTCTATATTAAAGTTTGATGAAACTGAACTTCCAAGTAGACAGAACTTTTTTAATATTTTAAGTAATGACGAATGTTCTGTTGATGACTATGAACATGCACAAAAAGTGTGGAGTGAGTTCGATTGTAGAACCCTTCGGGATTATACTGAGCTGTACCTCAAAACTGATGTATTACTTCTTACAGATATTTTTGAAAATTTTCGAAAAATATGTAAGAGTATTTATAGTTTAGATCCCGCTCACTACTATACTGCACCAGGACTATCATGGGATGCCATGTTGAGGACTACAGAAGTAACCTTAGAGCTAATTACAGATTGTGAAATGCATTCATTTGTTCAAAATGGTATAAGGGGTGGGCTAGTGCAGTGCTCAAGAAGATATTCAAAATCTAACAACAAATACATGAAAGATTTTGATAGAAACAAGCCTTCAGAATATTTGATGTATTTAGATGCTAACAATTTATATGGTTGGGCAATGTCTCAACCTTTAACTTATGGGGGATTCGAATGGTTAAGTTCTGGAGAAATTGAAGTCTTTAATATCAATGAAGCTCCTAATACACCAGATGTTGGTTACTATTTAGAAGTAGATATTGAGTATCCAGACTCACTTCATGACGCACATAATGACCTCCCTTTTTGCCCCCAAAACAAAAAAACATCACAATATAATAGTAAGAAGTTAATAGCAGACTTTACATTCAAAAGGAATTATGTTATTCATCATAAAATCTTACTTCAATGTATTTCAAACGGGCTTGTATTACATAAAATACACAGAATATTAAGATTTAAGCAGTCCCCTTGGCTTAAAAAATACATTGACCTAAATAATTCATATCGTACGAATGCCAAAAATGCATTTGAGAAGGACTTTTTTAAGCTTCTTAATAATGCTGTTTATGGGAAGACTATGGAAAATGTTGATAAAAGAAAAGTTATCCATATTGCTACAGAGTGGGAAACTACAAACAGAAATCATTTAGGATTGAGGGCATTGATTTCTAAACCGAATTTTTTAAGTTTGAAAAAATTCGGTGATAATATGTATGCAGTTGAGTTAAAAGAACTGGAACCATATTACGATAAACCCACATATATAGGTCTAGCAGTTTTAGAATTATCTAAGTGGAAGATGTACGACTTCCACTACTGCTACATGAAACAAAAGTTTAAAGATACAATTTCTCTTAACTATATGGATACAGATTCATTCATCTACACGATTCAAACTGATGATTTTTATGATGACATCCGTAATGATATTGATTCCAATTTCGATACATCGGATTATTCTGAAGATAATCAGTTCTGTTTACCTCTAGCAAATAAAAAGGTTTTAGGAATGATGAAGGACGAGAACAAGGGTGATATAATGACCGAGTTTGTAGGTTTAAGATCCAAAATGTACTCATTTTCAACCCATAGCTCTGAAGAAGTCAAAAAATCTAAAGGAGTTAAAAAATCTGCCGTCAAGAAGTTAACTCTAAACGATTATAAAAATTGTTTATTTGATCAGAAAGTGCTATCAGATGAGATGTATTTGATTAGATCAAAAACTCACAAACTGTACACACAAAAGCTATTTAAAGTAGTCCTTAACTACAATGATGATAAAAGAAATATTTTGGAAGATCATGTAAAAACACGAGCTTGGGGTCATTATAGAGATCGAGTTAGGAGTCAATGCCAGTTGTCTAATCTATATATATATATATATACATATATATATACATATATATATATATATGAGATGACAGTGATGTATAACATTTATTTAATCGTGAATCCAAATTTAATCCAAATATTTTTTTTTTTAATATTTATGTATTATATTCAAATGTTTATGTACGAGTTTTACATTCATTAATTCAGTTTTAAGAAACAATCTCATATGTTTTTTTTTGTGTATTTATTTATTTTTTATATTTTTATTAAAATATTATTTTTATGTATACATAAGTATATAAATTTGTAACATATATATGTATATGTATATAATTATTTAGTTTTTACAACATTTTTATTTATACACTTCAATTAAATTTAAAATTGTAACATATCAACATACATGTATTATAATATATTTGAAAATAAAACCAATAATATACTAAAAATAACTGATAACAATTTGTTTTCATTCCGATGTTTCTTTTTCAAGTAAGATTGCATTCCGTAAAGCACAAATACCATTGATGTGATAGCTGCAATAAAATAGGTCTGGATACTTCACCCCTATTTGACTAAAGTTGATGCAGCCAATATCTTCAATATTAAAAACACTTTTTTGCACAATTTTTTCTAACCATTGCCTCTTTTCCTCACCTTTAACATATATAGTATATGAATCACCTACATTAGCTCTTAGAAATTCGCAAATGCTTTTAAATGAAACAGTCCCATCGTTCCAGCTTAGTTTGCTTCTCTTTGCTTTTTTGTTGATAAACATTTAAAATCAAAAGGAGGTTTTATGATAAAATTTATGTGTTGATTATTTTTGAAAACGATTGCGAGTTCTTTTACAATAAAGTCATTTGCATTACTCTTGAAACCTTGCAAGTCTATAAAAACTATATTATTGTTCATCTTTTTTAATTTATAAGATTTTACGAACTTGTCCTCTTATAGGTATGTATTCAATTAGACGATCATGAATAAGAATGCAATAAGCTGATGTTTTGGCTGGAATATTTGTTGCTGTTTCAAATTCAATTTTTATGTCAATTGGTCCGTTGTTAAGTGTTTCGTTTTGATAACTAACATCTACTACAATAATGGGTGCATTATTCTTAAACTCTTGGGAAGTTAGAAGAGGTTGTGACTCCTTCATATAATAGTTTTGTTGAAATCTTACATACATATCATATAGAATTGGATATGAAACTGAATTCAAATGTACTTTTAAGTTAGTGAGATCGCAATGAACAAAATTTTTATCTTGTTGAAATGCAATCAATACAAAGCGGGGTCGCTCTCTACTTGCAGCCATCTTAACATTCCAGATATGGCTAGTTCCTGTAGTTAATTGTGGATTTAATACAATAAATCCTTCCACATATATATAACTTTCACTGGGCAATACGTACAGATCTTGATTTTGTATTGAAATACGAATTTCGTCATTATTGTTATATGATTGTAGATATGGTACATATGTGTGATAGTCTTTTTTGATTATACTCTCATCAGATAATGGCTTATCTAGTACATCCATTATTGAATTCATTTTTTCGTTTTCAATTTTAAATTTAACGACTTGAGAAAGTTTTGATTTGATTTGGTCAGATTTTGTTGGACTGATCTCTTCAACTGTCGCTTAGGTTCTAGTATAGTTTTAGAATTATATACAGCTTTATTCTTTGATATGTTTGTGTTATATATTATCATTATTTAGATGGTCTCAAATGTATGCGAATGGTTATTTCCTCTCCTCGGAAATTTATTAGGTCACCGTGCTGATCAACCACGCGTAGAGCAAGTGAACTAATCTCTTGGGAGTTGACTGGCAAATAAATTAGATTTCTAGGGATTTCATCTATTTTATAGCCTGGAGGAACATTAATCGGAAATTCATGTAATGTATGCGCCTTAGAATTGTTCATGTATGTATTAACAGCGATACTGCTTTCAACTCGCAAGAGATTCACCTTAAATATATTGACTGGTAGATCTGAGTAATGATCATGGTTTGGAGTCAGGATTTTAGTATTAAATCCCAAAAGTTTTCCGATTGTATTTTCTTTATTAAAAATCTATTAAATCTTTAGAGCTGTTAATTTTAACTTGCATTGTATTGTTATTAGCTTCTATTCGAATTTAATTTGTTGGACTGCAGTCTTTATATTGCTGATCTAAGTAATCAACTATATCATTTAATTCATAAGATCCAATTGGTATTTTAATTACATGTTCTCCTATGTGAAACATATTGTTGTAGACGTCTACATTCGGTATGCTATTATATGAATGAAAAGCAGTTAGAGCGCACTCATAAGCTCCATTTAACTCGATAGGAGGGAAGTAATTTGCAGATAACTCTGATGAGTTAGAGCTCAAAGTAAGTGTTATTGACATTATGGCAATCTGATTGCAAATAAATAGAACTTACTACAACATTGTTTATAAAAATGATTTTATTTCTTATTCTAAACATAAATTATTACAGAATGTGCTAAATACATATAAGTAATGTTATTTTTCTTTTACTCCAACTACGATATATCATCCTTACTTGTCCAAGAATTGTGTTGACTAGAAAACCCCAACCATTTAACATATGCCTCCTCTCCTCTAGTTTTAAGAACCTTTTCAACTAGATATGTATTTGGATATCTAGTTTTTGAAAGTTCTTCTTCATAAAATCCACCTTTGATAGGATTTCCGAGATAATCTTCTAATATGTATGTTGTAGGATATGTATTTTGAACTCTTTTAATTGTGAATATTTCTGTTGTCCAATTTGGTGTATACCCCTTTTCAAAAGTATGCTTATATTTACTTATGCGTACATGGTCTCCAAGGTTAAATTTTGACATTTTATACATCTTCAAATGACTGTATACTGTATTTAGCAACTTTTTCTCATTTGTTGAGTTGACTTTAATAGGAGACATTTTAATTGTGCGATGAAATTTTTTATTGTATGCATAAACTAAATCTTTGTATATATCAATCCACTTATATGAACCATTAAAGCTAAATTCTTTCCACATCATTCCTTTTAATGTTCTATTAAATCGTTCTACTATTGATGCTTTCATAATGCTATATGTTGAGTAGTGATTAATGTTGTATTTATGCATTAATTTTCCAAAGTGTGTATTGAAAAATTCTTTACCATCATCCGTTTGCAAGTTTTTTGGAACTCGTCCTAATTGAAAAATATTTTCCATCGCCTTGCTTGTTTCGAGTGCAGTTTTTGTTTTCAGCGGTACTGCCCATGCAAATTTTGAGAATGTGTCAATTACAGTCAACAAAAATCGATAATTTCTATTTTTCGATGAATAACTACCCATTTCAACTAAATCAGCTTGCCAAAGATCATCTAATCCTTTCATCACAACTCTACGGCGTACAAAATGTCTTCGAGCTTGCTTATGGAGTTCGTCAACTAACTTTCTTTTTGGAGACATTGAGTAGTTTTACGGATTTGTTTGGGAGTGTTGTGATCTATTTGATGCACTTTCAGCTATTGATACGAACATGTAATTTTCTAATCTATAAATTTTCTCATTCAGCTGTTCAATTTGTTCTTCAAAAGATGATTTAATTTTTAGAATTTCTTTTTCAATTTTATAATTGTCTTCTATTTGTAATTTTATTTCGCTTTGTAATTCCTCTATCTGTTCTTGAAGACTTTCTTGAATTTGATTATTGTCTTCCTTAAAGCAATTTAATAATTTGGCTTCTATTTTTTCGATTTGAGTTTGCAGAAACAATTTATTGATAGCATCGTTTTCCTCCAGAGCATTTGCAACATTTTTGATCCTTTTGTTTTGGACATCAATGTTGTTGTTCGTATCCATAAAGAACCCCAGCAGCTTAGGTGCATTTTTAATAGAAATTATAGCACTAGTATCGTTTAGATAATGTCCAAACTTATCAACAGACATACTTCATATATATGTATTAATTATTACAGTTAATGTATTATATTCGCTTCACGTAATTCTTCAATAATTGATACAATTTCGTTATTGTGATTAGTATGATCTGCAGCTTGTGATGCGAGCAGTAGTCGAAGTCGATCTACTAACTCATTGGGGTCATCCCAATATATATAGTTTTGTTTTTGGGGGTTAAAGCGCATCATTCCATCACACTTATAACCAGGAATTGCTGCATTTGCTACTGCGTTAGATATTTTCTTCTGACTATTTTCTTTAAATATTTTTTGAATTATATGCTTATATTTATATCCTCTAGTCCCCTTGATCTGACCATCGGGTTTATAGTCTCTCCTGCATGCATTAGTTGTAATCAAAATTTTTTTTTAGATTTCAAGTTCAAATTTGTCATAGTTTTTTGGTGTTTTATGAAACATTAAAGAAAACAAACCCGGTGTTAGAGCCCATCTTTGTCCGCCAACGTGAATTTTATCTTCAGTTAGCTCAATGTTTCTACTACCAAATTTCCATTCATTATTGTGATCTCTATGTGGACGGTAGTAAGTATCTAATTCATTTCTCGCTTCCAAGAGTGATAAGTCTGTACAACTCTTTTCAGTATTAGAAGTCTGTGAGTAAAACTCGTCTTCATCCTTATCACTCACGTCATTAGCATCATTTAATAAGATGGTGTTATCAAATATTGTTCCTTCTACAATTTTCTTCGGTGTACTTGTCTCTACCTTGACTGATGTTTTCAAGGGCTTTAAACTTTTGTTGGTCTCAATTTTTGTTTGGAATTTACTTTCTTCTTTCTTGGGGATTCTTCCAATATTTTTAGAAGTATTTATAAATTCTTTAAGAGGTTCTGTTATAGGTTTAAATGTATCTCTTAGTTGTTCAAATGATTCTATTTCACCAGTTTTTATACTACGGAGCTTTTTCTTCAGGACATTTCTTGTTGTAACCAGCTCTTTTAAAACTTTCTCATCCATGGTTATTAGCGTCAAATATCAGAACTGTTTTTCAGGTATCAGATTAGGTATCAGATCGGTTATCAGCAATCAGTTTCGGTTATCAGATCAGTTTTTCAGGTATCAGATCAGGTTATCAGGTATCAGATCGGTTATCAGCAATCAGTATCGGTTATCAGATCAGTTATCAGGTATCTGTTCAGCTTATCTGATTAGGTTTTCAGATATCAGAACAGGTTATCAGATCAGTTATCAGGTATCAGATCAGTTTTTCAGGTATCAGGTCGGTTATTAGATATCAGATCGGTTATTAGGTATCAGATCGGTTATCAGTTCCGGTTATCAGATCAGTTATCAGTTAATGTTATCAGATCGGTTATTAGGTATCAGATCGGTTATTAGGTATCAGATCGGTTATCAGTTCCGGTTATCAGATCAGTTATCAGTTAATGTTATCAGATCAGGTTTTACGTATCTGACCAATTATAAAAAATAGATGTATGAAGTTTAAAGTCAGATTAAGAACTAAAGACTACCTTTTCTGTATAGTAACTTATATTGTTATGAAACAGTCAAATTGTTTTCTGTAACGACCATTATTTAATTCATTATCTTTGCTTATCATCAAAAATCCATATTTATTCTTCCAACACTCTCGACAAATTTCTTGAAACTTTACAAAATTCATGTCGGTTGCCACATGATTACTATAAACATGCTTCATATTTTTCTCATCTTGTTTAAACATTATAATTACATTGGCATTGTCCCTTATCAAATGTTTTGGAATTCTGGTATAAGTTTGACATAAGTAAAATGAATCAACATTCTTATGTCGTCCCATACAAAAATATGCACGTATATTATTTTGCTTCTCGCATGCAACATCATCAAATATCATAATTGAGTTGCTTTTAGCTTCGTTAGGGGAAATAACAGATTCATTATCTGTAAATGTGTAATATCCCATTCCTTTAATTGGTAAAATTAAGTTTCTCAGGTATTCATATTTCGGCTGATATAAAGATCTTGAGTATAAATATATGTTTTTAAACTTGAGACCATTAGGACTTTCTATCAAGCTAATCATAATATTAGTCTTTCCACAATTTGATGGGCCAACTATTAGAGCGCGAATAGAATTTGGCAAGAGGGAACTATGCTTTATTTTTGAGCTGATGTTTGATGAAGCGTCAATATTACGGACTAAAATATTTTTATGTTGTTTTACTAACTGCATTTTTGTAACTAAATGTAATTCATAAATACTTCCTTTTATTATAGAAAATATAAAATAATATGGTTATACGATACCGGAAATCGTTTAGTCATAAAAAAACTGTCATTGGAGAAGGTTTAGTTAACAATATAATAAACTGTCTACCTTTTGAAATTCATCTTCCTGGATATCAGTACTGTGGACGTGGAACAAAACTACAAAAACGTTTAGATAGAGGTGATAAAGGAATTAATTTATTGGACTCTGCTTGTAAAGAGCACGACATTGCTTACTCTAAAAATAAGGATTTAATTACTAGACATAAAGCTGATAAAATACTTGAAAACAAAGCTTGGAACCGAGTTCTCTCAAAAGATAGCACTCTCACGGAGAAATCATTTGCATATATGATAACTAACGCAATGAAAACCAAAACAAAATTTGGAATGGGGGTGGGAAAAAAAGAAAAATGCTAAAAAAATTAATTTATATGCTAAAAAGCTGTTTAATACATCAATTAGAGCTGCATCAAAAATGTTGAAGAAGGAAAAACCGTTGGATGTTAACACAGCCATTAGAATTGCACGAAAAACTATTAACAGTTCTTTGAAGGGGAAAAAATCACAAATTATTGCACCACGTATAATACGTGTTCCAAAAATTGGTGGTTTTCTACCATTAATTCCAATATTAACTGCTCTGGGTGCAATTGGTAGTTTAGCTACTGGAGGTGCTGCTATAGCAAAGACTGTAAATGCAACAAAAAATGCAAAAAGACAACTTGAGGAAGCAGCTAGACATAATAGAGCGATAGAATCTATAGCGGTAGGCGAAGGACTTTTTCTCAAACCCTATAAAAAAGGTTATGGTTTGATTTGTAAAGAGAACTCAAAAAACTAATACAAATGCTACCCACTAGACCATTGACGGATGTTGATCTACAAAATTTTTCATCAAAAATTCCATACTTTAGAGGAGTTTATATGCTGAACACTCTATGTCCGAGGAAAAAGGAATGTGGAATAATCAATTTAGATATGCCAACAGGACTCGGCACACATTGGGTAGCATATTTTAAAAACAACAAAGAAATAGAATATTTCGATAGCTTTGGAAACTTACAACCTCCTAATCAAATATCTGGGTAAAAATATAAGATACAACTATAATCAATATCAGAAGTTTAATACATTTAATTGTAGTCATTTATGCCTTCAATTTCTTTATGAATTAAATAAAAAAAATTAAATTTAAAATTCCATCATTTATATAAAATTTTGTTTTATTCTTGCAAAATATATATGTAAAAAAAATTTATATTACTGCCAAATGGGGTATTGGGCATTGGGAATTAAAAACTCCTCCACATCCTCCTCCTCCTTATCGAGAAGCAAATTCCGTTCTCCTTGCCTCTGCACCCGGAATGTGCCATCTGAGAGGTGGGTGAGCTCCTCATCGGTAAGAGAGTTGTACCTATTTGGTAGGAACATGAAGTGGTCCTCCATCTCAATTTTTACTGTTGGACCATATTTTGTCGTTGTCCTTTGCGCCGAAACCACTTTATATTTCCTTGAAACATCTAACTCCTTTATATGTATCAAGGACTTGTTGTTTAATGAACTGAATTTTTTAATTAAATTTAACGATTCCATAATGATTTTATGTTTAATGTCTTTGAGTATTTGAATTGAATTGATATTAAATGTAGATTCGATGAGTCTAAGAAGCCTACATGAAAATATTTGCTGTGAAATAGTGAATATGTCTATATGTGGAATATTCGTAGAGAGAGGGAGAGAGAGAGATAGAGAGAGAAAACAGCAATTCCAATCAAAAATTTGTGTGTATCATTATGAAATTAAAATTTTAATACAATATCAAATAGCCATTCAACACGTTAAGAACTTGACAATGAAATCTGCAGTAAAACAATTTCTTGAGGAATATGAAGGATGGTTAATGAACGAACATAAGGATGCACTACTATGTTTTCTTCACATGCTTAAAGAAAACGAAGACTTTGGTGTGGAGGATAATAATGATGCAGAGCACTTTTCTTGTTGTCCTTGGCACTGCTCAGATTGTATAGAAGGACCAGACACGTGCAGATGTATGATATTTAAAATAAGAAAAATCAATGTAATAAATATAATTAATTCATATACGTTTATTTTTAATATTAAAAATTAATAAAAGTATAAATAAAATGTTAATGATAAATTTTTATATTGCAATATAAATGTGATGCTTGTATTATAAAACATGATTAAAAAAATAAATAAATATTACAACAAAATCAAAAAATTTTTAAAACTTTTTTAATTTCAAACCAATAGGATGTTATTGGTATACAAAATAAAAAATTGTATAATAATGCAAAAAACATTCATTCTTGAATTTTTTAAATTGTTTTATATTACTAAACTTTGCACAACAAACGGAAAACCCTAACCTTCCCCAACAAATAGAGTCAAGCAATCGCGAAACCTATGAAAGAGCAAATAAGAACAGAAGAATAGCAGATATATACATACGTACATATGCATGTATGTACATATGTAGCTTCACTTTGCACAGAAACCTAAAAACCATAACCTTCCCCAACAAAAGTGGCATATAATCGCAAAAGCTCTGAAGACCCTTCTTCAAGTCAAAACTATTGAACAAGTAAAACATACTTACACATACATGATCGCACATAAATTGGTCTGGGAGTATATGTATGTATGTATGTCTTGTATCATAATAAAATGTGCTGTGATCCCATATTTTTTATTTTCATTTTTTACTTTATGCGTTATTCTATATATGTATGTATGTACATAAATATGTATGTATGTATGTAGTACCTACATAGAAACAAATCGCTGAATTTGCACAACATTAAATTCTAACAAGATCGAGCCAGCTTAAATTTGCAAAGCAAAATATACACACACATGTATGTACATGCGTATTAGAAAAATAAAACAATAACATAAAAAAGTATCCAATGGACATAGCAGGAACGATAAAAACAAAAGAATAAAAAAGTTCCCTTGGATACTGTAAAACGGGAAAAAGCAATATCAGCACATTTGCATAAGTATGTACATATGTATGTATGTATGTATATATGTATGTTTGTATATGCATAAAATCAAAAATTGTCAAGTACGCATATGAATGTACATACATACATACCACTCAGAGTAATAGAAGACGAAGAAAAAAATAACAACAGTAGAAGCAATCAGCATCAGCAAACAAATTCCAACTAGGAGAACAGCTATTCCAACAAGCTAAACAGTTTCTATGATCCCCAAAAATCATTGAACTACGCACACGAATTTACAAATCGATACACATGCATGCTTACTTATGTACATACATACCTACATGTATACAATTACCACCCAAGCAATTCAACTACATCAAACGCGAAAAAGAACAAATGATAGAAGTCCCAGTTCACACTATACATACATGTGCTGGCAATACGTTTTGTTTTGTGAGGGCGTCGATGAAAGTTCAAAGAATAAAAAGTGATAAGCTTAGCAATAACACTTTCGTAGCGTGAACGGGGACTAAATATGTAGATCAATGCATACAAATTTTTGCTTGGGCAACATCAATTCCAGCACGAGAAAAAGATTATCCCTCTATAACATTCCCATGTATACACCAATACATAGAATATTAAAAATATAAAATATGTACACATACAACTAAACGCTATCAATTAGGGATAAGTTACCCCAAAATCCATCTCTTTCTAACACTATATCCATACCCCTCTGATACGAGCACACATAGATCCAACACTAAAAAAAAAATGTACACACCCACTACATAATTTTTTGTAGTAGCTGAGGGAGCATATATCCCAACTGAAGAACAAACCCCTCTGATACAAGCAAACATGCATTTATCCAACAACAAACAAAAAAAAACTACAGTGGTCAACATATTATTGATAGGCAGGCAATGACAAACCTCTAAATCCCTAATCATGAGATAAATATTAAACTAGAGAGCCAAATTTCATGATCACAATATTTATTAATACCAAATACCAATCCTCTAAATCCCTAATCATGGGATATCAGAAATTATAGGCCAACACCTCCATCTCTCTCAAAATCTACAAATATTAAAGTCAACGCCCCCTCTCTCTCAATAACACACATACATACTCATATCTGACGTCACAAACCATGACCTTCCACAACAGACAAAGATAGAGAGAGATAGATATAGTGTTAGAAAGAGATAGATATTTGCATCCTCCATTACCTATCTACTGTCATACTTTGTCAAATGCCTGAGAAACATCAATAAAAAGGGCAGAACAATACTTCTTTTCTTCAAAAGTCCTCCTTATAACTTGAACAAATCTATGCGTTTGCTCAATAGTGCTATGCTGACTTCTGAAGCCAAATTGATGGTTCGGGATGCACCCATTATCAGCTAAAATTGTGGAAAATTTAGTCATGATAAGCTTTTCGAAAAGTTTTGAGATTGTTGATAGTAAGCTTATAGGCCTATATGACTCAGCCTTGGTAAGATCTTTGCCCGGCTTCCGAATCATTTTTATTTTGGCAAGTTTCCAGTTATGTGGAAAATACTGCATGCGTAAAATGGCATTAAAAATAAATAGCAAGGTTCTTATTGCAATATGAGGCAAATTCATCAGCATCTTGTTACTAATTCCATCAATACCTAGAGCTTTCTTCGGATTAAGTTCAGCAATTAGTTTTTGTACATCGCGCATCTTAAACTTCATGGGTCGTGGGAGTAGAGCAACTACACTCGGCAAATCAGCAACACCAGTACATGTGTTTGAGGTAAATACGTATTTTAAATGATCAGCAAATATGTTACCTTTTTCAGTATCGCTTCTTGCCCAACCTCCGGTAGATGTGCGCAGGGGTGGTTTAAACTCAACGGGGCTTTTCAGCTTTCTAGCAGCGCGCCACAAAGAGTAATTAGATGCTGGTGTGACATCAAGACCTTTCAGATAATTTTAAGGGATGCAGTTTTTTCAATTGCAAGTAACTCTTGGAGTCGTTTAGTGCACTCTTTAGATCTGATTTTAAGTTGTGGTGATCTGTGCTGTTGCCATTCTCTTCTAGCTCTTCTTTTTTCAGACACGACACGTTCAATATCGGTAGAATAAATTTTATTAAATCAGCAGCCTGTGTAATCATTTCGTTAAGGTTGGCGATGTTAGTTTCAATATCCTCGGGTCTTCTTAGCGTAATGTTTTCCGTGCAATGACTACTAAGATATTTTTTGAATCGCAGCCAATTTACACGACTGGTCATCTTCACATACGAGTGAGGTAAATCACTTCTATGTGGGCTACAGATTGTAACGATCGTGGGAGAGTGATCGGACGACAGATCTAAGGAAGCTTCAACGTTAATTAATTCCCTAGAAATGTTTTTCATGACGCCAAAATCTATAACATCCGGAATTTTATTTATGTCAGTAGGCCAGTTAGTAGGCTCCCCACTCGAAATGACGTCCATGCCCATTTATGAAATTGTATTGAACAATGCTCGACCTCTGGGTGTAATATGACGCGAACCCCAGGACGTATGTTTAGCATTATAATCGGCAGCTGCTACGAAACAAGGGCCAAGCGATTTATAGAAATCCTCGTATTGACTCTCAGTAATTGCGAATCTGGGAGGGGAGTAAATTGATGATATCACAAAATTTGTGCAAAAATTTTCAACACAAATAGTCGTTGCTGGTAGATGTTCCTCACAAATGTTGTCAATAATATAATGCTTGAGTCTTGACTTTATTAGAATTGCTGATCCACCGCATGCTCTTCCTCTCGGGTCCTTTGAATCATATAAGGTGTAGCCAGAAATTCTAAAACGGCTTCTTGAGGTAAAATGAGTCTCTGAGACCAACATTATATCAATATTTTTTTCCGTGAGGAAGTGCTCAAGTTAATTTTTATGTTGGCGAATGCCGTTTGCGTTCCAGAAACATATTTTTAACGTGTTCATGGCTTCTTAAATAATGCCTAAAGCAGTGAATTCTACATTCGCAGCATTTCTTGCATCATACTAGTCATATTTGTTGTAAAATTATTAATAGTTAGCACCATATTCTCAATAGTAGCTTCAAGGCGACTAAAGTTAAAGGTTGAGTTTGCATTCGTTGAATTATTTGGTGGTGGAACATTTTGTGTGGGATTAGAACTAGTCTTAGCAGCATCGGCATACGATACACGTGAAGTCACTGGTTGGCTTATTTGAGGAATAGTGGTGGAGTAAGCGTTTGGTGATTTAGCTGGAGTTAGTTTGGGTTTTTGACCCATAGCCTGTTTAACGAAAGAATATACAGGGCATCCTCTGTAGTTAACGGTGTGATTACCTCCACAATTTCTGAATTTTTTTCTGTTTGATCTTTTGGCTTAGTGCAGCTAGCAGTACCATGTAATTCACCGCAGATAACACAAAGTGAAGGTTAATTACAGTAGGTTTTTGTATGGCCATATTCTTGGCAATTGTGGCACTGTACGGCACCTGAACGCTTTTGTGGCTCTTCAACTGTAATTTTTCGGTATAAAAGGTATGTTAAGCTATAAATTGGATGTGTCTCGTTTTTTTCAACTGTATATCATTTGGCTCCAGTTCAACACGAAATCGAGGTTGGGGGATCTTCTCTCTATTGATTATATTAGTAACACTTTTTACTTTAAATCCTTGTATGATGAGTGCATCTTTTATATCCTCGGGATAAACATAAGCATCAATGCCCTTCAATACGATCTGCATACCTTTAGCACTTTTAAGATGATAAGTATAAAAATTTCTTGTATTTTTTTCGAATTCAGTAATAATTTTGCGAAAATCTTTTTCTTCGTATATCTGAATTTTCGTTTCATCAGTCTTACCACGTTTTATTGGAATAACGTGAAATGCGTTCTCTAATTTTTTAATGAGGGCATTAGAATTTTTTTCTCTCAGATATATTGGTGGTGGTTTGGAAATTTTGTTTGGATGATACAGCGACTTGGTCGTTATTAGCTTGCAATATTGAAAAACGATTTTTACTGTTAACTGCTGCGACGTCGTTATCCCTGGATATCTTGGGAACCGATGAAACTTTTGATGAATTTGGGCCTTGCCCGCGCTTTAATATCGTGATATATCTGTCCATTCCGACTGGGACCTTTGGTTTTGTACTACTCTTATCTTCAGTGACAGCTTGGTTAAGTGATGACCACGAGCCCAAAGCGGATGATATCGCTGAGTTAAACGTAGAAGTACTGGCCAATAAAGTCAACGATTCACTAGTTGGCATTGGACAAAGCGAAGTTGATCGCTGACGAAACTGTGGTTTTGCCGTTAGAAAAAGTCTATTATCAGATTTTTGATTTTTATTAAAAGCTTCAGAACTCACAGCAAGTCTATTATCAGATTTTTTATTTTTATTGTTATCATTATGAGCATCAAAACTCACAGTAAAATAGGAATTTCTGCCGTTAGAACTCACTTCACTATTTTTTTCCTTTGGGGTACTCATATAGAGTATTCCTCAAGGGCACTTTGTTTGTCTTTTTTTGTTTACGGTTTTTTTTGTTTTTGTTATTTCTATATGTAAAAAATATTTGCAAAGCAAATAAAGCTTATTTATTAAAGTCAATATGTATTACGAATATTTTTTTATGATTTTGTTTGTTTAGTATGTATGTAAAAAAAGTCCGCTAAGACGTCTGTTCACTATGAAGGTACAACGAGAACCACAAAGTAGACCAGAATTGAAGAAAGTGACTTATGAAAAAAGCTAAAATCATTTGTCGCGCAGATTCTGCGAGAAAGGGAGAACTGCAGTATATTTATTATTAAAATGTTACCAAGAAAAATAAAACAAACAAAAGAAAATGTGTACTTTGTGAAATAAACACGTGTACATACAGACATACGTACATACACATTTACAAAATTAAATTGAAGAATTTGTTGCATTTAATGAAAAAAACCGAATGTAAAAAAGATTATTTGTATTAAAAAGTTATTAAAATTGGTTTGCAAATGATTCCTGATTTAACTTTAAGCATTTTCATTGAAAAATGTTAATTTTTACCTTTTATTTACAAAAATCACTGAGCGAATAAGACCACAAAGTGTTAAACGAAAAACATTTCAACAAGTAAACAATTTTACAAAATTAGATTAAAGAATTTGTTGTATTGAATTAAGAAACAAAGTGCGAAATAGCTTATGACTATTTAAAAGGCAATTAAAAATTGTTTTAAGATGATTGCAGATTTCATTTGAAACATTTTCATTAAAAAATATTAATTTTTATCATTTATTTACAAAAATCGTCAAGCGAATGGGTTACAAAGTATAAATTGAAATTAAGCTACAAAATTCCACCACGAAAGAAGGTTAAAGAAGATGCAGTGACAGAGTGAGCGAGAAATCCGAAAACACAAATTATTTTCCATCTCGTGTCATCTCTGGTATACCCTGTGACGAGAACTGAAGATGAGAAATGAGAATTGAAAATTACATGCTTTTTATACTTTTAAATTTGTTATCTGGTAATAAATTTGATTTACACACACACAAAAAAACAACAAAATTGCCAGCTAACATTAAAGTCTTAAAATTGAAACGTTCTAATATTAACCGCCAATTTTTGACTGGCTAATCAAACTGTAATTATTTTTAAGTTCTAATTAAAACCGAAATTGTATTTTTGAGTCCATAATCAAATAATAATTAAGTACCCAACCTTGTGTAATTAAGTACTACTTAAGTTTTATGAACGTACCATATGTTTTTATGCGTGTATGTGTTTATTGAAAACATACACATGACATCATGTGGTCGGGTTAAAAACATCATGTGGTTTCGTTTAAATTTCATAAATATATAACATATACAATACAAAGTTACATATTATGGAATAAAGTAATATAAAAATGTATTATAATGTTCGTTTGATTTCATAAAATGAGATTTTATGCAATTTTAGTTTTCTACATGTTTATAACCTAACTTTTTTGTTTATGCTAACCAGCTGTTTTGGAAATTTGGCGGTGCTGCCGTACGTTCAACGTAATTTAATAAGAACTTTAATTAACAACTGAAAAAATGAAATCTTATTTAATTACAACTTAATTTTAAATAAAAATTCGCTAATTACGTACTTAATTATTAAATTAAAAACTACGGGTAAGACATATTTTACAATGCTATTGTGAACAGTGCTGCCAGAAAAATTCTGACTCTTGTCCCCAATTTAAAAAATCCCCATTTCAAAAGAAAAATCCTAACTTTTGTCCCCAAAAATATATCATTCACAAAAAACGATTTTTAACTCGTATGCGCAGAGATGCGAAATAAGATTTACAAAATGCACAAAGTTACAAGAAAAATTTAACTTTTTCAGTACAATTGACCAAATTATTTATTTAAATTTTTTATTAACTTAAAAGGTACATAAAATCCAATTGTACATGCATATATTTACATATGTATGCGTGTAAAAACTTAACAATTAACAATAAATGATTAAACAGAATAAGTCCGCAACTTCAGGAAAAATCGCTGTCAAATTAACAAAGCCCATAATAAAAACTACGACAGTAACTTCAAATGCTCTCTAATTTTTGTTTTATTTTCTTTTGTGCTTATTTTTCTTTGTAGTTTTGTTCACAATATGTATGAAATTTATTGAAAGTATGGTAACATGTTTGAGAGAATATTTATTTATATGTGAGAGCATAAGAAAAAAAGTTCTCAAAATAAAATAGATTCTATCTATCGACTGCTTTCTGAGGCTAGTTTTTTGTGTCATTTTGTATGGAAAATGTGTTTATGCCCCAATTCTGTTTGATCATTAAGGCACTTTGAAGTTTATTTATTATAATATTATTAATTTATACTGTTTAAGACGAATTTCTATTTAATTTTCTTTATATAATTTTATATGCAAGTTGGTTGATTTTGGTTATTTTACTCCTTTTTTAAGATATAGATTTTGCTCCTTAAGCTTACAACTTTGTGCTTTCGGAGTAACTATTTATATTACAACGAGTAAAACGCTAACGGAACGCTTAAACTTTGCTTTCGCCATCTTTTCGTCGAATTATTTTATTCATTCTTTATCTAAGAGCCTTGGTCAGCGAACCCACAAACTCCATATCGGAATTAATAAAACACTAATTTGATTTCAAATATTGGGAATCACCGTTTTTATTCATAAACACAAAAGGTAATATTCACTGGCAATTTCATATTTGTGTATATTTGACATTTTCCCTCTTTGCACGCAAACATTTGGTCCACTCGAGCCGGATTCTGCGGTTTTTTTGCGCAAGAAATTTATTAATTTTGGCTTTTTCACATAGTGTTATGGGAGTCACCGTCGTGAGCACAATTCATCATCGCAAATTTATTCATATTTGTGACATACATATTTAATAAAAAGGTGCGTAGGAATTTTTTAAAATTAACACAAGTGAAAAAGCAAAGTGTAAAAGAAAAAGGAAAATAATATATACATATACTTAACTATACGTACATATGTATATATTATATACACATACACACATCTACATAAAGTGAATATTATTGCAAAAATATATTATCAGTGATTGATCGCTTCACAAAACTAAAAATTAATTTGACGTTTGCTTTGATATTTTCGTGTTCGGTACGCAAAATATCAACGGTGCGATTTGTTTACGTGGACGGACGGAATTAATAGAAAAATTCTTATATTGGTGAATTTCTAAATTAATAATAATAAATCGTTTTTCGTTTATCGCGATTATCATTATAATATTTTATTTCGTGGAACTTGTGCACAAGATATACTACTGACATACACTTGGGTATATTCAATCGAACTGTGTATTTTTTGTTTTGTATTTTCTTTTATACAATTTTTGCCTGTGATCAATTGTCACCCTATTGTCGGTCTAATTGGTCAAGATATTGTTTGTGGAAAAAATTAAAAAATTTTTAAAGAAAATAAATAATTTGTTTGTAAATAAATAAATATAAAAAATAAAGTGCAACAAATTTTGCGTATTTTTAATACAGAACAAACAAATCAAATAAAAAATGGCAATTGCAGCTTTCAAAAAATTTATTAGTGTCGGATGCTCTTATTCAATTTGAAGCACAGTTTAATGATATTCGTGACGATTTACATACTGCGTAACCATTAGAAATTCAGCGGGAAGAATTAAAAAATTTATGGAAAAAGCTAGAGGTAGCATATGAAAGTTATTGAGATGCTGCAGATAGTAAAGAAAAATCAGATTCTTGTGACACTACTCCAAGTACATCTTAATTGCTTGTCCATGATAAATGAGAAAGTGCATCATTTCGAAACTGCGAAATTGAATGCCTCTTCTATAAAAAATGTGAACAACAGCAATTCTGACCATAACCTTACCCTGTGATGTTGAAACATTTTCAGGCGATTATGTTGAGTGGCACGCGTTTAGGGATTTATTCACTGCCATATATGTTAATAGTTCGCGTCTTAGCAATATCGAAAGACTTTGGCACTTAATACGTAAGACTAGTGAGGAGCAAATGAAATAGTTTCAAAATGCCCCTTAAGTAATGAAGGATTCGATATGGCTTGTCATAATTTGAAAGAAGCATATGAGAATCCTCGCATGTTGGCTAATAACCAATTGAAAAAATTATTTAACCTTCCTTCGGTTGACAAGGAATCTAGTGCGGGAATAAATAATTTACAACGCGGTATTAATAATTGTCTAAATGCCCTTTCAATTTATAAAGTTTGTACTGAAAATTGGGACCCAATTCTAATTTTTATGTGCATAGGACGTCTACTACGTCCACTGTTAGTATATGGGAACAAAGCGTAAGAAATAAATCAGCCTTATTCTTGGAAAGATTTTGGCGCCTTTCTGACAGAAAGGGTTCAAACTTTAGAATGTGTTCGTGAAGTCAAAGATACCCAACCTTCTATGAAACCTGTAGATCCGAAAATTAATGCTCATGTGGTAAATTCTACTTCTAGTTCTTGTATTTTATGTCGTTCTTCTGATCATTTTTGAGGTCTTGTAAACGATTTAAAAATCTCTCAATTTCGGAAAGATTTTCGGCAGTGCAAAAACATCACTGTTGTTTTTAATTGCGCAACGTGTAATAAAAGGCATCATGCTTTGCTACATCGGGAAAGTTCTAATACTGAAGTTGCGACTCAAGATAATTCTGCAACAGTTGCAAGTAAAGTTGCCCATAATACTAGCGTGACTCCTAGTACTAGCAATGTGGTGCACAGTGCTGACCTAAATGCATCTCTGCCTTCTACATCGACGGGAATTTATTCTAATAATAATTTTTCTCGACAGCGTTTTCATGTGTCTCAGAACCGCCAAGTGATTCTGAGAACGGCAATGGTGAATATAGTTCATCAAGGTATGACGTACACAGCAAGGGCCCTTATTGACCCAGCTTCAGAGTCATGGTTTATCTCTGAAAATTTGCAGAATCGCTTGAAATTGCTTCGGGCATAAATCAAACTCTTTCGGCTACGACTAGGAAATTTTGTAATTTGAAGATCAGTTCTCCGTTAGGTCACTCTATCTTATTGGAAACTATGGCTTTGGTATTATCAAAGATATCAGGGGACTTGCCCTCGTTTATCATTGATTCAAATCTTCATGACAGTTTTCCTAATTTACAATTAGGTAACCTAAGTCAGCCGATATACTGTTAGGAGCCGACTTGTATCCTCAAATCATTCTAGGGGGAAATAATCGTGCAACTGTGGGAGCATTGTTAGCTCAAAGAACTGTATTCGGATGGATTATCACAGGATCTGTTCCAAAGCCACAAGTTCAAGTATATTCTATCATAATAGAAGAATCTCCGGAGGATAGTTTAAATAGAAATCTTCTTAAATTTTGGGAGCTAGAAGAGACTCCAAAAAGAAAAATATTAGGTTCTTTTGATAAATTTTGTGTGGATAATTATAGGAAAACAACACGACGTGATTCCGATGGCCGTTATGTAGTGATGCTACCCTTTAAGCCAGAATTTCCTCAGGATATTAATTTAGGTGTTTCTAGACAGAATGTGATAGCACAGTTCTTGAGAAACGAAATGTCTCTTCTACGCAAACCTGACGTTAAGACCCTATATCAGAGGTTCTCACAAGCTCTTTCTTCGGGGACCCTTCAGAAATTTTAATAGTAGCACGGCCTACCGCAATGTGTGTGACACATAGGTATGTAGTATGTGAATAAAAAAACGTGCATGTTATATTTGAAATAATTTATTAAAAAAATACATACATATGTACATACATTTGTTGTGGAAATTGAAAATATATATCTATTTGTACTTCAGGTAAAAAACAAAATAACATATGTACTTACATACATACAAGGTATATTCACAAGGTAGGAAAGAGAAAACTCAAAAAATAAACATCAATAATTTTGAAATTTTTTTTGCTTTATTAGCTCTTTGATATTAGGAGATATTTCTGATAATGCACTTCTCCATCCAATCGCGATCGGTTTTTATTTTTAATTGATAAAAGAGTAGAGAAGTTTGTTTCACACAAGGAAGTTGAGGAAAATTGTATTAACAGCGTTAACGCTTCAGATGATACATTTGGATAAGCTTTGGAGTATTTTAACCAAAATGATTCTATTTCAATTGATTTAAAATCAAATTCTGCACATGAATCATATTTTAGCTCAATGAATTCTTCCTGCAATATTTCAGGTATTTTATCAACACTAGTATTGAAAGGATTTCTAAATAAATTATTTTGCCACGACTCTGTTTTTATTTCAGGGAAGTACCTATGAAACTCATCATAAAGCATATCCAAATGTGTTGTTATCAAAGATTTCAAATTAATGTGTTGTAAGTCGTATGTATTTATGGCTTCATTTAATAATGGAAAAGAGCAATAATTTGGAATTGCTAAATGACTTTTCCATAAGGAAATTTTTTCCATAAGGCCTTGATTGAATCATATGATGTCAAAATATTAATGTTTTTTCCTTGTAATTTTAAGTTAAGATTGTTTAATGCTTCAAAAAAATCTGCTAGATATGCAAAATAAAATAAAAAATTTGTATCGGTAAACCTTTTATGGAGAATATCATTCTTTGCACTCAAAAGAAAAATTTCTACCTCAGATTTTAAATTCTACAATCGTTTAAGCATGTTTCCTTTCGACAACCAGCGAACTTCTGTATGATACAATAGTTTTGTGTAGTCAGAACTGAGATTCAGGCACAAAGATTCAAATAGTCGTGTTTTTAAGGCACTTGTTTTTACAAAATTTACAACATCAATTGCGGTTTGGAGGGAAATTTTAAATTCTTCTGGCAATGTTCTCGCTGCTAGAGCTTGTCGATGAATTATACAATGGGACCCAATTATGTCTGGATTCTGTAATTTGGCCAATTTCAAAAATCCAGAACGACAACCTATCATAGATGGTGCACCATCGGTGCAAATTCCAGCAATTTTTTTCCAGGCAATACCATTTTGTGATAAAAATTCAGAAAGCACGTTGAAAACATCCTTGCCTTTTGACGTTGTGGGAAGAGACTTCATAAAAAGGAATTCCTGGCACATTATTCCTTCTGAAATATATTTACTATAAAATAAAAGCTGGCTTGCATGAGAAATGTCGGTAGTTTCATCGCACTGGAGCGCTATATACGGAGAGTCTTTTATTTTCTCAATCAATTGTCTTTTGATGTCCGCAGCCATATCATCAATTCTTCTCTTAATAGTATCATTGGACAGCATTACTTGCTTTATTTTGTCATTGCTTTTTTTATCAAGCACAATTCTTCCAACTGCTGTTATACACTGCTTAATCAACGTTTCACCAACTGTATGCGGCTTTTTGTTTCTTGCAATGTGCATCGCAATTTCGTAGGAAGCTTCCACGGTCCGTTCTTTTTCAAAAAAAAATTCCCAGTTGAGTCCAACCTAATTTTCTTTAGAGAACTCAGTTTGGCAATAAAAAAATCCCTTTTCTTGTCTTCTGGTTCCGGATGATTTGCTGTTAGGTGCCGTTCCAGCTTGGATGGTTTCATACTTTCGTTGGAAAGAGTTTTATGACAAATTACACATTGAGGTAATACCTCGTCATTATTCTTTAAACATGTAAAGCCATATTTAATATAATCTTCATTATAAAGCCGTCTTTTAGAACTAATTTTTGAAATGTTAATGTTTTATTGCACAATTAAAACAAAATCAGCGGCTTCAATTTGCTTTGAAAAAATGTCAAAAAAAGAAAACGCCTGGCAGCTTCACGGCGAAAAACTAAACAGTGTTAACAACTTAGCGTAATTTAGCGAAATATACGTTTTACATTTATTATACAAAAGCCATATTACTAAATCTTATTAATATTAACTTTTGAGGAATCATAACAATATTTGTTTAGCTCTTCGCGGACCCCTTGGAATTTTCATACGCACCCCCAGGGGTCCACGGACCCCCATTTGAGAACCGTTGCCCTATATGATAGTGTTGTGCAGGAATATTTGTTGTTGGATCATATGAAGCCAGTTTTGCGCGGGCTGACAGACCCAGGTCTATCTTGCTATTTGCCTCATCATCCAATAATAAAGCCTGACCGCAAAACTACTAAACTGCGAGTCGTATGGAACTAGCCTAAATGATTGTCTTTATGTGGGCCCCACTTTACAATCTGATTTAGTGCTATTAATACTGCGATGGAGATTGTTCAAATACGTGTTTAATTGCGACATAACTCAAACAAATTCGACAAATTCGTCTTAATTCACCACATACCCCCTTTCAACGTATACTTTTTCGATCATCTCCAACAGAGGAGGTGAAGGAGTATGAGTTACATACCGTTACTTTTGGTGTAAATTTTGCTCCTTATTTGGCAATAAGAACCCTTTTACAATTAGCTGAAGATACAGAGATGAGTACCCTCTTGCAGCACATATTTTACGCAAGCATATGTACGTTGACGACGTATTAACGGGTGCTCATGATGTTTCATCGGCTTTAAAATCTCGAAACGAGTTGATAACGGTATTGTCGTCAGCTGGATTTCAATTGAGAAAATGGACTTCGAATGAAATCCAAATTATAAAAGATCTTCCCACGGAATATTTAGTGGATACAAAATTATTGACTTTTGTTGAATCAAGCAGCTCCAAAACATTGGGTATTAAATGGAATACCCATTTGGATTCTTTTTATTTTTGTGTAGAGCCTATTACTCATAAGGCACAACACACTAAAAGAGAAGTTCTATCCACCATTGCTAAGCTGTTTGACCCTGTAGGTTGGCTTGGTCCAGTCATTGTGGTTGCAAAAATTATTATGCAAAATATCTGGAAAGATAATATAGACTGGAATGATTTTTTACTCCCCCCTACGAAAAATGATTGGGGAAAATTCGTTTCTTTTTATACGGAAGTGAACAACATAAAAATACACAAACTGAACATCATGTTTTTTCTGATGCGTCAGAAAAAGCATACGGTGGGGTAGTTTACGTACGCATTGAGTCACTAGGGACAATATATACTCACTTGCTTTCATGTAAAACAAAAGTAGCTCCAATTAAATCTATTTCCCTGCCTTGATTGGAATTTTGTGGTGTATTATTAGCCTCAGAACTATTGTCGAATATATTGCTGGACAGATTTCACAATTGTTCTTTGTTGGTTAAGAAAAACTCCTAGTAGTGGGACTACCTTTGTGGCCAATCGAGTGTGTAGGATTCAGGAAAATGTAGGGAGTCATAATTGGTACCATGCTAGGTCTGAAGAAAATCCTGCAGATTTAGGCAGCAGGGGACTTACCCCTTCGGCATTAGCGGAGAGTGATATTTGGTGAAATGGACCTGCGTGGCTTAGAAAATGCAAAAGTGAATGGAAAATCAACGATCTGCACTCACTAGAAACGGATGTTGAGGCAAAACCTGTCAAGGCACATGCCACGTTTTTTTTCTAGTTACGAGGATATTCTTGAAAGATTTTCAAAGCTTGATCGTGCTCTTAGGGTGATAGCTTATATTTTTCGATTTTATTATAGAATACATGCTTCACACAAAGGAAAACATGAATATTCATATAATGCGATATCGAGCAGTGAGATAATACAAGTGAAGATACGTTTGGCAATATTGGCTCAAAAAGTTCATTTCACAGATGAATATCAAGCTTTATTATCAAAGAAACCGATCTCATCGAAAAGTTCGTTACTTCCACTCAATTCCTTTTTGGACAAAAAAGGAAAATATTTAGAATATTTTCTGACAACGGAACAAATTTTGTGGGAGCTTCTAGAGACTTCGAACGTTTCGGCCTACAAGGTCTTACATGGCGCTTTATCCCCGCTGGTGGCCCACATATGGGGAGATTATGGGAAGCTGCTGTTAAAAGTTTTAAAACACATTTTCGAAAAGAGGCCCAGGATATTAAATATACATTCGAAGAAATTTCCACCATATTGGCAAGAATTGAAGCGTGCCCCAATTCTCGGCCCTTGTGTCTCTTATCAGACAATCTTAAGGAACCTGTGGCAGTTACGCCTGGCCATTTTGTAATAGGCTGTCCAATATTAGCTCCGCCGGAACCTACGATTTCGGAAATCCATGATAGCATAATAAATAGATATCGTAAAGCTAAAGCATTTTCGCAAGATTTTTCTCGCCGATGGAAGGAAGAATATTTGCAAAATTTGCACAAAAGATAAAAATGGACATTCCCTGAAAGGGATACACAAGTTGACGACTTGGTAGCTATTCGCCATGAACAGCTTTCTCCGACCTTTAAATTTGGGGCGCGTCATTAAAACTTATCTAGGAAGTGATGACCACGTTCGAGTCGCAAACATACGCACTGCGAACGGAGTTTTGCGACCAATCACTAAATTGGTCATATTGACTAATTAAAACATTTATACAATATATTCTAAGCCCCAATGTTTCCTAGTACCATGGACGCTTTGCCTAATCTCTTTTAAGACGCCCTATTGGAGGAATATGAGGAAGCGATGGAGGTATCCAACTCGACTCCTGTGGCATGTACGACCGCTGAAGCCGTTTTAGTTCGAGTGGCGACCGATTCCGGAGTCATATTTAGAGGCTGAAGCTGTTGTTACTGTCACTGAACAAGTCGCGATTGCTGACATTCCAGAATGCCCTAATAAAAATGCCGATACACCCAGTATAGTCAATAGTTTGGAACCAAAAAATAATTCCAAAGAGAATTTACCAAAGCCGATTCCCTTGCATGCACCCTCTGCAAACAGCATCACCCCTTGAGAAGATGTTTTCGCTTCCGCGACATGGTCCCAGAAAAAAGGTTAAGACATGTTTTGGTATTTGGCCATTGTTCGCGATGTCTATCTCGGGTGCATGCGGTAAAAGATTGTCCCAGCAAGCATAAATGTGAAAAACGCCAAGGCGATCATAATACGCTTTTGTGTTCTCTGCCTCGAAAAACTAAACCAATGGTCCAAAAGACAAATAAAACTTCGAAAAAACTTAATGGTTCGAAGAATGGTACGAATGTATTGACTCTGTTACCTATCCGTCACGTCATAAACTTATCGCCGACGCTTCAAGTAAAGTTGTTGCTTGGGGACCGGACCATCCAAGTGAGAGCTGTCATCGATATTTGTTGTAGCATGAGCTACATTAGAGACCTTTTGGTACACCAATTAAAATTAAAGACCAGTGACTCGCATGTCCGTTTATTAATTTCGTCGATTTATGATGGCTCCAAAAGGATCTCTATAACCGTAAAGGTCAAAAAATGCACGGCACAAAGACCCCAATTGAAAATGTTTCAGCTGAGGTGACGGAACAATTCCCGGGACTTCAATATACTCAGTTAATCCATACTTTACTCCTAAATATTATATACACCTCTTTGTATTGGAATGTTTGAATTTTTGTGTAATATATGTATGTCTATATAAATGTTAAGATATTTTTAATTGCTTTAAATGATATTCTCGCAAGGTGGCCGGCAATGTTTAAAGGGTGGCGTTGGCTGAAGTAGTTAGCACGTTGACTACAAAACCGATGGTACTGGGTTCAATCCCTGTATCCGACAGTCATTAAAAATAACAACACCACGCATTTTTCTGATGTGCATTAGTGTCCCTTTGTGTCAGTTGTTGTAGGGAAGTTCAAGTGATGAAGGCATAGTCACTGGTCACTGAACTATACCGACTTCAGCAGATACTAATCCTAATGTAACATCAGAGCGCCCTCCTTCGTTGTGTAGCAAAGTCATCGGCGAAGTAAAATAATCAATGAAATGGCTACAAAACACAGCTTCAAAAAATTAATACGTCTCATTTAACATCAGAGAGGCGCTGCAACACTGCATTATTAAAATCGTGCGAAAAAGCAAAGTTGTAAAAGAATGAAGCTTTCCTCTATCACTTCCTTCACCACCTGTCTTCTCTCTCACTATCCCTTTCCTAAAGAAGGTAACACTTAGTAATAGTAGTAGGCATTAATTGCCTGAGTGTTACTTCTCTTTAAAAAAAAAAAAAAAAAAAAAGTCGAATTTCTATTTAATTTTCTTTATATAATTTTATATCCAAGTTGGCTGGTTTTAGTTACTTTACTCCTTTTTTAAGATATAAATTTTGCTCCTTAAGCTTACAACTTTGTGTTTTCGGAGTAACTATTTATATTACAACGAGTAAACCGCTAACGGAACGCGTAAACTTTGCTTTCGCCATCTTTCCGTCGAATTATTTTATTCATTCGTTATCTAAGAGCCTTGGTCAGCGAACCCACAAACTCCAAATTGGAATTAATAAAACACTAATTTTATTTGAAATATTGGGAATCATCTTTTTTATTCATAAACACAAAAGATTATATTAATGTTTAATTTTAGAAGGTACATGAAAGAGTATTAGTTTTTGAGATCAGAATATAAAAGTAAAATTTAGGATTTACCTTTCCATCCTTTGTTTTGATTCGATTGGAGTCAATCGAAGTAAACAGTCTGTTGCTTTCTAATGCCTTCAAGCAAAAGGCACACACATATGTTGTGTTTCTTAAAGACTTACAGTCATATGTGATTATACTGAAAAAAGTGGCATAAAGTTGGCATAAGTGGCGAAATTTAACATCATCTTTAAAAAAGTTTTCTATAAAATTTCACATTAAAAGTCACGCTGGGATGTAATAGTGGGTTACTACTACATTATACGCAAAGTTTTAATGTCAAATTGTATGGTGGAACTCGTTGACACCTAGTTTAATTTTGTTTCTTATGATAACTTCATGTCTGGTTTTATACAAATTTTCTATACAATATGTTGTACATTAACCACCGCTCGAAACTTTAAAACTAATTAATTGATTTTTTCTGAAATAGAAAATAATAGCAAAAAAATAATACGAATTTATGAAGATATTACATACATATGTACGTACATTTTGGCAATTGAAATATTCTAAATAATTTCCCAATACAAAACTTCATAGTCATCAAGTTCGTCTTCGTTCTCTACAACTCGCTTGTACATATTTTCCGATTTGAACTTTTTTTATCATTTCGTGAGGAACCTCAAATTAATGGCAGCAGATCTTATAAATATTTAAATGTGATTTTATTCTTATTAACGATTCTAACATTTCATATTGCAGATTATTCATTAATGTAGTTTTTGTAATGTTCATGCATGAAAATATTCTCTCCACAAACGCATTACTTATTGGCACTATCAACAGCTTGAACACCGCAGCTGCAATTTCACGAATGATATACTACTGATATACTATTGCCCAAAAGCCAAATATGTCTTTAGGAAAACTTTGTTTTGTTTGTTTCTGCCAGTCGATATAAGCAATTTTATTCCATTAGTTTTCATATACGCTCAATGCCACTTTTGGATCTATAACATTTTTCAAAATTCCGTACACCGAATCAGATCCATAATTTGTAATGTGCTTAAATTGAAAATTTTTAAAAAGTTCAAGGTTATTCATATTTTCTGGGAATCGTTTGCATTTCTTTTGCTAGTACAATTAGTAACTTTGTTCCGAAATTGATAGTAATTTTAATTGCTCTGAAGCCAACATCAATACCAGCAACATCCCAATAATTGCCTTTGTCATTAATAAGTACATATCGTCACTTTAACCCTTAAAAGCCTGATTTTTAAGGGTTAAACAACTTTTATTCTACAACTTTCTTCGTAAGTGGTATTTAACTGAAATATTTGAAAAATAAATGGTTGGTTCCTGGAGGAACCAGCAGGCACCCGGATTTCAAAATTTTAACACATACAGTGTATATATGTACATATTTTGAAGCACACAATGTTTTTTAAACAAAAATAAACAAGTTTTATTCAAGCAAATAACAATATATTAAGAAAAATGCACTAATAATAATATAAAGCTGTCAGAAATAACATTTAGACTTGGTGAAAGTTAGCAAAGCAATTTTTTTCTGCTGATAAACATAAATGTACATTACATTTTTGGCATCGAAATTTTGTTCGGGATGTACATTTCGGATTTTTGCATCGGGGCTTGCCTTCTTTTACGAATTCGGGTAAGTGGCCGACATTATCCAAGCGTATATCACGCGGTGGTAGAGAAGCAGACATTGGACGCTGACGTTTTGCAACAATTTCAGTCTCAAGATTACTTGGTCGACCTTTTCCTACTCTCATTGCAGTACCAGATTTTGTCAAGCAGTGAGAAACTTCCGATACAAATTCATGCAATGTCATCTTTGGATCTGTTGGATTAGACGCTGCATGATGTCGCTTGTACAAAATCCAGGCGTTTATTATGGCCATATCACACATGTGGTAAAATAAACGATTTGTCCATTTTCTTGATTTTATTCGTATATGGCTACGACCAAGAGAAGAATCCAAAAGATCGACGCCGCCCATATATTTATTATACTCATGCACAATATTTGGACACTGAACACTTTCCATCTTCTTTTCCTTTTTGTTGTACCGTTGAATAGTTGGTGCATTCTCAGGAGTTTGTAAATTAGCCAAAATATATGGCTTCACTCCGGCTAAAGTCGATGCCATGTTCACTACTTTATTGTCGTTCCATGCGACTGTGGTAACGTCTATTCCGTGAAACGTTGCGACGAATTCCTCGTATTCACCTCGATTTTTACATTTTTGTGGTAATTTGCACAGTGGAACTCGTGGACGACGAACAGTTCCAAGTGTGTATATTCCTTGCGTTCGCAAATATACCATCAAGGGAATAGATGTATAATAATTGTCGAAGTACAAAGCGTGATTGACGAATCGAGAAATCGAACAAGCCAATCTTACAACAACATTGGCAGACGCACCCAGATTGGGCTCATTATCTTCACGATGCTCGTCGTCACCGGAATAAATTTCAAAACTGTAGCAAAAACCAGAATCATCGCACAGAAGAAACAGTTTGTCACCCCATGGGTGTGGTTTGTCTGGCATATACTGTTTGAAATAGTGTTTAATTTTTGTTGCACAGATTTGCTCATCGACACACAATCGTGCTCGCTTTGGTACTTTCTTAAAATTATTGTGCAGGGTGGTGATAATAGGACGTATTTTGTTTAGGCGATCGGAGCTAGAATCGTTCTGTGGAATGAGTCCGTATTGTCGACGGGGCATTGTTTCGTTGTTATTAAAATGTAGAAACTGTCTAATCTTGTCATGACGATTGCGAGACATTGATTCCATAATAGGGCTGAAACCATATTCTCCCCAATATGATCGAACACTTGGGTATTTGAGTACCGACATATAACAGTTTATGCCCATCAACCTCTTGATTTCATCGGACGTGGTATTTAAAGGTTTTGCTATATCTTTTTGTATGGCGTACAAGTTGCTCTGTTCCACGATATTTGAAATAATATCGTTAGAAAGAAATAACGAAAAAAACTGAAGTGGAGATTTTAATGACAGTATTTCCGGTGTCAAAGTGTCATCTCCTCGAAACTGAACAACATTCTCAGACAATTGCAGATGTCGATTCCGCCACAATGGTTTTTTAAAGACATTAGAGTCTTTATCTATAGTTATGCCTTCAAACATTCTCGCATAATCTACGCATCGCGAACGATCATCAACAACAGTTGGGTCTGCTGCAACATCTATAGTAAATAAAAATTCCCTCAGGTCACGCTGGGAATATAAATATTAATAATTACCTGCATTTGGCTCTACGTTTAACCCAATATGTGGACTGCTTGCAACATTATTACCGATTTCTACATCAGCCACATCATCTGCTGCATCATCTTCATTGTTCTCAGCATCTGCTGCTTCAATTACTTCATCTCCCACTTCATCTTCAGTCCGCCTTTCATTTCTAAAAGCAGCATCAAAGTCGAAATCTGGGTCGAGTTCCGAATCATCACTGGAAAAATCCACATCATCTTCGCTGTCTGACCACGCAATTGAGTTAACATACTCAGAAAGTTCCTCGTGTGTTCGAAAATCACGAAGTCTATGCCCCATATCCAAAAAAATTAACTAAAATAACACAAAAACCTGCCACCATACAAACACACATATAAATTGTTAATTTTGAACTCCCGGAGCCTGGTGGTTCTTCAAAGAACCAACCAATGAATTCGAAGACAAACACTAAAAAAACATTACCTTTACTCCAAATACTTACAGCCTTTTCTAAACAATACAAAGATTACAAAAATATTTTTTTCCGTAACGATTTCGGAGAATTTAGCACAAAAACTTTTTTTGCAACAAACACAATTTCGCCTTGTCGCTGTTGTCACGCACTACTGAACATCCACCTACTAATTGAGCGCAAATTCAAGTGGCGATGAGCGTAAATGATAACGGTTCAAGCAAAAACAATTTAAAAGTCACAGCGTTAAGTAAAACAAAGAACTGTTGAACAAAGTTGTGATTTTTTTTGGTTGGTTCCTTAAGGGTTAAATGCAAACGGACGTAACTACACAAAAATTCGAAATCGAGTTTTTAATTGATTATGGTTAATTTTATCAAACTTCATGTTCACGCAAATATTTAGACCTCTGCGATCAAAAATGACAACTTTCTTAAAGAAATTCAAACGGACGTAAGTACCAATGCATCCATTTTTACTGCAAGGGACGTTATTAACATAAAAACTTAAATATATACAAAAAGGAAATAAATGGTTGGAAGCATATAAGTATCCATAATACAAGTATATTTCGAATGCAATTCTCAATAACACTTTATTGTTATAGGTTTTATAACGTGTTTTGTTCCTCCTGTAAAAAATATAATAATGTATATAATAATTTTGTCAATATCTATCTCAACAAGCTCTATCTTTAGGAATTTTGAACAAATTGACATAAAAAGCAACATTAAATTTATCTTTTTGTTATTTTTTGACATAGATACAGATACAGTTTTAGCTACACATAGACAGTTTTCTTATGCGTAACACAATAACTAAGGTAGAACCGTGCGTAGAACAATTGCACAATCAATTACTTTTAACAGTAATTTTTCTTTTTCAAAAAAAAATGTTAATTGACAAAGAGTTAGTTCTGCAGCTGCGAGCACGGTTTTGCCTATGTACATATTAATGTTCGCGGTATTACCATGATGATAACATAGAGTCTATACCTGATATTAACTTTGATATAATATGAGAGAGAACGTCGGCAGAATAAGGAGAAAAATATATTTATATTAATATTAATATTTATGTAGGGGAATACGTACTATTGTAAATATCATAATATTTCATAATTATCATGCAGCCGTGCAGTAATCATCTTCGTTTTTTGTAATAGTAATGTGTTTTTCATAAAAATTTTTTCATTTTCTTAATACACCGTGTATAATTAAAGCATTTCCGCATTATTTTTATCAAAAAATATTTATTTTCACTTTAATGCACAAAATTATCTTCACGTATTTATAATATACGTATATTATGAAAACAATATTATAATATCTGATATAATATTACTATTATACTAATATTGCAGTCCACACGTAATATGATTCTCTCTGCAATGAAATTTGACGTTTGCTGATAGAACTGTATTTGATATTATATCAGGTATAGATGCTATGTAATACCATCTTCATTATATAGTATGATTGCCACACTACTCTAAGAGATATTTAAAACCAGATATGTTACCAGCACTAAAATATTATGCCAACATCCATGATTAATTATTTTCCTGATACATGCAAATTGTTAGAGATCAAAATGAAAAGTCCCCAAATCCCTCCCCACGAAATCCTGTCGCCAAATGAGAGACGAAATCCCCATTTTGTGGACAAATCCCCTAATCTGGTGGCACTGATTGTGAACTCCCTAACTGAAATTGATAATTGAGTGCTTAGCTGCATCCTGTGCGAATTTCACTGTTGCTAATGCAGATCATCAAAAATGTCTTAGACCAACTAGAGATATTATTATGTTAAACTTTCATTTAAATAAATGAGACGTTAAACTTATATAAAACTTGAAACATGTCCTTTTATTTTCTTACTTTACCATTGCTACATTGGCTGACTTTTTTTTAAGATCGATTGGAGTTGTAAGAAGTATGTAATGAAAACAAATGTAAAAAACAATAACAACTCAAGATTTTGGAGGTGTTTAGAAAATTTCAAAAACAAATTGTTTTTATACTCAGCAACAAATACCACAAAAATAGTAACATATCCCAGGTATTTCCACTTCATTAATTTTTGTCACACAGTATATTTTTGTAGTAATTCAAAATAAAGCACGTGTTTATGCTAGAGTTAAACTTGCGACTATTGGCTGACCTTATCTGAAATTACCAAATTATACTAAATATTTCGCGTTAGTACCACGGTACCAACAAGATAAATTACATTCCTGATCTTTTCCTGCATTCTATATAATAATTTTATAAATTATATATATAAAAATAATACCTTTGCTTTTTATTGTTATTTTAGCAATATCAGCTATACCAAAAATCGTCTGCGAGACGATCCATGCGTTGGAATTGCATGATGAGACGCCTTCTTGGAAAATTATGGACAATAAGGGTCGAGTCACGGTGGTTCTCCATTGGGACCAGCGTCAAGGTGGGGGAACAGCAAGTGGCTCATCCGGACCAAGCAATAGTGGAGCTTGTAGTAATAATGGCCTCATATCCTCAGAAAAATATTCACCATCCAAAAAAGGTCTGTCGGCTCAAAGCTCACTGGAAAACAAATCTGTATCATCTCAATCTTCTCAACAAAGGTACTCAAGTCCACAAATAACGGTCATAAGTGATGAGGGACCAACAAGTGTATACCATGCAGGTGGTATGGTTCCTTCAACTGGAGTTATAATACCTGGATCAATTAGAAGGCTCTCTAAGCAAGGAGGCTCTTTTGACAGTGTTGTAGGTGCTGCTCATGTGCACACACCCGAATGTGCCCATCATGCTCATACACCGAGTCGAGCGGGTAGTCCTAGTATCATTGAGTGTGATTTTCACTGTTGTGCCTTGCACGAGGAGGGTCGTAAAATTGCTGTTCACAAAAATGTAGCAACTTCTCCAATACAAGATGGTATCACGAGCCCACAACCTCAACAACAGAGTACGTTGAATATGTCTTCTGTTGTGGATCCTGTGATAGCTGGTAGCATACAGCGGCGCTCTTCAGGGACAAAAGGCCATGTTCGGTTCTTGGATATAGCGCCAGAGCGCGACAGTTCCGAAAGTGAAACTGAAAATACAACTATCGAAGATGAAAAGATAACAACGGAAAAATTCTTACTCCTAATCGACCAACTTTCCGTTGATCAAAAACGTCACCTCACCATTAAGGACATTGGCATTATACTAGAGCGCCTAAATTCCAAAATTTTAGATGTTGAACGACTAGACAGAGAGTCGGAATCAGACGATTGTTACAATTGGACGATAAAGGCGACAATAAGAGGAGATGCTCTGCGAGAACTAGGTGTCATTTACAATGGCAACTACTATGCAATCTCGGAACACCCGGGTTACAAGGAAGAAGTCGAGGAAAATGGAGAAGAAGTCGAAGAGGAAGACGAGGAAGACCGCATATAAATAGTTATTTTTTAATTTGAAAACCATACAACACATTTGTAAACCTCAACAAATCAAGAAAATAGCAGAAACCTCTGTTATATGAATACTAAAAAATAGCAAAATATATACATACATACAAAATTGAAGTCCTAGATTGTGTACAGTAGATAATAAATTTAAATAAGTAACTGAAAATTAAATATCTTACATGAAACATGCTCATAAAATAATTTTTTTATACTTTAGGTAACAACTACTTAATACGAATTAATAATAATTGTAACTTCCCAGCAAAATCTACTAGTACGCAAAAACTATACCAGCATTTCAGTCGTAACTGCTAATAACACAGCGCAATAAAATTAAAAAAATTTTAAAGGCTGGTAAAACCACTATACAATTTTAATGTATTGTGGCTCCAATAGTACAAAAATGATCCAAATCTTAAATTACATGGATAGGTTTTTTTACATTTTTAAGTAAACTTATAAATTTCTTTACTATTTAATGATAACTCAAAAAGTGTTAGTCCGATATTATTAAAATAAACTTAGAAAAATTTAAATTTACATAACGTTTAATCCGTTTATAAATGTATTGCGTTTCAATCGGCTCAGTAGATTCGGAGTTAGAATAAAAAATTTTAGCCAAAAATATATTTTTTACATGAAATTTTTTCTCCCGATTTATTGCTTTGTCGCAAAGCCACATGTAATAGAAACGAAATGAGATATGGATCATGAAAATCTATTGATTCTTTTCGAATTTATTCACAATTCAGTGAATTCACTCATTTTCACACATTTTAGTTTTTTGTTTGATATATGTACATATATATGTACATAAAATTGAGTAGTTATTGTTCTTTCGAGTGATTGAATTTTCAGTTTAATGTGTAGTTTCCACAATGCAAGCAAGCGACTTGCCTAGAAAAAATATATGAAAAGCACTCAAATTTTTGAGTGGTTCCTATACAAATATTCTAGACAAGTCGCTTGCTTGCATTCTGGAAACTACACATAAATAAGGTCCTAATTCTGTTCGTCGATCGTATCGTCTTGTCTATGGACGAAAAAAGCCGCAGTTTTGATTCTTGAAAACTATTATTATTTATAGTCTATGCTAGACGGTTCGTGTATTTGCTTTATGATTTGAATCCAAACATCATATCCAACTCATATTTTTTCATACATTTTTCAAACTATTGTATTATAACTTACAGCCTGTTTGTAGAACACGACTCGTCAATAAAAAACGCTAACATGTTAGCATTACTTACTTTTTGGGGTTTTAGAACACGAGTGTTGACGATTTTGATCAAAAAACGTAACAGATATCAATTTATTTGAGTTTGTACAACACGATTTGACTCACAATAAACGTCAAATATGGCGATTAGAAAATTCTACTCGTGTTTAAGCAAAAAGTGCACCAAAATAAAAAAAAACTTAAAAAGTGTATTAAAAATAATAAAATCGTAAGAAAAATAAAAAAAATTAATTTTGAACCAGAAAATGGCAACCAAACTGTTAAAATAAAATTGTTCTTGTTTTGATTTCTTAATTTTTTAGCATCAAAATGACAAGAAGGCTGTAGTTCAGCAAGATTTTCATCTACGTTTGGGCTGTGTAGTTGTCATAGCTATTACTAATTGGTTATCAGGTTGGCGCTTGTTTGATTTCTCATGGTAGAATTTTAACAAAATTGGCCAGATTCTACAATAGACATTTTGGGTGCTGAAAGGCTGAAAAACTCGTTCTAATACTCTAAAATATGGCCCTCGCTATCACTCTTCCTTTATTGGTGAGTCTGGTTTAAGAAACAAGTGTAGAATTTCTCGCTTTGTGACTAACAAATGTGTTATAGCCTTGCGTATTGATTGCTTTTTGGAGCAATCCATAGCAGTATTTGAGGAATCTTAAACATCAGTTTGAAGTTCGAAGACTCTGGCAAAATTCTTCGTAAAAACAGAAGTCATGAGAGAAACATAAGAAACGAAATCAGCTAAAAAGAGGATAAGCAAAATAAGAAACGTAAACTAGAAGCTAATGGCAATGGCACTACAGGACAAGATGAGAATTCCGAGGAAATCGTACCACCTGCTGTAGCAAAAGAAAATAGTGGAGAGGGTGAACACAAGATTTAAGTTTGTATATCCCACATTTAACTTTCAACATAAAATGGATCACAATACTGTTAATATAATAATAAAATTTGCATAAAACTTTTAATTGGCCCGCTCCGGCTTCGCACGGGTATAATATATAGCCTATGCTATTCAATGAAAAAATTATTAAAATCGATCCAGTAGTCTTGATTTATTCATTACTGCCCGTGGACCGCACGCGTTAGATTTAGGGTTAAACAATTCTTCTTTCCCTAAACCATGACGATTTCCTGCTATCTAAATTCATACACTACATTTTTACTCATTAAATTTTTACGTTTTTACCTATTTATTTTATTTTTACTACAATTAACATATTAAAACGTTAACAACTTTCTTGTCATTAGACAATACAAACATGTTTTCTCTAGAGGTTACTCTTGAAATAGCGACATACAGTTGGCCATGTGAAAAGCAGTCAACGCTTAACTCTAAGCCTGCAACGTTGAAGGTTTGACCCTGCGATTTATTAATGGTCATTGCAAAAGATGTATTTACAGGAAATTGTAAACGTTTAAATTGGAAGGGTAAACCGATGGTATCAGAGCGATTCGGGGAATCAATACATCTTCTCCGGTAACACATCCTGTGAGTATTGTGCACTCTATTATGAAAGTTTTCAGTGATTTTACCAGCAAACGCGTGCCATTGCAAAGTTTATGTGGATTCAGGTTTCTTAATAAAATAACAGCACAACTACTTTCAACACCATTTTGTGAAGAGGGAGTCCAGACGGGTTCAAAGAGTTTAGAAATTCTGTAGGAAAATGAACAGCTTCTTCGAAACCGAGAACAGTATTAACCGAGTAGTATATTTTCGACAGCGCATCAATCTTTGAACGAATCAATTTATTTATCTTATGTTTTTGTTCGTTAGTTGGTGACAGAATCTCTCAGTCTTTAAACCAAGATATTGTCTTATAACTTATGTTATCAATGTCAAGTTAGACATTGATGACTAACTTTGGATGTTGTCTATCAAAACACAAAGGTTTTCTAGGTTAATCCTTCCCTCACTTTCTTTTAACTCTCCATTGCCAACTTCTCACGCGAAGATGACGAAACCCTCATATTAGTTTAAAGCTCTAATTTATTGACATGTCGCGAAAGGTTGGATCTTTTTAAGGAAGCATTTAGTTCATCAGCACGTGTTCCTCGATTCAAAATTGATAGAATTTGACGGAAATCTCCTGAGAACAGAATTTTACATCCACCCAGAGGTGAATTTTTGCTGCGCAAATCGCGCATTGTCCTATCCAGTGCTTCCACAGACGTTTTGTTTGACATGGTAGCTTCGTCCCAGACTATTAATGAGAAGTCACGCATAAATTTTCCTGTATTGCTCTGCCTAGAAATACTACAGACGCTGTTATCGTCATCGGTGGCGATTTTCAGCGGGAGTTGAATGTAGAGTGGGCGGTTCGGCCTCCTTTCAAAAGCGTAGCGGCAATGCCGGATAACGCAACTGCTAACGCAATTTTTCCGATAGATCTCTCGTTTTTTTAAAGCTTAGCTGAGAATGTGGGGCCTTTTGCAATATGCAGTAACATCCTATATGAAATCGACAATGTATTTAAGGTATTTAATTAGATAAGGCTTAATGCTGTACTGGTTAAAATCGCTTCTAAAATTAGCCATTATTTGTCGTAAAAAGTAAATGACAAAATAATTCTGGCAAAAAAAAAAACTGACTCCAATACTAAGAACTAATCTAAAAGATTACAAAACGGACGCAAGTATGAAAATAATATTGAAACAAAAAGAAAAGAATTTTAAAATCAGTCCATAAATAGAGAAGTTATGTAATCATCAATAAAATATCCCAACAAAATTTGTTCTAACTTTAAGCAAAATTCTTTCAAAAAGTAAAAAAAATACACACGAATTGATAACCTCCTTCTTTATTGAAGTCGGTTAAAAATGTTATTGTGCGATATCCATAAGAGATAGGACATATACCATAGCGGAGTTTTCTGTAGACCTTTTTAATGTGTACAATACTTAGCACATTATTTGGATAAATCTCGTAGGGTTTAGCCTGTGTTTGCAATTTAAGCGGAAAAAATGTAATTATTTACGACATCACATTAGAAACCTCAAAAATAACAGTATTTCCCTCCTATTTAATGGATGTTATTGTACATATAAACCTTCCTCTTCAATCACTCTATCTATTAAAAAAAAACCCGCATCAAAATCCGTTGCATAGTTTTAAAGATTTAATCATACATGGGGATATAGGGACAGAAAAAGCGACTTTGTTTTATACTATGTAATGATAATACAAAAACACGTTTATTTGTTATGGGTGAACTCTTCAATGCCCCAACAGATTATCGCCTTCCACCCCACAAAATATTTGTAAAAGACCGGTGCGTGTTTTTATATATATTCTACCGCGGTAAATGGTACGCCCCTTTCAGAAATAGTGATTCGTCCGACAGATGGCGCAATTTTTAGTTTTTTTGTGTTTTTGCACGGTAACTCAAGAACTACTGAGCCGATTTTGACCAAACTTTATATACATGCTCTATGGGGTCTGAGGAGTGTTTCTGTGTAGTTTGAAGTTCGTCCGGCAGATGGCCCAATATTTAGTTCTTTTGTGTTTTTGCACCGTAACTCAAGAACTACTGCACCGATTTCGACCAAACTTTATATTCATGCTCTATGGGGCGTGAGGAGCGGTTCTGTGTAGTTTGAAGTTCGTCCGGCAAATAGCGCAATATTTAGTTTACAACACTAATGTTTGCTTAGGGCCAGCAACGCGGACCGGGTCAGCTAGTTTTATATACAATTAAGAAATAATTACGAAGATGAGAGAGCTGTTCTTCATCCCAGAGCTGCTTAACGACTGCTTTCCTAAATATTTTGCTGAATATTGATATATTGATAAAAATTTACCGTAACCAGTGGGCATTATCGCACAAACATATATTTTCTTTACCAACCAATGAAACATTGAATGACCAAACTCCCTTTTTAAGCAATAAAAGTGACTATAGGATGAACAGTACTTTCGTGATAATCACAGAGTAAAGAAAAATGGCGTTCATAGTCAATCACAAAAGTTTGCGCTGACAAATACTCAGTTAATAAGCCAATAAACTCTTCTGCAGGCAACTTGATTTACAGAAATTTAAAAAAAAATTTAAAATTCCTGAACATATAGATTCCTTCTTATCGTGGTTGGCATATTCTTACTGCGACTACGACGTTTTTGTGTTCTTTAATCGTAGTTGTCGTATGTTCATATATTAACTTACGGTTTCGTCAATACAGCTTCTACATAATGATAGGAAACACTACGAAATGCCAGCAAAAACTGCAAGCGAGGCTGATTAAGACACGTTAACAATTGATTAGATATATATGTAGATAGTAAGTTTAAAAAAATCGCTAGAAATACTTGAAATTTACAAACTGGCACTAGTTTAATTTATAAACACGTAAAACAAAAGAAATTACATACGTAATCATAAGCGCAAGAAAGCTGACGACATAGTGGAATGAAAATTTATTAAAGTTCGAGCGACTAGTTTTCTTTTGCAGGTGTTTTCTTTCGACATAGTGGAAGCGGCAGTTAATTTGTCTTTCTTTTCTTTTGTTTTGCATATGCAACTAACTAATTAAAAATAATAAAAATCATACAGCAGTAAAACTGCTCAATAAATGTAACTATTATAATACAGAAAAAATATGTGGATCCCCTAATGTAACTTGAATGTAGAAGCAAAAACAAGAGATGAGAAATAAGATATTTATTTAATAAAATCAAATCTTTTTAATTCGTCTATTGCAAAAAATTCTTCGTGGTTTGTGCTTCTATCTATACTATACTATGTAGTAAATAAGGAAGAAGATGCAACCATGAATGGAAAAATAATGTAATGTTGTAACTCACCAAATTTGTAGTTATTGTTGTGTTCAACTTGAGTCGAAATTGTTAGTGTAGGGTAAATGTAATATGTTGCATACTTCTTTTAAGACATACATACGTACAGTGAATGTCACTGAAAATTGTACACCGATACTCAAGCATATATACTGTAATTTATTTATGGATTTTGACACTGGAAATTTTTAAAAACTACTTCTATAGTTTAACAAATTTCTAAATTTAGCATGCCGTTACTATCACGCTAAAAATATTTACATTTTGTGAAGATAATCGCAGAACAAGGCAATTAATATAGTAGAGTTGGCATCACTGAAAATCGTACAGCTACTTTTTTGTGAATAATTGGGTATTCGTTTTAAAATATTATCACTTACTTGAGGGTTACACGATCAAGTTTTGCCTTTCAAATTTCAATACATTCACACTTTTTCACTAATACATTCACACTTTTAGAATTTGATGCGACCTTGACTTCAAATTTTCTTTTCAATTGTGTATTCAAATTTATAGGCAAAAAACAACTGACACCAATTTCAATCACACTTTTCGTTTTTGTTTTCAAATATTCTGCCGGCAAAGTATTTTTATGTTCTTTTATTACACATAATGTTATGTTCCTCCTAAAAACTTTAATTAACTTTAAATAAATATTATTAGGAACAAAAATATGTAAAAAATGTAATGATGTGTTGCGGTTTATAGACCTAAATAGAAGCCATATGAAAATGTGTGTTTAAGATGTTTTCTTATCAACAGCATATTGAAAATAAGTTTGCTTGAAAATTGCGTGCAGCCTACGTCACAGCTTTCAATTTAAATTACTTTTGACAACCAGTATGTGTGAAAAACTTGAATGTAAATCTTGGTCGTGTAACTGTAGCGTTACATATATGTATGTAAATGAGTCGTTAGCAAACTTTGGTAAGTTAGATACGCAGTTCGAGTTCTCGTTGTACCTTCATAGTGAACAGACATAATAGCGGAATTTTTCTTACATACAAACTAAAAAAAAAAAAAATTATACAAAAAATATTCGTAGTACATATTAACTTTGATAAATAAGCCTTTTTTTGCTTTGCTAATATTTTTACATATTGAAATAACAAAAACAAAAAAAAACCGTAAACAAAAAAACATACAAACATACCCTTGAGGAATACTCTATATGAGTACCCCAAAGGAAACAAATAGTGAAGTGAGTTCTAACGGCAGAAATGCCTATTTTACTGTGAGTTTTGATGCTCATAATGATATTAATAAAAATAAAATATCTGATAATAGACTTGCTGTGAGTTCTGAAGCTCTTAATAAAAATCAAAAATCTGATAATAGACTTTTTCTAACGGCAAAACCACAGTTTCGTCAGCGATCAACTTCGCTTTGTCCAATGCCAACTAGTGAATCGTTGACAATATTGCCTAGTACTTCCACATTTAACTCAGCGATATCACCCGCCTCGGGCTCGGTGTCACCACTTAACCAAGTTGTCACTGAAAATAAGAGTAGCCCAAAACCCAAGGTCCAAGTCGGAATGGACAGATACATTACAATTTTAAAGCGCGGGCGAAGCCCAAATTCTACTAAAATTGCATCTGCTCCAAAGATGTCTAGGGATAACAGCGCATCCTCCACTAATCGCCAAAACCGCTTTAAAATTCTTCAAGATGACAACGACAAACCCGAGGTATCCTCGAACAAAACATCCAAGCCGCCACCAATCTATTTGAGACAAAAAAATTCAAATGCCCTTATTAAAAAATTAATTTCGGACATTGGTGAGAATAAATTTCACATTGTTCCAATAAAACGTGGCAACATCGATGAAACTAAAATCCAAATTTATGACGAAAAAGATTTCCGCAAAATGGTTGCTGAATTTGAAAAAAGTAAAACAAGCTTCTACACATACCAGCTTAAGAGCGCTAAAGGCATGCAGATCGTATTGAAGGGCATAGATTCTTATGTTGTCCCCGAAGAAATAAAAGATGCACTCGTCCTCCAGGGGTTCAAGGTAAAAAATGTGTCCAATATAATAAATAGAGAAAAGATTCCCCAACCCCTATTTCGTGTTGAACTTGAGCCTAATGATATAAAATTGAAAAAAAATGAGACGCATCCAATTTGTAATTTAAAATACCTCTTGTACCGAGAAATTACAGTTGAAGAGCCACATAAGCGTTCAGGTCCTGTACAGTGCCATAATTGCCAAGAATATGGCCATACAAAAACATACTGCAATTTACCCTCTGTTTGTGTTGTGTGCGGCGAATTACACGGCACCGCTAGCTGCAACAAACCAAAAGATCAAAGTGATAAAAAATGCAGTAAATGTGGAGGTAATCACTCCGCTAACTACAGAGGTTGTCCTGTGTACTCTTTAGTAAAGAAGACTATGGTGCAAAAACCTAAATTAGCTCCAGCTCAATCAGCAAACGCTTACTCTGCCACTTTTCTGCAAATGAGCCAACCAGTTACTTCCCGTGTATGTATGCAGATGCTGCTAAGGCTAGTTCTATTCCGACACAAAATGTTTCACCGCAAAATAATTCAACAAATACAAACTCAAACTTTAATTTTAATTGCCTTGAAGCCACTATTGAAAATCTTGTGCAAACTATAAACAATTTTACAACAAATATGACTAGCATGATGCAAGAACTGTTGCGAATGCAGAATACTCTGCTTCAAGCAATACTTAATAAGCCATGAACACGTTAACAATATGTTTCTGGAACGCAAACGGCATTCGCCAACATAAAAATGAACTTGAGCACTTCCTCACGGAGAAAAATATTGATATAATGTTAGTATCTGAGACTCATTTGACTTCGAGAAGTCTTTTTAAAATTTATGGCTACACTATATATGATACAAAGGACCCTAGAGGAAGGGCTTGCGGTGGATCAGCAATTCTAATAAAGTCAAGACTCAAACACTATGTTCTTGATACATTTGTGAAGAATACGTACAAGCAACAAATATTGGCATTGAAAGTTTTTGTTCAAATTTCGTTATATCATCAATTTACTCCCCTCCCAGATTTTCAATCACTGAGAATCAATATGAGGATTTCTACAAATCTCTTGGACCTTGTTTTGTAGCAGCTGGAGACTACAATGCGAAACATACGTTCTGGGGTTCGCGCCTTGTTACACCCAGAGGTCGAGCATTGTTCAACACTATTTCAAAAATGGGCTTGGATGTCATTTCGAGTGGGGAGCCCACTTATTGGCCTACTGACATACAAAAAATTCCGGATGTTATAGATTTTGGAGTCAAAAAAAAATATCGCTAGGGATTTAATTCAAGTTCAAGCTTCTCTTGATCTCTCGTTCGATCACTCCCCGACGATCATTACAATTTGTAGCCCATTAAGAAGTAACTTACCTGACCCATATGTGAAGATGATCAATCGTGTTAATTAGCTGGGGTTCAAAAAATATCTCAGCAGTCATTGTACGGAAAACATTACGCTTAGAACACCCGATGATATTGAATCGAACATTGCCAATCTCAGCGAGAATATTAAACAGGCTGCTGAACATGCCACTATCTCCCATCCGCAGATTGGGTTTAATAAAATTTATTCTACAGACATTGAACGTCTCGTACGTGAAAAAAGAAGGGCTAGAAGAGAATGGCAACAGCACAGATCACCACAAAATAAAATCAGATTTAAAGAGTGCACTAAACGACTCCAAGAGTTGCTTGCATCTGAAAAAATTGCATCTCTTAAAAATTATCTGGAGGGTCTTGATGTTACACCGGCGTCTAATTACTCCTTGTGGCGCGCTGCCAGAAAGCTTAAAACACCCGTTGAGTATAAGCCACCTCTACGCACATCTACAGGAGGTTGGGCAAGAAGCGATACTGAAAAAGGTAAAATATTTGCTGAGCACTTAAAATCCATTTTTACGCCAAATATGTGTACTGGTGTTGCTATTTTGCCGAATATAGTCGCTCTACCCCCTCAACACATAAAGTTTAAGATGCGTGATTTACAAAAATTAATTGCCGAACTCAACCCGAAGAAAGCTCCGGGTATTGATGGAATTAGTAATCAGATGCTGATGAACTTGCCTCGTATTGCAATAAGAATCCTGTTATTCATATTTAATGCTATTTTACGACTGGAGCATTATCCACACAACTGGAAACTTGCCAAGGTTAAAATGATTCCAAAGCCAGGCAAAGATATAACAAAGGCTGAGCCATATAGGCCAATAAGTCTACTATCTACAATGTCAAAGCTTTTCGAAAAACTGCTCAAAACAAAATTGTCCCCAATTCGAATTAGTAGTGGGTGCATACCAGACCATCACTTTGGTTTTAGAAGTCAGCATAGCACCATTGAACAAACTCACAGATTGGTTCAATTTATAAGAAGAACTTTTGAGGAAAAAAAGTATTGTTCTGCGCTGTTTATAGACATTTCCCAGGCATTTGATAAAGTGTGGCATAAAGGCCTAATATTAAAATTAAAGACTTACTTACCAATAAACATTTTAAATCTTTTGGAAAGTTACATTATTTCACGTAAATTCACTGTTGCAGAAGGAGACTTTACAAGTAGGCCTCAAACAATTTCATCTGGTGTGCCACAGGGTAGTATACTGGGACCAGTTTTATATTTAATTTATACTTGTGATATGCCTGTGAGCAGTAGTATCCATACTTCCACATTTGCCGACGATACAGCCTGGCTTAGTATGCATGAAAACCCTGATGAGGCATCCCGCAAACACCAGGAACACATTAGCCAGATGGAGCTTTGGTTAAACTTATGGATAATCAAGGTAAATGAACAAAAGTGTGTTCAAGTAACATTTACTTTACGAAGAGATACTTGTTCCCCCATTCGGATTAACAATCAAGTTGTTTCTCAACATTCACATGTGAAATATCTTGGTATACACCTTGATCGACGACTTACGTGGTGTACATTGACTCTAAGTTAACTCAAATGAAACTTAAATTAACTCAGGTACATTGGCTGATTGGTCGAAATTCAACACTTAGCCTAGACTGTAAACTTTTAATATACAAGTCGCTTTTAAAGCCAATATGGTGCTACGGAATTCAACTATGGGGCACTGCTTCAGCTTCAAATGTAGAGAAAATTCAACGCAGGCAAAACAAAATGATAACATCGGCTCCATGGTACATCAAAAATTCAAATATACATCGTGATTTGAATATGCCTCTAGTGAAGAAATTGCAAAATAAGCAGGCAAATATCTAACAAAACTCGAATCACATCCTAATCCGCTTGCTCGTAATATTTTGAACTTTACTGGACAAATTCGCCTAAAAAAGAGGGATACAAGGGCTCTTATTCACAGCACTCCAGATGGGACTTCCTGAAAATTCTTTTATTTTTTATATTTTTTCCTTTTGATTATCAATACTTATGTATTATATATAACTACTACTAAGCTTATGTCCGACACTGGTCGGGCCTAATTTATATTTTTATATTTAAGATTTGAATACTTATTGTTAGTTCATATATGAAGATACAATAAATAAAATATCATGTAATAAAAAAAAAAAAGATACGCAGTTAATTTAAGCTTGTAATTAATAAAAGCTGAATTTTAAAAATATGAAGCAAACCACGGTTGAAATTCGTTAACTTGCAATTAACCACCACTAAAATGGAAAATCTCTTGGAGAAATCGCAAAAATAATCAATCGAAGTAGAAGCACAGTGCAATACATCATCTCAAGATTCATAAAGGATAACCACGTTGGTAATAAAATAAAAATGTCCACAAAAAAAAAAAGAAAAAGAAAAGAAAATCCGGGAATATCGGCTCCAACAATATCTTCGGAAGTTATAATTTACTTAAATAAGGATGTGAGTGAATCAACCGTTAGACGCCTCCTACGAAAAAATTATTACAATGGCAGAGTAGCATGTAATAAGCCTCTTATTAATGAGCGTAACCGACAGCGACGTCTTGAATTTACCAGACAATATATGAACCAGCCTGTAGAGTTCTGGGATGACGTGATTTTTACTGACGAATCGAAATTTAATATTTTTCATCGGATGGTAAATATCTGGAGAAATCCTAATACAAAGATGAATCCTAAAAACTTAAGGCCTACTGTCAAACACGGCGGAGGCTCAGTTATGGTATGGGGCTGCGTGTCAGCGAAGGGCATGGGTAATTAAGTATTTGTGGATGGCCGGATGGACCAATGGAAATATTTGTCTATACTTAAAAAAAATCTAAGGCCCAGTGCAGAAAAAATGGGAATTTCTACGAGCTTTAAGTTATACGCTGACAATGATCCGAAGCACACTGCCAATAATTCACGTACGTGGGTACTCTACAACTGCCCAAAAGTGTTAAAAACGCCAGCCCAATCGCCGGATTTTAATATTATAGAACACGTGTGGAACTACTTAGATAAAAAAATTCGTGAACGACCCATTTCTAACATTTCTGAATTAAAAAAAGTGCTCCAAGAAGAATAGATGAAGGTTTCTTTAGACTACTGCAAACAACTTGCCGCATCAATGCCCAAACGATTGCAGGCTGCAGAAACCAGAGGATGGTTTCCGACTTAATATTAAATTCAGAAAAAGAAGTAAAAATACCCTGATGTTTGGACCGTTACTTGAAGGATATAAAATGTACGATTTTCTCTGACTGGCTATTTTTTCTACCTTAGTAAAAATTAATGAAATTTTTGGTTAATACTTGAATTTTATTATTTTTTTCATAGCAAATGAATAAATGGCTTTTTTCTGACAATATCTTATGAACTTTTAATAAAAATGTTATACAAATTGTTTTTTTATAATTATTATAATTAATAACCAGTTGTACGATTTTCACTGACATTCACTGTAAATAAATTGATTCGAGTAACAACTAAGGAAAAATTAAAGCATTAATATGCGGGCGTAAATAAATTAAGTAAATTATGCCAAAAGGATTTCTTTTTCATTTGTTAGGTCAGGAGAACCAACGGTTAGAATAGAGTTTATATTAGCAACAAATTAAATTACCTTAAGTTTGGTAAGCTGTTCCTTGGTGAATGATTTTGTTACACTTTATACTATAGTTTGTGACTTCAGATGATTAAAACGTCAATTTGTTTGTATTTAAGTTTTCCGAGATTGCTAATGGTTTATTTTACATTAAATTACCTACAGTTTGTGTTATTTGTGGTGAATTGCACGGTACTGCTAGTTATACTAAACCAAAAGATCAAGCAGAAAAAAATCCAGTAATTGTGGAGGTTACTATTGATAATCTGGTGCAAACTATAAATAATTTTACAATAAATATGACAAGCATGATGCAAGAAATGTTACTTGAGGCTTTAGTTAACAAGCCATGAACACGTTAAAAACATATTTGTGGAACGCAAACGGCATTCGCTAACATAAAAATGAACTTGAGCACTTCCTCACGGAAAAAATATTGATATAATGTTGGTCTCAGAGACTCATTTGACTTCGAGAAGCCTCTTCAAAATTTATGGCTACACTTTCTATGATTCAAAGGACCCTAGAGGAAGAGCATGCGGTGGATCAGCAATTCTGATAAAGTCAAGACTCAAGCACTTTATTCTGGACAACATTTGTGAAGAAGATCTACAAGCAACAAACATTGGCATTGAACATTTTTGTACAAATTTCGTGATATCATCAATTTACTCTCCTCCCAGATTTTCAATCACTGAGGATCAATACGAGAACTTCTACTAATCTCTTGGACCTTATTTTGTATCAGCTGGCAACTTCAATACAAAACATACGTTTTGGGGTTCGCGTCTTATTACACCTAGAGGTCGCGCGTTGTTCAACACAATTTCAAATAAGGGTTTGGTCGTCATTTCGAGTGGGAAGCCCACTTATTGGCCTGCTGACATACAAAAAATTCCGGATATTATAGTTTTTGGCGTCATGAAAAATATTTCTAGGAATTTAATTCAAGTTGAAGCTTCTCTAAATCTCTCGCCGGACCACTCTTCCACGATCATTACAATTTGTAGTCCATTAAGATGTGACTTACCTCATCCTTATGTGAAGATGATATATCGTGTTAATTGGCTGAGATTCAAAAAATATCTTAGTAGTCATTGCACGAAAAATATTACGCCAACCTTAATGTAAATATCAAATAGGCTGCTGAAGCCACTACATCCCATTCGCTGACTGGGTTTAATACAATTTATTCTACGGATATTGAACGTCTTGTATGTGAAAAAAAGAGCTAGAAGGGAATCGCAACAGCACAGATCACTTCAATATAACACTTCAGTTAAAGAGTGCACTAAACGACTCCAAGAGTTGCTTGGATTTGAAAAAACTGCATGTCTCAAAAATTATCTGGAAGGTCTTGATGACACGCCAGCATCTTATTACTCCTTGTGGCAAGCTGTTAGAAAGCTTAAAACACCTGTTGAGTTTAAACCACCTCTGCGCACATATACCGGAGGATGGGCAAGAAGCGATACTGAAAAAGGTAATATATTTGCTGACCATTTAAAATACGTATTTACCCCAAACACATGTTCTGGTGCCGTTGATTTACTGAGTATAGTTGCGCTACCCCCTCGACCCATAAAATTTAAGACGTGTGATGTACAAAAACTAATTGCACAGCTCAACCCGAATAAAGCTCCGGGTATTGATGAAATTAGTAACCAGATGCTGATGAAGTTGCCTCGTGTAGCAATTAGAATCCTGTTATTCATTTTTAATGCCATTTTACGACTGGAGTATTAGCCAAACAGCTGCAAGCTTGCCAAGATGAAAATGATTCCAAGGCCGTGCAAAGATCTTACCAAGGCTGATTCATATAGGCCAATAAGTTTACTGTCAAGAATGTCAAAGCTCTTTGAAAAGTTACTCATGATAAAATAGTCCCCAATTCTAACTAATAATGAGTGCATACCAGACCATCAATTTGGTTTTAGAAGTCAGCATAGCACCATTGAACAAACTCATAGATTGGTTTAATTTATAAGAAAAACTTTTGAAGAAAAGAAGTATTGCTCTGCGCTGTTTATTGCCGTTTCTCAGGCATTTGATAAAGTGTGGATTGAAGGCTTAAAGACTTACCTACCAATAAATATTCTGAATCTTTTGGAAAGTTACATTATTGCCCAGAAGTTCACTGTTGTAAAAGGAGACTTTATGAGCTTTATGAGTACGTCTTAAACAATCGCATCCGGTGTGCCAGAGGGGAGTATACTGGGGCCTGTTTTGTATTTGATTTGTACTTGTGATATGCATTTGAGCATTAATATTCACACATCTACATTTGCCGATTATACAACCTGCCTTAGTATGCACGAAAACCCTCACGAAGCTTCCCGATATCTTTAACAACATATTACCCAGCTAGAATTATGGTTAAGCTTGTGGAGAATAAAGGTAAACGAACAGAAGTGTGCTTAAGTAACATTTACCCTACGAAAAGACACTTGTTCACCCATTACAATCAATAATCAAATTTTTCCTCAAAATTTACATGTGAAATACCTTGGTATACATTTTGATCGAAGGCTCACATGGAAACACCACATTGACTCTAAGCTAACGCAAATGAAACTTAAACTAACTCAGATACATTGGCTGATTGGTAGAAATCCGTCCCTCAGTCTAGATTGTAATCTTTTAATATACAAGTCGCTTTTGAAACCTATTTCATGCTACGGAATTCAGCTATGGGGTACTGCTGCAGCTTCAAATATAGAAACAATTCAGCGAAGGCAAAACAAAATTTTACGATTAATAACATCGGCTCCATGGTACATAAGAAATTCAAATTTACATCGTGGTTTGAACAAGCCACAAGTAACTGAAGAAATTGCAAAATACGCAGGCAAATATCTTACAAAACTCGAGTCTCATCCTAATCCGCTTGTTCGTAATATCATGAATTTTACTGGACACATCCGCTTAAAAAAGAGGAACACAAGGGCTCTAATACTGAACACTCCAGAGGAAAATGCTTGAAAATCCTTTTGTTTTTGCCACGTTATGTATTATTAAATATTATCACTAAGTTTATGTCCGACACTCGTCGGCCCTAATTAATTATTTTAGATTTAAGATTTGAATACTTATTGTTAGTTCATATTTGAAGATACAATAAATAAATACATGCACTAAAAAAAATTTAATTAATTTTATCCTAAACCATAAATATCCCAATAAAAACTCAAAGCATTAAAATTCAAGCACTTGAAATTTAACTGGAAACAAAGTTGAATTCAAGCATTTTGCAAGTTATATTCAAGTTTGAAAATAATTTTAAATAAAAAATCAGACAACGTACATATAGGTTCAAACCTTGTGAAATACGTAATTTATTTTTAATAAAATGAAAATTGTGGTGAAAAATATCAAAAATAAATAAAAAATTGATTTAAAAAAAACAAAAGGTGATTAAAAGCGTGAAGGCATTTATGCAGAAAATTATCATAAGAAAACTTGTCTATTGCATTTTCGTTTCTATTTTAAAAGCATTCTTTTTAAAGCTTGAAATATACTTGCATTCAATTGTAATACAAGGTTGAATTACAGTATAATTTAAGGCTTGAATTGAACTGTAATATAATTGAATTGTTCGAATTGAATTAAAGTTCGCATTTCACTGGAGAATGCTATTGAATTAAAGTGCAAATAAAGCATAAGTCAACCCTTGACAATTGATTGTTTGACTTGAATAACACTTGTTTAACACTTGATTTCAAGCTAGATTGCTTATTGGGATAGTTTTAATTAGTATACCTACATAAATAAGTTATTTTGTTGTTATAATTTACCTTGAAACTATTAGTATATCTTATTAGCAAGGATTTCGAACTTTTTCAAAAGTAAGTCTTTTCACCATAACTTATGTAAGATGATATACAAATGCAAAGATCCGTGGAATAATCCACATGAACCTTTAACGGATAGGTTTGGTTCCGTAAGTTTTTAAAGCCTTCGCTTTATTATTGGTTCTCGAATTTGTTTATTTGTAGTACTACGTAAAATTTTCGACTGCAAGGAATATGTAACAGAATAAATAAGAAGAGAGTGACACAAAATGTTAAAATTGGTTGAATATTATGAAGCAGTCTATTGCGAACTGTCAAAAATAATAACAATAATAAAAATAAATTGGTGTTAACAAAAATTAAAAAGTTTAATTTTTTTGTGATAAATAAATTTAAATTAAATTATATTAAAATGTTGATTTGTGCCTTATTTTCATCCTGTGGTGATGAAGATGAGTATCTCTTTAACGGTGTCTATATATGGTAGATATATATGTACATATGTACATGGGTTGTTTAAATTCCATCCGTTGCACCCCATTCAGTTTTGTTATGAAGAAGTTCTTTTAATTATATTTATAGTGCGCCCTCACTTTCATACATTCAGGCCCCGTACAAGATGGTGCTTTAAAGTATTTCTACCCCTTCTCGCTTCCTTGTGGTTATTTTCAATCTAAGATTATTCTCATTACATACAAGCAGTTTCTATAAAGTTTATTAACAAAAATATTTACCCATTTATGCAAAAACGATTGTTAAATTTAAAGTTGGTTTAACAAACGAATTTGGTATGGCAAAACAAGTTTTAACAATCGTTTATGCATAAGGGCATTACTCCTTTGATGCTTTAATAACTTGTAAATTTTGTTTTCTTCTTTGTCGAATGAAATAAAATTAACTACTATTTTTGAAACTTTTGACGTTTGATTTTGAGAATCGTAGTACAAAAATTGTAAAAGAATTGTTAACAGCGATGTATTTTTATGACTTTCGAGGAACGTAGTTCCATAGTGTAAAAACGAGAAGTTTAAAGCTCGAATACGAGAATCGTAACAAGGCTGATTATATTATAATAACGTACCAAAAGTCAGTCGTTAAGCAGCTCTGGGTCGAAGAACATGATTTCGCGTCATCGTAATTATTTCTTAAGTGCAGTCAGGCTTTTGTATGTTGTTAAGCCTCCGAGAGTTTTTCGTCTCGCTCGCACTGGTTGACTGATCTGCCATAATATTGCGGTTTTTTTGTGAAATTTCTTTAACAACCACGTTGCTACTTTCTATGTAAAGGCATAGGTCGTACAGTCAGTCATGGAACTTTTTTGAAAATATTGTTAATAACATCTTGGGCATATGGTCTAGTTACTCCGCCCATATTCGTGCAACACCATACTATGCAAATTTACTTTGTATAGTATTTTTAATAAATAAATAAATAAAATATATTATAATTTGAAATTTATTTGCTGGTGGTTCAGCGATGTCTACATACATATATGTATGCATTTCATTGTTGCTGTAACAAATCGTCAGTAGACTTCAACCACACATTTTGAACAGTCACAAACCTCTTATCTTATGTACAGACCATAGTACCGAAATACTCACTCACCTTCATACATGAAATGTGCGAGAGCGTTTCAAAAATTTTCTGTTTCTCCTTGAACAGAGTGAGAGCAGTAAAAAACATTTTGCTTTTTACATTTTCATGTGTGCACTAATTTGTTTTATTTTGTGTTACACACACACATGAAAATGAAGGCAAAACTACCCTCTAGTCAGCCTAGAACCATATGTCTCTATGTCAACACTCTTTTTTCTAGCGACAATTGCACTAGTTGAAATGTCGACAACTTTCCTTTTATGCGCCAGTAGAGATACGTTAGAGACAACAGTTCTAGTGTATTTCTGGTGACATTGTCAATGAACGCGTCAATAGTTTGTTATTCTTTTTTATTATGCTATGCAATAATGTAAAAACTTACGCACATATGTAAGTATGTATTTAAGTTTGTTGTCCTAACCCTTATAAAATTGAATATGAGGGTCACTAAAATGTACTAGTGAATTTTTAGTTCAAATGTCTCCATATGATCGTAAAAGAATAGTGCTTAAGTCTACTGGTAGATTTTCAATGACAACCCTATGTTATATGTCAATAGGCGATAACATTGGCTGCGGTACACCTATTCAGTTATACTATTGACAATGTCACTAGTAAATCACTACAATTTTACTATTGACATCAAGCGAGGAAATATCGATATTGTAGAATAGAGCCCCTAAAATTTACTAGTGAATCGTTGGTGCCAATGTCTCCATGTGATCCCAAAAGAACTACTTAGTCAGTATTGCTACAGTCTAGTGGTGGATTTTCAATGACAAGCTAATGTTAAATGTCAATAGATGATTACATTGGCTGCGGTACACCTGGTCAGTAGTACTAGTGACAATGTCACTAATAAATCACTACTATTTCACTATTCGCATTTCCTGCAGGGTAGGTTTTCATATAAGAGCGCACACGCAGTGTGCAATTTCAAACGCACATTTATGAGTTTTATTCATTTATGAATTATTCATAAATGAGTAAAAATTTTTGCTAAAAAATCTTGGATTTTCTTGTGGTATGCAAGCAAATGGTTTTTTATGTATGTGTGTATGGCTTGTGATTCTATTGTTCATATGACTGGGAGAGTTGCCGATTTGGATATTTTTAGCCGAAATTAATTCTTTATATAAATTTACTGCAAATAAATTGTAAATTTTTACACAGTGTCAGCGCTGCCGATTTGCAAATTCTTACCTCAAATTTAGTGTATATTTATTTATATAAATACATACATATGTATAAACATAGAAATTTACCTTTAATAAATGTGATTCGTCGTACGACACAAATTTGTCCAGGTTAAACTGTTTTTTTGGCATATTTAAATTTTTTAACTGCAACGCACGCGCACAGTCTTAAATGACAACTGGTTACCTAAATAGCAAGTTGCAGCCATTTATACTGAAGCATAGAATATAAATCATAATAGAATGCGTATCTCAAGGACAACTAAAATATTTTTTACAAACGTTTAATGATGCCGGAGGGAAGAGAAAAGAAAAGAAGCAAAAACAAAGAACTTAGCAACAAAATACATAAAGGAGCACATTTCGCATTTCGCACTTCATATGCGATTTGGACTTCATTTCAAAAAGAAAATTCCCAATGACCTAGTTTTTACCAAAAATGATTACCATAAAAAACAAACAACAAAACATGCATCCTTCTAATAGCGAAACTCAAAAAAATACCTGAGCAACTTCAATACTTTTACAATTGCTTGTGCATATTGTACTAAAAATCACCCCTTTAAGCAGGTAGGGCCTGCATTCCGTGTTTTTGTTGTTGTGCAATTATGACTTTGTTTTACCTTTTTTGCATAAGCAATTAAAAAAATACATTTACACAAATCAAATAAAACATGCACATACAAAAGGGTTAGCGAATATGACACGATGAATTTTCCCGCAATTTGTGTGTTTGAAATCCAAAGAAACAATTTCAACACACATTTGTGAATAAGTGATCAATGTGTTTCAATTATAAGAACTTGATATTTATTTAAAGGTAAATTTCTATGTACATCGATGGCTTAATATAAGAAACGCGGAAGTCGAATTATCGATATTTTATAGGAGAAGCAAAAAACTGAGGAGAAACTAAAGCATTTACAAACAAATAATTTTTTAAGATGGTATACCTTCTTCATTTTGAACTGTAACGTACTAAGATCTCCAAGTTGGATGCAATTCTATGTTGTCTCCGAGAAAACGTTAAAAACGAGATTTCGAAAAATTGGTATACGCCCTTTTTATATGAAGCCATCGATATGTACATATACCTACATATATGTATATACACATATATACATACAGTAGTTTTCGCTTATAGTCACATTTAAAATTGCACAGAAATTGTGGACATATAGTGACTATAAGCCTAACTTTTTTATATGCCACGCAGAGGTATATAAAATAATTTCCATACAATCCAATTATGTGAATATAAACCAAATAAACTAAATTCATATTTATTATTAAAATAAATAAGCAAAATGACTTCATTTTACAAAATATTTGCACATTTCACAAAAGTTGTAGTTAAGAATAGATTATTAATTGCTTTCAAAAAAGTCAGTAATTTTAGATTGCTTCAATATAAGTGATTGTTTTAAAGTCATGTCCTTCAAACAAAGAATGACCCTCAATATCATTTTCTATGCAAAAAATTCTTAAAAAATCTAAAGAATTCAAAATTTCTTTTGGTGTTGGAAGGTGTTTTTTTTTTCTTGTATTTAAAAGGCAAGTTTTTGTGGCCTTTTATGCAACAATGTTTTGTTCTAAAGACATGTTCTTCTACTAAACAGTAGATGGAGGTTGAAATTTAGATTTACTTTTTGGTTTATGGCTTAAATAAATAACTAAAAAAATCTGTTGAAAATTTTTGTGACTATAACGCGAATTGTTTGCATACAATTTGGATTTTGACTACCACAAACTCGGTGCATATATGTCAAATATGACTATATAGTCAATGGACTATATCGCCAACTTTTTGAATGAAATTAAGTTACAAAGTCACAAAAAACATTAAATATGGACTATATCATTAATGTGACAATAAGCGGTAGTGACTATAAACGAAAACTACTGTACATATGTATGTAGATATTTATTTATTAACAGGGAAACCACAAATATGCTCTAAAAAAAGTGTTTTATGCGCATTCAATATGCACTAAAAACTTGTAAATATGCGCTTAAAAGTAAAAAAAATATGCTCTTAAAAATATAATAAATTGGTTTATTGTAAATGAAAATATATTTTTTAATCAAAAATTCAACATTTGCATATAAAATAAGAAAAAAATAAATAACCAAAAATCGGAAACATAATTAACAAAGAATAACTGGGTTTGAAGTGCATATTAAAACAAAATTACTATAAAAATTTTTACTAAAACAAATAATACAAATTAATTTTTATTTGATGCATAAGAATTTAACTTTAATTTCAAAAGATCGCGATATCAGAATTAAGGCTTTGGAACTGTATTTTGGATAAATAATACAAGATTTTAATTTATAGTTTTTATTGCAATAAATAACAAAATATTGACCTAGAATTTCAAATAAAAATCTTTTCTGTCCCATCTTAATGAACTTTCATATATTTACAATGTTCCTTCAAGGTCTTTTCAGGGCAGAGTAAATCACACATAGCTAAACTAAATTTGTGTTGCAACTAACGTCCGTAAAACTGCGTTATATATAAAAAAAATTATACACTAAATGGAACATTGGAACATAGATTTAGATGGCGAAAATTAAAAATAAAAATTTCATAATTTTTTTTTTTCGGAATGGAGTGTTTTTTTAAGGATGGTGGTGCAAAGCGAATTGAAATAAAATTAATTCTATAAAGTATCAAAATATGACCTAAAAGCGTAAATTATGCTCTAAAACTTCGAAAATATGCTAAAATTATGCGTTTAAAACTGAAATATGCATAAACATGCTTTAAAGGGTAAAATATGCAAAAATATGCACTAACAAATCGATGCCAAAATTCATTAAAAGTTCTGAAACGGATAAATATCTTGTCCCCGCATTAAAACGTGATACAAGAAAAAACATGCAATTGCATATTTGCGGTTTCCCTGTTTATTAATTTAAAAATTTACAATTTATTCGCTGAAAATTTTTATAAGGACTTATCCCCATATGGAAAAAATTAACGTGTGCTTGAAGTGTACGTTAAAACAAAATTTCCGGTTTTAACGTAGACTTGAAGCACATGTTAATTTGTTTGCATATGAGGATTAATATATGTTTAAAATATCCAAATCGGCAACGCTGATGATCAATAAAAAACCTTTATGCGTTAAACACATTCGACACAGCAGGCTACGGGCTACAATCTGTCAAAAATAGAATACACACATTCTTATGGTAACAATTATTTTAACGACAGCAGGCTACACGACTGCACGACCACCGTTGTAGCTGTCGCCAACTTTAAACTAATTTCTATTTCTCTGGCTACAATAAGCAAATGCAGTGTTACCAGTATAATACAAAATGGTGAATGAATGATATCTTACAATTATTTCATTCTATTTACTAGAAACAATATCCAAAAATTGATGTAAAGAATAAATTGATTCATTATTGTACTTTTATGTGAAATAAGTACATTTTAAAAGAAAAATTAATTTTTATAAATGCAAAATATATGAAAGTGGCAATACTGAACTAGGTATTTGTACTTGAATATCAGCTGCAGATGGTGCTGCTGCCGTCTCCAAAATAATTAAGTAGCTGGCTACGAGGCGACAAATGCTGCTAGCGGCATTTGAAGTCGTGTGTTCGTGTAGCCTGCTGTGGTGAATGTGTTTAATGCATTAGAGGCACAATACATAAAAAACCATTTGCTTGTATACCACAAGAATATCCAAAATTTTTGTTCAAAAAATTTTACTCATATATGAATAATGCATAAATGAATAAAACTCATATATGAGCAACTCATAAATGTGCACATCATGTGCGCAAAATTAAAAAAAATAATTGGCACACACACGAGTGTTCAATTTCGTTTTGTTTCCAATTACAGCATGAACATGCGTAGAAAAACAGAAAAAGATTTAAGCACTCATGTGCGTTGATTAGCAGATTTTTTTTTGTTGCTGCATTTATGAAAATAAACACAACGAAAAATTTTGCGAGTTTTCATTTATGAAGAAACTCATAAGCATAGTACCGAAATATTCATTTATGCTCTACAAAAAACACACATTTATGAGTTTCTTCATATATGAAAACTCGCAAAATTTTTCGTTGTGTTTATTTTCATAAATGCAGCAACAAAAAAAATCTGCTAATCAACCAGTGTTGCCGAATTGCGGGTAATTACCCGAATCGGGTGTAATTTTTATGTCCAAGTGTAGCGCGTGGGTATTTGCTCTCAGGTGTAATTTACGGGTAATTTGAAATTCGTCTGTGTTATATAATAAATCGTGTGTGTTCTGGCTTTTACATCGTTTTCACGCGTTTTCTTGTGAGTTCGGATGTTAAAACACATGCTACTCCTGCTTAAGTTGAAATTTAGAAAATACAAATTAATAGTATGTGTTCTAGCATCCGAATTTAGAAGAACACTATTTGGAAATTGACGATTTCAAACTTTTAGATTTTTTCGTTTTCTATTTCGTTTTCGATTTTCTTTTCACTTGTTAACAGTCTTGTGAAAAAATAAGAGTTTTTTGCTCAAAATCGAAAACGAGAAAATCTAAAAGTTTGAAATCGTCAATTTCCAAATAGTGTTCTTCTAAATTCGGGATGCTAGAACACATACTATTAATCTGTAGTTTCTACATTTCAACTTAAACAGGCGTAGCATGTGTTTTAACATCCGAACTCAGAAGAAAACATGTGAAAACGATGTGAAAGCCAGAACACACACGAATACATACATATCTAATATAATAAATACACGATACCGTTGATGCTATTTTATTATTTAAAGAAGTTATAAAAAAAACAATAATAATAATAAGCAATAAGATATGAAATAGATTTATAATGAACTACTTATTTTTACATGAAAGTTAGCATTTATTTTCACCAAAAAAATTATACTTTTAGATAGCAGAATAAAAAAAATTTATACAAAACAACAAAAAAAATTTTTTTATTCGAAATTTATATTACAGATGAATATTCTATAGGAGAGTTTTTTGCCATCGGAAGCTCATTTTGAGAAAATTTGAGTTGACGTATTTTTAATACACGCTCTCGAAATGTTGCACTTCACTGGGGCTGATACCAAATCATAAGTAGACCTTAAACAAAATTTTGGAAATGTGTCAAACATTTATTTTAATATTGGGTGTAATTCCTTTGAAATCGGGTAATTTTGGCTCCTACGAGGTGTAATTTTGAATATATAGTTTGGTAACACTGTAATCAACGCACATGAGTGCTTAAATCTTTTTCTGTTTTTCTGCGCATGTTCATGCTGTAATTGGAAACAGAACAAAATTGAACACTCGTGTGTGTGCAAATAATTTTTTTTAATTTTGCGCACATGATGTGCACATTTATGAGTTGCTCATATATGAGTTTTATTCATTTATGCACTATTCATATATGAGTAAAATTTTTTTAACATAAATGTTGGATATTCTTGTGGTATACAAGCAAATGGTTTTTTATGTATTGTGCCTCTAAAGGTTTTTTATTGATCATGAGCGTTGCCGATTTGGATATTTTAAACATATCTATATTAATCTTCATATGCAAACAAATTAACATGTGCTTCAAGTCTACGTTAAAACCGGAAATTTTGTTTTAACGTACACTTCAAGCACACGTTAATTTTTTGCATATGGGGATAAGTATTTATAAAAGTTTTCAGCGAATAAATTGTAAATGTTTAATTTCATAAATAAATATCTACATACATACATATGTATGTATGTACATATGTGTATATACATATATGTAGGTATATGTACATATCGATGGCTTAATATAAAAAGGGCGTATACCAATTTTTTTTCGAAATCGCGTTTTAAGATCTTAGTACGTTACAGTTCAAAATGAAGAAGTTATAATATCTTAAAAAATTATTTCTGTTTGTAAATGCTTTAGTTTCTCCTCAGTTTTTTGCTTCTCCTATAAAATATCGATAATTCGACTTCCGCGTTTCTTATATTAAGCCATCTATGTACATAGAAATTTACCTTTAAATAAATATCAAGTTTTTATTATTGAAACACATTGATCACTTATTCACAAATGTGTGTTTAAATTTTTTCTTTTGATTTCAAGCACACAAATTGCGGGAAAATCCATCGTGTCATATTCGCTAACCCTTTTGTATAGCAAGTGTGCATGTTTTATTTGATTTGTGTATATGTATTTTTTTAATTGCTTATGCAAAAAAGGTAAAACAGTCATAATTGCACAACAACAAAAACACGGAATGCAGGCCCTACCTGCTTAAAGGGGTGATTTTTAGTAAAATATGCACAAGCAATTGTAAAAGTATTATAATTGCGCAGGTATTTTTTTGAGTTTCGCTATTAGAAGGATGCATGTTTTGTTGTTTGTTTTTTATGGTAACCATTTTTGGTAAAAATTAGGTCATTGGGAATTTTCTTTTTGAAATGAAGTCCAAATCGCATATGAAGTGCGAAATGCAAAATGTGCTCCTTTATGTATTTTGTTGCTAAGTTCTTTGTTTTTGCTTCTTTTCTTTTCTCTTCCCTCCGGCATCTTTAACGTTTGTAAAAAATATTTTAGTTGTCCTTGAGATGGGCATTCTATTATGATTTATATTCTATGCTTCAGTATAAATGGCTGCAACTTGCTATTTATTGCATAGTAATACTCTAGTTTTATTGCCTGCTATTTATAGGTAATAATAATTGATGTATATTACAGAAGTTACTGTGAGTTTTGATGCTCATAATGATAACAATAAAAATAAAAAATCTGATAATAATCTTGCTGTGAGTTCTGAAGCTCTTAATAAAAATCAAAAATCTGATAATAGACTTTTTCTAACGACAAAACCACAGTTTCGTCAGCGATCAACTTCGCTTTGTCCAATGCCAACTAGTGAATCGTTGACATTATTGCCTAGTACTTCTACATTTAACTCAGCGATATCATCCGCTTCCGACTCGTGGTCAACAATTAAACAAGTTGTTACTGAAGACAACAGTAGTACAAAACCAAAGGTACAAGTAGGAATGGACAGATATATAACCATTTTAAAGCGCGGGCGAAGCCCAAATTCTACTAAAATTGGATCCGCCCCAAAGATGTCTAGGGTTAACAGCACATCTTCTATCAATCGTCAAAATCGTTTTTCATTATTGCAAGACAAAAACGACAAGCCCGCCGCATCATCGCAAAAGTCTTTCAAGCCACCACCTATTTATCTGAGAGAAAAAAATTCAAACGCGCTTCTAAAAAATCTACTGTCGACCATTGGTGAAAATACTTTTCACATCATTCCAATTAAACGAGGTAATATTGATGAAACTAAAATCCAAATATATGATGAAAAAGATTTCCGAAAAATTGTTAGTGAGTTTGAAAAAAATAAAACAAATTTTTATACATATCAACTTAAGAGTGCTAAAGGCCTACAAATAGTATTAAAGGGCGTAGATTCATATGTTGAGCCTGAAGAAGTAAAATGTGCACTTATCGAACAAGGATTTAAGGTAAAAAATGTTACCAATATAATCAATAGAGAGAAGATTCCCCAGCCTCTATTTCGTGTTGAACTGGAGCCGAATGATATACAGTTAAAGAAAAATGAGACGCACCCAATTTATAGTCTAAAATACCTTTTACACCGAAAAATCACAGTTGAAGAGCCACGTAAGCGTTCAGGTCCCGTACAGTGCCATAATTGCCAAGAATATGGCCACACAAAAACCTACTGCAAATTACCTACAGTTTGTGTTATCTGCGGTGAATTGCATGGTACTGCTAACTGTACCAAGCCAAAAGTACAAGCTGAAAAAAAATGCAGTAATTGTGGAGAAAATCACACCGCTAATTACAGAGGATGCCGTGTATATTCTTTCGTTAAACAGGCTATGGGTCAAAAATCTAAATTAGCTCCAGTTCAATCAGCAAATGCTTACTCCGCCACTCTGCCTCAAACTAGCCAACTAGTTAATTCACGTGTATCGTATGCCGATGCTGCTAAGACTAGCTCTATTCCCACACAAAATGTTCCACCGCCAAGTAATTTAACGAATGCAAACTCTAGCTTTAACTTTAGTCGTCTTGAAGCTACTATTGAGAATCTGGTGCTAACTATAAACAACTTTACAACAAATATGACTAGCATGATGCAAGAAATGCTGAGAATGCAGAATACTCTGCTTCAAGCATTAGTCAACAAACCATGAACACGTTAAAATTATGTTTCTGGAACGCAAACGGCATTCGCCAACATAAAAATGAACTTGAGCACTTCCTCACGGAAAAAAATATTGATATAATGATGGTCTCTGAGACTCACTTGACTTCGAGAAGCTGCTTTAAGATAAATGGTTACACTCTATATGATTCAAAGGACCCGAGAGGGAGAGCATGCGGTGGATCAGCAATTCTAATTAAGTCAAGACTCAAGCACTATATCCTTGAGAACGTTAGTGAAGAATATATGCAAGCTACGAATATTTTCGTAGAAAATTTTTGTTCGAATTTCGTGATATCATCAATTTACTCACCTCCCAGATTTTCAGTTACCGAAGATCAGTATGAGAAGTTCTACAAATCGCTTGGATCTTGTTTCGTGGCAGCTGGTGACTACAATGCAAAACATACGTACTGGGGCTCGCGTCTTGTTACACCTAGAGGTAGAGCTTTGTTTAATACAATTTCAAAAATGGGCTTAGATGTCATTTCGAGTGGGGAGCCTACTTACTGGCCTACTGACGTAAGAAAAATTCCAGATGTTATAGATTTTGGCGTCACGAAAAATATCCATAGGGACTTAATTCACGTAGAGGGCTCTGTAGATCTGTCCTCCGATCACTCTCCCACAATAGTTACAATTTTCAACCCACTAAGGAGTGATTTAACTAACTCATATGCGAAAACGATTAATAGGGTCAACTGGCTAGGATTCAAAAAATATATTAGTAGTCACTGCGTAGAAAACATTCAGCTAAGATCACCTGATGATATTGAATTTAATATTGCCAATCTTACCGAATATATTAAACAGGCTGCTGAACATGCCACTACTTCCTATCCGCAGACTGGCTTTAATAGAATTTATTCTACGGATATTGAACGTCTCGTATGTGAAAAAAGGAGAGCTAGAAGAGAATGGCAACAACACCGATCACCCCTAAATAAAATCAGACTTAAAGAATGTACTAAACGACTCAAAGAGCTGCTATCGTCGGAAAAGACTGCATTACTGGAAAAGTACTTAGAAGGTCTTGATGTAACGTCAACATCTAATTACTCTTTATGGCGCGCTACTAGAAATCTTAAAAGACCCGTTGATCTCAAATCACCATTGCGTACTTCGACTGGAGGCTGGGCAAGAAGCGATAGTGAGAAAGGTAACTTATTTTCTGAGCATTTAAAATCTGTATTCACTCCCAATTCATGTACGGGTGCTGCCGATTTACCGAGTGTAGTCTCTCTACCCCCTCGTCCCTTAAGGTTTAAGATGCATGAACTACAAAAAATAGTTGCTGAACTCGACCCTAAGAAAGCACCAGGTATTGATGGCATTAGTAACAAGATGCTGATGAACTTGCCTCATATTGCAATAAGAATTTTGCTATTTATTTTTAATGCCATTTTACGAATGCAGTATTTTCCACATAACTGGAAACTTGCCAAGATTAAAATGATTCCAAAGCCAGGCAAAGATCTTACCAAAGCTGAGTCATATAGGCCTATAAGCTTACTTTCAACAATTTCAAAGCTTTTCGAAAAGCTGCTCATGACTAAATTGTCCACAATTTTAGCTGATACTGGGTGCATCCCGGACCATCAATTTGGCTTTAGAAGTCAGCATAGCACTATTGAGCAAACGCATAGATTGGTTCAAATTATAAGGAGGACTTTTGAAGAAAAGAAGTATTGTTCTGCCCTTTTTATTGATGTTTCTCAGGCATTTGACAAAGTATGGCACAAAGGCCTAGTTTTAAAATTGAAGACATACCTACCAATAAATATACAAAAGCTTTTGGAAAGTTATATTCTCGATAGAAAGTTTACTGTTGTGGAAGGAGACTTCATGAGTGTACCCTAATCTATATCTTCTGGTGTGCCACAGGGTAGTATTCTGGGGCCAGTCTTGTATCTAATATATACTTGTGATATGCCTGTGAGCAATAACATCCACACTTCTACATTTGCCGATGATACAGCCTGTTTGAGTATTCACAAAAATCCTGATGAGGCATCCCGCAATCTCCAAGCACACATTACCCAGCTTGAAATATGGTTGAACTTATGGAGAATTAGAGTCAATGAACAAAAGTGTGTTCATATAACGTTTACCCTAAGAAAAGATACCTGTTCCCCCATTCGAATCAACAATCAAAATATTCCTCAACATTCTCAAGTCAAATACCTTGGCATACACCTTGATCGAAGGCTTACATGGAAATATCATATTGACTCTAAGTTAACCCAAATGAAACTTAAATTGACTCAAATATATTGGTTAATTGGCAGAAATTCAACACTCAGCCTAGACTGCAAACTCTTGATATACAAGTCGCTTTTGAAGCCAATATGGTGCTATGGAATTCAGCTGTGGGGCACTGCTTCAGCTTCAAATGTCGAGAGAATCCAACGAAGGCAAAACAAAATTTTACGTTTGATAACATCTGCTCCATGGTACGTTAAAAACTCAAATATTCATCGTGATTTAAATATGCCACTAGTGAGTGAAGAAATTGCAAAATACGCAGGCAAATATTTAACTAAACTCGAGTCACATCCTAATCCGCTTGCCCGTAATATTTTGAGCTTTACTGGACACATCCGCTTAAAAAAGAGGGACACAAGGGCTCTTATACCCAACACTCCAGATGGGACTGCTTAAAAATACTTCTTTTTGATTATCACTACTTATGTATTATTTATAACTATCACTAAGCTTATGTCCGATATTGGTCGGGCCTAATAATTATATTTAGATACAATAAATAAAGATGTATATGAAAAAAAAAAAAAAAAAAATATTACAGAAGTCTATACGGATGTTTTATCATTTATAGCATTGAAAGCAATAATAATTGCGTATTACTATGCAATATTTAATTCATGACTTTTATTTTTGCCTTAAAAAAATAAAAGTTAAGAAATAACAGTTATTTTTTTACTTTTATCAAAAAAGGCACAAATTTAAAAGTCATACAAAAATTTGCATGTACATCACCTATGTATCATAATAATTAGAACCAAAATTTTCTACGATAATATTTTATGTGTGCTTTTTTGATGTAAATTTTCAAAAATAACAGTTATTTTCTGTCCCTGCATTTATTAAAGGTAAATTTCTATGTTTATACATATGTATGTATTTATATAAATAAATATACACTAAATTTGAGTTAATAATTTGCAAATCGGCAGCGCTGACACTGTGTAAAAATTTACAATTTATTTGCAGTAAATTTATATATAGAACTAATTTCGGCTAAAAATATCCAAATCGGCAACTCTCCCAGTCATATGAACAATAGAATCAAAAGCCATACACACATACATAAAAAACCATTTGCTTGCATACCACAAGAAAATCCAACATTTATGTTCAAAAAATTTTACTCATATATGAATAATCCATAAATGAATAAAACTCATAAATGTGCGTTTGAAATTGCACACTGCATGTGCGCTCTTATATGAAAACCTAGTTTTGCCTTCATTTTCATGTGTGTGTAACACAAAATAAAACAAATTTGTGCACACATGAAAATGTAAAAAGCAAAATGTTTTTTAGTGCTCTCACTCTGTTCAAGGAGAAACAGAAAATTTTTGAAACGCTCTCGCACATTTCATGTATGAAGGTGAGTGAGTATTTCGGTACTATGCTCATAAATGTGTGTTTTTTGTAGAGCACACATGAATATTTCGGTACTATGGTACAGACTTTCAAAAACTATTTGAGAATTCACAAATAACAATATATTTGAAAATCATAAAAGAAAAATAAGCATAGTAGGCTTAGAAACTTATGACCAGTGATGTCAGATGTAGGGAAAATTCCCTACTTGTAGGGAATTTTTCTCGAAAAATCACGCTGTAGGGAAAACAGACAGATTTTTTACATTTATCAAAATGTAGGGACATTTCCTTTGAAAGTATATTGATGAAATAACCTCAATCTAGCTACTTTGATACTTAAAAGCATCTATTGAGTATCGAGTACCCAAAAAAATAACCAGTATTGAGTGTTCAGTATCTAACCCACAGTAACTGTGCTGTAAATAATCAACACTTGCAACTCTCACCGCTTAATTGAATTCTTTATAAAATAAACATATTTAAATTTATCTGCTTATATTTATATGTTAAGGGCGCTTTCTTTGTAAGTATTATTTTTATAAAAAGAACTGTGCTAACATCGTATTATTGCAGAAAATGTCTTCAGATTCCTATTCTTCCAAAGACTGCCAAAAGAAATATAGAAAGCATCGATTCCGCAAGTGTTGGTTGGAGGAAATTGCAGAAGTTGACGATGAATTTAAATGCAGGTGCATGCCTTGCGGAAAGCTGTTAAATTGTGGGAAATCTGACTCAATGGAACATGCCAGCGGAAAGTCACACAAAACTAATGTTTCATCAATTAAAAACTCTAGAAATATGCATTCATTTTTTCAAAAAGAGAAACTAAATAACGCTTTTTAAGCCAAATTACATGTGATAATTATTAATGAACAAATAACATCAAAGTTAGTTGTAAATATTCTGACAACACATAGTTGAACGGAACAGCCAGCCGTTTTCGAAGGCCACTAAACCTTCCTCGTCAGCGTTCTTCTGTGTTTTGGTCCACTGTGTGGGGTGTCAGTTGATGTAGATGTCTGCCTTATATACGAAAAATAAGCAATTAACAAACATGTGCATAGTTAGTAAAGAACAAACGACAATGGTAAGACTGTTGTAATATATATGGAAGATGGTCAATTTTGAGCCTTCATTACCTAACATATATATGAGCAAATTGAAAAATGCAATTAATCAAACCAATTCACATATTCCATTTGCAATAAAGTTTCGTATATAAGGCAGACATCTACATCAACTGACACCCCACACAGTGGACCAAAACACAGAAGAACGCTGATGAGGAAGGTTTAGTGGCCTTCGAAAACGGCTGGCTGTTCCGTTCAACTATGTGTTGTTGTCAGAATATTTACAACTAACTTTGATGTTATTTGTTCATTAATAATTATCACATGTAAGTTGGCTTAAAAAGCGTTACGAACAGTAGCCTATTCTATTCATAAGAATATAGAAACAAATACAGTTCGAAAAATAATAATTAAATTAACTAAAATTAATAGTCATTGGCTTGTGGCAAAAATTAAAATATACTTAATAGTAACAAACCAAAAAAGTTTGTCTTAAGTAGAACAAAAATAAGCAATTAACAAACATGTGCATAGTTAGTAAAGAACAAACGACAATGGTAAGATTGTTGTTATATATATGGAAGATGGTAAATTTTGAGCCTTCATTACCTAACATATATATGAGCAAATTTAAAAATGCAATGAATCAAACCAATTCACATATTCCATTTGCAATAAAGTTTCGTATTTAAGGCAGACATCTACATCAACTGACACCCCACACAGTGGACCAAAACACAGAAGAACGCTGATGAGGAAGGTTTAGTGGCCTTCGAAAACGGCTGGCTGTTCCGTTCAACTATGTGTTGTTGTCAGAATATTTACAACTAACTTTGATGTTATTTGTTCATTAATAATTATCACATGTAATTTGGCTTAAAAAGCGTTACGAACAGTAGCCTATTCTATTCATAAGAATAAAGAAACAAATACAGTTCGAAAAATAATAATTAAATTAACTGAAACCAAATAACGTTGAAAGAGGTACTGCAAATTTTGAACTGCGTATGACACTTTTTTTCGCTGAACATAATGTTGCTCTACAGGTAATTGAACACTTAATTCCCTTATTGAAAGATATTGTACCAGATTCAGCTATAATAAAAGAATGTCAACTGGCACGTACTAAATGCACCCAGATAATACGTAATGTTTCAGCCAATGAAGAGAAATCGAAGCTTATAAATAAACTTAAAAGTAATAAGTTTTCAGTCCTTATTGACGAAAGTACCGACATCTTGTAAAAAAAACAATGTACATTCTTCTTCGGTTCTTTGATGGAAAACAAGAAAAATCTGTACTACAACTTTTGGATATGTTGCAGCTTGGGTCTGATTGTACAGCAGAAGACCTTTGTTGGCGACCATTAAATTAAGTTCATCATAATTATTCAACTCATTAAAATTAAATTTGAAACAATCTTATTTTGAAGATTGTATGGGAATTTTATCATTAAAAAAACAATAAAATTTATTCACTTGAAAAAAACACTTTATTGGGTTTAGAAATTTTCAGCAGTGAGCACAAGTCAGGAACTTAAAAAAAGCCTAGACAAAGATGTTCACTGGTTGAATCACAAATGCCTATTGAATTCTTCATGCAAATGTCTCTGCTTTTATAGCAATTCCAAGTGTTTATATTTTAGTAGTTGTATAAAAGAGTAGTAAAAATAGGTATGTTATTGTACACAGCACAACTCTGTCTTGAGACAAACGTTAAATTCAAGAATATATACTGAGTTGTATTTAAAATAAGAACAGAGTTCCATTCAATCATACGTTAAGTTTAAAAATATATTTAAAATAAGTAGTTCAATAATGCAAGATGCTACAGACCCCTCGGATGCTGAAGACGTCCCGGCGAGGCAGCAGTTTATCTAGGGCGTCTTCTTCTTCTTGCTATAGTACTGGTTGTATTCTATTTGATATTCGTCTGCACGCTTCCCCTGGAGCAAAAGTGCACTAATAGCGGAACTACTAGCATCAGTTTTCAGTTTGAAGGGTTTGTCATCTATAGCTTGTGTTGACAGTCGAATACCATGGGATTCTTTTAAAATGTGGATATCCAATGAGTATAATTGTACAAAGATGTCATCCCAGTAAGTATCCTGGTCACAATTTTGAATTTTTATGGGAGGTTCGAAAAGTGTTGGTATCTCATCAGTCATTGTCTCTGTAATAGGTATTGCGTCTTCGGAAATATGAATGAAAATGAATCTCATGTGAGTCATTCAACACTATCGAAGTATTTGCTAATGGTGTAATAAGTTTGTTTTTTTCAACAAAGCTTATGAACTGAAATACATCCTTCATAGCGTTGGTGCATGGAGAAGCACTTGTATCGTTCAAGTCCATACCAAAAACTCCTATTTCAAGGGGATTCGTGAACAGGAATCTGGTTTTTGGTGTGTCCTCAAAAAAAATTTTTTTTAATACATATTTTTTATTTATTGTATCTTCAAATATGAACTAACAATAAGTATTCAAATCTTAAATCTAAAATATAATTATTAGGTCCGACCACTGTCGGACATAAATTTAAAGATAGTTATAAATAATACATAAGTAGTGATAATCAAAAGGAAGAAAAAATAAATAAAATAAAAAATTATTTTCAAGCAGTCCCATCTGGAGTGTTGAGTATAAGAGCCCTTGTATCCCTCTTTTTTAGGCGGATGTGTCCAGTAGAGTTCAAAATATTACGAGCAAGCGGATTAGGATGTGACTCGAGGTTTGTTAAATATTTGCCTGCATATTTTGCAATTTCTTCAATCATATATGTATGATATTTGAGTTTTTTATATACCATGTAGCCGATGTTATTAATCGCAAAATTTTATTTTGCCTTCGTTGGATTCTCTCGACATTGGAAGCTGAAGCAGTGCTCCATAGTTGAATTCCGTAGCACCATATCGGTTTCAAAAGTGACTTGTATATTGTATATTTAGTTTTATTTGGGTTAACTTAGAGTCAATGTGGTGTTTCCAAGTAAGCCGTCGATCAAGGTGTATACCAAGATATTTCACATGAGTATGTTGAGGGACAACTTGATTGTTAATCCGAATGGGTGAACAAGTATCTCTTCGTAATGTATATGTTACTTGAACACACTTTTGTTCGTTTACCTTAATTCTCCATAAGTTTAACCATAGTTCCAGCTGGGTAATGTGTTCTTGAAGATATCGGGATGCCTCGTAAGGATTTTCATGCATACTAAGGCAGGCTGTATCATCAACAAATGTGGAAGTGTGGATATTGCTGCTGAGAGGCATATCACAAGTATAAATCAAATACAAAACTGGCCCCAGTATACTCCCCTGTGGCACACCGGATGAGATAGTTTCAGGCATGTTCATAAAGTCTCCTTCCACAACAGTGAACTTCCGGGCAGTAATGTAACTTTCCAAAAGACTTACAACGTTTATTGGGAGGTATGTTTTTAATTTTAAAATTAGGCCTTCATGCCACACTTTATCAAATGCCTGAGAAACGTCGATAAACAGCGCAGAACAATACTTCTTTTCTTCAAATGTTCTTCTTATAAATTGGACCAATCTATGAGTTTGTTCAATGGTGCTATGCTGACTTCTAAAACCAAATTGATGGTCCGGTATGCACCCACTATTAACTAGAATTAGGGACAATTTTGTCATGAACAGTTTTTCGAAAAGCTTTGACATTGTTGATAGGAGACTTATTGGCCTATATGATCTTTGCCCGGCTTTGGAATCATTTTAACTTTGGCAAGTTTCCAGCTGTCTGGATAATACTCCAGTCGTAAAATGGCATTAAAAATAAATAACAGTATTCTAATTGCAATACGAGGCAACTTCATCAGCATCTGGTTACTAATTCCATCAAAACCCGGAACTTTCTTCGGGTTGAGTTCAGCAATTAGTTTTTGCACATCACGCGTCTTAAACTTTATTTGTTGAGGGGGTAGAGCGACTACATTTGGCAAATCAATTACACCAGTACATGTGTTTGGGGTAAATACGTATTTTAAATGGTCAGCAAATATGTTACCTTTTTCAGTATCGCTTCTTGCCCAACCTCCGGTAGATGTGCGCAGAGGTGGTTTAAACTCAACAGGTGCTTTAAGCTTTCTAGCAGCGCGCCATAAAGAGTAATTAGATGCTGGTGTGACATCAAGATTTTCCAGATAGTTTTTAAGAGATACAGTTTTTTCATGTGCAAGAAGCTCTTGGAGTCGTTTTCTGCACTCTTTAATCTAATTTTATTCTGGGGTGATCTGTGCTGTTGCCAATCCCTTCTAGCTCTTCTTTTTTCACATACGAGACGTTCAATATCTGTAGAATATAGTCTAATAAACCCAGTCTGCGGATGGGAGGTAGTGGCATGTTTAGCAGCCTGCTTAATATTTTCGTTAAGATTGGCAATGTTAGATTCAACATCATCAGGTGTTCTTAATGTAATGTTTTCCGTGCAATGACTACTAAAATATTTTTTGAATCGCAGCTAATTTACACGGCTCTTATGGTGTCCAAGATGATACACCCTTTAATTAATTTTTTTTTTAATTTTAGTGTTCATTGTTGTAGTCTGTATAAAAATACAGTAACCTTACAAATTTCAAGTGTATATACATACAACTGTATGTATATTACATGGGATTTTAAAATTTTTCGTTGTTCGTTTTGGAACACCCTTTAATTTCCAACTCTCATGTATTTGTTGTTGTGTGTCCAAATTTCAGGTCCGTAGCCCTTACGGTTCTCGAGGAAATACCCTGTGACGGACAGACGTACAGCGTAGCGAAAACAAGAGGATTTCTTTTCACCTTGGGTGTACGAAACCCTAAAAACAACTATTGTCCAGTATTCCCACTAGTATGTATGCCAGAGAGCTGCAAATTTCATGATTTTTGATGATTTACTCATACATTAAAATTTTTACTCACATTTAATCACGCACAAAACATTCAACGTTCAATAAAATCAGGGTCGTACTAATATCTGTTCATTGGAGTGATTGTGACTCACAATGGTTCGAATTTAATTTAAATGGGTTTGATCATTGGTTTGTGGCAAAAATGAACTAGTGAACGAGTTCGACCCAAGTCTAATTGTGAGTGGAGCGATCGAACATGTTTTAATCATTTCATTCGTCATACCATAAATGTTTTATTCACATTTAATCATGCAATAAAAATCAATGTTGAATTTAAGGCCCTATTATGAGTTGCATTCGATTTTCGATCTTCGCTGGGTATCGAACATCGAAAATCGAATGTTAAATTCATATTATGAGCATCGAAAATTTCGTTGAGCAACGAATTTTCTATCGAACAGAAATTAGCTTTCGATGAATTTTTTTAATAAGAAATTTTGTTTAAAAATTTTTTTTGATGGTGGTAAGTAGGTTTTTGTAAAATATTTGTTTTTCCTTAAATTGGTTTTAATTTAATTTATATAGGCATCTTTCAAATCAGTCGTTTTGGGAAGAGGCTGCTTAACAACAAACTTCCAGTTCCTCCACCGAGGAATTTGCCCAATACTGACTTAAAAATCCCGCATTTTTTTGTTGGTGATGCTGCCTTCCCATTAGGACACAATTTAATGCGCCCTTTCCCCGGCGAACTCTTGCCAAATGATAAAGAAGTATTTAATAAAAGGTTATCAAGAGCTCGTCGTACAATAGAAAACGCTTTTGGAATTTTAGTGTTTCGCTGGCGAGTACTTCTGACAACCCTGCATTTATTTCCCAATAATGCAGAAAAAATCGTTTTAGCTTGTGTTGTGTTGCACAATTTTATAATGCTCAATGATGGCAATGCATCATATATTCCGAGCAATTATGCTGATTGGGAAGATGTAAATGGTGACGTTCAAGCCGGGTCATGGCGAAATGATGTTAGAAGTAATATCCCATCGATTTTACCATCTTCAAATTTACATCATTACGGTGGAAAAATGTCCTTAGAAATAAGAAATAATTTATGTAGTTTTTTTAAAGGACCATAAGATTTATTACACTACTTTATTGATAACACAACTAATATTTAAATTTACTAGCAATATATTTATCTAATACTTTGATTTTGTTTTTAATAGTTTATTATCAGTGGTATAAAACTGCTTGTAAAATGATAATTACATAGTTAAAAGCTTTAAAAATTTCATTACATTTCCCTGGAAATATGTATACATACATCAAAAAATTTTAATTCTTATTATTCTTCTTATTTATTCTTCTTACTTGTTCTCCTTTTGTTTTTAGTAAATTGAAAACGCTGTTTTATTATTTTTATGCTAAGAATTTTGTGGATGTTTTCACAAAAATTCCTTTTAACCAAAAAATACAAATTTTTTTAAAAGTAATAACTCATTTCAGTTATTTATTTAAACATATGTATATATTAAACATATATATATATATATAGACACATATTTATTTATTTATCTTCGGAGATTTGAAAAAACTAACAAAATAATTAAATTCTAGTTTTAAAACTAAATAGTATTTGTACATATTTATTGAAAAGCATACAAGTGAATAACTAAAAAAATACTTCATTGACTAACAATATCACAAACTCTCTTCATTGACTGAGACCACGATTTGTCGGGACAAAAAAACGCATAAACAAAATGCAAAATGTAAATTAGAAGTTATTAGTTCAGATTAGGTTTTGAACTGGTGCAACTGAAAAAGATTTCTTATATAATTTGGGACTCTCAATCCGAATCAGCAGTCGATTTAATTTTAATTTATTTTTTTCTTTATTTATTTGAATAAATTCAAATGCTTCTATTGTGAAGCAAATTGAAAGCTACAACCAAAAAAACTACTGCAGACTCGGATTGAGAATCCCAAATTATATAAGTTGCACCAGTTCAAACCCTAATCTGAACTAATAACTTCTAATTTACATTTTGCATTTTGTTTATGCGTTTTTTTATCCCGATAAGATTTTGGGCCCATTTATCAAAAGTATAAGTAAAGGTACGGTCACACTTGACAAACATTTGCCCAAAAAAGCGTAACCAGTAAGTACTAAGCAAAATTGTTTGCTTTAGACATGTGTTTATTGCGTTAATTAGTTTCGTATTTAACAAATAGAATACAATATTATTGGAAACTATTTTTAACCTAATAAACGTGTCTGAATCAGAAGATTTCTCATTAGTATTTACTGGTTACGTTTTTTTGGGCAAATGTTTGTCAAGTGTGACCGTACCTTAAGAAAACTACAAGTAAAATACCTAGAAAACAATAATACCTTTACAAAATAAATATTGTTGATTTATGGGTATTGCACTTGTAGATTTCCAAAATGGATCCTCGGGAGTTAAAAAAAATAGATTAAAAAATTTTCTGAATAATAATAACACTGTACAAGAGCCAAAATAGCCTTTAGATAAAAGTATGCGGACTACATGGATTTCGATGCGTTAAATTAAAATCTGCTGTCAGTTTTTCTCTATCACGTAGAGATTTTTTTTATGGGCGTGGCTAATTTTGGCCCCTAAATTAGTCGGCCATACTAATATATTTTACTATAACTCGAAAACCGCTATTTCGATTTTAATAGATAATAAACCAAATAAACTAAAAGACGCGCCATAAAATTTTGTTAAAGAAAATTAATAATAATAATTTTTTACATATATTTTATGGTTTCGGAGTTATTCAGAATTTAAAAGAGAAAAAATTTTTTTTATGCAAAAATCACGTAATTTTTTTACATGAAAATTGCAATAAAAAATCAGAAACTCAAAAGTTTCATATTTTTTACATTTTTCTTAAAACCACATATCCTGGGAATAAAACAAGCTATAAAACGTGAAAATCCAGCAATAAATCTTGATTTTATTCACAATTTAAAGTTCTGTTACCTGCCCGCAATGCCCTTTCAATAGCATTACCAGATGTCAGTGATGGGAAATGAGATTTGCATTTCGGTATCAAAAACAAATTTTTTTCGTACTTTTTTGATCCCGAGAGTACCAAAAATTATAATATTTCTTGTGAATTAATCTCCTATTATTTAGCTGGTGAGGCCTATCTCGTTTTATGTCAATAAAAACTAAATTTTTATTACATATTTATCCCGACGTTTCGTGAATTTTATGTTCACTTCTTCAGGGGATGTGTCTATTTTATTAAAATTTAAAGAAATTAACATCAAAAGTGCTTAGAAAAATATATACATAACAAGAATGTTAGAAAAACTTACTAGAATCGAGTTATATTATTATTGAAACATTAAAATAAAATGTATAAAAGTTTACTTTAACTAAAAATTACAATATTAATAATGATGGCTTTTGCTGTTTTTAATTATCACACTGTAAATGGCGCTTAGGTTGTCAGTGTCTTCTTTTTTGTTCATTGTTTTCATTATTTTCTGCCGTATTCTTAAACTTTCAGTAGTATAACGTTTCTTTGTATTGTTTTCTACATTTAGAACTTTAATATTGTCAAAATCAGGTGCATGATTAGTTTCTATTATATGCTTTGATAAAGCAGTACTTTCTTTATTTTTATTTATGTCTGCTTTATGTTCTTTCATTCTTGTTGCTAGATTTCTTTTAGTTGTGCCAATATAAACAAGATCACAGCTGTCTTCGGTATCTCCTTTACATGGGATTTCATATACGACATTGTTTTGTTGTAGTTTGTCAATTGGTGTTTTTGTGTTGGTGAAGATGGTACTTAATGTTTTATTAGCTTTATATGCTAAGACATTATTATTATTGTTTATTGCATATTGTATGTTTCTATTGTCTGTTAAGCCTGGTATATATTTGACGCTGTAGTAGTGTTTATTATCATTAGGGTTGCCATTTCTATTATTTTGTGGATGTTTGTGGGAATTAATAAGGTTTTTAATTAAATATGGAGGGAAACTATTATCTATTAATAATTTAGTAATTTTTTGTATATTACGCATGTGAAATTGTTCGTCACTAATGCTCAACTCAACTTAGAGTCAATGTGGTGTTTCCAAGTAAGCCGTCGATCAAGGTGTATACCAAGATATTTCACATGACTATGTTGAGGGACAACTTGATTGTTAATCCGAATGGGTGAACAAGTATCTCTTCGTAATGTATATGTTACTTGAACACACTTTTGTTCGGTTACATTAATTCTCCATAAGTTTAACCATAGTTCCAGCTGGGTAATGTGTTCTTGAAGATATCGGGATGCCTCGTAATGATTTTCATGCATACTAAGGCAGGCTGTATCATCAGCAAATGTGGAAGTGTGGATATTGCTGCTCAGAGGCATATCACAAGTATAAATCAGATACAAAACTGGCCCCAGTATACTCCCCTGTGGCACACCGGAGGAGATAGTTTCAGTCATGCTCATAAAGTCTCCTTCCACAACAGTGAACTTCCGGGCAGTAATGTTACTTTCCAAAAGACTTACAATGTTTATTGGGTGGTATGTTTTTAATTTTAAAATTAGGACTTCATGCCACACTTTATCAAATGCCTGAGAAACGTCGATAAGCAGCGCAGAACAATACTTCTTTTCTTCAAATGTTCTTCTTATAAATTGGACCAATCTATGAGTTTGTTCAATGGTGCTATGCTGACTTCTAAAACCAAATTGATGGTCCGGTATGCACCCACTATTAACTAGAATTGGGGACAATTTTGTCATGAACAGTTTTTCGAAAAGCTTTGACATTGTTGATAGGAGACTTATTGGCCTATATGATTCAGCCTTGGTAAGATCTTTGTCCGGCTTTGGAATCATTTTAACTTTGGCAAGTTTCCAGCTGTGTGGATAATACTCCAGTCGTAAAATGGCATTAAAAATAAATAACAGTATTCTAATTGCAATACGAGGCAACTTCATCAGAATCTGGTTACTAATTCCATCAAAACCCGGAGCTTTCTTCGGGTTGAGTTCAGCAATTAGTTTTTGCACATCACGCGTCTTAAACTTTATTTGTTGAGGGGGTAGAGCGACTACATTTGGCAAATCAATTACACCAGTACATGTGTTTGGGGTAAATACGTATTTTAAATGGTCAGCAAATGTATTACCTTTTCAGTATCGCTTCTTGCCCATCCTCCGGTATATGTGCGCAGAGGTGGTTTAAACTCAACAGGTGTTTTAAGCTTTCTAGCAGCGTGCCATAAAGAGTAATTAGATGCTGGTGTGACATCGAGATTTTCCAGATAGTTTTTAAGAAATGCAGTTTTTTCATGTGCAAGAAGCTCTTGGAGTCGTTTAGTGCACTCTTTAAATCTAATTTTATTCTGGGGTGATCTGTGCTGTTGCCATTCCCTTCTAGCTCTTCTTTTTTCACATACGAGACGTTCAATATCTGTAGAATATAGTCTATTAAACGCAGTCTGCGGATGGGAGGTAGTGGCATGTTTAGCAGCCTGCTCAATATTTTCGTTAAGATTGGCAATGTTAGATTCAACATCATCAGGTGTTCTTAGTGTAATGTTTTCCGTGCAATAACTACTAAGATATTTTTTGAATCGCAGCCAATTAACACGACTGGCCAACTTCACATATGAGTAAGGTAGAGCACTTCTCAGTAGGCTACATATTGTAACGATCGTGGGAGAGTGATCGGACGATAGATCTAGGGAAGCTTCTACGTGAATTAATTCCCTAGAAATATTTTTTATGACGCCAAAATCTATAACATCCGGAATTTTATGTATGTCAGTAGGCCAATAAGTGGGCTCCCACTCGAAATGACATCCAAGCCCATTTTAGAAATTGTATTGAACAACGCTCGACCTCTGGGTGTAATAAGACGCGAACCCCAGAACGTATGTTTAGCATTATAGTCGCCGTCTGCTACGAAACAAGGGCCAAGAGATTTGTAAAAATCCTCATATTGATCCTCAGTAATTGCGATTCTGGGAGGGGAGTAAATTGAAGATATGACAAAATTAGTGCAAAAATGTTCGACACAAATATTCGTTGCTTGTAAATGTTCTTCACAAATGTTATCAATAATATAATGCTTGAGTCTTGACTTAATTAAAATTGCTGATCCACCGCATGCTCTTCCTCTCGGGTCCTTTGAATCATATAAGGTGTAGCCATAAATTTTAAAAAGGCTTCTCGAAGTCAAAAGAGTCTCAGAGACCAACATTATATCAATATTTTTTTCCGTGAGGAAGTGTTCAAGTTCATTTTTATGTTGGCGAATGCCGTTTGCGTTTCAGAAATATATTTTTAACGTGTTCATGGTTTATTAACTAAAGCTTGAAGTAGAGTATTCTGCATTCGCAGCATTTCTTGCATCATGCTAGTCATATTTGTTGTAAAATTATTTATAGTTTGCACCAGATTATCAATAGTAGCTTCAAGGCGATTGAATGTTGAATTATTTGGTGGTGAAACATTTTGTGTATGAATAGAATTTGTCTTAGCAGCATCGGCATACAATACACGGGAACTAACTGGTTGGCTCACTTGCGCAAAAGTGGCTGATAAAGCGTTTGCTGATTGAGCTGGGGCCAATTAATGTGTTTGCTTCATAGTCTGTTTGACGAAAGAGTACACAGGACAACCTCTGTGTTTAGCGGTGTGATTACCACCACAATTACTGCATTTTTTGTCACTTTGATCTTTTGGTTTATTGCAACTAGCAGTGCCGTGTAATTCGCCGCACATAACACAAACAGTAGGTTATTTGCAGTAATGGTTATTTTTCGATATAAGAGATATTTTAAATTATATATTGGATGGGTCTCATTTTTTTTCAATTTTATATCATTTGGCTCAAGTTCAACGCGAAATAGAGGTTGAGGGATCTTTTCCCTATTTATTATGTTCGATACATTTTTTACTTTAAAACCCTGAAGGACGAGAGCATCTTTTACTTCTTCGGGAGCAACATAGGAATCTATGCCCTTCAACACAATCTGCATACCTTTAGCACTCTTGAGCTGATATGTGTAGAAATTTGTTTTACTTTTTTCAAATTCAGAAACCATTTTGCGAAAATCTTTTTCTTCATAAGTTTGAATTTTCGTTTCATCAATATTACCACGTTTTATTGGAACAATGTGAAATTTATTCTCACCAATGACCGAAATTAATTTTTTAATGAGAGCGTTTGAGTTTTTTTCTCTTAAATAGATTGGTGGCGGCTTGGAGGTTTTATTCGCAGATTCAGCGGGTTTGTCATTGTCATCTTGCAATATTTTAAAACGGTTTTGCCGATTAGTAGAGTATGCGCTGTTATCCCTAGACATCTTTGGAGCAGATGCAATTTTAGTAGAATTTGGGCTTCGCCCACGCTTTAAAATTGTAATGTATCTGTCCATTCCGACTTGGACCTTGGGTTTTGGGCTGGTCGTATCTTCAGTGACAACTTGTTTAAGTGATGACCACGAGCCCGAAGCGGACGATATCGCTGAGAAGTACTAGGCAATAATGTCAACGATTCACTAGTTGGCATTGGACAAAGCGAAGTTGATCGCTGACGAAACTGTGGATTTGCCGTTAGAGAAAGTCTAGTATCAAATTTTTGATTTTTGTTAAGAGCTTCAGAACTCACAGCAAGTCTATTATCAGATTTTTTATTTTTATTGTTATCATTATGAGCATCAAAACTCACAGTAAAATAGGCATTTCTGCCGTTAGAACTCACTTCACTATTTTTTTCCTTTGGGGTACTCATATAGAGTATTCCTCAAGGTATGTTTTTTTGTTTACGGTTTTTTTGTTTTTGTTATTTCTATATGTAAAAATATTAGCAAAGCAAAAAAAGGCTTATTTATCAAAGTTAATATGTACTACGAATATATTTTGTATGATTTTTTTTGTTTAGTTTGTATGTAAGAAAAGTTCCGCTATTACGTCTGTTCACTATGAAGGTACAACGAGAACTGGAAATACCAGCATGGTTGTGCCATATTGAGAATAATTCCTGCTAGTTCCAGAAAATCTGCTCCCAGCAATGTACGGCTTTTTTTCAGCACTTGGAAGATAAATGAGGCGTATTTTGCGCACTCTATCGCCAATCATGACATCACATATAGTGTGCTCTACTTTGCCAGTCGTGGTACATTAATTGGCTAAAGTAATCTCTGCACGAACATCATGAAATATGCTACCATTTTTCACCAGAATGTTCTTTAAATTAAGACTGGCTACACTAGTTTTTGCGCCAGAATCAAAAATTGCCTCTCTGACCAATGATTGTAGAAGAGATGGAATTAAAAAATAGATACTGAGAACTTTCTTTAGAGTGTGTACTACACGTAGTACAACTGGAACGATATACCCCTGGTGTGCCACATCCATAGCATGAGAATGTTGGTTTCTTTTGTATGATAGGGTTTGGTTGATTCAGTTGCTTTTGTTGATTCACCTGATGTTCTCCTTCCTTGGCTCTCTGTTCATCACGTTTCTTCTTTTCAAAACAGTTCTCAATACTGTGGCCTTTTAAACGACAAAAACAACAGCGGTTGCTAGTTGAGGGCTCTTCTTTGATGATTGTATTTTTTATGACTGGCTGGGATTCAGTTGTAAAAATTTCTGCTTCTCTGCTTGCAGAAATAAGGTCGCTAAATGTTTTTACATTTTCGCGGCATGTTGCGTTGAATCTCTTCTGTGACAGGAACTTTCAGTTGAGAGAACAACAACCTCTTTTTGCATATAAAGCTGTCTGTTGGTTCTCTCTTTAGTTGTTTTGCTTCAAAGATATTAGCAAAAATTCGCCAGTCAGGTACTGGAGGTGAAAATGTTGCACGAATGAGTGCTTTTATTTCTTCAAAACCACTCAATTCACCATGTGACTGCATAATCCTCAAGCAGAAGGGGCATCCCACGTACTGCATCTTCGTCAGATATCTTTTCAATGTCCTTGTATACGCTGATGGCAGCTTAAAATTCTTCAACTGCAGGAGGGTCCCTCTGCCCTTTGAAACGTGCTGTGCACTGCGTGAATGAGCCACCTCTGTGGTTGCTGTTCATAGCCGCTTAAATTTGCTGAAATTGTTCCGGTGAAAATGTTGCCATGTTATGCTCTTGGATGTCTTCGTTAGGTACAAAAAACTCTTCGTCAGTTTCACTTCCTTCAGATAATGTGGTTTATTAGCTTCGGATCCTCCTTCGTGAGTTTTCGTAGTCATTAAGTTGGGCGCCAATGAAACAATCTTATTTCGAAGATTGTATGGGAATTTTATCATTAAAAAAACAATTAAATTTATTCACTTGAAAAAAAAAAACTTTATTGGGTTTAGAAATTTTCAGCAGTGAGCAAAAGTTTGGAACTTAAAAAAAGCCTAGACAAAGATGTTCACTGGTTGAATCACAAATGCTAATTGAATTCTTTATGCAAATGTCTCTGCTTTTATAGCAACTCCAAGTTTTTACATTTTAGTAGTTGTATAAAAGAATAGTAAAAATAGGTATGTTATTGTTCAGAGTTGTGACAAACGTTCAATTCAAAAATATGTACAGAGTTGTATTTAAAATAAGAACAGAGTTCCATTCAATCATACGTTAAATTTAAAAATATATTTAAAATAAGTAGTTCAATAATGCAAGATGCTACAAATTCATAATCATCCAAACACATGTGTATGTATGTAAATGCATTTGCAATTGTTTGTTTATAAAAAAAAAATACAAACAATAAGTGCAATGCATTAATGGTTGCAGTCACAGCATAACATACACACATGCATATACATGTGTAGTCATATTACCAATTAGTTTTTTTTGTTTATTTAACACCAGTCAATGACCACAATAAAGAACATAAGTTCAATGTTTTCAATGGTCAGCGACTTTACAAATTCAGCATTTCTAGTTATTTTTTACACCTTGCATTAATAAGTGACCTAATTAATTAGCGTATAATTTTAATTAGCTATAATATTTTATAAATATAGAATAAAAATAAAGACATAGAGTAGTAGACAAAATGACTTGTTTGACTGCACTTTTATTACATGGTCCAAAGTACCTTGTGATACCAAATAAATTCTTGGTTTATATACCTAGAATTTAACATCAAACTTAACATTTGTGACCCCAAACAGTTCTGAACTTCAAGATCCCCCCACCAGCGGTAAGGATCTTGTAAGCACTCATTGCTGAATTCAACACGCTACCTGAGCACTCAAGAACCTTAACATTGATGACCCCAAACAGTTCTGTACTTCAAGTACCCCCCACCAGCGGTAAGGATCTTGTAAGCACTCATTGCTGAATTCAACACGCTACCTGAGCAATCAAGCACCATAACATTGGTGATACAAAACGTTTTTATCACAAATAATCTGGGTAAAAATGGACACAATTCAAAAATTATTGGACCTTCAAATCTCAACGGGCGAAGATATCCAGAATATAATAAGAAATTTCAAAAAGGACCCAGCTGAAAGAAAAAACAGCGGCTTACTTCGAGGAACGTTCGAGACGTCTTCAAGAGTGTTGGGATAAATTTCAAAACAGGGATTCTTCCCGAATGATTGCGATGACCCAATGAAATTAGACTACTTCACGGAGGGCTACTATGACAAAATCAAAAAAATATCCGAGGAATACTTGGACATGTTTAATCAGGAAGCTAAACGTCTTAGGGCTGAAGCTAAAGATCAACCTGAAGCTGCCACTAGGTCCAGCGGAATTTCGAAGGCTACTAATATGCACACTCAAACAGCAGCACCAGAATTAATGACAAACAGTTGTAAAATCCAGTCGTTACATTTGCCAAATTTAACTATACCTCAATTTAATGGGGATTACCTGAAATGACGTCAAATCCATGACTTATTTTCCGAAATGGTAGATAAGCTACCAATACCAGCTATTCAGAAAATGTGGTATTTGAAAATTAACTTATCCGGCGAAGCTGAACGTCTAATAAGTCAGTTGTCATTATCAGAAACAAATTATGCTACTGCCTGGCAAACACTCAAGGACCACTACAAAGAGTTCTTGTAGCAAATCTGGTAGATAAATTAATTGATCAGCCTGCAGCTACGTCATTTGCTTCAGCGATTAAGACTCTTCATGACACCACCAAGGAGTGTATGTTGGCTTTAAACAATTTAGGAATTGCAACGGCCTCATGGGGTGCAATTTTTATTCAGCTTCTGATGAGGAAACTTGATAGAAGCACACATGTAAGGTACATGCAATCGTTAACCAATCTAAGGAACGTGCCAGTTCTAGCTGAGTTTTTATCATTCTTGGAATTTGAGTTTCAATCAATGAAATCCATCCGCCAAAGGGATAAGTCATCATCTAAAGTTGTGTTATCATCTGCAACCACTGCCAATGAATACTATGTTTCCTGTAAATTATGCACGGCCGGCGACCACGGACTCTTCCATTGCCAAAATTTCTACAACTATCAGAAGCAAAGCGGCTAAGCTGGGTACAACAACAAAGACTGTGTGTAAACTGTTTCAGAGCTGATCACATTTCGAAAACCTGCACATCAAGACCTTGCAAAAAATGTAACAAAAAACATAATACATTATTGCATTTAGGTTCAAATTCCAAACCACACAATTCATATACGGAAAACAGATGTTGCACCTAACACTACTAATGTGACTGTTACATCAGGGTTATGTACTATTTGCAACAGCAAGAGTAAGGTTAACAGCGGCCAACGGAAATTCAGGAGAATTTAGAGCAATATTGGATTCCGGGTCTCAGGTGAATCTAGTATCCGAGCGTGTCGTAAAAAGATTGTCTTTATCTTCACCTGAAGCATTTTTATGCATTGATGGTATTGGAAATGCACAAAGAAGGGCCATAAAGCGCATAAATGTTAAATTTCAAGCCAGAAATAACAATTTTGCAACTAACCTAGACGCTTTTGTTCTCCCTACAATCATCCCTCTACAACAAAATCAACGAATTGACATTTCAAATTGGCAAAGCCCAAATATAAACTTAGCTGACCCATATTTCGACCAACCAGGAAGGGTGGATATTCTGCTAGGCACCGAATACTACTTCAGTCTTATGCAAAACGGGAAAATAGAGTTGGCCGATAATCTTCCGATATTGTTGAACACAAAACTTGGATGGATCGCCAGTTGTAGAGTATCTAAAGACAGCACAACTGAAGCGATATGCGCAGTTTTACGTGAAGATGATGTGTCAACTGGCGAACTAATTGAAAAAATTCTGGAAGGTTGAAGATGTTCCTACAGAAAGCAATTATACAGCCGCTGAACAAGCATGTGAAACTCACTTTATTCAAACCACAACCAGAAATCCCAATGGAAGATTTGTTGTTCGTTTACCTTTATCTGAAGACGCGGCAGCACTTGGCGAATCAGAACCAACTGCATATTCCAGATTCCGTGCTTTGGAACGAGGATTCAAACGAGATGAAAAGCTCGAAACAATACAAGGACTTCATGAAGTCATATGAAGATCTTGGTCACATGACTTAAATTGACCCAAACACTCTCTACGGCCCACGTTACTACATTCCACATTATTGCATTCTGCGTCAAGAAAGTAGCACAACTAAGGTCAGAGTCGTTTTTGATGCATCGGCAAAAACATCAACAGATCATTTATTAAACGACATTTTACTTGCAGGTCCGTCAGATCCTCATAGACGAATGAGACATCATCAGCTTCGTATCTGGCGACGAAATGTTTAGAAAGGCTAGCGGCCACTCGTATGGACAAATATCCGCTGGGTGTAACGATCTTGTGCCAGGATTTCTACGTTGATGACGGAATAAGCGGTTCATACAGTTTAGCAACAGCTAAGGAAATGCAATCCCAACTAACAAACTTGCTCAAGGAAGCTGGTTTAAAGTTACGTAAATGGTGTGCAAACCATCGCCATCTACTCCAAGATATCCCATAAGAAGATCAAGAAGTCAACCTTGATTTCGAAAATGCATCAATCAAGGCACTGGGACTAATATGGAGCCCATCTTCGGATTAATTTTGCCTAAGGACTAATCTTCAGCCAACCTCAAACATAACAAAATGATCTGTCATCTCAGATGTGGCACGAATCAACGATCCTTTGGGTATTGCAGGCCCAGTCGTGGTTTTAGCCACGAGACAGGAACCTTCAATCAATTCTGTGGAGAGAGAATCCTGGCCAGCCTCTACGCCATTTTCAACTAAACACCGTTACATGTGGCACATCATCAGCTTCGTATCTGGCGACGAAATGCTTAGAAAGGCTAGCGGCCACTCGTATGGACAAATATCCGCTGGGTGCCACGATCTTGGGCCAGGATTTCTACGTTGATGACGGAATAAGCGGTTCAAACAGTTTAGCAACAGCTAAGGAAATGCAATCCCAACTAACGAACTTGCTCAAGGAAGCTGGTTTAAAGTTACGTAAATGGTGTGCAAACCATCGCCATCTACTCCAAGATATCCCATAAGAAGATCAAGAAGTCAACCTTGATTTCGAAAATGCATCAATCAAGGCACTGGGACTAATATGGAGCCCATCTTCGGATTAATTTTGCCTAAGGACTAATCTTCAGCCAACCTCAAACATAACAAAATGATCTGTCATCTCAGATGTGGCACGAATCAACGATCCTTTGGGTATTGCAGGCCCAGTCGTGGTTTTAGCCAAAATATTCATTCAACAACTGTGGGAAGGTAAAAGATCTTGGTATGAGGAACTGCCTAAAGATTTCACAACAAAAGGGCATGATTTCCGTAAGACACTAAACACGTTAGAAAATACTCCTATACCAAGACATGTTTTCAATGGTCAAATAGCATCGCACATCAAATTGCACGTATTTGTAGACGCATCAGAAAGGGCTTATGGAGCAGCAGTCTACATTCGATCCAAGTCCAAAAATGGACGAATAATAGTCCAACTGTTGTGCTCCAAGTCCAGAGTTGCGCCTCTCCCAATGTTATCACTATCAAGGCTAGAACTTTGCGCAGCACTTCTAGGAGCAGAACTCGCCAACAAGGTAAAGAGGGAGTTACGGTACGACGACAAACAGCTTTTTTTGTCTGACTCAGAAATTTTCTTCATCACTCAAAACTTTCGTGGCTAACCGAATCAGCAAGATACAAGACATAACCATCAATAGTCAATGGCGACACGTCAAATCAAAGGAAACCCCAGCTGACTTCATTTCGACAGGCGTAACTACAGAGAAACTACAAATCTTGAACTTGTGGTTTTATGGGCCTCCATTTTTGCATGGCCAAGAATGTATCTGGCCTGGACCATTTGAAAAGAACGCTCAGAACGCTATCAAATTTGGAGTTTAAGATGAAGACTCAAATTACGACTGCTGCAGCATCATCCAACGTAAAAGACTTGGTTTACAGCATCAACCACAAAAATTCATTTATCTTCCTTCAACTCACTGTAGCCAAGGGATCAGAAAAAATTCAACCCAAACTGGAAGTAGCATCACTGCCATTGAACTGGATAATGCTTTTCACATCATAGTGTGAGCAATGCAACAATCTGATTTCTCAGACGAATTGAAAACATTTCAGCGGTCTCAGATAGTCGAAGGAGCAAATCCGCTTAAAAATGTGTGACCTTTCTTAGAAGTTTTGTTCCAAGTTGTTGTTTTAAAATAAAACTAAAACGAATTTTATTTTAAATTTTAATTTATTTAAGTTTTAATGTTATATATGTTTATTTTGGCTTAAGTACATATTTATGAATTTATTATGTATAAGTATTTTATAATATTTGTTATATTTATTTGGCCACTTTAAATTTACTTTTTGAAACGACCGTCTTCAATAATAAATTAATAATGATCGATTTCTTACAAAACAAGTATATTATATTACATATCGCAGGTATGAGTATTTATGTAGGCATGCAAATAAATATGCATGTACATATAAAAAAGCAACAAAAGAAATTGGGCATGCAGAATAAAAGTATTCACCTAGTAACAATTATAATTACTTGTCGTATGTACGCGGCATACGTACGTACGTAAGTATATATGTACATACATAAGTAAGTATGTACATATGTACGTAAGTATGTAAGTGAATATGCGAGTTCGATTATTATTTCGACTAACAGTAATAATGAAATACGTACAAAGATATATAAGTAAAGCAAAACAAGACCGTGCATGCAGAATTATGCATGTTTGTAATGCAAAGACATGATTGTGCATGCTCGATCATGATTTTGTAATAGTGTTTTCACACTGAATTGGTTTTAATAAAAGTTGGTTTTAATGTTAAAACCAACTGTTAAAACCTGGTTTTACCATACAAATTGTTTTTGTTTAATCCAACTTAAAACTATTTCTGAATTGGTTTTATTTTGGTTTTATGAAATGCAACCCTGTTTTCGCTGTGGTAAATTCAGTGCTGCCAAGTTAAAATGACCGGAAGCAGCTGATAATGTTTATGCCAGTGAATAACAAGAGATGTCGCTTGCAAGATTTTCAACTTAAAAATGGATGCAGCAGCAACAATAAGTAAAAAATTATGGAAAAATAAGAGTTCTTTGGAAGGAAAACAACAAAAATATTTTCATTGACTTCTGGAAAGTGAAAATAAACAACATGACATATCGAACCACCGATAAAAAAAGTTGTATTTTGTGATTTATTTGTACATTTTTTATATACAATAACTTGATTTCCAAGCACTTCTTCACTTTGTATTACTAGTTCCATAATTTTAAAATATTTATTTACAAAATATAAAATAATTTCCATTTTAGAGCGCATTGTAAAGTTTCTTAGTTTTTCATACAAACAAAAACAGTTGTACAGTTTGTCAAATAAGTGTTATAAAAAGCAGAAAAAAATACACAAACAAACACACGCATTTCTGCAGGAGATTTATTTTATTTCGAGCAAAGTTATTAGACAGTCTGTGAGTTAAAACCTGAATTTAACAAACTTGCAGTGTGAATGCAAAATCAGCTGTTTATGGTTTTAATGTTAAAACCAAGTTTTAACTTGCAGTGTGAAAACACTATAACGTAGTAAAAAAAGTACAACAAACATACAATACAAGTATGTATGTAAATGACTTGGATTTCATAATACTGGTAGGTATACACATATTTTTTTTTTTTTTTTTTTTTATTACATATTTTATTTATTGTATCTTCATATATGAACTAACAATAAGTATTCAAATCTTAAATATAAAACATAATTAGGCCCGACCAGTGTCGGACATAAGCTTAGTAATAGTTATATATAATACATAAGTAGTGATAATCAAAAGGAAAAAAATACAAAAAAAATAAAAGTATTTTCAGGAAGTCCCATCTGGAGTGCTGTGAATAAGAGCCCTAGTATCCCTCTTTTTTAGGCGGATATGTCCAGTAAAGTTCAAAATATTACGAGCAAGTGGATTAGGATGTGATTCGAGTTTTGTTAGATATTTGCCTGCGTATTTTGCAATTTCTTCAGTCACTAGAGGCATATTCAAATCACGATGTATATTTGAATTTTTGATGTACCATGGAGCCGATGTTATCATGCGTAAAATTTTGTTTTGCCTGCGTTGAATTTTCTCTACATTTGAAGCTGAAGCAGTGCCCCATAGTTGAATTCCATAGCACCATATTGGCTTTAAAAGCGACTTGTATATTAAAAGTTTACAGTCTAGGCTAAGTGTTGAATTTCGACCAATCAGCCAATGTACCTGAGTTAATTTAGGTTTCATTTGAGTTAACTTAGAGTCAATGTGGTGTTTCCATGTAAGTCGTCGATCAAGGTGTATACCAAGATATTTCACATGTGAATGATGAGAAACAACTTGATTGTTAATCCGAATGGGGGAACAAGTATCTCTTCGTAAAGTAAATGTTACTTGAACACACTTTTGTTCATTTACCTTAATTCTCCATAAGTTTAACCAAAGCTCCATCTGGCTAATGTGTTCCTGGAGTTTGCGGGATGCCTCATCAGGGTTTTCATGCATACTAAGGCAGGCTGTATCGTCGGCCAATGTGGAAGTATGGATACTACTGCTCACAGGCATATCACAAGTATAAATTAAATATAAAACTGGTCCCAGTATACTCCCCTGTGGCACACCAGATGAAATTGTTTCAGGCCTACTTGTAAATTCTCTTTCCGCAACAGTGAACTTACGGGAAATAATGTAACTTTCCAAAAGATTTAAAATGTTTATTGGTAAGTAAGTCTTCAATTTTAATATTAGGCCTTCATGCCACACTTTATCAAATGCCTGGGAAATGTCTATAAACAGCGCAGAACAATACTTTTTTTCCTCAAAAGTTCTTCTTACAAATTGAACCAATCTGTGAGTTTGTTCAATGGTGCTATGCTGACTTCTAAAACCAAAGTGATGGTCTGGTATGCACCCACTACTAATTAGAATTGGGGACAATTTTGTTTTGAGCAGTTTTTCGAAAAGCTTTGACATTGTAGATAGTAGACTTATTGGCCTATATGACTCAGCCTTTGTTATATCTTTGCCAGGCTTTGGAATCATTTTAACCTTGGCAAGTTTCCAGTTGTGTGGATAATACTCCAGTCGTAAAATAGCATTAAATATGAATAACAGGATTCTCATTGCAATACGAGGCAAGTTCATCAGCATCTGATTACTAATTCCATCAATACCCGGAGCTTTCTTCGGGTTGAGTTCGGCAATTAATTTTTGTAAATCACGCGTCTTAAACTTTATGTGTTGAGGGGGTAGAGCGACTATATTCGGCAAATCAGCAACACCAGTACATATATTTGGCGTAAAAACGGATTTTAAGTGCTCAGCAAATATTTTACCTTTTTCAGTATCGCTTCTTGCCCAACCTCCGGTAGATGTGCGTAGAGGTGGCTTATACTCAACGGGTGTTTTAAGCTTTCTGGCAGCGCGCCACAAGGAGTAATTAGACACCGGTGTAACATCAAGACCCTCCAGATAATTTTTAAGAGATGCAATTTTTTCAGATGCAAGCAACTCTTGGAGTCGTTTAGTGCACTCTTTAAATCTGATTTTATTTTGTGGTGATCTGTGCTGTTGCCATTCCCTTCTAGCCCTTCTTTTTTCACGTACGAGACGTTCAATGTCTGTAGAATAAATTTTATTAAACCCAATCTGCGGATGGGAGATAGTGGCATGTTCAGCAGCCTGTTTAATATTCTCGCTGAGATTGGCAATGTTCGATTCAATATCATCGGGTGTTCTAAGCGTAATGTTTTCCGTACAATGACTGCTGAGATATTTTCTGAACCCCAGCCAATTAACACGATTGATCATCTTCACATATGAGTCATGTAAGTTACTTCTTAATGGGCTACAAATTGTAATGATCGTCGGGGAGTGATCGGACGAGAGATCAAGAGAAGCTTGAACTTGAATTAAATCCCTAGAGATATTTTTTATGACTCCAAAATCTATAACATCCGGAATTTTTTGTATGTCAGTAGGCCAATAAGTGGGCTCCCCACTCGAAATCACATCCAAGCCCATTTTTGAAATAGTGTTGAACAATGCTCGACCTCTGGGTGTAACAAGGCGCGAACCCCAGAACGTATGTTTCGCATTGTAGTCTCCAGCTGCTACAAAACAAGGTCCAAGAGATTTGTAGAAATCCTCATATGGATTCTCAGTGATTGAAAATCTGGGAGGGCAGTAAATTGATGATATAACGAAATTTGAACAAAAACTTTCAATGCCAATATTTGTTGCTTGTAGGTATTCTTCACAAATGTTATCAAGAACATAGTGCTTGAGTCTTGACTTTATTAGAATTGCTGATCCACCGCAAGCCCTTCCTCTAGGGTCCTTTGTATCATATATAGTGTAGCCATAAATTTTAAAAAGACTTCTCGAAGTCAAATGAGTCTCAGATACTAACATTATATCAATATTTTTCTCCGTGAGGAAGTGCTCAAGTTCATTTTTATGTTGGCGAATGCCGTTTGCGTTCCAGAAACATATTGTTAACGTGTTCATGGCTTATTAAGTATTGCTTGAAGCAGAGTATTCTGCATTCGCAACATTTCTTGCATCATGCTAGTCATATTTGTTGTAAAATTGTTTATAGTTTGCACAAGATTTTCAATAGTGGCTTCAAGGCGATTAAAATTAAAGTTTGAGTTTGTATTTGTTGAATTATTTTGCGGAGAAACATTTTGTGTCGGAATAGAACTAGCCTTAGTAGCATCTGCATACGATACACGGGAAGTAACTGGTTGGCTCATTTGCAGAAAAGTGGCAGAGTAAGAGTTTGCTAATTGAGCTGGAGCTAATTTAGGTTTTTACACCATAGTCTTCTTTACAGAAGAGTACACAGGACAACCTCTGTAGTTAGCGGTGTGATTACGTCCACAATTACTACATTTTTTATCACTTTGATCTTTTGGTTTGTTGCAGCTAGCGGTGCCGTGTAATTCGCCACACACAACACAAACAGAGGGTAAATTGCAGTATGTTTTTGTATGGCCATATTCTTGGCAATTATGGCACTGTACAGGACCTGAACGCTTATGTGGCTCTTCAACTGTGATTTTTCGGTACAAGAGGTATTTTAAATTATAAATTGGATGCGTCTCATTTTTTTCAATTTTATATCATTAGGCTCAAGTTCAACACGAAATAGGGGTTGGGGAATCTTTTCTCTATTTATTATATTGGACACATTTTTTACCTTGAACCCCTGGAGGACGAGTGCATCTTTTATTTCTTCGGGGACAACATAAGAATCTATGCCCTTCAATACGATCTGCATGCCTTTAGCGCTCTTAAGCTGGTATGTGTAGAAGCTTGTTTTACTTTTTTCAAATTCAGCAACCATTTTGCGGAAATCTTTTTCGTCATAAATTTGGATTTTAGTTTCATCGATGTTGCCACGTTTTATTGGAACAATGTGAAATTTATTCTCACCAATGTCCGAAATTAATTTTTTAATAAGGGCATTTGAATTTTTTTGTCTCAAATATATTGGTGGCGGCTTGGATGTTTTGTTCGAGGATACCTCGGGTTTGTCGTTGTCTTCTTGAAGAATTTTAAAGCGGTTTTGGCGATTAGTTGAGGATGCGCTGTTATCCCTAGACATTTTTGGAGCAGATGCAATTTTAGTAGAATTAGGGCTTCGCCCGCGCCTTAAAATTGTAATGTATCTGTCCATTCCGACTTGGACCTTGGGTTTTGGGCTACTCTTATTTTCAGTGACAACTTGGTTAAGTGGTGACCCCGAGCCCGAGGCGGGTGATATCGCTGAGTTAAATGTGGAAGTACTAGGCAATATTGTCAACGATTCACTAGTTGGCATTGGACAAAGCGAAGTTGATCGCTGACGCAACTGTGGTTTTGCCGTTAGAAAAAGTCTATTATCAGATTTTTGATTTTTATTAAGAGCTTCAGAACTCACAGCAAGTCTATTATCAGATATTTTATTTTTATTGATATCATTATGAGCATCAAAACTCACAGTAAAATAGGCATTTCTGCCGTTAGAACTCACTTCACTATTTTTTTCCTTTCGGGTACTCATATAGAGTATTCCTCAAGGGTATTTGTATGTTTTTTTGTTTACGGTTTTTTTTTGTTTTTGTTATTTCTATATGTAAAAAATATTTGCAAAGCAAATAAAGCTTATTTATTATAGTCAATATGTACTACGAATATTTTTGTATGATTATTTTATTATTTAGTTTGTATGTAAGAAAAATTCCGCTATTATGTCTGTTCACTATGAAGGTACAACGAGAACTGATATACACATATATAATTATGTATGCGCATTGGACCTGCCCTAATTTTTCAAAATGGCGGCGCATAGGAGAGTAGGGTCCAAAAAGTTTCCATTTTATGCCACAATGCTCCATGTAAAATTTGGGCTCGATGTGATGACTCTAAGTGGACCCAAAATTGAGTTGAATAATAAGACAAGGTTTTATTATAAGAAATTAGGAACTTTATTCGGCATTTTTGGAAAAAAGTTAATTTTGGTATCAGTTTTGTTAATATTTCGTAATTTTCTTATTTTTATGTTATTCTCCAATAAATTACACGTGAAACACGCGTGACGCGGAAAAATCACATCACGCGCACATCTCTAGTGGCATTTTTATTTATCGTAACTGCGTTGCTTACTTCTGAAATAGTTATTACATTTTCGTGCAAAATACCGTGACCTGATTTAATTATTGTGGCAACTCGTGTCGAAACACACACAACCAGGCCAAGAACGAGAGAACAACTGTCAAACGAATGAGTAGACGTCTTAAGTCAGTCGTACGAGAACAGCCAACCAGTGTGTTACTTAATTGTGCTAAAGAAGTAAACCAAAATAATAAAGTACCAAAGTTAATTGTTGTAAACCAAATTATAATTGTTACTATTTTGGGTGAGTTTATAGGTTGTTACAATTATAATGTCAGAACCATCAACATCAAAACCTGCACCGTCTTCTGCATCAGCCATTTCCTCGGTAGAAACGCGTCAAACCGTTCAATCGCTCTACAACATAGACTTAGTGGACAGAACAGCGCATCAGATAACTGGTGTCAAACTGCCGTCCAATAGGCAAGTCCTAAAGGTCTTCTTTCATAACATGCGTTTTGTGAAACTCGACGCAAAAGAAAGTGCAAAATTAACGTTCGATCCAGTGTATATTTTCTGGCAACAAGCACGAATTCCAACACGATACGGAACAAGATGCGCGGAGAAATTGTTGAAATTGTACAATACGTGGAAAGATATACAAAAAGTGTCCGCTAGCAAGAGATCTGTGGCTTGGAAACAAAAGAAGCTTGCATTTACCAACGATCTGGACAATTTGTTTGATATTGCGACTGCAGATGCCCTAAAAACCATTCGAATTGAAGAAGATAAGAAGTTTCTCATTCGACAACGACAACCAGGACGCCCGGGATGCATGATTGGCTGCGATATGGTTTTATTTCTGCGAGAAAAAAGAGCATGGGAACGAAAGGAGAAAGAAAAGCAGAGAAAGCGGAAATTTGAAGAAATGTCCAAGCCGAAAGATAGTGGTTCGTATTTGGCTTCATGTCATTTTCTATCTTATTGATTTATGTAACACATAACACATTTTAAACTTTTTGCAGCCGGCCAATATACAGATGTAGGTGAGGTTGAGGTTATGGAAGGAATTGATGAAAAAGCTCAGGATGTGGGTGAAGCGACCGAGGAGAGCACTGCCGATGCCGAAACTGGTGACATTGTTGAACCGCAGAAAAGTGTACAGAAGAGAGGGCGAATAAATTTTCTAACGCCACGACTTGCTTCTGCGCTTGACCACGCCAAGCTAACCGATCCAATGGCAGCTCATGTGTTGATAGCCTGCGCCGATTCATTGAATTATTCCGTAGACGAGCTGGCTAAAAACCGAACAACGATTAATTGATATCGTCGAGAAAACCGCCGGAAGGAAGCAGAAGTTATCCAGACCGAATTCCTAGAAAACCTAATTTAGTATTTTATATATTTTGCGATATAAGTACTTATAAGTCATTCGTCTCTTCCCCTAAACAGCTAAGTATTAATAAGCCGCTTGTCGTACATTGGGACGGCAAAATGTTGGTTGACCTTGTAGGTAGCGCAAAAGTTGAGAGAGTTGCGGTTATGGTCAGCTATGATGGGACTTCGAAGTTGCTTGGAGCACCTCAAATAAAATCTTCAAGCGGAAAAGATACAGCTGACGCTGTTTACAATCTGTTGGTTCGTTGGAACATTGCCGATCGAGTTGAAGCAATGTCATTCGACACGACCTCCGGTAACACTGGAGCTCTCAATGGCGCTTGCATTATCTTGCAGAAACCACAGTATTGCCGTCGGGAACTGCTGCACTTGGCCTGTCGCCATCATATTTACGAAATCGTTCTGCGTCAGGTTTTCGAAGTGAAATTGTCGACAAGCAGCGGTCCTGAAGTTCAATTGTTCGAGAGATTCGCGAAAGTCTGGAAGAGTCTTGACCAGACTGCATTCCAGAATGGTGTCGAGGACGAAATCGTTGGTTCAAAAATTCCCCCGATGAACAAGCCGCCACCAGAAATTACTGCAATCAGAAGTTGAAGGAACGTAACCCTCGTAATGATTATAGAGAGTTTCTCCAACTGGTTGCTGTTTTCTTGGGTGAAACACATTGTGGTAGCTTCCGTTCTCCTGGCGCTACCAGCAACGCGCGATGGATGGCAAAAGGCATTTATTCACTCAAAATTTTCCTTTTCCGCAACCATTTCACATTGACGGCCAGAGAACTGAGTGGATTGCGCGACGTGTGCATTTTCTTGTCGCGAATCTACATTCGCGCATGGATTGGTTGTACACATCCAATCAATGCTCCAAACCAGGAGTTCAATTTCATAAGAGATTCAATTGAATACGCTCAAATTGATGCTCCAGTTTCTGCTGCCATACTGAAGAAAATGAGTAACCACATGTGGTATTTATCAGCAGAACCAATGGCTTTGGCTTTCTTTGACTCGAATGTTTCTCTTGAACAGAAAAGAAAAATGGTTGAGCGCCTTGCATACCATGAGCCTATTATCAAAGTGGATCAAAATCGGGCAGTTTCAAAACCGCAAACATTCGCGAACCATAGCTTGAGCGACTTCATTTCGAACAAGACTAACAATTTCTTTGTGCGGTTCTGTTTGTCGACGGAGTTTTTGGAATTTGACCCATCAACATGGGAAACTAATGAGAGTTTCAAAGAAGTCCGCGTTTTCTGCAAAAATTTAGCCGTCGTTAATGACACCGCTGAAAGAGGAGTGAAATTCATGAAGGACTATAATCGGATATTGACCAACAAAGAAAACGAAAAGCAATTCTTATTGCAAGTTGTTGAAGCTTATCGCAAAAAATATCCATCTTTCAAAAAAACAGCTTTAGTTAATGTTTAAATTCTGTAAATTCCGCAAATTAATGCATCTATTTTAATTTATGCATCTGTGCGCGTGATGTGATTCTTCCGCGTCACGCGTGTTTCACGTGTAATTTATTGGAGAATAACATAAAAATAAGACATTAACAAAAACAAAGAAAGCACGGCATTATCAAAACATATAAAAGAAACTAATCATGCACCTGATTTTGACAATATTAAAATTCTAAATGTAGAAAACAATACAAGAAAACGTTACACAACAGAAAGTTTAAGAATACAAAAGAAAATAATGAAAACAATGAACAAAAGAGAAGATACTGACAACTTAAGCACCATTTACAGTGTGATAATAAAGAACAGCTAAAGCCATTTTTCTTAATATTGTAATTTTTGGTTCAAGTAAACTTGTATATATTTTTTATTTTTGATGTTTTAACAACAACACAACTCGATTGTTAGTAAGTTTATTCTGTTATGTATATTATTTCTTATACGTTTTTGATGTTAATTTTTTAAATTTTAATAAAATAGACAAATCCCCTGAAGAAGTGAACATAAAATTCACGAAACTTCGGGAAAAATATGTAATAAAAATTTAGTTTTTATTGACATAAGACAAGATAGGCCTCACCAGCTAAATAAAAAGAATTAAATTCACATAAAAATAAGAAAATTACGAAATATTAACAAAACTGATACCAAAATTAACTTTTTTCCAAAAATGCCGAATAAAGTTCATAATTTCTTATAATAAAACCTTGTCTTATTATTCAACTCAATTTTGGGTCCACTTAGAGTCATCACATCGAGCCCAAATTTTACATGGAGCATTGTGGCATAAAATGGAAACTTTTTGGACCCTACTCTCCTATGCGCCGCCATTTTGAAAAATTAGGGCAGGTCCAATGCGCATACATAATTATATATGTGTATATCAGTTCTCGTTGTACCTTCATAGTGAACAGACATAATAGCGGAATTTTTCTTACATACAAACTAAATAATAAAATAATCATACAAAAATATTCGTAGTACATATTGACTATAATAAATAAGCTTTATTTGCTTTGCAAATATTTTTTACATATAGAAATAACAAAAACAAAAAAAAACCGTAAACAAAAAAACATACAAATACCCTTGAGGAATACTCTATATGAGTACCCGAAAGGAAAAAAATAGTGAAGTGAGTTCTAACGGCAGAAATGCCTATTTTACTGTGAGTTTTGATGCTCATAATGATATCAATAAAAATAAAATATCTGATAATAGACTTGCTGTGAGTTCTGAAGCTCTTAATAAAAATTTATTGGAGAATAACATAAAAATAAGAAAATTACGAAATATTAACAAAACTGATACCAAAATTAACTTTTTTCCAAAAATGCCGAATAAAGTTCATAATTTCTTATAATAAAACCTTGTCTTATTATTCAACTCAATTTTGGGTCCACTTAGAGTCATCACATCGAGCCCAAATTTTACATGGAGCATTGTGGCATAAAATGGAAACTTTTTGGACCCTACTCTCCTATGCACCGCCATTTTGAAAAATCTTCATAGAAACAAGGGCAGGTCTAATGCGCACTGTATTACTTATTACACAAATAAATTGTATCGGGGGTATTCATATACATTTGTATGTTCATCGATCTACATATATGTTCATACATATATACATGCATACATACATACATATAACTCCCCCATCGTTGGATTGACGCTCCGCGGAAATTTTAGTTTATATTAAATAATTTTTCTTTTGTAAATTTAAAATGACTTTTTATGTATGTATGTATTGCATTCCTAAGTGCATATGTGAATATTACTTATTATATTATTAACCTATGTACATACATACTACGTACTTATACATATACATTTTTGGTAAAGAAATAAAGTTACTTCCCTGTCGGGATTTGATGAACTGACTAAAAATTAATTAACTTTTGGCTAACTTATTATATCTAACTTATAAACTAACTCAAAACTTATGCAAAGATGAGTCAGACTTTTAAAAAATAAACAATGTTGCAATATTTGTTTTTAAAAAAGCGCTGAATTTCTCTGTACATGTGATTTTTCTAAACAGGCGGATTGCCAACACTGTTCTTTTTTAGTTTTGTGAATCCCGTAATATATAAACTTTTGTTGAAAGTGCTCTGTGACATACTTGAAAAATATAAAATTTAAAGAAATTTTAAAGAAAGAATTAAAGAAAATAATATAATAAAGTGATAATTCAAATTAAATAAAAAAGTGAAACGTAAGTATTTACTTAAAATAACAAAAGTTAAGAAAAAACGAAAATGTTTTCCAATATGAGAGGTGGAAGCAAAAGAAACTTAAGAAGATTAATAAAAAAAGAAAAAGTTAGGTACTTTGAAAAATTAAATTGGACGGAGGATCAAATGGCAGAAGAAGCAAATACAAACACCTCAATTACGGAGCACGAGTGTTTAGAAAATACTACACCAGAGTCTGTGATTGAAGACCCAAACAATGAAAAAGAAAATACACTTTTTAAGAAACTAGGAGTTTGGTATCGTAAAAATAGACCAAGCAGAGAAAGTTTTGAAGAATTGTTAGCACTTTTAAGAAGTGAAAACTTAAATCTACCAAAAAGTGGAAAATCTTTTGAAATAAAAAAGAAGCAATCGTTGTGCTTGAAAGAAATTTTTCCGGGAGCATATTGCCATTTTGGTGTTAGAAACCAATTGATTAAAGCTTCACAAATGTTAATGAATTGTGATGAGATAGTGGTTGATATAAATATTGATGGTTTGCCATTGTTTAAAAGTTCCACTACTCAAGTGTGGCCCATTTTGATGCGGACAGTTAATGTGTGCAGTATATCCGTTTTCGCAGTTGGCATTTATTTAGGTAAAAAAAAAAGCCAGAATCTATAGATGATTTTCTAAAGGAATTAGTGGACGAACTGAAACAATTGTTTGAATGTGGAATTTTAATTGAAAATAAATCAATTCCATTTCACTTAAGAGGAATTATTTGTGATGCCCCTGCAAAGGCTTTTGTATGCGGTATTGCTGGTCATACGTCCTTTCATGGCTGCAGCAAATATTCTCAAGTTGGAAAAAAAATTAACAAAGTGCTCACATATTCCGTGGAGTCTTCTCAGTTAATTACCGACGAAGATTTTACATCCAGAAGGTATTTGAAACACCACCGCAAACAGTTTTATGAAAATAAAACTCCTTTTGAAAAACTAAACATCAACATGGTTAGTCAAGTACCTCTTGATCCAATGCATCTTGTTGATCTCGGTGTAACAAGAAAAATATTAGTACGACTTATGAACAATAAAACAAATTTTAAAGTCAGTAATGAAAATAAGGTGCAAATAGATAATCATTTGACTTCTTTGAAAAAAATTTGTTACTAAAGAGTTTTCTCGTTGCCCCAGAACACTAAATGAATTATTACATTGGAAGGCATCCGAGTTTCGGCAGTTTTTATTGTACACTGGCGTGGTTGTTCTTAAGGGGAGAGTGCATGATGATGTTTACTATGAGTTTCTTTTGCTCCATTGTGCTTATCGCCTCCTTTGTTGTCCAAGAACATATGCCAGAAATGTAGGTAATGCTCAAAATATGCTGGAGTTATTTGTTGAAAATTTCCCAATTGTTTTTGGAGAAAATAGCTTTACATACAACATCCATGGGCTTCTACATTTAAGTGAGTGCGTAAGAACATTCGGAACTTGTAATAATTTTTCAGCATATCCATTCGAGAATTATCTGCAGATTTTAAAGAAATATGTTAAAAAACCCTCAAAAATTCTGCAACAAATTTGTGATAGAGTTCAACATGAAGAAATGATTGTACCTGAAACTGAAGCAAAATTTAGCAAAAAGAATAGCCAAACTGTTAGCTTTTCAAATAAAGATTTTTTCTATACTACAAAGCCCCCAAATAATTTTTGCGCCATAAAGCCTTATATACCAATACTAATAACAGGTTTTTCTAGTGCAGAACCAGGTTTTGTAATAGGCAGGTGTTTCAGAAAAGTTGAAAGTTTGTTTATTGAACCGTTTGATTCGCATGCAGTTCTAGGTACCTGTCTAGTAGATCTAAGCGATTTAGAAGAGTCGCCTAAAAGTTTTGAAATTAAAAATATTGAGTGCGAGTTAGCAGGTTTTCCACAAGACGATAAATTTGTTTTATTACCAATTTTACATGGATGTACTTAAAAATATGAGCTTTCTAAATTAAAAATTTAAAAATTATTCAATCAATAACTTAAATTGTTAAATAACAAGCTTGCGGTCGCTTTTCTATTTAAAATAACGCTATAAGGTGATTTTTACTTATGTCAATATTTTGATACCCTCCGGATACCTTCTTAAAATCAATGATATAACATAATTATTTTTGGGCTTTTTATTTTAAATTTAATAATACTTTACTTTGGTTTAATAAAAAAAAGTTTGTTTAAATTTAAAAAAAAAACAATTTATAAAATTAACAAAAAAAACAATTTTAAATAATTGTTTTATCATACCTTTCAAATATCCGGAGGGTATCAAAATATTGACATAAATAAAAATCATCTTATAAAGTTATTTTAAATAATATTTTTCAATTTTTTATTCTTTTTACATAAAATTTACTAAACTGGGAGATGGAATTGGAAAACAAAACTCTAGGTATTAAGCGGTACCAGCTTGCAAACATTTGCCAGAATTGTAAAACTTGGCAAAAACAGTACGAAACGAAAGTTGGACAATTAACAGGTAGGTACATAAGTATGTACATATATGGTAGTATATGTCTGCACTTGAACACATATACATACATACATACATACATATACGTATATTCACATGCAAAACATGCTCTAAATAATTTTTCTTTGTTTCAATAGAGTCAGTGAATCAACTTAAAAGTACTATAGATGAGTTCAAAGGTACAAACATACATATAAGAGAGCTTAAGGATACAACAACGTTTATCGAAAACTCTAAACACAAAAGAAGACAAAGATCAGACAAAACTTCAGTATTCAGTTGCAATAAACCAAAAATAAAAGTTCGTTCTGTGATATAGTTTTAGTTCAATTCTGTGATTTAATTTAATTATTTTATTTATTTATTATACAAAAATTTTTGTGCGTGTTGTCCAACTTTACACAAATTTTTTAATAACTAATAAACAAATAATAATGTAAAATTATAATAGTAAGTTGAACTATGAGTTATATTGTAAACTTTTATATATTTTTAAAATTTACATATTAATGGGGAAAAATTTCTTCAACAGAATTTAATAAACATAATCTCCTGATGAAGTCGACAAACCATATCGACGAAACGTTGAGATAAAGATTAAGGGCCGTATGCAAAAAAATATTTTACTTGAGCTTTAAAGTTCATAGTAGTTACCAAGCACTTTAAGGCTAACATTGCTTTGTTAAAAAATTGTATGCAAAAAACAACTTTAATTATTTTGTAATTTAATAATAAATACTGGTAACACCACCGTGTTCAACAACCACTTCACGGCTTATGATGTACAACATCGAATACAAATTAATTCGAGTATTCAAATAATTTTTTATTTTATTAAATAAATTTGTATTATATTGAAGTAAAGCAACCTAATTTAAAAAGTATAAGCTTCTAACATGGAAGGAAAACAGATAAACATTTTTATGAAGTAAAAGTAAAAATAATATGATGAACAAAGAAAATTTATGGCAATATATTTTGTTCGAATGAAATGAGTATTTGAATATCCAGATTTTTCCATTCGTTTTGACTGTATGTACATCACTAAAACATTTTTGTATAATTGAATTTATTTTAATATTTTTTTATGGATTTTGCTATGTATTTCGAATCAGTTGGATAATTTGGTGATGTTTTCCATAATATAACAGAAATAATAAATTTAAGATAAGAGCTAACACTTCTAGCTTCATTTTTAGATGTATCATGAATCAATATGTGCTATATTAACAAAAATATTTGAAGAACAAAATACACATTTTGGAAATATCAACTTAAAGGACCCTTAACAGACGTAGGTGCCTACTTTAGAATTTTGATTTAATAATTTTTTTAGAATACAACTTTACTTAACATTGCTTGGCAAAGCTTTGTTAACTTTTTTTGCATATGACCCTAAATAATTAATTTGTTTTATTTACATCGCCGAAAAAAGAAAATCTGACCAAAAATAGCCTGAAGACAGATATGTACATGTCTTGACAAACTAAATACATACATATAACATGTTCTAGGGAAATTATTCAATAACTTTCTTTCCAAATACAGTTACCATCGTGCAGCAAAACTCAGTTATAATGGAAGCCTTGGCCACTCAAAAAGTGCTAACAGAGAACATTTTAGGAAAGGAAAAACAAAAAATTAGTTTGAATAAACATTTTCCAATTCAAACTATTGATAGTTTGAAAGAAATTAATAATAATATTAAAGATGGAAATCGTGCAGCCTACGTAAGTATTTTTTCATATACATGCATACATATATATGTATAAACATACACTGAAAAAAATAAATAATGTTTTAATTTTAATTGAAACAAATCTTTTTAGGTTAAATGCATAGCATCTCTTCTAAAACGACAACTCGATAAGTGCTTGACTGAAATTTTTTCATTGGATCTGATTCTAGCATCAAATGTGAATGGCGTGAATGGAAAATTATCCCTAAAAGAATACAAAAAAGTTTTTGATGCTTTAATGGGTACGTATCATATACATAATCACTCAAGAAATAAATTCAAATTTTTAAATTACATTTTTTTTTTAAAAGAGAAGTAAATTAATACTAGAAAAATTTTTCGAATAATTTTTTAGATGCTGTTCGAGATGTTGGAGAAGAGAACCCAGAAAAAGCCATACGAATCGGATTCAAATTAATAAAGAAGCGTCATTTTCAAGCAGTTTGCCTTTTAAAGAAAAAGAACTCTAATATTTAAAATTATTACAATAATTTTTTATTAATAAACTAATGCTTTTAATTAAAAATACAAAAAGATCTCAATAAAAGTACAAAAAGAAATACATAAAATTTCAAAGTAATATAAACAAAAGTCAAAATTTTACTATTAATTCCAACCACGAAATAGCTATTTTTAAACTAACTTACAGTGCACTCATGTTTGATGCACCATGAGCTAAATTATTAAAACTAATCGTGAGTTAGCCAATTCATAGTTAACTCATAGTGCACTCATGTTTGATGCATCTTGAGCTACATTATTAAACCTAATCATAAGTTAGCCAATTCATAGTTAACTCACAGTGCACTAATTTTTGATACACTACAAGTTCACTCGTAATGAGCTAGCTCATGGTTAGGTGATACTGATGCAAAGTGAGTGAGTACTAACTCGCACTGCGGACATTACGTGTAAAAACTGAATAGTTTTAGCAATGTAAATGAGTTAGCTTTTGAGTCAGTTGTGACTCACTTTTGATTAACCACGAGTTAACTTTAAGCTAACTCATTTTCCGACAGGGTTATTGTATACATACAACACACATACATATACTACACCCAAACTATTTTATGCTTAAAAAAATACGAAACATTTTTCACGAAATTTTTTTTATTTTACCTATGAAATATTGTGAATGAACGTATGTATATATGTCTTTATATAAGTAAATCCATAGGTATGTATGCATTTTGAAATTTATATGGAACGACGTTTTCGAAGTAATAATAATATTTATTTTTTATTTTTTTATTTTATTTTATTTTTATTTTTTTTTATAAGGAATAACATTGGTATTTTTTGTTGCTATTAATATTTCAATTGAAAAAATTCTCTTAAATTAGGCATTCAACTTAAATTGATTATTATAATAATTATTAAAGACATTTTATGCCCAGTTTGGGTTATAACATGGTCATTATCTAGTTGATCAACATGTATTTTCCTAAACCTAGCACGGTTTTTTTCCGCTTCTATCACTTTTTAGATAAACGTCTTCCGTTTGAACCAAACAATCTTCGCGGCTACTATTTAAATTAGATATTGAGTTTTCCTTACATTTAGTTATTCTATCCTTTATTTTTGGAAAATCTTCCTCCTTTATTAGGCCATTTAAAAAATCATTAGGCTTATATCCTATGGTCGAATGGATGGTATTGTTATAGAACATAATCACTTTGTAGATTTTTTCTTTTACGCTATCAATTTCTCTACCAGTGTCGTGTCTAAGTAAACGGATGTGTTCGTTCATGGTATTATGGAGACGTTCCACGTCAGCATTTGAGGTGGGATTATTATTAGATTTAAAGGAATTTCTATGTTTCTTTCCCGCAAAAATTCTATAAGTGGAAGCGCTTTAAACCCCAACTCGTTGTCGGTTACGATTTTTTTAATATTTCCAAAATACCTAGATACTGAGTGAGGGCTTTTTTAAATTCCACCCAAGATCTATTCTGAATTTTTATTGCCTGAGCAAATTTGGAAAACTTATCAATTAAAGTTAAGAGTAGTGTTTTTTGTAAACTATAAAAAACGTCAATATGAACAATTCGTTCAGGTCTGTCAGGTGTTTCAGTAACCATGTACTTTTGCTTGATGGGCTTTCGATCGTATTTTTCTGTATTACAAATGTGGCAATTATTAATATACTGTCGAATTCTAATTTTCAGTCTTGGATGATATACCTTTCATTTTAGCTGTTCAAAGTTTTCGTTAATACCCCCATGGTTATTCCAGTAGTGTTCGCTTTGAATGTGTTCGTAAAGATCATTTTCGTCGACGACATCTTGAAGAAAAAATTTTGCATCTGACAATTTTAAGGTGAGGATTTCCTGAAAAGTATCTAGTAAAGGTTTCCTCAAAAATTTCATACAACGAACTGTCAGAAATATATATAGCATTAATTCTGGTAGGGTGAAAATAATTTTTTATTATTGCTATCATATCGCTTTCATTGAAACTATTTGCAGATATAATTTTTCTAGAGTTATTAAAAACTGAATTATTTATAACTCTTAACGCAGTATAGTTCGATTTTTCTATAATAAATTGGTTTTTGTAAGAATTTAGAGGGGACTCACTCGTTACTATCGCATTAACTTGTGTTTGTTGAATTACATTTATCTGGGGCTCTATACGGGACAATGCATCGGCATTTCCATTATTTATTCCTCGCTTATAAACAATTTCATAGTCGAATTCTTCAAGTTTCAACCTCCATCTTATTAACTTAGAATTCGGCTCCTTAATAGATACCAGCCATTGCAATGGTTTATGGTCTGTTTTGATGACAAATTTTCTACCAAAAAGATATGGTCGAAAGTACGATACGGCCCACACTACCGCAAGCAATTCTTTTTCTACCGTGCTAAAATTAATTTCGTGTTGATTTAGCGTTCTGCTTGCGTAGCAAATGGGGTGATCATCTTGCGATAAGACGGCACCCAGTGCAAAATTGCTTGCATCCGTATTCACAACAAATTTCTTATAAAAATCAGGATATACTAGTATTGGATCGCTGACTAAAAGTGTTTTTAACGTTCGAAAACTTTCATTATTTTCTGAATCATTAATATTGACTTTAGCATCTTTCTTGAGGTATCGTGTCGTCTTGCTATTTTAGCATAATCCTTTATAAATTTGCGGTAATATCCGCTAAGTCCTAAAAACTGTTTTATCTGTTTTTGTATACTTGGTAGAGGATAATTAAGTACACATTCGACTTTTTTTGGATTAGGTTTTATGCCATTTCGAGTAACAATATGACCTAAAAACTCCGTTTCTCTCTTAAAAAATTCACACTTATCTATTTGCATTTTTAAGCCTATGAAATACTTTCTGTAGTGCGATAACGTGTTTCTGAAGTAACGTAGAGTAGACTATAATATCGTGCAAATACACTAAGCAAACTTTATTGAATAGATCACCTAAGATGTTGTTCATTAGCCTTTGGAAAGTAGCTGGTGCCGTTTTGAGTCCGAAAGGCATTCTAAGAAATTCATAATGGCCTCCTTCAACAGAAAATGCGGTTTTATGAACATCCCTTTCATCGATTTCTACTTGATAAAATCCTTTGGCGAGGTCCAAAGTGGTAAAATACATACATCTCCCAAGCTTATCTAAAATTTCCTCTATGTTAGGGATAGGAAAACGATCATCTATAGTATTTTCGTTAAGCTTCCTATAATCTATTACTAACCGCCATTTTTTCAGGCCACTTGCGTCATCCTTTTTAGGAACAATCCATATAGGAGCAGAGTATGGGGATTTCGAGGGTCTAATAATTCCAGATTGTAGCATTTCCTGAATTTGTCTATTTACTTCCTCTTTATGTATGTAAGGACACCTATAAGTTTTTGAAAACACTGGTAACTCGTCTTTGGTAATAATTCTATGTTTTATAGTATTCGTAAACGTTAAATTAGAATTATTTTCATGGAATAGTTCCATAAAACCACCCAAAACGTTTCTTAAATTTTCCTTCTCCTCGTAATTCAAATGATTTGTATTAATCCTACCCAATAACGGAACATGGGTACTTGGTATAAAGTGTCTGTCATTATTTCCGTCTGCAAGGTCTTCAAGGTCATTATTCCTGATCTAACTTTCCACTTTGGATTACATAAGCCTGGGTTCACGATTGAATGAGTAGCACCGGTGTCCACTATAAATTTTAGTTTATTTTTCAGCACTATATAAGGTAGCTCTCCGGAGAGGCTAGAAAATGAAAATTTTGCATTTGAGAGTTGTTGTTCGCAACACTTGGTTGATTTGTACTTTTTAAACTCTCAGAAAAATTCTCAATCTGTGGCATTGAAACGGTAGTAGCTGGAAAATTTGGAATTTCAATTTTTTGTTCAATGTAACGATTTTTGTGAACTGGATTATATTGTAGCAAACGATTTGAATTTCCAGCATTTTGAATCATATTGATATCCATTGGTTCCGGGCATGTTGCTTACCATGCGGGTTCTGATATTGATTTGGCCTAGAGTAATTGTGCTCGTAGTTTCTATTGTTGTTAGCATTATAATTTAATGCACCTTGGGCATTGGTGTAATTAGGGTTGCTGCTATTTTGTAGGTAACCGTTGTTATTGTTGTGACCTCTTATTATTGCCCGATCTATTGTCGTAACGATTTTGAGTTCTATTTGCGTCGAAACGTTGATTATTGCGATTATACCTATTGCGATTGAAATTTTGTTCCCTATTTCTATCTACATTATTACCCCCATTATGGGCATACCCTGAAGCGAAAATAATATTCATGGCTTCCTCAAGAGTCTCTAGATCTCTACATACCAATATAGTTTTCAGTGATTCCGGTAACTTTTCCTTAAAAATATTGAGAGCAGTTCTCATGTTGTTAGCAGCGATTTGTTCGCTATTGGGATTTATTCCTAAATCAGAAACGGTTTTGTTATTGAGACTTCGAAGCTTATTCTTGATTTCATTATAGAAACCGACAGCATTGGTCTTAAAAACTGTAGCTCGAAGTTTATCATACAACTGCTCCACACTTTCATACTCACCGAAATAATTTATAAGAACTGTTTTAAGTTCAGGCCAAGTTTGGACATGAAAATTTATTTCAACAGCCTCTTTGGCCTTTCCCTTAAATTTACTTTAAATTAAATCGATAAATAATAGTTGTGAGGCATCGTCGTATTGACTAAGAAGTGGTTCGATTCTTTCGATCAATGAAATAAAGGACTACAAATCTTTTTTGTCACCTGCAAATTCTGGAAGCCTTTCAATAAGTCGAAGCGGATCTATTGAAACAAGGACGAAGGGAGCACCTCCTTCAGCCATGTTTTTTTAAATATATAGATTTGAAGGGTAAAAAAAACATACAATATTTTATATGAACTTATTGGATAGTTCTTTAAAGTAAATAAATCACATATAAAAATTAATATATTTATTTATATATATTCGGTGCACTATTCAGAAAAAGAAAACATAGAATAAATTTGTTGTTCTTAAATAATGGCAATAAGTATGAAGAATACGTTTGACTAGTTAATATGTAGAATATGTAAAACATAAATATACATATGGATATAAATAATAATAATGTAATTAATGGTGTACTTATGTTAAGGTATATTTCCTTTTAAGCGGCGATTCCTTGCTGTTAATGTACTTTTCTTGTGGTCCATCCTTATAGGTTTCGTGAAGTATTGGGGTGTTGTCCTTGACACATTTGTCATTGAAATGATTTCTTCTTTAAGTTAGCTTTTTTCTTTAGTTTTCTGTTTCATTTGGTATGTACATATCGAGCCATAACCGCTAAAGGTACCAATACACTACATGTTTTTGCTTGTGTTTTTTCAAGTTTACAATTCACATGTTTTTTTTGGTGTCTGTCAAACTTGATTAACAGCATGTTTATAGTAGTGCTGGGATACTATCGATATTTTCGGCTATCGATATCTATCGATAGTTCAAATTTCACTATCGATATTACTATCGACTGAATGTTAGTACTTGAGAAAGAACAAGTAAGAGTGCTATATTCGTCTGTGCCGAATCTTATATACCCTTTACCAACGTACGTACATATATATAGTATACAGACACATACATACATATTTGTTTTGTAAAAAAATTTATAACTTTTTTAAAGTTTCCATCTTTGGAGCTATAATTTTCATTTTTCGAATTTCATACGCCAAACATTTCTTTCAGAAGCATAAAATATATTCAATTTATAAAGAAAAAGAAACAAATTTTTAGACCTATTTAATTTTACATAACACAAAAAGTGTGAGTTTTCCAACCCTGGAGTCATAATTTTGGATTTTTCTGATTATTGATACCAATCGAGTTCTTTAAAAAATACATAAAATATGTTAAATGAACAAAGCAAAAACGAAATAAGGAAAAACTTAGTTTCATATAATTCCTTTAATATTAAAAAATTCAGTTAAGTGCTACTTTGAATCGCGCACGAAAGGAAGGTTTTGTGCTTTTTTTGAAGTTTTTTCAGTTAAAACGATTTTTTTAGTTTTGTCGCTTTTTTCTCGTTTTGGCGTTTTTTTCTGCTTTTCTTCATTTTGGCGATTTTTCTCATTTTGACGATTTTTTTTCATTTTGGGGATTTTTTTTTCATTTTGGTGATTTTTTTCTGTTACTTAGGTTTTTTTCCGTTTGGCGATTTTTTTCATTTTGGCGATTTTTTTTCATTTTGGCGATTTTTTTCATTTTGGCGATTTTTTTTTTCATTTTACCAATTTTTCCGTTTTATGCTATTTATTTTAGTCCTAGAAATTTTTTTTAATTTGGTGCTTTTTTTCGTTTTGGCGATTTTTTTTTGTTTTTGGCGATTTTTTTCGGTTTGGCGATTTTATAATTTTTTGATTTTTTAGTTTTACCGGTTTTGAAAATTTCACGAGTTTTGCTCTTACGGTTTCCAAGATACAGCAAGTTGTCAAAATTGCATAGTCAAAATTGCATTAACTGATGGAACACCCTTTAATTTAAATTTTTTTAAATTTTAGTGTTAATTTTTGTAGTCTGTATAAAAATACACTAACCTTAAAAATTTCAAGTGTATATACATACATACATACAATTGCATGTATATTACATGGGATTTTAAAATTTTTCGTTGCTCGTTTTGGAACACCCTTTAATTTCCAATTCTCATGTATTTGTTGTTGTAGCGGCCAAAGGTCTACACACTGTGTCCAAATTTCAGGTCTGTATGTCTTACGGTTCTCGAGAAAATACTAATATAGTTTTAGACATAGTTAATTTTACATAACACAAAAAGTTAAAGTTTTTTTTATTTTTTATATTTTTTTAATTTAAAATACCAATTTTAGTCGTACTGAAGTGTAAAATATGTTTATTTATTAAAAAAAATAAAAATTTGTTTTCGGTAGTTACTTTTATATGGCAAAATAAAGTTTAAGTTTTCCAGCTCTGCAATCGTCTGCTCGATTTTGCTGAATTTCAATACCAATCTATTTTGGAAAATTTCTGACACACCAGTCCAAGAACGAAGTCTCTAGCTTTTCTGGGAGCTTCGGAAAACCGATTTCACATACAGACAGACGGACAGACGGAGATCGCTTATTCGTCTTCCCTATGCATAAGGATCCAGAATATATATATTTTATGGGTCGCTTATTGATATTAAAGAAATTACAAACGGAATGACAAACCTATATATACCCTTTTACCATTTTTGTTGGTAAAGGGTATAACAAGCCCTAAAATTTCTTAAAAATACCTAAAGACATTAGAAATTTCAAAAAATTGGAAAAATTGACAAAATTTTAAAAATGCACACCAAATTGCTTACATTATAGATGGATAGATGGATTAAAAATCAGTAAAATGCTAAAAAGGCAAGATTTGGCTTATCGCGAAAATTGGCGACAAACTGCATGTCCTAAAATTCTTTAGGTAAAATTATAAAGAATGCCAGAAGTTCGGCAAAATTCGCAAAAATTACGAAAATTTGCAATAACTTGCTTACATCAAAATGATATCAAAGGCTGATATTAATTAAAAGACTGCAGAACTATAAAAAGGGAAAAACTGAAAAAAAATAATTCTATCAGACAATGGGTAGTATGAATAAAAAAAGTATTTGCTTTTTACTTAAACATTTGTTAAAAAAAAACAAAAAAAACACACATATTTGGGGTTTTAAAACAAATTTTTAAGTAAAAAGCAAATACTTTTTTTTATTCATATTTGTAAAAATTGTGCACATGAGCAATAAGATTTATTAAAAACTACCTGATTCGCAAAACTTACTAAAATTTGCAAACAAATACTAAAGCCCTAAATTATAAAACGATAAATGCTCGAAAAAAAAAAATTGTTTCATATATTGCTAAAATCAGAAAAGTTTTCGGATACAGGTAGAAGCCGTTGAATAATTTTCTCATATTTTTGCATTTTCGTGCCAAATATTATTTTGCATTTTTGCATCTAAAATACCTATTTTAGGTATCAATAACCATAAAATTAAAATTCTTTAGATAGTAGTTATTGGTAACCAAAAAAATTTTTTGGTTGCTATAATAGTTATTCGTAACCAAAAAAAAAATATTTCTCACTTTAATTGGTTACAATAACCAAAATGAAATATATCTTACAATAATCGTTGATTATAACCAATATTTTAATTCATCAATTTTAATGGTTAAATATAACCTTTTTGTCATTTCTCTTATAACTGTTATGTCCCTGATTAAAATTAATGAATTGAAACCCTTGCAAGTTCCCTATCCGATCGTGTCACTAAATACAAAACAAAAAAATAAGTAAAAATCTTTGCCGCAAGATACGAACCGCGCTGTTCTCACTCCCAAGGCACACTCTCTACCACTGAGCTACTGTACTCTTGTTATTCTTTAGAGATAAAACTTATTTAATGAAAATATTTCACGTAAATACAAAACAAAAAATAAATAAAATTTTTGTCGCAGGATACGAACCACGCTGTTCTCAACCACAAAGCACAGTCCCTACCACTGTACCACTGTACTCTTGTTATGTGTTGGAAATAAAACTCTTTATATATAAAAATGTAGCAATGTGATGATAATTTAATTCCGTTTTTACATCCCCTTTTTGCAGGGTATTTATTTCAATATACATATGTACATTAGGTATGGCGTTGTTTACGATTTTTCAATTTCGACTTGCAAGAACCCCTCATTTTGTGAAGTTTCAAAAAAAAAATATTCGAGCCAAAAAATGGTGGCGGTCAGATGGGGGCAAAGGGCTCCGCATCGTGCTCAAAGATGAGGGTAAAAGCAAAAAAACTACAAGCAATCATATAACTTTCCCGGGGTCACCGCTACCAGGGTCAAATGTATGACGAGCACCCATTAATTTTCTCCGCCCAACATCTTTTTTAAACACACCGGCCACCTAGCTCCTCTTCTTAAGGGGGCTCCCATACAAAGGGGAAATTTTTATAAAATTTACTCGCAGGGCTCTAACTGTCCCTAGGGCGTACCTATCGATGTCAGATGTATGACTGACCTCCTATATTTTTTCATTACAAAGATTTTTTCTGAACATACTTGCAGTCTATCTTCAACCATTAAGGTGGTCCCCATACAAAAAAATAGTTTTTTTAATAATTTTTTTTAAGAAATCCGCTTTTTTCGCTTTTATGTTGCCTCCTAGGGGGGTAAAATGTAAGACCGACCCACAGTAATTTTTCATGCTCAACATTTCCTCTGAACATACCTATATCCTATCTCGACTCATTAAGGGGGCTCCCATACAAAGGCGGAATTTGTACAAAATTTACTCGCAGGGCTCTAATTGTCCCTCGCGCGTTCCTATCGAAGTCAAATGTATATTGAACTCCAATATTTTTTCAATACAAATATTTTCTGTCAGCATTCTTATCGTGTATCTTCAACCATTAAGGTGGTGCCCATACAAAAAAATAGTTTTTTTAATAATTTTTTTTAAGAAATCCGCTTTTTCCGCTTTTATGTTGCCTCCTAGGGGGGTAAAATGTAAGACCGGCCCACAGTAATTTTTTATTTTCAACATTTCCTCCCAACATACCTATATCCTATCTCGACTCATTAAGGGGGCTCCCATACAAAGGCGTTGTTTGTACAAAATTTACTCGCAGGGCTCTAATTGTCCCTGGAAAGCGGATTTCTTAAAAAAAATTATTAAAAAAACTATTTTTTTGTATGGGCACCACCTTAATGGTTGAAGATAGACGATAAGTATATTCAGAGAAAATATTTGTATTGAAAAAATATTGGAGTTCAGTATACATTTGACTTCGATAGGAACGCGCCAGGGACAATTAGAGCACAAAGTAGACCAGAGTTGAAAAAAGTGACTTATGAAAAAAGCTAAAATCATTTGTCGCGCAGATTCTGCGAGAAAGGGACAACTGCAGTATATTTATTATTAAAATGTTACCAAAAAAATCAAAACAAACAAGAGAAAATGTGTGCTTTGTGAAATATACACGTGTACATACATACATACGTACATACACATTTACAAAATTAAATTGAAGAATTTGTTGCATTTAATTAAAAAACCCGAATGTAAAGAAGATTATTTGTATTAAAAAGTTATTAAAATTGGTTTGAAACTGATTCCTGATTTAACTTTAAGCATTTTCATTGAAAAATTTTAATTTTTACCTTTTATTTACAAAAATCACTCAGCGAATAAGACCACAAAGTGTTAAACGAAAAACATTTCAACAAGTAAACAATTTTGCAAAATTAGATGAAAGAATTTGTTGTGTTGAATTAAGAAACAAAGTGCGAAATAGCTTATGACTATTAAAAAGGCAATTAAAAATTGTTTTAAGATGATTGCAGATTTCATTTGAAGCATTTTCATTAAAAAATATTAATTTTTATCATTTATTTACAAAAATCGTCAAGCGAATGAGGTTACATAGTATAAATTGAAATTAAGCTACAAAATTCCACCACGAAAGAAGGTTAAAGAAGACGCAGTGACAGAGTGAGCGAAAGATCCGAAAACGCAAATTATCTCCCGTCTCGTGTCACCTCTGGTATACCCTGTGAATTAGAGCCCTGCGAGTAAATTTTGTACAAATTCCGCCTTTGTATGGGAGCCCCCTTAATGAGTCGAGATAGGATATGGGTATGTTCAGAGGAAATGTTGAGCATAAAAAATTACTGTGGGTCGGTCTTACATTTAACCCCCCTAGGAGGCAACATAAAAGCGGAAAAAGCGGATTTCTTAAAAAATATTATTCAAAAAACTATTTTTTTGTATCGGGACACCTTAATGGTTGAAGATAGATGATAAGTATAATCAAAGAAAATCTTTGTAATGAAAAAATATTGGAGGTGAGTCATACATTTGACTTTGATAGGTACAGCCTAGGGGCAGTTAGAGCCCTGCGAGTAAATTTTATAAAAATTTCCCCTTTGTATGGGAGCCTCCTTAAGGAGAGGAGTTAGGCGGTCGGTGTGTCTTAAAAAAATGTTGGGCAAAGAAAATTAATGGGTGCTCGTCATACATTTGACCCTTGTAGAGGTGACCCCCGGAAAGTTATATGATTTTTTGTACGTTTTTTTGCTTTTACCCTCAACTTTGAGCATGATGCGGAGCCCTTTGCCCCCCTCTGACCGCCACCATTTTTTGGCTCGAATATTTTTTTACCAAACCTCACAAAATGAGGGGTTCTTGGAAGTCGAAATCTCCTTACTAAGAATTCCCATATAAACTATGCCATAGCTAATGTACATATGTACATATATCATGAACAAGTGCATTATTTAATACAAAACTTTATAAGTATATGCATACATTCATATATAGGTATGTATGTATATAAAATAATTCTCAGTTTTTACAACAAAAAACTGAATATTATTCTTTCAATACAATTGGTAGCATATTGTTGTTGTTGTAGTTGTTCAATTCAACACAGAATACAAAAACTCTTATGGAAGCGTATATTTATGCATATGTATGTATGTATGTATGCTTATAGTATACCTATAGTTTTTTTTTCATGACACTACAAATTCTATGCAAACACATTCGTTTGCATTTCCAGGAATAAGAATGTGCCAAGCAAAATTATCATTGATTAAAAAAAATTAAAAAGAAAAAAAGAATAATGTCTATGCAGAGCTGACAAAAAGGGGTTTAATATGAAATAAAGCATATTAGAGAAAATGTTTAAGTACAGGAAATAAATAACAATTTCAAGCAAGCCTCGGTAGTCGAGTAGCTAGTGGGGTTAATTAGAAGTTTGGTTGTTCTTGGTTCTATGCACGGTCATTTTTTCATCAAATTTTCAAAACGTATGATAAAACTATATGTATAGAACTTAGGGAGAACCGATTATTCATTTTTGCTGATTTATATAAGGAATTGTGCTAAGACAAGCGCGGTCGTTTTAGTCCAACTCCGAGCTCTCTAACTTGCTTGGGAGCTTCAAAAAACGCATTTCACGCCTCCCATACAAAATCCGTACAGACAGACGGACAGACGGACATGTCTTTTTTTTATCTCCTAGTCATAAGGATCCATAATAACTAACTTTTTTTGGCCGCAAATGAATATTGTAGAAATTACAAAAATCTGGACAAACCTATATATACCCTTTTCCATTTTTTGTAAAGGGTATAAAAATATAACTAATTTTTCATCAGGTTACAGGTAGTTTTTTTATCGCTTTATTGAACGTTTATAGTCTTATGTTTATTTTAATATGTACAAATGTATCTACGAACGTTAATTTAGGTGACGGTTTTCCAAAAGTTGTGCTGATGTCAGTTAAAAAATTTTTATAGCATCTCACGTTTTCAAAACTGCACTTTAAATACTATCGATATCGATATTTTTTCCTATCGATATTTTCGATATTTGAAAACTATCGATATTATCGATAGTACTATCGATAGTATCCCAGCACTAGTTTATAGAACCCAATATGTCTAAAATACGCGTATAAAACCTGACGTGTGTCAAGTTTGGGGTTGTATAACGCGAATGTCATTTTATTTTTGTGAAAAACGTAACAAGTGACAGTTTGTTTGGGTTTGTATAACGCGTTTTCTGCTGTCAAAACAAAAAAAGTGCACGAATGCAAAATTACATTCGTCGGCGGAAAAAATTACAAATTTTATATGAAATAAATAAAATAAAATTGATATATCCGCAAATAAGTGAATGTTGCTACAAATAGTACATTTTTATTTGTTTTTTTATTATTGTAAGTGGCAATTAAAGCATAAAGTTGACAACAGCCGTGCAGTTATTATTTTTGAAAACTCATTTTCTTATTTCTTGCAAGATAATAGCTCATTTTATGCTATTTCATTATTTATATACATATGTCTATAAAGTTAAAGATTTCTTTTTTAAATAAAAAATTTTCATTTACATAAATACTTCCATGTTGCCGTCAAAAAGGTTTACCTTTTTTAATGACAAAAATACAAATTTTATATGACGTCGTCACTGAAGTGCCGGCGTCACAAAAATTTATTTCAGTTTTTTTCTTTTTAATTTGCAAAATATGTAGCTTGTATCAACACTTGTTATATACTTTATATCATTGTTATTAAAATTTTAAAATGAGATAAGAAACAATTAATTTATCACTAATGCAAATACTTTAAACGGACGGCTAATGATATCGGAGACATTCAACCGTCGATAAATGTTTTCACATGGCATAGAAATTTGAAAACATATGTGTGAACATAAGAAAATAGAACATGCTCTAATTGAAAATTTGTTTTATGTTTTTGCTTGTGTATTTTTATGTTTTTATTGTTTTTACTTAAAGTTTATTCAACAAATTTTTTTTATTATCTTGAAAGTTTTATACTCTTGTCTATATATTTAAAAGTTAGTCTTTGTTGGCATATATTTTTTTTTCATAAAGTTTTTTTGTCACTAAGGAAAAAGTAATATTGTTTTCAAAGTTCGTTATCTTTATTTCATATAATTTTCATTTATATATTTGCAATAATTTTAAAACACCAGAAATGTTTTCACGATATTCAATTGCCAAAAAGTGTCACTTATTTCATTTGTTAGTTTTAATTATATACATAGTTTTCACAGACTTACTACAGGGTGTTTTTTTTAGAGGTATAGAACTTCGAATTGAAATAAAACACAAGAAAATCGTTTTAATGTCCATCAATTTGGCTTTATTGGAAGGATAATTTTATGCCATTAATGTTTGAATATGATTTCGGGCATGTGGCCGCCGCGGCTGGCTCGAATAAAGCCAATTCTACAGGTCCAATTTTCAACCACTTTTTCGAGCATATGGGGCCGTATGTTGGCAATAACGCCACGAATGTTGGCTTCCAAGTCACCTAACGTTTCTGGTTTGTTGGCGTAGACGAGCGACTTCACATATCCCCAAAGAAAATAATCCAATGGTGTCAAATCACACGATCTTGGTGGCCAATTGACAGGTCCATTCCGCGAAATTATGCGCTCATCGAATGTTTCCTTCAATAAATCGATTTGACGTGCGCTGTGTGGCATGTAGCGCCGTCTTGTTGGAACCACAACTCATCCACATTCATGCCATCCAATTCGGGAACAAAATAGTCGGTTATCATGGCTCTATACCGGAATCGATTCATTCGGGTCCTCTTCAACACTTTGCTCTACAGCGGCAATTGTTTCTTCGGTGCGCACTGTTCGACGTCTCTGCGGATGCGTATTATCACATAGAGTAAACGTAGTGCGAAAACGATCCATGGTTAACCGAATTAATTGCTCTGATGGACGATTATGTCGACCATAAAATGGACGGAGCTTGCGGTAAACTTCGCGAACTGAACCATTATTTTCGAAATAAATTTGCACGATTTGCAAGCGTTGTTCTTTTGTCAACCTGTTCATGATGAAATGGCAAACCAAACTAAATATTAATCACTTGACAGCTGACAAAATGGCCGCCAGTTAAAAAAGTGATGCAAACTTAAAATTCTATACCTCAATAAAAAACACCCAATACTTTTTAGGGATATATTGCAGTATCAAAAAAATATCATACATAAAAAATATCATATTTATCTTTTTCAAAACTTTGTTACCCATTAAGACATTAAAATGTCAAATATCCTTCTTATATAATTTGCGTTTATATTTTCAAGTTACAGGATATCTGGACAATCCTACTGACTGCGCCAGTTTTGTTCCAAGTTTTTGTTTTAAAATAAAATTAAAGCGAATTTTATTTTAAATTTTAATTTATTTAAGTTTTAATGGTATATATGTTTATTTTGGGTTAAGTACATATTTATGAATTTATTATGTATAAGTATTTTATAATCTTTGTTATATTTATTTGGAAACTTTAAATTTACTTTTTGAAACGACCGCCTTCAATACCAAATTAATAATGATCGATTTCTTACAAAATCTATTATATTACATATCGTAGGTATGATTGATGTAGGCATGCAAATAAATAAGTAACTGATTTGTAACAAAGTAAGTATGTAACTGATTTGTGTAACAAAGCAATAAAAGAAATTGGGCATGCAGAATAAAAGTATTCACCTAGTAACAATTATAATTACTTAAGCATGTACATACATATGTACGTAAGTATGTAAGTGAATATGCGAGTTCGATTATTATTTCGACTAACAGTAATAATGAAACACGTACAAAGAAATATAAGTAAAACAAAACAAGATCGTGCATGCAGAATTATGTATGTTTGTAATACAAAGACATGATTGTGCATGCTCGATCATGATTTTGCAACGTAGTAACAACAGTACAACAAACATACAATACAAGTATGCATGTAAATGACTTGGATTTCATAATACTTGTAGGTATATACATACGTATATTGGGCCTTATTACGGTTCTCGAATTTTTCTATTCGACTTCGAGAGTTTGTACCAGATTAAAGAAAAATGTTGTATGTTTCTTTAATCTAGTACAGCAAGTTGAAGTCGAATCTAAAAATTCGAGAACCGTAATAAGGCCCATTATGTATGCGCACTGTATTACTTATTACACAAATAAATTGTATTAGGGTATTCATATTCATACATATGTACATGCATACATACATATAACTCTTAAACTCAGTCGTAAAATGGCATAATAAATTAATAACATGATTCTAATTGTAATATAAGGCAATTTCATCAGCAGCTGGTTACCCGGAGCTTTCTTCGGCTTGAGTTCAGCAATTAGTTTTTGTACATCGCGCGTCCTAAATTTTATTAGCGCGCAGAGGTGGTTTAAACTGAACGGGTGTTTTAAGCTTTCTAGCAGCGCGCCACAAAGAGTAATTAGATGATGAAGTGACATCAAGACCTTCCAAATAATTTTTAAGAGATGCAGTTTTTTCAAATGCAAGCAACTCTTGGAGTCGTTTAAATCTTATTTTAAGTTGGGGTGATCCGTGCTGTTGCAATTCTCTTCTAGCTCTTCTTTTTTCGCACACGAGACGGTCAATATCCGTAGAATAAATTCTATTAACCCTAGTCTGCGGATGGGAGGTAGTGGCATGTTCAGCAGCCTGTTTAATATTTTCATTAAGGTTGGCAAACGTTCAATATCATCGTATGTTTTTAGCATAATATTTTCCGTGCAATGACTACTAAGATAGTTTTTGAATCCCAGCTAAATAACAAGATTTATCAACTTCACATATGGGGGAGGTAAGTCACTTCTCAATGGGCTACAAATTTTAGCGATCGTGGGAGAGTGATCGGACGAGATATCTAAAGAAGCTTTAATTTGAGTTACATCCCTAGAGATATTTTTCATGACGCCAAAATCTATAACATCCGGATTTTTTTTATGTCAGTAGGCCAATAAGTGGGCGTCCCACTGGAAATGACATCCAAGCCCTTTTTTGAAATTGTGTTGAACAACGCTCTACCTCTGGGTGTAATAAGATGCGAACCCCAGAACGTTTGTTTTGCATTGTAGTCTCCAGCTGCTACAAAACAAGGTCCAAGAAATTTGTAGAAATTTTCGTATTGATCCTCAGTGATTGAAAATCTGGGAGGGGAGTAAATTGATGATATTACGAAATTCGCACAAAATTTTCAATGCCAATATTTGTTGCTTGTAGATGTTCTTCACAAATGTTGTCAAGAATGTAGTGCTTGAGTCTTGACTTAATTAAAATTGCTGATCCAGCGCATGGTCTTCCTCTCGGGTCTTTTGAATCATAGAAGGTGTAGCCGTACATTTTAAAAAGGCTTCTCGAAGTCAAATGAGTCTCTGAGACTAACATTATATCAATATTTTTTCCGTGAGGAAGTGCTGAAGTTCATTTTTTATGTTGGCCAATGCCGTTTGCATTCCAGAAACATATTTTTAACGTGTTCATGGTTTGTTAACTAAAGCTTGAGGCAGCATTCGCAGCATTTCTTGCATCATGCTAATCATATTTGTTGTAAAAATATTTATAGTTTGAACCAAATTATCAATAGTAGCTTCAAGGCGATGAAAATTAAAGCCTGAGTTTGTAGTTGCTGAAATATTTGGCTGTGAAACATTTTGTGTGGGAATAGAGCTTTTCTTAGCAACATCATCATGCGATCACACATGAAGTAACTGGTTGGCTCATTTGGGCAAAAGTGGCGGATAAAGCGTTTGCTGATTGGGCTGGGGCTAATTTAGGTTTTTGGCCCATAGTCTGGTTGACGAAAGAGTACGCAAGAGAACCCCTTTAGTTAGCGGAGTGATTACCTCCACAATTACTGCATTTTTTGTCACTTTAGTCTTTTGGCTAATTGCAACTAGCAGTGAGGTTTAATTCGCTGCAAACAACACAAACAGTACGTAAATTGCAGTAAGTTTTAGTATGGCAATATTCTTGACAATTATGGCACTGTACGGGCCCTGAACGCTTGTGTGGTTCTTCAACTGCTATTTTTCGATATAAGAGATATTTGAAATTATATATTGGATGGGTCTCATTTTTTTTCAATTTTACATCATTTGGCTCAAGTTCAACGCGAAATAGTTGTTGGGGGATCTTTTTCCTATTAATTATGTTCGATACATTTTTTACCTTAAATGCCTGGAGGACGAGTGCATCTTTTATTTCTTCGGGAGCAGCATAGGAATCTATGCCCTTCAATACGATCTGCAGACCTTTAGCACTCTTGAGCTGGTATGTGTAGAAATTTTATTTACTTTTTTCAAGTTCAGAAGCCATTTTGCGAAAATATTTTTCTTCATAAATTTGAATTTTCGTTTCATCAATGTTGCCATGTTTTATTGGAACAATGTGCAATTTATTCTCACTTATGACCGAAATTTTTTTTAATATGAGCGTTTGAGTTTTTTCTCTCAAAAATATTGGTGGGGCTTGGTGGTTTTGTTCGCAAATTCAGCGGGTTTGTCGTTGTCATCTTGCAATATTTTAAATCGGTATTGCCGATTAGTAGAGGATGCGCTGTTATCCCTAGACATCTTTAGAACAGATACAATTTTATTCGAATGTGGGCTTTGCCCACGCTTTACCATGGTTATATATCTGTCAATTCCTTGCGTTTTGAGCTACTCTTATCTATAGTGAAAACAGGGTTAAATGATGCCCACTATCCCGACGCGGATGATATCGCTGAGTTAAATGGAGAAGTACTATTTAAAGGTAATGTTAACGAATCACTAGTTGGCATTGGACAAAGCGAAGTTGATCGCTGATGAAAAAGTGGCCTTGCCGTTAGAGAAAGTCTATCATCAAATTTTTTATTTTTATTGTTTTTATTAAGAGCTTCAGAACTCATATAACTTACTTCACAGTTATTTGTATTTTTGGTACTCATATAGAGTATTCCTCAAGGATACTTTGTTTGTGTTTTTTAAAATGAAAAATGTTGGCTTTTATTAACGCAGATGATGGAGAAGAAGTCCTTGCAGAAAGTGAAGAAAAATCTGTAGAAGGAACTGAAGAAGAAGATGATCACGACTATAGTACCGATGGATCTGACGATGTTGAAAATGCTATCCGTAGCAAGAAAAAAACTTACGTTAATTTTTCAAAAGTAAATGAGCAAACAAAACAAAAAAAAATTTCGAACGCTTCAACTTGCCGCATGAATTTATACGATACCCACCGAAAACGTGGTCACAGCGAGAAGATTATCAGCGAGCATTGAAAGTTGTCGAGAAAATTCAAGTTGTTAACGACACCGCCGAAAGAGGCGTGAAAATGATGGAGGAGTACAATAAAATATTGTGCAGAAACGAAGAGGAGAAGCAATATTTGATTCAAGTTGACGCTGGTTATCGAAAATAATATCCGAATTTTTAAAAAATGAATTTGATATAAATCGGTGATAATTAGCAATTAATAAAATTAATAAAGCCATTTTAATTAATTGTAATAATTGTCTATTTTTTCTCCATTTTGGGAAATTCAATTTTTTGTATGAGGACCATATGAAGGGTTGGAGATGGACGATAAGTTTGTTCCAGAGAAATATTGGGGATACAAAAATAATGGGGGTTGCTCTTACATTTTACATCTCTAGAGGTGACTCCTCAGTAGTTACGGACGTTTTTCTCTTCATTTTGCCCGAATTTCATTCTCACAGACTTCAATGCTAGTGCGGCACGGCAATTTTCAACCGATCGAGCTCAAATGTTTACCAAATTTTATTTTACCCTAACCTAACACAAAAATGGGCTACGATTTTGAAACAGATAAGTTTAAAATTTTCCCATACATTCAGGGTAGGGATTGGCAAAAAATATCGATATATCGAAATATCGATATTTGAGAAAATAAATATCGATATATATCGGCGATATTTCAAAAACCGATATATCGATAAATCGATTCTTATTTACGAGTATCGGGTTTCGATACTTTTAAGAACTATATCCCTTTTTTAACTGTACGATATTGACATTACTACTAGTGATGCGAAGAAAAAAAAAGAGAAATTTCATAATAACATCTCAGGCGAACTTATAAGGCGACCCAACTAAGGCAGGTAACTTTTTGGATTGTGTGGGTATAAGCCTAAAGGCAGAATTTGTTTTTACTTTCTGTTCTGTTACGAATCAGCTGACTTTTTTGGTTTATAGAAATCATATGCAAGCCGTTATATTTTCTCTCCCTAATTCTGTTAGGGAACTGAAATTGTATTATTTTTTTGACATGTGTTTATAAACGTTAAAAACCGAAAATTTGTTCCCACTTTCCCGGGAAATGAAAAAGTCCGGGAAAAGAAAAAATCTAATAACAATGGACGATGCAAAACTTATCACTTTAGTGGAAAACTGTGACCATTCTGGTCCGAAGCAGCTGACAATTTATTACAGAAAAAGTAACTATTAAAATTTAGAAACAGAACGGCACAGCACAGAGCAGCAACAGAAAGTAAAGACTAATGAAGTCTTAAGGAGCTACAGTAGGTTACCTATAACTTAACATAAATAGTTCTTTTGTATTAAATTTCTTAAAGTAATTGTGCATTCGAAATTAATGCAGCAAAAAATATCGATATATCGAAATATCGATGTTTTCAAAAAATATTTATCGATACTGTTCAAAAATATCGATACGATATACATATATCGATACATTTTTTTCATTTGCCCATCCCTAATTCAGGGTCCACTCTAATGTGTATGTATGTAAATGCATTTGCAATTGTTTGTTTATAAAAAAAGACAAACAATAAGTGCAATGCATTAATAGTTAGTGACCGAAGAATCATATTGCAGTCACAGCATAACATACACACATGCATACATATGTGTAGTGCGTTTACAACTGTGTAAAAGTTTGAGCACCAAAGGATTCCTTTGGAGCTCAGAGTGTGTGTTTTTTTTTGTTTTGTTTTTAGCCCAGGTAGAATCCATGTGCTAATATTAGTTGAAGTTAAGTCTTAGTAGAAACACTAAGACTAGTCTAGCAATCAAGAAAGTTAATTTTTGTTTGCCATAATTTCTTTATTTTTCCCAGTCTTTTATACAATTTTAATTTCATACGTCTATATTAAAATTAATAGCAATGTACATTTTCAGCACTTGTCATAAAGCCTGACTTTGCATTTTATGAATTATTGTAATACTATTCTTAAAGGTAAATGACTGAATTAATTGTATGAGTATAAAATGTATAAAGGTAAATGACTGATTGCAATATGAAACTTATTAATTTGTAAATAAAAATTGGTTAATGAACTTAGAATACAACATAAGCAGAAATTACATTAAATATTAATTTATAACAAACCATTGGTTAAATGAACTTAAAATACTACATAAACAAAATTTCATATTTATAATAAAAAAAAGGGAAGGTATTCCTTTAAAAATACATACAACTTCTAGTAATAATAAAAGTAATTATGTATGTATTAACATTCTCCGCCGCGTTGAGCAGTCAGCGAAAACCTGTAGTGTTAAACCTCAGAAATAGGATGACGTGGTGTTGGCCTTGGAGGTGCCGGTGTTAGGTTGACTGAGGCAGTTTTGTTGCATTTGATTCGAAATTGCCAGGCAGTAAGTGTTAGGATTATGAGTAGCGATAGAAGTAGAGCAACGAAGCCTATGTTTGGATGATGAATTGCTGGCTGATATATTTCAAGTGAAGAATTCTTAATGTGCCTTAGTTGTTTTTGAATATCGGTAAGCTGGTCCAATTTGGTATCCAAGACGAGGTTTGGTTCTAATATTTTCTTAACTTCAGAGGGTTTTCCTATTGAGGTGATATTACCAAATGTTGCATAGGAGTTGCGTAAAGTAGTGACACTAGTTTCGTGTCCACGAAAGGTAAGAAATTTTCCTTTTATTATACAAGCTGAGTTCATGGTCATTATACCAGAAGTCTTGACCTGTATATGTATGATATCATTGCCGCATACTGCAGTTAGTTCTATAGGTTTTGTTGTTGCATACATCCATTGGTTTACGTTGTGCAATGGAATAAAAGAGATATTGTTCTGGATATAGCAAAAATTACAATCAGGGGATGTTTTGTTGTTGAAGAGAGCAATTTCACAAGAGTAACTGCCGGAATCTTTGGCCATTTGTATTTGCAATGCTGGACAAATGTATATGTCGACTATGACTACAGTACATTTATTGAATTGAAGTATGTTTAGTGCCAGGTATTCATCGCGGTGGTTATTAACAGCAAGATATTTAATGTCAGTTGTTATGACAATGGTCATGTTGTTTATTTGTGTGGGTATTGCAATGACCTTGTAAAGTTCAAATTTTCCTTGGTCCACCAATGGTAACTCAATAACGAAAATTACATTTGTGTTAGTTACTGTGCCTTTAACATTCATAATTTTGTATAGTTCTAGCAAGTCGGTGTCTTCAACTGGTAATGTACGGCCTATAGGAAGGTGTCCTTTAATTTTAGCAATCTCCGATCTTAACTGTTTTGGTGTAAGGATAAGTGGGCTTATATTGCCATGGTTCGTATGCGTGAGGGCAGCGACCAGCTCTGTTTCAATTCTTTGTAAATCTGAGGCAAGTGTATTTAATTGAATTGCCAGAGACATTAGATTTTGGACTTGTCGTGGATTTGAATTCTCATTTTGAACTTTATTTAGATCTTGATAGATGGTTTTCTTAAGTTCTGAAAAGTGCACTTTAGTATTGTTCTCGCTTTGCTTAAGAATGTTAATTGTAGAATCTATTACTGAAGTTTGATTTTTTAGTAACATATGTAGATACTCTTCATTTTGCTTTACGTTAGTTATAGTTTGAGCCATTTGCTCTGCATAATCTGAGTCCAGGACTCCAAATAGAGCATGGGCCATATTTCCAACGATATCGAGTGCAGCTCTCCGGTTTTTTTTTAAATTAACAGGTCTGATTCTTGAATAAGATTGTCCCAAGTATGTTCAAGTTGAATGGAAAGCATCTCACATGATTCAAAAGCTACCGATTGCTTGCAGAGCCTTGAAAATGATGTTATACCTACTTCAAGAACCTTATTCCTATCCCAAATTGGTGTTAAGTCGTAATATATAATGAATTTCCAGGTAGCTGTCATCAACTTTGTCGAGCCCATGCCTTCGAAATATAATCCTGGATTGGAAGAAAATTCTGTAACATTGATTGGAGAGGCTAATATTATCGGCAGCAGAAGGAGTGAAACAAAAAGCATATTGAAAACTCCCAGGGAGGCATATGACACTAACTTTCGTTTTGGCTGTATGATGTTAACTTCCGCTGAGCCTTGCCTCTTTTGTGACTTTGAGTTGTCATATCCGGAATGCTCTGTGAGGGAGTCGTTGAACAACGGTGCAAGTCTATGTATTGGCCTCTTGAAAATTCCCTTTGCTGTTTTGACGTCGCATACCCTGGTAAGTCCATCATCTCCTTTGTAAATGCGGTTGATTCTACCCAGTGGCCATTGGAGCACTGGAGTATTATCTTCCTTGAGGATAACAAGCATGCCTTCAATGACGTTCGGTGAAGTAGACTTCCATTTCCCCCTTTGCTGTAGCTCATGTAAATAGTTTTGAGTCCACTCCTTCCAGAATTTATGTTTGATTTCTGAAGTTATTTTCCATCTTGCATCTAATGATATGCTTGGGGGTTGCGCATTTACATCTACTGCTGAAGTCAAGGGTTCCCCTACTAAAAAGTGGCCTGGGGTAATAGCTTCAAGATCATCGTAGCTTGATGAGAGAGGGATCAGTGGCCGTGAATTTAAGATTGCTTCTATTTCAACCACTATTGTTTCCAATTCTTCATATGTAAGTGATGCAGCTGACACACTTCTCAGTAAAAGGTGCTTGGCGGATTTGACAGCCGCTTCCCAAAGTCCACCAAAGTGAGGGGCTCTTGGTGGAATGAATTTAAAATTTATTGACTGATTGCTGCATACTCGTATAATCTTCTCTTGCGCTGATTGAGAATATATTGATTCTTTTAATTCAGTAATTTTATTGTTTGCTCCCACGAAGTTAGTAGCATTGTCGCAATACAAAGTCTGACAGTGGCCTCTTCTGCTGATGAAACGTCGTAGTGCGCCTATGAATGCTTCTGTAGACAGATTTGATACTACTTCCATGTGAATGGCCTTAGTCGCGAAGCAACAAAATACTGCGATATAGGCCTTATCTGGCCTTTTGCCCCTGATCTTGTGATGGATCCATATTGGGCCAAAATAATCCACTCCTGTGGTTATGAAAGGACGTGCTGGGGTTACTCTATCTGCCGGAAGGTTTCCCATTAATTGTTTGAAAAGCACCGGCCTAGCTTTAGTGCATCGTATGCATTTGTGGACGGTACTTCGTTCCAGTGATTTCCCGTTTGTAATCCAGAACTGTGACCTGGATGCTGCAAACAATGACTGTGGACCACAATGACGATTCTCTTCGTGTAGCTTGTGCATCAATAACTTTGTCATAGGGTGATTATGAGTCAAAAACGCAGGATGTTTTGCCTTGAACGATAATGTTGACTGCTCCAAACGACCACCCACGCGCATTATCTGATGCTCATCCATGAATGGGTTTAAGGAGGCCAAGGGACTTGATTTATGTACAGGTGTTTGATGTGATAGCCTTTCTAGTTCTTCCCCAAACTCTGCGGCTTGGATGATCTTGATGATAATGTTCAGAGCTTCTTCTAATTCGAATGCATCAAGTTCCCTTTTGGTTGACCGATAAACATTTGTAGTTTTGGAATTTCTAATAAATCTCAACACATAACCAATCGTGTGTTGAAGAGTTTTAAATGAGTTCCGGTGGTTTATCTGATTTATAATGTCTGCATAATTTTGCTGCAAGGGGGTTATTGTTAGAACATGCTTCGTCACCTTACGTTCTTCGTCGCAAGGTGTCTCAATTGCTTGTGAAGTTGAGGTTGTCCATTCACTCCGTTGTCCCGAAAGAAATAGAGGGCCATAAAACCACATTGAATCTTGTGATAGGTTTTCGGGTGCTATTCCTCGAGATATTGCGTCGGCTGGATTTTCTTTAGAACTAACGTGTCGCCATTGATGTGAATCGCTTAGACCTTGAATTTTTGTTATCCTGTTTGCTACAAAAGTGTGAAAGGATGCTGCTGACGAGTTTATCCAAGCAAGAACAATTTTTGAGTCCGACCAAAAAAAGTTTGCTATATTTTGCAGACGAAGATCTTCTTTTACCCTACTTGTTAGTTCAACACCTAATACCGCGGCGCATAATTCCAAGCGAGGCAACGTTTGCCTTTTTATGGGTGCTACTCGGGACTTAGCACATAGCAGAATGGTTAAAACAATTTTGTCTTTATATGTTGAACGAATGTAGATTGCTGTTCCATAGGCTCAGATGCATCGACAAACGTATGAATTTCTGTAGAGACTGGGTTTCCGTGTTTTAATACGAATCTCTCTATTTTTATTTTGTTTCTGGAACGCAAACGGCATTCGCCAACATAAAAATGAACTTGAGCACTTCCTCACGGAAAAAAATATTGATATAATGTTAGTATCTGAGACTCATTTGACTTCGAGAAGTCTTTTTAAAATTTATGGCTACACTATATATGATACAAATGACCCTAGAGGAAGGGCTTGCGGTGGATCAGCAATTCTAATAAAGTCAAGACTCAAGCACTATGTTATTGATAACATTTGTGAAGAATACGTACAAGCAACAAATATTGGCATTGAAAGTTTTTGTGCAAATTTCGTTATATCATCAATTTACTCCCCTCCCAGATTTACAATCACTGATAATCAATATGAGGATTTCTACAAATCTCTTGGACCTTGTTTTGTAGCAGCTGGAGACTACAATGCGAAACATACGTTCTGGGGTTCGCGCCTTGTTACACCCAGAGGTCGAGCATTGTTCAACACTATTTCAAAAATGGGCTTGGATGTCATTTCGAGTGGGGAGCCCACTTATTGGCCTACTGACATACAAAAAATTCCGGACGTTATAGATTTTGGCGTCATAAGAAATATCTCTAGGGATTTAATTCAAGTTCAAGCTTCTCTTGATCTCTCGTCCGATCACTCCCCGACGATCATCACAATTTGTAGCCCATTAAGAAGTAACTTACCTGACCCATATGTGAAGATGATCAATCGTGTAAATTGGCTGGGGTTCAAAAAATATCTCAGCAGTCATTGTACGGAAAACATTACGCTTAGAACACCCGATGATATTGAATCGAACATTGCCAATCTCAGCGAGAATATTAAACAGGCTGCTGAACATGCCACTATCTCCCATCCGCAGATTGGGTTTAATAAAATTTATTCTACAGACATTGAACGTCTCGTACGTGAAAAAAGAAGGGCTAGAAGGGAATGGCAACAGCACAGATCACCACAAAATATAATCAGATTTAAAGAGTGCACTAAACGACTCCAAGAGTTGCTTGCATCTGAAAAAATTGCATCTCTTAAAAATTATCTGGAGGGTCTTGATGTCACACCGGCGTCTAATTACTCTTTGTGGCGCGCTGCCAGAAAGCTTAAAACACCCGTTGAGTATAAGCCACCTCTACGCACATCTACCGGAGGTTGGGCAAGAAGCGATACTGAAAAAGGGAAAATATTTGCTGAGCACTTAAAATCTGTTTTTACGCCAAATATATGTACTGGTGTTGCTGATTTGCCGAATATAGTCGCTCTACCCCCTCAACACATAAAGTTTAAGACGCGTGATTTACAAAAATTAATTGCCGAACTCAACCCGAAGAAAGCTCCGGGTATTGATGGAATTAGTAATCAGATGCTGATGAACTTGCCTCGTATTGCAATGAGAATCCTGTTATTCATATTTAATGCTATTTTACGACTGGAGTATTATCCACACAACTGGAAACTTGCCAAGGTTAAAATGATTCCAAGGCCTGGCAAAGATATAACAAAGGCTGAGTCATATAGGCCAATAAGTCTACTATCTACAATGTCAAAGCTTTTCGAAAAACTGCTCAAAACAAAATTGTCCCCAATTCTAATTAGTAGTGGGTGCATACCAGACCATCAATTTGGTTTTAGAAGTCAGCATAGCACCATTGAACAAACTCACAGATTGGTTCAATTTGTAAGAAGAACTTTTGAGGAAAAAAAGTATTGTTCTGCGCTGTTTATAGACATTTCCCAGGCATTTGATAAAGTGTGGCATGAAGGCCTAATATTAAAATTGAAGACTTACTTACCAATAAACATTTTAAATCTTTTGGAAAGTTACATTATTTCCCGTAAGTTCACTGTTGCGGAAGGAGACTTTACAAGTAGGCCTGAAACAATTTCATCTGGTGTGCCACAGGGGAGTATACTGGGACCAGTTTTATATTTAATTTATACTTGTGATATGCCTGTGAGCAGTAGTATCCATACTTCCACATTTGCCGACGATACAGCCTGCCTTAGTATGCATGAAAACCCTGATGAGGCATCCCGCAAACTCCAGGAACACATTAGCCAGATGGAGCTTTGGTTAAACTTATGGAGAATCAAGGAAATGAACAAAAGTGTGTTCAAGTAACATTTACTTTACGAAGAGATACTTGTTCCCCCATTCGGATTAACAATCAAGTTGTTTCTCAACATTCACATGTGAAATATCTTGGTATACACCTTGATCGACGACTTACATGGAAACACCACATTGACTCTAAGTTAACTCAAATGAAACTTAAATTAACTCAGGTACATTGGCTGATTGGTCGAAATTCAACACTTAGCCTAGACTGTAAACTTTTAATATACAAGTCGCTTTTAAAGCCAATATGGTGCTACGGAATTCAACTATGGGGCACTGCTTCAGCTTCAAATGTAGAGAAAATTCAACGCAGGCAAAATAAAATTTTACGCATGATAACATCGGCTCCATGGTACATCAAAAATTCAAATATACATCGTGATTTGAATATGCCACTAGTGACTGAAGAAATTGCAAAATACGCTGGCAAATATTTAACAAAACTCGAGTCACATCCTAATCCGCTTGCCCGTAATATTTTGAACTTTACTGGACACATCCGCCTAAAAAAGAGGGACACAATGGCTCTTATTCACAGCACTCCAGATGGGACTTCTTGAAAATACTTTTATTTTTTTTTCCTTTTGATTATCACTACTTACATATGTATTATATATAACTACTACTAAGCTTATGTCCGACATTGGTCGGGCCTAATTATATTTTTTAGATTTAAGATTTGAATACTTATTGTTAGTTCATATATGAAGATACAATAAATAAAAATGCATGCATAAAAAAAAAAAAAAAAAAATTTTGTTTAGGGTTTCTATATTTGTGCGAAATTTATTCCATTCATTCTGAAGATTCATGGGTAACTCGTCATCCCATGAAAGCGGTAATTGCCACAGCTCTTGCAAAAATATCTTGGCTCGTACAACTACCGGCCCAAAAATCCCTAGAGGATCAAAGATTTTGGCTAGTTCTGAACTGACTATTTTTTTTTGTTACCCTTGTGGCCGTTGGCTTTTGTGACCGTCCACATAATTGATCAGACTTTGGGAGCCATATTAATCCGAGTGTTTTAATTGAACAATCTGAATTCTCGTCTAAGTCCAAGTTGATTTCCTGGTCTTCAGGTGCAATTCCATTTAATAACTGAGGATGATTTGAACACCACTTCCGCAGCTTAAAACCAGCTTCTCTTAGGATTAAGCTTAGTTGTCGTTGTGACTCTAATGCTGTGTTAATAGAATCAGCTCCGGTGAGGCAATCATCCACATAAAAATCATCGCGTAATATTGCAGCACCTTGTGGATATTTTGTAGCGTTTTGAATAGCTAAATGTTGAAGGCATTTTGTTGCTAGGTATGGTGCAGAGGACGTGCCATATGTTACAGTTTTAAGACGATAATATTTTATGTCTTGACGTTTGTTGTATCTCCATATGATGAGCTGGAACATCTGGTCCGTGTCATTGATTTGAATTTGCCGGTACATTTTTTCTATGTCTGCAGTGAAGTCAATTCTGTGCATCCTAAATCGCAACAGTACGGAAAACAGCTCACTTTGTACGGTTGGTCCGGCATGTATTATGTCATTTAAAGAGGAACCACTGGATGTTTTAGCTGATGCGTCAAAAACTACTCTTAGTTTTGTGGTTGAGCTGTCAGGTTTCAGTACGCAGTGGTGCGGCATAACGTAATGTAAATTAGGAATGTCGTCTTTTTGTATTTCTACCATGTGCCCCAAGTCTTCGTACTCCTGCATGAAATTGTTGTATCCTGTTCTAAGATCAGGATTAAGGTTCAATCGTTTTTCCAATGCTAAAAATCGATTGAATGCCATTGTTTTGGAACTTCCGAGAACGGATGGATTTTCTGAGAATGGTAGGCGCACAATGAATCTCCCATTCTCGTTTCTTTTTACGTTTTGTGCAAAATGATCCTCACATCGTTTCTCAGCCAAAGATAGTGCTCGTTCTGTATTATTCGTGTCTTCAAGCTTCCAGAATTTTTCAATTAGCTGGTTTGTTGTTTGCTCTTCTGGGGTAAACACTGCACAAGTTACCAAGTTGCCGTTTCTTTCTTGTAATTTACCCGTGACTATCCAACCCAAAGCTGTGTTTTGGAGAATTGGCAGTTTTTGATTGATCTTTAGTTGTTGTGGGCGCATCAATTCATGGTAAAATTCTGCTCCGAGCAATATGTCAATTTTATCCATTTGATTGAAACATGGATCAGCTAATTTAATATTTTCAGGAAGATTCCAATCTGACGTGTCGAAGGAATTTGTAGGCTGAGGTGGTACAATGGTTGGAAGAACAAATGCTTCGATTCTGGTGGCATAGCTGCCTGAATATGCATGTAGTTCTATATTGATTCGTTGGGATACGTTTTGAACTTTACGGCCAATTCCTTCAATGCGCAATGAAGAGTTTGAGGAATTCAAGGACAGTTTGTTCATTACGCGGGTTGTAACCAAATTGACTTGTGATCCAGAATCTAATAAAGCTCGGAATGTGCATGTGTGACCATTGGCTCCAACTGCCTTTACTCTTGCAGTGGCTAGTAATACGTAAGTGTTGTCGATGACCTGTTTGTTTGTTGTAGCGACGATTGGCTTATTTTCATTCGATGCAGACGCTAGTTTTTGTGTTCCTTCTGCCGAAATTCCTCTTGCTAATTCTAAGTGCAACAATGTGTTGTGTCTTTTTGTGCACTTTGAGCAAGACCGTGACGTGCATGCTTTGGCAGCATGATCTGACTTAAAGCAGTTGACGCAAAGCTTCTTTTTTGTGTCCATTGTAGTCTCCCAGATGGGGACATTTTTAGGAACTTTTCACAGTAATATATGGGATGCCCAGGCATTCCACATACTTTACAGTTTGGGGTTGATGTAGCTGCAGTTATAAGTTTGGCTCTATCCTTCCCCCCACCAGATTCGTGAGACCTTCCGTGTGTTTCCAATGCTTGGAAACGGTGCTCTATAAATCTAAGAAGATCTTTTAGACTTACGAGCTTTTTGTTGTTTTCTAGCGATTGCTCAAATAAAGTTTGAGTTGATTGATCGAGTTTTTTCAATAAAATGTGAACAATTATGGCGTCCCAACTGTTCACTGGCAGTCCTTGCGCGCTTAAACCATGGATGCATTCTTTAGTGACATCATGTATATTTTTTAGCGCTTGTGCCGTTTCGGTTTTTATTTGCGGATGAGAAAGCAAGTTGTTTAGTAGTGTTGTCACAATGAGCCTTTTGTTATCGTACCTATCAACCAAAATGTTCCATGCAATTTCGTAATTTGCTGTTGTAATTGGCAAATGTTTTACTAGTGCTTTTGGTTCGTCTGCTAGATGTGTAGTTAAGTAAAACATTTTCTCAACTTCGCTCATTGATGCGTTGTGGATAAGCTGGGTATAAAGATCTTTAAAGGCTACCCATTGTAGGTAACTGCCGCTAAATTTCGGAATCTGAACTTTTGGAAGATGGGGTTGACAATGCTCAGTGCTGCGTGGATTATTTTCGCTGATATTATTCACATGCTGCTCTAGCTCACATTGAATGTCGTGCACCTAAGCTTGTAGTTCGTAAAAGTCATCCAAGGTGTAGCCGTCTATTTGTTCTTCATTAGTCATTTGCCATAATGTAGCGTTGTTTGTAGAGAACTCGTGCATATATTTATTAATGAGCGCTAATTTGCCTTGATAATATGCTATCTGTTGATTTCCCTCTGTTCTGACTTCATCAATAGTTCGTCTTAATGCTCTCGTCAATGCCCGCTGATTGCGAAGAACTTTGCTTGTGATATCATCAGGTAGTGCCTTTTCCTGCATACCGCTGCTTGCACCTTCTTCTATTTGTCTCATCGATGGTGTTGGTTTCTTCGCTTTTTTGCTTTCGGACTCAAATAGTTCTTTGTATTTGAGTGTATCGTCCGAAATACGTAAATATTGGTCTGTAAAATAATTGTGTTGTAGTGGTAGATTTGAGAGGCACCTTATTTTGTTGTCAGTGGTCTCAAATTCTTGCCATGCCTTGTCAAGCCGCTGTAGACGCTCCAAGAAGTACTCTGAAGTTTTTCTTGTAGAAGAGTCTTTTTTGAAATTGCGGATTATTGCCTCTATTTGCTCCGCCGTCTTCTGTTGGGCTGCTACCAGGTCTTCAAACGATTCCATTGCTTATGTACAAGGAACGATAGTTGATGATGGAATCCTGTACCTTGCTACAGGACCTTCGATTTGAAATGTGTAGTCTGATGATGCAATCCTGTACCTTGTGACAGGACTGTCGTGATGAAATATGTCTTCTGTTGATGGAATCCTGTACCTTGCTACAGGACCGTCGAGTTGAAGAATGTCTTCTGTTGATGGAATCCTGTACCTTGCTACAGGACCGTCGGGGTCACCAAATGTTGCGTTTACAACTGTGTAAAAGTTTGAGCACCAAAGTATTCCTTTGGAGCTCAGAGTGTGTGTTTTTTTTTGTTTTGTTTTTAGCCCAGGTAGAATCACCATGTGCTAATATTAGTTGAAGTTAAGTCTTAGTAGAAACACTAAGACTAGTCTAGCAATCAAGAAAGTTAATTTTTGTTTGCCATAATTTCTTTATTTTTCCCAGTCTTTTATACAATTTTAATTTCATACGTCTATATTAAAATTAATAGCAATGTACATTTTCAGCACTTGTCATAAAGCCTGACTTTGCATTTTATGAATTATTGTAATACTATTCTTAAAGGTAAATGACTGAATTAATTGTATGAGTATAAAATGTATAAAGGTAAATGACTGATTGCAATATGAAACTTATTAATTTGTAAATAAAAATTGGTTAATGAACTTAGAATACAACATAAGCAGAAATTACATTAAATATTAATTTATAACAAACCATTGGTTAAATGAACTTAAAATACTACATAAACAAAATTTCATATTTATAATAAAAAAAAGGGAAGGTATTCCTTTAAAAATACATACAACTTCTAATAATAATAAAAGTAATTATGTATGTATTAACAATTACCAATAAGTTTTTTTTGTTTATTTAACACCAGTCAATGTCCACAATAAGGGCTAATAAATCAGTTAATGATTATTTGTATTTTATTTTTAAATCTTATTTAAACACAAAAATTTGTTTCTCACTGCACAATTAAATCAAACTTAAACAGCCAACACTGTAGATTTAAGTGTTGTTTAAGTTTTACAAGCCCACCATATGTTTTGTGCATGTGTGTGTTTTTTGAAGGCACGTACATGAACATCATGTGGTCGTATTAAAATGAGTTTCGTTTAATTTTCGCAAATGTACAACAAATGTAACACATATTTTCATATCATGAAATATAGAAATAGAAAAATGCATTCTGATGCTCTTTTGTATCATAAAATATGTTTTTTGCTATTTCACTTTTCTGCAAATTGATAAATCAACTTTCTTATTTATATTGAACAGCTGTTTTTTAAAAAGCTTTCCATAATGTTTGGAAATATTGTAGTGCTACCGTACTTTCAACTTAATTTGATAATAACTTTAATTAACCACTGAAAAAATGAAAGTGTATTTAAACACATTTTAATTTTTAATGAAAATTAACTTAAACAATATTTAATTATTCATTGATTTATTAGCCATAAAGAACATAAGTTCAATATCTTCAATGGTCAGCGACTTTACAAATTCAGCATTTCTAGTTATTTTTTACACCTTGTATTAATAAGTGACCTAATTAATTAGCGTATAAGTTTAATTAGCTATAATATTTTGTATAAATATAGAAGAAAAATAAAGACATAGAGAAGTAGACAAATTGATTTATTTTACTGCACTTTCGTTACATGGTCCAAAGTACCTTGTGATACCAAACAAATTCTTGGTTTATGTACCTAGAATTAAACATCAAACTTAACACCCTTTATAATGAGTTTAAAAAATGTATTTTAGGATATGAAATTCCCTTCGGAAATATAATTGAATTTTGCTGTGATGGGGCTAGTGTAATGGTTGGGCAGCACAATTCGTTTACATCGAGATTGTTATCGGACAACCCAAGTATCATTACTATAAAATGTATATGTCACTCGGCGGCAATAATTGCAAATAAATCTTGCCTTACGTTACCTAGAGCTTCTGAAGATTTATTGCGACAAATTGGAACATATATATCTGGAAGCTCTAAAAGATGCTATGAGTTAGAGGAATTTCAAGAAATACTCAACATAGAGAAGCGAAGAATTTTAAGAACATCTGCAAGAAGGTGGCTGTCTCATCAGAAATGTATTGAAAGAATATTGGAGAACTGGATAGTTTTATTAGAATTTTTTAGATATGCAGCTAAACAAGATAAGCTAAAGCAAGCAGATTTAATATTAAGTGAGCTGACAAATGAATGCAACAAAGCTTATTTACTATTTTTAAAGTACGTTTTGAATTATTTCAATACTCTAAATGCTTTGTTTCAATCAAAAAAATCCATGATACTTGTTCTACACTCTGAATCAATCAAATTATTTTTGAAAATTTGTCAAAATTTTATTAAATCACCACATGTAACAAAACAAGCAGAAGATATTTATGTTGGCCATGAATGCGAAGAGCTGCTAAAAAACTTCCAAAATCAAATTCATACCAGATTAAGTCTGATTGTTTGAAATTTTATATAACCGCACTAGAGGAAATACAGAAGAGACTGCCTTAAAAAAATTTTTTTAAAGAAATTGAGTTCTTAAATCCTAAATTGGCCTTTAATGCTGATAATAAAAACACTTACCAATTTAAAATGTCATGTGAAATGTTTAGTATTGATGTTAACCTTCTTACTCAAGAATGGCTAACTTTAGAATATAATTTTTCAGAAGAAGAAAAAAATTCTCTTTCAAAGCTGGACTTGGAACCTTTTTGGACGTATATATCAAAGTCCAAGAATTTCATTGATAGTTTAGTATTCCCCAGCCAGTCAAAAATAACCACAATTCTATTGAGCTTACCACAAGCCAATGCAGATGCTGAGAGGATATTTTCAATTGTAACTGACGTCCGCACAAAAAAAGAAATAAATTGAGTCACGGAGTTTTAAACTCTATGTGTATTCTTAGATCTCATTTTCAATCAAAAATGTTAAATTGTACAAGTTTCCGTTGTACAGTCATTTAAAAAAAATAATTCACAATTCCTTTACAACTAATGTTTATGTTACGTATGTAAATAAGTTATGTTATGTAGATGTGGTATACATATCGAGCCTTATTTTCAATTTTATCGTAAGCGACAAAAATTAAATTTTTCAGGAAAAGGTTTTTTTAAAATATTCAAATTTGTTTTTGTACGTAAATTGTCGCTGACGATAAAATTGTACATCCTGTATCTTAAAAGTTATCAACAATTTTGCCATTTCGATAATTGTAAACTATGTGCAGGGCTATACAATTTTAATTTCAATAAAAAAGTCTATTTCCGATAACATGTCGCTTATGATAAAATCGAAAAAAGGGCTCAATATAGTATGTGCATATTTTTATTGTTTTTTTCCAAGCTACCTGAAATGCCATTTAAGTTTGTTATTTCTTTTTGTTTAAAGTAAATAAAATTAAATATATAAAATTATAAATAAATTTTGAGTTTTACTGATTAGTAATTAACGTAGGGAAAATTGTAGGGAAAAAATTTTTTGACGTAGGGAAATATGGGGAATTTTTTATCAAAACGTGGGGAATTTAAAAAATTTCATCTGACATCACTGCTTATGACAATATGTCGAATAATAAATTTCTTAAATGTTAAATTTAGATTTTATTTTTCATTTTGCTTTATAATTACTTTTATTGTTATCCAAAGGATTTCTAATTGTATAAAGGTGTAGAAAAATAGAATAGATTCATATCGAATATAAATTATTTGCTGGGTTTTGTATAAGTTTCTAAGCCTACTATGCTTATTTTTCTTCTGTGATTTTCAAAAATATTATTGTTTGTGAATTCTCAAATAGTTTTTGAAAGTCTGTACATAAGATAAGAGGTTTGTGACTGTTCAAAATGTGTGATTGAAGTCTATTGACGATGTGTTACAGCAACAATGAAATGCATATAGACATCGCTGAACCACCAGCAAATAAATTTTAAATTAAAATAAACTTATGACAATATGTCGAATAATAAATATCTTAAAATATATTATAATATAATTTCTTTCAACGAAGTATGAGCAAATTACACGTTTTAATTGTACATTGATTATTTGACTTCTTTTTCATACAATCCAAAATGTGCTCTAAGAACTTGCCGAGCAGAAATGAGTCATCAACGTGGTGTGATGAAAAATACGACGTGTTCATAAAATAAATTCAGTAAAGTGCGACTTTGACAGGCGCACGAAGGGTTCCGTACGTTAGGCTTGAGCATTTGTTTAAATATGTATAGCATTTTTTCCAGCTGAAATTTTTTTTTAATACATATTTTTTTTATTTATTGTATCTTCAAATATGAACTAACAATAAGTATTCAAATCCTAAATTTAAAATATAATTATTACGCCCGACCACTGTCGGACATAAATTTAGAGATAGTTATAAATAATACATAAGTAGTGATATAATCAAAAGGAAGAAAAAATAAATAAAAAATAAAAATTATTATCAAGCAGTCCCATCTGGAGTGTTGAGTATAAGAGCACTTGTATCCCTCTTTTTTAGGTGGATGTGTCCAGTAAAGTTCAAAATATTACGAGCAAGCGGATTAGGATGTGACTCGAGGTTTGTTAAATATTTGCCTGCATATTTTGCAATTTCTTCAATCACTAGTGGCATGTTTAAATCACGATGTATATTTGAGTTTTTTTATATACCATGGAGCCGATGTTATTAATCGCAAAATTTTATTTTGCCTTCGTTGGATTCTCTCGACATTGGAAGCTGAAGCAGTGCCCCATAGTTGAATTCCGTAGCACCATATCGGTTTCAAAAGTGACTTGTATATCAAAAGTTTGCAATCTAGACTGAGGGTTGAATTTCTACCAATCAGCCAATGTACCTGAGTTAATTCTAGTTTCATTTGGGTTAACTTAGAGTCAATGTGGTGTTTCCAAGTAAGCCGTCGATCAAGGTGTATACCAAGATATTTCACATGAGTATGTTGAGGGACAACCTGATTGTTAATCCGAATGGGTGAACAAGTATCTCTTCGTAATGCATATGTTACTTGGACACACTTTTGTTCGTTTACCTTATTTCTCCATAAGTTTAACCATAGTTCCAGCTGGGTAATGTGTTCTTGAAGATATCGGGATGCCTCGTAAGGATTTTCATGCATACTAAGGCAGGCTGTATCATCAGCAAATGTGGAAGTGTGGATATTGCTGCTCAGAGGCATATCACAAGTATAAATCAAATACAAAACTGGCCCCAGTATACTCCCATGTGGCACACCGAATGAGATAGTTTCAGGCATGCTCATAAAGTCTCCTTCCACAACAGTGAACTTCCGGGCAGTAATGTAACTTTCCAAAAGACTTACAACGTTTATTGTCAGGTATGTTTTTAATTTTAAAATTAGGACTTCATGCCACACTTTATCAAATGCCTGAGAAACGTCGATAAACAGCGCAGAACAATACTTCTTTTCTTCAAATGTTCTTCTTATAAATTGGACCAATCTATGAGTTTGTTCAATGGTGCTATGCTGACTTCTAAAACCAAATTGATGGTCCAGTATGCACCCACTATTAACTAGAATTGGGGACAATTTTGTCATGAACAGTTTTTCGAAAAGCTTTGACATTGTTGATAGGAGACTTATTGGCCTATATGACTCAGCCTTGGTAAGATCTTTGCCCGGCTTTGGAATCATTTTAACTTTGGCAAGTTTCCAGCTGTGTGGATAATACTCCAGTCGTAAAATGGCATTAAAAATAAATAACAGTATTCTAATTGCAATACGAGGCAACTTCATCAGCATCTGGTTACTAATTCCATCAAAACCCGGAGCTTTCTTCGGGTTGAGTTCAGCAATTAGTTTTTGCACATCACGCGTCTTAAACTTTATTTGTTGAGGGGGTAGAGCGACTACATTTGGCAAATCAATTACACCAGTACATGTGTTTGGGGTAAATACGTATTTTAAATGGTCAGCAAATATATTACCTTTTTCAATATCGCTTCTTGCCCAACCTCCGGTAGATGTGCGCAGAGGTGGTTTAAACTCAACAGGTGTTTTAAGCTTTCTAGCAGCGTGCCATAAAGAGTAATTAGATGCTGGTGTGACATCAAGATTTTCCAGATAGTTTTTAAGAGATGCAGTTTTTTCATGTGCAAGCAGCTCTTGGAGTCGTTTAGTGCACTCTTTAAATCTAATTTTATTCTGGGGTGGTCTGTGCTGTTGCCATTCCCTTCTAGCTCTTCTTTTTTCACATACGAGACGTTCAATATCTGTAGAATATAGTCTAATAAACCCAGTCTGCGGATGGGAGGTAGTGGCATGTTTAGCAGCCTGCTTAATATTTTCGTTAAGATTGGCAATGTTAGATTCCACATCATCAGGTGTTCTTAATGTAATGTTTTCCGTGCAATGACTACTAAAATATTTTTTGAATCGCAGCCAATTTACACGGCTCTTATGGTGTCCAAGATGATACACCCTTTAATTAATTTTTTTTTTAATTTTAGTGTTCATTGTTGTAGTCTGTATAAAAATACAGTAACCTTACAAATTTCAAGTGTATATACATACAACTGTATGTATATTACATGGGATTTTAAAATTTTTCGTTGTTCGTTTTGGAACACCCTTTAATTTCCAACTCTCATGTATTTGTTGTTGTGTGTCCAAATTTCAGGTCCGTAGCCCTTACGGTTCTCGAGGAAATACCCTGTGACGGACAGACGTACAGCGTAGCGAAAACAAGAGGGTTTCTTTTCACCTTGGGTGTACGAAACCCTAAAAACAACTATTGTCCAGTATTCCCACTAGTATGTATGCCAGAGAGCTGCAAATTTCATGATTTTTGATGATTTACTCATACATTAAAATTTTTACTCACATTTAATCACGCACAAAACATTCAACGTTCAATAAAATCAGGGTCGTACTAATATCTGTTCATTGGAGTGATTGTGACTCACAATGGTTCGAATTTAATTTAAATGGGTTTGATCATTGGTTTGTGGCAAAAATGAACTAGTGAACGAGTTCGACCCAAGTCTAATTGTGAGTGGAGCCATCGAACATGTTTTAATCATTTCATTCGTCATACCATAAATGTTTTATTCACATTTAATCATGCAATAAATAAATTCAATGTTGAATTTAAGGCCCTATTATGAGTTGCATTCGATTTTCGATCTTCGCTGGGTATCGAACATCGAAAATCGAATGTTAAATTCATATTATGAGCATCGAAAATTTCGTTGAGCAACGAATTTTCTATCGAACAGAAATTAGCTTTCGATGAATTTTTTTAATAAGAAATTTTGTTTAAAAATTTTTTTTGATGGTGGTAAGTAGGTTTTTGTAAAATATTTGTTTTTCCTTAAATTGGTTTTAATTTAATTTATATAGGCATCTTTCAAATCAGTCGTTATGGGAAGAGGCTGCTTAACAACAACCTTCCAGTTCCTCCACCGAGGAATTTGCCCAATACTGACTTAAAAATCCCGCATTTTTTTATTGGTGATGCTGCCTTCCCATGAGGACACAATTTAATGCGCCCTTTCCCCGCCGAACTCTTGCCAAATGATAAGGAAGTATTTAATAAAAGGTTATCAAGAGCTCGTCGTACAATAGAAAACGCTTTTGGAATTTTAGTGTTTCGCTGGCGAGTACTTCTGACAACCCTGCATTTATTTCCCAATAATGCAGAAAAAATCGTTTTAGCTTGTGTTGTGTTGCACAATTTTATAATGCTCAATGATGGCAATGCATCATATATTCCGAGCAATTATGCTGATTGGGAAGATGTAAATGGTGACGTTCAAGCCGGGTCATGGCGAAATGATGTTAGAAGTAATATCCAATCGATTTTACCATCTTCAAATTTACATCATTACGGTGGAAAAATGTCCTTAGAAATAAGAAATAATTTATGTAGTTTTTTTAAAGGACCATAAGATTTATTACACTACTTTATTGATAACACAACTAATATTTAAATTTACTAGCAATATATTTATCTAATACTTTGATTTTGTTTTTAATAGTTTATTATCAGTGGTATAAAACTGCTTGTAAAATGATAATAACATAGTTAAAAGCTTTAAAAATTTCATTACATTTCCCTGGAAATATGTATACATACATCAAAAAATTTTAATTCTTATTATTTTTCTTATTTATTCTTCTTACTTGTTCTCCTTTTGTTTTTAGTAAATTGAAAACGCTGTTTTATTATTTTTATGCTAAGAATTTTGTGGATGTTTTCACAAAAATTCCTTTTAACCAAAAAATAAAAATTTTTTTAAAAGTAATAACTCATTTCAGTTATTTATTTAAACATATGTATATATTAAACATATATATATAGACATATATTTATTTATTTATTTTCGGAGATTTGAGAAAACTAACAAAATAATTAAATTCTAGTTTTAAAACTAAATAGTATTTGTACATATTTATTGAAAAGCATACAAATGAATAACTAAAAAAATACTTCATTGACTAACAATATCACAAACTCTCTTCATTGACTGAGACCACGATTTGTCGGGACAAAAAAACGCATAAACAAAATGCAAAATGTAAATTAGAAGTTATTAGTTCAGATTAGGTTTTGAACTGGTGCAACTGAAAAAGATTTCTTATATAATTTGGGACTCTCAATCCGAATCAGCAGTCGATTTAATTTTAATTTATTTTTTTCTTTATTTATTTGAATAAATTCAAATGCTTCTATTGTGAAGCAAATTGAAAGCTACAACCAAAAAAACTACTGCAGACTCGGATTGAGAATCCCAAATTATATAAGTTGCACCAGCTCAAACCCTAATCTGTGCCTCGTTTCTGTAAGGAATGTGAGAACTTTTCGAGTCGAAAAAATTGTTATCATCCTGTGAAACACGGGGTGAGTAAGAAAAAAACTGTATTTGTTGATATGTTTTGTAAGTTTATAAAAGTTTTTATGTGAGTAACCCTGTGTGAAATAGGACAACCAATATAATTATTTAATTTTTTTCGATGCGAGAACTTCTCACAAGTTACAGAAATGGGGTACTGAACTAATAACTTCTAATTTACATTTTGCATTTTGTTTATGCGTTTTTTTATCCCGATAAGATTTTGGGCCCATTTATCAAAAGTATAAGTAAAGGTACGGTCACACTTGACAAACATTTGCCCAAAAAAGCGTAACCAGTAAGTACTAAGCAAAATTGTTTGCTTTAGACATGTGTTTATTGCGTTAATTAGTTTCGTATTTAACAAATAGAATACAATATTATTGGAAACTATTTTTAACCTAATAAACGTGTCTGAATCAGAAGATTTCTCATTAGTATTTACTGGTTACGTTTTTTTGGGCAAATGTTTGTCAAGTGTGACCGTACCTTAAGAAAACTACAAGTAAAATACCTAGAAAACAATAATACCTTTACAAAATAAATATTGTTGATTTATGGGTATTGCACTTGTAGATTTCCAAAATGGATCCTCGGGAGTTAAAAAAAATAGATTAAAAAATTTTCTGAATAATAATAACACTGTACAAGAGCCAAAATAGCCTTTAGATAAAAGTATGCGGACTACATGGATTTCGATGCGTTAAATTAAAATCTGCTGTTAGTTTTTCTCTATCACGTAGAGATTTTTTTTATGGGCGTGGCTAATTTTGGCCCCTAAATTAGTCGGCCATACTAATATATTTTACTATAACTCGAAAACCACTATTTCGATTTTAATAGATAATAAACCAAAAGACGCGCCATAAAATTTTGTTAAAGAAAATTAATAATCATTTTTTACATATCTTTTATGGTTTCGGAGTTATTCAGAATTTAAAAGAGAAAAAAAATTTTTATGCAAAAATCACGTAATTTTTTTACATGAAAATTGCAATAAAAAATCAGAAACTCAAAAGTTTCATATTTTTTACATTTTTCTTAAAACCACATATCCTAGGAATAAAACAAGCTATAAAACGTGAAAATCCAGCAATAAATCTTGATTTTATTCACAATTTAAAGTTCTGTTACCTGCCCGCAATGCCCTTTCAATAGCATTACCAGATGTCAGTGATGGGAAATGAGATTTGCATTTCGGTATCAAAAACAAATTTTTTTCGTACTTTTTTGATCCCGAGAGTACCAAAAATTATAATATTTCTTGTGAATTAATCTCCTATTATTTAGCTGGTGAGGCCTATCTCGTTTTATGTCAATAAAAACTAAATTTTTATTACATATTTATCCCGACGTTTCGTGAATTTTATGTTCACTTCTTCAGGGGATGTGTCTATTTTATTAAAATTTAAAGAAATTAACATCAAAAGTGCTTAGAAAATATATACATAACAAGAATGTTAGAAAAACTTACTAGAATCGAGTTATATTATTATTGAAACATTAAAATAAAATGTATAAAAGTTTACTTTAACCAGAAATAATTTCTTAATCAGGCTTGAGTTCAGTAATTTCAATTCTTATTGAATGAAATATTTTTATTAATTAATGTGAGTATCTAAAGAATAGAAGAAAAATTAAACTAGACACTATTAGCTGGGGGAAATACCGATATTTTTCTGTGCAGCCACGCACTTCATCAGCACCCATGTCTATCTACTGGGGTAGAGATTATTATTAACATCAGCTATTAAACTTAAATTTCTATGAAATGGAATATGAGAATTGATTGTGTATACAATTATTGATTTGCCTTTGGCAAACACATTTGTAAGTATCACTATTCATTTTCTGTTTTTCCATTTTCTATTTAGGTTAGCACGAAGTTATATCACTCTACCTATGTATGTTTAACTATTCTTACTTATCTTTTACGATCATCACATTAATTATTTTTACTTATTCGATGCACCATCGGTACATACATATAAGTATTATTGTAGTGGCTTTATGTTACTTTGTTTTTTGCTTGACAAAAATATGTTCACTTGGCGATCACTGTTCACTTGGCCAGAACTGCTTCAGAATGCTGGAAAGCTAAGTCAACTGTAGAAAGCAAAAACAAAGTAACATAAAGCCACTACAATAATACTTATATGTATGTACCGATGGTGCATCGAATAAGTAAAAATAATTAATGTGATGATCGTAAAAGATAAGTAAGAATAGTTAAACATACATAGGTAGAGTGATATAACTTCGTGCTAACCTAAATAGAAAATGGAAAAACAGAAAATGAATAGTGATACTTACAAATGTGTTTGCCAAAGGCAAATCAATAATTGTATACACAATCAATTCTCATATTCCATTTCATAGAAATTTAAGTTTAATAGCTGATGTTAATAATAATCTCTACCCCAGTAGATAGACATGGGTGCTGATGAAGTGCGTGGCTGCACAGAAAAATATCGGTATTTCCCCCAGCTAATAGTGTCTAGTTTAATTTTTCTTCTATTCTTTAGATACTCACATTAATTAATAAAAATATTTCATTCAATAAGAATTGAAATTACTGAACTCAAGCCTGATTAAGAAATTATTTCTGATTAAAAATTCACTATAGTTCAATTAAATCTAATAATGTCTCAGTTTACTTTAACTAAAAATTAGAATATTAAAAATGATGGCTTTTGCTGTTTTTAATTATCACACTGTAAATGGCGCTTAGGTTGTCAGTGTCTTCTTTTTTGTTCATTGTTTTCATTATTTTCTGCTGTATTCTTAAACTTTCAGTAGTATAACGTTTCTTTGTATTGTTTTCTACATTTAGAACTTTAATATTGTCAAAATCAGGTGCATGATTAGTTTCTATTATATGCTTTGATAAAGCAGTACTTTCTTTATTTTTATTTATGTCTGCTTTATGTTCTTTCATTCTTGTTGCTAGATTTCTTTTAGTTGTGCCAATATAAACAAGATCACAGCTGTCTGCGGTATCTCCTTTACATAGGATTTCATATACGACATTGTTTTGTTGTAGTTTGTCAATTGGTGTTTTTGTGTTGGTGAAGATGGTACTTAATGTTTTATTAGCTTTATATGCTAAGACATTATTATTATTGTTTATTGCATATTGTATGTTTCTATTGTCTGTTAAGCCTGGTATATATTTGACGCTGTAGTAGTGTTTATTATCATTAGGGTTGCCATTTCTATTATTTTTTGGATGTTTGTGGGAATTAATAAGGTTTTTAATTAAATATGGAGGGAAACTATTATCTATTAATAATTTAGTAATTTTTTGGATATTACGCATGTGAAATTGTTCGTCACTAATGCTCAATACTCAGTTGAACTAAAAATCTTCTAAAAAATCTACAAATAGACTCCAATGATTCTCTGGTCTCCTTTGATGTTATTTCCCTGTTCACAAACATTCCCACACACACAGCCATCAATATTATTATGGAAAAATGGGATACTATTATTAAAAACCACACAGTACTAGCAAAACCAAAGTTTTTGGATATACTTAAATTTTGCCTCTACGACAACAATTATTTTGTTCATAACAACAACATATATAACCAAATTTTTGGTATGCCCATGGGGAATCCCCTATCACCAACTATTGCTGACATCGTTTTAGACAATTTATTGGACAAAGCAATAGCTGAGTTAGACAACAAAAACGTTTACATTAAATACGTAACTAAATACGTAGACGATATTTAGGCTGTGATCAACATAAACCACAAAAACGAGATTTTAAACTCATTAAATGGATATCATCCTAAGATTAAGTTTACTATAGAAATAGAAAAAGAAAGGAAAATATCGTATCTCGACACCACATTACACAGATTGGACAATAAAATATTATTTGATTGGTACGCAAAAAATACTTCATCAGGAAGAATTATTAACTATAATGCTACTCAACCTAGGTTTCAAATAATTAATACGGCAAGAAATCTTATACGTAGAGTATTGAGCATTAGTGACGAACAATTTCACATGCGTAATATACAAAAAATTACTAAATTATTAATAGATAATAGTTTCCCTCCATATTTAATTAAAAACCTTATTAATTCCCACAAACATCCACAAAATAATAGAAATGGCAACCCTAATGATAATAAACACTACTACATCGTCAAATATATACCAGGCTTAACAGACAATAGAAACATACAATATGCAATAAACAATAATAATAATGTCTTAGCATATAAAGCTAATAAAACATTAAGTACCATCTTCACCAACACAAAAACACCAATTGACAAACTACAACAAAACAATGTCGTATATGAAATCCCATGTAAAGGAGATACCGCAAACAGCTGTGATCTTGTTTATATTGGCACAACTAAAAGAAATCTAGCAACAAGAATGAAAGAACATAAAGCAGACATAAATAAAAATAAAGAAAGTACTGCTTTATCAAAGCATATAATAGAAACTAATCATGCACCTGATTTTGACAATATTAAAGTTCTAAATGTAGAAAACAATACAAAGAAACGTTATACTACTGAAAGTTTAAGAATACAGCAGAAAATAATGAAAACAATGAACAAAAAAGAAGACACTGACAACCTAAGCGCCATTTACAGTGTGATAATTAAAAACAGCAAAAGCCATCATTTTTAATATTGTAATTTTTAGTTAAAGTAAACTTTTATACATTTTATTTTAATGTTTCAATAATAATATAACTCGATTCTAGTAAGTTTTTCTAACATTCTTGTTATGTATATATTTTTCTAAGCACTTTTGATGTTAATTTCTTTAAATTTTAATAAAATAGACACATCCCCTGAAGAAGTGAACATAAAATTCACGAAACGTCGGGATAAATATGTAATAAAAATTTAGTTTTTATTGACATAAAACGAGATAGGCCTCACCAGCTAAACAATAGGAGATTAATTCATAACAAATTTGATTTGGCCAAAAATAAATAAATAATATAATATTTCTTATTTAAATTTTATTAACAAAAAATTATAAGAAATTCATTTACAAAAAAAGGAACACATAGGTACAAATATACAAATAGGTGTAGCCTGGATTAGACTTAATACTGTTGGAACATAAAGCTTGCCCCCGTATTCCAGAGCTCGGTAAAGCTAAAGCTAAATTCGACCGCTAAAATGCTGAACAAATAGAAAATTTTAAATTTTTGGCGATGACATAAAGCAATAAAATTTCGGCGAATTACATTTTTAAGCCATTACCTGATTTATCAATACATGTTTGAAAATTGCATTCGTAGCCGAAAATCGACAAATTGATTTTATGGATTCTTAGCGATAGAGATTTAGCTTTAGCGAGTTACAGAACACGATGGCTGTTTATTTATATTTTCATGAAATTTTGGTAAGAGAAAATCCTTTCGACATTTACAGAGGAGTGAGGCATGGATAAAATTCCGTAAGCTACGCTCGATATATCAGGAAACATGTATTCATCTAATGCGTTTTTATATAAGCCAATGCTCTATATTGGTTGATAATATTTCAAATTATTTTTCTTTTCTTTTTTTCTTTTCCCTGGGAACATTTTAATTAAAAGTGGTATAATGATATTGGTTTAACAGATAAAATACTTTCAGGGGGAAACTTACTAAACCAAACTAACATTTTATTGTCAAAGTCCACTTTTGCCCTTAGAACTTAATATAAACTTTTTAAAAATTTCGTTAAACTGATTTAAAACAGTTGTTTCAATAGATCAACTTCTGTGCCACATAAAATATCATTGAATGAAATACGGTTTTCGTTGATATTTAATTGTGGTTACACTTTTCTAAAAGATCTTTACTAATAAAGCTTCGTTCTATTTGTCGAAAAAACAATTTAATTCTTGGCAAAATATATGCATGCGCGAGTCTTCTGACTGCATTTCTAAGTTGCCCGTGAGAGTATCAAATTTCTTAGGGGAGTACTACGGTACTTTTTCATGTCAAATAGTACCAAAAAAAGTACGATCGTACCAACTTTCCCATCATTCTCTTTCAAAGCTGGACTTGGAACCTTTTTGGACGTATATATCAAAGTCCAAGAATTTCAATGATAGTTTAGTATTCCCCAGCCAGTCAAAAATAACCACAATTCTATTGAGCTTACCACATGCCAATGCAGATGCTGAGAGGATATTTTCAATTGTAACTGACGTCCGCACAAAAAAAGAAATAAATTGAGTCACGGAGTTTTAAATTCTATGTGTATTCTTAGATCTCATTTTCAATCAAAAATGTTAAATTGTACAAGTTTCCGTTGTACAGAAAGTCATTTAAAAAAAATAATTCACAATTGTTTTATAACTAATGTTTATGTTACGTATGTAAATAAGTTATGTTATGTAGATGTGGTATACATATCGAGCCTTATTTTCAATTTTATCGTAAGCGACAAAAATTAAATTTTTCAGGAAAAGGTTTTTTTAAAATATTCAAATTTGTTTTTGTACGTAAATTGTCGCTGACGATAAAATTGTACATCCTGTATCTTAAAAGTTATCAACAATTTTGCCATTTTGATAATTCTAAACTATGTGTAGGGCTATACAATTTTAATTTCAATAAAAAAGTCTATTTCCGATAACATGTCGCTTATGAGTAGTAGGGAACTGCGGTTCCTGCGCCAATTAAAATTTTGAAATTTTAAAATTTTAATTACCCAAATTTTAAAATTCTTGGAAATTTGTGAAATTTGATACCCTACGAGGGTGGGTCAATAAGTCCGTCCAACTTTTTGTTTACATAAGGAATTTTTTGTTTACATAAGGGGTTTTGTTTGTTTAATACATACGAGGGTGGCTCAATAAGTCCGGGTTTTTTATGACCGTGGGAATTTGTATGTGTGTATGTTTGTGGGGTGGATTAAGGGGTTTCATAAGATTAATATTTCATAAATATATATGCCGACGGGAAAATCATGAAAATGATTTTTCTTAATACCAAAGGGGGAGTGGGGTGAAATAGTGAAAATTAATTTTTCCTAATGCCTACGGCAATGTATGAATATTTTTCCTAATGCCTACGGCAATATATGAATATTTTTCTTAATGCCTACGGCAATACATGATTTTCCTAATGCCTACGGCAATATATGAATATTTTTCTTAATGCCTACGGCAATACATGATTTTCCTAATGCCTACGGCAATATATGAATATTTTTCCTAATGCCTACGGCAATATATGATTATTTTTCCAAATGCCGACGGCAAAACGTAATTATTTTTCCAAATGCCGACGGCAAAACATGATTATTATTTTTTTCTAATACCAAAGGGAAAATTGTCAGTGTTGCCAGACTGTAGAAATTTCTTATCGTAATAATATATCAGTAATATCAGAGAAAATATTTATTTATGTGTTCACATGTATGTGAACACCCCTAATACTTTTGTGGTTGGGGGTCCAGCTTGATAGTCGCGGGTAATTTAATATTTTGTGTATTTGTTTAAGAGATATGTATGTATGTGTATGTATGTATGTATGTATGTATGTATGTATGTGTACATGTATGAATGTGTGATCGTGGGTATTTGTGCGTGGAATATTTTGTAGAATACATATATATTTTGCAAGGTAATCATTTTCTTTGTCTACGATTATTTTAAAGCAGCAAACCAAGTACAGTCAACAGCAGAGAAACAAAAAGTAAAATTTTTGAATGCTGCAAGGATACTGCTTCTAATTTTAGTATAAATACGCCATCATTTCTAACCAACACATCAGTACGTTATTGTATTTACAAGAAGTGTCATCAGCAATTGTGTTAAAGTGAAATAATAATAAAATAATTAAAAATGAGTTCATCAGGTTATCAGTGTAATACATGCAATAAGGTATACAAATACCAAAAGTCCTTTTTGGAGCATGTTAAAAACCATAGTGTACAGAATCAAGTGGTCGTAAACCCGGGCATAAATCAGGAGCTACCGCAGACATCTCTTCAAAATCACCAAAATCCATCATCATCATTTATTCATCAACAATATCCTTCTCTTCAGTATCCTCAATATCAGTTACCATTAAATTTTCAACAATACGGTATGCCATGGAATAATCAGTTTTTGGGATACAATTATAATCCCAATGTGATGCAATGGCAGCCTCTTAATTATCATCAACAAGAGTATCAGCATCAACAACAATATCATCAGCATCAAGCTCAACAACAACAACAACAACAAGCTCAACAACAGGGTGTGGGTATCCTTGGAGGTAATTTATTCGACGATGCTATGGACATAAGCTTACCGGAAAGTGATGGAGAAGTAGAAGAAAGAAGAGAAGAAACTCTGCCAACTCCAAGGAATACTTCGCATGCTAGAACAGATGAAGTAGAAGAATTGCGATATTATAAAATATCTAAAGCATTCAAAAACCATATTGCCACTTATGCAATTTTAAACAAAAAAGACCAACTTTTGTTGGAAGAATTTGTTGAAGAAAACAAAAATGTTTTTATGGAGAGACTTCAAGTGAATTTAAGTAAGCATGCAATAATTAAATTTCATGTAAGTATTGTGGCAGAATATATAAAAATTGTTGGAGAAGAATTGGAGTTGTGCATAATATCACATGTAGCCAAAATGAGTTTGCTGACGAAGGCAGATAGCATTGAAGAGTTATTCCGTAAGCAGGTTGCGGAGATTTCAACCAAAATGTCCGAATTTGAAGAGCGAGATTCTGGTTGGACTTTGTCACGCATAGTCCGAGCAGAAATTAACATCAACAAATCTTCGCTCGTCAAAGGATCGAACTGGATATCCACACCTGGAAAATTAGAAAGAAAAAAAGCTTGCATCAACATTGAAAATGATGATGACTACTGCTTCAAGTGGTGCCTAATCGCTGCCATGGATACTACCAAATATGATCATGCAAAACGTTGCAGTTCTTATAATATTCAAGACATTGCTGCAGAGACGATTGTTACGCGAAATGGTGTAGCGTTAAATTTCAAAAATTTACGCTTCCCATTAGGATTAAACAAAATAAAAGAGTTTGAGGTGAACAATCCAGCAATAAGTATTAATGTATTTGGCTATGATGAGGCGGCCAATCAGATTATTGGTCCTTATTATGTCACCAAGGACGAAAAAAATAGCCATGTAAACTTGTTGCTTTTGGAAAATGGTGAAGTTCATCACTACATTTTGATAAAGAACATATCAAAGTAAGTTAAAAAAATTATAGTACACTTTAATTTAATGATACATATACTTCTTTTATATATTTTATAATATATACATTTTACTTATAAACTTTTATTTTATTTTTTATTATTTACAGACTTTTACAGAATCAGACTACCACACATAAACAAAAACTACACTTCTGCAATAGCTGTCTCCAATATACCCATAGGGAGAACGTGATGAGCACACATAAGGAGGAATGTGGGAAGATAGTCACAACTATGCCATCAGGTGAGGATGCCATTCTTAGTTTTAAGGGACATCAACGAAAAATGGATGTCCCGTTTGTTGTTTACGCGGACTTCGAATGCGTATTAGAGGATATAAGTAATAGTGTAAGTAGTAAAACAAATTTAATAAAAAAGCACACACCTTGTGCCTTTAGTTATTTTATTAAGTGTCTCCATAGTAATAATTTAGATAAGCTTAGAATATATACGGGGGAAGATGCCTCCAAAAAATTTGTAGAATATTTAATTAAGGATTGTGAAGATATATATAATAACTATTTAGTTAACAATAGACAAATGGATACTTTATCCCCTTCAGATACTTATAATTTTTATAGTGCGGTGAATTGCCATATTTGCCAAAAATTTTTAGGCAAAGATCGTGTTAGAGATCACTGCCACATTAGTGGCAAATTTAGAGGCGCAGCCCACAATAAATGTAATTTAAATTACCAAATTCCCAAATTTATACCAGTTTACTTCCACAATTATTCAAATTATGACTCACATCTTTTCATTAAAGAATTAGGTGAAATTTCATTGCAACTGAAAGTACTCCCTCTCAATAAGGAACTTTATATATCCCTCTCCCAATTCACAGAAATGAGTGATGGTCATAAGCTTGAAATAAGATTTCTTGATACTATACGCTTTATGGCTGAGAGTTTGGAATCATTAGCCTGCAATTTGTCGGATAATGATTTCAGCACTATAAGGTCCTTATTTCAATCAGAAAAAGAATTTCAGCTTATTAAGAAAAAAGGTATTTTCCCATATGAGTACCTAAATTCATTCGAAAAATTAGATGAATGCCAGCTGCCTTCACGCAGTGATTTTTTTAATAAGTTGAATAATAAAGAGTGTTCTTTAGAGGAATACTCACATGCTGTAGAGGTATGGAATACTTTTGGTTGTGAAACAATGAAAGATTACATGGAACTTTACTTAAAAACAGACGTCCTCTTACTGACAGATATTTTCGAGAACTTTAGAAAAGTTTGTAAGGGTATTTATGAGCTCGATCCTTGTCAGTATTATACAGCACCTGGCCTTTCCTGGGATGCAATGCTCAAATATACAAAAATTGAGTTAGAATTATTGACAGACATAGACATGTACAATTTTATGAAAAAAGGTATACGTGGGGGGATAGTACAGTGTAGTCAAAGATATTCGAAAGCAAATAATAAATATTTGCAAGATTTCGACAAAGAAAAGCCCTCAGAATTTCTCGTCTATTTAGACGCTAACAATTTGTATGGATGGGCGATGTCGGAATATCTTCCTCATGGTGGGTTCAGATGGTTATCACAAGACGAGTTGAATCTGGATCCAAACAGCATAGCTGATAATGGAACAGACGGTTATATTTATGAGGTTACGTTGGATTATCCCTCTCATTTACACGACTTGCATAATGATCTTCCTTTTTGCGCTGAAAATAAGAAACCTATGCAAGCGAAGTATAGCAAGTTGATAACCGATTTCTCTACAAAGCAATCATATGTGATACACTTTAGAGTTCTCAAACAGTGCTTAGAATATGGCTTAGTTTTAAAGAAAACTCATCGTATTCTAGCATTTAAACAATCTCCATGGTTAAAAGGCTATATTGACCTAAATACCAGACATAGAGCCACTGCTAAAAATGCTTTTGAAAAGAATTTTTTCAAACTACTTAATAATGCAGTGTATGGTAAAACCATGGAAAATGTGGATAAGAGGAGAGATGTTAAAATTGTTAATAATTGGGAGAGGACGAATTGCAATCATTTAGGTGCCCAAGATTGGATATCAAAACCAAATTTTCATAGTTTATCTATATTTTCTGAAGATCTTGTAGCAATCGAAATGACTAGAGTCAAAACCTGCTACAATAAACCAATTTACTTAGGATTTTGTGTACTCGAGCTGTCCAAATGGAAAATGTATAATTTCCATTACGGGTACATGCAACCTAAGTTTAAGACAAACCTCTCATTAAACTATATGGATACTGACTCTTTTATATATTCAATAAAGACTGACGACTTTTACGCTGACATAAAAAATGACATACATGAACAATTTGACACATCGGACTATCCTACAGACAATATTTATAATTTCCCAATAGTAAATAAAAAAGTAATTGGTATGATGAAGGATGAAAATTGCGGTAAGATAATGACAGAGTTTGTTGGGCTGCGCTCAAAAATGTATTCATTTAGCGTAGAAAACCAAGATGATATTAAAAAATCGAAGGGGGTAAAGAGAGCCATATTAGATAAATATAGTTTAGCTACATATAAGAATTGCCTATTTAATAAGATTAATGTGTATGATAGTATGTTAACATTTAAATCTAAACTACATCAATTATATACTAGTGAACTAAATAAGGTAGTATTAAGCTATGGAGATGATAAGAGAAAAATTAGATCAAATAATATAAACACTTATGCATGGTATCATTTTCGTATTAAGGAAACTAACCCTGAATACGAACTTGACATGTTGCTAGATGAGATTGCTAAAATGCAAGAAAATCTTAGTTAATTAGTTAATTTTTAAATTGTATATAAAATCCTATTTATTAAGAAAAAATATTGTATTTGTATCCTATTTATTAAGAAAAATTGTTGTATATAAAATCCTATTTATTAAGAAAAATTATTTTATTGTTGTTAAAATGAATGTAAAAAAAGTCTAAGAAATATTATTGTATTTAAATCCTATTTATTAAGAAAAGTTATTGTAAATAAACTATTGAAAAAAGAATGGAAAATGTGAATGGTTTTTTTATTTCTTTATTGGCTTTACTTCGTTGGATCAAAAAAAATTTGTGTTTTTGCTTATTTGCAAATTCTTGTTTTCATGTCGCTTAAACATGCACAGTCTTGTTTTCAGGTTACTTAAACATGCACAGTCTTGTTTTCTTTGAGAGGTTCTGCACAAGAGAAATTGAATTTCACAATATTATGAAATTCAATTAGATATTTTCATAAAGAGAAATAATTTAGATAATCGGATAAAATCCTCATATTTTTTCACTACATACAAGTTTCTGTTATTTTATATTCGAACAGATGATTCCTAGTTTTCCTTTAGAAAAAAATAATACAAATCAAGGAATATTTTTATAATTCAATTTTATTTTATTATTTATACAATTTTATTTCATTTTTATTTAATTTATTTATAATGATGGAAACATTTCGTAATAGCCAATTATTAGATGTTCTAGTATATTTTTTCTTAAAAAATATATGGTACATCTGCAAGTATCAGGTCCCTCCTCACACTCAGGATGATACCAAGGACAGCTGGGGAAGTGTCCTTCAGTGTTGTCTTCATCTTCCATGACACCATATTCTTCGTTCTCATCCAGCATATTTTGGAAACATTTTATCATCTCCCAATGATCAAAAAGCCTGAAGCTTTCAAAATCTCTTATAAATTGATTAAGAGTACGTCTAATTTGGCTCATTTTATTTGCTGATGAATGAATGATGATGAATGTTGGAAGGTTCCTTTAAGACTAATTTGTTCTGCAAATTTTTAAAATAGCTATATGGTCTTTAAAATATCTATACTATCATCTCTATGTCATATTTCTTTTTAGCACTCTATCTCTCTCTAACCCTTTTCTCTCTATTCCATATTTCTTTTTTACTACTCTGTCTCTCTCTAACCGTTTTCTCTCTATAACTATCTCTTTCTGTCTATCACTATCCCCCACTTATTTACTATTTCACCACACTTATTTTCGATTAGCCTTTTTGAAGTCATCATCGCTACTTTTAAGATCATTTCCAGTTAAACATTCAGAGTGACAAGAAGTATCTAAATAAAAAATAAAAAATGGACTCCACAACAAATCTAATTGCAAAATTTAATGCTCTAAATAACAAAACTTTAATCCACGTAAAGGAGCTTGATTCTTCAACGAAATATACTATTAGAAATGTGGTACGTGTAACAACTAAATATGGACCAACCCTAAAAGTTGAAATGAATAAACACATAATGTTCCTGCCGAAACGATATAATATTTTAACTGATGACGATATCAAAGATCTCTCAAGCGGATCATATTGCCTAAGTAGAGAAGGTGAAGAAAACCTAATTGTCGAGAGTGAGCTGAGTGAATTTCTAATTCAAAATTCCCAATTTCCTGTTTGGCAATAATATATTAATTATGTATTTTAAATTATGAATAAAAAGACATTAAAGAGTTTTGTAAAATATAAATTTTTGTGTTTTATTTAATATTTTCAGTTATTTCATAAAGAAATTTAAGACATAAATGTCCACAGGTAAATGTATTGAAATTCTGATGCTGATTATAGTTGTATTTTATATTTGCACCAAGATATTTAACTACTTCCCAAGGAGGTTGTAAGTTTCCAAAGCTGTCGAAATATTCTTTTTCATTGTTGTTTTTATAGTATGCTACCCAATGTGTACCAGGTCCTGTTGATACATCTAAGTTGATTATTCCACATTCAATTTTCTTTGTTCGTTTTGGTAGAGTATTCAACATGAAAACTCCTCTAAAATATGGAATTTTTATAGAGAAACGGTTTAGGTCCACATCAGATAGTGGTCTGTTGGGCAGCATCTTTAAGAGTTTTTTGATTCCTCTTTGTGAACTAAACCATAACCTTTTTTATATGGTTTTAAGTAAAGTCCTTTTCCCACTGCTATAGATTCCATCGCTTTATTATGTCTAGTTGCTTCATCAAGTTGATTTTTTGCATTCTTTGTTGCATTTACAGCTTTAGCTATGGCAGCACCTCCAGTTGTTAGACTACCAATTGCACCCAGAGCAGTTAAAATCGGTATTAGAGGTAAAAAACCACCGATTTTTGGAACACGTATTACACGTGGAACTACAATTTGAGACTTTCTTCCTTTTAATGATTTGTTAATAGTTTTTCGTGCAATTTTAATAGCTGAGTTAATATCTAATGGTTTTTCCTTCTTTAGTATTTTTGTTGCAGCTCTAATTGATGTTCTAAACAGTTTTTTATCATTTGGCTTGTTCTTTTTAACATTTTTCTTTTTCTCCACACCCATACCAAATTTAGTTTTGGTTTTCATTGCGTTAGTAACCATATATGCAAATGATTTTTCTGCAAGACTACTGTCTTTTGCTAAAACTCGATTCCAAGCTGAATTTTCAAGTATTTTATCAGCTTTATGTCTAGTACTTAAATCCTTATTTTTTGAATACGCAATATCGTGATTTTTACAAGCAGAGTCCAATAAGTTAATACCTTTGTCACCTCGATTTAAACGTTTTTGTAGTTTTGTTCCAGGTCCACAGTACTGATACCCCGGAAGATGAAGTTCAACAGGTAGAGAGTTTATTATTTTATCTACTATACCTCCTCCAACGAAGGTGTTTTTATGACTAAACGTTTTCTGATATCGTATAACCATATTATCTAATTTTTTCTATAATAAGAGGTAACATTTATAAAATGTATTTAGTTACAAAAATGCAGTTAGTGAAACAACATAAAAATATTTTAGTTCGTAATATTGACGATTCAGTCAACATCACTTCAAAAATAAAGCATAGCCCCCTCTTACCAAATTCTATTCGTGCTCTAATAGTTGGACCATCCAATTGTGGAAAGACTAATGTTATGATTGGCTTACTAGAAAGTCCTAATGGACTCAAGTTTGAAAACATCTATTTATACTCAAAATCTCTATATCAACCCAAATATGAATACCTGAAGAAACTAATTTCACCAATTAAAGGAATGGGATATTATACATTTACAGATAATGAATCAGTTATTCCACCTGACGAAGCTAAAACTAATTCAATTATGATATTTGATGATGTTGCATGTGAAAAGCAGAATAATATACGTACATATTTTTGTATGGGGCGACATAGGGATGTCGATTCATTCTACTTGTGTCAAACTTATACTAGAATTCCCAAGCATTTAATAAGAGACAATGCCAATGTTATTATAATGTTTAAACAAGATGAGACAAATATGAAGCATGTTTATAGAGATCATGTTGGTGGCGATATGAGTTATGAAAAGTTTCATGAGATTTGTCGAGAGTGTTGGAAGGATAAATATGGATTTTTGGTGATTAGCAAAGATAATGAATTAAATGATGGACGCTACAGAAAGCAATTTGACTATTTCATAACTATATAAACTACTCTTCATAAACATTTACTTTAGTTATTAATCTAACTTTAAGCTTGATACATCTATTTGCTATAACCTCATCTGATACCTGATAAGCTGATCTGAAAACCAGACCAGCTACCTAATAACCTGATTTGATACCTGATAACCTGATCTGAAAACCAGACCAGGTCCTGAAAAGCTGATCTGAAAACCAGACCAGGTCCTGAAAAGCTGATCTGAAAACCAGACCAGGTCCTGAAAAGCTGATCTGAAAACCAGACCAGGTCCTGAAAAGCTGATCTGAAAACCAGACCAGGTCCTAAAAAGCTGATCTGAAAACCAGACCAGGTCCTGAAAAGCTGATCTGAAAACCAGACCAGGTCCTAAAAAGCTGATCTGAAAACCAGACCAGGTCCTGAAAAGCTGATCTGAAAACCAGACCAGGTCCTGAAAAGCTGATCTGAAAACCAGACCAGGTCCTAAAAAGCTGATCTGAAAACCAGACCAGGTGCTAATAAGCTGATCTAATAGCTGATACCTCATCTAATAGCTGATACCTTTTATTTATTAAACATGGATGAGAAAATTTTAAAACAGTTGGTGTTGACAAGAAATGTCTTGAAGAAAAAGCTTCGTAGTATAAAAACTGGTGAAATAGATACACGTGAACAACTAAGAGATACATTTAAACCTATAACAGAACCACTGAAAGAATTCATAAATAGTTCTAAAAAAATTAAAAGAATTCCCATTAAAGAAGAAAATAAAATGAAGACAGAATTTGAAAATAATACAAGTTTAAAGTCTGAAAAACCATCACTCAAGATAGAGACAAGTACACCAAAGAAACTAGCAGAAGGAACAATATTTGATAATACCATATTATTTAACGAAACTAATACTAAAAATGATGATGATGATGATGAAGATGATTTTTACTCACAAACTTCCAATACAGAAGATACTTATACTGATTTATCAGTCTTGGAAGGAAATAATGAATTAGATACAAACTATGGTCCACATAAAGATTTCAATAATGAATGGAAATTCGGTGATAGTAAACTTACACTTAGTGAACATAAAATACAAGTTGGTGGCCAAATATGGGCTCTAACACCTGGACTATTTTCTCTAATGTTTTATAAAATACCAAAAAATTATGATAAATTTGAACTCGAAATCTATAAAAAGATTTTAATTACTACTAATGCATATAGAAGAGACTATAAACCTGATGGTCAAATTAAGGGTACTAGAGGATATAAATATAAACATATTATTAAGAAATTTATTGACGAGAAAAACCAGGATAATTTACCCGAATCAACAGGATCTAAGCCAAAAGGTAGCTACTTAGGTGATGGAATGATGGAATTTAACATCCATAAGCCCCACTATATATACTGGGATGATCCAAATGAGCTAGTAGATCGACTTCGACTACTGCTCGCATCACAAGCTGCAGGTCATAATAATCACAATAACGAGATTATATCAATTATTGAAGAACTACGTGAAGCTAATATAATACATTAACTTTAATAAAGTATATAAAGCATGTCTGTTGATAAATTTGGACATTATTTAAACGATACTAGCAACATAGTTTCTTTGAAAAATGCACCTAAACTGCTGGGGTTCTTTGTGGATACGAACAACAACATTGATGTCCAAAACAAAAGGATCAAAAATGTTGCAAAAGCTGTGGAGGAAAACGATGTTATCAATAAATTGTTTCTGCAAACTCAAATCGAAAAACTAGAAGAGAAATTATTAGCATACTTTAAGAGAGACAGTACTATAATTCAAGAAAATATTCAAATGCAAATTGAGGATCTACATCGCGAAACAAAATTAGATATAGAAGAAAATTATAAAATTGAAAAAGATATTCTAAAAATTAAAACATCCTTTGAAGAACAAATTGAACAGCTTAATGAGAAAATTTATAGATTAGAAAATTACATGTTTGTATCAATAGCTGAAAGTGCTTCAACTAGATCACAACACTCTCCAAAAAATCTCTAAAAACAACTTAATGTCTTCAAAAAGAAATTTAGTAAACGAACTCCATAAGCAAGCACGAAAACATTTTGTGCGTCGCAGAGTTATAATGAAAGGAATAGATGATCTTTGGCAAGCTGATTTAGTTGAAATGGGGAACTATTCTAAAGAAAATAGAAATTATCGATTTTTGCTGACTGTAATTGACACATTCTCAAAATTTGCATGGGCAGTACCGCTAAAAACAAAAACTGCACTTGAAACAACTAACGCAATGGAAAATATTTTTGTATTGGGGCGAATACCAAAAAACATACAAACAGATGATGGTAAAGAATTTTTCAACAAACACTTTGAAAAATTAATGCATAAATACAACATTAATCACTACTCAACATATAGCATTATGAAAGCATCAATAGTAGAACGATTTAATAGAACACTGAAAGGAATGATGTGGAAAGAATTTAGCTTTAATGGTTCTTATAAGTGGATTGATATATACAAAGATTTACTTAATACCTACAATAGAAAAGTTCATCGTACCATTAAAATGCCTCCAATTAAAGTCAACTCAACAAATGAGGAAAAGCTGCTAAATACAGTATACAGTCATATGAAAATGTATAAAATGTCAAAATTTAATGTAGGAGATCATGTACGCATAAGCAAATATAAGCATACATTTGAAAAAGGTTATACTCCAAATTGGACTACAGAAATTTTCACAATTACAAGAGTTCAAAATACAAATCCTGCAACATACATATTAGAAGACTATCTTGGTAATCCTATTAAAGGTGGATTCTATACTGACGAACTTTCAAAAACCAGATTTCCAAATACATATCTAGTTGAAAAGGTGCTTAAAATTAAAGGGAAGGAGGTATATGTTAAATGGCTGGGATTTTCTAATCAACACAATTCTTGGATAAGTAAAGATGAAATATTATAGATGGAAGAAAAACTAAATCAACAACAACATCATAGCAAAACAATAATAGCATTAATATTAAGAAACTAATGTTAATTTTAAAATAAGAAAATGAAATAAATATGTAAATTATGCTTATAAACCATACTGTCTACTAAACTTTATTTAATTGTAATCAGTCTGTTATAATGTCAATAACACTTACTCTGAGCTCTAACTCATCAGAATTATCTGCTAGTTACTTTCCTCCTATTGAATTACATGGTGCATATGAGTGTGCTCTAACTGATTTTCATTCATACAACAGTATTCCAAATGTAGACACCTACAACAATATGTTTCATATAGGAGAACATACAATAGAAATACCAATTGGATCTTACGAACTAAATGATATAGTTGATTTTATAGAAGAGCAATACAAACTACTCTGTCCAGCAAATAAGATTTTTATTGAAGCCAATAACAATACAATGCAAGTTAAAGTTAATAGTTCCAAGGATACTGTATATTTTAATAAAGACAATACAATTGGAAAACTTTTAGGATTCAATAGCAAAATCCTAACACCAAACCAATATTATTATTCAGATCTTCCAGTTAATATTTTTAAAGTAAATCTCTTGCGAGTAGAAAGTAGCATCGCTATTAACACATATATGAATAGCTCCAAATCGCATACACTTCATGAATTTCCGATTAATGTGCCTCCAGGCTATAAAATAGATGAGGTTCCAAGAAATCTCATCTATTTACCTGTGAACACCAGAGAGATAAGTTCACTAGCGCTGCGCGTAGTTGATCAACACGGTGATTTAATTAATTTCCGAGGAGAGGAAATTACAATAAGAATACATTTAAGGCCAACTAAATAATGCTAATATACAACACAAATACATTGAAAAATATAGCAGCAAGAACAACATCAACATTAAAGCGACCAGTACAACCAAAAGCACTAACAACATCAAATAAAAATTTTCTAAAGTCCTTGAATTTTAAATTGAAGACAAAATGAGTTCAATAATAGATGTCTTAGATAAGCCCTTGTCTGATGAGAATATAATCAAAAAGGACTATCATACATATGTACCATACTTACAATCTTACAACAATAATGATGAAATTAGAATTTCAATACAAAATCAAGATTTGTACGTGCTACCCAGTGAAAGCTACATTTATGTAGAAGGTTTTGTTGCTGATGATAATAACTCTAAATCTTCTTCATCATCGGACAACTTTATATTAAAAAACAACTTTGTGGCATATCTATTTGATGAAATTCGCTATGAGCTCAATGGAATTGAAATTGATCATACAAGATATTTAGGAGCCACAAGCACCATAAAAAATTTGGTTTCTATGTCACCAACAGAAAGCAACGTGATGCAAAATGCTGGATGGAACAAAATTGACGATGTCACTCTTGTAAATGGCTTTTTCAATTTCTATGTACCTCTAAAAATGCTTCTAGGATTCGCTGAAGACTACAACAAAGTTATACTAAATGGAAAACATGAACTGATACTCTTGCGCAATAAGAACGACGAAGATCTTGTACGCTCGAGTGTTTCTACTAAAAAAGCTAAACTTACAATTTCACTAATCTCATGGAGAATCCCACATGTACAATTATCCGACTTTAGCAAATTGAATATGATTAAAATTATTAACAATGGTGCTTCTATACCTATGGCATTTCGCAGTTGGGATTGTCATGTCAATCCACAATTAAATATGGGAACTAGCCATATTTGGAATGTTAAACTAGCTGCAAATAGAGAACGCCCTCGTTTTGTATTGATTGCTTTTCAACAAGAAAATAAGTTTGTTCATTGTGATTTGACTAATTTAAAAGTACATTTAAATTCAGTCTCATATCCATATGATGATCTTAACATAAAGTTCAAAAATGAACGATATGCAATTCTATATGATATGTACGTAAGATTTCAACAAAGCTACTATATGAAAGAATCTCAACCACTTCTAACTGCACCAGAGTTTAAGACAAAAGCTCCTATTATTGTAGTAGATGTCAGTCATCAGAATGAATCACTCAATAATGGACCGATTGATATCAAAATAGAATTTGAAACAGCAACTAATATTGCAGCAAAAACATCAGCTTACTGTATTCTTATTCATGATCGTATAATAGAATATGTACCCATCAAAGGACAAGTTCGAAAAGTCTTATAAATTGAGTAATATGGAAAACAATATAATTTGCATAGACGTACAAGGTTTCAAAAGTAATGCAAATGATTTCATCGCAAAAGAAGTAGCAATTGTTTTCAACAATTATGAATATACCAATTTCATTATAAAACCCCCATTTGATATCAAATGCTTATCAATAGAAAAGCAAAGAGAAGCAAAGTGGCTAACAAAAAACTATCATCACCTAAGCTGGACTGCTGGATCAGTTTCATTTCAAAGCGTTTGCAATTTTATAAAAGCCAACGCAAGATGTTCTATAATTTATGTAAAAGGTGAAGAAAAAAGACGATGGTTGGAAAAAATTTTATGCCGAAAAATTTTTAACGTTGAGGATATAGGCTGCATCAACTTTAAACAAATGGAAATCAAGTATCCAGAATATTTTTATTGTAATTATCATAAATTTGGTGCTTGCGCACTAAAAAATGCTATTTTACTAACAAAAGAAATGTCTTGCTTTAATTAAACTTTTTCACTTTTTAAAATATGAATGTATGTATTATTATAAAATTTTATAAACAATAAATGTATAAAAAATAAAATGAAATAAAATGTGTTTTCTTATTTCAAATAAAAACTACATAAAGGAATGAGAAGGAAGTGGGGAGGAGGAGAAGTTAACTTTTTTGCTTACTTGCAAATTCTTGGTTTTTGTTTCTCTGCTGTTGAGTGTACTTAGTTTGCTGCTTTAAAATAATCGTGGACAAAGAAAATGATTACCTTGCAAAATATATATGTATTCTACAAAATATTCCACACACAAGTACCCACGATCACACATTCATACATGCACACATACATATACATACATACATACCCATACATACATACATACATACACATACATACATACATACATACATACACATACATACATACATACACATACATACATCCATACATATACACACATACATACATACATACATACATACATACATACACATACATACATACATACACATACATACATACATATTTCTTAAACAAATACACAAAATATACACACGACTATCAAGCTGGACCCCCCACACACAAGTATGGGTGTTCACATACATGTGAACCCAAGTATGGGTGTTCACATACATGTGAACCCAAGTATGGGTGTTCACATACATGTGAACACATAAATAAATATTTTCTCTGATATTACTGATATAGTATTACGATAACAAATTTCTACAGTCTGGCAACACTGGCAATTTTCCCTTTGGTATTAGAAAATAATAATCATGTTTTGCCGTCGGCATTTGGAAAAAATAACAATCATGTTTTGCCGTCGGCATTTGAAAAAAATAACAATCATGTTTTGCCGTCGGCATTTGAAAAAAATAATAATCATGTATTGCCGTAGGCCTTAGGAAAAATATTCATATATTGCCGTAGGCATTAGGAAAAATATTCATATATTGCCGTAGGCATTAAGAAAAATATTCATATATTGCCGTAGGCATTAGGAAAAATATTCATACATTGCCGTAGGCATTAGGAAAAATTAATTTTCACTATTTCACCCCACTCCCCCTTTGGTATTAAGAAAAATCATTTTCATGATTTTCCCGTCGGCATATATATTTATGAAATATTAATCTTATGAAACCCCTTAATCCACCCCACAAACATACACACATACAAATTCCCACGGTCATAAAAAACCCGGACTTATTGAGCCACCCTCGTATGTATTAAACAAACAAAACCCCTTATGTAAACAAAAAATTCCTTATGTAAACAAAAAGTTGGACGGACTTATTGACCCACCCTCGTAGGGTATCAAATTTCACAAATTTCCAAGAATTTTAAAATTTGGGTAATTAAAATTTTAAAATTTCAAAATTTTAATTGGCGCAGGAACCGCAGTTCCCTACTACTCTTATGATAAAATCGAAAAAATCAATATAGTATGTGCATATTTTTATTGTTTTTTTCCAAGCTACCTGAAATGCTATTTAAGTTTGTTATTTCTTTTTGTTTAAAGTAAATAAAATTAAATATATAAAATTATAAATAAATTTTGAGTTTTACTGATTAGTAATTAACGTAGGGAAAATTGTAGGGAAAAAATTTTTTGACGTAGGGAAATATGGGGAATTTTTTATCAAAACGTGGGGAATTTAAAAAATTTCATCTGACATCACTGCTTATGACAATATGTCGAATAATAAATTTCTTAAATGTTAAATTTAGATTTTATTTTTCATTTTGCTTTATAATTACTTTTATTGTTATCCAAAGGATTTCTAATTGTATAAAGGTGTAGAAAAATAGAATAGATTCATATCGAATATAAATTATTTGCTGGGTTTTGTATAAGTTTCTAAGCCTACTATGCTTATTTTTCTTCTGTGATTTTCAAAAATATTATTATTTGTGAATTCTCAAATAGTTTTTAAAAGTCTGTACATAAGATAAGAGGCTTGTGACTGTTCAAAATGTGTGATTGAAGTCTATTGACGATGTGTTACAGCAAAAATGAAATGCATATAGACATCGCTGAACCACCAGCAAATAAATTTTAAATTAAAATAAACTTATGACAATATGTCGAATAATAAATTTCTTAAAATATATTATAATATAATTTCTTTCAACGAAGTATGAGCAAATTACACGTTTTAATTGTACTTTGATTATTTGACTTCTTTTTCATACAATTCAAAATTTGCTCTAAGAACTTGCCGAGCAGTAATGAGTCATCAACGTGGTGTGATGAAAAATACGACGTGTTCATAAAATAAATTCAGTAAAGTGCGACTTTGACAGGCGCACGAAGGGTTCCGTACGTTGGGCTTGAGCATTTGTTTAAATATGTATAGAATTTTTTCCAGCTGAAATGATTTTTTTATTTATTTTTTCTGTTTCTCGTTTTGGATTTTTTTTAATTTTGGCGATTTTTTTTCACTTTGGCGTTTTTTTTCATTTTGGCGGTTTTTTTTAATTTTGGCGATTTTTTAAATTTTGGCGATTTTTCCGGTTTTAGCGATTTATTTTCGTTTAAGAAATTTTTTTGCAATTTGGTGCATTTTTTGTTTTGGCGATTTTTTTTGTTTTTTGGCGATTTTGTCGGTTTGGCGATTTTATAATCTTGGAATTTTTTTGATTTACCGTTATTGATAATTTCAAGATTTTTGCTCTTATGGTGTCCAAGATACAGCAAGTTGTCGAAATTGCATTGTCAAAATTGCATTAACTGATGGTACACCCTTTAATTAATTTTTTTTTAATTTTAGTGTTCATTGTTGTAGTCTGTATAAAAATACAGTTACCTTACAAATTTCAAGTGTATATACATACAACTGTATGTATATTACATGGGATTTTAACATTTTTCGTTGTTCGTTTTGGAACACCCTTTAATTTCCAACTCCCATGTATTTGTTGTTGTGTGTCCAAATTTCAGGTCCGTTGCCCTTACGGTTCTCGAGGAAATACCCTGTGACGGACAGACGTACAGCGTAGCGAAAACAAGAGGATTTCTTTTCACCTTGGGTGTACGAAACCCTAAAAACAACTATTGTCCAGTATTCCCACTAGTATGTATGCCAGAGAGCTGCAAATTTCATGATTTTTGATGATTTACTCATACATTAAAATTTTTACTCACATTTAATCACGCACAAAACATTCAACGTTCAATAAAATCAGGGTCGTACTAATATCTGTTCATTGGAGTGATTGTGACTCACAATGGTTCGAATTTAATTTAAATGGGTTTGATCATTGGTTTGTGGCAAAAATGAACTAGTGAACGAGTTCGACCCAAGTCTAATTGTGAGTGGAGCGATCGAACATGTTTTAATCATTTCATTCGCCATACCATAAATGTTTTATTCACATTTAATCATGCAATAAAAATCAATGTTGAATTTAAGGCCCTATTATGAGTTGCATTCGATTTTCGATCTTCGCTGGGTATGGAACATCGAAAATCGAATGTTAAATTCATATTATGAGCATCGAAAATTTCGTTGAGCAACGAATTTTCTATCGAACAGAAATTAGCTTTCGATGAATTTTTTTAATAAGAAATTTTGTTTAAAAATTTTTTTTGGTGGTGGTAAGTAGGTTTTTGTAAAATATTTGTTTTTCCTTAAATTGGTTTTAATTTATATAGGCATCTTTCAAATCAGTCGTTTTGGGAAGAGGCTGCTTAACAACAAACTTCCAGTTCCTCCACCGAGGAATTTGCCCAATACTGACTTAAAAATCCCGCATTTTTTTGTTGGTGATGCTGCCTTCCCATTAGGACACAATTTAATGCGCCCTTTCCCCGGCGAACTCTTGGCAAATGATAAAGAAGTATTTAATAAAAGGTTATCAAGAGCTCGTCGTACAATAGAAAACGCTTTTGGAATTTTAGTGTTTCGCTGGCGAGTACTTCTGACAACCCTGCATTTATTTCCCAATAATGCAGAAAAAATCGTTTTAGCTTGTGTTGTGTTGCACAATTTTATAATGCTCAATGATGGCAATGCATCATATATTCGGAGCAATTATGCTGATTGGGAAGATGTAAATGGTGACGTTCAAGCCGGGTCATGGCGAAATGATGTTAGAAGTAATATCCAATCGATTTTACCATCTTCAAATTTACATCATTACGGTGGAAAAATGTCCTTAGAAATAAGAAATAATTTATGTAGTTTTTTTAAAGGACCATAAGATTTATTACACTACTTTATTGATAACACAACTAATATTTAAATTTACTAGCAATATATTTATCTAATACTTTGATTTTGTTTTTAATAGTTTATTATCAGTGGTATAAAACTGCTTGTAAAATGATAATTACATAGTTAAAAGCTTTAAAAATTTCATTACATTTCCCTGGAAATATGTATACATACATCAAAAAATTTTAATTCTTATTATTCTTCTTATTTATTCTTCTTTCTTGTTCTCCTTTTGTTTTTAGTAAATTGAAAACGCTGTTTTATTATTTTTATGCTAAGAATTTTGTGGATGTTTTCACAAAAATTCCTTTTAACCAAAAAATAAAAATTTTTTTAAAAGTAATAACTCATTTCAGTTATTTATTTAAACATATGTATATATTAAACATATATATATATAGACATATATTTATTTATTTATTTTCGGAGATTTGAGAAAACTAACAAAATAATTAAATTCTAGTTTTAAAACTAAATAGTATTTGTACATATTTATTGAAAAGCATACAAGTGAATAACTAAAAAAATACTTCATTGACTAACAATATCACAAACTCTCTTCATTGACTGAGACCACGATTTGTCGGGACAAAAAAACGCATAAACAAAATGCAAAATGTAAATTAGAAGTTATTAGTTCAGATTAGGTTTTGAACTGGTGCAACTGAAAAAGATTTCTTATATAATTTGGGACTCTCAATCCGAATCAGCAGTCGATTTAATTTTAATTTATTTTTTTCTTTATTTATTTGAATAAATTCAAATGCTTCTATTGTGAAGCAAATTGAAAGCTACAACCAAAAAAACTACTGCAGACTCGGATTGAGAATCCCAAATTATATAAGTTGCACCAATTCAAACCCTAATCTGAACTAATAACTTCTAATTTACATTTTGCATTTTGTTTATGCGTTTTTTTATCCCGATAAGATTTTGGGCCCATTTATCAAAAGTATAAGTAAAGGTACGGTCACACTTGACAAACATTTGCCCAAAAAAGCGTAACCAGTAAGTACTAAGCAAAATTGTTTGCTTTAGACATGTGTTTATTGTGTTAATTAGTTTCGTATTTAACAAATAGAATACAATATTTAATCAGAAATAATTTCTTATGAATGAAATATTTTTATTAATTAATGTGAGTATCTAAAGAAGAGAAGAAAATGAATAGTGATACTTACAAATGTGTTTACCAAAGGTAAATCAATAATTGTATACACAATCAATTCTCATATTCCACTTTCATAGAAATTCAGGTTAAATAGCTGATGTTAATAATAATCTCTACCCCAGTAGATAGACATGGGTGCTGATGAAGTGCGTGGCTGCACAGAAAAATATCGGTATTTCCCCCAGCTAATAGTGTCTAGTTTAATTTTTCTTCTCTTCTTTAGATACTCACATTAATTAATAAAAATATTTCATTCATAAGAATTGAAATTACTGAACTCAAGCCTGATTAAGAAATTATTTCTGATTAAAATTCACTATAGTTCAATTAAATCTAATAATGTCTCAGAATACAATATTATTGGAAACTATTTTTAACCTAATAAACGTGTCTGAATCAGAAGATTTCTCATTAGTATTTACTGGTTACGTTTTTTTGGGCAAATGTTTGTCAAGTGTGACCGTACCTTAAGAAAACTACAAGTAAAATACCTAGCAAACAATAATACCTTTACAAAATAAATATTGTTGATTTATGGGTATTGCACTTGTAGATTTCCAAAATGGATCCACGGGAGTTAAAAAAAATAGATTAAAAAATTTTCTGAATAATAATAATACTGTACAACAGCCAAAATAGCCTTTAGATAAAAGTATGCGGACTACATGGATTTCGATGCGTTAAATTAAAATCTGCTGTCAGTTTTTCTCTATCACGTAGAGATTTTTTTATGGGCGTGGCTAATTTTGGCCCCTAAATTAGTCGGCCATACTAATAAACCAAAAGACGCGCCATAAAATTTTGTTAAAAAAAATTAATAATCATTTTTTACATATCTTTTATGGTTTCGGAGTTATTCAGAATTTAAAAGAGAAAAAAATTTTTTATGCAAAAATCACGTAATTTTTTTACATGAAAATTGCAATAAAAAAATCAGAAACTCAAAAGTTTCATATTTTTTACATTTTTCTTAAAACCACATATCCTAGGAATAAAACAAGCTATAAAACGTGAAAATCCAGCAATAAATCTTGATTTTATTCACAATTTAAAGTTCTATTACCTGCCCGCAATGCCCTTTCAATAGCATTACCAGATGTCAGTGATGGGAAATGAGATTTGCATTTCGGTATCAAAAACAAATTTTTTTCGTACTTTTTTGATCCCGAGAGTACCAAAAATTATAATATTTCTTGTGAATTTATCTCCTATTATTTAGCTGGTGAGGCCTATCTCGTTTTATGTCAATAAAAACTAAATTTTTATTACATATTTATCCCGACGTTTCGTGAATTTTATGTTCACTTCTTCAGGGGATGTGTCTATTTTATTAAAATTTAAAGAAATCAACATCAAAAGTGCTTAGAAAAATATATACATAACAAAAATGTTAGAAAAACTTACTAGAATCGAGTTATATTATTATTGAAACATTAAAAGAAAATGTATAAAAGTTTACTTTAACTAAAAATTACAATATTAAAAATGATGGCTTTTGCTGTTTTTAATTATCACACTGTAAATGGCGCTTAGGTTGTCAGTGTCTTCTTTTTTGTTCATTGTTTTCATTATTTTCTGCTGTATTCTTAAACTTTCAGTAGTATAACGTTTCTTTGTATTGTTTTCTACATTTAGATCTTTAATATTGTCAAAATCAGGTGCATGATTAGTTTCTATTATATGCTTTGATAAAGCAGTACTTTCTTTATTTTTATTTATGTCTGCTTTATGTTCTTTCATTCTTGTTGCTAGATTTCTTTTAGTTGTGCCAATATAAACAAGATCACAGCTGTTTGCGGTATCTCCTTTACATGGGATTTCATATACGACATTGTTTTGTTGTAGTTTGTCAATTGGTGTTTTTGTGTTGGTGAAGATGGTACTTAATGTTTTATTAGCTTTATATGCTAAGACATTATTATTATTGTTTATTGCATATTGTATGTTTCTATTGTCTGTTAAGCCTGGTATATATTTGACGCTGTAGTAGTGTTTATTATCATTAGGGTTGCCATTTCTATTATTTTTTGGATGTTTGTGGGAATTAATAAGGTTTTTAATTAAATATGGAGGGAAACTATTATCTATTAATAATTTAGTAATTTTTTGGATATTACGCATGTGAAATTGTTCGTCACTAATGCTCAATACTCAGTTGAACTAAAAATCTTCTAAAAAATCTACAAATAGACTCCAATGATTCTCTGGTTTCCTTTGATGTTATTTCCCTGTTCACAAACATTCCCACACACACAGCCATCAATATTATTATGGAAAAATGGGATACTATTATTAAAAACCACGCAGTACTAGCAAAACCAAAGTTTTTGGATATACTTAAATTTTGCCTCTACGACAACAATTATTTTGTTCATAACAACAACATATATAACCAAATTTTTGGTATGCCCATGGGGAATCCCCTATCACCAACTATTGCTGACATCGTTTTAGACAATTTATTGGACAAAGCAATAGCTGAGTTAGACAACAAAAACGTTTACATTAAATACGTAACTAAATACGTAGACGATATTTAGGCTGTGATCAACATAAACCACAAAAACGAGATTTTAAACTCATTAAATGGATATCATCCTAAGATTAAGTTTACTATAGAAATAGAAAAAGAAAGGAAAATATCGTATCTCGACACCACATTACACAGATTGGACAATAAAATATTATTTGATTGGTACGCAAAAAATACTTCATCAGGAAGAATTATTAACTATAATGCTACTCAACCTAGGTTTCAAATAATTAATACGGCAAGAAATCTTATACGTAGAGTATTGAGCATTAGTGACGAACAATTTCACATGCGTAATATACAAAAAATTACTAAATTATTAATAGATAATAGTTTCCCTCCATATTTAATTAAAAACCTTATTAATTCCCACAAACATCCACAAAATAATAGAAATGGCAACCCTAATGATAATAAACACTACTACAGCGTCAAATATATACCAGGCTTAACAGACAATAGAAACATACAATATGCAATAAACAATAATAATAATGTCTTAGCATATAAAGCTAATAAAACATTAAGTACCATCTTCACCAACACAAAAACACCAATTGACAAACTACAACAAAACAATGTCGTATATGAAATCCCATGTAAAGGAGATACCGCAGACAGCTGTGATCTTGTTTATATTGGCACAACTAAAAGAAATCTAGCAACAAGAATGAAAGAACATAAAGCAGACATAAATAAAAATAAAGAAAGTACTGCTTTATCAAAGCATATAATAGAAACTAATCATGCACCTGATTTTGACAATATTAAAGTTCTAAATGTAGAAAACAATACAAAGAAACATTATACTACTGAAAGTTTAAGAATACAGCAGAAAATAATGAAAACAATGAACAAAAAAGAAGACACTGACAACCTAAGCGCCATTCACAGTGTGATAATTAAAAACAGCAAAAGCCATCATTTTTAATATTGTAATTTTTAGTTAAAGTAAACTTTTATACATTTTATTTTAATGTTTCAATAATAATATAACTTGATTCTAGTAAGTTTTTCTAACATTCTTGCTATGTATATATTTTTCTAAGCACTTTTGATGTTAATTTCTTTAAATTTTAATAAAATAGACACATCCCCTGAAGAAGTGAACATAAAATTCACGAAACGTCGGGATAAATATGTAATAAAAATTTAGTTTTTATTGACATAAAACGAGATAGGCCTCACCAGCTAAATAATAGGAGATTAATTCACAACAAATTTGATTTGGCCAAAAATAAATAAATAATATAATATTTCTTATTTAAATTTTATGAACAAAAAATTATAAGAAATTCATTTACAAAAAAAGGAACACATAGGTACAAATATACAAATAGGTGTAGCCTGGATTAGACTTAATACTGTTGGAACATAAAGCTTGCCCCCGTATTCCAGAGCTCGGTAAAGCTAAAGCTAAATTCGACCGCTAAAATGCTGAACAAATAGAAAATTTTAAATTTTTGGCGATGACATAAAGCAATAAAATTTCGGCGAATTACATTTTTAAGCCATTACCTGATTTATCAATACATGTTTGAAAATTGCATTCGTAGCCGAAAATCGACAAATTGATTTTATGGATTCTTAGCGATAGGGATTTAGCTTTAGCGAGTTACAGAACACGATGGCTGTTTATTTATATTTTCATGAAATTTTGGTAAGAGAAAATCCTTTCGACATTTACAGAGGAGTGAGGCATGGATAAAATTCCGTAAGCTACGCTCGATATATCAGGAAACATGTATTCATCTAATGCGTTTTTATATAAGCCAATGCTCTATATTGGTTGTTAATATTTCAAATTATTTTTCTTTTCTTTTTTTTCTTTTCCCTGGGAACATTTTAATTAAAAGTGGTATAATGATATTGGTTTAACAGATAAAATACTTTCAGGGGGAAACTTACTAAACCAAACTAACATTTTATTGTCAAAGTCCACTTTTGCCCTTAGAACTTAATATAAACTTTTTAAAAATTTCGTTAAACTGATTTAAAACAGTTGTTTCAATAGATCAACTTCTGTGCCACATAAAATATCATTGAATGAAATATGGTTTTCGTTGATATTTAATTGTGGTTACACTTTTCTAAAAGATCTTTACTAATAAAGCTTCGTTCTATTTGTCGAAAAAACAATTTAATTCTTGGCAAAATATATGCATGCGCGAGTCTTCTGACTGCATTTCTAAGTTGCCCGTGAGAGTATCAAATTTCTTAGGGGAGTACTACGGTACTTTTTCATGTCAAATAGTATCAAAAAAAGTACGATCGTACCAACTTTCCCATCATTCTCTTTCAAAGCTGGATTTGGAACCTTTTTGGACGTATATATCAAAGTCCAAGAATTTCAATGATAGTTTAGTATTCCCCAGCCAGTCAAAAATAACCACAATTCTATTGAGCTTACCACATGCCAATGCAGATGCTGAGAGGATATTTTCAATTGTAACTGACGTCCGCACAAAAAAAGAAATAAATTGAGTCACGGAGTTTTAAATTCTATGTGTATTCTTAGATCTCATTTTCAATCAAAAATGTTAAATTGTACAAGTTTCCGTTGTACAGAAAGTCATTTAAAAAAAATAGTTCACAATTGCTTTACAACTAATGTTTATGTTACGTATGTAAATAAGTTATGTTATGTAGATGTGGTATACATATCGAGCCTTATTTTCAATTTTATCGTAAGCGACAAAAATTAAATTTTTCAGGAAAAGGTTTTTTTAAAATATTCAAATTTGTTTTTGTACGTAAATTGTCGCTGACGATAAAATTGTACATCCTGTATCTTAAAAGTTATCAACAATTTTGCCATTTTGATAATTCTAAACTATGTGTAGGGCTATACAATTTTAATTTCAATAAAAAAGTCTATTTCCGATAACATGTCGCTTATGATAAAATCGAAAAAAGGGCTCAATATAGTATGTGCATATTTTTATTGTTTTTTTCCAAGCTACTTGAAATGCTATTTAAGTTTATTTCTTTTTGTTTAAAGTAAATAAAATTAAATATATAAAATTATAAATAAATTTTGAGTTTTACTGATTAGTAATTAACGTAGGGAAAATTGTAGGGAAAAAATTTTTTGACGTAGGGAAATATGGGGAATTTTTTATCAAAACGTGGGGAATTTAAAAAATTTCATCTGACATCACTGCTTATGACAATATGTCGAATAATAAATTTCTTAAATGTTAAATTTAGATTTTATTTTTCATTTTGCTTTATAATTACTTTTATTGTTATCCAAAGGATTTCTAATTGTATAAAGGTGTAGAAAAATAGAATAGATTCATATCGAATATAAATTATTTGCTGGGTTTTGTATAAGTTTCTAAGCCTACTATGCTTATTTTTCTTCTGTGATTTTCCAAAATATTATTATTTGTGAATTCTCAAATAGTTTTTGAAAGTCTGTACATAAGATAAGAGGTTTGTGACTGTTCAAAATGTGTGATTGAAGTCTATTGACGATGTGTTACAGCAAAACTGAAATGCATATAGACATCGCTGAACCACCAGCAAATAAATTTTAAATTAAAATAAACTTATGACAATATGTCGAATAATAAATTTCTTAAAATATATTATAATATAATTTCTTTCAACGAAGTATGAGCAAATTACACGTTTTAATTGTACTTTGATTATTTGACTTCTTTTTCATACAATTCAAAATTTGCTCTAAGAACTTGCCGAGCAGTAATGAGTCATCAACGTGGTGTGATGAAAAATACATAACAATTGCTTTACAACTAATGTTTATGTTACGTATGTAAATAAATGTAATCGCACAGTTGCTTAAGTTGGCTTATTCATATTATAGTTGGGCCTTTGGCCTTTTTCACATTTATATTTTTGTGAAGATCTAACTACTTTTGTTTTCTTTAATAAAACATCGCAAATTAAAGATTGCTAGTCTGTTATATTTCTATTAATGATCACCGCGCCAGTTTAAAAGGGCAGAGTTAAATAATATAATGGGTTAAAGAGAGATACATAATAGTATAACATCACGTTATAAATTCAATGCTTTCGAATTTTTCTTGATCGTAACTCACCTAGGCCTACTTGTGTAACAAAATATTGCTCTTTTGTTAGAGATCAAGTGCTTCATCAATTTGATGACTGTATCAGTGAGTATGTCTTATGAAATGCACTTTTTGCATATCAATTTATCAGAAAACTTTCACTACACACTTTCAAACTTCGGATTAAATTTTATCATTTTACCATTGACAGGAACAAAGTAGTTATGAGGGTTTTAAAGTGAATGTATGTGTAAATATAGGCACTACGTCCATTGGCCGAGCTGGCCTGGAGCTCTATCGTGCACCTAGATCAGTCAGGCAAACGCATACATATACATATAAAAAAGAGAGTAAAATGCATGCTAGTACGAATGTGCGTGTAAAAAATATCATAACAAAGTACCCACGGGCGGCCTTTTGCATATGTTTGACCTAGATACTAATTTACTCATTATTGCAGCAAAACTAATGCAATAATGTAGTTAAAACTTTTAAAACGAATACAATTTAATAAACGTTTTCATATGACATTTAAGTCGTTTGAAAACGTTTGCAACTGTTTTATAAAATATATTTATTTTACGTAAGATAGAATTTTCGTTTTCAAATGTTTTACAATATTCACAATTAAAACCAAACCAAAAATTTCTGTTTGAAACGTTTCGCTCTGTTTTACAAAATTGGGCCATAACTTACATATTTATTTACGAAAAATATACTCTATAAAATAAATTTATAAAATATATGAAATAACGCAGGTCACTAGATCATTAGCGCTCGAAAGAGATACAAAACTTAAAAAAAAAATACATATGTACATCTGATTTCAAGATTTATAAAAGAAATTATATAAAGTTTTCAGATAAGATTAAAATTGTTGTATCACTATAAATAGTATCAAATATATTGAATGTTGTGCTTCAGCAAACATCTTATAGCCCAGTTTGCTTCAGTAAAGCAATTTAAAATAACATCCAGGGGCATCTTGTGTCTAGACGTGGGCATTCTTTAAGCATGTGAGGAATGCTCAAATAAGTATTACGGTTAGACTTGTGTCGTTCACTAGTTCATTTTTGCCACAAACCGATGATCAAACCCATTTCATTTGGTTCGACCCAAGTCTAATTACAGTGGGAGCATATTGGAGGATCAGAACCATCACTACTGTTAGTATTGAAAAGGGAGACATCGTAATGCATTGATTTCTTGAAAAGTTTATATTATAATTTGGTCATCGTGTTGTAGAAAGTGATTGTGTTCGTAAGGCCTTAAAAAGATTAATAATGCAAGTGGGTAGCAGGCGTTGCGGCGATGTTAGACAAATCAAGAAAATTTCAATCAATTCGTTTTAGATTTCGACAGAAAATGACAAAATGTCTGTTTTGTACGACAAAACTTGAAACCAAAAACATTTGTTTAATCGATAAAATTATTGATGAATGGGCGCCTTTAGATTTTAAGCGAAAATTGTTGGAAAATGAATAAGGATTGGATGAAATTATACAAATATGTCAAGTTGATGAACAAATTAGAAATCAATCGAAATCTATGGAACCGAAAGAAAGTTTGTATATTGTACATAAAATAAATGTTTCTAAAAAGTTCGAAGTTGATAAAGTAAATGAATGTGGTAGATGTGGACGCACGGATAATAATGAGAACAGTTTTAATTGTCCAGCTAAAAATCAGAAATGTAATAAATGCAATCGTTTTGGACATTTTGCTCGAAGATGTAGGACTAATTTAAATCGCTAACATCCTCAAAGTAAATTTATGAATGTGAAACGTAAGCGCTCTGACGTACGTCATGTTGAAGATTCAGAAAATAGCACATATACAATGAAAAATGAAAGCGATTGTTTTAAAATATTAAGCGAGCACGAAATTTATGAAAAAATTTCATGTCATATTGGAGTACATATCATATCAATGGTTATAGATTCTGGATCTAAATTTAATTTGATAAGCAAATACGATTGGGTGAAATTACAACAGAATAAATCAACATTATTTAATATTCGAACAAAGTCGAATAATAATTTTCGTGCATATGCTTCTGATCAATTACCCAATGTACTTTGTTTTTGAGGCACCCATATCTATAAAACAACAACCCGAAATGTTTACTACATTTTAGTTCATTGAAAATGGTAGACAATCGTTATTGGGAAAATATAATTAAACGTGTTGCGCTTGGGACTTAATATAAATAAAGTTGACGAATTTACAACATTTACGAAATGGAAAAACATTAAGGTAAGATTACACACCCCGACAAAATTAAAAAAAAATTTTGCTTCTTTGAATTTATCAACTGATTCTAGTTAATTTGGGTGCGCTGAATTCAAATCAGTAAGTGGGTAGCAGGCGTTGCGGCGATGTTAGACAAATCAAGAAAATTTCAATCAATTCGTTTTAGATTTCGACAGAAAATGACAAAATGTCTGTTTTGTATAGAGTTTTTCTTTTCCCGGACTTTTTCATTTCCCGGGAAAGCGGGAAAGATTTTTCGGTTTCCCGGGAAATCCCGGGAATTCCCGCCCAGTACAAAACAATACGAACTATTTTTAAATTTAATCTATTTCAACAAAAACAAATTATAATTCATGAGAACGATTAAATAATAACGTTGTATGCACACATCAGTCAAAAAACAATACCGTTTCCGTTCTTTATATAATAGAAATACATAGATACCAATATTATAAAAAAAAATTATACGAATATTATTAAAAAAAATATTACAAAATATCCCCCTTATGAAAAAATCATTGTTAAACTTAAAGTTGGTTTAACAAACGAATTTTGTATGGCAAAACCAGTTTTAACGCATGCTTTAACTTTAACAATCGTTTTTGCATAAGGGCATATTTCTTTGGAAATAGGACTTTAGTACAGAATAAACTGTTAATGCTGTTAACCGCACTATTTACCAATTAGAATCTGTAATTATTTGAATTTTTTTTATTTCCTTGCTCATTTCTGATTTTTACTTGTTGTAAAGCTTTAGCTATTGTGATATTGCCATCACCTTATTATTGCACCATCGCATACATAAAGTGAATAACGACACTCATCAAGGAATGTGTAAATACATACATATTAAGTTGCCATAACAAAATTAAAAAATCCCGGGAATTCCCGCACAAATTTCCCGGGATTTCTTTCCCGGAAAATGTGCGGGATCCCGGGAAAATTTTCCCGGGAAATCCCGTATGAAAAACACTAGTTTTGTACGACAAAACTCGAAACCAAAAACATTTGTTTAATCGATAAAATTATTGATGAATGGGCGCCTTTAGATTTTAAGCGAAAATTGTTGGAAAATGAATAAGGATTGGATGAAATTATACAAATATGTCAAGTTGATGAACAAATTAGAAATCAATCGAAATCTATGGAACCGAAAGAAAGTTTGTATATTGTACATAAAATAAATGTTTCTAAAAAGTTCGAAGTTGATAAAGTAAATGAATGTGGTAGATGTGGACGCACGGATAATAATGAGAACAGTTTTAATTGTCCAGATAAAAATCAGAAATGTAATAAATGCAATCGTTTTGGACATTTTGCTCGAAGATGTAGGACTAATTTAAATCGCTAACATCCTCAAAGTAAATTTATGAATGTGAAACGTAAGCGCTCTGACGTACGTCATGTTGAAGATTCAGAAAATAGCACATATACAATGAAAAATGAAAGCGATTGTTTTAAAATATTAAGCGAGCACGAAATTGATGAAAAAATTTCATGTCATATTGGAGTACATATCATATCAATGGTTATAGATTCTGGATCTAAATTTAATTTGATAAGCAAATACGATTGGGTGAAATTACAACAGAATAAATCAACATTATTTAATATTCGAACAAAGTCGAATAATAATTTTCGTGCATATGCTTCTGATCAATTACCCAATGTACTTTGTTTTTGAGGCACCCATATCTATAAAACAACAACCCGAAATGTTTACTACATTTTAGTTCATTGAAAATGGTAGACAATCGTTATTGGGAAAAGATAATTAAACGTGTTGCGCTTGGGACTTAAAGTCTATATATCATGAAAACTGATTACAGATTTGAATTCAGCGCACCCAAATTAACTAGAATCAGTTGATAAATTCAAAGAAGCAAATTGAGTGTTGGCCTCAGGGTTACCGTTCACCCGACTAAAGTCGCAATTTGACACTTTTTTAGCGGTCTGCGACTTTTTGTGAGACTTTTTTTGTCACCGACTTTTCCGACTTTTTTTAATTTTGTTGCGATTTTTTACGCTTTTTTGTGAAACTTCTCAAAAAAACAGTTAATTTGCAGTAAATTAAAAGTTTTTTGATTATTTTTATTTAAAAAAAATCGTCAAAATAACGTCCGCAATATTTAAAAGCAATTCACAGATTATTGTTCATTTGGAAACACTTTTATCACTTTTTTGCAACATTCAAGAAATGTTTCATAAATTTTCAATAGAAGTTTGGAATGAAGCATTTTTGGTGGAAGCTATTCCTTACTGGATTACCAACTTAATGATTTTAACAAGGCGTGAGACCAAAAAAGAATCGATTCTTTAGAAGTACTTACTTTTTTTTTATTTGGAAACTTGTTCACGTAATCTATTTAGTCTGAAAAAATTATTCTCCTCATTTTAGGTAATGTGATTTGTAAGCGAGTAATGAAATTTGGTAATCAGAAAAGTAAGTCATTATATGGCAGTAGTTCTGATGGTAATGTGTAATTTTTTGCTAGGTATATAAGCATGTATAATGCAACTGCATGTGTTGTGAAATATAATAAAAATGGATTCTGCAATAAGCTTTTTGTTTTGTTTAAATTGTTTTTTTGTTTTGTTATGCTTTTTATTAATAAAAAACGTTAAAAAAGAGGTGCCACTTTTATTTTCTCAAACGACTTTTTTGTGCGACTTTATTTTCACAAAACGACCTTTTGTGCGACTTTTCTAAAATTCCTAGCGGTAACCCTGGTTGGCCTGTGTTATCTATTGATTCAAATGTAGCACCTGTACAGCAATTAGTTCGTCGTATTCCTATTGCGTTAGAAAAAAAAGTTATTAAAAAACTGGAAGAAGGCGTTAAGGCTGATATCATTCAACCCGTACTCGGTCCAAGCTGTTGGATATCTCCTTTTGTTTTGGTTTTTAAACAAAACGGTGATATCCGAATGTGTACTGATATGCAAAGAGTAAATAAAGCTATATTAAGAGAAAATTATCGTCTACCAACATTTGAAACATTCATGGCAAGACTCAAAGGAGCAAAATACTTTTCTCGTTTGGACTTAAAAAATGCATACCATCAAATTGAACTTCATGAAGACAGCAGAGAGATTACCACATTTATTACACCTCGTGGATTATTCAGATATAAGCGTCTTTTGTTTGAATTCAATTCGGCCCCGAAATTTTTCAAAGACGTTTGGAAGAAATGTTAGCATCATGTCAAAATGCCATGAATTACATTGACGATGTTATAATTTTGGCTCAAACTGAAGAACATCATGATAAAGTTTTGAAGATATTTGCTGACAGCAATGTATTATTGATTTTTTTTTATACATGATTTTTATTTATTGTATCTTCATATGTGAACTAGAGTTGTGCTGAAAAGAACGAACTAGTTCAATTGAACTATTCCCATAAGTGAACGATGTAAACTAGTTCAGTCAAGTTGTTCCTTTTTGTTCTTTTGGTCTTTATTGTTCTTTTGATCTTTCTCGTTCTTTTGGTCTTTCTTGTTCTTTCGTTCGTTTTTATTCCTTCGTTCGGTTTTGGTCTTTATTTCGTTTAGTTTATCTTATTCTCTGTTCCTGACCCGGGCTGCCAGATGTGACGAATTTTGGTGCCGGAAATAGAAAAATCGTCAGTTGATTTCTGGTTTGCGGCGCATTATTATCAAAATGCATTATGTTTGCAGCAAACCAGAAATCAACCGACGAAATGACGATTTTTTGTTTAAAATCCTCGATTTTGCAAGTCAAATTGGGCTGCTTTTTATGAAATGTCTACTGTTATAGCGAGTATACACGTTAATACAAATCGAACGATAAATCGCACAATGAAATAAGTCACTGGTGCCATGCTGTCGTACTTATGAAGTATACTTTGTAGTATGCCAATCAAAAATTTTTGATTTTTGTGGGCGGAGCTTCGATAATAAGTATTGTGTATCATGCTGTTGTACAGCAAAATTTGTTTCATGAGAAGCTAATTTAGAAAACGCAGTGTTTCTACAGCTCAATTTTAAAATTAGCTTTATATAGCGGATATTTTAATTAAAAAAAGAACATAAAACATTCCGGGCAATTATGTAAAAAATTCCGCAGGAAATTTCTCCCAGGGAACAATTTCAACTAATAGCAAATGATAGCGAAAACAAAAAATTCTAATTGGAAAAGGGAAAAATTTCCTGCGGAATTTTTTACATAATTGCCCTAATTATTTTAACCATTCTCTACAACATACCCCTTTTGTTTTTGCAATATTTTTTTATTCTTTTTAACTGCAGTTAACTTATTATTAATAAATTCACCACATTATTCATTTATCCACGTGTATTGCCTTAAAATTTTTCTTTTAAATGAATTAGTATGATTTGTAGTAACGTCCCAGCAAAAAACTTTGCCTACTAGAATGCAAAAAAGTGTATGTACTCCTCAGTCGTAAGTACTTACAATTTGACTGAATAACCCATTATTTTTGTTTGAGAAGTTCAAAAAGTATGCGGTACCCTATACTTTTTGCCTACAAACATGCAAAAGTTAATATATTACTGATTGCCTAAAAGTATCCAAAATTTAATGGGTTGTTTTTTGCTTACAAATATGCAAAATTTTATAGATTAATTTTTGCTTAAACTTATTCTAAATTAATTTGCTAGTTTTTCTAATTAAAATAATTTTCACGATCAATAAATTTTTCTCTAGATATATTTCCTTATTAACTGGAAATCACTACAATAAATACTTTCACGTAATGATATAAATAAGTTATTATTTTATTCATTACAGGGCAGTCATTATTATGCACATAAAATAATTACATAAATAAGTATCAGTCATTACTTTGTAAGCCATTAAAAGAGTACTACCCATTACAAAATTTCGAAAATTTTTTGCTGGGGTGTGTCTGAAACCCGTACTACAACTCATACTACGCTAAGTACGAAATTAAGTATGCATTAAAATTCATATATGCATGCCCATTTTGGTATAGTTTTGCAGACTCTTTCTTAATAGTTTATTGTTTAATTTAACAACATTTTTTTGTTGATGGTTTAGCGTTAAATAAAAATTACGTGTGTTGAATTAAAAGAAATTTTATGTAAATGTAACTCGTATTTTTTCCGAAATTGAGTTTTTCAGTGATTCCAAAAAATTCATTTCTATTATGTTTTACCTTCTGTTGTAAAGATACAATGGGCCATATTACGGGTGTCGTAGTACGACTTCGACTACGACTATTTTGTAATAGCTTAAAGAACATTGCAGCAATTTTTGTTTAATCTAGCACAAAATCGTCGTAGTGGCTTCGTGTAGAATTCATGTATGAACACGAATTGTTATGTTATTGTTTGATAATAAATACATTTATAAAATAAAACATATCGTCGATTGGTTTCTGGTTTGCGGCACAGTATATTCAAAATACATTATGTCTGCAGCAAACCAAAAACCAACAGACGATATGTATACATGTTTACAAAAAGTACATTTTGATTTGTCCGATTTTTTAAGTATAAAATGACGACTTTTTTGTATTTTATCGGTATTTCGACGATTTTTCGATAATTTTGTCTGGCAGCTCTGGTTCCTGATCAATACACATCAGTGTTGGCAAAGTTGGTACAATTGTACTTTTTTTTGTAACATTCAAACTCGCAAAGTACAATAGTACACCAATGACTGGTCTTTTGAAAGAAACACGCACCGAGAAAATCAAAAAAAAATGTAAAGCCGTCCATTTTTCAAATAATTTTTCTTCTAAATTCGGATGATAAGCATATGCTACGTGTATTAATTTACATACCAACATATAAAAATATGAAATTTGAACGAAAAAATATTTTAGTACAATTAAGGTAAAAAAGGATAATTTTTAAATCTTATTGGTACAATACCAAATTCTCAATGCCATCCCTGATACACATCCAAAACATTTCAACTAAAAGATTATAGTTGCTGATTTGCATACTGTTAAAAAGAGACAAATGTAGTGTGCCTATTAATTAGCACAGTAATCAAAACAAACAGCAGAAAATGTATACTTAGTGAAAAATACGAGTTTTACAAAATTAAAAGAAATAATTTGTAGTATCGATTTAAAAAACAGATTGTGAAAAAGATTATTAGAATTAAAAAAGTGAATAAAATTTATTTTAAATTGATTACGGATTTCGTTTAAATTTTCGTTCAAAAATATTAGTTTTTACCTTTTACTTACTTAAAGCATAGAACACACGAAGAAAACATTGAAGAGGATTCGACGACTGTGCAATCTGTGTTCTGTTGTTCACTGAACAACTGACCGAAAAGAACAACTGAACGAAAAGAACGAACTAGTTCTTTTTGTTGTTGGGAACAAAAAGGAACAATCCGCAAAAGGAACAACTATGCCCAACTCTAAATTTCATCATATATCGTAATACCATCAGATAAATTAGATTTGACGACTACTACACGACTATCATATGAATTGTGGGAATTTGTATGTGTGTGTGTGTCTGTGTGTACGAATTTCATAATATTATAAAATTGCATTATGTATGTTTGTGTATTACGTCATCACCTCTTTGTGTGTCATGCCAGACATTTGGTAGTATAAAATATTAGCATATATCAGAACTTTTTTTTAATCCTAGTATGTTTTTATACTTAAGATTGCTGGTTATTTTGTCATGCTTAAAATTGTCCAGCTTTAAAGTCTGCCTGTGAGAAATTTGTCTATATGACAGATTTTGTTTATTTAACTACGTCCGGCTTCTTTGGGTGAACTTCTTTTCATACGATCATGGGAATTTATAGTTTCTCTGCCCATAATAAGGTCGTTTAGCCTTGGCATGTGCTCTGACTGAATGGTTTGCGCTGTTCATATATTTTCATGATGTAGATATGTAAGTGTGATTGTCAAGATATAATAAATACTTGAGTATTGATAAGAAATTTGATATTCGCCCGTATTGCATATGTCGAGTCGAATATTCGTCTACGAGAATTTTGTATTTGATTAAACAAAGCTTGTACAAGTTTTCTTTATTCTATGACAAAATTCTCGTAGACGAATATTCGACTCGACATACGCAATATGGATGATTATGTGTACATACATATCAACAAATTGATTTTATGCATTTATGTATGTACATACAAATATGTGTTTCACTCCGTGCTTGAATACATTTTTTTTGTCATGTGCGGTCTTTTGTTGTTGTAAATATTCGCCTGGAGGCTTATTCTGTATTGCAAATGCGAACACTTCCTATTCTGTGTTACGATGTTCGCAAAATACTTTTTTTATTCGCATTTAAAAAGCGAATAGGTGGCAAAGCAGCCATGCTGGTAAATGTGTTTAAGGTGCAATTAGACGTGACATGGCCATAATGACAGCCATAACCAAACCAAAATTTCATACAAATCCACACAGTGCTATAATTAGTTTTATAAACTTCATACAATTTTTGATTTTGTGCTTTGCATTTTGTATTATATTGGCTGAACTGTATTTGCTCATTATCGCCAACAAAAATAGAAACTTGTCAAAATTGGTTACAGCTGCAATGGTGGTCGTGTAGCTATGTAGCCATGCTGCTGTGGTAAATGTGTTTAAGGTACAATTAGACGTGACATGGCCATAATGACAGCCATAACCAAACCAAAATTCAATTGGTTTCTATGGTAATGGCTATGGCGAGTCACGTATAATCAAATGCAGTGTTGCCCTTTATTTTGGTTGGTTCAAACGACTGTTTTCTATGGCTATGGTTATGTCACGTCTGATCGCACCTTTAGACTCTAAACTTTAAAGCATGACGCGCAAGGCATATCAAACAGGTACATGCATCAGGCAAATTGCTCATCCGCTGATTTTCTTTCTTACACGTTTATAACGAAGAATTCATTTGACAATTACTTTTGTGCCTTGTTTGATGCATACAATTTTTTGACAATTACTTTGTAATTGTCACAGTGTTATCTGTAATGCGTGTACCTGTAGTAAATGTGCCTTGATGAAGAGTCACAAGGAATTCCACTTTTTTTTCTCAATTTAGCACTTTTACTTTTTAATCTTATGGCATCACTGGCGCACACATTCAATAATATAATTACGCCACGGATGGAAATCATGGTACAATTGTACTTTTTATGGTACATTTTTGACCTCGTTGGTACCGTGGTACTACCTCGAGTTACTTGATACAATTTAAAAATGCCAATGTTTTACTATATAGTAACATTAATTTTGCCTATGTTGTCTTTAATTTTTTTTGTGTGTTTTATTTTAGACGGTCAGGTTCTCTGTTTTTGTTGCAATGTTGTTGTCAAGGCAAGGTACTTGAACCAGGTGGTGTCAACTCTGCAACAAAAAATCTGTCTAGTACCTTAACTGTACCTATTAACTTGACAGCACGTCGTACATGAACTCACCTTCGCTGTGGTTATATTTATTTTTGTTAACTACATATCGCTCCTTTACTTCAATATTGTGTTTTATGTTATACGCGCATTTTTTATGCGCATAACTTAAATTTTATAGAGCTTGAAACTAACAAGCCTGTTAATAACCAAAATTTTTAAAATCACCGATCTCTAACAAGTCTGATCTACGACTGTACTCTTATGAATGTAATATTTAATATTTTTTATTTCTTATACTGAGTTTTTATACACAGTTTTATTAAGTCACCTACCCTAAATCATGATCAGCCTTAAATTTTTACAGACATACATTTATACAGATTCCTACGTATACATATTACAACAACACCCTCACCTCTCCTAAATCACGATCAGGCTTAAGCTCCTACAAACATATAGACATACATACACGCAGTCGATCAACCTCAACTATACCACACCCCCGCCCAATAACAGCCTCGCTTAAATTCCCCCAGACAGACACATCCACAAATTCCCATGGATACATATTACTCGTACAACAACACCCTCACCTACCCCAAATCACTATAAGCCTTAAATATCTACAGACTTGCAACACCTGCATACACCCAGTCGATCTACCTCAACTACACCACGCCCCCTGTCAATCACACCCTCACACAAATTCCAACCGACAGGTATATACACATGCACTCAATCCATCTACCTTAACTACACCACGCACCCCCGACCAATCACAGCCTCGCACAACACCCAGACAGACACATCCATAACCTCCCTCGGTTATATATTACAACAACAACCCCACCCACCCAAATCACGGCCAGCCTTAAACTCCTGTATTAGCATTTGAAATAACTTTTATGTTTTTCCCGTCGGAATTATGAAAAATCATTTTCCCGCCGGCATTTGAAAAAAAAAATAATAGTCATGTTTTGCCATCGGCATTTGGAAAAAATAATATTCATGTTTTATCGTAGGCATTAGGAAAAATAATCATGTATTGCCGTCGGCATTAGGAAAAATTAATTTTCACTATTTCACCCCCATTAGTATTAGGAAAAATCATTTCATGATTTTCCCGTTGGTACTAGGAAAAATCATTTTCATGATTTTCTCGTCGTCATATACATATACACTGCAAAAAAAGAAAAACCTCCAACCTATGAAACCACTTAACGTATTCCCACAAAAACAACATCACCCGTTCACACAATTAATGTAACCCCCAAAAAAAATCAGCCGTTCCCAGAATTGACCCTTCTAAACAAAGAACTCCTAATGTAAACAAAAAATTCCTAATGTAAACAAAAAACATCAAAGCGTGCCGCCGAAAACTCAAGGTATCAAATTTCACAAATTTCCAAGAATTTTAAAATTTGGGTAATTAAAATTTTAAAATTTCAAAAGTTTAATTGGTCCAGGAGTGACAATTCACTACTACTCTGGCTAAGCGGCCAGACAGCTCTTTTTGTCTCATGATCCATTTGAGACTGGCGTGATCAGTTATGATCTTAAATTCATGGCCCTCAATGTATGCCCTAAACTTTTAATGGCCACAATCACCGCTAAGCATTCTAATTCAGAAATTGAATAATTTCCTTGAGCTTTGTTTAATTTTTGTGACATGAATACAATAGGCCTTTCATTTTCCTCTTCATTTGTCTGGGCCAAAACAGCTCCAAGTCCAAATGTGCTCGCATCACATTGTACAATCAACGGTTTATTGAAGTTGGCGTGTATAAAAACCGGTGCTGATGTAATTTTTTCCTTTATAGTTTCAAAGGATCTTTGGGACTCACCTGTCCACACAAAAGGTTTTTGATAAAAGTTCTGTCATTGGAAACGTTACCAAGGCATAATTGTCAATGAATCGACGGTACCAACCAGCCATCCCTAGAAACTGTCGAAGTTGACGTACCGTTTTCGGTGCAGGAAATTGGAAAATACTCTTAATCTTTTCTAGATCAGCTTTCAATAATCCTTCTCCAACAATATATAAAGGCTGTTTAAGGATTGTGAACGCTGTCTTAGGTTTTGAGGTTTCGTCCAATTTAATTTGCCAAAATGCATCTTTTAAACTCACTTTGGAGATGTAATAAATTGGAGGAAGCCTTGAAATTAGTCCGTTTATATTCGGTATAGGGTAAGCGTCTTTAGTCGTAACGGAATTTAACTTTCTACTGTCTAAGCAAAATCGCACCTTACCTGGCTTTACAATCAAAACACCAGGGGAAGAGTAGGGAGATAAAGTACACTCCTCAATGACACCTAACTTCAACATTCGGTCTATTTCCCCACATAATTGTTTTTTCCTTGCTGGAGATATTGGATAGTATCTTTCTTTGATTGGAACTGCTTGACCGGTGTCTATGTTATGCTCCAATAATGATGTACATCCCAAACCTTCTCGTTCAGAATTTGGGAAAACGTTAATGATTTCCTGTAATTGTTGTTTCTGTATCCCTGTAATTGGTATTTTATCTGTGTCTTCAGTCACAACAAAATTTCATGAATATTGTTTAAGCTAACAATCTGAATTCCAAATTTTTCCCAAAAATCTATACCACAAATTACTTCTTGAGCAATTGATGGTATTAACAAAAATTCAATGTTTTTTCTTATGCCATTATATTCAATTTCCATTATGCTTGTTCCCAAGACACGTTGGTGTTGACCATCAGCTGTTTTGACATTACCGATTGTAGGTTTAAAGCTTTTAGATTCTATGATTTCTGTACACAACTTTCCGCCCCACTATCTAAAAGTGCAAAATAATATTTATTTTGCAGATTTAACTTTATATAGGATCGGTTGTCATTTTCTTTGGTAATTAATGATGATACCACATGCTTCCGAAAGTTCTTTATTTTTTTGTAATATTCACAAATTCTTTTCGATGATCTACTAATGACCGGTTCAATTTTATGGTCATTAAAAATCCTTTCACTAGCACGCTTATATTCCTCCATGCGAATATGGTAGGGACGTTGTAGTGGATGAATTTTTGTTTCTTCCAATTTCTCTGTTATATCTGGTAAATCAGATTTAAAGAGTGCACTAAACGACTCCAAGAGTTACTTGCAATTGAAAAAACTGCATCTCTTGAAAATTATCTGGAAGGTGTTGATGTCACACCAGCATCTAATTACTCTTTGTGGCACGCTGCTAGAAAGCTGAAAACCCCCGTTGAGCTTAAACCACCTCTGCGCACATCTACCGGAGGTTGGGCAAGAAGCGATACTGAAAAAGGTAACATATTTGCTAATCATTTAAAATACGTATTTACCCCAAACACATGTACTGGTGTTGCTGATTTGCCAAGTGTAGTTGCTCTACCCCCGCGACCCATAAAGTTTAAGATGCGCGATGTACAAAAACTAATTGCTGAACTTAATCCGAAGAAAGCTCCAGGTATTGACGGAATTAGTAAAAAGATGCTGATGAAGTTGCTTCATATTGCAATAAGAATCTTGCTATTTATTTTTAATGCCATTTTACGAATGCAATATTTTCCACATAACTGGACAGTTGCCAAGATTAAAATGATTCCAAGGCCAGGCAAATATCTTACCAAGGCTGAGTCATATAGGCCTATAAGCTTACTTTCAACAATCTCAAAGCTTTTCGAAAAGCTGCTCGTGATTCAATTGTCCATAATTTTATCTGATAATGGATGCATCCCGGACCATCAATTTGGCTTTAGAAGTCAGCATAGCACTATTGAGCAAACGCATAGATTGGTTCAAGTTGTAAGGAGGACATTTGAAGAAAAAAGTATTGTTCTGCCTTTTTTATTGATGTTTCTCAGGCATTTGATAAAGTATGGCACGAAGGCCTAGTTTTAAAATTGAAGACATACCTACCAATAAACATACAAAAGCTTTTGGAAAGTTATATTGTTGATAGGAAGTTTACTGTTGTAGAAGAAGACTTCATAAGTGTGCCCGAATCTATATCTTCTGGTGTGCCACAGGGTAGTATTCTGGGGCCAGTCTTGTATTTACTTGTGATATGCCTGTGAGCAATAACACCCACACTTCTACATTTGCCGATGATACAGCCTGTATGAGTATGCACAAAAACCCTGATGAGGCATCCCGCAATCTCCAAGCTCACATTACCCACGTTTAAAGATGGTTGAACTTATGGAGAATTAAAGTAAATGAACAAAAGTGTGTTCATATAACGTCTACCCTAAGAAAAGATACCTGTTCCCCCATTCGAATCAATAATCAAAATATTCCTCAACATTCTCAAGTGAAATACCTTGGCATACACCTTGATCGAAGGCTTACATGGCAACATCATATTGACGCTAAACTAATTCAAATGAAACTTAAGTTAACTCAAATACATTGGTTGATTGGCAGAAATTTAACACTCAGTCTAGACTGCAAACTTTTGATATACAAGTCGCTTTTGAAGCCAATATGATGCTACGGAATTCAGCTATGGGGCACTGCTTCAGCTTCAAATGTGGATAGAATCCATCGACGGCAAAATAAAATTTTACGTTTGATAACAGCGGCTCCATGGTACATCAAAAATTCAAATATACATCGAGATTTAAATATGCCACTAGTGACTGAAGAAATCGCAAAATACGCAGGTAAATATTTAACAAAACTCGAGTCACATCCTAATCCGCTTGCTCGTAATATCTTGAACTTTACTGGACACATACGCTTAAAAAAGAGGGACACAAGGGCCCTAATACTCAATACCCCAAATGATACATCTTGAAAATAATTATTGTGCTTAATACGAAATTTATGTATTATTAATTACTATCAGTAAGTTTATGTCCGATACTGGTCGGGCCTAACAATTATATTTAGATTTAAGATTTGAGTACTTATTGTTAGTTCATATTTAAAGATACAATAAATAAATGTATGTATAAAAAAAATATCCGGTAAATTTGTCAAGTCAAGCAGTTTATGTTTAATCTGTTGGTTGACAGCATTTGGTTTAAATAATCTTGTAGGGGATATAAATAAATCAGAATCGCTTTCAATTTATTTATATTCGGATGCCCGTCCTTCCTTGTGCGGACATCCTTCAAAAGGTTTCCTTGCTTTTTAGAACATATACATTTAGGCTTAAAGGTATTCTTAGCCCCGCAGCCGTAACAAAAAATAGTCCGCGGTTCTAAACAATCAATAAAACTGTGGCCGAGGTTGTCACAATTCCAACATTTCCCTGTTTTCACCATGAAACAAATCTCTGTTTCAACTTTCATTTTATTAGCCCCATCAAAAGTTGCATCGTCCTCTACTGTATCCCTAACAAATTTCTCATGTCTGTGAACTGCACGCCTTAACTGAGACACTTGTGTGAATTCCAGGTGAAGAATCTCTTGCCTTACTTCTGGTTTTAAATCTCGCTGTTTGGTTTCACATAATTCGGAATCAGATAATGGTGTTCGCAGTTTATCGCAGAGAATCATAATTGCATCATGAAACTCATCAAAGCTCTCATTAACTTTCTGTTTCCTACGAAGTATGTCATCCTTTATATCAAAGTCAGTATTGTTGTCAAATTAACAAAGCATATAATAAAATCTACGGCGGTAACTTCAAATGCTCTATAATTTTAGTTTTATTTTCTTTTGTGCTTATTTTTCTTTGTAGTTTTGTTCACAAAATGTATGAAATTTATTGAAAGTAGGGTAGCATTCTTGAGAGAATGAGTATTTACATATATATGAGAGCATAAGAAAAATCGTTGTCAAAATCGACTGCTTTCTGGTGCTGATTTTTTGTGTCAATTTGTATGGAAAATGTGTTTATGCCGCAATTCTGTTTGATCATTTAGCTTTTTTGATTTGACGTATTTTGAATATAGGCTCTCGATATTCTATATTTGAGAAAGAAATAAATTAGTATTAAAACGAGAAAAATCAAAATTATGGTTCCAGGGTTTAAAATTGAAAAAAAAAAGTTTATTGGGTAGAAAAATAACCAAAATTGTTTTTGCAGTTAAACATATTTCATGTTTTAGGGAGAACTTTACTCAAGAACGAAGGTTTGTGCCATGTTCAGTGTGCACACTTAATTTTTTTTTAATTCGGTGGAATCGACAAAAAAATCGGTAGATTTGAATGAAATTCGGTAGAAAATATTTTTTATTCAAAGAAACATAAAAAATAACAATTCAAAGAAACATAAAAAATTACAAAATATACTATGTACTTATATATAAAGAGTAAGTAAGTGCAAGGAGTATCAAACTAAACAGGTTCCAAAAGCGCATTTAAAACTTCACATGCGATTGGAAATTAAACTGCCATAAACAATGAAGCATTTCCAATAAGAAAAAGTGTAATCACCAGTTATTTGCCCTTACCCTTTATATATATATGCTATGGATACATAAAATAATATACATAAATAACAGGAATTCAGTTTTTGTACATAGGTTTTATAAAGCTACTAAAATAACTTTTATTTGACAAACATTTGCTACTACAAAGATTATATGTAAGATCCATTTATGAATTTAAACTTTTGTGCAAAAATTATTAAATCATTGGGAAGAATAAGTATTTCAACCCCAAGGCACAATTCTATGTTCTGTTTGAATAATTTCCATGGCAGAAAATGACCGCTGTGCGGCCGCACTGCTATGTGGCAAAATATTCAATTTACACATACCTATATCGATTTAAATTACTAAATAACAATTCTCCGTCGAAAGCTTTTCACATTTTAGAACATACATGTGATTAATTTTCCGTATGTGTGATCAACTTGATCTTGTAGCATTATTGTCAATCAAAATGTTCGTTCAATATTCGGTAGATTTCAGGCCCAGTGTTGTCAGATATGGCGATATCTCGCCAAATATGGCGACAAAAATTTGGTTTTGGCGATGAAAATTTTAAATGGCGATTGGCGATTTACTTGGCGATATTTGAAATCCTTGGCGATATTTTTGGCTATATTTTTAAGATTTCAATAAAATAGAATAATGTTAAAAAATATGCTTATATAAAGCAATTTTTTCTCAAACATAAAATATTTCGTGCAAAAAATTCTAAATGATGTGAGAAAAGGCTGAAAGAGTTCTCGCTTAAATTGTATTATTATGACGATGCTGCTGGCACCTACTACTTCAAGGATATGATATGTGTACTTTAACACACATTTAAGTGAACGTTGGTTCCGTTTTATCACAAGATTTAAATAATAATTTTGATCTTGGTGTTCAAGTTCAATTTATCCTATTAAGATTGATTTTTGCAATAAGTTATTTTTACAGCCTGTTTTTCGAAAACATAAGCCCTTGCGTTTTTATGTTTCATTTAAAAACGATAACGTTTAAAATTTGATTTTTATAAAACATTTTCTAAAGCTTTTGTTTTGACATAAAAAGAGCTTTTTAGTTATAACCAAAAATATAAACTCAAAAAATTATTACAGTGAAGGAATAAAAAAATAAAATCTATTAAAAAAATTCTATGAAAAATTTTAAATAAAATTCATTTTAAATTTATTTTAAATCTTATGAACAAAGGCGTAAGCATTTTTTAATTGATTTTAGCATTCAATTAGAAAACCATTTACACATTTATACAGATTTTCATTATATTTCGTATTTTCCGTTCTTTATTAGAACTTATATTATTTTGACTCAATACTAAAATTTTGTTTGACAGTCAAATTATGGAAAATAAAGCAAAAATTATTTGTGTATACTGAATTTGGTGTTGGTTTTAGACAGAATGAAGTCGGTTAAAAATTACAGAAACAAGGGAAACATCTTTCCTTTGTACGGAAGTCGAGATTTGTTCTTGAGAAAGTTAACTCAATCCGATTATAGAAAAAGTCATTCACATTTTCTCGTTCATTTAATTTTTTTTTTGTAACTTAAAGAAAAAAATATGTAGACCGATTATTAATTAATTTTACATAAGAAATTTTATGAGTGTGAAAAACTGAAAGCTCTTTTGTTGTCACTCACATGAAAATTAATAAATGTTACCAAAACGTAAACATGATTTCATTCGTTGTTTTAACGAACGTATACACTTATTCATTTTCGAAAAACAGGCTGTTAAGTCTTTTATACGCCAGTACTTTTTATATGTTAATTTAAATAATTTGCAATATTATTGCAAAGAAAATATTGCCCAATATTCCTGACATTGAAAAAGTAAACAACATTGAAAAATGTTGCCACCACATTACACAATTCCCTTGATTGTACAATAAAAATCAGAAGTCTTTTGATATTTGCCAATGTGTATATTGTGTTACCTTCGAATATGACATACACATTGGCGATATTATTGTACAATACAAAAAATTGCACAATTACATCTCTGTGGCAATAAGGAAAAAGTGCTTAAGTCATATTTTACTCTTTTACAGAAGAGCACTTTTAAGGTTTCAAGTCGATTTTCAGAAATTTATTTTTTTTACAGATAAATTAGGAAATTTTTTGTTAACCTTTATTTTTTTAACCAATCATCGTTTTACACACTATAAGTAAGACATTTGAGTTGAAATATATCATATTATAACCTTAATTAAGATATTATTCCAAATGAGATTAGAAGTCTAAAAAAAAATAAGTCGAAGTCATAGTGAAAAATCACACTAATAAATTCAGATTTTGACCAGTGATACTTTCAAATATGCAGATTACGGGCGTACAATTAACTCCTTTTTGCCACAGATATATTGCAAGTGGGTGCGCCGCTTTAAACAAAACATTTTTTATGTTTTACGATAGACGTTACCTACTGAATTTAAAATTATATAATAAAAATATTTTTGTAGCTAAAATTTAATGTTTTATTATATTGGCAATATTCGACAAGTCATTTGGCGAGGAGGCTGAAAATAAATCTGACAACACTGTTCAGGCCTTGTTCGGTAGAATTAGTAGACCGTTAAATTCACAAACATATTTGGTAGAATCTACCGAATATCGGTAGAAGTGTGCACACTGGCCATGTTGTTTATTGCGCTCTCAGCACAGTTATGTTTCAAATCGATGGTCTTTCGAAGCCATTCCTTTAAATATTAACGTGCGGTCGATGTTGACAACTGGAATACAGGTGAATGTAAAATATTTTTAAATACAGAGTGTAGAATAAAATATTCAAATATTGGTAATGTCGAAAATAAAATGTTTGAATCCAGTTCATTAGTTGAAAAATACCGAGAAAAAATATTAAAAATTGCACTATAATAAAAAGTTATAAATTTTATCACAAAACAAATGTGTATGTATGTACTCATGCATGTATCCTGTATACTGCATATAATTCGTTCGGCACAGCCTTGTTTTTACATCGAATTTTCTCATATCGTATTCATAAGAGTGGCGTTGGCTGAAGTAGTTAGCACGTTGACTACAAAACTGAAGGCCCAGGGTTCGAGCCCGGTCTCCGACAGTCATTAAATAACAACCCCACGTATTTTTCTGATGTGCGTTAGTGCCCTTTTGTATCAGTTGTTGTAGGAAAGTTCAAGTGATGAAGGCATAGTCACTGTTCACTGAACTATATAGCGACTTCAGCAGATACTAATCCCAATGTAACATCACAGCGCCCTCATTTGTCGGTATTGAGTAGCAGAATCATCGACGAAGTAAAATAACCAATAAAATGGCTAAAAAACACAACTTAGGAAATTTAATACGCCTCATTGACACCAGAGGCGCTGCAGCACTGCATTATTAAAAAAACGTGCAAAAAGCAGAGTTGTAAAATAATGAAGCTTTCCTCTATCTTTTCCTTCACCACCTGTCTTCTCTTTCACTATCCATTTCCTAAAGAAGGTAACACCTAGTAATAATAGTAGGTATTCATTGCCTGAGTGATACTTATTAAAAAAAAAAGTATAAACACACTTTTCAACATCGACATTTTTAAGTGTATCATGTTAAATCATATTTTCAATTCAAATAAAGAATTGAGAACCTTTTAAATTTAAATATAAGCACATACCTTTAGTTTATGTCCAGTGTTGCCAAAAATTGCAAGACAGATAGTTATTTTTATAAAAAAGAAAATTAGTGAAGTAAATTCCGTGTTATATACGAAACTTTGTACTAAATGGTTAAAATATAAAAATATAATTTTTTTCTTATGAAAATGTAGCAATGTGCTGATTAAATTCCATTTTTGTATGCTTTTTTCGCTGGGTATTTATTTCAATATATTACCCAGTAATATCGCATGCATTTTTCATGAGTTCAAAAACTATAGCATTATTTACGATTTGCGATGATATTCAGAATGCATTCGAAGAAACAAATGCTCAAGAAAGCATGAAACATTATTTCATTTTGAACGCGTCCATTTATTTTTTGTTGAGAACGAAGATTTACAGCCTTGAATTATCGCAACATGTATGTTAAATTTCACTAAAATCGCTTAACCTAAACGCTTTCGATTTGACTTTTTTATTCTGATTTATCCGCACCGCCCCGCCTACACTGCTATTTCTCGGTTTTAAAATTTTTGTAGTTAGCTGATCACCTAGACCTAACTGTATACCAAATATCAGCTCACTGCTGTAAAATTGGTTTTAAATTTGTATGAGCGTGATCCCGCCCACTTTTTAAACTAACGCTTTTTGGCCAGTGCTAACCATTCGCGTCAAGTTTCGTTAGAAACGAATAAAAATAACTTCATAAATAGCAAATTTGAGTGTGTTCAGATGAAGAACATGAAATAGGAGGGTTGAAGCTTATGGGCGTATTAACGCCCACTTTTTTCGTCAAAAAGATATAGCCTTGCATTATCGGTACATGTATGTCAAATTTCAATAAAATTACTTGGATCAAACGTTTTAGATTTGCTTTTTTAATTCTGAGCTTTATGGGCGTTTTCGGAAGATGGTTTTTTATTGTATTCAAATATGTTTTACGTCATACATAAATTGTCGCTTACGATAAATTGTATGGGGAATAATAAGAGAGTAGTAGTGTTGACAAAGTCAAAAGCTACTCTGTACATTTCCATCGAAATTGCCTGCAGGCAAAGAATATAAATTATATAGAATGCGCATCTGAGCTAAAAAATTAAACATTTTTGGTTTACGCTTTAGATGCGGGGGGAAAGTATAAAGCGCAAGCAAACACGCAATGAGAGAATTTGCTTCCAGGGTGACCGATGACATTTTTCAAAAAGTGGCACCAAATAGGGGAGGATTTATCAAAAAAAAGGGGCAACATTAAAAAAATCGACACAACTACATTAAAGTTCTTATTTTTAATGTATTATTATATAATTCACTTTAGAAAAAGGGGGACAAAAAGAGGCAAGGCAATAGAAAAAGGGGCAATTTGCCACTTTAGTCAATCAAACGATCACACTGTACGCTACAGCGACAGAGCTTCGAGTTCTTGCTACTGCTTGTCGTCACTGTTGCCAGTTTTGCAGATTTCTCTGCATTTTGCTGATTTTCATTGAAAAAATTATTAAATGAAATTTGCAGATTTTCTGATATGCTTGTGTAACATCAATATTTCGTGTTTTTTTTTACTCCGTAACAGAAATAACCATGGTGTCACTGTCAGAAACATACACATAAGAAACACCAACAAATAAGTAGTGTTTGACGTTTAATTTTGCAGTAACCATACCACCAACATAACAATGGTAAAAAGAAACTAACTAATCTGTGCAAAGATGAATGTATACACATACATATATACATATCGCACACTAAATCATAAACAGTCACAACTCAAAACTATGAAAATTGTTTTGTTTTTTCATGGGCCGAAAAAATTACTTTTGCAGCAAAGTCTTCGTGAAACGTTTTTTGCCACTCCTAAACAACTGCGATTTTTTGAGTAGTGACTGTTCATGATTTAGTGTGTGATATTTTGCACAGATTTGTATGTATATGTCCCATTATTTTAAAGAATTTTTAATATCGGCATATGTTTTTGTACAGCAAGATAATTTATGTTAATTCGCAAATTAAATAAAAAATGCATACATGACCAACATATAACCTCCTCCTTAATTGAAGTCGGTTAAAAATTCGAGAACAAAATGAAAACCAGTTCAAAATATAGGTGTTTTTATTGTTGCAGATTTTTTTCCCCGATTTTTTTAAATTATTTTGCAGATTTCTTAGCCAATTTTTCCAGATTTTTTGCAAAATGTTCTGGCAACAGTGCTTGACGTTGTAAACATTCACCCCTATCGTGAATAAAATGTTTGTTCTCGCTATCGATTTGCAGTGAATGTAAAAAATTAAATAAAAAATAAGGTTCGATATGTGTATTATTTATCAAATAATACACTATAACAAAAGAAATAAGTTCTTTGTAATAAAAATAAAATTTAATTTTATAAATATTAAAATATACATATGCAATATCGAGGTGGTACTAAAATCCAGCTTCCTACATTTAGTTTTGATAGCTACGAAAATATCCTTTCAGAAGCCGATGAGCTGTGTGGCAATCAATTAATGTGTTTATGTTTATGTTTGGAAACTTTGTATCAAAATATCTAAATTTTATTTAAATTGGGAAAATCTCAGCAATTGCTAGTGGGATACAATTTCTTCTTCTTTATCATGTACTAAATTTGGAAACCACATCCACATTTGTTTTTAAGATACAAATTTCAGTTAAAAATATAGTGCATCACGATATACAAATTTTAATACCATATAAAAATTGTTAATTTTGTGTTAAAAAAGTAACCAAAATGGAAAAAAGTACACATGTACACATTGGAAAAAAATGACCAATTTTGGTTACAAGTAACCAAAACTGCAACGCTGATCATAGCATACGCTGTCTACGAGACTGTAAAAAAGCAAAATAATAAAAATCAAACATAAATACACACATGCTTTCGCTCTCAACAATGCGAGCGCAGCATACACTGCAGAAGGAAATGAGAGTGCGTATACTGGACGGGTAGTACTGCAAATACCCGCAGAGAAAATTTTAGCTTGTATGAGATGCGCATTCTATATGATTTATATTCTTTGATTCTTTGATAATACCCTTTTGCTCCATAGCCTCTCTTCGAGATTGTAGGCGAGTTCTTGGCCTCTCCGACACACCTGTAGGGTTCCGTATCTCACCATGAGCAAGATCATCAAGTGAAATAGTAGAATTAAGTATATCATTTCCTACCCGTTCTGGTATATTTCCAGTACTCCGCACCAAAGGCATTCCGATAATAGAAATTCAAAACAAGTAAAAAAAAAACAAATTTTGAAAGTAAACAAAACAAAGAAAATTCCGAACAAATTATCCCAGTCAGATCACAAAAAAAACGGCACAATATGTCTAGTATAATTCTATTTTAAATATAAAACAAAATGAAAAAATATTCACAACGAAATAAAAAAAAAACAAATACCAAATTAAATCTAACAAACCAAACCAGCCAATACAATGGATCATTCACAAGATCAATACGAAATCTTTTTTTTATAAATAGTTTAGATAATAGGATTATTGCTACTTGGTAAATCTTTCTAGTAAGGGTAAGGTTAAGAAAATACGAAATAAAAAAATAATATACCAAAAATCGAATAATAAGTAGACGTAAGCGAAGAAACAAAATTTTTATATATTTTTGAAGCAGCGCCCTTATTATATTTTTATACTTTTTACTTTTAAAACTCTATTTGAAATTTAACTGAATTCAACTGAAGTCATTCAAACACTAAAATACAACCCTGCATACTTTCATTAATAACATTTGAATTTAACGGAAATAATTTTATATTGTTGTCAAATTTCATTTGCTATGTTACACTTTTTTTACTACTAATGTTTACAACTGTGTTTTGAAAATACTATATAAGCAGCATGAATTTAATGAATAAAATCACTTTGATTTCTGCCTTCAACTAATAAGTATCTCTGTTCAGCATTAAGTTACCGGACGAGTAGAAAGTTTTTTGAAGTTCACAAAGAAAAGTAGTTTAAATTTTAAACAGTGTGTTTTAATTGTTCATTAAATGAACAAAATTTATAATCTTAGGAACAAGATTATTTTATTGGCGCCCAACTCAGCGGCTTCAGAAACCACTACCAAAGAAGAAGACAACAGAGCTGACCCAGAAGAGACTACAACAGTAGAGGAAGAAAACGCTGCAGTTTTAACAGAGGCTATAAAAATCAACAACACAGAAGAGATGGCGACTTTTTCAGAGGAGCAATTTAGGCAGATTTTGTCTGCAATGGCTGTAAATACCAGAGGTGGTTCTTTTACGCACTGCACTGCCCGTTTTAAAGGACAAAGAGATCCAGCTGCTGTCGAAGAATTTTTATCGGCAATATGTGTTTTCAAAGACATTGAAAAAATTTGCGATGTCGATGCATTACGTGAAATGCCGCTGCTTTTTGAGGATTATGCTGCATCTTGGTGAATTGGTGTAAAAGACTCCATATCAACTTTCAAGCAGGCTACAGACCTCATTCGGAAGACGTTCACGCCGCCTGTTCCTGACTGGCGCATATTTTCAACATTTTTTGAAACCAAACAGCAGACAACAGAGCCGACTGATAGTTTTGTGTACAAACAGAGGCTTTTACTTTCGCAGCTTAAAGATGCCCCAAGTGAAGCAATTCAAATAAATATGTTGTATGGTCTTCTCAACATAAATATAAGAGACCGGGTACGGCGTGAAAATATCAAAACCTTTGAAGAATTGATTTCAGCCAGCCGTGAAGCAGAAATGTTTTTTTTTTCGAGGTAAAATCAATCGCTTGCACTGAAGAAGGAAGAGAAATCACCAGCGCTAAACGTTGCAGTTTTTGCCGGATTAAGGGACATTCTATAGAAACGTGTTTCAAGAAGAAAAAACACGACGAACAACGAAGTCATCAACAAAAGCAAGATGCTCTTGCTAATCATCAAACGCAACAACCATTTTTAAACCAACCACAGAATCAGGCCATCATTAAGAAGCCAATATTTTCTTGCTTTGGATGTGGTGCACCTGCTGTATATAGGTCAAACTGTCCTACTTGTAGTAGAAATCCAGCAGTATCAACAAGTCCACAATATTTAGCATTCAACTCACTGTCATCAACTATAATTGGACACTCACTACCGACAACCCATGTGACCTTTTTTGGTCTTAAAGGTGAAGCTATCTTTGATAGTGGAGCAAAAACCAGTGTTGCCAGCCTAGAACTTACCAAAATACTCACCGCAAATAAATGTAGTTTTCAAGAAGTACGTGCTGAAGTTACTCTTTCCGACGGTTCAGTGTCAACAAACAAGGTTATGTCCACTATTTGCGATATAGCCATTGGTAACAAGGTACGAAAAATAAGATTAATATGCCTTCCGAACGCCACAAGAAACAGAACACTCCTTGGTGCCGATTTTCTCGAACAAACAGGCATTGTTCTCAACATGGCCCAACAGTTTTGGTATTTTGTGGATCAGCCTAAATTACAAGTACAAATTTACCACACCTGTTGAAACAACAATTTGTTCAATGCAAGTTACTCAAGAGTCATCCCCATGCACAAGTGCTATAAAAGAAATTTCTGCATTCATTAAATTTGTGGAAGAAAAAAAAATTACTGTCACCTATACTCGAAACACCAAAAACAAATTCCACGAAAGGGAATGTTTCACCTTTACCCAAAACATCTTCATTTATAAATAAAGACGATTCTTATGCACAGCAAAAACTTATTGAAGAAAAATTAATGGCTAAGGTTGTAACAACTCAACAACACTCACCAGATTACAAAAATGAATTTCCCCAGTACATACAGCCAATGTGCAAACCAATTAATCTTCATGAAGAACGAACATATCTAAACTCTTCTGCTGCACACGCAACACCATCCAAAACTCGAAAAGTTGACTACGATGACTATTTCACACCTTTGTTTTCAATGGATATACGAATTCTCAAAGAATCTGATGGTATTGGCCTTACTACTGACCAAAAAATGGAGCTAAATAATATGTTGCTTGAAAATAAAAGTATATTTGAAGAGCCATCCAGTGCTACGCCTTATGCTATGCATCATATTCACACTGAAGAACATGAACCAATTGCACTACCTCCTTATCGGTTATCATTAACCAAAGGTCCAAGTCGGAATGGACCGTTATATTATTGTGGGAAAACGCGGGCGAAGCCCAAATTCTACTAAAATTGCATCTGCTTCAAAGGTATCTAGGGATAACAGCGCATCCTCCACTAATCGTTTTCAAATATTGCAAGATGACAACGACACACCTGATATATCCGCGAACAAAACCTACAAGCCGCCACCAATCTATTTGAGAGAAAAAAATTCAAACGTTCTTATTAAGAAATTAATTTCGGTCATTGGTGAGAATAAATTTCACATTGTTCCAATAAAACGTGGCAATATCGATGAAACGAAAATTCAAATTTATGACGAAACAGATTTCCGCAAAATGGTTTGTGAATTTGAAAAAAATAAAACAAGTTTCTACACATACCAGCTTAAGAGTGCTAAAGGCCTGCAGATCGTATTGAAGGGCATAGATTCTTATGTTGTTCCCGAAGAAATAAAAGACGCACTCGTCCTCCAGGGATTCACGGTAAAAAATGTTTCAAATATAATAAATAGGGAGAAGATCCCCCAGCCACTGTTTCGCGTTGAACTTGAGCCGAATGATATAAAATTGAGAAAAAATGAGACGCATCCAATTTATAATTTAAAATATCTTTTATACAGAAAAATAACAGTTGAAGAACCACACAAGCGTTCTGGACCCGTACAGTGCCATAATTGTCAAGAATATGGCCACACAAAAACTTACTGCAAATTACCTACAGTTTGTGTTATTTGCGGTGAATTGCGCGGTACTGCTAGTTGTACTAAACCAAAAGATCAAGCAGAAAAAAAAATGCAGTAATTGTGGAGGTAATCACACCGCTAACTATAGAGGATGTCCTGTATATTACTTCGTTAAAAAGACTATGGGGCAAAAACCTAAAGTAGCTCCAGCACAAACAGCAAACACTTACTCCGCCATTCTTGCTCAAGTGAGCCAACCAGTTAATTCACGTGTATCGTATGCCGATGCTGCAAAGACAAGCTCTATTCCCACACAAAATGTTTCACGGCCAAATACTTCAACAAATACAAACTCAGGCTTTAATTTTAATCGCCTTGAAGCTACTATTGAAAATCTGGTGCAAATTATAAACAATTTTACAACAAATATGACTAGAATATGCAAGAAATGCTGCGAATGCAGAATACTCTGCTTCAAGATTTAGTTAATAAACCATGAACACGTTAAAAATATGTTTCTGGAACGCAAACGGTATTCGCCAACATAAAAATGAACTTGAGCACTTCCTCACGGAAAAAAATATTGATATAATGTTGATCTCTGAGACTCATTTGACTTCGAAAAGCCTTTTTAAAATTTATGGCTACACCTTATATGATTCAAAGGACCCGAGAGGAAGAGCATGCGGTGGATCAGCAATTTTAATAAAGTCAAGACTCAAGCATAATACTATTGACAACATTTGCGAAGAACATTTACAAGCAACGAATATTTGTGTCGAAAATTTTTGCACTAATTTTGTCATATCATCAATTTACTCCCCTCCTAGGTTCGCAATTACTGAGGACCAATACGAGGATTTCTACAAATCCCTTGGCCCTTGCTTCGTACCAGCTGGCGACTACAATGCAAAACATACGTTCTGGGGTTCGCGTCTTATTACACCTAGAGGTCGGTGTAATAATTGTTCAACACAATTTCAAAAATGGGCTTGGACGTCATTTCGAGTGGGGAGACCACTTACTGGCCTACGGACATACAAAAAATTCCGGATGTTATAGATTTTGGAGTCATGAAAAATATTTCTAGGGAATTAGTTCATGATGAAGCGTCTCAAGATCTTTCCTCCGATCACTCTCCCACGATCGTTACAATTTGTAGCCCACTAAGTAGTGACTTACCTCACCCGTATGTGAAGACGATCAACCGTGTTAATTGGCTGGGGTTCAGAAAATATCTCAGTACTCATTGTACGGAAAACATTACGCTAAGAACATCCGAAGATATTGAATTTAACATTGACAATCTTATCGAAAATATAAAACAGGCTGCTGAACATGCGACTACCTCCTACCCGCAGACTGGATTTAATAAAATTTATTCTACGGATATTGAACGTCTCGTAAATGAAAAAAGAAGAGCTAGAAGGGAATGGCAACAGCACAGATCGCCCCAACATAAAATCAGATTTAAAGAGTGTACTAAACGACTCCAAGACTTGCTTGCATTTGAAAAAACTGCATCTTTTAAAAATTATCTGGAAGGTCTTGATGCCACACCAGCATCTAATTACTCTTTGTGGCGCGCTGATAGAAAGCTTAAAACACCTGTTGCGTTTAAACCACCTCTGCGTACATCTACAGGGGGTTGGGCAAGAAGCGATACTGAAAAAGGTAAAATATTTGCTGAGCATTTAAAATCAGTATTTACCCCTAACTCATGTACTGGTGTTATTGATTTGCCGAATGTAGTGGTGCTACCCCCTCGACCCATAAAATTTAGAACGTGTGACGTACAAAAACTAATTGCTGAACTTAACCCGAAGAAAGCTCCGGGTATTGATGGAACTAGCAACCAGATGCTAATAAAGTTGCCTCGTATTGCAATTAGAATCCTATTATTTATTTTTAACGCCATTTTACGACTGGAGTATTATCTAAATAGCTGGAAGCTTGCCAAAGTTAAAATGATTCCAAAGCCGGCCAAAGACCTTACCAAGGCTGAGTCATACAGGCCAATAAGTCTGCTATCAACAATGTCAAAACTTTTCGAAAAACTGCTCATGACAAAATTGTCCCCAATTCTAGTTAGTAGTGGGTGCATACCGGACCATCAATTTGGTTTTAGAAGTCAGCATAGCACCATTGAACAAACTCATAGATTGGTTCAATTTATAAGAAAAACTTTTGAAGAAAAAGAGTATTGCTCTGCGCTATTCATTGACGTTTCTCAGGCATTTGATAAAGTGTGGCATGAAGGCCTAATTTTAAAATTAAAGACTTACCTACCAATAAACATTCTAAATCTACTGGAAAGTTACATTATTGCCCGAAAGTTCACTGTTGTGGAAGGAAACTTTATGAGTACGCCTGAAATAATCTCATCCTGTGTGCCACAGGGGAGCATACTGGGGCCAGTTTTGTATTTGATTTACACTTGTGATATGCCTTTGAGCAGCAATATCCATACATCTACGTTTGCCGATGATACAGCCTGCCTTAGTATGCACGAAAACCCTCACGAGGCTTCCCGATATCTACAAGAACATATTACACAACTGGAACTATGGTTAAATTTATGGAGAATCAAAGTAAACGAGCAAAAGTGTGTCCAGGTAACATTTACCCTACGAAGAGATACTTGTTCGCCAATTCGAATCAACAATCAAGTTGTTCTTCAACATTCACACGTAAAATACCTTGGTATACACCTAGATCGACGGCTTACATGGAAGCCCCATATTGACTCAAAGCTAACACAAATGAAACTGAAATTAACTCAGATACATTGGCTGATTGGTAGAAATTCAACACTCAGTCTAGATTGTAAACTTTTAATATACAAGTCGATTTTCAAACCAATATGGTGCTACGGAATACAGTTATGGGGCACTGCTTCAGCTTCTAATGTCGAGAGAATCCAACGAAGGCAAAACAAAATTTTACGGTTAATAACATTGGCTCGATGGTATATAAAAAATTCAAATATACATCGTGATTTAAATATGCCACTAGTGACTGAAGAAATTGCAAAATACGCTGGCAAATATTTAACAAAACTCGAGTCACATCCTAATCCGCTTGCCCGTAATATTTTGAACTTTACTGGACACATCCGCCTAAAAAAGAGGGACACAAGGGCTCTTATTCATAGCACTCCAGATGGGACTTCTTGAAAATACTTTTTTTTCCTTTTGACTATCACTACTTATGTATTTATTATATATAACTATTACTAAGCTTATGTCCGACACTGGTCGGGCCTAATTATATTTTTAGATTTAAGATTTGAATACTTATTGTTAGTTCATATATGAAGATACAATAAATAAAAATCATGCATTAAAAAAAATTAACCATGAAAACTGCTCTTAAAAATGAAATAACAAAGATGTTGAAATTGGGAGTAATTGTGGAATGCCAATCACCATGGGCTGCTCCTGTAGTAATCGTGCCTAAGAAAACTGAAGGAATTCGGGTTTGTATTGATTACCGTCAGTTGAACGCAATCACAAAGCCCGATAGATACCCACTACCCAGAGTGGATGACATTCTTCATGAGGCTAAGGTAACCAAATATATGTCGACAATTGATTTGCAAAGCGGGTATTGGCAAATCGGGGTACACGCACCTGACCAGGAAAAGACTGCTTTCGTTACACCTTTTGGCATGTATAGATTTACGCGTATGCCATTTGGATTACGGAACGCCCCTGCAACATTCCAAAGACTGATATATCGCTTGAGAGCTGCTCTAGGCAAAACAATCCTACTGGCATATTTAGACGACATAATTTCCTGTTCTCCCAGTTTTGAGCAACATCTGTGTGATTTGAAAAATATTTTTCTAAAACTTAAAGAATTTGGCCTTAAAGTAAACCTGGAAAAATGCCGCTTTGCATGCAGTGAAGTTCGATATCTAGGTCATATACTAACCCCTCAAGGAATAAAGACGGATCCTGAAAAAGTGACAGCCCTGTATAACCGCAGAGAGCCAAGAAATATTAAAGAATTGCTATCATTTCTACAAGCGTGCTCATGGTATCGTCGATTTATACCATCCTTTGCTGATGTGTCTAAGCCGCTATCAGCCTTATCAAAAAAGAATGTCGTGTGTTCCTGGAGTAATGAGCAACAAAAATCTTTTGATCAGTTGAAGACTTTGTTAACAACAGCTCCAATATTAAAACAAGCAACTGACGACGAACCTTTCATCCTAAAAACAGACGCTAGTGGTTATGCTCTGGGAGCAGTTTTGCTCCAGGGGGAGGGCCCTTATGAACATCCTATTGAGTATGCCAGTAGATTGCTATCAAGCGCAGAACGTAACTACTCTACAATCGAGCGTGAGGCTCTTGCAATTGTTTGGGCTGTCAATAAATACCGTGGATATATTGAAGGAGCTCCAGTAAAATTAATCACTGATCACCAAACTTTGAAATGGTTAATGCAAATTAAAACTCCAACTGGACGCTTAGCCCGCTGGGCATTGCAACTACAACCGTTTGACATTCAGATTGAGTATAAGCCAGGTAAGACGAATGTTATAGCTGATGCTCTTTCTAGGCCTCCATGTCGCGACAATCATGATGTATCAAACCCTTGTGAAATTTGTGCGTTTTTAATCGAGATGCTCAGGAAAAATGCAAGCGAACTCAGAAAAAATCAACTAGATGATTCGGAACTAAAAACTATTATCGAATGCATCGAAAACAGGAATGAAGACCAAGCTTACTGGTCAAAAAGAGGTTACGTTGTAAACGAAGGTGTCCTGTACTGCTACCATGATGAAGACTCCGACGATGCGCAGCTTGTGATACCTGCTAAAGAGAGACTACAAATTTTAAAATACTACCACAATGACGAAACTGCCGGCTACTATGGTAATGACAGGACTATTAGAAAAATCACTTCACGATATTACTGGCCCGGAATCAGAAAAGACATTGAGAAGCACGTCAAGGAATGTATAGACTGCCAAAGATACAAAGCTACGAACCTTAAGCCTGCAGTCCTTTATCAAACAGTATCAAGCAACCAAAGGTTCAAAATAATTGCCATTGATCTATTTGGACCATTCTCGTTGTACCTTCATAGTGAACAGACGTAATAGCGGAATTTTTCTTATATACAAACTATACAAAAAAAAAGCATACAAAAAATATTCGTAGTACATATTAACTTTGATAAATAAGCATTTTTTTTGCTTTGATAATATTTTTACATATAGAAATAACAAAAATAAAAAAAAAACCGTAAATAAAAAAACATACAAAATACCCTTGAGGAATCCTCTTTATGAGTACCCCAGAGGAAAAAAATAGTGAAGTGAGTTCTAACGGCAGAAATGCCTATTTTACTGTGAGTTTTGATGCTCATAATGATAACAATAAAAATAAAAAATCTGATAATAGACTTGCTGTGAGTTCTGAAGCTCTTAATAAAAATCAAAAATCTGATAATAGACTTTTACTAACGGCAAAACCACAGTTTCGTCAGCGATCAACTTCGCTTTGTCCAATGCCAACTAGTGAATCGTTGACATTATTGCCTAGTACTTCTACATTTAACTCAGCGATATCATCCGCTTCGGGCTCGTGGTCAACAATTAAACAAGTTGTTACTGAAGACAACAGTAGTACAAAACCAAAGGTACAAGTAGGAATGGACAGATATATAACCATTTTAAAGCGCGGGCGAAGCCCAAATTCTACTAAAATTGGATCCGCCCCAAAGATGTCTAGGGATAACAGCACATCTTCTATCAATCGTCAAAATCGTTTTTCATTATTGCAAGACCAAAACGACAAGCCCGCTGCATCATCGCAAAAGTCTTTTAAGCCACCACCTATTTATCTGAGAGAAAAAATTCAAACGCGCTTCTAAAAAATCTACTGTCGACCATTGGTGAAAATACTTTTCACATCATTCCAATTAAACGAGGTAATATTGATGAAACTAAAATCCAAATATATGATGAAAAAGATTTCCGAAAAATTGTTAGTGAGTTGGAAAAAAATAAAACAAATTTTTATACATATCAACTTAAGAGTGCTAAAGGCCTACAAATAGTATTAAAGGGCATAGATTCATATGTTGAGCCTGAAGAAGTAAAATCTGCACTTATCGAACAAGGATTTAAAGTAAAAATTGTTACCAATATAATCAATAGAGAGAAGATTCCCCAGCCTCTATTTCGTGTTGAACTGGAGCCGAATGATATACAGTTAAAGAAAAATGAGACGCACCCAATTTATAGTCTAAAATACCTTTTACACCGAAAAATCACAGTTGAAGAGCCACGTAAGCGTTCAGGTCCCGTACAGTGCCATAATTGCCAAGAATATGGCCACACAAAAACCTACTGCAAATTACCTACAGTTTGTGTTATCTGCGGTGAATTGCATGGTACTGCTAACTGTACCAAGCAAAAAGTACAAGCTGAAAAAAAATGCAGTAATTGTGGAGAAAATCACACCGCTAATTACAGAGGATGCCGTGTATATTCTTTCGTTAAACAGGCTATGGGTCAAAAATCTAAATTAGCTCCAGTTCAATCAGCAAATGCTTATAGCGCCACTCTGCCTCAAACTAGCCAACTAGTTAATTCACGTGTATCGTATGCCGATGCTGCTAAGACTAGTTCTATTCCCACACAAAATGTTCCACCGCCAAGTAATTCAACGAATGCAAACTCTAGCTTTAACTTTAGTCGTCTTGAAGCTACTATTGAGAATCTGGTGCTAACTATAAACAACTTTACAACAAATATGACTAGCATGATGCAAGAAATGCTGAGAATGCAGAATACTCTGCTTCAAGCATTAGTCAACAAACCATGAACACGTTAAAACTATGTTTCTGGAACGCAAACGGCATTCGCCAACATAAAAATGAACTTGAGCACTTCCTCACGGAAAAAAATATTGATATAATGATGGTCTCTGAGACTCACTTGACTTCGAGAAGCTGCTTTAAAATAAATGGTTACACTCTATATGATTCAAAGGACCCGAGAGGGAGAGCATGCGGTGGATCAGCAATTCTAATTAAGTCAAGACTCAAGCACTATATCCTTGAGAACGTTAGTGAAGAATATATGCAAGCTACGAATATTTTCGTAGAAAATTTTTGTGCGAACTTCGTGATATCATCAATTTACTCACCTCCCAGATTTTTAGTTACCGAAGATCAGTATGAGAAGTTCTACAAATCGCTTGGATCTTGTTTCGTGGCAGCTGGTGACTACAATGCAAAACATACGTACTGGGGCTCGCGTCTTGTTACACCTAGAGGTAGAGCGTTGTTTAATACAATTTCAAAAATGGGCTTAGATGTCATTTCGAGTGGGGAGCCTACTTACTGGCCTACTGACGTAAGAAAAATTCCAGATGTTATAGATTTTGGCGTCACGAAAAATATCCATAGGGACTTAATTCACGTAGAGGGCTCTGTAGATCTGTCCTCCGATCACTCTCCCACAATAGTTACAATTTTCAACCCACTAAGGAGTGATTTAACTAACTCATATGCGAAAACGATTAACAGGGTCAACTGGCTAGGATTCAAAAAATATATTAGTAGTCACTGCGTAGAAAACATTCAGCTAAGATCACCTGATGATATTGAATTTAATATTGCCAATCTTAACGAATACATTAAACAGGCTGCTGAACATGCCACTACTTCCTATCCGCAGACTGGCTTTAATAGAATTTATTCTACGGAAATTGAACGTCTTGTATGTGAAAAAAGGAGAGCTAGAAGAGAATGGCAACAACACCGATCACCCCTAAATAAAATCAGACTTAAAGAATGTACTAAACGACTCAAAGAGCTGCTATCGTCGGAAAAGACTGCATTACTGGAAAAGTATTTAGAAGGTCTTGATGTAACGTCAACATCTAATTACTCTTTATGGCGCGCTACTAGAAATCTTAAAAGACCCGTTGATGTCAAATCACCACTGCGTACTTCCACCGGAGACTGGGCAAGAAGCGATAGTGAGAAAGGTAACTTATTTTCTGAGCATTTAAAATCTGTATTCACTCCCAATTCATGTACGGGTGCTGCCGATTTACCGAGTGTAGTCTCTCTACCCCCTCGTCCCTTAAGGTTTAAGATGCGTGAACTACAAAAAATAGTTGCTGAACTCGACCCGAAGAAAGCTCCAGGTATTGATCGCATTAGTAACAAGATGCTGATGAACTTGCCTCATATTGCAATAAGAATTTTGCTATTTATTTTTAATGCCATTTTACGAATGCAGTATTTTCCACATAACTGGAAACTTGCCAAGATTAAAATGATTCCAAAGCCAGGCAAAGATCTTACCAAGGCTGAGTCATATAGGCCTATAAGCTTACTTTCAACAATTTCAAAGCTTTTCGAAAAGCTGCTCATGACTAAATTGTCCACAATTTTATCTGATACTGGGTGCATCCCGGACCATCAATTTGGCTTTAGAAGTCAGCATAGCACTATTGAGCAAGCGCATAGATTGGTTCAAATTATAAGGAGGACTTTTGAAGAAAAGAAGTATTGTTCTGCCCTTTTTATTGATGTTTCTCAGGCATTTGACAAAGTATGGCACAAAGGCCTAGTTTTAAAATTGAAGACATACCTACCAATAAATATACAAAAGCTTTTGGAAAGTTATATTGTTGATAGGACATTTACCGTTGTGGAAGGAGACTTCATGAGTGTACCCGAATCTATATCTTCTGGTGTGCCACAGGGTAGTATTCTGGGGCCAGTCTTGTATCTAATATATACTTGTGATATGCCTGTGAGCAATAACATCCACACTTCTACATTTGCCGATGATACAGCCTGTTTGAGTATTCACAAAAATCCTGATGAGGCATCCCGCAATCTCCAAGCACACATTACCCAGCTTGAAATATGGTTGAACTTATGGAGAATTAAAGTCAATGAACAAAAGTGTGTTCATATAACGTTTACCCTAAGAAAAGATACCTGTTCCCCCATTCGAATCAACAATCAAAATATTCCTCAACATTCTCACGTCAAATACCTTGGCATACACCTTGATCGAAGTCTTACATGGAAATATCATATTGACTCTAAGTTAACCCAAATGAAATTTAAATTGACTCAAATATATTGGTTAATTGGCAGAAATTCAACACTCAGCCTAGACTGCAAACTTTTGATACACAAGTCGCTTTTGAAGCCAATATGGTGCTATGGAATTCAGCTGTGGGGCACTGCTTCAGCTTCAAATGTGGAGAGAATCCAACGAAGGCAAAACAAAATTTTACGTTTGATAACATCTGCTCCATGGTACGTTAAAAATTCAAATATTCATTGTGATTTAAATATGCCACTAGTGAGTGAAGAAATTGCAAAATACGCAGGCAAATATTTAACTAAACTCGAGTCACATCCTAATCCGCTTGCCCGTAATATTTTGAGCTTTACTGGACACATCCGCTTAAAAAAAAGGGACACAAGGGCTCTTATACCCAACACTCAACATGGGACTGCTTAAAAATACTTCTTTTTGATTATCACTACTTATGTATTATTTATAACTATCACTAAGCTTATGTCCGATATTGGTCGGGCCTAATAATTATATTTAGATTTAAGATTTGATTACTTATTGTTAGTTCATTTTTGAAGATACAATAAATAAATATGTATATGAAAAAAAAAAATCTATTTGGACCACTACCTGTAACATGTAATGGGTTTCAATGGATTTTTATAATTGAGGATATTGCCAGTCTATGGGTTGAACTGTTTTCTTTGAAAACTGCCACAGCTGAAGCATGTGCCAAGATATTAATTAACGAAGTGTTTCTACGATACGGAGTACCTAGAAAAGTCATCAGTGACAACGGTGCTCAATTCATTTCAGCTGTAATGCAAAAGGTGGTCTTCTGTTTTAATATTGAACACATACTGACTCCTGTTTACCATCCTGAGGCTAATCCAGTAGAGCGAAAGAACCGAGACATGAAGACGCAACTTTCTGTTTTAGTTGGGAACGATCACCAAACTTGGGATGAAAAATTACACAGCAATAGATTTGCGATGAACACAACATTATGCCAATCCACAAAGTACACACCAACCTTCCTAACATTTGGTCGAGAGCTCCGTACTCTGGATAAAGTTCAGCATGACATAAGATCCGTAATCCAGAGTGAAAATTTTCTCGTTGAAATAACGCCATATTTACAAAGTATGGCTAATGTTTTTAAAAACGTCAAAGAAAATGTTTACAAGCAACAGGATCACAACAAAAGAAACAGCAATAGCCATAGACGAAGTCAACCTCCATTGGAAATCGGGTCAAAGGTACTGGTAACAACACACGTTTTAAGTAATAGCAACAAAGGAATTACTTCCAAATTCGTTCCAAAGCGAGATGGTCCCTATACTATAATACAAAAAATTGGAACTACTTCTTACACAATTGCACATGAAGATGATTTAGGCCTACCACTAGGAACCTATCATGCGTCTGCCCTAACACCATTGGTAACATCAAGAAATTGTCATACTCAACCCCTTAGAAAAATGAGAAACAGAGGTCGACCTAGAACATGAGTGTTGATGCTTCATCGGGAAGCTTTCAGCATCAAAGGGGGAGACTGAAGCAGTGCCCTTATTATATTTTTATACTTTTTACTTTTAAAACTCTATTTGAAATTTAACTGAATTCAACTGAAGTCATTCAAACACTAAAATACAACCCTGCATACTTTCATTAATAACATTTGAATTTAACGGAAATAATTTTGTATTGTTGTCAAATTTCATTTGCTATGTTACACTTTTTTAACTACTAATGTTTACAACTGTGTTTTGAAAATACTATATAACCCTACGTCTACACCTGATATATTTTTATCATGACAAATGTTAAATTCCATATATAAAAAAGAGCTAACATAAAAAAAATTATTTTTCAATATAAAATTTGACTTTTGTTATGATAAAAATATATCAGGTGTAGACGTAGGGTAAGCAGCATGAATTTAATGAATAAAATCACTTTGATTTCTGCCTTCAACTAATAAGTATCTCTGTTCAGCATTAAGTTACCGGACAAGTAGAAAATTTTTTGAAGTTCACAAAGAAAAGTAGGTTAAATTTTAAACAGTGTGTTTTAATTGTTCATTAAATGAACAAAATTTATAATCTTAGGAACAAGATTATTTTATTTTTTGTTATCCAGTCATCAACCATCATAGAAGAAAACTAAAAAAAATAATGTATAGCTCATATTTGCCGGAGTTTTACTACAGAAAGCTAAAAAAAATTATACCAAAACAAATATGAATTAAAGTAATAAGAAATGAAAGTAGAGAACATACGAAGTGTCAAAAATCCGATGCCGGAAAGAAACTGAACTACTATCAAATTTTCAGTCCTAACACCGAAGAAAAAAATAAATAAAATATATAGAAAATAAGTAAAATGCGTCTCACGAGTGTTGTACCGATTCTAACCAGAACAACGTTTCAAGCTCGAACCCAACCCCTATTAACTTTTTCTATACTAAATATTAAACCTGGAATTGCTTATCATATATACGTGTATCGTATGCCGATGCTGCTAAGACAAGCTCTATTCCCACACAAAATCTTTCACGGCCAAATACAGCAACAAATACAAACTCAGGCTTTAATTTTAATCTCCTTGAAGATACTATTGAAAATCTGGTGCGAACTATAAACAATTTTACAACAAATATGACTAGCATGATGCAAGAAATGCTGAGAATGCAGAATACTCTGCTTCAAGCATTAGTTAACAAGCCATGAACCCGTTAAAAATATGTTTCTGGAACGCAAACGGCATTCGCCAACACAAAAACGAACTTGAGCACTTCCTCAGGGAAAACAATATTGATATAATGTTGGTCTCTGAGACTCATTTGACTTCGAGAAGCCTCCTTAAAATTAATGGCTACACCTTATATGATTCAAAGGACCCGAGAGGAAGAGCATACGATGGATCAGCAATTCTGATAAAGTCAAGATGCAAGCACTATATTCTGCACAACATTTGTGAAGAACATCTACAAGCAACAAATATTTGTGTCGAAAATTTTTGCTCAAATCCTGTCATATCATCAATTTACTCCCCTCCTAGGTTCGCAATTACTGAGGATCAATATGAGGATTTCTACAAATCTCTTGGCCCTTGCTTCGTAGCAGCTGGCGGCTACAATGTAAAACATACGTACACTCAAAATATTATGTAGGTAAATTCAAATGAAAAATCATTTAAAACAATAGTATTTTCAGTTAAAACCCGGAATACTAACATTTCATTTGAATCAAACGATTTTTTCAGTTATTATTGAATGTTAATTTTTGACATACAATTTCAGTAAAAACGAATGTTTTTTCTTTTATTTTAAACTACAAAAAAAAAAACAACCTACATATCATTTAAAACTACTGTTTTTTCATTTTTTTAACAATCTGAAAACAACTTACCAAAACAGTAAAAACGACTGTATTTTTCAATTGTTTTAGCTAACATAAATTTACTACCCAAAACTGCAAAAACAACAACTGCTTTTTCACTTATTTTGACTGACAAAAAATAACATACAGAATCAATAGAAACTACTTTTTATTTCATTAGTTTTTACTACAATATATTTAAACACCAAAAAATCAAGGCTTCTTATTATATGTCTTTTATAAATAATTTTAATTAACGCTATGTGCCCAAGATTTGGCGTAAAAGCAATAAATAATAAAAACAATCATAATAAGAATAACTACAATAATGAGAACTATACATAAATAATTACATGTTTGTGAAAATTTTTAATTTAACATACAATAATTGAAATTTATTTGCTGGTGGTTTAGCATGTCTACATATTCATTTCATTGGTGCTGCGTAAAGTAATTGCTTATTGTTTCTCAATCATTTGGACTCCTCTTCCAAACTGGTTAAATGTATTGTTTTCTATAAAAAGAAGAATGCATTAAAAGATTAAAAATTTACACTACATATGATTTCAAAAATTTCAGGGGTGGCAAATATTATATTGCTTTCAGCACTAGAAGCGCCGCAAGGCCGCAAGTAAGTTTGATAGTCCATAACTTCTTTATTTTTTAATTAAGTCCGATAAGGTTTTGAATTTTTTTTTCTAAATTTTTTATATGCATTTTGTAGTACGCAGATTTATCAAACAAAAATTCAACTCATATCAAAGTGCTACTGCTAATAAAGACTGAATTTAGATAAGTTTGGCATGATCACCGAAGCATGTTACGTACCCGGCCCATGTATAACGATTTTTCTCCTAAGTGTAGTTGCCGATTTACCCTATTCGCGAGCTCAAAGCCAAGCAAATATGGTAAATAGTTTTAGAGGAAAGTTGACAAAGATGAAAATCCTATATATAAATACGGCACACATTTTTTTGTCGTACACTTTTAACCATCTTATCTTCCACCAATATTGGTGAAACATATATGGTTTGAAAGGTATTTTTGTGTAGATGTGCACAATATAAATGTTTTTGCTAATTTCTGTAAAATGCGATTTAAATTTGCTGGAAAAAAAATTCGACTTTCTTCTTTGTCAATGTGTCAAGTGGTCTAATTTAGACCACCGGGCGATCCTAGTTATAATAAATACACTCCCTACATTGGAAAACAATAGGAGGTGGTGTGGTAAAGAAATCCATGGAGCCTTAAATCGAAAGCATTCTCTTTCGTTACAAATTATAGGGTAGTCTCCTACCTGTTGCCGTAACGACCACAAAATGAAATTACACATGTTTATTCTAAGAACAAGTGATAACTGTCCGTTTAGCAAGCTATGCATCTCAATGTAACAATAAACGAAATCAATAAATATGTGGTATATGTCGAATTAAATAAGCCGCAAGTATACAGTAAAGGCTACAATAAAAACATAAAAGTTGTCAGACCAGCTGAACAAATAATCGTTTCATGTTTGTATTAAAGTCCTGCACAAGACCATTTATAAGAACTTTCAAGACATGAGGGATTTTTCAAATGCTTTACTACAGCGAAGTCTTCTAAAACAAACGCTAAGCAACACTGTTTGCAAGAACTTGTTTCAGTTATTGCAAGTATAGGAGCAAAGAAGAAAATACTTCGTGACTGAAAAATTTTTGATGCTTGCTTCTTTCTACGCATGGGCGCGTATACAAGCGTCATGCATGTACATACACACACACGTTGTGTGTATGCTCTTTTATTTTTCTGCACACAAACAAACGTTCACATGCATTTACATTAGTTGTGTGCGCTTGCTTAAAAAAAACCTCCCTTAAACACATAATACCCTCTAGTTAGCCTAGAACCATATGTCTCTATGTCAACACTCTTTTGTCAACCCTTATAAAATTGTAGACGAGGATCACTAAAATGTAGTAGTGAATCTTTAGTTCAAATGTCTCCATATGACAATGACAACCCTATGTTATATGTCAATAGGCGATTACATTGGCTGCGGTACATCTATTCAGTTGTACTATTGACAATGTCAATATTAAATCACTACAAATTTACTATTGACATCGAGCGAGGAATTACCGATATTGTAGACTAGAGCCCCTAAAATTTACTAGTGAATCTTTGGTGCCAATGTCTCCATGTGGTCCCAAAAGAACTACTTAGTCAATATTGCTACAGTCTAGTGGTGGATTTTCAATGACAAGCTAATGTTAAATGTCAATAGATAATTACATTTGGTGGGGTACACCTGGTCAGTAGTACTATTGACAATGTCACTAGTAAATCACTACAATTTCACTATTCGCATTTTCTGCAGGGTAGCTTACCATCTACATCTTACACACACACTCAAACGTACAATATGGAAAATAACAAGCATACACTTATCAACACTACTTTGGTGACTGTTTGTTCATAACAAGAAGTCTTGACGACATTGCTTGTTAGCACTCCCTCTAGTCAGCCTAGAACCATATGTCTCTATGTCAACACTCTTTTCTCTAGCGACAATTGCACTAGTTGAAATGTCTACAACTTTCCTTTTATGCTTGAGTAGAGATACGTTAGAGACAACAGTTCTAGTGTATTTCTGGTGACATTGTCAATGAACGTGTCAATAGTTTGTTTTTCTTTTTTATTATGCTATGTAATAATGTTAAAAACTTACGTACATATGTATGTATGTGTTTAATTTTGTTGCCCCAACTCTTATAAAATTTTAGACGAGGGTCACTAAAATGTACTAGTGAATCTTTAGTTCAAATGTCTCCATATGGTCGTAAAAGAATAGTGCTAAAGTCTACTGGTAGATTTTCAATGACAACCCTATGTTATATGTCAATAGGCGATTACATTGGCTGCGGTACACCTATTCAGTTTTACTATTGACAATGTCACTAGTAAATCACTACAATTTTACTATTGACATCGATCGAGGAAATATCGATATTGTAGACTAGAGCCCCTAAAATTTACTAGTGAATCTTTGGTGCCAATGTCTCCATGTGGTCCCAAAAGAACTACTTAGTCAGTATTGCTAGAGTCTAGTGGTGGATTTTCAATGACAAGCTAATGTTAAATGTCAATAGATAATTACATTGGCTGGGGTACACCTGGTCAGTAGTACTACTGACAATGTCACTAGTAAATCACTACAATTTCACTATTCGCATTTTCTGCAGGGACTCATATACACGCACACAAATGCATCTATGGTGTTTTGCTTATTAAAGTCCTGCACAAGACTATTTATACACACGTTGTGTGTATGCTCTTCTATTTTTCTGCACACAAACAAACGTTCACATGCATTTACATTAGTTGTGTGCGCTTGCTTAAAAAAAAACTCCCTTAAACACATAATATCCCTGCAGAAAATGCGAATAGTGAAATTGTAGTGATTTACTAGTGACATTGTCAGTAGTACTACTGACCAGGTGTACCCCAGCCAATGTAATTATCTATTGACATTTAACATTAGCTTGTCATTGAAAATCCACCACTAGACTCTAGCAATACTGACTAAGTAGTTCTTTTGGGACCACATGGAGACATTGGCACCAAAGATTCACTAGTAAATTTTAGGGGCTCTAGTCTACAATATCGATATTTCCTCGATCGATGTCAATAGTAAAATTGTAGTGATTTACTAGTGACATTGTCAATAGTAAAACTGAATAGGTGTACCGCAGCCAATGTAATCGCCTATTGACATATAACATAGGGTTGTCATTGAAAATCTACCAGTAGACTTTAGCACTATTCTTTTACGACCATATGGAGACATTTGAACTAAAGATTCACTAGTACATTTTAGTGACCCTCGTCTAAAATTTTATAAGAGTTGGGGCAACAAAATTAAACACATACATATATATGTAAGTAAGTTTTTAACATTATTACATAGCATAATAAAAAAGAAAAACAAACTATTGACACGTTCATTGACAATGTCACCAGAAATACACTAGAACTGTTGTCTCTAACGTATCTCTACTCAAGCATAAAAGGAAAGTTGTAGACATTTCAACTAGTGCAATTGTCGCTAGAGAAAAGAGTGTTGACATAGAGACATATGGTTCTAGGCTGACTAGAGGGATCTTACCATCTACATCTTACACACACACTCAAACGTACAATATGGAAAATAACAAGCATACACGTATCAACACTACTTTGTTGACTGTTTGTTCGTAACTAGAAGTCTTGACGACATTGCTTGTTAGCACTCATATACACATACACCAATGCACCTATCGTGCTTTGCTTATAATGCGACAGCATTTATTATTGGTTAAGTATAATGCAGCAATGAGAATACATTTAAAAAACAAGACGTATTTAAATTTCAAGACAATTTACGCAGGTCTATATTGCTTATAATGCGACAGCATTTATTATTGGTTTTGCATTCTACAGCCACGAGAATATATTTAAAAACAAGACGTATTTACATTTCAAGACTATTTACGCAGGTCTATAGTTTGTATCCTAAAGAACGTTGCAATATATCGAGCCATAACCGCTAAAATAGCTTAAGCAACACATTTTTTGGACTTCGTTTTTTTTTACGAAAATCGACTATTTACGATCGCAAATAATGGATTTTGGTCAAAAAATTAGGTTCGAAAATTGTGTCGCTTAAGCTATTTTGGCGGTTATGGCACGATATACAAAGGGACAATTTTGTAACGGTGGAATTCTTAAAAGCAGTCGGCGCTTCTAGTGTTAACACAAAATGTAGCAGACTGTCTCACTATGTTTAAAGATAAAGTAATTTTTAGAATATTAAAATTGGTTTTAATTTTCTATTACAGATAATAAGAATAGTAATTTCTTTAGACATAGTCGGAAAATTTATAAAACCTTGTTAAACTTGTCCAAGGAATCTGGATTTAAGATTTTTTGTATGTCATAAAAAAATTTACACTGTACCTTCTATAACCGACATTGCATATGCGTAGTATCATTTTCATTTAGACAGCTACATAGCATCTTCTTCGTTCATTGTATCGCGTCCATAATTCACAAATTCCACCTGAAAACAAAATGTTACACATGCACATACATTTATGTATACAAAATGATATCAATTGCATGAAGACAACTTACCAATTTAAATTTTGTTTTCATATTTGGCAATAATCAGTCTTTTATATGTAAGTTCATGTATTCGCGAAACTACATATGTACATATGCATACATGTATGTATGTATGTATGCATGGACATCAGTGTGACCCTTTTAGCATTTTCACTGCTAAATTTAGCATTATGTATTTTGATTTAGCAGTGAATTTTTTATTTTGCATTTAGCATTTTTTTCAGCATTTTTGTATTATTTTTTTTAGCATTATTTAGCATTTTTAATTTTATAAATTTCATATATTCTTTTCCATTTATACAGGTAAAAACTCCTGTATTTCATTGTATTTTGTCGTTTTTGTAGAAATGTATAATGATGGAAACCATGTAAACAGCAAAAGACGTCTTAAGCGGCAAGCTGTCATACTTGGTATTTGAGAATGGTGTGATAATGCAAAATTCGTGTTTTTCAGCTTTAAGGAATTTTGAATTTTTGTGTTTGTCATCATACTCCTTTAATATATGTTCTGTCAAATTCAGTTTAAATTTCATTTATGTTTTCGTAATTTGCGGTCTCCTAACATAAGATGGCTCACTTGAACATAAACTTTAAGTTAATGTTAAGTGTAGACTGCTCAAATTAATGCTTTTTTCATGTGATAACATTATTGATAGTACATTTGTTTTAACAAATCACTTATAACTTCAAGTTACAACGAAATGTCATGCCATGTGGAAACGTAGAGTACGCAAAGCATAAAGATGACTTAGTTAGATCGCGCATTTTAAGAGGTGTTTGTTGGAATGTACGAAAGTCTGTCATGCTCATATACCGAGTATGAGCGTCTAATAGCCGCCTTAATGTATTTTAAACGTCAAACACCTAATAATAAGAAGAAAAAAAGTATTTTAATTATGTTTTTCGGAGTCGAACACTTCACAATTCATCGTTGCTGAATCCGGCTCCTGGACGTAAAATAAAAAATAGAAAAGTAAATTAATCCATTTTTTAATGCAAAAAGTATTTTTTAAATTTCTTTCATAGTATGTTGATAGCAGGCATGCTAATACATTAAAACATACATATATATAAAATAAAAGTGTAAAATCATTTTATGTATTTAATTTTTATATGAAAATTACCAGCAACAAATTTTACACTTTTATATTTAATACGATCGTACAAAGATACAGGAGGTTTTATGAATTCAGCAATTGTACTCGTATTTTGTATGTTCCTGAATTGTTGTTTTAACTTTTGAATCAACTTTGTTTGTTTTATTAAAATTAAATAAAATATTTCTTCGTTATATCGATATAATTAATAAAATATCATTAAAAAGTTTTAGCATTATATTTTAGCATTTTCAAATATTTTTTTAGCATTTTTAGCATTATTTTAAGCCCCATTTAGCATTAAAAATTTTCTTAGTTGTGGCCACACTGATGGACATGTATAATTTTTTGATTTTTTATTATTACAATAATTTTGAAGTTTGTATTAAAAAATATATGTATGTAAGTTTGTATATACATACATAAGCAAAAATTAAATAAAAAACTTTCAGAATAAGTATATTTTTTAAAGTTTTTTATATGTACAAGAAAAAAACTAAATAAAAATCGAATGAAAAAAACCTTTAGATCAAGTACATTGCTTCAGTTTTAGAGCAGTAACCCGCAAGCCATAGCACAATTGTGCAGATGAAAATCACATACATGCTTATGCTCTTTCATTTAGTCGTCACTGAGCAAGCGACGAATGAAGTTGTGCACGCATGTATTAATTTTTTCCTGGTTTTTTGTTTAATTTTTTTGAGCACACGGAACGAAATTTAGGTTCAAATTTCTACAGCAAAAAAAAAATAAAAAATATTTATGTAAGCTAAGAAATATTTTCGGATAAAAAATGATTTTAGCAATATGCAATGCATTTTATGCTATGAAACACTTAAAAATAATAGGGAAGATAGTTTAAAAAGGCATTTTAATAGTTTTCACAGCGCTGTGAATAAATTTAATTTGGAATTTGTAGACTACATTGTTGAATGGATTATTATTTTTTACTTTTTACTTAAGTTTTTATTAAATTGCTTATTTACAAAAAATAATCAAACAATGAATAACCACAGCATGTATCTTAAATTAAAAAAATGTTTTCTTCAAGTGTAAATTTATTTTACTCTCATTTTTCTCACCACTACAAACATATTTTATTTTGCGGGACACTGTTTTAGAGTCTAAACCAGTGTTAACCAGTGTTGGTATCTCTACGAAGAGCAAACGCACATTAAGCTGTTGCGAAAAGGGTAAAAAGCGCAAAAAAATACGAAAAAGAAGGTAAAAAAAGCACCAAAATTTTTTCTTTATTTTAATACATTAAGCCATTTAAAAAAGAAGAGTTTGGAGTGTAAAATATCATAATATAATTTTAAGGTTTTGCCTCAAAATATTTAATATATGAAATTAAAAACTGCTTAAAATTTTCTTGTGTTATTTTTATTAAATTATTATTTTTTTGACATTTCATTCAAATTGCCTTAAATAGTCAAAGGGGCTTCATGTAACAAGTCTCGCATATTTGCCCAATTGCACAAATCACAATTTTAAGAGTTCTCATGAAACCCTTATTAATTTTTCAAAATGTTAGTAGTTATATGATCGGTGTTAGTTATTTGATAGGTGAAGCTTAGGCTTAGATTAAGATACATATGTATGTTACTGAAAAATATTTTAAACATACAAAAGTATTAAAACCATCACTTTTTTCCTTAAGTAACTTCAAAGTTTTTGTTTTTGCGACATTCACACTGATTCCAGTTGCCAACATTGGCAGCACGTCAATACGATACCAAAAAATTGTTTATAACAACTGACAACCTCATGCTGTCAATTGTTCTAGGATGATTAAATATTTGTGTAAACTTTAACAAATGCTTATTGCGTACTACTATCAATAAATTATTATGCAGAGAATTAAGTGGTACTTTCCAGTTACTTCCGTTTTCTATTTTGCAAATATAATTTTAATTTTTTAATCCCAATTATGAAAATTTTTCTAAGTTGTTTTTAACATAGTTTCCGTTATTGTCATTAAAAACAATTTAAGAACGCTCAGTCAAAAGATGTTGCTATTAGCTCTTAAAAGTACATTAGGTTTGTAAATTGAAAATATTTTTATTTTACAAAAAAGCACCAAAAGCACTGTGAGAAATTGTTAAAAAGCACTGTAAATACCCGCTTTTTAAAAAAGGGTAATAACCGAAATTTCGCGTTTATGAAGAGGCAAAAAGCACCAAAAAATACCCGAAACGCACCAAAATACCATCACTGGTGTTAACCACTCCATAGCCTTGCGAGGCAGTCAATAATCGTATTTTTCACACAGACACGGTTGGCAATTCACATGTATACAACAACTTTGTTCGTTTCAAAACATCAGTCTCTGCTGAAGCTTTGTGAAAGCAACACCACGCACGCTTGTTTTTCTTTGTTTTTGTTTTTTTTTTGGTAATCAACACAAAAGAACACAGAGCAACAATGTTTAATAATTCTTGGGAACTGGGGTTTTTTTTTTTGAAAATCGTGAAAGGAAGCCGCAATGTTATAGTTGTTTGAAGCAATTAGCAAAATGCGACAAATTTAATATAAGGCGGCATTACTTGTCATGCCATATTAATTATGAAAAATACAAAGATGATGCCAGGCTAAAATTGCTTGATGAAATGAAAGTCAAAGTCCACAGTAAATTTGTAAAACAGCCAGATCACATTGAAAAAGATGATGATAGCGAAATATTAAAAGCCTCTTACGTTGTTGCACTTGCGGTGGCAAAGCAATGTCGCCCGTATGAAGATGGCATTTTTATAAAACACGTTTTGCAAGACGTTTTAAAATGCTTTGCCAAAGTTGGGGAAGATACGAATGGGCTTGTAGAAGCGATTCCATTATCTGGCAGAACTATTATGCGCCGTACTATAAAAATAAGTAGTTTTTTATTTATGTCTGTGCAGAAACGCCTTAAAGAGTCATTGTTTTTTTCTATTAGCTTAGATGAAAGTACTGACATAAGTGATACTAGTCAATTAATAGTTTATTTAAAAACAGTACATGAAAATTTGGTTACTTATGAGGATTTTTTGGATTAGTTCCTATGAATAAACATGTAAATGGGCAAACATTGTGGGAAGCTATTAACAAAAAGGTTTTTTCAATTGGGGACCAAAGCAAATTAAGTGCTGTCTGTACTGACGGAGCAAGGGTAATGGTGGGGAAGAAGAAGGGCTTTATTGGTTATTTAACACAACATATTGACGTGCCATCATTTCATTGCATAATACATCAGCAAGCCCTGTTTGCTAAAAATGTATGCTTGAATGATGTAATGAAAATATGTGTACAAATTATAAATAAAATCAGAGGAGGCCACAATGCGTTAAGTCATAGAAAATTTAAAGCATTTCTTGAGGAGGTTGAAGCCGACTACGCTGATATATTGTTGTATACAGAAATTAGGTGGCTTAGCCGAGGAAGGAGTCTGGAAAGGTTTTTTGAACTTCGCGAGGAAATTTTGGAGTTCTTAAAACTGGATGAGTCTCCAGATTGTAAAAAATTTGTGTCACATTTAAGCGATAACGATTTTGTGATAGGACTTGCATTTCTTAGTGACTTTTGTAATAAACTTAACGAACTGAATCTTCTATTGCAGGGCGAAAATAAACACATTTTTGACCTATTCCCAATGATAAATCATTTTAAAATAAAATTACAAATTTTAAATACAAAATTAACAAATAAAGACATAACATCACTGCCGAAAACTGCATCACTAAATTTACCTATTTCAGATTCCTTATTTCAAGAATTTCTCACAACAAGTGAAACAATATTAAACAACATGAGCAATAGATTTGAAGATTTTAATAAAATATCACCGATTATTGACTTGACACTATTAACACTGGTCTAAACCATAGATGATCAAAAATAAAAATGAGATGTATTAGCGCTCGCTCTCGCAACCCTAACACCCAGCAAACATATTGGCAAACACCTAAAACAAATTTCATAATGATATGAATAAAAAGGTGTTTTTAACAGAGACAGTAACCATTATAATGTTTTTTCAAATAAATTGTTTTTTAATGAATAGCTTTGATGTAATATTGTATTGAATTGTTTTGTAAAACAAATTCAATAATGATTATTTTCGGTCTCTGATTATTAAAACGTAATTTATTACAATTTTTAAAATCGCTTTGAAGATTTTAAATTAAACTTTCCGTGTTAATACTTGCATGACAATTGCGAATTATCAAAATATTTTTTAAGTTCACCGAGGTCATGCGATTGCGTAGACGTGTAGCTTTTATTTTTTTTACTTTGTTTTTTGTGTGTTCAATTTAATTGAATCGTGTGTGTTTACTGTGCTTTGTTCAACAAAAACCAACAACAATGCTTAATAAATTCCTGAAAAAAATTACGATACTCCGACGCATGTGTTTTCGTCGCTTGCTCAACGATGAATGAATGAGTTTTTAAAAGAGCGTAACAAATGTGTATGAATTTTTTTCAAACAATTGTTGTATGGGCTGAACATCTATGGTCTAAACACAATGTTTGCGGTGCGGTGCGATTTCTCGTTGCGGGAGAGAAAAATATACATAATACAACGGAAGACAGCTACGGCAATACTTGCCATTGTTTGTTTAAATTTTTATTAATTTTTTTGTGGATACATTTTTGTAAAATTTTCAAAAAAATTTACTATTTGTTTAATATTTTGTAATGGCCCCATGGTCCTTATAGGAACGACGGGAACATTATACATATATATATACATATATATATATACATATATATATATATGTATATATATATATATATATATATTAGGGGTGTTCTTATTTGTATGGGAAAATTTTAAAAAGTGTTTTTTCTAGTTCACCGGCACGATTCTTGTTCCCTTCTGTTAAAAAAGTAATCCTGTAAAATTTGGAGTCAATCCGATAATTTTTAGTGGACCCGGAAACGATTTGAAAATTTTCATGGGGTCTATATGGGCAAAATATCAATTTTTAACGAAAGTAGTTACATCAAATGAAAATTCATATTAAAAAATAATTGTATTTTATATATAATAAATTTATTAATCATTACTATTTTATTTATCATGTTATTAAAGTAGCTTTGTTATATGATGGATATTTCATTCGATAAGCCTCAACAACCTGAAGCAACAATTGTTTTTCGTCTTCATCATTTGTCAAGATTCTATTATAGTCTTGAATAAACTTAACGCCTCTCTCTGCAATATCATTGACGACAAATAAGTCCTTACATGCGGTCCAACCTTCTTCAAATGCGTATGATGTTTCCCAACTTGAAGGCTCTAACAGTAAAAACTCCATTGGCAAACCAAATTTACTAAAGAAACATTTTGTTTTCTCTGACACGAAATCACACAACGAAATATTTTTAAAATCCAATAAATTCGAACATCTTCGACCATTTTCTAATTTTACTACTGGTTCCTTTAATTTGAGGTTTTTAAGCATTTTCTGTTTCTCTTCTATGGGTATTTTCGAATCATAAAAAGCCAGAGCTACTACTTGCTCTGAAATGTACCATAAATGGTTGCTCATTTTTTTTAGAATTATTGCTGATATGTCCGTGTCTATTTCAGTATACTTTATGGCATCTTGAATAAAAGTTAAATCTTGAAGCGGTGCGTCTATAGCATTAGTGCATTTGAACCAAACTTTGATATAAAGAGTCACTATAAAAACGCAAATATCGCGTAAACCATTCAATTCCTTCTTCGTTAGTTTGAATTGATCACGGAACATAAATATTTTCAAGGAATATATAGCCTTTGCCATCCAGCGTGCATGGCTAGTTGGTCCAGGCGTTCGGAAATTATACTGCTCTGCACCGACAAACATCAAAGCCAACTGTAGTAATTCTTTATAGTTTTCTCGATTTTGAGATTTAGCCAGTTGAGCATAGCAAAAAGTTTTGCAGTGTTCTAGTTCAGCTGCACTTATTTTTTCACAAATGGTCGAATCTTCAATGCCACTTTTGAAAGCTTGTTTATTTATATTTGGCCAAAATTTTCCAAATCTTTCAAAGATGGGAACTTCTGGTGCAGAGGTTGAAGAAAGTTTTGTTTCGAAAACACTTCGCAAAACGACCTCATAAATATGGTGGCGGCAAGGTAGATTGATAAGACTGCGGCCAATTTTTTTTCTAAAAGAACTGCAGCACCTGTTTTTATGCCAGTATTTGTTGACGTTGTATCATATGACAAGCCTTTGACTTGATCAACAATTTTCCATTCACGTAATTTTTCATACACTATATCAGCAATATTTTCACCACTCGAAGATGCTACTTTTGGTGCGCCGAGAAATTTTGATGTGCCGTTGAAACTAACAGAAATTGCGATTCGCTCAACATTCGTGGGGCCGATCAAGTCTTTCATGAATTTTCCATCAAAATGAGCTACCAGCGATCCAGTTTTACTCACCTATAAATGATGAAAAGATTGTTACAATATCAAAAACCAACTCTTGCTGAAAATCACAATTTACATTATCAGTGAAATTAGCTGAAATTTCTTCAGATTCCCTTAAACGGTTCTCTTGGCGTAAACGATGAATAGTTGAACGATTGATTGCAAGTTCTTCTACACGTAGTCCAAATGCTTGACCTGCTGCTATGAGAATATGAACTGCCATTCCATCAGACACTTTGGCATTGTCAAGAGCTGCTAGCAACCTTGCTGTTAAAAAATTTTTGCGCCCTCGTTTTTGACCATGATTACTTTTTGAGGTTACATGTGTTTCATCATTATGCATCTCGTTGCTTGATATGTCACTAATATCACCTTCATCATTACACTCCATTAATTGAGAAACATCTATAAAATATGAAAAATAAAACATTACAATATTGAAGTTCGTCACCCTTACCTGTGCGGCTCATTTCCTCCTCATGCTTTCTTTTCCTTGCAGCTTCCTTATATTTTCGTACTTGTGCTCTATTTTCCCGATCCCACAAAACGTTGTCAACACCAGCCATACAACCGGGACGTCCTTTTTTTCTTTGCATTTCAAGAAACTCTCTATCTTCTGCAATCCGAATTTTTTCTAGTGCATTAGCGGTAGCAATATCAAATAAGTCGTCTAGACTATTCAAAAATGACTCAACAGCTTCTTTTTGGGAACTCGACCTTTTACCAGGAACTGTTTTCTGAATGATTTTCCATTTGTCGTATAATTTTACAAGCTTTTCAACGCATTTGTGCTCTTCTCGAATAGGTATACGTGCTTACTGCCAAAATATTTCCACTGCACTAATTGCTAGCTTCGCACCAAGCATCGCAGTCATTTTTACAAACCGCATGTTGTAAAATAAAACTTGCAAGACCTGACGATTAGACAGTAGTTTTGCACCAGTAATTTGATGAGAAACATTTCCAATTAGATCGATTTTCTTCAAATTTTCAATGGCTTTACGCGTTCCAATAACTGAAGCACTCGACATTATTAATTTCTTTTATTATATAACAATAATTAAATAACAAATTAATCTAGAAAAATCTATTATTATTAAATTATTAATTCTTTTCGATTTCACTGATAAGAACTCACTCCACTGCGATCACAAATTACGATTTTAAGTAGAACTATGAACTGTTTGCTTCCAAGGCCAAAAATAAAGCGAAAATTAAAAACACAAGAGAAAATGTTCTCGAAAATGTCCCGTTATCAGCAGTATATGCAATTATTATTAGTAGCTCAAGAGTACACAATTTCTTGGAATATGTTCTGCGCCAAAAGTAAAGCGTGCGAAAATAAATTTATGTTTTTTTAAGTAGGTAACTGTTATTGCGACCTTAGAGAACTAAACAGTCAATATCATGCATTTGATATTTATTTTTTATAATTTTAAGAGAAGAAAACCAAAAACAGTTATTGTTTCATTTCCTTTTGTGATGGATAAAATAAAGTTCAAAATTAAAATGTAACTACTTTCGTTAAAAATGGATATTTTGCCCATATAGACCCCATGAAAATTTTCAAATCGTTTCCGGGTCCACTAAAAATTATCGGATTGACTCCAAATTTTACAGGATTACATTTTTAACAGAAGGGAACAAGAATCGGGCCGGCGGTTGATAAATTTCAAAAATTTCAAAATAAGAACACCCTTAATATATATATATATATATGTGTGTGTGTGTACGGAGCATAATAAGAAAACATTTTTGTGATTAGTTGTATAATTGGGAAACATTTGCATATTTTAAAAACGGTTTCCCATTTGCATATTTTAAGAACGGTTTCCACTTTAATCACGTATTGTCCACATATTTTAAAAACTTATTAATTTGAACACCATTTTATACTTTTTTAGATTTTGATCTTAAACAACCTTACTGTGTCTATTATTACTCCTTTTCTATGTTATTTATCTCTGAACTATTCAGAAATGCAAAAGTTTTTAATCTTTATAAAATGTTTTGCTTTACCGCACTACCATATTTTACTTTTGGTTTGAGCGATTTTTATCGTAATCAATACCGGAGGCAAATGAAGCAATAGTGCGACTTTGGAATTTTTTGCCCATTTTATATGTCAGCTGTGCAATGTTTTTAGTTTTCGCCCCAATGCAAGTTAAGTAAGTGAAAAAATTATTTTTTATGTGCTTAAAAAACAATTTCTATAAAACAAAATTGTTTAAAAGTGGATCATTTTAACTATTTGTGTATTTTGTGTTTGTGTGTGTACAGCTGTGATTTCTATGTTTTTAATCGTGTAATTAAAGGCCAGTGGTCTTCCTCAATTGCTGACTGTAAATTGTTTGGCCGCAATTTGTGTAACTTTTTCATCATTTGGAAATATATTAGGTTAGGATAGGTTAGTCTGGGTGGTCAAAGGACCTCGCATAGACCAAGATTGATCCTTAGCGATACCCAAAAAATGACAAGAAATGTGCAAGTATGGCGGCCTAGTTCGCGGTGCCTGTATCGAATGACTCCCACACAGATTTAGCAAATCTTAGCAGCCTACACATTTCTATTCACCAAGGTAGTCATATCTAGTGCGGTTTAGAGCTGGACAGTGGCACAGTAGATGTTCCACTGTCTCAATTACCCCAGGTTCCTAACATTTCCTGCAGGTGCAGTCAAGTATTTGTCCTATTTTGACGGCATATGAAGCCGTCCAACAGTGTCCAGTTAATATCCCCACTAGAAGTCTACAGTTTCTTCTGGTTAGTGATAAAAGGAATTTAGTCGATTTAGGATCATAGGAACTCCACATGATTTTAGAAGTTTTACAAGTTTTCATCGCACGCCAACTTTCCTCCGCTTCTTCCTTCATCTTAGAGTCTAAGATCCCTTTCAAGTGTTGAATTGGTTTCCTAACATATACCATTTCTTCCACAGGTAATTGGATTCCCCTTTTGGCCAGTGTATCTGCCATTTCGTTTCCCTCAATCCCCATGTGTCCTCGTACCCAAAAAAACATGTACTTGTCTGTCAGCAAATAGCCTATTTAGGGCATTCCTACACATGAGCACAACCGAGGAGTAGTTACAATCTGCTGAAATAGCCTTAATTGCTGCTTGACTGCTCTTCCCTTATAGTGATCTGTGGTTTTTCAAGAAAGTTAATTTCTGGAATGATGTAGTCCGAGTTACACTCCATGTCTTCCAGCAATTTACCGTGACCAAATGGTTTGTACGACATCTGTCCTGTTATTCTCAGTCGGATTACGGACTTGCATGCCGCTTTCAAAGCGGTTAGTTTTATTGGTTTAAGGTCCAACATAACATCTAAGGCTGCAGTAAGTGTACTTTTCAGAGCTCCAGTGAAGCAGAGTTCTGCCAGTCTCTGGGTGTTTTCTAACTTTTTTAGGTATGCTTTCGTCTCAGTCGCCCTCCACCATACAAGTATTTCGTAGAGTAGAATTGGTCTAGCTACCGCTGTGTAGGTCCAATATGTAAGATTAGGCGAAAGTCCCCATGTCTTTCCCAGCTTCTTTTTACATGCGTACAGAGCAGTGGTGGCCTTTTTGACTCTATCCTCTATATTGGGTTTCCACGTCAGTTTACTATCCAAAATAACTCCCAGGTACTTTGTCTGTGTTTTGGGCGAGAGTGATATACCGTCCAATTTTGGTGTTCTCCATTCCGTAACTTTCCTTCTGGTAAAAAGTACGAGATCTGTTTTTTCAGGGTTCAAGATCAGACCTACCCTGGCTGCCCATCTATGAATGTCCTTTAAGGAGGACTCCATAATGGAGCTAATTGTGTCGAGGAACTTACCAGTTATGATAATGGCTATGTCGTCCGCATATGCCGTAATCCTAGCTGCTTTACCCTCGAATTCCCTGAGAATGTCATTCACGACAAGCGTCCAAAGAAGAGGTGAAAGAACTCCTCCTTGGGGATTTCCTCTATGAGCTTCCTTGTTTATAGTGGCATTGCCTAATTCTGCAGATATAATTCTACATTTTAAGAGATTGCCAATCCATTCCTTGACTAATATGTAAGCACCAGACCGATTAACGCTTTCCATAATTGCGTCCGTAAAGACATTATTGAAAGCGCCTTCAATGTCTTGGAAGACCCCCATAGCATAGTCTTTATAGTGTAACGATTTTTCAATCAGCTCGACAACATTATGGAGTGCTGTTTCTACTGATTTACCCTTTGTATAGGCATGTTGTTTAGAAGGCAGAATATTTGGGTATACATTTTCTTTTATGTGTATATCCAAGATTCTCTCTAGTGTTTTCAACAGAAAGGATGTTAGACTGATAGGCCTAAAGTCTTTTGGATACGTATGGTTACTCCTACCTGCTTTTGGTATGAACACAACCTTAGCTATCCTCCATGACCTTGGCACATAATTTAGTCGAAGACAGCCATTGAATATTCCCGTTAGCCAGAGAATTATCCTATGTCCGCCATATTGAAGTAGGCCCGGAAAGATGCCATCTGGCCCTGGTGATTTATAAGGTTCGAAAGAATTAATGGCCCATACCACTTTACTAATGGAAATGACGTCACAGTTCTCAGTATCCAGTTCATTTGTAGTTTCAGAGCGAGAGGAGATCTCCGTGCAACCTGGGAAATGTGTGTTCAAGAGAACCTCCAACGTTTCCCGGCTGCAACTAGTCCAATCACCATTCACTTTACAGATCGTGCTAGGCAAAGATGGGTTGCTAGCCAACAGCTTCCTCATTCTAGCCGTATCTGTAGTTTTTTCCATGTTACCACAAAAATTCTTCCATGAATTTCTTTTGGCCTTTCTCACCTCTTTCTTAAAAGATTTCAGTGCTTTTTTGTAGTCCCTCCAGCACTCAGTTTGTTCTATTTATTTAGCCAATCTGAAGAATTCACGCAGTTCACGTCTCCGAACGTCTAATTTACTACTCCACCATGGAGGTTTAGACTTACGTTTAATGCACGAAAGGGGACAAGCTGATTCATATGACCTGGTTATAACTTTCGTTAAGCAGTTAACAGATTTTTCAATATCAGCTTCACTCCTAATTGGTTTAGCCTGATATAAGTTGTTTTCAATGTCCTTAGTATAGCACTCCCACCTGGTATTACGTGGGTTTCTATACAATTTCCTAAGCTTTGAAACTTTAGACAAAATTTTAAACGCTATATAGCACTGATAAGAGAAGGACGGCCGTCTAAGCACCTTCCAGTCATTTACAAAAATTTCTTCATTATTAACAAGTGTTAAGTCCAAGACGTTAGATGAGGTAGGACCTATATAAGTAGGCTCCTCACCTCTGTTCACAATCATAAGGTTAGTTTGAAGTATGAATTGAATAAGTGACTCACCTCTATCATTGATGTCCTTACTTCCCCATACTGTATGGTGCGCGTTTGCATCTGTGCCTATTACCAGTTTTAGCTTCTTGCCATAGGCTTCTTTAACGAGCCGTTGGAACTCCGCTGGGGGTGCATCATCAGCGTGTGGCATATAGCACGATGCAAGGAGTATAAGCCTATCCTTGGTCTCATCTACTGCCACAACCACTAAATCGTCAGTGCTGTAATTATACAAAATATATGAATTCAAGTTCTTCTTAATTAGGATAGCTTATCGGATCTTGCTTACCAATTTTGAGAAGAATGTGTGGTAATTTCGTGACCTTAGCCCAGCAACCCTGTTTCCAGGTGAGATCCATGGCTCCTGGACTAATGCCACGTCATAGTCGCCCTCCTCTAGAGTGAGGAGAATCTCATTGGACGCTATTTTACTGGGTTGGAGGTTTACCTGAAGGATCTTTAGCTCCATTGTCTAAATTCTCCTTTTTTGAGTCCATATCCAGGTATGGGACCTCACGTACCAGTTCCTCCAAATTTAAGCCGGCTGTAGCAGCTGCCAATTCACTTTCCAATTCTTCGGCGTCTATAGTGTTTACATTTTTGTCCTGCGGGTGTCTTTTCTTCAAACGGAGAAAAACACTACCCACGCCCCATGACATCTTGCCATTCCGCTTGTACAGAATGTCCTCAGCATTCTTGTTAATTTGCAGGATATAGCTTTGGCCCTCTGGTTTCGGTTTCGCAACATGCAACACCCTCCAGTCCTTCGTCGGAATATCCGGGTTTTGGTTTTGCAAAAGGCGGAGAGTGACATCCGGCTTGACCACTCGCGGAATTATGACCTTCTCCTTTGGTATGATGGGTATATTGTCCCTGCTCACAATCTCGAGTTGTGCACCAGGCCAAAGGTTTTTGAGCGTCGGAACAACTCCTTTCAACCAATCCATCGACTGTGTGTCTCTGCACTTGATGAGTTTAGCTCCATTGAACCAACTGGATCCTTCAAAAGAAGGCAGTGGTTTCTCTGGTTCCGTCTCCATCAGTGCAACAATTGCGTTGAAGATAGCCGTTTCGACAACCTTCCAATGCTCCATTGTCACTTCTCCAAACGGTGCACTTCTGTCGAGGAGTCCCACGATCAAGTGTCGTTTTGCAACGTCATTGACATTGGTGACCGCAGATGGTGCTTTGGATGCAGCTTGGGAAGTGGACGGCTTCTCTCCAAAGCTGTGTTTAGACTTCTTTGCAGTCGATTGTGAACCATCCACTGACCTGTGTCTCTTATCCGTTATCCGCCTCTTACCGGGCTTATCAGTATTCTCTTCCAACCTTTTGAGCACGCCCTCCTCTATACTATTCTGGTATTGGGGGTCAGTGGCCTCAAAGCGTTTCTTGTTGGCGAAATGTTCTCGGCCTTTAGCCACTGCTACCTTAGCCCACTTAAGTCTGTCTGACTGTTCAGAAGACAGATCTTTTTGTGAGCCAAGTAGGTGTGCAATCCGAACCGCTGCCTTGTATTCTGAGAGAGCCTTAATAGCCTCCTTGTTCTTCGGTGCTCTCTCCTTTTTAATAGGAGTTGAGGCAGAGGACCTGGAGACTTTAAGAGCTCGATCTCTGTTTGTAAATTGACGCAGGTAACACTTTCAAGGTCCGACTCTGAGTCGATCGAGGCACTTGAGTGTTCCGCGTGCTTAGCCGTTTTTGATGTTTCTGATGTTTTTTAAGTAGCACTACAACTACTGTGACCTGTTACCATCACAGTAGAGGCTTGACCGCTGGCGACACGCAGAGGAATATTATTTCCCCCGTGCCCACGGGTGGACGTTTGGGCGTATATTACCACCCAATATATTGGAAATATATTGATCTGCAAAGTTGCTGTTGATAGCTGTTGAAGGACTATTTTAAAGGTTTTGTAAATTTCGGAAGAGACAGCAAATAAAGTAAGTAAGTGACGTGTTATTGAATCCCAAGAAAATATACTTTAACAAATTCATTCCACCTAAGTAACGCCACATGGAACTCGTCATTACATCAACGAAAAGTTCATAAAGCAATACAGTAACTTGGGCAAATATTCCCACTTAATTCCACTTGTAGTTTCTTTGTGTTTAACATGAGACACGGCTAGCATTTCTTTGGTGCTAAAGTACCTACATATACAAATGCGTAATACTTAACGCTGATCTGCATTAATAACAACATACTATTCCAGCCTTTATATTGTTTCGGCTGGGCCACCTTGAATAGCTGATGCTGCTTAACAGTTCAACAGATACCAGCAGCTCAGCGTGTTACGCAAATGCATCAAAATTGGTAGTATTTTTGGAACAAGATTTCAATATTAGAAATTTAGCAGAACGTTTAAAGCCAATGAGATATTGATGATCTTAAATCTAAATATGAAAAGGATTTCGCTATCTTAAAAGTTCACAGCATTTGTGAAAATACATATATCTACCAACTTAACAAAAGGGAAGAATAAAGAATCAAAAAAATTTAAGTCAAGCTATTTTTTATTTGTCGCTCTTTTAGTCAAAGAACGCCATAACTCCAAAAACTAGTTTGAAAGAAAACGAGTTTGAAGTGTTCAATTTACACAGAACTTAGTGGAAAAAAATTTGATTTTGCTTTCAAGAGTTAAGTAAACAAGATATTTGTATGAAATTTTTACATAATATGAAGAAATATGTGTGGATTAATTCTGCATCATTAACTCGAAAATTCTACATTTTGAGTTATGACGTTCTTTGAGTAAATGAGCGATGTATGTTGTATAAATGCACCAGGGTTTAAAAAGACTAATATATTTGCCAAAAATTGTCAACATATTAAATAATTTCCAATGAAAACTAAAAAATTATTTTTCTGTTCCGAAATAATTTCATAGCACTAAATAAATATTTCATATATTCACACTAGCCCAATTCACAAACTTGTGCAAATGGTCTTGCATCGTAGCATGTGCAAAATGGTTAGTATATTGATACTCACCACTTAACAATTCTTAGTGGTGAGTACCAATATAATCACCCTTGTCGTGGTTGTCGTTTTCGTGGCGGAAATTAGGCGTTTTTATGAAATGGTATCGTGGTTGGCAAAAACGCCAGTAAATGCGACACTTTTATGAAATCTATTACAAACAAGTCGATTAAATAGTACCGCGTTTGGCGTTTTTGCCTGTCAAAAGTGGCGAAAACAGTCGTTAAGATTTTTGTTACCGCCATTACAGAAAAAATAAACAAAACCAAAAAATTATTTGCATATTTTGTTAATTTTGTCGTTTATAAAATACATTTTGGTATAAAAATAACTTTAGTTTAAATAAAATAAACGTGGAACAAGAATGGAACCAAATTGCTGATGATTTAAATAGTATTGGACCTCCATTCCGCAATGGTGAGGGTTGGATGAAAGTTTGGGAAATTCATCTCAAACAAAGCTCACTATACATGGATTCAATACATCCGTGAAACGCATCACTCACCAAGGACTGACAAATATTTACCAAAATATCATATTCAGCACTTTTTTGGTAACTTAGTTTCAAAAATTTTGATAGACCAGAGTTAGTTCTTCTTTGGGGGTTGTTTAATTTGGATGATATTTTTTAATACATAATTAAAACCATTCTTATTTAATCTAATATAAGTAAAGAATCTGGGAAAAAGTATTTTTGTATGTACTAAATTAAAAAAAAACAAATGTAAACTTACTTTCTCTTTGATAGGAAAAATATGTATGTATGTATATTGTTTTCTTAAAAGATGAAATTCTTTTGTATCACACATTTCTACGACTTTAGAGGAGAGAGAACCCACACTTAATATTATTAATTATAAAAACGAACTATTTTCAAAAATTAACAAATAATTAATTTATTTATTGTTATGAACCTTCTACGACAGGAGATCTTTTTGACAATTGTCATAACAGGATGTTTCATAATCAAATAAAATAGAGCCATCTATTACAATATGCCTCTTTTACAAAATAGCTTTAGGCGAAAATTTTACACGATACCACTATAATAAAAAATCGACTACAAATACGCCAGTCGTCGAAATACGCATACGCCAAACACGATAAGGGTGAATATACCATTTTGCACATTATTGGCCTGCACAAGACCATTTATAAGACCTTTCAAGACATGCGACATTTTTCAAACACTTTACTACAGCGAAATATTCTAAAATAAATGCTAAACAACACTGTTGGCAATATTTTTTTTGAGTTTTTTGTCTTGCCAACAGTGGTTTTTAGCGTTTGTTTTAGAATATTTCGCTGTAGTAAAGCGTTTAAAAAATATCGCATATCTTGAAAGGTCTTATAAATGGTATTGTGCAGGACTTTATTGCACATGCTACGATGCAAGACTATTTGCACAAGATTGTGAATTGGGCTACTATTTAATATTTTCCATAGCAAACAGAACAGAAATATTTTTGTAGTAATATTTTTCTATGCACATAAAATGAAATTAAATCCACAATAATATTTTACGCAGTAAACAGATTTCCATTTTTGCATATTAGCTTGTGTAATATTGTTGTGACTGCAAAATATTATAGCACACAAATATTATAAACGACAGCTACCGAAAAAATATGCATAGAAAAATATTTCAACACGAAAAATTCGTGCTACATAAATATTTTGCCATTCAACCACTATGAAAAATATGATAAATGAAATATGAGAAAATTGAAATATTTGAGAGAAAAATATGTAGATATGAAAACAAGAAATATTGGCATTTTGAAAATATTTTAAAAAAATATGCATACATATTTATGGCACAAAATATTTTTCTCTTATTATGAAACGTAAAATGGAAAAGTGAAATGTTGAAGATTGAAATGAGTGTGGGCATTTGACTATGCGTGTATGTTGTATATTTACGTGTATACGTACATATGTAAATTATATGGAATCAAGTTACGCAAAGTTTATTAGCATTATTATTATTAATAATATTAATAATAATAAAAATTTTAATTATTGCTTTTTTAAATATATTTTACTTAGAATGTGTAAGTAATTAAAATGTTCACTAAGGAAATATTTCCTTCTAGTATGAGCAAAATGGGAAAATTATAAGATAACAAAATACGTTAATTTAACTTACCAGGTAGGACAAACTTGCCCTTAAGTTATCGCTCACTTTAAGTTAGACTAAAGTTATAATAATAAAAAACTTTGTATACTTCCGATAAAATCCTACTTTTAAATAATTAAAAAGCTCTTCCGAAATCAAATTTCAATACAGAACTATTACAATTATGTTTTTGTAGGTTTTTCTTCTAGCGCATTGTAGATGTTCTTGTTTTATTATTTTACTATTGAAATTTATAAACCAAATTCCCGACAGACAAAACTGATGAAAGTGCTTTTTGCGAACTTATTTTACTTTTTTTACAAAACGTTCAACAAATTAAAATTAAGTGAAAAGGACGCGCTGATAAAAGCAATTACATATATTAATATCATGTACATATGCATTATAGAGTTGCATGAACAACTCCATCCATGAAACTACTGAAATTGTTGTTCACTAAAACCCAACTTCGAATAAATATTTTAAACTGAACAAAGTGTTGCTTTTATCATACTGTGAGTGAAAACATTTCGCTTCATACTGTTAACACAAAGAGATTGTTCATTGAAACGAGTATTGTTTCATGCTGCTTTCTCTCATCTCATCTTTTGTTATTAATACGCAATAAAAGTGTTGCCAGAAAATGATGATGAGAAAATGCTAAATCTGTAAAGAAAATTCTGCTAAAATGCTCTGCAGAAGAAAAGTATTGTACTTTTCTTCTTAAATTGTTGAAATAGCTTTGAATTTCATGGTTATACAATCTCATTAGTATTTACAGGTATTTTTATAGCACATACATACATATGTATGTATGTATTTGTTATTATCCATAGATATGCATGTTTATGTTTTTTCAAATAGTATTTATATTGAGACCAGTAGCTAGTTTCTGTATTTCTCGCATCGTAAAAACTGTCACATGAAGTGTGAAACACAAAATTCCATCGTTTCTCGATTTGTGAAAAAAGTGTTTCTGTATTTGAATGCGAAAATAGACAACACTGATTCTTTTTTTACTGGAATATTTGCAGTAATTGCGTGCCATATGAAACAAAATGTCACAAAAATATTATTTAAATAACGAAAAAAGAAATAATTTACAAAGAAAAGAAAATAACATAATGAAAAAGAATTTAAAATTAATGTAAAATGCTTGAAATAAAAAGTTTTTTCTATAAAATGTCCATACATAGGACAATTACACAAACAAATTATAAATAAATATAATCATATCGAACTGTTAATAATAATTTTAGTTAAAAAATTCGATGTATATCTTTTCAACTAGTTTATTTTCATATTTTCACACACAAATTCAAAAATTCATATGTTTTTGTACAAATTTGGGTGTTCTCGCACCAATTTCAAATGTGAGTTGTTGACAGTTCTTGCGAGAAACTTTTTACAAAATATTGTTACAGAAACACTTTTTCTCACATACTTCCAATAATTGCTGGAAATTTATTCAAATGACAGATAGTTCTCGCAAAGAAAATATACAGAAACACTTATGTGAGAAAAGCCATTTTTTGTTTCAATTTACAGTGTTTTTGTTACGATTCCCTCTTTTCATGCGGGAAATTTTACGATGCGAGAAATACAGAAGCGAAATTAAACTTTTTAAATTGAACATATAAAAATTTAGCATATTAAAATTTTTGAGTTAATTTTTAGGGTTCCGTACACCAAAGGTGAAAATGGAACCCTATTGTTTTCGCTACGCTGTCCGTCTGTCCGTCACAGGGTATTTTCTCGAGAACCGTAAGAGCTACGGACCTGAAATTTGGACAGAGTGTGTAGACCATTGGCCGCTACAACAACAAATACATGAGATTTGGAAATTAAAGGGTGTGCCAAAACGAGCAACGAAAAATGTTAAAATCACATGTAATATACATACAATTGTATGTATATGCACTTGAAATTTGTAAGGTTAGTGTATTTTTATACAGAGTACAACAATTAACACTAAAATTTAAAAAATTTTAATTAAAGGGTGTACCATCAGTTAATGTTATTTCGACTATGTAATTTTGATAACTTGCTGTATCTTGGAAACCGTAAGAGCAAACTTCTTGAAATTTTCAAAAACGGTAAAACAAAAAAATCTCAAAATTACAAAATCGCCAAACCCAAAAAAAAATCGCCAAAATAAAAAAAAAATCGCCAAAACGAAAAAAAGCACCAAATTAAAAAAAATTTCTAAATCGAAAATAAATCGCGGAAAACCGGAAAATCGTTAAAATAAAAAAATCGCCAAAATTAAAAAAAAATCGCCAAAATGAAAAAATCGCCAAAATTAAAATAATCGCCAAAATGAAAAAAATTGCCAAAATGAAAAAAAAATCGCCAAATTGAAAAAAATCGCCAAAATTAAAAAAATCGCCAAAATGAAAAAAATCGCCAAAATTTAAAAAATCGCCAAAACGAGAAAAAAGCGAAAAATAATCAAAAAACGTAAAAAACACTGTATTAAAAAAATGCTCAAAGTCCAACGTACGGAACCCTTCGTGCGCGAGTCAAAGTCGCACTTTACTGAATTTATTAATTATTATTCGAACTTCATTTTTTTCTATATTTATGATTTTATTTTAAGCAAATTCTGCCAAAAAGCATCTGGCAGAATTTTTTAAAAGTTGAATGCTTTTCAACGAATGAAAATGAATTTTTTCTGTGCCGCACATGTGTAATAGGCTCTACTTTTAAATTAAAGTTTTAACTTTTACACATACATACATAACTAAGTACATATGTATATACCATACATATTAGTAATACATATATTAACAGGTATAACATAATAATATTATTATTTATTCTTGTAATGAACTGCACACAACCCTGAATGAAATGCTATAGAATGAAACACACATTTTTAGATGAAAAATGAAAAAAGGAATTGTTTTATGAGAAATGAATATGTTCTTAAGCAAATTTGATTATTAGTTTTGTAGGTGTCTAACGGTTGTCGTCACTTTCTTGCTTTCTTTTAATTTCACGATATAAAAAAATTTAAAATGAATGTAAGTAAATATAATTAATAGTTTTTATTTGATTAATTGTTACCGCTAACCGAAAAAAATAATTGAATCAGCCACTTCGAAAAGGGCACATCTCCCATTTTTGACAAATAGTTAAGATTTCGTTCCTAATTATGTCTACATCTCAATTGCTTTTATTGAATAACAATTTTTGATACAGGATTTAACAGAAAATGTGGTGTCGTTAAGCCAAGAAGTTTTGAATGTTTACCAACTCAAAGCTAAAATAGCGAGTGGAGAGTATAAAATTGTTCCAAAATTAGGAAAAAGCAAGGTCTGGGAAATTTTCGGGGAGGTAGAAATGAATGGATCAATAAATAAAAAGATTGTAGCATGCAAGTGCTGCTTTACCGCATACAAATTTAGTACTACTTCTATTTTGGTAAAACATCAATGTTATAAGGAATCAATGCTGGGACACAACCATAAGGTGGATGTGGACCAGCAAACTAAGGCACGCGTTGTTGAAGCAGTTACCCAATGGACAGTTAAAAACTGCAGGCCATTTAAAATGGTCGCGGATGAGGGTTTAATCAAATATACACAATTGATACTATCCATTGGTGAAAAGTATGGATCAGAAGTAGAAGTAGAAAAGATGCTACCGCATCCTACGACAATCTCACGCAATATTGATAAGTTGTACGCACAGAGCTATGACATTTTAGAAGCACACTTAGTGGAAGTGGGTTCGCTTTTACAACAGATCTCTGGACAGACAATTATGCCAAAATGTCATGTATAGCCGTAACAATACATTTTATTCAGAATGCCAAACTTCACAGTAAATTGCTTGGGTTCGAATCAATGAAGTTTGAATCTTGTACCAGTAAGTTGATGTTTTTTACGTACTAACAGAATGATTTTTATGAATTTGAATATTAATGCATGGTTTTTATTTTTGTTTGCCAATAAAATTCCAATAGATGACAAAATTTTGCGGAGAGTAACTAGAATACTGGATAACTTTCAGTGCAGTCTCGACAAAGGGATGATTGTGACTGACAGGGGATCCAATATGAGAGTTGCGTTTACAGGGTACAATCATATTTTTTGTTTCACCTATTTGCTACATAACATAGTAGAAAAAGCCATCAAAGAAATAGCGGACATCGAAGATTTATGTAAAAACCCAGCAAAAAATTTTCGAAATTTTGTAATGGGTAGTACTCTTTTATTGGCTTACAAAGTAATGACTGATACTTATTTATGTAATTATTTTATGTGCATAATAATGACTGCCCTGTAATGAATAAAATAATAACTTATTTAAATCATTACGTGAAAGTACTTATTGTAGTGCTTTCCGTTTAATAAGGAAATATATCTAGAGACAAATTTATTGATCGTGAAAATTATTTTAATCAGAAAAACTAGCAAATTAATTTAGAATAAGTTTAAGCAAAAATTAATCTATAAAATTTAGCATATTTGTAAGCAAAAAATAAGCTTTAAATTTTGAGTACTTTTAGGCAATCACTAATATATTAACTTTTGAATCTTTGTAGGCAAAAAATATAGGGTACCGCATACTTTTTGAACTTCTCAAACAAAAATAATGGGTTATTCAGTCAAATTGTAAGTACTTACGACTGAGGAGTACATACACTTTTTTGCATTCTAGTAGGCAAAGTTTTTTGCTGGGAAGTGCACAAAACTTGTTAAGTATTTTAAAAAGTCAGGATGCAATGCAGAATTGACAACGACTTTGAAAAGTTTTACACCCACCCGATGGAACACCATCTACTTTTTACTAAAATCAGCCCATCAAAATTGGACTCAGCTTGGCAAAATTTTGCATGAAAAACACCAGCTGATTAGAATATCTGGTATAAATGAAAATTTGATGGAACAGGTTATGAATGTACTACCAAATTTCGCGGAAACGTCGACAGAACTTGAAGGTGACAGCTATCCAACTCTCCATCTAGCCATAATACATGTTCTCTTTTTAAAGCGATTATGTGAGAAAGAAATTACTGATGATCAGGACTGCGTAAAAATATTCAAAGAAAAATTGAATATTTTGCTTAGTGAAGTTGTTATGCAAAATTTGAAAATTTTTCACAAAATAGCTGTGTTTCTGTTTCCCCCAGCAAACAAAATGCTTCAATTTTCAAGTAATGAAAAAGAAGAAATAAGGCATTATTGCAGATGTATGATGAAAGATTTTTCCAGTGACTCTCATCCGATTGAAAGTCACCAAGTCGTGCCTTTGTCAGCAAAAATTAAAAAAATTTTCGCAGGATTTTTTCAATCTTCGGTTCAAACAAGTGTATGTGACAGCATTCAAAGCGAATTAAGTGTTTATGAAAGCATTACTGAAGTTTTTCATGATGGCTTTGATGTGTTGTTATGGTGGGAATTAAATAAGTCTAAATTTCCTCTTTTATACCAAGCAAGCTCTAAGATTTTCGCCATACCAGCTAGCAGTGCGTCTTCGGAACGGGTGTTTTCGGCAGCAAGAAATTTACTTTCTGAAAAACGTTGCATCATTGGGTGGAATACAGCGTCAGTCGAAAAAATTATGTTTTTACATCATAATATAAAAACACAGATTTTCGAACGTGATGCTTAATTCATATGAAACTTTTTTCCATTAACACTAACTGAATTTATAATTTTTATTTAAATCACGCATTAGTTTTTGGTTTTCTTTGCATTAATATAATTTTAAAATCATATTGAATTTTCCTGATAATTACTTTTTTTTCAAATTGCATTTCAATAAACCACTTAAATAATGATCATTTGTGTTTTATTATGTTCTCTTATTATGATTGAGCGAAATTTACAAAAATGTCGAACCAGCGTAAGCACATGTACTGAAAGAGAAATTTAAAGTAATAATGTTCTGTTCTTTAGTAATCAGGTACCACCGACCAAAAAAGAGGAGTTTTACAAATTTCAAGTGTGCATCTGTGTGTCAGCCTACGCATTCGCAGAACCAAAACGTCTGTACCAATTTCCATTTAGTTTGTTATTGTTTGAAAGTTGACTTTATCGAAAGTGTTGTAAGCAATGTTTGAAGAAAATCGATCCAGCAGCTTGGAAGTTATACAGTTTTTAATTAACTTTATGATTATCTGCCTGGCTCTCGATGTAGACAAGAAATTTTCGTTCGCTTATTTATATTGAAAACAAAAACAAATAACAAAAAACGCAATATAAATAAGCGAACGAAAATTTCTTGTCGACGTCGTGAGCCAGGCAGTATATTTTAAATTTTATGTACGAACTATTTAAATAAATAAGAACTTAAACCAGTTCATAAGGCTGAGTTTACATCTGGCATTTCTTGTGTGCCATTTGCCCAAAAAAGCGTAACCAACTAATTAATAATGAAAGCTGTTTGATTCAGACATGTATTCAGACATGTTTCCAATCATGTTGGATTCTATAAAATTGTCTATTAGCTATGTATGGAACTATTTAACTTACGGCCTGACCCACGATATCGACAACGTTCGACTTGTCGCACACTTACATTTGAAACAACAACAAAATATTAAAATTTGTTTTTGTTTTGAATGTAAGTGTGCGACAAGTCGAACGTTGTCGATATCGTGGGTTTGACCCTTAATAAATACATGTTTAAATCAAACAGTTGTTCATTAGTAATTAGTGGTTACGCTTTTTTTACTCTTGTGTTGCACATGTCACACACGTGTAAACCCGGCCTAATAGTTTATTAGTTGTGTGACAAAAATTAAATAAAACACAACAAAAGTACTCCTTTCCAGGCAAAAATAACTATTTATATACTTCCAAGCAAAAATATAACTAAAAATTATTTTTGAAATTAATATTTGTAATAAAACTCAAACAATTTTATTATCACCCTAATGCAAAAATACGAAATTTTAAACAACAATAATATTGCATTTAAAAGAAAGATAATTATGTGTACATTTAACTTATCTTTATAAATGAAATATTTTACCGAAGTTGCTCTCACTAATAAAAACTAAATTTAATTTAGATATCGTTAACATTTTTTCGGCGATTATTCTAGTATTTTCCTTCAACTGGCAACACTGATCTTTAAAAGCATATTGTTTTTGCATGAACTTAATCGAGATTTACTCAACACATGTTCTGTTTCACATTTGTAAATGTTTGTATGCTCTTGTATATATGAACAAACCAACATCGTTTTACTGCGGTCTTAACTATTGAGTGTTCATTGTTCTTGTTTCATAGTTATTCATCTGTATGAAATAGAATGAAACGAATAAAAAATTTTAGCGAACACTTCATAAACATCATTATTTAGTTTCATGCAGATGTTTAATATGTATACTAAAAACAATAATAAAACATGTGAGTTTTGGCCTTTTTGTTTTTATATAAGGGAGTACGAATAAAATTGAGAATGTCAAATATTGTTCATTCCAAGTAATATTTTACATACCAAATGATTTGATTCCAGAAAGAAGTACAACCAATAATAAAATAAGAAATTTCACCTTGAAAAATATTACAGGTAGCAATTAACATACCGCATTCTTGCGGGATTTATTTCTTTATACATAAATGAAACTTCCAAATGACTAGATTCACGCAAAAATAGGTACACCAAAAATATAAACAAAATTGATCAATAGATCAAAATAGACCGTATTCTTGTGGCATTTATTTTTTATTCATAAATGAAAATTCCAAATGACCTGACTGCTAACGATTTCTTGGAATGAAATTTATCCTTTTGAGCGCGTTTCGTTTGTTGTAGAATTATTAGACAAAATTCTAGGTAAGTAATAAAACCATCCCTTAAAAACATACATACATGTCATATTGTTTGTTAAATAAGAAACACCGATCATATAGGATTTAATTGTTTAAGATTATTTTATTTCAGTTTTCAGTTTTAAATTTCGTAAAAATGACTTTTAGAGTTAAAATAAGAATAATAATAAAAAAATTAATTTAAGTAAAGTTAATAAGATAAGGTTTGGGCAACTTCAATTTTAAACTTTTAAGTAAAAGCGAATCAAATGCAAATCGAAACCAACAACTTTATTCTAGAAAAATCTAGACAACTTTTAACAACTTAATTCGACCGCTCACGACTCTTTTCAACTAACTAATAGGATTCTCATCTTCAATAGTAAGTGCATGTGGTGAATATAAAATATGACAGCTTAACCCTTTAGACACTTTACATTCGGCCTTCCTGATCATCATCTGACCCAGATGATAGGATATATTCAACCGCTTCTTCACCTCTCCAAGGCTCTATGAAATCAGCACTTGTATATGTTTTATTCTGTCCCTCAACATTGGCAACTTTTTCGACATCGTAACGACCACTTCTCTTAACCTTAACTATTTTATAGGGACCAAAATATTCTTTAGCGAGTTTTTTCCCTGCGACAAATTGCGTCCTTTTTATTGCTACCAAGTCTCCAAGCTGATATTTATTATAGTCTTTACGTTTCTTGTCAAAATTCCTTTTATAATTTGTTTGTGTGTAATGGAATATCGCCTTTATCAATGACATTCAATAAGCCTTCTTGTTTCCCAAGTTTTCTATTGTGTATTATACACTTGACGCAATTGTTGACGACTTGGCTGACTTTCTTCGCAAGGTGTGGTATGTAATATTGTTGTCTCACTGCATGAATTGTTTTTTCCGTTGCCAAGTGACCGACTTCGTGAGCAGTTTTGATTATTTCAACTTCCATCAGCTTAGGAACGAGCAAAAGATCATTACCATCGGTGGTTTTATAAACCAGTTCGCCTTTCATTTTAAAATTTTCATATGGGCCTAAGGATAATGCTTGTGCAATAGCTCTTATCCCATCATCTTCGCTCTGCTGTTTTACAAATCTTGATGTCATGTCTGATGAAACGATTAATATATCTGCTGGGTAGCGGCTTAGGAAGTCAACATGCTTCATTCGGTTTGCTGCTCTATGTTCGATTGTGTAATTAAATTTTTGAAAGTACATGATCCATTGAGCTACGTCTCGCGGTACGTCTTTTTTGGCAGTTGTTTGCTTAAAAGCAGAGCAATCTGTTACCAGTTTAAATGGAATGCCTAAAATATAGTGCCTGAATTTCTTAAAAGCTAGGTAGGCAGCTTTGACTTCAAGGACGAAACTGTGAAGGCGACTTTCTTGTTGTAAGTTTTTTTTACTGTAGAAAATTACAGGATGCAACTGGCCTTCGAATTTTTGAAGTAACTCAGCACCGAACCCTTCTTTTGATGCGTCTATGTGCAGGTCAGTCTCAGCTTCGCGATCAAAAATTCTTAAAACTGGTTCACTCACAAGATAAGCTTTTAATTGTTTAATTGCGTTCGTTTCATCTTCTTGCATTTTGAAAACACTTTCTTTTCTTAGTAAGTTCGTCAACGGTCTTGCTATATGTGCATAATTCGGTATGAACTTTCTAAAGTATCCCGTCAAGCCAATAAAAGATTGAACATCTTTGATACTTTTCAGCATTTTAAAATTAGGAACTACATTTGTTTTCAATTTGTCTGGCCAAACGCTTCCATTCTCGATTGTATGTCCAAGAAAATCGATCTTTGTTTTCATAAACGCACACTTTGACCACTTAAATTTAAGATTGAATCTCGCAGCGACATTTAGAACCAATTTTAGTTTTTCAAAACAAATCTCTTCAGATGCGCCATAAATAACAATATCGTCCATGTACAGTTCCATAACATCGCTATTTACTTATTCTTGGAATATAAAATTCACATACCTTATAAAATAAGCAGGGGAGTTGCAAAATCCAAATGGTGCTTTGTTAAATTCGAAAAGGCCTTGCTTAGTTATGAACGCCGTGTATTTTTTGCTGGACTCCTCTATAGGTACGTGGGAAAATCCGTTTTCCAGATCCATGGTACAGAAGTACTTTGCATTGTATAATTTTTGTATGACGTCTTCTACAATCGGTACTGGAAAACCTTCTTTTAATACCATGGAATTTAACTGTCACCAAAACTCGGTTTGCAATGTCAGAACAAGATTTTCGAACAATTCCTTTTTCTAACCAACTTTCAACTTGATGTTTTACTTCTGTTTCTTCCTGTATGGGCAATCTTGAAGGTGAATGACGAAATGGTTTTATTTCTCCACTTGGCACTATTTTCATCACTACTGGGCATTATTCTGCAGCTGTTGTAGGTTTATATTGCGCGATCAGACATTGAATTTCGTTTTTATGTTTCCCAGTTAAGTTGACTTGGGATGCGTTTATATTAAAAACGTTTAAAACCGTAGCTTCGTTTTCGATGTCAGCATATTCAAATTTATAGCCATTATTGTCTACGAGCATTTTAAATTTGCTTATAAAATCATAACCGATTAAAACATTATGTTTCAACGCGTTATTTGGCACGATTAAAAAGTCATGATTAGTAACGACGTTGTCTATTTTAACATGGAATTTAATGCAACCATAAGTTTTCGTTTGAACATTGCGCTGTCCAGATAAACGTGAATTATTTTCCATTAAAATACAATTATTAAATTTATTTTTGTATATATTATATTTCATTAAGCAAACATCAGATCCGGTGTCTATAAAACAGTCTAATTGTTCTTCATTCAAACTTATAGTTTTACATCGATTTTCATTCAAAATTACATTGACATTCTTATTGACACTTTGAGAATTATCGCTACAATTCTTGCCTATGTGTCCATATTTGTTGCACTTAAAACATTTTGTTTCAGTTTGTAACGACACGGATTCGCTGGTTGCTAGGGTAGGCTCAGCGGAGTCCAGAGTCGTGTAGATTAAATTGAAATTGTAACGTACCTTCTCTTGGTTACTTGGACGAAAATTAAAACGAGTACATCAGGTTCATTTAACGTTAACAATACTCCTTTATTTACTCAACAAAATAAGGAAAATAAATTAAATCGCGTAGCCATTTCACAAAAATAAAAAATTATAAAATAAGAAACTAAAATTTTAGATAAGAGAAAATGCTCAATTTTTATTTATAAGTGTATTGATTCACCTTTTGGAAAAAAGTGTCTTAATTCCCAAAGGCAGCCTCTCCCACGTATAAATAAAAATATTAAAAGAAAACAAAAAAAATATATAGAGCAATGAGATTTAATATCTCCGTGGTTTGCCTCAGATTTGCCAACAAATAAAAAAAGAGAGTTAATAATAGAGCAGTGTCCTATCTCTATTATTACTCAAATAGCTAAATTTTTATTTATAAGAGTATTGATTCACCTTTGGAAAAAATTGTCCTAATTCCCAAAGGCAGCCTCTCCTTCCTATAAATAAAAAAATACTCAAAACAAAAATAGAGAACTTAATATCTCTGAGGTTTGCCTCAGATTTGCAAACAAAATAAAAAGAGAGTTAATAATAGAGCAGTGTCCTATCTCTATTATTACTCAAATAGCTAAATTTTTATTTATAAGAGTATTGATTCACCTTTGGAAAAAAGTGTCCTAATTCCCAAAGGCATCCTCTCCCACTTATAAATACTCAAAAAAAAAAAAGAGAGAAACTTAATATCTTAGTGGTTGCCTCAAATTTACTAACAAAAAGATTTAATAATAAAGCAGTGTCCTATCTCTATTATTACCTCCTTTGCCAGCGCTTGCTGCCAACACACTAATCATCGATACAACGATGGCTCGCCCTTTTATACTTGTGCCAGACAACACACACAAGTACACAACCACACAAACGACTGCATTACATACTCCATATGCTTTATCATAAGATTACGATCGCATATTTATCATGCATGGTAGTATACTCAGCGTTGTGTATTTGTGTAATATGCCTGTATGTTGTTCTGACATTTCCGTTAATTTTAAACAAAGATTCAAAATTTTAGTTTCATACACTTATGTATAATAGTAGACCTGTCATGACAATAATAATAATAATATAATATTAATAAAAAAGAAAGCTTGTTAATTCTATAAAGTTAAGGTTAATAATTTTTAGAAAATTAATAATAAATAATAAAATAATAAGATAAACCAACCACTTATCTAGAAGTTGTGGGCCAAAACGAACTAGTGACTTTGGTCGTCACATTGCCTTCCTTATCCCGGGGGCTGTATTGTTGTTTTGCCAAGGATGACTCGTATTTTGCACCTGCAGTGCTTGCGGATCTTGACTGAAGCAGACTTCTACCGGTTTGGCGGATGAGAAACTGGTGTTTGGCATGGTGTTTGTTATTAGCTCCTGATGTTGCTATGTCTGTCGTCATTGGTGATGTGTTCTCGGTGTAGGTGACAATTTTGATGAAATGGAAATTGTGGGGATTGGGATTCTTATACCATATACGTTGGCTCGGCTTATTATACTTCACCATTTTCTATTCCGATGACCTATGGAGATTGAAAAACAACTTATTAATTTGGTGGTTCGACAAAAAGTTTCAAGTCGCTAAGATGCGCAGTGCGCTTTTCGCTACTATCTACTCTGCTCAGTTTGACTATGACGGGGGACACGAATCCCGTAATGACATAAGGTCCCCCGAACTTAGGTGCCAATTTCGCGGCAAAATTGTCAATTGCTTTCGACAATGGGTGCAGTCGTACTAGTACCCGATCCCTGACTTTGGGTTGCCAGTGGCGACGTCGCAAATTGTAGTGACGTTTTTGTTTCTGAGCGGCCTTCGCTATGTTGCGCCGGACTATTGCAAATATGTCCTTTAGCTCGCTCGCACGTTCATCGGGCTCAACAATTCGGGCCCCAGTGCCTCTAGTCACTTGATCGTAGAGGGCATTTGGTAAACGCGGCTCTCTACCTTGTGTTAGAAATGCAGGCGTATAACCAGTCGTTTCAGAAGTGCTGGTGTTGATGGCCAACATGATTTCGGGTAGTAAGTCATCCCACGTACTATGCTTCTCCTTTACAAACTGGGCTATAATTGTTTTAATTGTACGATTGACCCGCTCAGTGGGGTTCTCTTGAGGCGTGTAGGGTGCTGTGAATTGCTGGGTGACTCCCACGTCTTTTAAATATTTCTTCAGAACCTGCGCTGTGAATTGGGTTCCGTTGTCAGTACGAAACAGTTTTGGTACGCCATACCTTGCCACTATGCGTTCTCGCAGCGCCTTTACTACTCCCTCTGCTGTTGCCTTTCGTAGGGGAATCAGTTCACACCATTTAGAAAAACTATCGAAGAATACGAGGAGCATCGAGTTGCCATGTCGAGTCCGCGGCAATGGACCAATGAAATCCGCACACAGAAGTGACCATGGCTCTTCAGGTACGTGTGTCAACATTTTCCCTGCTGGCAATTGCTGGGCCACTTTATACCGCTGACAAATGTCGCAGCTTCGGACATATTTCTTAATATCATGGGCCAAACCTGGCCAGTAGTAGCGACTGGCAATTTTATTTAGAGTTTTTCTGACACCTAAGTGTCCTCCAGTGAGTTGATTGTGTGCCTCCTGCAGCACTTGAGTTCATGCGGGTGTGGCCACACACAATTTCCAAGGAGTGGAGTCTCCGTCATTAACTTCTCGGTTGATATATCTATAAAGGTGCCCATCTACGATGGAATAGTCATCAAAATTCTCTGGCTGTTGTCTCACGACGTTCATCTTACATTTACATGAGGACGCGGGTGTGGTTTGTGCCAAGTTGACCTCTTCAAATGGGTGCCTAGAAAGTGCGTCTGCCACTACATTTTGCTTACCTCTCCGATAACTGATGGTAAATTTATATTGCTGCAATTCTAGCGCCCATCTCGCTAGCCGGCCAGCTGGGTTATTGATGGAATTGAGCCACTTCAATGCCAGATGGTCTGTGACTACTTTGAACTCGTAGCCCTCCAGGTAGTGGCGCATCTTGCGTATTCCCAAACGATAGCCAGACATTATTTCTCAGTCGCTGAGTAGTTTTTCTCGGCTGTATTCAGGTGTCGACTTGCATAGGCGATCACTCGTTCGACATCTTCAAATTCTTGTGTTAGGACGGCTCCTAAGCCAATGTCACTTGCATCAGTTTGCAGCGTGAACGGCTTGACGAAATCCGGGCAGGCTAATATTGGAGCGCAGGTTAGTTTTGTTTTCAGTGAATCGAAGGCTTTTTGTTGATCTTCGCCCCACTTCCAGTGTTTGCCTTTCTTTAACATCTGTGTTAATGGCTACGAAATCTGTGCAAAATTTGGTACAAAACGTCTGTACCACGAGGTAACACCCAGGAATCGGCGAACTTCCTTAGTGTTGGTTGGAGTCGGCATCTGTGCCACTGCTGCTGTTTTCTCTGGGTCAGTCTTGATGCCGTCTCTAGTCACTATATGTCCTAAGTATTTCGTCTCGGCTTGAAAGAACTTACATTTGTCCACATTTATTCGCAGGTTGGCTGCCCTGAGTCGTCGGAACACCTCCTTCAAATTTCGTAAATGCTCTTCAAAGTTGGAGCCGATAACGATTATATCGTCCAAATAGGCGAAAGCAAATGGTTCCATATCTGGCCCCATGACACTGTCTAGAGCCCGTTGAAAAGTTGATGGGCGGAATGCAACCCAAATGGCATTACTTTCCATTGGTACAGTCCTCGGCCAGAGACAGCAAAGGCGGTGTATTTCTTGCTGTCATCCTCCATCGGAATTTGCCAGTAGCCGTCTTTAAGGTCCAGACTACTGATGAACTTTCCGTTGCGGAGTCTTTCGAGAATAGTGTCAATTCTTAGTAGTGGATACGCATCTGGCACTGACCTGACATTAAGTTGACGGAAATCCATGCAGGTGCGCCATGTTCCATCCTTTTTTTTCACCAGTGTTATGGGGAAACTAAATGGACTATGCGATGGCTCAATGCTCCCCTTTTCCAGCAATTTATTGACTTCTTCGTCAATTATAGCCTGCATAGCCGGGTTTCTGGGAGCATGTCGGATCTTTATTGGCCGTTCATCCTTCATTACAATGCGGTGTGTGGCGACAGACGATAGCCCTTTAATTAATTGAAATTTAGGCAGTTCCGTGTCCAGAAACTGCTGAATTTGTTCTTGTAGAGTAGGTTTCTGTACGGTGCGTACTGTAGCGACTGGCCTACGCATTAATCTGGAATTTATTTGGCTTACCTTGGTTAACTTTTTGTCCGGAGTATGTTTTGCTTGCATTGACAGTCCTGCACATAGGATTTTGGTGTTGAATGCTGCAAGGAAGTCTACTCCCAGCATTATCGGTTCTGTGGCTGCTTTCATCACTAAGAAATCGTGAAGACGGTTTTGATTTCCCAGCCTTACCTTACATTGCACTGCTTCGGAGATGATGGTCTTCGACCCGTCGGCCAGTAGCACTTCTATTTCTACAGGCACATATGGCGGCCTGCGGAACAATTGTTTTACTAACTCCGATGTGATGAAACTACGGGTGGCTCCAGTGTCTATGATGCCTTCAATGGCGCAGTTCTCGACCTGAAGTACCGCTTTTACCTTTTCATCTTCCCATATAAGTTTTGTATTGTTGTCTTGGACGTGAGAAGCTTGTGCAGTACATTGAGCTGATGAACGCAAATGTATGGGCCTTTGCACCAGACTGACTATCGAGCAATGTTGCTGCCCTAGGACATGATGTGACGTGGCAGGAATACTTTCGAGCTCAGCCGCCAGTGCAATCAGGTCGTCCAGGTTAGCAAAATCTTTCCGACGTATATACCACTGGTAATCTGGTTGGGAATTTCGAAAAATCCGCTCAAGTTTTTCCTCGGTATTAAGTTTAGTATGATGCATCAAGTCTTGAAGAGCCAACACATAATCCTTAAAGGTTTCCCGTGGTCGTTGCACTCTCTCACGAATCTCGTCATCCAATTTTTCAAAATATCGTGGCGGCAAAAAGAAATTGAAAAAGCTTCGCTTAAAAGTTGTCCACTGGCCCCACTGTTTATTGTTGTTGCGGAACCATATTAGTGCCTTATCTCGTAAGAGCTCTGACATGACCCGTAACACATTTATTAGGTCAATTTCATACATACCGGCTAGTTCCTCCACCCGTTCGATGAATCCTAAGGGATTTTTTCCACCATCGTACTTTAGACCCCATTTCCATACAAGCTCAATGGTGGCTACACGTTCGTTTGACGGTGCGCTAGGGAGTGTTGATTTGCTTGATTGTCCTGAAAGATAAATTTTTGCTGGTGATGCAAGCGTCTTATCGTTTCGTTCATCCGGCAGCAACAGTCGGAGGTCTGTAGAAGTGGTAGCGCTGGCGTCATGGCTCGCCTGCCATGCCAGAAATTTCTGGATCTTAGCTTCTTCGTGATCAAGAGTCAGATGCTTTGCCAACCGCTTTCTCAGTTCTTCCGCCGTTCCGGTAGTGTTCTCTTCACACTGTGTCAAGTAACTTATAAGCTCCTCTTTTTTAAGGGAGTATACCCACGATGTTTTTAACATGTTGAATTGCCCCGGGAGACTACTGGATTCGTAGATTAAAGCGTCTCGTTGTGGTTGGTAATACGTTATCGAACAACAACTCTTTTGCCAAAATAAAATCTAAATATAAAATTATTTATAATAATAATAAAAAAATTATTTTATTTATTTTTTTCTTTAAAAATGTTGGAATATTTCAAGTTATTTTCTTAAAAACTTATTGTCATCCCATATGTACAACAGTCCTTTAAGAAAAATTTTAAATATGAAAAAAAAATTCCAAATAAAAAAAATATTATGGAATAATTAATATTTAACCTTTTTTCGTATCAATTTATTTATTTTATTACTTATTATTTATTATTTTATTGTTTTAGATATTTATTCTGTTTTATTTTATTGTTTATTTATTTATTAGTTATTATTATTGTTTTATTATTTAATTATTTTAGATATTTTATTTTGTTTTATTTTATTGTTTATTTATTTATTAATTATTATTATTTTATTATTAAATTATTTTAGATATTTATTATGGTTTTATAGATATTATATTCCTTTTAATTTATAGTTATTTAAATGGGAAAATACACTGCTTAAATGGAGCAGGAACATTAAAACTTGAAACCCATTTAAACAATGTTTATTTACCCTTTGTGGTTCTTTGTTTAAAGGACAAAGAGTCCCTGCTCGGGCGCCAAATGTAACGACACGGATTCGCTGGTTGCTAGGGTAGGCTCAGCGGAGTCCAGAGTCGTGTAGATTAAATAGAAATTGTAACGTACCTTCTCTTGGTTACTTGGACGAAAATTAAAACGAGTACACCAGGTTCATTTAACGTTAACAATACTCCTTTATTTACTCAACAAAATAAGGAAAATAAATTATAGCTGTTAAATCGCGTAGCCATTTCACAAAAATCAAAAATTATAAAATAAGAAACTAAAATTTTAGATAAGAGAAAATACCCAATTTTTTTATAAGTGTATTGATTCACCTTTTGGAAAAAAGTGTCCTAATTCCCAAAGGCAGCCTCTCCCACGTATAAATAAAAATATTAAAAGAAAACAAAAAAAAATATATAGAGCAATGAGATTTAATATCTCCGTGGTTTTCCTCAGATTTGCCAACAAATAAAAAAAGAGAGTTAATAATAGAGCAGTGTCCTATCTCTATTATTACTCAAATAGCTAAATTTTTATTTATAAGAGTATTGATTCACCTTTGGAAAAAATTGTCCTAATTCCCAAAGGCAGCCTCTCCTTCCTATAAATAAAAAAATACTCAAAACAAAAATAGAGAACTTAATATCTCTGAGGTTTGCCTCAGATTTGCAAACAAAATAAAAAGAGAGTTAATAATAGAGCAGTGTCCTATCTCTATTATTACTCAAATAGCTAAATTTTTATTTATAAGAGTATTGATTCACCTTTGGAAAAAAGTGTCCTAATTCCCAAAGGCATCCTCTCCCACTTATAAATACTCAAAAAAAAAAAAGAGAGAAACTTAATATCTTAGTGGTTGCCTCAAATTTACTAACAAAAAGATTTAATAATAAAGCAGTGTCCTATCTCTATTATTACCTCCTTTGCCAGCGCTTGCTGCCAACACACTAATCATCGATACAACGATGGCTCGCCCTTTTATACTTGTGCCAGACAACACACACAAGTACACAACCACACAAACGACTGCATTACATACTCCATATGCTTTATCATAAGATTACGATCGCATATTTATCATGCATGGTAGTATACTCAGCGTTGTGTATTTGTGTAATATGCCTGTATGTTGTTCTGACATTTCCGTTAATTTTAAACAAAGATTCAAAATTTTAGTTTCATACACTTATGTATAATAGTAGACCTGTCATGACAATAATAATAATAATATAATATTAATAAAAAAGAAAGCTTGTTAATTCTATAAAGTTAAGGTTAATAATTTTTAGAAAATTAATAATAAATAATAAAATAATAAGATAAACCAACCACTTATCTAGAAGTTGTGGGCCAAAACGAACTAGTGACTTTGGTCGTCACATTGCCTTCCTTATCCCGGGGGCTGTATTGTTGTTTTGCCAAGGATGACTCGTATTTTGCACCTGCAGTGCTTGCGGATCTTGACTGAAGCAGACTTCTACCGGTTTGGCGGATGAGAAACTGGTGTTTGGCATGGTGTTTGTTATTAGCTCCTGATGTTGCTATGTCTGTCGTCATTGGTGATGTGTTCTCGGTGTAGGTGACAATTTTGATGAAATGGAAATTGTGGGGATTGGGATTCTTATACCATATACGTTGGCTCGGCTTATTATACTTCACCATTTTCTATTCCGATGACCTATGGAGATTGAAAAACAACTTATTAATTTGGTGGTTCGACAAAAAGTTTCAAGTCGCTAAGATGCGCAGTGCGCTTTTCGCTACTATCTACTCTGCTCAGTTTGACTATGACGGGGGACACGAATCCCGTAATGACATAAGGTCCCCCGAACTTAGGTGCCAATTTCGCGGCAAAATTGTCAATTGCTTTCGACAATGGGTGCAGTCGTACTAGTACCCGATCCCTGACTTTGGGTTGCCAGTGGCGACGTCGCAAATTGTAGTGATGTTTTTGTTTCTGAGCGGCCTTCGCTATGTTGCGCCGGACTATTGCAAATATGTCCTTTAGCTCGCTCGCACGTTCATCGGGCTCAACAATTCGGGCCCCAGTGCCTCTAGTCACTTGATCGTAGAGGGCATTTGGTAAACGCGGCTCTCTACCTTGTGTTAGAAATGCAGGCGTATAACCAGTCGTTTCAGAAGTGCTGGTGTTGATGGCCAACATGATTTCGGGTAGTAAGTCATCCCACGTACTATGCTTCTCCTTTACAAACTGGGCTATAATTGTTTTAATTGTACGATTGACCCGCTCAGTGGGGTTCTCTTGAGGCGTGTAGGGTGCTGTGAATTGCTGGGTGACTCCCACGTCTTTTAAATATTTCTTCAGAACCTGCGCTGTGAATTGGGTTCCGTTGTCAGTACGAAACAGTTTTGGTACGCCATACCTTGCCACTATGCGTTCTCGCAGCGCCTTTACTACTCCCTCTGCTGTTGCCTTTCGTAGGGGAATCAGTTCACACCATTTAGAAAAACTATCGAAGAATACGAGGAGCATCGAGTTGCCATGTCGAGTCCGCGGCAATGGACCAATGAAATCCGCACACAGAAGTGACCATGGCTCTTCAGGTACGTGTGTCAACATTTTCCCTGCTGGCAATTGCTGGGCCACTTTATACCGCTGACAAATGTCGCAGCTTCGGACATATTTCTTAATATCATGGGCCAAACCTGGCCAGTAGTAGCGACTGGCAATTTTATTTAGAGTTTTTCTGACACCTAAGTGTCCTCCAGTGAGTTGATTGTGTGCCTCCTGCAGCACTTGAGTTCATGCGGGTGTGGCCACACACAATTTCCAAGGAGTGGAGTCTCCGTCATTAACTTCTCGGTTGATATATCTATAAAGGTGCCCATCTACGATGGAATAGTCATCAAAATTCTCTGGCTGTTGTCTCACGACGTTCATCTTACATTTACATGAGGACGCGGGTGTGGTTTGTGCCAAGTTGACCTCTTCAAATGGGTGCCTAGAAAGTGCGTCTGCCACTACATTTTGCTTACCTCTCCGATAACTGATGGTAAATTTATATTGCTGCAATTCTAGCGCCCATCTCGCTAGCCGGCCAGCTGGGTTATTGATGGAATTGAGCCACTTCAATGCCAGATGGTCTGTGACTACTTTGAACTCGTAGCCCTCCAGGTAGTGGCACATCTTGCGTATTCCCAAACGATAGCCAGACATTCTTTCTCAGTCGCTGAGTAGTTTTTCTCGGCTGTATTCAGGTGTCGACTTGCATAGGCGATCACTCGTTCGACATCTTCAAATTCTTGTGTTAGGACGGCTCCTAAGCCAATGTCACTTGCATCAGTTTGCAGCGTGAACGGCTTGACGAAATCCGGGCAGGCTAATATTGGAGCGCAGGTTAGTTTTGTTTTCAGTGAATCGAAGGCTTTTTGTTGATCTTCGCCCCACTTCCAGTGTTTGCCTTTCTTTAACATCTGTGTTAATGGCTACGAAATCTGTGCAAAATTTGGTACAAAACGTCTGTACCACGAGGTAACACCCAGGAATCGGCGAACTTCCTTAGTGTTGGTTGGAGTCGGCATCTGTGCCACTGCTGCTGTTTTCTCTGGGTCAGTCTTGATGCCGTCTCTAGTCACTATATGTCCTAAGTATTTCGTCTCGGCTTGAAAGAACTTACATTTGTCCACATTTATTCGCAGGTTGGCTGCCCTGAGTCGTCGGAACACCTCCTTCAAATTTCGTAAATGCTCTTCAAAGTTGGAGCCGATAACGATTATATCGTCCAAATAGGCGAAAGCAAATGGTTCCATATCTGGCCCCATGACACTGTCTAGAGCCCGTTGAAAAGTTGATGGGCGGAATGCAACCCAAATGGCATTACTTTCCATTGGTACAGTCCTCGGCCAGAGACAGCAAAGGCGGTGTATTTCTTGCTGTCATCCTCCATCGGAATTTGCCAGTAGCCGTCTTTAAGGTCCAGACTACTGATGAACTTTCCGTTGCGGAGTCTTTCGAGAATAGTGTCAATTCTTAGTAGTGGATACGCATCTGGCACTGACCTGACATTAAGTTGACGGAAATCCATGCAGGTGCGCCATGTTCCATCCTTTTTTTTCACCAGTGTTATGGGGAAACTAAATGGACTATGCGATGGCTCAATGCTCCCCTTTTCCAGCAATTTATTGACTTCTTCGTTAATTATAGCCTGCATAGCCGGGTTTCTGGGAGCATATCGGATCTTTATTGGCCGTTCATCCTTCATTACAATGCGGTGTGTGGCGACAGACGATAGCCCTTTAATTAATTGAAATTTAGGCAGTTCCGTGTCCAGAAACTGCTGAATTTGTTCTTGTAGAGTAGGTTTCTGTACGGTGCGTACTGTAGCGACTGGCCTGGCATTAATCTGGAATTTATTTGGCTTACCTTGGTTAACTTTTTGTCCGGAGTATGTTTTGCTTGCATTGACAGTCCTGCACATAGGATTTTGGTGTTGAATGCTGCAAGGAAGTCTACTCCCAGCATTATCGGTTCTGTGGCTGCTTTCATCACTAAGAAATCGTGAAGACGGTTTTGATTTCCCAGCCTTACCTTACATTGCACTGCTTCGGAGATGATGGTCTTCGACCCGTCGGCCAGTAGCACTTCTATTTCTACAGGCACATATGGCGGCCTGCGGAACAATTGTTTTACTAACTCCGATGTGATGAAACTACGGGTGGCTCCAGTGTCTATGATGCCTTCAATGGCGCAGTTCTCGACCTGAAGTACCGCTTTTACCTTTTCATCTTCCCATATAAGTTTTGTATTGTTGTCTTGGACGTGAGAAGCTTGTGCAGTACATTGAGCTGATGAACGCAAATGTATGGGCCTTTGCACCAGACTGACTATCGAGCAATGTTGCTGCCCTCGGACATGATGTGACGTGGCAGGAATACTTTCGAGCTCAGCCGCCAGTGCAATCAGGTCGTCCAGGTTAGCAAAATCTTTCCGACGTATATACCACTGGTAATCTGGTTGGGAATTTCGAAAAATCCGCTCAAGTTTTTCCTCGGTATTAAGTTTAGTATGATGCATCAAGTCTTGAAGAGCCAACACGTAATCCTTAAAGGTTTCCCGTGGTCGTTGCACTCTCTCACGAATCTCGTCATCCAATTTTTCAAAATATCGTGGCGGCAAAAAGAAATTGAAAAAGCTTCACTTAAAAGTTGTCCACTGGCCCCACTGTTTATTGTTGTTGCGGAACCATATTAGTGCCTTATCTCGTAAGAGCTCTGACATGACCCGTAACACATTTATTAGGTCAATTTCATACATACCGGCTAGTTCCTCCACCCGTTCGATGAATCCTAAGGGATTTTTTCCACCATCGTACTTTAGACCCCATTTCCATACAAGCTCAATGGTGGCTACACGTTCGTTTGACGGTGCGCTAGGGAGTGTTGATTTGCTTGATTGTCCTGAAAGGTAAATTTTTGCTGGTGATGCAAGCGTCTTATCGTTTCGTTCATCCGGCAGCAACAGTCGGAGGTCTGTAGAAGTGGTAGCGCTGGCGTCATGGCTCGCCTGCCATGCCAGAAATTTCTGGATCTTAGCTTCTTCGTGATCAAGAGTCAGATGCTTTGCCAACCGCTTTCTCAGTTCTTCCGCCGTTCCGGTAGTGTTCTCTTCACACTGTGTCAAGTAACTTATAAGCTCCTCTTTTTTAAGGGAGTATACCCACGATGTTTTTAACATGTTGAATTGCCCCGGGAGACTACTGGATTCGTAGATTAAAGCGTCTCGTTGTGGTTGGTAATACGTTATCGAACAACAACTCTTTTGCCAAAATAAAATCTAAATATAAAATTATTTATAATAATAATAAAAAAATTCTTTTATTTATTTTTTTCTTTAAAAATGTTGGAATATTTCAAGTTATTTTCTTAAAAACTTATTGTCATCCCATATGTACAACAGGCCTTTAAGAAAAATTTTAAATATGAAAAAAAAAATTCCAAATAAAAAAAATATTATGGAATAATTAATATTTAACCTTTTTTCGTATCAATTTATTTATTTTATTACTTATTATTTATTATTTTATTGTTTTAGATATTTATTCTGTTTTATTTTATTGTTTATTTATTTATTAGTTATTATTATTGTTTTATTATTTAATTATTTTAGATATTTTATTTTGTTTTATTTTATTGTTTATTTATTTATTAATTATTATTATTTTATTATTAAATTATTTTAGATATTTATTATGGTTTTATAGATATTATATTCCTTTTAATTTATAGTTATTTAAATGGGAAAATACACTGCTTAAATGGAACAAGAACATTAAAACTTGAAACCCATTTAAACAATGTTTATTTACCCTTTGTGGTTCTTTGTTTAAAGGACAAAGAGTCCCTGCTCGGGCGCCAAATGTAACGACACGGATTCGCTGGTTGCTAGGGTAGGCTCAGCGGAGTCCAGAGTCGTGTAGATTAAATAGAAATTGTAACGTACCTTCTCTTGGTTACTTGGACGAAAATTAAAACGAGTACACCAGGTTCATTTAACGTTAACAATACTCCTTTATTTACTCAACAAAATAAGGAAAATAAATTATAGCTGTTAAATCGCGTAGCCATTTCACAAAAATCAAAAATTATAAAATAAGAAACTAAAATTTTAGATAAGAGAAAATACCCAATTTTTTTATAAGTGTATTGATTCACCTTTTGGAAAAAAGTGTCCTAATTCCCAAAGGCAGCCTCTCCCACGTATAAATAAAAATATTAAAAGAAAACAAAAAAAAATATATAGAGCAATGAGATTTAATATCTCCGTGGTTTGCCTCAGATTTGCCAACAAATAAAAAAAGAGAGTTAATAACAGAGCAGTGTCCTATCTCTATTATTACTCAAATAGCTCAATTTTTATTTATAAGAGTATTGATTCACCTTTGGAAAAAAGTGTCCTAATTCCCAAAGGCAGCCTCTCCCACTTATAAATACTCAAAAAAAAAGAGAGAAACTTAATATCTTAGTGGTTGCCTCAAATTTGCTAACAAAAAGATTTAATAGTAAAGCAGTGTCCTATCTCTATTATTACCTCCTTTGCCAGCGCTTGCTGCCAACACACTAATCATCGATACAACGATGGCTCGCCCTTTTATACTTGTGCCAGACAACACACACAAGTACACAACCACACAAACGACTGCATTACATACTCCATATGCTTTATCATATGATGACGATCGCATATTTATCATGCATGGTAGTATACTCAGCGTTGTGTATTTGTGTAATATGCCTGTATGTTGTTCTGACATTTCCGTTAATTTTAAACAAAGATTCAAAATTTTAGTTTCATACACTTATGTATAATAGTAGACCTGTCATGATAATAATAATAATATAATATTAATAAAAAAGAAAGCTTGTTAATTCTATAAAGTTAAGGTTAATAATTTTTAGAAAATTAATAATAAATAATAAAATAATAAGATAAACCAACCACTTATCTAGAAGTTGTGGGCCAAAACGAACTAATGACTTTGGTCGTCACAAGTTTTACAATCAGCTCTTTTTTGGTCTTTTGACCCACAGTTAACGATTTTTGTTTTCGACCGCACTTTTATCATGTTTTTTAACATGCTGCTTATTATAATTTTTACTTAAATCACTTGTTAAATTCATCTTTTCAAATACATCATATTTATCGCGCAGCTCTTTGAAAGCCTTCACCGAGTACAATTGACACTTAAGTTCATTTTTAATTTTCAGTTCATTAACGATATAATGTATTACGGAAATTTCTTCGATATTACCTAGTGCTGCGACTTTTTTCATTTGTAAAATATAATCGTGAAAAGATTCGTCATCTTTTTTATTTAATTTTTTTTTTGTTAGATAATAATTTATGTAGTCCATCGCTATATAATGTTTTGCCAAATTCTTCGAGCATAACGCTTTTGAGTGCATTGTAGTCACTTACCGACACTGTTTCTATAAAAAATTTTCACGGTTTTCATCATTTTATTGCGTGCGTGCACATATTTCTGCTTTTCCGATAAGTCGTATGATTCCGCGTTTTGCTCAAAGTTTTCGAACCACTGTCGCGCCGGTATATTTGAACCATTAAAATCTGGAATTATTTGGGCAAAATTATCAACAGTAATATTGCTTTTGTCGCGGTTTTTATCTTCTTTTGCCATTTTCATGGTAAGCAATTTAACTAAATTGCTTAAATCTTCGTTTGCCATCATTTCATTATTATTTTCACTTTTTGACATTGCCATTTTTACCGAATCTTTGTTTTGATTACCGTCTTTGCTTTTTGCGTTAATCAGTTTAGTTTTATTTTGTGTAGGTGAGTTATTAATCTTTATTGGTTTTGCTTTATTACTAACTTTGTTATTATCAACTGAATTGCTTCTTTTATTATTTTCGTTGAATTCACTTAACCACGAATGACTTCTTTCAATTGATCTACTTCTTCTAAATCAAATCTTTTTCATTTGAGTTATTTTTCGGAATTATTTTTTCTTGTAAGCTCTCTTCGCCTTTATAATTAGGTTCTCTTAATCCAGCTTGATTTTTTTGTGCTTTTGCTCTTGTATTGTATTTGTAATTTATTGATGTTTGCGAGTTCATTTAAATATTTGCAGTTATATGTTTTAAAATATAAAAAAGGTTTATTGGTTTTATTGTACCGTTTTTTTCATCACGCGACTGGCTTATATTAATGTTCACAAAGGAATTTTTCGTATACCGGCTTTTTTTTATACATGCAAATATTTAAAGTAAAACTTCTTTATAAAATCTAATTCAAGCTTTATTGTCACGAATGGTTTGGGTTGAGCCCCCAATTGTAATATTGTTTGTTAAATAAGAAACACCGATCATATAGGATTTAATTGTTTAAGATTATTTTATTTCAGTTTTCAGTTTTAAATTTCGTAAAAATGACTTTTAGAATTAAAATAGGAATAATAATAAAAAAATTAATTTAAGTAAAGTTAATAGATAAGGTTTGCGCAACTTCAATTTTAAACTTTTAAGTAATAGCGAATCAAATGCAAATCGAAACCAACAACTTTATTCTAGAAAAATCTAGACAACTTTTAACAACTTAATTCGACCGCTCACGACTTCAAACTCTTTTCAACTAACTAATAGGATTATAATCTTCAGTAGTAAGTGCATGTGGTGAATATAAAATATGACAGCTTAACCCTTTAGACACTTTACATACATATGTATATATGCGCCTCGATGTGAATTCGCACTGATTTTTTTTTGGTATTTGTATTGCATTCCATTAACAAATAAATAAAAAATGGACACTGTCGTTAAGCAGCTCTGGGTCGAAGAACATCATTTCGCGTCGTCGTAATTATTTCTTAAGTGCGGTCGGGCTTAGTTTTGTTGTTGGACCTTCGAGAGTTTTTCGTCTCGCTCGCACTGGTTGACTGATCTGCCACGGATAACCGTATAATATTGTGGTTTTTTGTGGAATTTATTTAACAACCACGTTGCTATTTCCTATGTGAAGGCAATGGTCGAACAGTCAGTCACGGAACTTTTTTGATTACTGTTAATAACATATTGGGCATATGGTCTAGTTACTCCGCCCATATTCGTGCAACACCATACTATGCAAATTTACTTTGTATAGTATGTTTAATAAATAAATAAATAAATAAAATAAAAAATGGACACTTGTGGGAGATTAACAAAAAAAATGTTTAAGTTTAAAATTTTTAAACGCATTAATAATCCCAAATTATTATTTTACTTATTAAGTAAAATATATTTTTTATTAAAAATACATTGAAATTGATTATTGAGGGGTTTAGCTGGATCCTATGCGCATTTCACTGTTGCTAATGCAGATCATCAGGGAACCTTTACCCAAATTTCTTAGAACAACTAGAGTTATTATATTATAAACTTTCATTTAAACAAATGAGAAGCCTAACAACAAATAACAAAGTTGAAACAAGAACTCAATAATCAACATGTTTTTTTATTTTCTTAATTTACCATTGCTACATTGGCTGACTTTTTTTCAGCTTCAAATTGTAGTTGTAAGAGTATGTAAAAGAAAATAAATGTAAATAACAACAACAGCTATTAAAGAATAGAGTGTTGCCAGACAAGTATTTTTTATGACCGGGTGCAGTCAAGTTAATAATTAGTGTTTTTATGGGAGTTGTTAAAATTTAAGTTTAAAATTTTTAAACGCACTAATAATCCCAAATTATTATTTTACTTATTAATTAAAATATTTTTTATTAAAAGTACATTAAAATTGATTATTGAGGGGTTTAGCTGGATCCTATGCGCATTTCACTGTTGCTAATGCAGATCATCAGGGAACCTTTACCCAAATTTCTTAGAACAACTAGAGTTATTATATTATAAACTTTCATTTAAACAAATGAGAAGCCTAACAACAAATTACAAAGTTGAAACAAGAACTCAATAATCAACATGTTTTTTTATTTTCTTACTTTACCATTGCTACATTGGCTGACTTTTTTTCAGCTTCAAATTGTAGTTGTAAGAGTATGTATGTATGTATGGTTGAATGGCAAAATATTTATGTAGCACGCATTTTTCGTGTTGAAATATTTTTCTATGCATATTTTTTCGGTAGCTGTCGTTTATAATATTTGTGTGCTATAATATTTTGCAGTCACAACAATATTACACAAGCTAATATGCAAAAATGGAAATCTGTTTACTGCGTAAAATATTATTGTGGATTTATTTTCATTTTATGTGCATAGAAAAATATTACTACAAAAATATTTCTGTTCTGTTTGCTATAGAAAGTATTAAATAGTTTGAAGGTATAAAATATTTATATGCGCATATATTTAGTATGGAAATGGACTACAATATTTTTATTATGCGCTTTGTCAAAAATTTATACAAGTCATATTTTCATAATAGTCATATTTAAACTAAAAATTTTGAAAAGCTAATTTTTAAACCGTGAAATGCACTTTTATTAATCAAGTTTTTTACTTTCAGTTGCAGCACAAACGTGAACTTGATCACTTTATATATTATCAGCTATACTCTTGCGGATTTGAAGTAACAAACTCTTTAAACAAAAGCTATACAGTAAAACTATAAAGTTTCAGTACACCTTCGCATTTTCTTATAATAATAATAACTTATTTTTTATCATGTTAAATTGGTACAATTGGTGTACTAATTTTTTCTGATACTGTATGTACATGTTCACAAACCTTATTGTTTCGTTGGATGCTATGTACATACTAAACATCTGCATGAAACTAAATAATGATGTTTATGAAATGTTCGCTAAAATTTTTTATTCGTTTCATTCTATTTCATACATATGAATAACTATGAAACAAGAACAATGAACACTCAATAGTTAAGAACGCAGTAAAACGATGTTGGTTTGTTTACATATACAAGAGCATACTAACATTTACAAATGTGAAACAGAACATGTGTTGAGTAAATCTCGATTAAGTTCATGCAAAAACAATATGCTTTTAAAGATCAGTGTTGCCAGTTGAAGGAAAATACTAGAATAATCGCCGAAAAAATGTTAACGAGATCTAAATTAAATTTAGTTTTTATTAGTGAGAGCAACTTCGGTAAAATATTTCATTTATAAACATAAGTTAAATGTACACATAATTATCTTTCTTTTAAATGCAATATTATTGTTGTTTAAAATTTCGTATTTTTGCATTGAGTTTTATTACAAATATTAATTTCAAAAATAATTTTTAGTTATATTTTTGCTTGGAAGTATATAAATAGTTATTTTTGCCTGGAAAGGAGTACTTTTGTTGTGTTTTATTTAATTTTTGTCCACAACTAATAAACTATTAGGCCGGGTTTACACGTGTGTGACATGTGCAACACAAGAGTAAAAAAAGCGTAACCACTAATTACTAATGAAAAACTGTTTGATTTAAACATGTATTTATTAAGGGTCAAACCCACGATATCGACAACGTTCGACTTGTCGCACACTTACATTCAAAACAAAAACAAATTTTAATATTTTGTTGTTGTTTCAAATGTAAGTGTGCGACAAGTCGAACGTTGTCGATATCGTGGGTCAGGCCGTAAGTTAAATAGTTCCATACATAGCTAATAGACAATTTTATAGAATCCAACATGATTGGAAACATGTCTGAATACATGTCTGAATCAAACAGCTTTCATTATTAATTAGTTGGTTACGCTTTTTTGGGCAAATGGCACACAAGAAATGCCAGATGTAAACTCAGCCTTATGAACTGGTTTAAGTTCTTATTTATTTAAATAGTTCGTACATAAAATTTAAAATATACTGCCTGGCTCACGACGTCGACAAGAAATTTTCGTTCGCTTATTTATATTGCGTTTTTTGTTATTTGTTTTTGTTTTCAATATAAATAAGCGAACGAAAATTTCTTGTCTACATCGAGAGCCAGGCAGATAATCATAAAGTTAATTAAAAACTGTATAACTTCCAAGCTGCTGGATCGATTTTCTTCAAACATTGCTTACAACACTTTCGATAAAGTCAACTTTCAAACAATAACAAACTAAATGGAAATTGGTACAGACGTTTTGGTTCTGCGAATGCGTAGGCTGACACACAGATGCACACTTGAAATTTGTAAAACTCCTCTTTTTTGGTCGGTGGTACCTGATTACTAAAGAACAGAACATTATTACTTTAAATTTCTCTTTCAGTACATGTGCTTACGCTGGTTCGACATTTTTGTAAATTTCGCTCAATCATAATAAGAGAACATAATAAAACACAAATGATCATTATTTAAGTGGTTTATTGAAATGCAATTTGAAAAAAAAGTAATTATCAGGAAAATTCAATATGATTTTAAAATTATATTAATGCAAAGAAAACCAAAAACTAATGCGTGATTTAAATAAAAATTATAAATTCAGTTAGTGTTAATGGAAAAAAGTTTCATATGAATTAAGCATCACGTTCGAAAATCTGTGTTTTTATATTATGATGTAAAAACATAATTTTTTCGACTGACGCTGTATTCCACCCAATGATGCAACGTTTTTCAGAAAGTAAATTTCTTGCTGCCGAAAACACCCGTTCCGAAGACGCACTGCTAGCTGGTATGGCGAAAATCTTAGAGCTTGCTTGGTATAAAAGAGGAAATTTAGACTTATTTAATTCCCACCATAACAACACATCAAAGCCATCATGAAAAACTTCAGTAATGCTTTCATAAACACTTAATTCGCTTTGAATGCTGTCACATACACTTGTTTGAACCGAAGATTGAAAAAATCCTGCGAAAATTTTTTTAATTTTTGCTGACAAAGGCACGACTTGGTGACTTTCAATCGGATGAGAGTCACTGGAAAAATCTTTCATCATACATCTGCAATAATGCCTTATTTCTTCTTTTTCATTACTTGAAAATTGAAGCATTTTGTTTGCTGGGGGAAACAGAAACACAGCTATTTTGTGAAAAATTTTCAAATTTTGCATAACAACTTCACTAAGCAAAATATTCAATTTTTCTTTGAATATTTTTACGCAGTCCTGATCATCAGTAATTTCTTTCTCACATAATCGCTTTAAAAAGAGAACATGTATTATGGCTAGATGGAGAGTTGGATAGCTGTCACCTTCAAGTTCTGTCGACGTTTCCGCGAAATTTGGTAGTACATTCATAACCTGTTCCATCAAATTTTCATTTATACCAGATATTCTAATCAGCTGGTGTTTTTCATGCAAAATTTTGCCAAGCTGAGTCCAATTTTGATGGGCTGATTTTAGTAAAAAGTAGATGGTGTTCCATCGGGTGGGTGTAAAACTTTTCAAAGTCGTTGTCAATTCTGCATTGCATCCTGACTTTTTAAAATACTTAACAAGTTTTGTGCACTTCCCAGCAAAAAACTTTGCCTACTAGAATGCAAAAAAGTGTATGTACTCCTCAGTCGTAAGTACTTACAATTTGACTGAATAACCCATTATTTTTGTTTGAGAAGTTCAAAAAGTATGCGGTACCCTATATTTTTTGCCTACAAAGATTCAAAAGTTAATATATTACTGATTGCCTAAAAGTACTCAAAATTTAAAGCTTATTTTTTGCTTACAAATATGCTAAATTTTATAGATTAATTTTTGCTTAAACTTATTCTAAATTAATTTGCTAGTTTTTCTGATTAAAATAATTTTCACGATCAATAAATTTGTCTCTAGATATATTTCCTTATTAAACGGAAAGCACTACAATAAGTACTTTCACGTAATAATTTAAATAAGTTATTATTTTATTCATTACAGGGCAGTCATTATTATGCACATAAAATAATTACATAAATAAGTATCAGTCATTACTTTGTAAGCCAATAAAAGAGTACTACCCATTACAAAATTTCGAAAATTTTTTGCTGTGTTTTTACATAAATCTTCGATGTCCGCTATTTCTTTGATGGCTTTTTCTACTATGTTATGTAGCAAATAGGTGAAACAAAAAATATGATTGTACCCTGTAAACGCAACTCTCATATTGGATCCCCTGTCAGTCACAATCATCCCTTTGTCGAGACTGCACTGAAAGTTATCCAGTATTCTAGTTACTCTCCGCAAAATTTTGTCATCTATTGGAATTTTATTGGCAAACAAAAATAAAAACCATGCATTAATATTCAAATTCATAAAAATCATTCTGTTAGTACGTAAAAAACATCAACTTACTGGTACAAGATTCAAACTTCATTGATTCGAACCCAAGCAATTTACTGTGAAGTTTGGCATTCTGAATAAAATGTATTGTTACGGCTATACATGACATTTTGGCATAATTGTCTGTCCAGAGATCTGTTGTAAAAGCGAACCCACTTCCACTAAGTGTATTTATTTCCGCTTTCAAAATGTCATAGCTCTGTCCGTACAACTTATCAATATTGCGTGAGATTGTCGTAGGATGCGGTAGCATCTTTTCTACTTCTACTTCTGATCCATACTTTTCACCAATGGATAGTATCAATTGTGTATATTTGATTAAACCCTCATCCGCGACCAGTTTAAATGGCTTGCAGTTTTTAACTGTCCATTGGGTAACTGCTTTAACAACGCGTGCCTTAGTTTGCTGGTCCACTTCCACCTTATGGTTAGTAGTAGGGAATTACCAATTCTGCGACAATTAAAATTTTAAAATTTTAATTACCAAAATTTTAAAATTCTTGGAAATTTGTGAAATTTGATACCTTGCGTTTTCGGCGGCACGCTTTGATGTTTTTTTGTTTACATTAGGAATTTTTTGTTTACATTAGGAGTTTATTTTTTTGTTTACATTAACCCTTGTGGGAACGGGTGATTTTTTTGGGGTTACATTAATTGTGTGAACGGGTGATTTTGTTTTTTGTGGGAATACGTTAAGTGGGTTCATAGGTTGGAGGTTTTTCTTTTTGTAATGTATGTATGTATATGCCGACGGGAAAATCATGAATATTATTTTTCCTAATACTAATGGGGGTGAAATAGTGAAAATTTATTTTTCCTAATGCCGACGGCAATACATGATTATTTTTCCTAATGCCTACGATAAAACATGAATATTATTTTTTTCAAATGCCGACGGCAAAACATGATTATTATTTTTTTCAAATGCCGACGGGAAAATGTTTTTTCATAATTCCGACGGGGAAAAAAAAGTTATTTCTAATGCTAATACAAGAGTTTAAGGCTGGCCGTGATTTGGGTGGGTGGGGTTGTTGTCGTAATACATAACCGAGGGAGTTTATGGATGTGTCTGTCTGTCTATCTGTCTGTTGTGCGAGGCTGTGATTGGCCGGGGGAGCGTGGTGTAGATGAGGTAGATGGATTGAGTGTATGTGTGTATACCTGTCTGTTGGAATTTGTGCGAGGGTGTGATTGACAGGAGGGCGGGGTGTAGTTGAGGTAGATCGACTGCATGTATGCAGGTGTTGCAAGTCTGTAGGAATTTAAGGCTTATAATGATTTGGGGTAGGTGAGGGTGTTGTTGTACGAGTAATCCAGGGGAATTTGTGGATGTGTCTGTCCGGGAGAATTTAAGCGAGGCTGTTATTGGGAGGGGGTGTGGTGTAGTTGAGGTTGAGCGACTGCGTGTATGTACGTCTATATGTTTGTAGGAACTTAAGGCTGATCGTGATTTAAGAGAGGTGAGGATGTTGTTGTAATATGTATACGTAGGAATCTGTATGTATGTATGTCTGTGAAAATTTAAGGCTGATCATGATTTAGGGTAGGTGAGGTTGGTGTAGTAATATGTCTGTGTTTATGTACATATGTTTGTAGAAGTTTAATGCTATTAGTGATTTGAGGATAGGCGAGGGTGTTGTCGTACGAGTGATATGTACCCGTGGGAATCTGTATGCATGTTCGTAGGAGTTTAAGGCTGATCGTGATTTGTGTTGTTGTCAGTGTTGTTTGTAGGAATGACCGTGAGAATTTTTGTATGCATATCTGTAGGAATTTAAGGTTGGCCGTGTTTTGTGAGGGGTGGTGTGTTGTTGAAATAATTTGAATTTTTCTTAGATGAAATCTGGTATATGTGTGTGCGTGTGTGTGCGTATGATTTTCTCACGCTAGCAGTTTTATGTACGTAGAAATAAATTGTATTCAATATCGAGATTTGGTTCTATAAAATATTTTCATATATCTGATACATATACATAAGTATATTTTCATACTCAAGGTTGCTGGGTATATTGTCATGCTTAAAATTGTCCAGCTTTAAAGTCTGCCTGCGAGAAATTTGTTTATATTACAGATTTTGTTTATTTAACTACGTCCGGCTTCTTTCGCTGAACTTCTTTTCATACGATCATGGGAATTTATAGTTTCTCTGTCCATAATAAGGTCGTTTAGCTTGGGCATGTGCTCTGACTGAATGGTTTGCGTTGTTCATATATTTTTATGATGTAGATATGTAAGTGTGATTGTCAAGATCTAATAAATACTTGAGTATTGATAAGAAATTTGATATTATGTGTACATACATATCTACAAATTGATTTTATGTATGTATGTACATATGTACATACAAATAAGTGTTTGGCTCCGTGCTTGAATGTCATGTGCGGTCTTTTGTTAATGTTGTAAATATTCGCCGGGTCTTTTATGTATAGATGTCAAATATCTTCATATTTTTTTATTTGAAATTAAAAAGCGTTGCTTTAATTTTTATCTCTATTTACTTAAGAGTTTGTGAGGATTTTCTGTTTTAAGTAAAACTGAATTCCTTAAGATACATACTTTAGAGTAATAGTAACTATAATAGAAATATTTCCTATATTTAATTTACATTTGTTTAAAGTTGATGCAGCTTATCTTCATTCTTAGAAATATTTTGATATAGAATTTTTCCTGCCGTAGGCTTTTTTCATCACCTTTTACATTTATTTTAGAACATCTTGCATTGTCTTTTATAAATTTATAAACATTTTTAAATGAAACTGATCCATCACTCTAGCTTATGCAACGATAGTTTTTTGTTAGCCAGCTTGCTTCTTTTTTTATTTTTTTATTGATTATTGAGTTTTATAATGAAATTATTGTATTCGTAATTGTTGAAAACAATCGCTACTTCTTTTGCGATGAAATCATTTGAATTACTTTTGAAACCTTGTACGTCTATAAAAAGTATGTTGTTTTCCATATTACTCAATTTATAAGACTTTAGAATTTGACCTTTGATGGGTATATATTCTATTATACGATCATGAATAAGAATACAGTAAGCTGATTTCTTTGCTTACTATTTCAAATTAAAATTTTATTCATTTGCCCCGCTATTGAGTAAAAGTAGCTTTTATCTTAAACTCTGGTACAGGTAGAAACGCATGAGATTCTTTCATATACTACCTTTGCTGGAATCTTAGACACATATTATAACTATATAGAATTGCATTCTATTATATTATGTTAGGATTATCATCATATGGATATGAGACTGAACTTAAATGTACTTTTAAATTAGTTAATTCATAATGAACAATCTTATTTTCTTCTTGAATAGCGAACAACAGAAAACGAAGTCGTTTTCTTACAATTTCGGTCTAACCGCTCAACTGGTCCTCTAGTATACAATATGACTTTGTATGTCAGCATTTCTGTCTACTTTTTGGCAGCGTTAGGGATAATTAAATTTTAAACTTTTTATTCTTCAAATTGTGTTACTTCATACTGATAATATGTTTAAGTACATTAATAATGTACGAGTATATGTTTATTTTATGACGGGTGAGCGCCTATGGCTTTTATTTGATGTTCTGGATGAAGTGATTTTTTTTTTCTCATTTTATTAAAGTTTAGCGTATTGCGTATATATTTCTAATATATTTAAGTGAGCTTTTTGTATCTGTCAGACAGAGTGAACGTATCAGTTGGTCAGTCAGTCTCTCTTTTTATTTTATTAATTTTTTCTTCTGTGTCACTACTATTTTTTCAGATTTTACTACTTGAAATAGAAAATATTTATATAATTTTAAAAGTATTAATATATACATACATATAGGTAAATATATGTATGTACGTAGAAATTAGTTCATATAAAAAGAAATACATCTTTAATAAACAACTATAATCGATCTAAAATAACACATTTACCTCACCATCAGTGTTTTCATAAAGGGTTATAAATATTGGAATATCTATGTTTGGGAGAATTTTTACTTCAAGTGTTTCTATATAAGATTTGGTGTTTGACCCCTTGACGTTATTGGGGTTAACGTAGACTGCGTTGTATCGCATTCAGATGTAATCATTTCTCACTTAGAAAACGTCCTCATCACCATCAATCATACCTGTATACAATTCATTCATGAGTGGAGTTGATCCAGATACAATTGCTGTCTACAAATTAGTGATTAGAAAATAGCTTTCTCATCACCTTCTAACAAGTTTAATATTTTGCTAGCATGCATGCTTTAGCATGCTTCTATCGATAGTGACGCGAGAGTCCGACATTTAGTGCTGTTTTAATTAAAAATCTATAATATTAGAGTTACGAATTCACTCTTTTGAATTTTTAACAAAGTAGATACATATCTATTTCATTTGCCACAAAGTGTTAAAATTTCTTTCCTTATAAAAGTATGACGTGAGGAATTTTTTTTAAATTATGCATGCTTCGGCATGCTTCCAATATTTTTTTCGGTAAATTTATTTCATATTCATACAGATACAGATATAAAGTAAGATCTGTTTACATTCAATTTTACAATTTATGCATGCTTCAGCATGATTCTAGTTGAAGTCTGTATTTATTTAGTAAGTTTGTTTTATACCCATTCATACACATGTACATTGTTAAAGATTGGATATCAAAGTACAATTTCCTTAGTTTATCTAGAAATGAACGGAGTGAATATCTATTATAATAACCATATTCACATTTTAAAATTTTGTGTGCTAGAGCTTTCGAAATGGAAAATGTACACCTTTTACTATAAAAACTGATAATATGATGTGTTTCTGAATATTTTGAACTCTTAAGTTTTCACAATATTTCATACAGACCATCAAGTTTAGAGAATTGTAGTATATTAAGCTATTTATCTTCCCTGAGACCTAACATTCCTAATCAATCCTTCAAAAAACCAATACAAACTAGATTTTTCCTTTTTAATTTTATTTATATTTTCATTGAATTTCAACATTTTGTACCTCTTCAAATTACTGTATACTGTATTTTCCACCTTTTTCTCATTCGTTGAGTTAACTTTAATCGCAAATATTTTAATGATGAGATGAACTTTTCTATTGTAGGCATTAAGTAAATCTTTGTGTATGTCAATCCACTTATATGAACCATTATAGCTAAATTCTTAACACATAATTCCTTTTAATGATCTATTAATTTATTCTACTATTGATGCTTTCATATAATGACATTTTTAATCCTCTGTTTATGCATGAATTTTGCAGTGTTTATTAAAAATTCTTTACCAACATCTATTTGAATTTTTTTGTTTTGATACTCATATCATTTCAAAAATATTTTCCATTGCCTTGGTTTTTTTTCGAGTGCAGCTTTTATTTTCAACGATACTCACCATATAAACTTTAAGAATGTGTCAGTTACAGTCAGCAAAAATCAATAATTTCTATTTTCTCTAGAATAGCTACCCACTTCACCTAAATCAGCTCCATAAAAGATCATCTATTCCATTCATTACATCACTACAATACACAAACAATTTTATAAATTTATTATGGATTACGTTTACTAAATTTTTTTTAAGGACATTGAGTTGTTTTATAGTTTTTTGGAGAGTGTTGTGATCTACTTGATACATTTTCAGCTATTTATACTAAAATGTAGTTAATTTTCCAATCTATAAATTTTATCGCTCAGCTGTTCAATTTGTTTGTCAAAAGATGATTTAATTTTTAGAATGTCTTTTTCAATTTTATACCTATCTTCTATCGTTAATTTTATTTCACACTCCTCTCCATTAATTTGCATTTGAATATATCCTTGAATTATATTAATGCCTTAAGCTTTATTATTAATTCATCCTTTAGTCTCTCGATTTGAGTTTCCAGAAACAATTTACTGATAACATTGTTCTCCGTCAGTGAATGATGATGATTCTCTATGTATGCATTGGTAGAATTTATATATTTTATTTAGTTTTCAAAATCAAATTTGTCATAGTATTTTCACGTTTTATCATTCATTAAAGAAAATAAACCCACATTTAAACCCCATATTTAACCACCAACTTGTATTTTATCTTCAAACAGTTTGAGGTTGCTATCACCAAATTTCCATTCATTATTGAAATCTTTATGTGGACCATAGTTTGTATCTATTCCATTTCATCCTTCCAAGACTGATAAATCAGTATAAGTGTCTTCGGAATTGGAAATCTGTGAGTAAAGATCACCTTCATAATCATCATCATAATTTTCAGTATTAACATCATTAAATAAGATGGTATTATCAAATATTGTTCCTTATGCTAGGTTCTTTGGTGTACTTGTCTCTATCTTGACTGATGATTTTTCATGTTTTAAACTTGTATTATTTTCAACTTCTGTCTTCATTTTATTTTCTTCTTTCATGGGAATTCTTTTTAATTTTTTTAGAACTATTTATTAATTCTTTGAGTGATTCTGTTATAGGTTTAAATGTATATCTTAGTTGTTCAAGTGTATCCATTTCACCAGTTTTTATACTACGAAACTTTTTCTTCAAGACATTTCTTGTCAACACCAACTTGTTTAAAATTTTCACATCCATGTTTAATAATATCAAATAAAAGGTATCAGCTATTAGATCAGGTATCAGCTATCAGATCAGGCTATCAGGTACCTGGTCTGATTTTCAGATCAGCTTATCACGAGCTGGTCTGGTTTTCAGATCAGCTTATCAGGAGCTGGTCTGGTTTTCAGATCAGCTTATCAGGACCTGGTGTGGTTTTGAGATCAGCTTATCAGGACCTGATCTGGTTATCAGATCAGCTTATCAGGACCTGGTGTGGCTTTCAGATCAGCTTATCAGGATCTACTCTGGGTTTGAGATCAGCTTATCAGAACCTGGTCTGGTTTTCAGATCAGCTTATCAGGACCTGATCTGGTTTTCAGATCAGCTTATCAGGATCTGGTCTGGTTTTCAGATCAGCTTATCAGGACCTGGTCTGGTTTTAAGATCAGGTTATCTGATTCAGATTGAGTTATCAGTTTACAAGTAGCTAGTTATTTATAACATTTATATGAATGAAGTTTCAGGTCAGATGAAATAACAAAGGTCAATCTTTTATGAGCAGTAATTTATATAGTTATGAAGTAGTCAAATTGTTCTCTATAACGAACATTATTTAATTTATCATCAAAAATCCGAGTTTTCGTTGTACCTTCATACTGAACAGACGTAATAGCGGAATTTTTCTTACATACAAACTAAACAAAAAAAAAATCATACAAAAAATATTCGTAGTACATATTAAATTTGATAAATAAGCTTTTTTTGCTTTGCTAATATTTTTATATATAGAAATAACAAAATCAAAAAAGAACCATAAAGAAAAAAACATACAAAGTACCCTTGAGGAATACTCTATATGAGTACCCCAAAGGAAAAAAATAGTGAAGTGAGTTCTAATGGCAGAAATGCCTATTTTACTGTGAGTTTTGATGCTCATAATGATAACAATAAAAATAAAAAATCTGATAATAGACTTGCTGTGAGTTCTGAAGCTCTTAATAAAAATCAAAAATCTGATAATAAACTTTTCCTAACGGCAAAACCACAGTTTCGTCAGCGATCAACTTCGCTTTGTCCAATGCCAACTAGTGAATCGTTGATATTATTGCCTAGTACTTCCACATTTATCTCAGCGATATCACCCGCTTCGGGCTCGAGGTCATCACTTAACCAAGTTGTCACTGAAGATAAGATTAGCTCAAAACCCAAGGTCCAAGTCGGAATGGACAGATATATCACAATTTTAAAGCGCGGGCGAAGCCCAAATTCATCAAAAATTTCATCCGTTCCCAAGATATCCAGGGATAACGACGACGCAGCAGTTAACCGTCAAAATCGTTTTTCAATATTGCAAGCAAATAACGACCAAGATGCTGTTTCATCAAAAAAAACTTACAAGCCACCACCAATATACCTGAGAGAAAAAAATTCGAATGCCCTTATTAAAAAATTAGTCTCGGCAGTTGGTGAGAACGCATTTCACGTTATTCCAATAAAACGTGGTAAAATTGATGAAACGAAAATTCAAATATATGAAGAAAAAGATTTCCGCAAAATTATTACTGATTTCGAAAAAAATAAAACAAATTTTTATACTTATCAGCTTAAAAGTGCTAAAGGTATGCAGATCGTATTGAAGGGCATTGATGCTTATGTTAATCCCGACGAAATAAAAGATGCACTCAACATACAAGGATTTAAGGTAAAACTGTTACTAATATAATCAATAGAGAGAAGATACCCTAGCATCTATTTCGTGTTGAACTGGAGCCAAATGATATACAGTTGAAAAAGAACAAGATACATCCAATTTATAGCCTAAAATACCTTTTATACCGAAAAATTACAGTTGAAGAGCCACATAAGCGTTCAGGTCCCGTACAGTGCCACAATTGCCAAGAATATGGTCATACAAAAACTTACTGCAATTTACCTACAGTTTATGTTATCTGCGGTGAATTGCATGGTACTGATAGCTGCACGAAGCCAAAAGATCAAGCAGAAAAAAAATGTAGTAATTGTGGAGGTAATCACACCGCTAACTACAGAGGATGCCCTGTATATTATTTTGTTAAACAGGCTATGGGTCAAAAACCGAAACTAGCTCCACCTCAAGCAGCAAACGCTTACTCCGCCACTCTTCCTCAAACAAGCCAACCAGTTAGTTCACGTGTATCGTATGCCGATGCTGCTAAGACTAGTTCTATTCCCACACAAAAAGTTCCACCGCCAAATAACTCAACGAATGCAAACTCAAGCTTTAATTTTAGTCGCCTTGAAGCTACTATTGAGAATCTGATGCTAACTATTAATAATTTTACAACAAATATGACTAGCATAATGCAAGAAATGCTGCGAATGCAGAATACACTGCTTCAGGCATTAGTTAAGAAGCCATGAACACGTTAAAAATATGTTTCTGGAACGCAAACGGCATTCGCCAACATAAAAATGAACTTGAGCACTTCCTCACGGAAAAAAATATCGAGACTCATTTGACTTCGAGAAGCCTTTTTAAAATTTCTGGCTACACCTTATATGATTCAAAGGACCCGAGAGGAAGAGAATGCGGTGGATCAGCAATTCTAATAAAGTCTAGACTTAAACATTATATTATTGACAACATTTCTGAGGAATATCTACAAGCAACGAATATTTGTGTTGAAAATTTTTGCACAAATTTTGTAATATCATCAATTTACTCCCCTCCCAGATTCGCAATTACTGAGAATCAATACGAGGATTTCTATAAATCTCTTGGCCCTTGTTTCGTAGCAGCTGGCGACTATATGCCAAACATACGTTCTGGGGTTCTCGTCATATTACACCCAGAGTTCGAGCATTGTTCAACACAATTTCAAAAATGGGCTTGGACGTCATTTCGAGTGGGGAGCCTACTTACTGGCCTACTGACATAAATAAAATTCCGGATGTTATAGATTTTGGCGTCATGAAAAACATTTCTAGAGAATTAATTAACGTTGAAGCTTCTTTGGATCTCTCGTCCGATCACTCTCCCACGATCGTTACAATCTGTAGCCCACAGAGAAGTGATTTACCTCACTCGTATGTGAAGATGATCAGTCGTGTAAATTGGCTGCGATTCAAAAAATATCTTAGTAGTCATTGCACGGAAAACATTACGCTAAGAACACCCGAGGATATTGAAGCTAACATCGCCAACATTAACGGAATGATTACACAGGCTGCTGAACATGCTACTACCTCCTATCCGCAGACTGGATTTAATAAAATTTATTCTACCGATATTGAACGTGCCTTATGTGAAAAAAGATGAGCTAGAAGGGAATGGCAACAGCACAGATCACCACAACTTAAAATCAGATTTAAAGAGTGCACTAAACGACTCCAAGAGTTACTTGCAATTGAAAAAACTGCATCTCTTAAAAACTATCTGGAAAATCTTGATGTCACACCAGCATCTGATTACTCTTTATGGCGTGCTGCTAGAAAGCTTAAAACACCCGTTGAGTTTAAACCACCTCTGCGCACATCTACCGGAGGTTGGGCAAGAAGCGATACTGAAAAAGGTAACATATTTGCTAATCATTTAAAATACGTATTTACCCCAAACACATGTAATGGTGTTGCTGATTTGCCAAGTGTAGTTGCTCTACCCCCACGACCCATAAAGTTTAAGATGCGCGATGTACAAAAACTAATTGCTGAACTTAATCCGAAGAAAGCTCCAGGTATTGACGGAATTAGTAACAAGATGCTGACGAACTTGCCTCATATTGCAATAAGAATCCTGCTATTTATTTTTAATGCCATTTTGCGAATGCAGTATTTTCCACATAACTGGAAACTTGCCAAGATTAAAATGATTCCGAAGCCGGGCAAAGATCTTACCAAGGCTGAGTCATACAGGCCTATAAGCTTACTATCTACAGTCTCAAAACTTTTCGAAAAGCTGCTCATGACTAAATTGTCCAAAATTTTAGCTGATAATGGGTGCATCCCGGACCATCAATTTGCCTTTAGAAGTCAGCATAGCACTATTGAGCAAACGCATAGATTGGTTCAAGTTATAAGGAGGACTTTTGAAGAAAAGAAGTATTGTTCTGCCCTTTTTATTGATGTTTCTCAGGCATTTGACAAAGTATGGCACGAAGGCCTATTTTTAAAATTGAAGACATATTTGCCAATAAATATAGAACAACTTTTGGAAAGTTATATTGTTGATAGGAAGTTTACTGTTGTGGAAGGAGACTTCATAAGTGTGCCCGAATCTATATCTTCTGGTGTGCCGCAGGGTAGTATTCTGGGGCCAGTCTTGTATTTAATATATACTTGTGATATGCCTGTGAGCAATAACATCCACACTTCTACATTTGCCGATGATACAGCCTGTATGAGTATGCACAAAAACCCTGATGAGGCATCCCGCAATCTCCAAGCTCACATTACCCAGCTTGAAAGATGGTTGAACTTATGGAGAATTAAAGTAAATGAACAAAAGTGTGTTCATATAACGTTTACCCTAAGAAAAGATACCTGTTCCCCCATTCGAATCAATAATCAAAATATTCCTCAACATTCTCAAGTGAAATACCTTGGCATACACCTTGATCGAAGGCTTACATGGCAACATCATATTGACGCTAAACTAATTTAAATGAAACTTAAGTTAACTCAAATACATTGGTTGATTGGCAGAAATTCAACACTCAGTCTAGACTGCAAACTTTTGATATACAAGTCGCTTTTGAAGCCAATATGGTGCTACGGAATTCAGCTATGGGGCACTGCTTAAGCTTCAAATGTGGATAGAATCCAACGACGGCAAATAAAATTTTACGTTTGATAACAGCGGCTCCATGGTACATTAAAAATTCAAATATACATCGAGATTTGAATATGCCACTAGTGACTGAAGAAATCGCAAAATACGCAGGTAAATATTTAACAAAACTCGAGTCACATCCTAATCCGCTTGCTCGTAATATCTTGAACTTTACTGGACACGTCCGCTTAAAAAAGAGGGACACAAGGGCCCTAATACTCAGCACCCCAAATGATACTTTTTGAAAATAATTATTGTGCTTAATTCATATTACTGACAACATGATCCCTATACACGAGCTTAATATTTTTCTCATCTTGCTTATACATAATAATAACATTTGCATTGTCTCTTATTAAATGCTTACAGCCGTATTCATAAAAATTTTAAACAACATTTCAAATGTTGTTTAAGCAAAATTCGCTTAATTTTAGCTTAAAAACGATTTTTAATTTAAACCTTGTGTAAATCACCAAATCTTAAAAATAACTGCACCCATACTTAAAATAGTTTTGAGTTGAAGTCGTTGTAATTTCGCTTCATGTTTATTTGCATTTTTAACTTTGGCTGTATGTATGTATGTATTTATTAGGAATTATGCTATAAGTTGGGCACAAGTAGAACGAGTCATCATTCTTCTGTCGCCCCATACTAAAATATACACGGACATATGAATGTATATTAATCTGCTTTTCAGATGCAACATCAGCAAATATCATACTTGAAATTCTTTAAGCTTCATTACGAGAAAAAAATAAATGTATAATATACCATTCTTTTAATTATGAAATTAACTTCTTCAGATATTCATATTTGACTTGATACAGATAATTTTAGTATAAATATATGTTTTTAAACTTGAGATAGTAGTAGTGAACGGGCATTCCGGCGTAGATTAAAATTTTAAAGTTTAATTACCCATAACTTCGAAAAAGGACCACCCACAAATTATTACAAATCCCTAATTCCCTGACGTACTCGAATTCCCATAGACAGACAGACAGACATCAACAAATTTTTCGTCGGGTTTAGAAACAATTTATTTTCACGTTTTTCCCGTCGGCATTACAAAAATATTTATTGTCACGTTTTTCTCGTCGGCATTATTAAATTTTTTTCACGTTTTTGCCGTCCACATTAGGAAAAATCATTTTCACGATTTTTTTTTTTTTTTTTTTTTAAATGAGAAGTAACACTCAGGCAATTAATGCCTACTGCTAATACTAGGTGTTACCTTCTTTAGGAAAGGGATAGTGAGAGAGAAGACAGGTGGTGAAAGAAGAGATAGAGGAAAGCTTCATTCTTTTACAACTCTGCTTTTCGCACGTTTTTAATAATGCAGTGTTGCAGCGCCTCTCTGATGTTAAATGGGGCGTATTAACTTTTTGAAGCTGTGTCTTCTAGCCATTTTATTGATTATTTTACTTCGCCGATGATTTTGCTACACAACGAAGGAGGGCGCTCTGATGTTACATTAGGACTAGTATCAGCTGAAGTCGGTATAGTTCAGTGACCAGTGACTATGCCTTCATCACGAACTTTCCTACAACAACTGACACAAAGGGACACTAATACACATCAGAAAAATGCGTGGTGTTGTTATTTAATGACTGTCGGATACAGGGGTTGAACCCAGGACCTTCGGTTTTGTAGTCAACGTTGGCATTAGGAAAAATCATTTTCATGATTTTCCCTTCGGCATTACAAAATTATTTATTTCCACGTTTTTCCCGTTAGATTTACATAAATATTTATTTCCACGTTTTTACCGTCCACCTTGCGAAAAATCATTTTCACATAAAACGAACTTATTGATCCACCCTCGTATGTAGTAAACAAAAATAAATAAAAAAAGTTTATGTAAACAAAAAATTGGGCGGACTTCTTGAACCACCCTCGTAGGTATAAAATTTCACAAATTTCCAAGAATTTTATAATTTTAATTACCCAAATTTCACAATTTTGATCGGCGCCGGAATGCTCGTTCACTACTACTATCTCAAGTTTAAAATCATATGTATATTTATACTAAAATTATCTATATCAAGTCAAATATGAATATCTGAAGAAGTTAATTTCATAATTAAAACAATGGTATATTATACATTTATTTTTTTCTCGTAATGAAGCTTAAAGAATTTCAAGTATGATATTTGCTGATGTTGCATATGAAAAGCGGAATAATATACATACATATGTACGTGTATATTTATGTATGGGGCGACAGAAGAATGATGACTCATTCTACTTGTGCCCAACTTATAGCATAATTCCTAATACATACATACATATGTACATATTTTAAGTATGGGTGCAGTTATTTTTAAGATTTTTAAGGTTTAAATTAAAAATCGTTTTTAAGCTAAAATTAAGCGAATTTTACTTAAACAACATTTGAAATGTTGTTTAAAATTTTTATGAATACGGCTGTAAGCATTTAATAAGAGACAATGCAAATGTTATTATTATGTATAAGCAAGATGAGAAAAATATTAAGCTCGTGTATAGGGATCATGTTGTCAGTAATATGAATTTGGAAAAGTTTCAAGAAATTTGTACAGTGTTGGAAGGATAAATATGGATTTTTGATTTTTTTTTTTTTTTTTATACACACATATATTTATTTATTGTATCTTCAAATATGAACTAACAATAAGTATTCAAATCTTAAATCTAAATATAATTATTAGGCCCGACCAGTATCGGACATAAACTTAGTGATAGTAATTAATAATACACAAATTTCGTATTAAGCACAATAATTATTTTCAAGAAGTATCATTTGGGGTGCTGAGTATTAGGGCCCTTGTGTCCCTCTTTTTTAAGCGGATGTGTCCAGTAAAGTTCAAGATATTACGAGCAAGCGGATTAGGATGTGACTCGAGTTTTGTTAAATATTTACCTGCGTATTTTGCGATTTCTTCAGTCACTAGTGGCATATTCAAATCTCGATGTATATTTGAATTTTTGATGTACCATGGAGCCGCTGTTATCAAACGTAAAATTTTATTTGCCGTCGTTGGATTCTATCCACATTTGAAGCTGAAGCAGTGCCCTATAGCTGTATTCCGTAGCACCATATTGGCTTCAAAAGCGACTTGAATATCAAAAGTTTGCAGTCTAGACTGAGTGTTGAATTTCTGCCAATCAACCAATGTATTTGAGTTAACTTAAGTTTCATTTAAATTAGTTTAGCGTCAATATGATGTTGCCATGTAAGCCTTCGATCAAGGTGTATGCCAAGGTATTTCACTTGAGAATGTTGAGGAATATTTTGATTATTGATTCGAATGGGGGAACAGGTATCTTTTCTTAGGGCAAACGTTATATGAACACACTTTTGTTCATTTACTTTAATTCTCCATAAGTTCAACCATCTTTCTAGCTGGGTAATGTGAGCTTGGAGATTGCGGGATGCCTCATCAGGGTTTTTGTGCATACTCATACAGGCTGTATCATTGGCAAATGTAGAAGTGTGGATGTTATTGCTCACAGGCATATCACAAGTATATATTAAATACAAGACTGGCCCCAGAATACTACCCTGCGGCACACCAGAAGATATAGATTCGGGCACACTTATGAAGTCTCCTTCCACAACAGTAAACTTCCTATCAACAATATAACTTTCCAAAAGTTGTTCTATATTTATTGGCAAATATGTCTCCAATTTTAAAAATAGGCCTTCGTGCCATACTTTGTCAAATGCCTGAGAAACATCAATAAAAAGGGCAGAACAATACTTCTTTTCTTCAAAAGTCCTCCTTATAACTTGAACCAATCTATGCGTTTGCTCAATAGTGCTATGCTGACTTCTAAAGCCAAATTGATGGTCCGGGATGCACCCATTATCAGCTAAAATTTTGGACAATTTAGTCATGAGCAGCTTTTCGAAAAGTTTTGAGACTGTAGATAGTAAGCTTATAGGCCTGTATGACTTAGCCTTGGTAAGATCTTTGCCCGGCTTCGGAATCATTTTAATCTTGGCAAGTTTCCAGTTATGTGGAAAATACTGCATTCGCAAAATGGCATTAAAAATAAATAGCAGGATTCTTATTGCAATATGAGGCAAGTTCGTCAGCATCTTGTTACTAATTCCGTCAATACCTGGAGCTTTCTTCGGATTAAGTTCAGCAATTAGTTTTTGTACATCGCGCATCTTAAACTTTATGGGTCGTGGGGGTAGAGCAACTACACTTGGCAAATCAGCAACACCATTACATGTGTTTGGGGTAAATACGTATTTTAAATGATTAGCAAATATGTTACCTTTTTCAGTATCGCTTCTTGCCCAACCTCCGGTAGATGTGCGCAGAGGTGGTTTAAACTCAACGGGTGTTTTAAGCTTTCTAGCAGCACGCCATAAAGAGTAATCAGATGCTGGTGTGACATCAAGATTTTCCAGATAGTTTTTAAGAGATGCAGTTTTTTCAATTGCAAGTAACTCTTGGAGTCGTTTAGTGCACTCTTTAAATCTGATTTTAAGTTGTGGTGATCTGTGCTGTTGCCATTCCCTTCTAGCTCATCTTTTTTCACATAAGGCACGTTCAATATCGGTAGAATAAATTTTATTAAATCCAGTCTGCGGATAGGAGGTAGTAGCATGTTCAGCAGCCTGTGTAATCATTTCGTTAATGTTGGCGATGTTAGCTTCAATATCCTCGGGTGTTCTTAGCGTAATGTTTTCCGTGCAATGACTACTAAGATATTTTTTGAATCGCAGCCAATTTACACGACTGATCATCTTCACATACGAGTGAGGTAAATCACTTCTCTGTGGGCTACAGATTGTAACGATCGTGGGAGAGTGATCGGACGAGAGATCCAAAGAAGCTTCAACGTTAATTAATTCTCTAGAAATGTTTTTCATGACGCCAAAATCTATAACATCCGGAATTTTATTTATGTCAGTAGGCCAGTAAGTAGGCTCCCTACTCGAAATGACGTCCAAGCCCATTTTTGAAATTGTGTTGAACAATGCTCGAACTCTGGGTGTAATATGACGAGAACCCCAGAACGTATGTTTGGCATATAGTCGCCAGCTGCTACGAAGCAAGGGCCAAGAGATTTATAGAAATCCTCGTATTGATTCTCAGTAATTGCGAATCTGGGAGGGGAGTAAATTGATGATATTACAAAATTTGTGCAAAAATTTTCAACACAAATATTCGTTGCTTGTAGATATTCCTCAGAAATGTTGTCAATAATATAATGTTTAAGTCTAGACTTTATTAGAATTGCTGATCCACCGCATTCTCTTCCTCTCGGGTCCTTTGAATCATATAAGGTGTAGCCAGAAATTTTAAAAAGGCTTCTCGAAGTCAAATGAGTCTCGATATTTTTTTCCGTGAGGAAGTGCTCAAGTTCATTTTTATGTTGGCGAATGCCGTTTGCGTTCCAGAAACATATTTTTAACGTGTTCATGGCTTCTTAACTAATGCCTGAAGCAGTGTATTCTGTATTCGCAGCATTTCTTGCATCATGCTAGTCATATTTGTTGTAAAATTATTAATAGTTAGCATCAGATTCTCAATAGTAGCTTCAAGGCGACTAAAGTTAAAGCTTGAGTTTGCATTCGTTGAGTTATTTGGCGGTGGAACTTTTTGTGTGGGAATAGAACTAGTCTTAGCAGCATCGGCATACGATACACGTGAACTAACTGGTTGGCTTGTTTGAGGAAGAGTGGCGGAGTAAGCGTTTGCTGCTTGAGGTGGAGCTAGTTTCGGTTTTTGACCCATAGCCTGTTTAACAAAATAATATACAGGGCATCCTCTGTAGTTAGCGGTGTGATTACCTCCACAATTACTAAATTTTTTTTCTGCTTGATCTTTTGGCTTCGTGCAGCTATCAGTACCATGCAATTCACCGCAGATAACACAAACTGTAGGTAAATTGCAGTAAGTTTTTGTATGACCATATTCTTGGCAATTGTGGCACTGTACTGGACCTGAACGCTTATGTCAAAGACTATAAATATATAAAGATGTTCTACGTCCATACATTGTACTGCCAGTGCTTAATTTGCTGGTGGATTTACTACTAAATCCATTTGTTTCAAAGAGAGTAATTTATTTTCTCAGAGCACTTATTATTCTCAAGTCTTCGCTATTCATCTGCATACGCATGCATGTGTGTGTGCCTTTGCATGCGTAAGTATGAATGGATGTGTGTATTTAATTTAAAGCAAAGAAAAAATTTACACAAACAAAAAGAACTTGTGTTTTCGCACATATGCATAAGTGTATGGACATAAGCTACATAAAATTTAATGTTACCGATTGTCTATTTATAGGGCAAAAATATGTATTTTTTTGTTGTACTTTTGCAAATACATGGATTCGACCGAATATAAATTTACTTATTTAATTTAAATATAAGTCCAAACGAAAAACATTTTGCAAAATGCTCCTAAAGATAAATAGAGGGACAAATGCGCGTTGGGAAGAGCATGAGATAAGCTTTTCTCAAAGTATATTTTAAAGATCAACCTCCACATACTTGTTCTTAAGAAATATATTGAAATTGAACCTTCAGAGTCCTTCATCCTTTAGTGGATGGAGTAGCATTAAAAATTTGCAGCCAGGTAACAATTCATGTATATACAATGCGCTCACAGAAACTGTGAAAAAGATGCAACCTTTTGAAAAAGAATGCATTTTAATTTTTGATGAAGTATCTATAAGAAAAAAATTTACTTATAATAAATGTGCAGATGTTATAGACAACTCCGATTTAGGATATGAACGAGTGAATCAAATGGGGTCCCAAGTTTGCGTTTTTATGATAAGAGGAGTTGTAAAAAGTTGGAAGTTCGTTTTAAACTATTTTGTTACTTCCAGTTCAATAAAAGGTGATGTACTAAAAAAACTTGTGGAGTCAAACTTTGACATTTTAAGAGAAATGGGACTAAATGTGCGTGGGCTTACGTGTGATCAAGGACCCAATAATAGAAAATGCTATGATTTGCTAGGCGGATATTGTGAAAAACCTTATTTTATTTATAAAAATGCAAAAATTTACCTGATGTACGACGTACCCCATATTTTCAAATCCATAACAAATGCTTTCATCAAAGCCGATTTTAAAACACTGCATGGCGTAGCGCGATTCGACGTTGTTAGAGAAATATTCGAGTTGGAGTATGGAAAAGTAACCAAAATGACAAAATTAACAACGGTGCACATAAACCCAAATAATTTTCAGAAGATGCGTGTTGGCCTAGCTGTCCAAACTTTAAGCAATTCAGTTGCTGCTGCAATCCAATCTGTAAATGAAAATCGCCAGTTTACACGAAGTTCCGCAACAATAGCCACTTCAACGTGCTCTTTTATAAAAAACTCGATAGCTATTTTGATTGCTTAAACAGCATGTATTTTAACGATGCAAAGCCCCTGAAGCGTGGCCTGAAGCCGAAAAGCACAACTTGGCAATTACTCGAAGAGCTAATTACCTATATGAAACAGGTTGAATACGCAGGAAATAAAATATTTTCAATTGATGGCCTAATTCAAACTACGAGAGCTATTTTATCGTTATCGTGAATTGTTTGCGGAAAACTCAAATTTGATATGCATTTTAACGAGCCATTTTAATCAAGATCCATTGGAAAACTTGTTTTCATATATACCTACGTCCCAAGGGCGGACACTGCAAAAATCCTTCGGTCTATGAATTAAATGTCGCAGTCAGGGTTGTCAGATACGGCGATTTCTCGCCAAAAGTGGCGATTTTTCAACTTGTTTGGCGACTAAATTTTTGATATGGCGACATGGTGATTTTTCTGGCGATAAATAAATTTTGTTGGCGATTTAATGGCTATTTTTTAACAAAATTGAATTTTAAAAACACACAAATTCAGGAAAATTAGTGTGTTAAAGGAGTAGTTCCAAAAATAAATACTACCAAAACTCGTCTGCAAGATATTCGGATGTGCTCTGTATTCCACGTAAAATTAAAAGGTGTGGAATACAGAACATACCCGATTAAAGCAATTTGATTTTGATGATTTTTTCTTATATTAATTAATTAATAATGCGTTTTGAATTTAATAAAATAAATAAAAAAAATTTTGGCGATTTTATTTCTGCTTTTGGCGATTTGCTGCTGAATTTTTATAAGATTATTTTTTAAAAATTTATATTAAAAAAAGTGTTATACAAAAACAAATTTATTATCAAATATATATTAAGAAAAACCACATAAAATCAATTTTGGCGATTTTTAAAATCAATTTGGCGAAATAGCTCGGAAAAAATCTGGCAACCCTGGTCGCAGTAGCTAAACTGCTATCTCTTAAAATAACGCAATTTAGTACCTCTTCAAATTGTGCAAACGACGATGCGATATTTTTACCTATTGAGTTCCAAACAATTTTAGAAGATACTCAAAGAAGTCGAAGTACAGCAGAAAGTAGTCGCACACCTGACGTTAATGTAACAAACATATTCGATGAAAATGAAGATTATTTTAATGAAGATGCAGATTGTTTTAACTCTAGATAATAATGTTCCAATAGAGAACATCAAGCCGATATTTTGTTGGTTATATATGTAGCTCAACGAATTACTTGCGCTAAATGTCGTGTGGATATAATTAAACCAGCACAAGTTTTGTAATATCCTTCAGAAATGCTAAAAATTATGATAAAGAAACAGATAATACAGTGGAATCTCCCTTAACGGACACTTCCTATAGGCGGACACCCCCTGTAGACGGACACTTTTGACAGGTCCCAGCAGCGCTCCATTTAAATGTTTAGTTTTCTCTTGACCGGACAGTTCCCTTGTACGGACACATTTCAATGGTTCCTTTAGTGTCCGCTCAATAGAGATTCCACTGTAATTGAAATATATAATTGATATACATATAATTGAAATTTCTAAATAAAATAATTATAGTTCGGTGCGAATCAACTTATTTTTAATTTTACAACAATAAAACACGTATTTTTACCCTACAATAACACAATCGGTCGCATTTGATTTTCATGATTTATTTGCACATGAATGTATCAAAACAAGAAACTTCTTTTAGTTATTTCATATTTTTGCTCCTACTTGACTGCGCTTTAAACAAGAAATATAACACACACAACTAAATTTCGCTATAAGCTTCAATTATGTGTGTGCATACATTGTATGCCATACAACATTACTACATACATATTTATATAAGTGTGAATGCTCAAAAATTTTGTGCTCTCTTTGTGGTTTCGTTCAAATAACAAACAATTTATTTTCCCTTGTTACTTCCCCCACAGCATCTATAAACACAAAAAATTTTAGTTTTCATTTAATGTTCTACGTAGAACATCTTTATATATTTATAGTCTTTGCTTATGTGGCTCTTCAACTGTAATTTTTCGGTATAAAAGGTATTTTAGGCTATAAATTGGATGTATCTTGTTCTTTTTCAACTGTATATCATTTGGCTCCAGTTCAACACGAAATAGAGGCTGGGGTATCTTCTCTCTATTGATTATATTAGTAACAGTTTTACCTTAAATCCTTGTATGTTGAGTGCATCTTTTATTTCGTCGGGATTAACATAAGCATCAATGCCCTTCAATACGATCTGCATACCTTTAGCACTTTTAAGCTGATAAGTATAAAAATTTGTTTTATTTTTTTCGAAATCAGTAATAATTTTGCGGAAATCTTTTTCTTCATATATTTGAATTTTCGTTTCATCAATTTTACCACGTTTTATTGGAATAACGTGAAATGCGTTCTCACCAACTGCCGAGACTAATTTTTTAATAAGGGCATTCGAATTTTTTTCTCTCAGGTATATTGGTGGTGGCTTGTAAGTTTTTTTTGATGAAACAGCATCTCGGTCGTTATTTGCTTGCAATATTGAAAAACGATTTTGACGGTTAACTGCTGCGTCGTCGTTATCCCTGGATATCTTGGGAACGGATGAAATTTTTGATAAATTTGGGCTTCGCCCGCGCTTTAAAATTGTGATATATCTGTCCATTCCGACTTGGACCTTGGGTTTTGAGCTAATCTTATCTTCAGTGACAACTTGGTTAAGTGATGACCTCGAGCCCGAAGCGGGTGATATCGCTGAGATAAATGTGGAAGTACTAGGCAATAATATCAACGATTCACTAGTTGGCATTGGACAAAGCGAAGTTGATCGCTGACGAAACTGTGGTTTTGCCGTTAGGAAAAGTCTATTATCAGATTTTTGATTTTTATTAAGAGCTTCAGAACTCACAGCAAGTCTATTATCAGATTTTTTATTTTTATTGTTATCATTATGAGCATCAAAACTCACAGTAAAATAGGCATTTCTGCCATTAGAACTCACTTCACTATTTTTTTCCTTTGGGGTACTCATATAGAGTATTCCTCAAGGGTACTTTGTATGTTTTTTTCTTTACGGTTCTTTTTTGATTTTGTTATTTCTATATATAAAAATATTAGCAAAGCAAAAAAAGCTTATTTATCAAATTTAATATGTACTACGAATATTTTTTGTATGATTTTTTTTTGTTTAGTTTGTATGTAAGAAAAATTCCGCTATTACGTCTGTTCACTATGAAGGTACAACGAGAACTCGGATTTTTGATGATAAATTAAATAATGTTCGTTATAGAGAACAATTTGACTACTTCATAACTATATAAATTACTGCTCATAAAAGATTGACCTTTGTTATTTCATCTGACCTGAAACTTCATTCATATAAATGTTATAAATAACTAGCTACTTGTAAACTGATAACTCAATCTGAATCAGATAACCTGATCTTAAAACCAGACCAGCTACCTTATAAGCTGATCTGAAAACCAGACCAGGTCCTGATAAGCTGATCTGAAAACCAGACCAGATCCTGATAAGCTGATCTGAAAACCAGATCAGGTCCTGATAAGCTGATCTGAAAACCAGACCAGATTCTGATAAGCTGATCGCAAACCCAGAGTAGATCCTGATAAGCTGATCTGAAAGCCACACCAGGTCCTGATAAGCTGATCTGATAACCAGATCAGGTCCTGATAAGCTGATCTCAAAACCACACCAGGTCCTGATAAGCTGATCTGAAAACCAGACCAGCTCCTGATAAGCTGATCTGAAAACCAGACCAGCTCGTGATAAGCTGATCTGAAAATCAGACCAGGTACCTGATAGCCTGATCTGATAGCTGATACCTGATCTAATAGCTGATACCTTTTATTTGATATTATTAAACATGGATGTGAAAATTTTAAACAAGTTGGTGTTGACAAGAAATGTCTTGAAGAAAAAGTTTCGTAGTATAAAAACTGGTGAAATGGATACACTTGAACAACTAAGATATACATTTAAACCTATAACAGAATCACTCAAAGAATTAATAAATAGTTCTAAAAAAATTAAAAAGAATTCCCATGAAAGAAGAAAATAAAATGAAGACAGAAGTTGAAAATAATACAAGTTTAAAACATGAAAAATCATCAGTCAAGATAGAGACAAGTACACCAAAGAACCTAGCATAAGGAACAATATTTGATAATACCATCTTATTTAATGATGTTAATACTGAGAATTATGATGATGATCTTTACTCACAGAAGGTGATCTTTACTCACAGGTTTCCAATTCCGAAGACACTTATACTGATTTATCAGTCTTGGAAGGATGAAATGGAATAGATACAAACTATGGTCCACATAAAGATTTCAATAATGAATGGAAATTTGGTGATAGCAACCTCAAACTGTTTGAAGATAAAATACAAGTTGGTGGTTAAATATGGGTTTTAAATGTGGGTTTATTTTCTTTAATGAATGATAAAACGTGAAAATACTATGACAAATTTGATTTTGAAAACTAAATAAAATATATAATTTCTACCAATGCATACATAGAGAATCATCATCATTCACTGACGGAGAATAATGTTATCAGTAAATTGTTTCTGGAAACTCAAATCGAGAAGCTAAAGGATGAATTAATAATAAAGCTTAAAGCGTTAATATAATTCAAGGATATATTCAATGCAAATTGATGGAGTGGAGTGTGAAATAAAATTAAAGATAGAAGATAGGTATAAAATTGAAAAAGACTTTCTAAAAATTTAACTATCTTCTGAAATTGAACAGCTGAACAATATAATTTAAAGATTGCAAAATTAACTACATGTTAGTATAAATAGCTGAAAGTACATCAAGTAGATTACAAGACTCTTCTATCAATCTGTAAATCAACTCAATGTCTTTAAAAAGAAATTATGTAAACAAACTCCAGAACAAATTTCGAAAATTGTTTATGCATTGTAGTGATGTACTGAAAGGAATAGATTATATTTTATGGAGCTGATTTAGGTGAAGTGGGTAACTATTCTATAGAAAATAGAAATTATTGAATTTTGTATACTATAATATACACATTCTCAAAATTTATATGGTCAGGGCCGCTGCAAATAAAAACTGCACTCGGAAAAACCTTGTCAATGGAAAATATTTTTGAAATGGTATGAGTACCAAAAAACTTACAAAAAAATAGAAAAGTTCATCTCACCATTAAAATGTTTGCGATTAAAGTTAACTCAACAAATGAGAGAAAGGTGCAAAATACAGTAATTTGAAGATGTACAAAATGTTGAAATTCAATGAAAATATAAATAAAATTAAAAAGGAAAAATCTAGTTTGTATTGGTTTTTTGAAGGATTGATTAGGAATGTTAGGTCTCAGGGAAGATAAATAGCTTAATATACACAATTCTCTAAACTTGATGGTCTGTATGAAATATTGTGAAAACTTAAGAGTTCAAAATATTCAGAAACACATCATATTATCAGTTTTTATGGTAAAAGGTGTACATTTTCCATTTCGAAAGCTCTAGCACACAAAATTTTAAAATGTGAATATGGTTATTATAATAGATATTCACTCCGTTCATTTCTAGATAAACTAAGGAAATTGTACTTTGATATCCAATCTTTAACAATGTACATGTGTATGAATGGGTATAAAACAAACTTACTAAATAAATACAGACTTCAACTAGAATCATGCTGAAGCATGCATAAATTGTAAAATTGAATGTAAACAGATCTTACTTTATATCTGTATCTGTATGAATATGAAATAAATTTACCGAAAAAAATATTGGAAGCATGCCGAAGCATGCATAATTTAAAAAAAATTCCTCACGTCATACTTTTATAAGGAAAGAAATTTTAAGACTTTGTGGCAAATGAAATAGATATGTATCTACTTTGTTAAAAATTCAAAAGAGTGAATTCGTAACTCTAATATTATAGATTTTTAATTAAAACAGCACTAAATGTCGGACTCTCGCGTCACTATCGATAGAAGCATGCTAAAGCATGCATGCTAGCAAAATATTAAACTTTTTAGAAGGTGATGAGAAAGCTATTTTCTAATCACTAATTTGTAGACAGCAATTGTATCTGGATCAACTCCACTCATGAATAAATTGTATACAGGTATGATTGATGGTGATGAGGACGTTTTCTAAGTGAGAAATGATTACATCTGAATGCGATACAACGCAGTCTACGTTAACCCCAATAACGTCAAGGGGTCAAACACCAAATCTTATATAGAAACACTTGAAGTAAAAATTCTCCCAAACATAGATATTCCAATATTTCTAACACTTTATGAAAACACTGATGGTGAGGTAAATGTGTTAGGTTAGGTTAGGTTATAACAGGCTGCTGATTTTATAGTAAACCAGCCCACTTGGGTCCTTAGAGGTCCCGTTGTGCTGCCTGGGCAGATTGAGGTGGGCTGCCCATCCTCATTTATCCTATACATTATCCGTATTCAGCTGAAACCAACCCGAAAGGCGTATGAATGAATTCACACTACCGATTTCACATTCCGACAGACTCTCCAAACCTTGCAGTATCGGAGACCCCATGTGGAGTGAACGCACCTCCGCAAGTGCTGGGCAATGACAGAGAAAATGCTCAACAGTTTCCTCCTCTTCCTCGTCCTGACAGCTTCTGCAGAAATCATTATAAGGTAGATTTAATCTACCAGCATGTATGCCTATGTAGCAATGTCCTGTTAGGACTGCGACCAAATTGCGGAGTTGTCCTCTTGGAATCCTCCCCAATATTGCGGACCTCCTCATATCATAACAGGGCCATGTCATTCTAGAGGTTGAACATGTGACCTCATGTAACCATCTAGCCTGTGCAACCCTGAAAAGGTTCTGCTGTATTTGCATTTTACAGCAATTCATCGGAACACCTACCAACCTATCAATGTCCTCATCCTGCATTTGAGCTCCAGCCTTAGCCAGCTCATCCGCAATATTGTTACCAACACTATTCGCATGTCCTGGAATCCATTGTAGTTCCAGGTCAGCATACATTCCCAGTTTGTTAAGAGAGATTCGGCAGTCATATACCAGATTCGATGTCGTAAAGACACCCGCAATGTTTCTAATGGCAGCTTTGCTGTCCGTGAATATACGGATATCCCAGTTGTATATCCTATAATACCTCAACCATTTAGCCGCTCTACTTATCGCTGAGATTTCAGCCTGTAGTATACTACACCTACTGTCCAGCTTGAAGCTTATCCTCTTTTGAAAGCGAGGAATAAAGATTCCCCCACCCACGCCCCTGTGTGACTTCGATCCGTCCGTATACACCTCGAGCACATCCTCCTCTGCCCCTATAGACGAGTTGAATGCGCCCGATGTGTTAGATTTGAATCTATTGTCAGGCAGAGGTATGGGTGATCGGTAATCTATATTGGCCGGTAGATCATTCAACTGATCTATTATTATAGAATGACCGCAAGTCAGCTTTTTCCACGCATTTGCCGACTGTAATCTAGTTACAGAGTTCATAGCAATTTGCTTTACCATGAGATCCCCTGGCAGCCAGTGCATCATCACGAAGAGCGCCTTGGAGGGAGTGGTCCGTGGTGCACCCGTAATAGCAAGGGCTGCAGATCTTAGAATCCTTTCAATGGTTCCACGATGGATGGCCTTCTGCAAGGCGGGCCACCATACTAACGCGCCATATGTTAATATTGGCTTAATCACTGTATTGAAGAGCCATTTGGAATTGCAAGGGCTTAAGCCCCATGTTGTTCCTATTGCCTTCTTACATACATACAAATGTAAATGTGTTATTTTAGATCGATTTTCTAGAATAGTTGTTTATTAAAGATGTATTTCTTTGTATATGAACTAATTTCTACGTACATACATATATTTACCTATATGTATGTATATATTAATACTTTTAAAATTATATAAATATTTTCTATTTCAAGTAGTAAAATCTGAAAAAATAGTAGTGACACATTAGAAGAAAAAATTAATAAAATAAAAAGAGAGACTGACTGACCAACTGATTCGTTCACTCTGTCTGACAGATACAAAAAGCTCACTTAAATACATTAGAAATATATACGCAATACGCTAAACTTTAATAAAATGAGAAAAAAAAATCACTTCATCCAGAACATCAAATAAAAGCCATAGGCGCTCACCCGTCATAAAATAAACATATACTCGTACATTATTAATGTACTTAAACATATTATCAGTATGAAGTAACACAATTTGAAGAATAAAAAGTTTAAAATTTAATTATCCCTAACGCTGCCAAAAAGTAGACAGAAATGCTGACATACAAAGTCATATTGTATACTAGAGGACCAGTTGAGCGGTTAGACCGAAATTGTAAGAAAACGACTTCGTTTTCTGTTGTTCGCTATTCAAGAAGAAAATAAGATTGTTCATTATGATTTAACTAATTTAACCGTACGATTCATAACCAGCAAAACTCCTTTAATTTCATAACCAGGTACCCGGGTACCCGAAGTAGGTTGTTTTGCGTTTATTGAAATAAAATAATATTTTCCTGTAAATATTTTTGTTGTTGATTATATTTTGCGTTCTCAACTGTACAAATTTGATATTTGGAAAAAAAAACTGGTTTCTGTTCGTATATAAGTACCTAAAGCGACACAAGTAGGCAGAAACTGGTTTTATGTAAGGGTTGTTTATTTGCTTATTTTCGGTACCTACTTGCTTAATTGCTTTTGAATTAGATAGCAGATGTTCATTTGTGTCGTAAAATTGAAATATTTCATTTGCTTCGCCAATCTTTGTTGAATATTTGAACAGTGAAGTTGGTGAAAAATGAGCCGCAACGACCGATATTTGTCTACAAGGGAATACTGGAATTTGAGTGATGAAGCAAGAAGCACATATATTCAACGTTTATTTGAGGAAGCGACTCAAGATGAGGACCTTGAAGTGGACCCTGTGGAAGACCAAAATGAAGGAAATGTGTCCTATACTGGCGAAGTTTCGGAATCAGAGAATGAAGATTTGAATGTTGACAACGCAAACGAAATTGCAGCTGCTATTGACGCACCAGAGGAAATTTTCTTTGATGATGAAAGTGAAGATGATGATATGCAAGAAGATGCACCAACAACAAACCCAGCAGACTACATGACTGCACGTGACGGCACACAATGGCAGCGAACACCACGTAGTTGCCAACAAGTGAGAAGCCACAATATATTCAGAGACCGCTGTGGTCCAGCGCGGATTACTGAAAATATGACGCCTTTGCAGTGTTTCAAATCATACCTCACAGTGGAAATGGTGGATATAATAGTGCGCCACACAAATAGAAAAGCGCATGCCACATATAATGCGTACAATGAAGCGAATCCCAATAGACGTCAGTTGAAGTGGAAAGACACGAAATCAACGAAATTTATGCGTTCATTGGAATGATTTTGATGGCTGGCACAAATCATTCTAATGACGAAAACGCAAGAGATTTGTGGACGTCACAGGCTCACCCAATATTCCGCGCCACCATGGGAATAAACAGGTTTTTCGATTTGCTGCATTTTATGCGGTTTGACGACCCCAGAACAAGGGTAGAGCGGCAGCGTCAAGACAAAGCGACGCCAATTCGCGATATTTGGATAATGCTCAATGCAAATCTTGCCAGATATGTGCCATCAGAATATTTGACCATTGATGAACAATTATATCCATACCGTGGTAGAACCAAATTCACCCAATATATATCCTCGAAGCCAGCAAAATATGGCATAAAAGTATGGTGGATTTGCGATGCCAAAAACTCATATCCACTTCATGGCCAAATATATATTGGCAAACAAGAAACTGGTCGTGAAGTTGGTGTTGGCGAAAGAGTGGTGAGAGATTTAGTTGAGCCATACTACGGTAGCGGACGAAATATAACAATGGATAATTTTTTTACGACGCTGCCGTTGGCTAGGCAACTAAAAAGAGAAAAGCTCAGCATTGTGGGTACACTCCGCCGCAACAAAGCTTACATCCCTGCGGAGATGAAAGAAGACAAAAAAAAAGACGTTGGTTCAAGTTTATTTGGCTTCTACGACAACGTAACACTGCTCTCATATAAGCAGCGGAAGTCCAACTCGGTCGTCCTTCTTTCTAGTATGCATGATGATGCATAAATTGACGAGAATGGGAAACCAGAAATTATAAATTTGTATAACCAAACAAAAGGTGGGGTGGACGTAATGGACCAAACGCTCCAAGAATACACGACCCAGCGACAAACAAGAAGATGGCCGATGGCATTTTTCTATAACATCATTGATGTGAGCGCATTTGCATCACACATCATATATTATGGAAATAATCCAACTGCACGATACACCACGACGCGCAGGAAGAATTTCCTGTGTCAACTGGCAGAAAACCTGTGCATTCCTATTATAGAAAATAGAATTTCAAATGTGCAAAGCGTGCGCCAATTTTCAACAAAAAATGCAATTGAAAGCATCATCGGAAGGCCGTTGGAGAGTGTGCTTTGTGCTGCAGGTCCGTCAGCACGACAAAAGGGCAGAAAAGTACATACGAGCGTGTGCTACATGTGCAACCTTCTTCCAAATAAGCGCAGAAGAAAAACTAGAAAAAATTGCAGCATATGTAGCACGCCGATATGCGATGAGCACGCCATAACAATTACTAAATGCTACAATTGCCACAATAACAGCGATAGTGATTCGGATGAATTATAATATAATATATATAAAATATGATAAAATAAATAAAAAAGACATTTATTTCCAATAAAAACAACACAAAAAAAACGTTTTTTCATTTACATGTCAGGCATTTACATAGGAATTGCATTAGGGTACCCGGGGATCCGGTTGTGTGTTTATGGGGGTAAAACATTTAAAATCATTTTTTAAAGAAAATATTGAAAATATTTTGAATTTTTTCGTATTTAAATCTTAGTTTAGCCAAAATCTCTCATGATTCGGAGTTTTATGTCCATATCTCAAAAATTATAGGCACAGCAGCACTTTAAAGTCAAAAAAGGTACACGGGTACCCGGTTATGAATCGTAGGATTAAAAGTACATTTAAATTCAGTCTCATATCCATATGATGATAATCCTAACATAAAATTTAAAAATAAACGTAATGCAATTCTATATAGTTATAATATGTGTCTAAGATTCCAGCAAAGGTAGTATATGAAAGAATCTCATGCGTTTCTACCTGTACCAGAGTTTAAGATAAAAGCTACTTTTACTCAATGGCGGGGCAAATGAATAAAATTTTAATTTGAAATAGTAAGCAAAGAAATCAGCTTACTGTATTCTTATTCATGATCGTATAATAGAATATATACCCATCAAAGGTCAAATTCTAAAGTCTTATAAATTGAGTAATATGGAAAACAACATACTTTTTATAGACGTACAAGGTTTCAAAAGTAATTCAAATGATTTCATCGCAAAAGAAGTAGCGATTGTTTTCAACAATTACAAATACAATAATTTCATTATAAAACTCAATAATCAATAAAAAAATAAAAAAAGAAGCAAGCTGGCTAACAAAAAACTATCGTTGCATAAGCTAGAGTGATGGATCAGTTTCATTTAAAAATGTTTATAAATCTATAAAAGACAATGCAAGATGTTCTAATGTAGCGGATGTTAACCTTCTAACTATTATACCTTTTAATTATTATAAGCACTGTTAGATAAATAGTACTTTATTATACAATACTGTAAGTTATGAATTTACATACATCTCTGTATTATTCTTGTTAAGTTAAGTAACACATATTCGTTAAGTTATTAATGTAAAAGAAATGAATAAATGAGAAGGGCACTCTTCTTTTGACACGAGACGTGATCGGATGTTTTATTAAAAGACCTAGAGTTGATACATGGCGACCGTGACATGTAAATCAAAAAAATATAAAAAAAAGAAGAAAATCAAAAATTAAAGTGTTTTAACAAAAAATGTATATAAGCATGTAAATGTGACATTTGTATGAATTGGAAAAATATTTTATTTTAACAAACAATTCAACACATTTAAAAAAAAAAACTAACAAAAAAAAAAAAGGGTTTGAAAAATTTACCAAAAGTGTAATGCAAACATCCAAATTATAAAATAAAACATAAGTAAATGTATTGATAAAAAGAAGAAAATGCAATTTTAAAATAAACAAAAGAATTAAATAGGTTACGTCGCAAAACTAATGACCGTCAAAACTATTGCTAAAAAATGTCCCTATTTAAAACAAAACAGCATAAAAATTGAAAAATGATATGTGGAGTGTAAAAACAAGAAAAATAAAACCCAAAAGTAATCTAAATAATTTAAACATACAATTTTAACGGGAGTTTTTTTGTAAAAATTTTGATGAAAAAAAAAAGGACGTGACAACAAAAGCAAAATTATAAATTTGAAATCCTAGCCTAAAGCTATGAAAAAATTTTTAGTCCAAATATGTAACTCCAAGAACAAACAAACAAAAAATTCTTATATTAACTGTAAATACTGAAAAAAAACGAGAAAAAAAAACAACAAAAAAATTCTTAAGCATATACACATAGAACTAAAATGAAACGAATTTGTAACAAAGTAAAGAATATAAAACACAACTGTACCATAACTGATAGAAAAAGCAAAATTTCAAAAATAACTAGTCAAACAAAAACAATAAATTGCTAAAATACAAGACAAAAAGAAAAACCAAAAATACGTATAAAAAAAAATAACGGAAACTACTTATGTACATGTTTTACAAAAAAAAAAAAAAAAAAAACTTCAAATAGAAATCATAACGAAGAAAAAAAAAGAGAGCTTTAATATCTCTAAATAAGCATACTACGAAAAAAAAAGGAAAGAGAGGAAAAGACAACTTGGAAAAAAAGGAACGTTACTACCAACATCATCAAGGTGTCCAAAAATATTTGAAAAGAAAACGAATAAGAATGACAACAACATTTTATCTACATATTATCTACATATTATTTAAGCATTATTTACTTAATAGCCATATTCATATTATTTGCAATTTATATTCTATACCTATATTATATACATACTTAAAGTTCATCCCTTATACATAAATTTGTATTTACTAACTATTTTAAAAATTACTCTACTTATTTACTTATAAATAGGTACACAATTATTTAAAGACATATAAAACTACTATTGCTCATGCATATATAATTTTTTAATGAAATAACACATTTTATCTTAATCCAAATATAATTCAATTATAATCTAATTTTACAAAAAATTAATTTATAATTCAATTACATAATTTTTAACATACCCTTATGTATTTACAAGTAAATGTGTGTAAATATTTTCAAGAGTTAGAAAAAATTAAAAGCATTAATTAAAAAAAAAATATATATTTGTAAATTTCATTTTGTATATACATACAAACACATGTATATACATACAAACACATTCCACACATGGAAAGAATGATATTTTTAACAAAACCAACAAAAAAAAAAAACATAGAAAACTGAAGAGAAAAAGGTAAATAACAATATTATAAGCATAAAAGAAAAAAGAAGAGTAAGAGAATAAGGATAAAATAAAGAGAACCCTCATAAATACTAAACTCCTAAAATGCAATGTTTGCATTCTGTTAACTAAATTTTTCATATTTTGAATAATGTTATCAAAATACAGTAGACTCTCAGTAGTCGGAACTATTTTTTAAAGAGATTCGAATTTTTTTTAATTATCCAAAAGTCTTTAAGACGTAACAATAAAAGATGGAAAAGCTCGTAAATTCGAATTCTAATGTACTGAAATCATTGATTCTAATTTTTGCGGAGTTCTAATTAGTGAGCGTCTAGTGTAACAAAATATGGTTGTTATAGATGCCAACATTTAACAAAGACAAATTTAAAGAAATTGTTAAGAAATTTTATAATATCAAAAAAAGAGTTTTACAAAATCGGCCTTTGTCAGTGAAAGAAGAAAAAATAAAAGAATACATTTATTTACTAATAAATGGTTATAATGAAATTTTATCATATGCTAGTTTACATATACATGAATTACCAAATACTGTTAAAGAAGATATATTTGAAAAAATTTGGCACTGTAGAGAACTTTTGGTTAGATGTTTTGGAAAATTAGACTGCAAAATCAAGGTACCTCATGACATTAAAGTATTCAAACTAGTTAATGAAGAAATATTGTCGGATTCTGATTCGGATTCAGGGATTATGAAAGCTGAAAAAGAACTTGCTATAGCAGGAAGTGAAACAAAAAATAATACAGCTCATAGTAATCTCACTGTTACTAACAATCTAAACACAAACATGGCCACCAGCGAACAAAAAAGGCAGTATATTGGCATGTGCGCCAATATCATTAGGGATAATTATGACGGAAACCCACTAGCTCTAGAATCGTTTTTAGATAAAATTGCCTTAATAGAGGATTTGACGGACGAAAATCTCAATAACACTTTTGTTACATTTTTAAAATCAATATTGGAAGGCAAAGCTCGTGAAGCTTTACCGGAAGAAGTAAGTAGCGCTGAGGACATAAAAAACGCTCTAAAAGAAAAACTTAAACCGGACAACTCCAAAATAATAGCAGGGAAAATTGCTGCACTGACTGTTAGGAACAATAATTATACAGAATTTGCAAAACAAGCTGAGGATTTGGCAGACGCGCTTAAACGATCATTGACTATTGAAGGTATAACAAAAACCAAAGCTCACGAAATGGCGATTGAGCAGACAGTGTCTGTATGTCGTCTTAATGCAAGGTCAGATCTGGTCAAATCTATTTTAGCTTCATCAGTGTTTACGGATCCCAAAGAGGTTGTAGCAAAATTAATAGTTGAACAGACGAACGAAACGAAAGAGCATCAGATTTTAGCAATACAAAATCATCACAAAAACAGAAATAATAACTTTAATCAAGGTAATAGTTTTCGAAATAATTTTCGAGGCACTCCAAATCGTGGGTACAGAAATTTTAGGGGAGGCTACTATCCCAGGGGACATAGCCGTGCATTTTATAATAACAGAAACCAATATAACTACAATAATCAGAACATTGACAATAGTAATCAAACAAACCGTAGAGATACAATAGGCCCATTACCGCAATCTGCATACGGTAATAAATATGCATTAACGTTAATGTGCGATTTAACTAAATACTTAATTACAATAGCTATACCAGATAAGTCAGCAAAAACAGTTGCTCGTGCAATTTTTGAAAATTTCATTTTAGTATATGGAAAAGCCAACACCATAAAGTCAGATATGGGAACAGAATTTAAAAACGAACTTTTTTCGGAGCTATGTAAATTTTTTCAAATAGATTTAAAATTTTCGACTGCCTATCACCATCAGACAATAGGAACGGTGGAACGTAATCATCGCGTTTTCAACGAATATCTTCGTGCCTTTATAAATGAAAACATAACTGATTGGGACACATATCTGAGATATTTTACATTCTACCATAATACCACACCAAATACAGCTTTTGACAACAAATTTAGTCCGTTTGAGCTAGTTTTTGGAAAAAAAAGCAGTCATGCCAAATGAAGTATGTAACAATCTAAATCCAGTTTACAACGTTGAGAACTACTGTAAGGAAGTTAGGTATAGATTACAGAAAACGAATATGCTAGCACGACAATTGATTGACAAGCACAAGACAAGAAACAAAAAATTCTATGATAAACTTTCAAAACCTATAACCTTGAAAATTAATGATTCAGTATTATTACAAAAAGAGCCATATAGTAAACATGAAAGTATTTACGAGGGTCCATACACTGTAACAAATATTGATAATACAAATGTAACTATATATGATGAAAAAACAAGCAAATACAAAACAGTACACAAAAATAGAATCAGAACATGTTAAAACATATGAATTAAATAACTTACAAAAAAAAAAAAAAATTTTTTTTTACTTTATTGTCAACTATTTTATATATAAAAAAAAATAAAAAAAAAAAAAAAAATGTAACTAAAAATAATTTTCCTATTGTACAAATATTACATAGATAAATCTTTATAATTTATTATAGAAGTTTGAAAAATATTAAAACAATTACGATTGATCACCTTGCTTGATTTAATATTTTTCATATAAAAAAAGGGAGGTACATAGGTACGGCCAATACCTGTAATGCCAAACTTTTATAATCTAAAATATTTATTTTAAATTTCAAAAAAAAACATATTTTCCACTATGAATAATTTCTTTATTACACAAATTTTTCTCTTATAAAAAAGGGAGGTGTAGCGGATGTTAACCTTCTAACTATTATACCTTTTAATTATTATAAGCACTGTTAGATAAATAGTACTTTATTATACAATACTGTAAGTTATGAATTTACATACATCTCTGTATTATTCTTTTTAAGTTAAGTAACACATATTCGTTAAGTTATTAATGTAAAAGAAATGAATAAATGAGAAGGGCACTCTTCTTTTGACACGAGACGTGATCGGATGTTTTATTAAAAGACCTAGAGTTGGTACACTAAAATAAATGTAAAAGGTGATGAAAAAAGCCTACGGCTGGAAAAATTTTATATCAAAATATTTCTAAGAATGAAGATAAGCTGCATCAACTTTAAACAAATGTAAATTAAATATAGGAAATATTTCTATTATAGTTACTATTACTCTAAAGTATGTATGTATCTTAAGGAATTCAGTTTTACTTAAAACAGAAAATCCTCACAAACTTTTAAGTAAATAGAGATAAAAATTAAAGCAACGCTTTTTAATTTCAAATAAAAAAAAAAATATGAAGATATTTGACATCTATACATAAAAGACCCGGCGAATATTTACAACATTAACAAAAGACCGCACATGACATTCAAGCACGGAGCCAAACACTTATTTGTATGTACATATGTACATACATACATAAAATCAATTTGTAGATATGTATGACAATCACACTTACATATCTACATCATAAAAATATATGAACAACGCAAACCATTCAGTCAGAGCACATGCCCAAGCTAAACGACCTTATTATGGACAGAGAAACTATAAATTCCCATGATCGTATGAAAAGAAGTTCAGCGAAAGAAGCCGGACGTAGTTAAATAAACAAAATCTGTAATATAAACAAATTTCTCGCAGGCAGACTTTAAAGCTGGACAATTTTAAGCATGACAATATACCCAGCAACCTTGAGTATGAAAATATACTTATGTATATGTATCAGATATATGAAAATATTTTATAGAACCAAATCTCGATATTGAATACAATTTATTTCTACGTACATAAAACTGCTAGCGTGAGAAAATCATACGCACACACACGCACACACACACACACACATATACCAGATTTCATCTAAGAAAAATTCAAATTATTTCAACAACACACCACCCCTCACAAAGCACGGCCAATCTTAAATTCCTACAGATATGCATACAAAAATTCTCACGGTCATTCCTACAAACAACACTGACAACAACACAAATCACGATCAGCCTTAAACTCCTACGAACATGCATACAGATTCCCACGGGTACATATCACTCGTACGACAACACCCTCGCCTATCCTCAAATCACTAATAGCATTAAACTTCTACAAACATATGTACATAAACACAGACATATTACTACACCAACCTCACCTACCCTAAATCATGATCAGCCTTAAATTTTCACAGACATACATACATACAGATTCCTACGTATACATATTACAACAACATCCTCACCTCTCTTAAATCACGATCAGCCTTAAGCTCCTACAAACATATAGACGTACATACACGCAGTCGCTCAACCTCAACTACACCACACCCCCTCCCAATAACAGCCTCGCTTAAATTCTCCCGGACAGACACATCCGCAAATTCCCCTGGATTACTCGTACAACAACACCCTCACCTACCCCAAATCATTATAAGCCTTAAATTCCTACAGACTTGCAACACCTGCATACATGCAGTCGATCTACCTCAACTACACCCCGCCCTCCTGTCAATCACACCCTCGCACAAATTCCAACAGACAGGTATACACACATACACTCAATCCATCTACCTCATCTACACCACGCTCCCCCGGCCAATCACAGCCTCGCACAACAGACAGATAGACAGACAGACACATCCATAAACTCCCTCGGTTATGTATTACGACAACAACCCCACCCACCCAAATCACGGCCAGCCTTAAACTCCTGTATTAGCATTAGAAATAACTTTTTTTTCCCCGTCGGAATTATGAAAAAACATTTTCCCGTCGGCATTTGAAAAAAATAATATTCATGTTTTATCGTAGGCATTAGGAAAAATAATCATGTATTGCCGTCGGTATTAGGAAAAATAAATTTTCACTATTTCACACCCATTAGTATTAGGAAAAATCATATTCATGATTTTCCCGTCGGCATATACATACATACATTACAAAAAGAAAAACCTCCAACCTATGAACCCACTTAACGTATTCCCACAAAAAACAAAATCACCCGTTCACACAATTAATGTAACCCCAAAAAAATCACCCGTTCCCACAAGGGTTAATGTAAACAAAAAAAAACTCCTAATGTAAACAAAAAATTCCTAATGTAAACAAAAAAACATCAAAGCGTGCCGCCGAAAACGCAAGGTATCAAATTTCACAAATTTCCAAGAATTTTAAAATTTGGGTAATTAAAATTTTAATTGTCGCAGAATTGGTAATTCCCTACTACTATGGTTATGCTCCAGCATTGATTCCTTATAACATTGATGTTTTACCAAAATAGAAGTAGTACTAAATTTGTATGCGGTAAAGCAGCACTTGCATGCTACTATCTTTTTATTTATTGATCCATTCATTTTTACCTCCCCGAAAATTTCCCAGACCTTGCTTTTTCCTAATTTTGGAACAATTTTATACTCTCCACTCGCTATTTTAGCTTTGATTTGGGAAACATTCAAAACTTCTTGGCTTAACGACAGCACATTTTCTGTTAAATCCTGTATCAAAAATTGTTATTCAATAAAAGCAATTGAGATGTAGACAAAATTAGGAACGAAATCTTAACTATTTGTCAAAAATGGGAGATGTGCCCTTTTCGAAGTGGCTGATTCAATTATTTTTTTCGGTTAGCGGTAACAATTAATCAAATAAAAACTATTAATTATATTTACTTACATTCATTTTAAATTTTTTTATATCGTGAAATTAAAAGAAAGCAAGAAAGTGACGACAACCGTTAGACACCTACAAAACTAATAATCAAATTTGCTTAAGAACATATTCATTTCTCATAAAACAATTCCTTTTTTCATTTTTCATCTAAAAATGTGTGTTTCATTCTATAGCATTTCATTCAGGGTTGTGTGCAGTTCATTACAAGAATAAATAATAATATTATTATGTTATACCTATTAAAATATGTATTACTAATATGTATGGTATATACATATGTACTTAGTTATGTATGTATGTGTAAAAGTTAAAACTTTAATTTAAAAGTAGAGCCTATTACACATGGGCGGCACAGAAAAAATTCATTTTCATTCGTTGAAAAGCATTCAACTTTTAAAAAATTCTGCCAGATGCTTTTTGGCAGAATTTGCTTAAAATAAAATCATAAATATAGAAACAAATGAAGTTCGAATAATAATTAAAAATTAACTAAAAATTTTTAATATGCTAAATTTTTATATGTTCAATTTAAAAAGTTTAATTTCGCTTCTGTATTTCTCGCATCGTAAAATTTCCCGCATGAAAAGAGGGAATCGTAACAAAAACACTGTAAATTGAAACAAAAAATGGCTTTTCTCACATAAGTGTTTCTGTATATTTTCTTTGCGAGAACTATCTGTCATTTGAATAAATTTCCAGCAATTATTGGAAGTATGTGAGAAAAAGTGTTTCTGTAACAATATTTTGTAAAAAGTTTCTCGCAAGAACTGTCAACAACTCACATTTGAAATTGGTGCGAGAACAACCAAATTTGTACAAAAACATATGAATTTTTGAATTTGTGTGTGAAAATATGAAAATAAACTAGTTGAAAAGATATACATCGAATTTTTTAACTAAAATTATTATTAACAGTTCGATATGATTATATTTATTTATAATTTGTTTGTGTAATTGTCCTATGTATGGACATTTTATAGAAAAAACTTTATATTTCAAGCATTTTACATTAATTTTAAATTCTTTTTCATTATGTTATTTTCTTTTCTTTGTAAATTATTTCTTTTTTCGTTATTTAAATAATATTTTTGTGACATTTTGTTTCATATGGCACGCAATTACTGCAAATATTCCAGTAAAAAACGAATCAGTGTTGTCTATTTTCGCATTCAAATACAGAAACACTTTTTTCACAAATCGAGAAACGATGGAATTTTGTGTTTCACACTTCATGTGACAGTTTTTACGATGCGAGAAATACAGAAACTAGCTACTGGTCTCAATATAAATACTATTTGAAAAAACATAAACATGCATATCTATGGATAATAACAAATACATACATACATATGTATGTATGTGCTATAAAAATACCTGTAAATACTAATGAGATTGTATAACCATGAAATTCAAAGCTATTTCAACAATTTAAGAAGAAAATTACAATACTTTTCTTCTGCAGAACATTTTAGCAGAATTTTTTTACAGATTTGGCATTTTCTCATCATCATTTTCTGGCAACACTTTTATTGCGTATTAATAACAAAAGATGAGATGAGAGAAAGCAGCATGAAACAATACTCGTTTCAATGAACAATCTCTTTGTGTTAACAGTATGAAGCGAAATGTTTTCACTCACAGTATGATAAAAGCAACACTTTGTTCAGTTTAAAATATTTATTCGAAGTTGGGTTTTAGTGAACAAACATTTCAGTAGTTTCATGGATGGAGTTGTTCATGCAACTCTATAGTACATACTCATGTACGTACACTATGCAAAGCTCGTATTCGTACACCCTCAAAAAACCCACTCCTTTCCAATATTTTCAATTACTTAAATTACTTATTTCTTGCAAGATATTCTTTAAAGAGGTCGTATTTAATAAAAGAATTGAATAAAAATATATTTTATTAAAACAAAATTTAAGAAAAGTAGAACTTAAGTAACAAAATTCATATTCGTACATATATTTTTTTTTTAACTCTAGAAAGGTTGGCGGAATATTAGTATATTCACAAAATGCCAGGTTAGTCCTCATTAAGGAGCCTCCTCCGAGAAAATTCCAAACGACATACACCGTCGCATACGAAGCTGGAACCTCCAAATTCCTCTCCTTTTTTAATTTCTTGAAAAATGAGTTTTTGTTTGGTTCTCCAACCAGTATTTTTTTATATTTTTCCTTATAATTGTTTTTGCATGTGGTTAATGGAAACCAACGGGATATTGCGGTGGATACCGTTAACCGACGCCAACCACTACTCACATGCGGTGAGACGCAAAACTCTCGAAGGCCAATAAACAACAGTGGCCTGGTTGCATTTAAGAAATAATTGCCAACGACGCGTGATGTTGACTCGCCCAGAGCTGCTTTACGACTGTATTCGCACATATGTATAAAATTTTTTTTAAAAATCAGATTAGAAATTCATACAATTAAGAAAGGAAAATTAAGCCATTTTTATAATAAAACTAGTTTTTAAATAAATTTTTAGGATTATTGTATTGTACGAATGTAAATTTTGTTTCTTAAGAATATGTAGATAATTCCGCTGTTTTCTATAAAATTATTAAGCCTCTTTTTATAAATTCGTACAAGAAAAAGTATTATAGTTATTTATTAAATTACAAGTTAAGAGTGAATAAATATGAACTTTGTATACCGTACGAATGTACATATACACATCTGAAAAAAGAAGTTTGAATTATTCTTCAAACGGAACCAAGATATTTGTAAACTGTTGTTGCCTGAGAATTGAACAAGAATAAAAGTAAAGTTAATAAAAAGTTTTTGGTGTTTTTTTGTTTCTTGAATGAATTTAGAAATAAGCATTCATTATGTAAGTAAATTGATAAACATACATATGTTATTATACCGTTGGCTACCACAAAACCTTAAAAACGCAAATTCGAAAAAAATCGATATACGCCCTTTTTATATTAAGCCATCGAAATGTATGTACATACATAAGTGTGTACGTACGTACATACAAAGGGGGAAGGAAGGGCAAAATCTTTAAAAGGTATCTTTATATCTTGGAAACTATGAAAGATTTTGCATTTTTGCAAATTCTCAGTAATAAGGGGTAAAATCATTTAATTTATATAATTGAAACATTTTAAACCTGAGGTAATTATTATAACCTGATATAGTATATTCTTAAACATTGGCATTAAATGAGTACTTTTAATTCAATTAGTACCTTTAAAAAAATATTTTTCGGAAATTAACTTTTCCAAAAATCTAATTTTTGCAACTCTTACGATGATAGCGTTCCACCGTCCGGCCAGCAAAATTCATTTATTTTTATTCTTTTATATTTTTTATATTTTATTGAAATATATTTGATAAAATTATATAAATAAATAATAAATAACGTTATTCCAAGACTTTTCGAAGCATTTTTCCTATTGTAAAAATAGATTGGGAGACAATTCTAACTTAAAAAAGGAATATCTCTTGAAATGAAAATGAGATACTCAATTTGAAATTTAAAAATTTTTAAATGGAATTAAAAATTTCAATTCAAATTTGAGAAAATTGCAAACGAAATTGTTGGTTTCAATTTGATAAAATTTCAAATGTAATTGAGCATTTCATTTTCAAATTGAGAAAATTCAAAATGAAATTGTGAAATTCAATTAAAAAAATTAAAATCATAAAAAATATTTTGAATTCTTTCAATTGCAAATTAACTTTTCAATTTTATTTTGAATATTCTTAATTTCAAATTAAAATTTTTCAATTGAAATTGAAAATTGAAACTGACATTTTCATTCAATTTGAAATTCTCGTTTCATTTGAAATTTTCTTAATTTACAAAAATTATTTTTTTCCAAATTTGAATAAAAAAATCAAACTAATAGCGAAGTGCTACGTACACAAGGAATAAACCAAGATACTCCGTTAATTGGACTACTTTTAAATGTATTGGTTTACATTTGTTTAACTTTACCGATTATTTTTTTTATATTTTTTATTCTTCAGAAAGTAACAGTTGCTTCTTGATTTTTACTTAGTTTTCAGAAAATTAAATGGAAGTCATAAACTAACATGTTTTTAAAGGCTGTTTCACACTATAATATAAGTATTAATAGTTTTGTAGAAAATGCAACTCTGACATGTTGAGTTGTTATTGTCTTTTGAAATTTTTGAAACAGAAATTAGATTAGGAAAGCATTTTCGTCAAAAGTATTAATACTTGTATTATAGTGTGAAACGGCCTTTAGCAGCTTCGTCCAATCACAAATACTGTGATATTTGTATTTGAGGTAAATAGCTTTGCTTAAATTTGTTCTTGTTATAAAAAATTGCACATTGTACATATGGCTTGGAAGTTTAAAATAATAACACGCAAAAAATATGACTTGTGAGCAACCCTTCATACTTTACAATTATAAATATTGTACTTATTTGTATTTTCGCTTCCGCTCCTTTGTACGTTGCTTACTCTCTTTCTCGCATTTCTACATGTAGTTATGCAAAGTAAGCTTGACTGCCTTATTCATAAAAAATATTTCAGGTTTATTTAGCGCTTATTTGACAGTTCTATGGGAAATTTGTCAAATAAACCTGTAATAAACCTAAAATATTTTTTATGAATTAGACCGTAATACATTATGACACTAATATGAATACCCAAAAGTTAGAAGTACTTTTTTTAAATAAAACATATCCGTTTCGTTCCCTGGTATATGTATATGTATACTTACCTTGCATGTTTAATATTGTAAAACAGAAAAAACGCGAATATGAGTAAGATAAGAACAATTAAATTGTAATCATTGTATTTAAATTTTTATAAGTATATTAATTGTTTTCGTCTTTTGATTGTAGCGTAATTCTTACTTTTCGTTCGGCAAATAACTAAAAAAATTTACGGCCCTATGTATAAGCAAAAATTGGCATGAAGTTAGCATAAGTGACGAAATTGAATTATGTTTTAACGAGTTTCTCCATACAATTTGACATTAAAAATGGTCGCATTGCCTAATTTTAACCCACCTCTAAGTCCTAGCATGATTTTTAATGTGAAGTTTCATGCCAAAACTCTTTAAGATCATGTTCAATTTTGCCACTTATGCTAACTTCATGCCAATTTTTGCTTATACATAGCGCCGTTAGTTTCGTAATCCATTTTTTTAATTGCAGAGTAACGTATATTATTTTTTGATTATAAATTATTTATATCAGATTTAACCATATTGAAAATAAAAACCATGGACTCGATTTTCAAACATAAACGCGAAAAAATTCAAAATAATTTAAGCTCGTCGTTATTTGCAAATCAAAAAATAAGAATTATCGCGATTTAAAAAAAATTAAAAATACAATTGTGTTATTTTATAACAAAATATTCTCAACGTTATTAAAGCAGAACAAATATTTGAATTTTCTAAAATTTATAAAACAAGGAATTTCTTCAATAAGATAAAAGACAATTTCAACAAAATGTCTATAACAAAAACCAACTTATTTCTTAAATGATCCCCCAGCCTCTATTTCGTGTTGAACTGGAGCCAAATGATATACAGTTGAAAAAAAGGAGACACATCCAATTTATAGCCTGAAATACCTTTTATACCGAAAAATTACAGTTGAAGAGCCACATAAGCGTACAGTACCACAATTGCCAAGAATATGGTCATACAAAAACTTACTGCAATTTACCTACAGTTTGTGTTATCTGCGGTGATTTGCATGGTACTGCTAGCTGCACTAAGCCAAAAGTACAAGCAGAAAAAATGCAGTAATTGTGGTGGTAATCACACCGCTAACTACAGAGGATGCCCTGTATATTCTTTCGGTAAACAGGCTATGGGTCAAAAACCTAAACTAGCTCCAGCTCAATCAGCAAACCCTTACTCCGCCACTCTTCCTCAAACAAGCCAACCAGTTAGTTCACGTGTATCGTATGCCGATGCTGCTAAGATTAGTTCTATTCCCACACAAAATGTTCCACAGCAAAATAACTCAACGAATGCAAACTCTAGCTTTAACTTTAGTCGCCTTGAAGCTACTATTGAGAATCGGGTGCTAACTTTAAATAATTTTACAACAAATATGACTAGCATGATGCAAGAAATGCTGCGAATGCAGAATACACTGCTTCAGGCATTAGTTAAGAAGCCATGAACACGTTAAAAATATGCTTCTGGAACGCAAACAGCATTCACCAACATAAAAATGAACTTGAGCACTTTCTCACGGAAAAAAATATTGATATAATGTTGGTCTCAGAGACTCATTTGACTTCGAGAAGCCTTTTTAAAATTTCTGGATACACCTTATATGATTCAAAGGACCCAAGAGGAAGAGTATGCGGTGCATCAGCAATTCTAATAAAGTCTAGACTTAAACATTATATTATTGACAACATTTGTGAGGAATATCTACAAGCAACGAATATTTGTGTTGAAAATTTTTGCACAAATTTTGTGATATCATCAATTTACTCCCCTCCCAGATTCGCAATTACTGAGAATCAATACGAGGATTTCTACAAATCTCTCGGTCCTTGTTTCGTAGCAGCTGGCGACTATAATGCAAAACCTACGTTCTGGAGTTCGCATCTTATTTCACCCAGAGGTCGAGCGTTGTTCAATACAATTTCCAAAATGGGCTTGGACGTTATTTCGAGTGGAGAGCCTACTTACTGGCCTACTGACATAAATAAAATTCCGGATGTTATAGATTTTGGCGTCATGAAAAACATTTCTAGGGAGTTAATTAACGTTGAAGCTTCTTTAGATCTCTCGTCCGATCACTCTCCCACGATCGTTACAATCTGTAGCCCACAGAGAAGTGATTTACCTCACTCGTATGTGAAAATGATCAGTCGTGTAAATTGGCTGCGATTCAAAATATATCTTAGTAGTCATTGCACGGAAAACATTACGCTAAGAACACCCGAGGATATTGAAGCTAACATCGCCAACCTTAACGAAATTATTACACAGGCTGCTGAACATGCTACTACCTTCCATCCGCAGACTGGATTTAATAAAATTTATTTTACCAATATTGAACGTGTCGTGTGTGAAAAAAGAAGAGCTAGAAGGGAATGGCAACAGCACAGATCACCACAACTTTATTTTTTTTTATTTTTTTTAATGCATGATTTTTATTTATTGTATTTTCATATATGAACTAACAATAAGTATTCAAATCTTAAATCTAAAAATATAATTAGGCCCGACCAGTGTCGGACATAAGCTTAGTAATAGTTATATATAACACATATGTAAGTAGTGATAATCAAAAGGAAAAAAATTAAAGTATTTTCAAGAAGACCCATCTGGAGTGCTGTGAATAAGAGCCATTGTGTCCCTCTTTTTTAGGCGGATGTGTCGAGTAAAATTCAAAATATTACGGGCAAGCGGATTAGGATGTGACTCGAGTTTTGTTAAATATTTGCCTGCGTATTTTGCAATTTCTTCAGTCACTACACCATTTCCAGTTGTATTTCAGAAGTTTCCAATTGTTTTTCAGAAATTTCTAAATATGTTTCAGAAGTTTCTAATTATAGTTCAGAAGTTTCTAATTATATTTCAGAAATTTCTAAATATGTTTCAGAAGTTTCTAATTACCGTTCAGAAGTTTCTAATTATATTTCAGAAGTTTCTATTTATATTTCAGAAATTTCTAAATATGTTTCAGAAGTTTCTAATTATAGTTCAGAAGTTTCTAATTACACTTCAGAACTTTCCAATTATGTTTCAGAATTTTCTAATTGCATTTCATAAAATTCTAATTGCTTTTCAGAAATTTCTAATTGCTTTTCAGAAATTTCTAATTGTTTTTTAGAAATTTCTAATTGCATTTCCGAATTTTCAAATTACATTTCAGAAACTTCCAATTGTATTTTAGAATTTTCCATTTGTATTTCAGAAATTTCTAAATGTATTTCAGACTGTTATGTGGATATATTATTTTTGTGCACCTACATTTTATAAAATCTAATCATTTCTAAGTATTGTATGTTAACATATTTTCAATAATATTCCAAACAGTTAACAGTTACAGTTATTGTGTAATTATAACATAAGTATATTATTGCCGTATATGATATTATTAATATAACTTAGCATAATCTTATACATAGTAACAAAATCATAATGACAATTGTGCAAACAGAGATCAATACCTGTTTCCTGGTACCATATACTATACACGTATATTGTGCGAAAACCAAGTAACCTATACTTTTTTGTATGTAGTTCAATTCCTACACATATTGTTTATTTAAAAAAAACCCCAACATTTTTAACAGAATAATGTATATATATAAATATCTGAAATAAAAATGGAAAATTCTGAAATACAATTGGAAGTTTCTGAAATGTAATTTGAAAATTCGGAAATGCAATTAGAAATTTCTAAAAAACAATTAGAAATTTCTGAAAAGCAATTAGAAATTTCTGAAAAGCAATTAGAATTTTATGAAATGCAATTAGAAAATTCTGAAACATAATTGGAAACTTCTGAAGTGTAATTAGAAACTTCTGAACTATAATTAGAAACTTCTGAAACATATTTAGAAATTTCTGAAATATAAATAGAAATTTCTGAAATATAATTAGAAACTTCTGAACGATACTTAGAAACTTCTGAAACATATTTAGAAATTTCTGAAATATAATTAGAAACTTCTGAACTATAATTAGAAACTTCTGAAACATATTTAGAAATTTCTGAAAAACAATTGGAAACTTTTGAAATACAACTGGAAATGGTGTAGTGGCATATTTAAATCACGATGTATATTTGAATTTTTTATATACCATGGAGCCGATGTTATTAACCGTAAAATTTTGTTTTGCCTTCGTTGGATTCTCTCGACATTAGAAGCTGAAGCAGTACCCCAAAGCTGAATTCCGTAGCACCATATAGGTTTTAAGAGCGATTTGTATATTAAAAGTTTACAATCTATGGTGATAGTTGAATTTCTACCAACCAGCCAATGTATCTGAGTTAGTTTAAGTTTCATTTGCGTTAGCTTAGAGTCAATGTGGTATTTCCATGTGAGCCTTCGATCAAGATGTATACTAAGGTATTTCACATGTAAGTTTTGAGGAACAATTTGATTATTGATTGTAATGGATGAACAAGTGTCCTTTCTTAAGGTAAATGTTACCTGAGCACACTTCTGTTCGTTTACCTTTATTCTCCACATGTTTAACCATAGTTCTAGCTGAGTAATATGTTGCTGAAGATATCGGGAAGCCTCGTGAGGGTTTTCATGCATACTAAGGCAGGCTGTATCATCGGCAAATGTAGATGTGTGAATGTTACTGCTCAATGGCATATCACAAGTATAAATCAAATACAAAACTGGCCCCAGTATACTCCCCTGTGGCACACCGGATGAGATTATTTCAGGCGTACTCATAAAGTCTCCTTCCACAACAGTGAACTTCCGGGCAATAATGTAACTTTCCAGCAGATTTAGAATGTTTATTGGTAGGTAAGTCTTTAATTTTAAAATTAGGCCTTCATGCCACACTTTATCAAATGCCTGAGAAACGGCAATGAACAGCGCAATACTTTTTTTCTTCAAAAGTTTTTCTTATAAATTGAACCAATCTATGAGTTTGTTCAATGGTGCTATGCTGACTTCTAAAACCAAATTGGTGGTCCGGTATGCACCCACTACTAACTAGAATTGGGGACAATTTTGTCATGAGCAGTTTTTCGAAAAGCTTTGACATTGTTGACAGTAAACTTATTGGCCTATATGACTCAGCTTTGGTAAGATCTTTGCCCGGCTTTGGAATCATTTTAACGTAGGCAAGCTTCCAGCTGTTTGGATAATACTCCAGTCGTAAAATGGCATTAAAAATTAATAACAGGTTTCTAATAGCTATACGAGGCAACATTATCAGCATCTGGATACTAATTTCATCAATACCCGGAGCTTTTTTCGGGTTGGTTCAGCAATTAGTTTTTGTACATCACGCGTCTTAAATTTTATTGGTCGAAATCAACAGCACCAGAAAACGTGTTTGGGGTAAATACGAATTTTATATGCTCACCAAATATTTTACCTTTTTCAGTATCGCTTCTTGCCCAACCTCCTGTAGATGTGCGCAGAGGTGGTTTAAACTCAACTGGTGTTTTAAGCTTTCTAGCAGCGCGCCACAAAGAGTAATTAGATGCTGGTGTGACATCAAGACCTTCCAAATAATTTTTAAGAGATGCAGTTTTTTCAAATGCAAGCAACTCTTGGAGTCGTTTAGTACACTCTTTAAATCTGATTTTAAGTTGGGATGATCTGTGCTGTTATCATTCTCTTCTAGCTCTTCTTTTTTCAGTTACGAGACGTTCAATATCCGTAGAATAAATTCTATTTACCCTAGTCTGAGGATGGGTGGTAGTGGCATGTTCAGCAGCCTGTTTAATATTTTCATTAAGGTTGGCAATGTTAGATTCAATATCATCGTGTGTTCTTAGCGTAATATTTTCCGTGCAATGACTACTAAGATATTTTTTAAATCGCAGCCAATTAACACGATTTATCAAATTCGCATATGGGTGAGGTAAGTCACTTCTTAATGGGCTACAAATTGTAACGATCGTGGGAGAGTGATCGGACGAGAGATCTAGAGAAGCTTCAATTTGAATGAAATCCCTAGAGATATTTTTCATAACGCCAAAATCTATTACATCCGGAATTTCATGCATGTCAGCAGGCCAATAAGTGGGATCCCCACTCGATATGACATCCAAGCCCATTTTGGAAATTGTATTGAACAACGCTCGACCTCTGGGTGTAATAAGACGCGAACCCCAGAACGTGTGTTTAGCATTATAGTCGCCAGCTGCTACAAAACAAGGGCCCAGAGATTTGTAAAAATCCTCGTATTGATCCTCAGTAATTGCGAATCTAGGAGGAGAGTAAATTGATGATATGACAAAATTAGTGCAAAAATTTTCGACACAAATATTCGTTGCTTGTAAATGTTCTTCACAAATGTTGTCAATAATATAATGCTTGAGTCTTGACTTTATTAAAATTGCTTATCCACCGCATGCTCTTCCTCTCGGGTCCTTTGAATCATATAAGGTGTAGCCATAAATTTTAAAAAGGCTTCTCGAAGTCAAATGAGTCTCAGAGACCAACATTATATCAATATTTTTTTCCGTGAGGAAGTGCTCAAGTTCATTTTTATGCTGGCGAATGCCGTTTACGTTCCAGAAACATATTTTTAACGTGTTCATGGTTTGTTGACTAATGCTTGAAGCAGAGTATTCTGCATTCGCAGCATTTCTTGCATCATGCTAGTCATACTTGTTGTAAAATTGTTTATAGTTTGCACCAGATTTTCAATAGTAGCTTCAAGGCGATTAAAATTAAAGCCTGAGTTTGTATTTGTTGAAGTATTTGGCCGTGAAATATTTTGTGTGGGAATAGAGCTTGTCTTAGCAGCATCGGCATACGATATACGTGAATTAACTGGTTGGCTCACTTGGGCAAGAGTGGCGGAGTAAGTATTTGCTGTTTGCGCTGGAGCTACTTTAAGTTTTTGCCCCATAGTCTTTTTAACGAAAGAATATACAGGACATCCTCTATAGTTAGCGGTGTGATTACCTGCACATTTACTGCATTTTTTTTCTGTTTGATCTTTTGGTTTAGTACAACTAGCAGTACCGTGCAATTCACCGCAAATAACACAAACTGTAGGTAATTTGCAGTAAGTTTTTGTGTGGCCATATTCTTGACAATTATGGCACTGTACGGGTCCAGAACGCTTGTGTGGTTCTTCAACTGTTATTTTTCGGTATAAAAGATATTTTAAATTATAAATTGGGTGCGTCTCATTTTTTCTCAATTTTATATCATTCGGCTCAAGTTCAACGCGAAATAGAGGCTGGGGGATCTTCTCCCTATTTATTATATTGGAAACATTTTTTACCTTGAATCCCTGGAGGACGAGTGCATCTTTTATTTCTTCGGGAACAACATAAGAATATATACCCTTCAATACGATTTGCAGTCCTTTAGCACTCTTAAGCTGGTATGTGTAGAAACTTGTTTTATTTTTTTCAAATTCAGAAACCATTTTGCGGAAATCTGTTTCGTCATAAATTTGAATTTTCGTTTCATCGATATTGCCACGTTTTATTGGAACAATGTGAAATTTTTTCTCACCAATGACCGAAATTAATTTCTTAATAAGAGCGTTTGAATTTTTTTCTCTCAAATAGATTGGTGGCGGCTTGAAGGTTTTGTTCGCGGATATATCAGGTGTGTCGTTGTCATCTTGCAATATTTGAAAACGATTAGTGGAGGATGCGCTGTTATCCCTAGATACCTTTGAAGCAGATGCAATTTTAGTAGACTTTGGGCTTCGCCCGCGCTTTCCCACAATAATATATCGGTCCATTACGACTTGGACCTTGGGCTTTGGGCTACTCTTATTTACAGTGACTAATTGGGTAAGTGATGAATCGGATGATATCGCTGATTTAAATGACGAAGTAGTAGGCAACTGTAATGTTAACGAATCACTAGTTGGCATTGGACAAAGCGAAGTTGATCGCTGACGAAAAATTGGCTTAGCCGTTAAAAAAAGTCTATCATTAGGTTTTTTATTTATTTTATTTAAATTAAGATCATCAGAACTCACAGTAAGTTTATTATCAGATTTTTTATTTTTATTGTTATCATTGAGATCATCAGAGCTCACTCACTTCACAATTATTTGTTTTTGAAGTACTCATATAGAGTATTCCTCAAGGGCACTTTGTAAGTGTATTCCTCAAGGGCACTTTGAGTTATTTTGTTTACGATTGTTTTTTTTTTGTTTTTTTTGTTTTAGTTATTACTTTGTATGTAAAAAATATTATAAAAGCAAAAAAAGCTTGTTTATCAAAGTTAATGTACAACGAATATTATGTACTATAGGGTGTTTTTTTAGAGGTATAGAACTTCGAATTGAAATAAAACACAAGAAAATCGTTTTAATGTCCATCAATTTGGCTTTATTGGAAGGATAATTTTATGCCATTAATGTTTAAATATGATTTCGGGCATGTTACCGCCGCGGCTGGCTCGAATAAAGCCAATTCGGCTTTTTTAAAGCCAATTCGGCTGGCTCGAATAAAGCAAATTTGCACGATTTGCAAGCGTTGTTCTTTTGTCAACCTGTTCATGATGAAATGGCAAACCAAACTAAATATTAATCACTTGATAGCTGACAAAATGGCCGCCAGTTAAAAAAGTGATGCCAACTTAAAGTTCTATACCTCAATAAAAAACACCCTATACAAATATTTTTTGTATGTTTTTTTTGTTTAGCATGTATGTAAAAAAAATTCCGCTAATACGTCTGTTCACTATGAAGGTACAACGAGAACCGTGTACCACAACTTAAAATCAGATTTAAAGAGTGCACTAAACGACTCCAAGAGTAACTTGCAATTGAAAAAACTGCACCACTTAAAAACTATCTGGAAAATCTTGATGTCACACCAGCATCTAATTACTCTTTACGGCGCGCTGCTAGAAAGCTTAAAACACCTGTTGAGTTTAAACCACCTCTGCGCACATCTACCGGAGGTTGGGCAAGAAGCGATGCTGAAAAAGGTAACATATTTGCTAATCATTGAAAATACGTATTTACCCCAAACACATGTACTGGTGTTGCTGATTTGCCGAGTGTAGTTGCTCTACCCCCGCGACCCATAAAGTTTAAGATGAGTGATGTACAAAAACTAATTCCTGAACTTAATCCGAAGAAAGCTCCAGGTATTGATGGAATTAGTAACAAGATGCTGATGAACTTACCTCATATTGCAATAAGAATCCTGCTATTTATTTTTAATGCCATTTTACGAATGCAGTATTTTCCACATAACTGGAAACTTGCCAAGATTAAAATGATTCCGAAGCCGGGCAAAGATCTTACCAAGGCTGAGTCATATAGGCCTATAAGCTTACTATCAACAATCTCAAAACTTTTCGAAAAGCTGCTCATGACTAAACTGTCCACAATTTTAGCTTATAATGGGTGCATCCCGGACCATCAATTTGGCTTCAGAAGTCAGCATAGCACTATTGAGCAAACACATAGATTGGTTCAAGTTATAAGGGTGACTTTTGAAGAAAAGAAGTATTGTTCTGCCCCTTTTATTGATGTTTCTCAGGCATTTGACAAAGTATGGCACGAAGGCCTATTTTTAAAATTGAAGACATATTTGCCAATAAATATAGAAAAAATTTTGGAGAGTTATATTGTTGATAGGAAGTTTACTGTTGTGGAAGGAGACGTCATGAGTGTGCCCGAATCTATTTCTTCTGGTGTGCCACAGGGTAGTATTCTGGGACCAGTCTTGTATTTAATATATACTTGTGATATGCCTGTGAGAAATAACATCCACACTTCTACATTTGCCGATGATACAGCCTGTATTAGTATGCACGAAAACCCTGATGAGGCATCCCGCAATCTCCAAGCACACATTACCCAGCTTGAAATGTGGTTGAACTTATGGAGAATTAAAGTAAATGAACAAAAGTGTGTTCATATAACGTTTACCCTAAGAAAAGATACCTGTTCCCCCATTCGAATCAATAATCAAAATATTCCTTAACATTCTCAAGTGAAATACCTTGGCATACACCTTGATCGAAGGCTTAGATGGCAACATCATATTGACTCTAAACTAATTCAAATGAAACTTAAGTTAACTCAAATACATTGGTTGATTGGCAGAAATTCAACACTCAGTCTAGACTGCAAACTTTTGATATACAAGTCGCTTTTGAAGCCAATATGGTGCTACGGAATTCAGCTATGGGCCACTGCTTCAGCTTCAATAAAATTTTACGGTTAATAACATCGGCCCCATGGTACATCAAAAATTCAAATATACATCGTGATTTAAATATGCCACTAGTGACTGAAGAAATCGCAAAAATACGCAGGCAAATATTTAACAAAACTCCAGTCACATCCACATCCTAATCCTAAGTATTATCCACACAACTGGAAACTTGCCAAGGTTAAAATGATTCCAAAGCCGGGCAAAGATATAACAAAGGCTGAGTCATATAGGCCAATAAGTCTACTATCTACAATGTCAAAGCTTTTCGAAAAACTGCTCAAAACAAAATTGTCCCCAATTCTAATTAGTAGTGGGTGCATACCAGACCATCAATTTGGTTTTAGAAGTCAGCATAGCACCATTGAACAAACTCACAGATTAGTTCAATTTATAAGAAGAACTTTTGAGGGAAAAAAGTATCGTTCTGCGCTGTTTATTGACGTTTCCCAGGCATTTGATAAAGTGTGGCATGAAGGCCTTATTTTAAAATTGAAGACTTACTTACCAATAAACATTTTAAATCTTTTGGAAAGTTACATTATTTCCCGTAAGTTAACTGTTGCGGAAGGAGACTTTACAAGTAGGCCTGAAACAATTTCATCTGGTGTGCCACAGGGGAGTATACTGGGACCAGTTTTATATTTAATTTATACTTGTGATATGCCTGTGAGCAGTAGTATCCATACTTCCACATTTGCCGACGATACAGCCTGCCTTAGTATGCATGAAAACCCTGATGAGGCATCCCGCAAACTCCAGGAACACATTAGCCAGATGGAGCTTTGGTTAAACTTATGGAGAATCAAGGTAAATGAACAAAAGTGTGTTCAAGTAACATTTACTTTACGAAGAGATACTTGTTCCCCCATTCGGATTAACAATCAAGTTGTTTCTCAACATTCACATGTGAAATATCTTGGTATACACCTTGATCGACGACTTACATGGAAACACCACATTGATTCTAAGTTAACTCAAATGAAACTTAAACTAACTCAGGTACATTGGCTGATTGGTCGAAATTCAACACTTAGCCTAGACTGTAAACTTTTAATATACAAGTCGCTTTTAAAGCCAATATGGTGCTACGGAATTCAACTATGGGGCACTGCTTCAGCTTCAAATGTAGAGAAAATTCAACGCAGGCAAAATAAAATTTTACGCATGATAACATCGGCTCCATGGTACATCAAAAATTCAAATATACATCGTGATTTGAATATGCCACTAGTGACTGAAGAAATTGCAAAATACGCTGGCAAATATTTAACAAAGCTCGAGTCACATCCTAATCCGCTTGCCCGTAATATTTTGAACTTTACTGGACACATCCGCCTAAAAAAGAGGGACACAATGGCTCTTATTCACAGCACTCCAGATGGGACTTCTTGAAAATACTTTTATTTTTTTTTTCCTTTTGATTATCACTACTTACATATGTATTATATATAACTACTACTAAGCTTATGTCCGACATTGGTCGGCCCTAATTATATTTTTTTAGATTTAAGATTTGAATACTTATTGTTAGTTCATATATGAAGATACAATAAATAAAAATTCATGCATTAAAAAAAAAAAAAAAAAAAAAACATCCTAATCCGCTTGCTCCTAATATCTTGAGCTTTACTGGACACATCCGCTTAAAAAAGAGGGACACAAGGGCCCTAATACTCAGCACCCCAAATGATACTTCTTGAAAATAATTATTGTGCTTAATACGAAATTTATGTATTATTAATTACTATCACTAAGTTTATGTCCGATACTGGTGGGGCCTAATAATTATATTTAGATTTAAGATTTGATTACTTATTGTTAGTTCATATTTGAAGATACAATAAATAAATATATGTGTGTATAAAAAAAAAGAGTGCAAAATAGCAAAACACAAAATTGTAAATGAAAAATTATATTTTATTTATTCATCTATTTATTCTTAAAATTACAAAATAAATGATTCAATTATTTAATATGTGGTTATCAGCTCAAAAAATAATAAATCTACTTGAATAATGAAACTTTATTCTGGCAGCAAACAATAACAGCACTAAATAGCTCAAATTTTAAGTAGTGCTGAAATTTATAAATACGAATGAAAATAGGTAAGAAATATATAAAGCAGTTAAACTTTAATTTTAATAAGTTTGGTCTGTTTTTAACGTTGTGATAGAACAGTTGGACGAAGTACAGTTGCAAGACTTATTAACGGAACTAATGGCTGATTCGGAGGTTGTAACAAATGAACACTCTTTCTCTAGTAATAGATTGTGTGCAGATCTTCGGCGTATACAATTTCCTACATTGACAGTTCAACGTTAAATTTGCAGCAAACTATAGTGCCAAAAAATTAATTTTTGGCTACTGTTTTATAAATTGAAGTATTTTATAATCAAAACTATAAAAAATGTTTTTTTAACTTTAAATTTCACGTTTATTTGTTATTTTTTGATTAGTGTTGCCCGTAATTTCGTGTGGCAACGTTTTCCTCTCTCTTTACAAAAAAAAAAAAACAGCAATCAAACAATTTTGGTAAAAGTCAAAATTAATTTTATACGTTAAATGTGGTAGTACCTTTATATTATTGTATCATGGTGTTGCCCCAATTTAAAATAAAATGCGAATGCGTATACGAAGGTCTTAAGAATACCAAGATTTTTTCGCATTGCATTTCTTTTGCGCGTCGCATTGACTTTTGCATCGCAAGATGCACAGAATAAGGCTTCTGGTCGAAGGATAGTTTACTTAATCCCCCTTATCGTGGTTGGCGTATTTTGATTTCGACTACGACTTTGTTGTAATAGATTAAAAAACACTTCAACATATTTTCTTTAATCTATTACCAAATTATCGTAGTCGAAGTCGAAATACGCCAACCACGATAAGGCCCAATATAACGTATTAAAGTTTTAAAATACATTTTGACAAAATATTAAAACAATTAAGCAAGGTTAGCGTGCAAAAGTAGATACATAGATTTTTTTCATAAACTACAAAATTCTAAAATTAAAAGATTCTAGTTTATTTTCTGGATATTATAAAATTTTTAAGTCACAATATCATATGTATGTATATATGTATATATGGGTATGTATGTGTGTGTAATATACATTAGAGTGACTAACTGAAAAAAGTGTATTTTTTACCCACTTAAATTAAAGGTCGGTCTTTTTAATGCGGATTCCCAAAATATTTGAGGGGTCTAACGATAACCGTTCGTGAACTGGACTGTATCTAATAAAGGGTCTATTTTTTCTTCCAAGATAACATATTAAAAAATACATCATCTGAAAGATTTTTTCAAGAAAAAGTACTTATAAAATCAACTATACATCAAATTACAACGCAGAAGTACCTACATGATTTTCTTTTAAATGAAAAACAAGTGGGTGAAGATGTTTTCGATACAAATAAACTAATTAAACAATTATAAAATTAAAAAAAATTTGAAAATTCTTAGCTAGAAATTATATAGTAATCTTCAAATTCGATTTTAATATAATAATACATAATTTTGTTATTTTAAAAAGACCTATGACTCAAATTGTTATTAGAATTTTGTTAAATAATAATAATGTTATTTTTATTGGTGAATTAATTACATAATTAATCAGCGAAGTTCTAACACTTTGTTTCAGCATTTAAACAAAGTCTTTTAACAATCCAGAAACATACGAGTACAATTTATCTATGTACATATTGTGCTGTTTTAGACAACTAAACAAAATGGGTTGCTCACGTCACGTCAGAAAGTGCAATTATGCATTTTGCACAGTTGCAAGAGTTGACGTGAATACCTTCAATATGTTGTCTTGGAAGAAAAACCAAAATATACCAAAAAAGAAAACTACAAAAACCGACCTTTATACAGTCCAGCGCAAGAACGGTCATCTTTAGACCCACCAAATGTTTTGGGAATCCTCATTAAAAATATTGATCTTTAAATTGAGATGGAGATCAAAATCACGTTTTGCGTCTTCATACAACGTGGGTCACTTTAATGTACATATCGCACTTAATCAACAAGAGGGTATTAACTCGAAATGTTTAAAATTTCACTTTTTGCAAGAAATCAACTAACAACATCAATATATATCTAATCTAAAAATTTCAGCGAAAACCACATTCGAGACCATTTTTGTAATAATGTAGTGACTTTTATAAAATATAAATAAAAATATAAATTTTTATTTAATCAAATACAAAATTCTCGTGGTCGAATATTCGACTCGACATACGCAATACGGGTGATTAAGTAAAATATTAAGGTATTATTTTAAGTTAATACAAAAATGGACATAGAAATGTATCGTATATTTTCATAAAAAAGGTATTATTTCGATTTGAGGCTGTATTCAAGTTAAAAATAAACAAATTGTTAATGTAACCACAAACAGTTTTTCATCTCTACTGAAAATTTAAAAATTTCGAATTAATACCCTCTTGTTGATTAAGTGCGATATGTATGTATGCATATGTAAATAGAAGAAAATATACATAGTTATGTATTCTTAAATCATTAACTATTAGAATTCAGCAGTTATAATGTGAATACAACGAGACCAACGTTTATATATTACGCCGACGGGTAAGTCTGCCAGAACTCGCCGATATTAATGGCGAGGAACTTGCTGGTTTTAAGGATGATGTATGAGAAACTCTTTTCAGGCGTGACGGCTTAACCGAAGCTATTTTAACTGATGCCAAATTCTGAATTTTTGGTGACGTTTTCTTTTCTAATGGCACATCAATATTTTTCGATTTAGCAGGGATACGACTTTTAACACTGGATAGTTTTACAGAACGCTTTAAATACGGTGATTCTATGGTAAGATTTTCTTGAGAAAGCCTTTTTCTTGTCATAATTATTTTAGACATCAGTTCCTTTTTAGCAGAGTTTCTTGTAGAAACTCTTTTAATTTGATGTGGTTCAGTTTTTGATAGTGGTTTCTTTGAATAATCCTGGTCAATATTAGTAGATTTTTTGTTACTCGATATGGAGTTTCTTTTTAGCAGATCATTTTCTTTATTTGATGCAGCATTGTTAACACATTGATCTGCAGAAGTTGTACTTATCTTCGTGTGATCTAAGCCCTTGTAACACTTTTTTAATGCTGCCGATGATATTTTACGTGTTATGCTATGTTGTAAACTTTTTTCTAATCCAAGTTTAGAAGCGCTGCGTGGAAAAGCTGGCATTCTTCTTGACGTCCCTGCGGTATCTGAATAAAATATATAAATACGTAAATAGGAAGTAATTCAAGCTATAAAAATAAGAATATGCTATAGAAATTCATATCACTAAGTTTGGTTTCGCGAAATTTTAGCTGTTTTATATTCCAGTGAACATATAAACAACAATATACGTTTAAAGGTATGGGCATGATATTTTTTGTTACTCTTGTACCTACCCAGCTAAAAAATATGTACAGTCCATATATGTACATATTGTTAATATGAATGTACATAAGTATGTATATAAATACATATACATATGTTAACGCAAGAAACATGGAATACTCTAATTATGAACTTCTTGGACAACAATTAAATACACTGTGACACCATTGCAGACAGGAAAATCAATTAAAAAAAAAAACAAAGTACTGCAAAATAAAAGTAGCGCGTGCAAGTTTGCTTACCCATGCAAAATTACTTCTTTTAAGTCATTGTAAATTAATTTAAAATATAAGAAAGTTACTTATTGTTTTTATGTGGAAGTAAAAGGTTGGAACTATATAAATACGCATTAAAATTAATAAATAAACTTGTATTTTTTATAACATATAATGTGTTTATTTATAAAATATATTAATGGCCTAATTTTGTAAAACTAAACCAATTTTCAGTGTTTTATTTTTGGGAATTGCTACAATTCAAGTTTAATGTTTATTAACGCACTAATAATCCCAAATTATTTTTTTACTTAATTAGTAAAATAACTTTTTTATTGAAAATACATTTAAATTTATTATTGAGGGGTTTAGCTGGATCCTATGCGCATTTCACTGTTGCTAATGCAGATCATCAGGGAACCTTTACCCAAAAATCTTAGAACAACTAGAGTTATTATGTTATAAACTTTCATTTAAACAAATGAGAAGTTCAAAAAATAACAAACTTGAAACAAGAACTCAATAATCAACATGTTTTTTATTTTCTTACTTTTGCTTATAGTTGATTATTGAGTTTTAAGTTTTCTTGTAATTCGACCTTTTAATTCTTTTTTTATGTATGTCTGTTTTAAAGTCTCAAATAAACTTAACTTAACTTAACTTGATAAGCAAATAAGATTGGGTGAAATTACAACAGAATAAATCAACATTATTTAATATTCGAACAAAGTCGAATAATAATTTTCGTGCATATGCTTCTGATCAATTACTCAATGTACTTTGTTTTTGAGGCACCCATATCTATAAAACAACAACCTGAAATGTTTGCTACATTTTAGTTAATTGAAAATGGTAGACAATCGTTATTGGGAAAAGATACAGCTATTAAATTAAACGTGTTGCGCTTGGGACTTAATATAAATAAAGTTGACGAATTTACAACATTTACGAAATGGAAAAACATTAAGGTAAAATTATCTATTGATTCAAATATAGCACCTGTACAGCGATTAGTTCGTCGTATTCCTATTGCGTTAAAAAAAAAGTTATTAAAAAACTGGAAGAAGGCGTTAAGGCTGATATCATTCTACTCGTACTCGGTCCAAGCTGTTGGATATCTCCTATTGTTTTGGTTTTTAAACAAAACGGTAATATCCGAATGTGTACTGATATGCAAAGAGCAAATAAAGCTATATTAAGAGAAAATTATCGTCTTCCAACATTTGAAACATTCATGGCAAGACTCAAAGGAACAAAATACTTTTCTCGTTTGGACTTGAAAAATGCATACCATCAAATTGAGCTTAATGAAGACAGCAGAGAGATTACCACATTTATTACACCTCGTGGATTATTCAGATATAAGCGTCTTTTGTTTGGAGTCAATTCGGCCCCGAAATTTTTCAAAGACGTTTGGAAGAAATGTTAGCATCATGTCAAAATGCCATGAATTACATTGACGATGTTATAATTTTTGCTCAAACTGAAGAACATCATGATAAAGTTGTCAAAGAAGTTTTGAAGATATTTGCTGAGAGCAATGTATTATTGAATTTTTTTTTATACATGATTTTTATTTATTGTATCTTCATATGTGAACTAACAATAAGTATTCAAATCTTAAATCTAAAAATATAATTAGGCCCGACCAGTGTCGGACATAAGCTTAGTAATAGTTATATATAATACATAAGTGTTGATAATCAAAAAGGAAAAAAAATATTTTTAAGCAGTCCCATCTGGAGTGTTGAGTATAAGAGCCCTTGTGTCCCTCTTTTTTAGGCGGATGTGTCCAGTAAAGTTCAAAATATTACGGACAAGCGGATTAGGATGTGACTCGAGTTTTGTTAAATATTTGTTAAGTATTTTGCAATTTGTCCAGTCACTAGTGGCAAATTTAAATCACGATGTATATTTGAATTTTGTATATACCATGGAGCCGATGTTATTAACCGTAAAACTTTGTTTTGCCTTCGTTGGATTCTCGACATTAGAAGCTGAAGCAATACCCCATAGCTGAATTCCGTAGCACCATATAGGTTTTGAGAGCGATTTGTATATTAAAAGTTTACAATCTATGGTGATGGTTGACTTTCTACCAACCAGCCAATGTATCTGAGTTAGTTTAAGTTTCATTTGCGTTAGCTTAAAGTCAATGTGGTATTTCCATGTGAGCCTTCGATCAATATGTATACCAAGGTATTTCACATGTAAGTTTTAAGGAACAATTTGATTATTGATTGTAATGGGGAAACAAGTGTCCTTTCTTAAGGTAAATGTTACCTGATCAAACTTCTGTTCGTTTACCTTTATTCTCCACCTGTTTAACCATAGTTCTAGCTGAGTAATATGTTGCTGAAGATATCGGGGAAGCCTCGTGAGGGATTTCGTGCATACTAAGGCAGGCTGTATCATCGGCAAATGTAGATGTGTGAATGTTACTACTCAATGGCATATCACAAGTATAAATCAAATTCAAAACTGGCCCCAGTATACCCCCCTGTGGCACACCGGATGAGATTATTTCAGGCGTACTCACAAAGTCTCCTTCCACAACAGTGAACTTCCGGGCAATAATGTAACTTTCCAGCAGATTTAGAATGTTCATTGGTAGGTAAGTCTTTAATTTTAAAATTAGGCCTTCATGCCACATTTTATCAAATGCCTGAGAAACGTCAATGAACAGCGCAGAGCAATACTTTTTTTCTTCAAACATTTTTCTTATAAATTGAACCAATCTATGAGTTTGTTCAATGGTGCTATGCTAACTTCTAAAACCAAATTGATGGTCCGGTATGCACCCACTACTAACTAGAATTGGGGACAATTTTGTCATGAGCAGTTTTTCGAAAAGCTTTGACATTGTTGACAGTAAACTTATTGGCCTATATGACTCAGCTTTGGTAAGATCTTTGCCCGGCTTTGGAATCATTTTAACCTTGGCAAGCTTCCAGCTGTTTGGATAATACTCCAGTCGTAAAATGGCATTAAAAATTAATAACAGGTTTCTAATAGCTATACGGGGCAACATTATCAGCATCTGGATACTAATTTCATCAATACCCGGAGCTTTTTTCGGGTTGGTTCAGCAATTAGTTTTTGTACATCACGCGTCTTAAATTTTATTGGTCGAAATCAACAGCACCAGAACATGTGTTTGGGGTAAATACGAATTTTATATGCTCAGCAAATATTTTACCTTTTTCAGTATCGCTTCTTGCCCAACCTCCTGTAGATGTGCGCAGAGGTGGTTTAAACTCAACTGGTGTTTTAAGCTTTCTAGCAGCGCGCCACAAAGAGTAATTAGATGCTGGTGTGACATCAAGACCTTCCAAATAACTTTTAAGAGATGCAGTTTTTTCAAATGCAAGCAACTCTTGGAGTCGTTTAGTACACTCTTTAAATCTGATTTTAAGTTGGGATGATCTGTGCTGTTATCATTCTCTTCTAGCTCTTCTTTTTTCACTTACGAGACGTTCAATATCCGTAGAATAAATTCTATTCACCCTAGTCTGCGGATGGGCGGTAGTGGCATGTTCAGCAGCCTGTTTAATATTTTCATTAAGGTTGGCAATGTTAGATTCAATATCATCATGTGTTCTTAGCGTAATATTTTCCGCTTCTTCATCTAAAGCTTCTTCCTCGTTTGGAATATAATCAGGATCTTCATGTGAATTTCCCTGAAATGGGTCATCGTTATCATTTGACTCCGTGTTTTTGCCATCGACATGCGCCATATACACAGCTAATTTGTCCAACCATTCCTGCTGCTCTTGTTCATTCATACGTAAAAATCCTCATGAAGCTATCATATCCACCACTTCTCCAGCCTCGCCTGGCATTTTATTTTGTTGTGCATCAATCCCAAGCCAAGAATAAAAACGCAATTTTTTTAATTCAATGCTTAGCAGAAAAAAAAATAAACTGGCGGAATTAGATGTTTGATGCAAACTGTCTTGCGTAAGTGCAAATGTAAAATATCGTAGCTTTCTTTGGATTGTGTGTGTATTTTGTTGTAGGATTTGAAAGAAAAGCTACGATATTTTGCACTTGCACTTACGCAAGACAATTTGCATCAAATACCGAGTCCCGCCACTGTTTATTGAAAGAAGCACTTTGTGACAGTTCCGATTTTACAATAGAAAAAAACAAACAAATAAGTAAAATTAACGGCATCTCAAAAAACGCAAAAGAAAGATCACAAAAACAAAAAATTTTCATACAAAATTGTTTATTGGTACAATTGTAGCAAGGATGGCAATGACGCATAAACATAAGTTTGAACCTCCTCGCCGATGTTTGGGACATATACATACAAAATAAAATCAATTATTTTATTCTTCCTAAAGGGTTTCAGTTTAGTTTAGTTTATTATTCAACTTTAAGTAACTGAGCCCAATGGGCCATAACTAGTTAACAAATTGTCTACATAATATAATACTACAATAACAAAACTTTATAATAATATATTCGGTGAAAATCTTAAAAACTAATGTAGAATATTATAATAAATGTAACATACATATGTAAAGAATATTTATCAATATATCACATAAATATTAAAGTAGAAGAGAGAGTTTATGACCAATATTGTATTGTAGGAAAGCAAATAAATTAACAATTGCGTTTGTATAGTAACAGAGTATAAGACATATGTATATGTATGTACATATGTACGAATTTCATATATCAATTTGCAACTATAAGTTATTGTGTTCAAGATATAATAGAACTTTACTTTTATAAGATTGATGTGAAGAAACAAAAGATTTAAGGCTGTCAGGCAGATTATTAAAAACTCTTGCAACTCTAGTATGAAATGATCGTTCCAAAATTGAAGTTAGCCTTGGAATTTGTATTTGACGATTTCGTTGAGACCGGCTGAAGGTAAAAAATTAAATTATATGCAATATTTTCCCATCCTTGTATGTTTTATAAAAAAATAGTAATAGTCTTAATTTCAAGTAGTTCAAGAATGAACATCCTAAAAATCTACATACATAATTCGACACATGAGTGCGCCTTCTAAGACTATACAGAAAACGAACAACTCTATTAAATAATTTCGTAAGTTTGCTAATGTTGTAACCCAAAGTGAGACTATAAACTTCTACTCCATACAAAAATATGGCCATAATCAAAGTGTGAACAAGCTTTACTTTTACCTGCACGGGCAGTATAAGATTTAGATTATTAATTTGTCGAAGTGCAAAATTAACCTTGGATGCTACAGAATTAATATGTCTTTCAAAATTAATTAATTAGTTTTTGGGGGCCCAAAGAGCATTGCTTTAGTTTTAGCGGTATTTATAAATAATTTATTCTCGTTCATCCAACGAAAAATAGTTTCGATACTATAATCAATTGTATTTTGCATGACGTCCAGTAACTGTTTTTCCTCACAAAAAAGAAAAAATAAATCATCTGCAAAAGCAAATGGAATACAAGACGATATAAATTCAAAATTGGAGAAAATATCGTTAATAAAGATGTTAAATAATATAGGTCCGAGGACGGAACCTTGTGGAACACGTGACGGTAAAAGCCCTGATACTTTATCTCCAATTGTGACGTATTGATATCTATTATTAAGATATAAATATAAAAGATTACAAGAAGATGACGAAAGACCAAGATTTCGATGCAATTTCGAAATTAAAATTCCATAATCTATTGTATCAAAGGCTTTGGCAAGTCCAAAGATAAAACAACATTTAGGTGACATTTACTCAAAGATTGCCTTATATTTTCAGTCATTCCCAACAAAAGAGAAGTTGTATTTCTACCACATCTAAACCCATACTGTGCATCAGTAAAAAAAAGACACCTTCAATATGAGACATGAGCTGATCCTTCAGTAGAATTTCTACCATTTTCGAAATAACAGGTAGAACAGAAATTGGGCGTAAGTTAACAATCTCATTAAATTCGCCAACTTTTTTTATGGGAACCACTTTACCAACTTTTCAATTAATTAATGCTTCAGGCATTTAAATCCAAGGTTATTTACAAAGCTGAAAAAGAAAATATTGCAGACTCATTATCTAGACTGTGCCACGAAAATAATCCTTGTTCATTTGACTGGAAAGCGGAGCAAAGTATTTGACATGATGTGTCCATGAGCACTCGTGTTGCTTTTCAATTACAGAAATCACTGATAAAACTTCTTTGGATGAAGACATCATAGACGCGATTATGTGCCTCACTAATGATTCATGGTCTAATGCTACAAGCAACAATTACTACCCATTTCGTTTCGAACTGTGTTATTTGGGTAGCATTTTGTTGAGAGGTACACGAATTATTATTCCAACTGTTTTGAGAGATAAAATGTTAGAACTTGAACATGAAGGCCATCCTGGAAAATCTGCGATGAAGCGCAGATTGAGATCTAAAGTTTGGTGGCCTTGCATTGATCGGGAGACAGAAAAATATGTATGTAAAAACGTGCAAGGATTGCATATTGGTATCACAACCGGCGCGTCCAGTTCCAATGGATAGACATCCATTTCCGGAAGGTCCGTGGATTACATTAGCAAGTGACTAACTGGGGCCATTGCCAAATGGACAATACGTTTTGGTTTTCATTGAATATTTTTCAAACTTCTTCGAAAAATATCATCACAGGCTATTAGAAATTCAATGAAAGAAATCTTTTGCAGACTAGGTTATCCTAAATATATAAGGACTGATAATGGAAGACAATATATAAGTTCGCACTTCAATCAATATTGTAAAGAAAGTGGTATTCAGCAAATATTAACTCCTCCATATTGGCCACAAGCAAACGGCGAAGTGGAAAATATGAACAAGTCTCTGGTTAAACAGCTTCAGATAGCTCATGCAAATCGCAATAATTTATTGGAAGAGCTACAAAAATTTGTTCATATGAATAATGTGGACTTCTCGTTGTACCTTCATGGTGAACAGACGTATTAGCGGAATTTTTTTTTCATACATACTAAAAAATCATACAAAAAATATTCGTAGTACATAATATTCGTAGTACATATTAACTTTGATATATAAGCTTTTTTTGCTTTGCTAATATTTTTTACATACACAAAAAAAAAAAAACAAAAACAAAAAAAACCCGTAAACAAAAATATGAGTATCTCAAAATCAAATAATTGTGAAGTGAGTTATAACGGCAGAAATGCCTATTTTACTGTGAGTTCCAATGCTCTTAATGATAATCATAAAAATAAAAAAACTGATGATAGACTTACTGTGAGTTCTGAAGCTCTCAATAAAAACAATAAAAATAAGAAATCTGATGATAGACTTTTTCTAACGGAAAATCCACTTTTTCGTCAGCAATCAACTTTGTCCAATGCCAACTAGTGAATCGTTGACATTACAGTTGGCTAGTACTTCTACATTTAACTCAGCGATATCATCCGCTTCGGGTTCATGGTCATCACTTAACCAAGTTGTCACTGAAGATAAGAGTAGCCCAAAACCCAAGGTCCAAGTCGGAATGGACAGATATATAACTATGGTGAAGCGCGGGCGAAGCCCAAATTCTTCTAAAATTGCATCTGCTCCAAAGATGTCTAGTGACAACAGCGCATCATCTACCAATTGTCAAAATCGTTTTTCAGTATTGCAAGTCAATGACGACAAGCCGGCTGCATCATCGCAAAAGTCTTTTAACTCACCACTTATCTATTTGAGAGAAAAATTCGAACGCGCTTTAAAAAAAACTACTGTTGACCATTGGTGAAAATAATTTTCACATTATTCCAATTAAACGAGGAAATATTGATGAAACTAAAATCCAAATATATGGTAAAAAAGATTTCCGAAAAATTGTTAGTGAGTTTGAAAAAAATAAAACAAATTTTTACATATATCAACTTAAGAGTGCTAAAGGCCTACAAATAGTATTAAAGCGCATAGATTCATATGTTGAGCCCGAAGAAGTAAAATGAGCACGAAAGAGGATTTAAAGTAAAAAATGTTACTAATATAATTAACAGAGAAAAGGTCTCTCAATCCCTATTTCGGGTTGAACTAAAACCGAATGACATAAAATTAAAAAAAAAATTATCCCCATCCAATTTGTAGCGTAAAGTTTCTCTTACACCGAAAAATCACAGTTGAAGAGACACGTAAGCGTTCGGGTCCCGCGCAGTGCTAAAATTGCCAAGAATATGGCCACACAAAAACTTATTGCAATTTACTTGTTTAAGTTATTTGCGGTGAATTGCACTGTACTGCTAGCTGTACTAAGCCAAAAAAGTAAGCAGAAAAAAAATATAGTAATTGTGGAGGTAATCACACCGCTAACTACAGAGGATGACCTGTATATTTTTTCATTAAACGGAACTTGAACACTTCCTCATGGAAAAAAATATTAATATAATGTTGATCTCTTAGACTCATTTGACTTCAAGAAGCTGCTTTAAAATAAATGGTTACACTCTATATGATTCAAAGGACCCGAGAGGGAGAGCATGCGGTGGATCAGCAATTCTAATTAAGTCAAGACTCAAGCACTATATCCTTGAGAACGTTAGTGAAGAATATATACAAGCAACGAATATTTTCGTGGAAAATTTTTGCGCGAATTTCGTGATATCATCAATTTACTCACCTCCCAGATTTTCAGTTACCGAAGATCAGTATGAGAAGTTCCACAAATCGTTTGGGTCTTGTTTCGTGGCAGCTGGCGATTGCAAAACATACGTACTGGGACTCGCGCTTTGTTACACCTAGATGTAGAGCGTTGTTTAATACAATTAAGAAAATGGGCTTGGATGTCATTTCGAGTGGGGAGCCTACTTATTGGCCGACTGACGTGAGAAAAATTCCAGATGTTATACATTTTGCGTCACGAAAAATATTCATAGGGACTTAATTCACGTAGAGGGCTCTCTAGATCTGTCCTCCGGTCCCTCTCCCACAATAGTTACAATTTTCAACCCACTAAGGAGTGATTTAACTAACTCATATGTGAAAAGGATTAATAGGGTCAACTGGCTAGGATTAAAAAAATATATTAGTAGTCACTGCGTAGAAAACATTTGCCGATGATACAGCCTGCATGAGTATTCACAAAAACCCTGATTAGGCATCCCGCAATCTCCAAGAACACATTACCCAGCTTGAAATATGGTTGAACTTATGGAGAATTAAAGTAAACGATCAAAAGTGTGTCCATATAACGTTTACGTTAAGAACAGATACTTGTTCTCCCATTCGAATCAACAATCAAAATATTACTCAACATTCTCAAGTGAAATACCTTGGTATACACCTTGATCGAAGGCTTACATGGAAATATCATATTGACTCTAAGTTAACCCAAATGAAACTTAAATTAACTCAAATATATTGGTTAATAGGCAGAAATTCAACACTCAGCCTAGACTTTTGATATACAAGTCGCTTTTGAAGCCAATATGGTACTATGGAATCCAGCTATGGGGCACTGCTTCAGCATCAAATGTTGAGAAAATCCAACGAAGGCAAAACAAAATTTTACGTTTGAGAACATCGGCTCCATGGTACATTAAAAATTCAAATATACATCGTGATTTAAATATGACACTAGTGACTGAAGAAATCGCATAAATACGCAGGCAAATATTTAATTAAACTTGAGTCACATCCTAATCCGCTTTCCCGTAATATTTTGAACTTTACTGGACACATCCGCCTAAAAAAGAGGGACACAAGGACTCTTATACTCAACACTCCAGATGGGACTGCTTGAAAATACTTCTTTTTTTTTCCTTTTTGATTATAACTGCTTATGTATTATTTATAACTATCACTAAGTTTATGTCCGAGACTGGTCGGGCCTAATAATTGTATTTAGATTTAAGATTTTATTACTTATTGTTAGTTTATTTTTGAAGATACAATAAATAAATATATATCTGAAAAAAAAACAAAAATACAAATCGCCGAATCAATTTTAAGACCACAGTTTAGGCACTCTAACAGCACATGAAAACGCTTGATCAAATCTAAATTAACGCCAGTTATTTCGGCATTTCTAAAGAATTTTCTTGCAGTATTCCCATCGTTTGTGATTCTGGTCTGCTGTTTTGGCATATCTATAAGCAAGCCAAGCTACTCTTTAAATTTTTCTTGAATGTATTTTTTCTTTTCTGCAACTTTTTTTTTTATTTTCTGCTCCATGAGCTTGCTATGTCTTAATATCCAGTTTATACGATATATGTAAAATATATTCCAAAAATCTTATCCGTGCGTGGAGGGGTGATAGTCCAAAGTATAAATATGGCAGATGTTGTTCATTTCACCAGGATTCATTTCATTTCACTTTAGGATGACAGTCCTCGAATTTTTCTTAGGTCTACCTGCATAGGTCATCGATCCGCTAGGCAATGCATCCCTTTCAGCATTTAAAAATTTTACGTTATTTTCAATCCAGGTAGCATTTTTTCTCAGAAATGATGCTAAATTTTGACTGGTTTATTTTCTTTTTTGTATTTTTACAAACCACAGCACAAAGAGTTGCCTTTAAACTGCAAATAGTGTCATGTGATATCATTGGTGAGTCTATTTTTTCCAAAACAAAACCAATAATGGCGTCTGCTGTCGGTTCTTGCTTCCACTTTTGGATATGAAATTTCCAAAGTCATTCCGAAAAATGTTTAATTTAAAAGAAGATCGCAAAATATCGCAAACGATATTTTGTGTTCCCAATAGCGAAAACATCCACCTTTAAAATTGTATGCGTTTCAAGATGGTATTATGTGGTATAACTTTTAAACTCTCCAATAAAACTAAAAATTAAATTTTATTTACTTCTTAAAAATCACTTTTTTCACGAACAAATTACACACGAGTAAGAAAAGATTTTGCAATTATTTAAATGCCAATAATTGACAATCATCTCATAATATAAATACAGAAAAAATTATTGTTTACTGGTTTGCGTTTGTATGTAACACTCTATTAATTGTAACAAATCTGAAAGCTTTCTGTAGACAAAAAGTATGATTGAATCATACTCTTTGTAATGCAACTTTCAGGTGCATTTTGCAGTTGTTTCGCAGGGTAAATCACCAAATTGAGTACGAGGCTTTTGAGGTGGAGTATTAAGCTACCGAAATAATATATAGTTTTATTCATTTTATGTATTTCAAAAATTGAATAAAGTTCCGCTAAACTTCCAAAATTTCACACTGTGCAGCGGCCTGCTAACTACATCCATAAGTTCTAAAAACTGACCAGCGCCAATTAAATGTCTATAAGACCGCATATATTAAAATTTGAATCTGCCATTTTTATATTACCAGATATTTTAAACTGATTAAAATCAAGTTTCGTATTCGGTTGGTAGCCGGTTATAGTAGTTATGACAATAGCATCCAACGAATTGCAATAATCATTGTAGCGTGATTTGATTACCACATTTTCTGATTTATCAGCAAAATAATTGCCGTCACCAATACCAGAAATAGATGTTTTTTAACTTCTAATTTTAACTGATTTGTGAAACGATTAAAAAAAATTCAATTGTGAAGCCGAATCGAAAATTGCCCGACATGGAATAGACATCAAATTTGTTCTTTACAATTATTGCTGTAGCCAAAAATACATTACTATCGCTTGTTGCTAGGAATTCACTTTCTTTCCTTGATGAGAAGGAATAAACACGAGCTTATTGTCGCGTAGATGATGATATTGCTTGTTTAATTGATGTTTCTTGTACATGAGGTGATTTTGATGTACATAGCAAGGGTAAGGGTTCAGGCTTTACAGTTCGATAGCCTATGGCCCTTCCGCAAGCAATTAAGGCACAAATTTAATTTCTTTGCTTCCCTATATCCTATAGCGGGGAAAAGTTTGACAAATTGGTTATGTAATGCTGTTTTATGTCACAGAAGTTACAGTTTGGTACGGTAGAGCAAGAGGTTACTAAAACAAAACTTTTTTTACCAAGGAATTTTTAATGTTCTCAAGAATGCGACATCTTCCTAAATGCAAGTTGTGTGTGTATTGGTTTTGTGCTGCTAATGCGTGTTTGTACATGGTTGAAAAGTTATGCCAATCACAAAACAATTTCTCTTCACCGAATTTACCAACAAACTGATATGTTTATGCAAGCATAATTATGCCAGTGTAAATAAGCACATTTGGTTTGTGATTGTGAACCAAGTTTAGATGTAATTAGATACACTAAAAACCCATCTTTCTTAAAATACATTGTTTCCAAAGCTCTCAAATGAGTGTTAAGATTGTCGCTTCATTGCTTTAGGCTTATAGCAGAACCTTTGTCAACATCGTCCAACCTAAAAATCCCTTTAATATGCACCTGAAAATGAAGTAATTTATTGGCAAAAGATTTTTTAGTAACAATGTAATGGTAGGTGCTGGAATTTTCCGATTTTACTTATTTTGCTGTCCTTTGCGATAAAATTGTGATCATGGCATGACAAAAGATTAGGCCATTATGTGTACGAACCACTAAATTGGGGTATCTTCAATTCAGTAAGTCTAGTTTTACGAACAGTCATCGTTTCCTCCAAAGAAACTTCACGAATGGTAGATGAATGAGGTGCAGGCCGAGAATTCATTCATCTCGAATTGCAATTAGCTAATTTTTTGCTTGATTTTAGCCTTAACTTAAAAATACTGCATCACAAAATCTGTACGAATACTACTATCCACATTACTGCTGCATTTTTCCTCGAAGAGTAAAGCAGCGTCTTGAAAGTGGGAACGCAAGCTTTCAACATAGAGATCAATATTATCCAACTGATCAAACTCTTCAGTTTTAAGAGGATTAGAGAGAGATATCAGTAATTTGCTTATCAAATGAAAAAGTTTTAACTAATAGTTGGGACAGCTCAGCGTCCTTTTTGCTTTGATTATTCGACGACAATGTTGATTCACCAGGCATGATTTTTTTATAATAATATCCGAATTGATATTAAAACCAAAACTAAAATTATGTATGTACTCAAGATCACCTCGGTGTTTTTAGAAGCTTTAATTGCCAAAAAATAAAACAAAATTTATATGATTTATTATGCGATATTGTACAAGTGTTTTATTTAATTTCTTCTCAACGAGTGGGAAAAATCAAAAAATACTTTGAGGGCCAAACCCACGATGTCGACAACGTTCGACTTGTCGCACAATACCATTCAAAATAAAAACCAATTTTAATATATTGTTGTTGTTTCAAATGTAAGTGTGCGACAAGTTGAACGTTGTCGATATCGTGGATCAGGCCGTAGACATTCAAAGTAGAAGACAAAAATTTTCAAAAAAACATTCATTATCAAAATTACAAACAAAAACTTAACTTCATTATACGGCTACACCGTTACAATTATTAAATTTCATATAAGAAATTTATTATTCGACATATCGACGGCCCCATTCAAAAACATGCTAAGTCAACATAGCATGTCATGCTGGGAATAGCATTTCTGAATTCATCGTTTATAAACTTAGATTCTGTAAAATTTTGCTGATAGTAATCGGACTATTCTATGAAAAGTTATGAGTAAAATGTACTTAACATAATTTCTCAAGTTTAAAAAACCTCCCTTTTAAATTTTTTACGTACACTTAGCACGACTTACTGCCAGTTTATAGAAGCCATGTAAAAATTCGCGGCTGTCTATTTATATTGAAAACAAAAACAAATTTTGAGTGCTCTGTTTTTGCTTTCAATATAAATAGGCAGACGAGAATTTTTACATGGTTTCTGTAAACTGGCAGTTAGTTTGCAATTAAGTACTCAAAAAAAATTAATTTAAATTTTTCTCCAAACTAAAACATGATATACAGTTACTCTCAAATATATTTTGCCTACATTTTTTACGCAAAAAAGTTGAATAAATTTATTAAAAATAGAAAATTTAGGCAACATGTTAAATTTATTTATTTTATAACTGAGATAGCAAAGCCTATAGAATGGAAAATATAAAAACAACAACAACTTTGAATTTAATTGTTATACTTTTTTTGCCTTTTCTTGTATTAACTACGCAATTTCAACATCACAAAAGTATTTTGCTTCTTTTAGCGTTCCCGTTATTTCTTAAATATTTGTGTTGTTAAATGTGTTTTTTTTTTGCTATTCGTTTGTAATAGCAATTGTTATGTTTTTTTTGTCATAATTGGTTCCAATCTTTTTTTATTGAGTGCAACACGTGAAGTTTTTGTTTAAAAAAATGCCTAAAGTAAAGGAATTAAATTGATCTGCGAATAAGATCATTCTATATCTGTATAATAGAGCAAATCAGTCCAATATGTTTGTGATATGTTTAGTCGATGTAGACAAACAAGATAAAATACTTTTAAAGGTGCAAAAAAGCGCAGTTATATTCAAAATATTCCACGAAAAAGTCGAGAAAAGTTGTTAACGGTAAGAAACACAAGAAAAACTATTAAAAAAAATAGAAAAAACCACTATTTATATGTTCCAAGTCTTAAATAAATGCTAAAGGGGACCCTACGGCCATACTACGGATACACCTAAGTGGCAAGTCCATCCGTAAAGTTCTAAAAACCAACCATAGTAACGGCAGCGTAGCTAGAAAAAAACTTTGATTTCGAAAGTTAATAGACAGAAGCGCTAGTTATATGCTGAACTACATAAATTTCAGACTTCTAATTTCGGGAACACGATAATATTTAGCAACGAAAGTAAATTTATAATTTTTGGGTCAGATAGACAGCTTATGGTGCGGCGCAAGCCAAATAAATCACTAACTATTAAGAATATAAGGCCAACAGTAAAACATGGTGGTGGTTCTCTCATGGTGTGGGACTGTACGTCGGCACTAGGAGTAGGAAAGTTGGTGTTTATATAAAGCACAATGGATAAACATCTATAGTTGTCCATTATTAGAGAAAACCTACATGCCAGTGCTGAACAAATGGATCAATATATCAATGCGTATTACTTCCAACATGACAACAACCCAAAACATATATCCCTGGACATTAAATTATGGATATTTTATAATACCAAACATCTGCCAATAAAACCACAAAGTCTCGACATGAGTCCTATTGAAAAACTTTGGGCTTATTTGGAAAAAAAATCCGGGAAAATAGCATTTTATAAAAAGTGTGCTTAGGACGAGTATAGGAAGAAGAAATGTATAAAAAAAGTACTTAAAAATTTCCGAAATTTAGTGGAATCTATGCTAGGACGTATGCAAGTGGTCATATCTAACAATGAATATCACACAAAACATTAAAACATAATACACGCTTTAATAATGAAAAATCTGTGTAAAAAATTCAAAAAGCAAAATTCTTTTGTGAAATGAAGAATAAGCGATTTTTTTCATTATATTTTAAAAATTTCATAAAATAATTTTTTGTTTTTAAATTTTAATTAAAATATTTGTAGTTAAGACTTTTCCTATTTAATATGTAAAAAAATAAACATGAATTTTTCAAAGAAGACATTTTTATATAGCATTCTTTTTGCAAATTTGTTGAGATTTACATAAGCAAAATATATTTGTGAGTAACTGTATGTACTTAGAGGGCCATTGTATTTGAGAAAGGACTACCAGATAGATGCTAAGTCTACTAAGAGGACAACCTTAAGTATTCTAAGTCACTTTTAAATATGATATAAAACAAATTTATAAAGTTCAAATAAACTAAAAAAATTCTATTGCAATTATTATATGAGTCTCAAGTTTCTATCTCATAACGTTCCCGAGATATCATCAATAAACTTTGAAGGCGTTTATCTCAAAACTAGCTTTTTTGACTTAAGTTTTTTTTGTTACAGCAACAATGAAATGCATATAGACAGACATAGCTGAACCACCAGCAAATAAATTTCAAATTAAATTTCATATTTATTTTAAGCCTTTGTTTAAGCTGGAATTTTAAACCAAGTGCGCAATACAATTTTACAAAGACATATAAATGTCATTGAAATATGGACATATGTATGTATGTCTGCGACTGCTAACTGCTTGCATAGTGGTTACCTCAAACAAAGGGTTTATAAAGTAAATTTTGTAAATTTTTTAAATTAAAAATTAAAATTGGTTTAATGGGTATAATAAAATGAACAAAAAATAAAACTTTATGTCCCTAATTAAAAAAAATTATTGTAAAAATTCTGTTTTACTCTCAAAATATTTTGGATATGCTTTTGATATCCGCGGGTAATACAAATTTTGTTCTACCCATAATATATCAAATTACCAAATATTATGTACTCTAACCAATTGAACAGGAAGACTGAAAATGTGTAACACAACTTGTAAAAAAAATTTAATTGTATTTTAAATTCATTTTTGTCTTAATTACCTATTTCAATACAGGGCTGCTTTCTAATAGGTGAAGACATGGCTTTAGAAGCAACAGAAGAACAAATTTTTGGGGAAGTCCGCAAAACACGCTTGCGTCCGTTTCGTAAAGGTGTTGACGATGTTTCCGTTGTCTAAATAAGATAAAGCACACAATTTTAGTTGCAGTTTTTTAATTAGTAGAAAGTTTAAAGTCTATTCTATATCTTTTCTCTTCTTAACCTTAGAGTCATAAATGTATTTTTTTGATATTAAACAAACTTCAACTTCAAATTAAGAAATTTGTGACGATTAAAATTATAAATTTTTTTTAAATTTCAAAATGTATTTTTGAATAAATAAAATATACGTTATTGTAAAAAATATTTTAGCACGGATGCTATTTGGATTGTCAATTATGATTTAATATAATAATACAAATATAAAATCTAATAATTGAAGACTTGTTCATTTTGTAGAGAAGGTAATAGATAGTGTCGTACTCACTTTGTTACTGTGTTGAGAAACTTTGCGAAAGGCATGATTACGCGTTAACAGCATAGATGAACTTGACCTTAAACGTGTAGTTGTTCCCAGAAAGGCAAGCCGAGAATCATGTATCGGTGATTCAGGTATTACTTCCGATACACTTAGCTAAGAAAACAAATATGGTTTAATATATAAATCATATGATATAAATCAAGGCTAGATTTGGTGGTGTAAAATTTCCTGCTATCAAAAGAAATTATTAAAATTTTTTTGATTTTGACACTGATTATCAATTTGCCTTGATATGCATGCATATTTTATATTTTAGTAACAACCTGCTGATTCAAAAATCTATTGAAATATTGTCCAATAAAGTTCAATAGCTCTTTCTGATATCTAGTCTTAAGCAAATTAATATATTAGAAAAACTATTGGCCAAGTTTCAGTCATGTGTTACAGTTTAATTTTAGTTTTTAATCAGTCACCAGGGGGTCGATTCTGGTTCTGTGATAGTGTGAAATGAAAAAAAAACTTTTCATATTCATTTTCACAACCAGTTTTCATAATACTTTTCACAATTACATAAAATGCGATTCCCGTTGCTATTATAAAAACATTGTTTTATTCCGTTGTGTCTATGAAAATTTTGTTTTTATGCTATTGAAATATGTCATGTAAATAAAAAATATTAATTACTCGTAATATTTATGTACATATTGCAAGGAACTCGCTATGAGCATAGTTAAAAGTGTTTAAAAGTTTATCGCTACATAATTAAACTTAATATTTTTCTCTTCTTTATTATATGTATTTTGGTCTTTACGCTTCCAATTGCAAGGTCTGTTGTTTGTTCCGAATCATCGTCATAAGCAGAATTTAAGACAAACTTTACTTCAACGCCGAGGTGTGCTGAGTAAAGGTTTTTTATCTTGCATGTAGCCTTTAATGAAAAAATCTTTGTCAGCCATTAAGTTCTGCAGAAGGCGAGATAAGGATAAGTATTTACACAGCAAAGCGATATACTTAGGGGATAAACCCCTTTATTCCGGCCAACAGCTTTCAAGGCAAAAAACTTCTTGAAGCTACTGTTTGGTATGCTCGTAAAATGTTATGTTTTTCCAAAAAGCAAATGATGATCGTGACTAATGAAAAGAACTTCATGGACGTTATTATTTCTTTTTTTAAATGCTACCCCGCACATCACAAACCATCCCAATTCATTTTCCACATTCTATCATATTCTTAAATTTTAGCATGACTCAAAGGCATGACCTATATGTACCTCTCTGCACTTTTCCTCTCTGAACTTGGCACTCACTGTCTGCAGATACATGTTATTTTATTTTTTTTATTAACTGAATTTCTGACTTGGCGCTTGACATCCATCCCTAAATAATTCATAAGGTATTATTTTTGATTATGTACTTAAATTTTGGACTTGTTGTTAACAATTTCGACATCCTGTAAATAATTTGCAATAAAAAAATTTGATTTTCGCTGTTTTTTCTAGCTTCTTTACTGTTTTCCACCTAAATATGTTTTGTGTAAAATAATTTATCATATGGAAAGTTTTTTTCAGTTTTTTCAGAGTTATGTACTGTGAAAAGGTTTTTTCCGTTCCCCTTTTTTTCATATGAATATTTAAATTATTTTAATTTTTCACTAAACAGAAATCAGGAATGCTATGAAATCGTAAAAAAAACTTTTCATTTCATATTTAGTTTCACAGAACGAGATTCGATAAAAGTTTATTTTGTTTATTATTACTGTTTGCATTAACTATTATGTTATTCATTACCTTCTCGTTAACAAGTTTATTAGAATTTGATATTATGTGGCAGCTCTTTTAAAATAAACGAAAAACTCAGAGGAATAGAAAAAATAAACAAATGAATTTGTGCTTGTGTACAGTTTTTCAAAAATGTCTTCAATTTTCATACATAAAATTTAAATTAATGGAAAAATGTATCTTACTAATGATATATAAAAATATTGTCAAAGCTTAGCGTAGCGTTTTACAAAAAAAAATAAGAAAAAAAAAATTTAAAAAAAATCAAATAATGAAAACTTATTCGTCCCATGACTTGATAAAAAGGAGTTTATCAAAAGCAGGGAATAGGGAAAAAAGGTATTCGAGACTCCCATATTAAAATTTTAGTTTGTTCTGCGCAAAAATCATCTTTGTATCATATAATTTATGGAATAATTTTTTGTTATGAAAACTCAATATAAATCACTTAGGTCCAAAAGTCTTGCCATTGCTATTCATGCATAAAGATTTTTTTTTTATTTTTTTAATACATGTATTTATTTATTGTATCTTCAAATATAAACAAACAATAAGTATTCAAATCTTAAATCTAAAATAGAATTATTACGCCCAACTAGTGTCGGACATAAACTTAGTGATAGTTATGAATAATACATAAGTAGTGATAATCCAAAGGGGAAAAAAGTATTTCCAAGCAGTCCCATCTGAAGTGTTTAGTATAAGAGCCCTTCTATCCCTCTTTTTTTAGGCGGATGTGTCCAGTAAAGTTTAAAATATTACGAGTAAGCGGATTAGGATGCGACTCGAGTTTTGTTAAATATTTGCCTGCGTATTTTGCAATTTCTTCAATCACTGGTGGCATATTTAAATCACTATGTATGTATATTTGAATTTTTTATATACCATGGATCCGATGCACAGTAGCGTTAAATAAAAAAAGTGGTAAAAAGTCCGCAACTTTTGAACTAGTGAATCGATTTCGATGAAACTAACTGTTTTGCAAAGAAAAAGTGTTGAACTTTTGAGAAAGTATATTGGAGGCACCCTGTTATTATTATTATTTGGTTGCAGTCAAATCATATTATTGTCAATGGAAAAGCAAAGTTTAAATAATATTATTTTCTGAGTTAATAATAATATTATCTACAAAAACAATTAACTTTGTTATACCTAATCTTATTATTGTAAATAAGACCACACTATTGTTAGATGTGACTAAAATATAACTGAGACTTACCATACCATGTTCTAATATTATAATAATATTGTTAAATACGACCATAGTATTATTGTATGTAATAATAATATTTTGTTTTTTAATCATGAATTTATTGGCAAATCTTTTGTTCAAAACAGCTGTGCGGTAAATCCGAAATAAAAATATATTAATATTGTTGAACTAAAATGTATGTTTGTATGTATAGAAATGTATACTTACATATATGTGTATACACGAAATACAAATACATCTGTATAAAGAGATATACATACATACATATGTACATCTTATTTTTATTTATCTACCCTTTTGTTTATACTTTTTTTTTATTTATTTAACACCACGCGTGCACTACCGATAGCTTACAAACGAAACACTGAACTGACAGAAAATGTTTTTGAAAAAGATTTTTGTAAAAACATAGTATATTTTTGGATAACATTATATTGTAATTTACATCATATTATTTTTACACAATAATACAAATTATATTGTAGTCATAACTTTTTAACAAAACTACATACATATGTATATTGTTAAACTCTAATCATATCGCACTTTCTATGCATATAATAATCTAATTATTAAATTCAAACATTACTCTGTTTATCGTAACGAAATTAATGTTTAAAATAACAAGAACTAGTTTTCAACGACCACACATTTGTTTGAGAGAACATAATATTGCTTTCTCAACCATTTTACAACCATATCTTTTCTTTGCGTGTAAGCCTTTAATGTATAAAGAACGTGCATTTCGTTTATGCTTAACAAACTCATAAGTAAAATAACTTCATATACATATGTATGTTTATAGAACGACTATCAATATGTTATTAAGAATTATGTAATCAATCATAATAGGTAATATTCATAAAAATTATTTTGAGTTACAAATCGTTTAACAAACAAATTTCCATACAAAATTTGTTTTGTAAACCTTTTGTAAACTAAAACTATTCTTTATACATACGGCAGAATAAGATTAAAGCTGCAAGCAAAAATCTTTACAAAATTCTTCATAGTTATGTGTAAGTAAATCTTATTTTTAAAAAAATTATACAAAAAGTCTTAATTTGTTGCACAAATATCCAAAGGACTTCGAAGCTATATAAATACATACTATGTACAGTATGTCAATAAAATGTTTTGACATAGTTAAAATCGTTATAAATTTTGATTTTTGTCATAAATATTTTTATTTTTCTTTTCATTATGAAATTTTTGGTTATGGATTTCATTTTATTTACATTTAAGTGAACAAATAGTAGTAAGTTATAAGCAAAATTAAAAAGTGAGAGCATAAAAATTACATGAAAGCTAAAAAAACTCAAAAATTTCTCTGTCAAGAAAATGTTTTTACATCCTTGTATTATATAGTAAGAAAATAGGAAAGATTTTAAGGTGTACAAAAATAATTTTTTTTGCCCCGTTGGTATTAAATCGGCTTGTAAGAAAAATATTCCGTTGAAATTTCTCATGTTCCCCTCGTATTACTGTTTTAAACTCCATTTAGTTCTTGAAATAACCTTTGGAAATACTATTTTTCAAATAAATCCATAAATTTTGAATAGGGCATAGATCTGGACCTTGAGATGGAGTATCCACAAATTTGCCGCAATTGAAAAGACACCATGTTCTTACCGAAAGTGCCTTGTGTTTGGTGTCATTAGATTGATAACAACTGGAATCTTGCATGTTTTCCAGCAATAAACCCAAATTTACTCGAGCTGTCATCCAAAAAAATGCTTCAATATATTAAGGCACTGCCCCGCAATTTGTTTTATTGAGAACACCATGTTCTCAATAAAGCAAATTTATCCCACGTTTTACACCATATATATACTTATGTACATATGTATGTATATATACCTCCAATCCATCAACCAACCTTTTTTAAGTTTTACAGATGGGTTTACAGTTTCACTTTCCAATATTTTTAAAGATTTTTTTCCTCCATACTTTGTTAGATCCATCATTCTAATAAAGCAGAAGTTTGGTTTCGTCGCCGAAAATCACATTATCGTAGAAGCCATCAAGCTTGTAAGTATGTGTTATCACAAAAGACAATTGTTGCTGTTTGGGCTACACTCTAGAAAGCGGGGATTTCCGACCATTTATTGAAGTACAGTCGATTCTTTTGAGCAATTGCCTTTGTCTCATGGGAAACTGTGTGAGTGGTACATCAATACGTTGAAATGGTTTTTCGTTGACAGCGCGAGTAAGGTTGGCTTTATAGCTGGTAAATATGGAAGTTTTAAATTTTTATTAATGTATTGACCTCAAACATGAGGCACTTTGGGTAAGAACATGGTGTCCTTTCAATTGCGGTAAGGTTGTGGATACTCCATGTCAAGGTCCAGATCTATACCCTATTCAAAATTTATGGGTTTATTTGAAAAATAGTATTTCCAAAGGGTATTTCAAGAAGTAAATGGAGTTTAAAACAGTAATACGAGGGGAATATGAGAAATTTCGGCGGAATATTTGGAAAAAAAAAATTTTTCCATGAGAAGTCGTCTTACAAGCCGATTTAATACCAATGAAGCCAAAAAAAAAAATTATTTTTTGTACACCTTAAAATCTTTTTAATAGGCAACATTTCTGACGACAGCTGTTATTTGCCATTGTTTGTTCTTAGAAAAACTTTGTAAGATCAAATAATTGTTTGCTAAAAAACTACGAAAATATTTGATATCGTGTGTTCACATTAGACACATTTCTATTTGCCGGCAAATTATTTTGTTTGCCAGATAACAGCTGTTTTGTTGTTTGCCGCTAATAATTATTTTATGGTCACATTACAGCAAGCTAATATTTGATGTTTGCTTTCAAATGTTTCCCCAATGTGACCGCACCTTAACACGTTTGTTTGGATCTGTTTTTCTGAAACAAATCAAATACGTAAAACTGCTTTTAACATAAGTAACACATGGTGTGTTGAAAAAAATTGCATAGTTGATGAATAAAAGACTGCTTTATACTTTGTTTTTTTTTTTGCTTTAGATTACGTTTATTTACACTTAGTCGCAAAACTCTACATACGATTTTAGGTATTTCATATATTTTATTCCTAATTTTTATTTAATGTTTAATTTTTGAAAATATTGTGTCTTGAGTATTATATTGGACCCACTTTATAACTTCGAGATAAAAAAAACCTAAAAAAACACTGTTTTTGTAAAGTAAAAAAATGCTGACAAATGACACATAGCCAACGTTACAAAAGTGTACATACATAGGTACGCGTTTAAATTGTATTAAATACAGATATAGTAGTACGTTTTATTTTATAATTTTGTGTTCATTTAGTCTTGTTTTAACAATATGTATTAGATTTAATTAAATTAAATTTTGCTTTGATTATTAGCAGTAGTTGGAAAAAATGGGGAAAAATAAGGAAATATCAACCAACGTTCGAAAATTAGTCATAAATCTTTCAAATGAAGGGAATTAAATGAGAAAAACCGGACAAACCTTAAATTTTTATAAATTTACAATCATAACTATCATTAAAACTACAAAAGAATCAAAGTTTTCCACTATTGGGACGAATAGCAAGGCTTGATGAAAGACTAAGGCGCAAAATTGTGAGAGAAATTGCAAAAAATACAAACGGAAGTAGCACAAAAATTAAAAGAGGATTTTAAAAATAATTATGAATTTCTTGTAGATGCTAATATTATAATTCGCCATTATAATTGTATATATTCATCATTTCATACATATTCATACATGTTCATATGTGTAAATTCATATTCATATTTATTAAAATTACTTTTTTTAAGATTTTAAACATCGAAGTTGTATGTAATGAAACATTTGTTTGAATAAATAATTAAAAACGAACTAAAAGACATTTTATTCATCATTTTAAGAGAAAAGGTGCATGGATTATTTAAGTATTCCGATATTTTCTATAAAATTAATGACTGAAATATCCTTTTGATTATTTCATTTATTTAATACGGTCGCTATGTAAAAAATCGTATAAGAAATGGGTTTATTTTTTAAACGCTGAGGCTGCACGAACATAAACTTAGCAAACCGTTTGTATTTTCTAATAGCTTTGCAACTCACCAGTGATAAAAAAGAGAGAGAAAAAGATCGAGTTAATAAAATGCAACCTTTTTTGATTGCAAAAACAATCTTATGTGAGATATCATTTATGCATACATTTTTATATGGCTCCATATATTATATCTTATTTCTATATATATGAAGAGCTTCATAGTTAAATTTCCATATATGACTTCATACATTATAATACATTTCATATATTAGTCCATATATCAATTTATATATAATACCTTTACATTTCCATACATGAATTCATACATATTCAAAAATATATGGACCATACATTATTTTTTTAGCTGGGTGGGTACATACATACATACATATAAACAAAACAAACTGAACAGACTGAACTCCAATAAATAAATAAATAAATAAACAAAAATGAAATGGCTGGTGAAGAAGGTACTTTTTCAAAATTCATAAATACTTATGTGTGTTTTTTTCACTGTTTGTACATCTTAATTAACCAAGAAAACTTTCAAATCTCTGCGTGAAAAAACAAACCAATATATAATTCTAATAATTCTGTAGTGAAATTTTATTTGGTAAGTGTTAATACCAAAACAGATTCATTTCCAGGTAATATCAGGATTACAAAAACAATGAAAAAATACAACAATGAAAAAAAATACAACATGGGTTGTAGTTCATCCAAAACTTCAAAAATATAATTTGTTTAACATAATAATAATAAAAATTATTCACATAAATTTGAAAATATTTCTCCACCGCAGCTACCAGTAACAAAATTTGCAACGTTTAGCACTTTTCACAATTTTTTAATAGTTTTTTCATATTTTTAGATTTGTTTTCACATAATTTTTTTAATAAAATATTTTTTTATATTGAAATTTTTTACATTTTCCTTTAATTTCTTTTTCGTAAACAATTTTTGAAGTTTCGGATGAACTTTAATTTGAAAAAAATAGCTCAGCTGCATTTCCGCTACTAGCTTGTGAATGTGGCTTGGTTAATACCATGTAAAAGTTATTAAAATTACTGACTAAATCCAATTAACTTGAATTTTCTATGCATATTTTAAAAAATTAGTCCCATTTTTCTTTGGTATATACTACATAAAATATTATGTGTACAAAAAAGTGCCATTCCACATAGCAAATGTATGTTCATAATGTGAACAAAGTGTAAAAAATATTTCTTGTGGCTACTCAGCTTTCTGCTGCTCATCATTTATTTGTTTCATCAGTGGTTTTTTTCATATACCTGTGTTACAATGGAGGTATTCGGTGTTTGATGCAAATTGTCTTGCGTAAGTGCAAATGCAAAATAACGTAGCTTTTCTTTCAAATCCAACAACAAAATACACACACAATCCAAAAAAAAGCTACGATATTTTGCATTTGCACTTACGCAAGATAATTTGCATCAAACATCTAATACCGCCAATATGTTTTTGTGAGCAAAAAAACATACAAACAGTTCCTAAGCTGCAATACCATGATACAATTATACTAGGTACATGCACGACTACAACAAAATTCCAACACCAAAAATCAGGTGTATTTTGTTGGTATAAACCAAGGCACATCAATCAGGTACCCGCAATTCTACAACAAATATTACAACACCAATAACACCATGTACTTTGTTGCTATAAATTACCATCTTACTTTTCAAAACAGGGTAGCATCGTCAGATTGTATGTTTATTATAAGAAATGTCAAACACCATACAAAACTGAGTATTCGTTGGGTGTTTATGGATACACAAATAAAAGCATGTTTTTAGGCTTATACCTACACAATTAAAATTTGACATTTGGCTTGGTATAATGACATTAGTCACCTGGTGTAGTGCTGCCACCTAATAAATGCGCCTTGGTATAAACAAACGAGAAATTGTCAGAAACAAATTTATTTATTTTTATTTATTTTATTAATTTATTTATTTCTTCAGTAATACATGTGGCCTATTGGCCAATTAAAAATATATTACAAGTTTTTGATATGTATACAAATAAGTATATATGTATATATTAACAAATATATAACATATATAAAAAAAGGTATGTCCAATGTGGCAGATACACTAAATTCTTGAGATTAAATTATTAATAGCGGTAATTTACAGCTAGTGTTAACATCATAAATTAACAGAAAGTTTTCAATTTTAACATCATAACTCCTCCATTGTAATAAATAAAAAGAAGTACAAATAAAGCATTATAATCAATAACTAACCAGTAGTCAGGAAATCAGAAAGCTTTCTCTTGAATGTAGACAAAGATATACCGAAAGAACGTAAATGAAGTGGAAGGGAATTCCATAATCTGGCAGCTCGTACCACGAATGAATGATCAAATGTCATATTGCTTATACGTGATATAATTATTTGGGGATTTCTGGATGATCTAGTAAAAGATATCATCTGCACTAGATGCTGCGGTCTTTGATGTTTGATAATATTAAAAAGATATATTAATAAACGAAACTTGAGGAAGTCATCAAATGTTAAGTTCAGGAAATCCTTCAAGTGATTTGAAACATGTGCCCTTAGCCTAAGCCCATAGACAAATCTCACAATTTTATGAATAATAGTTTTAATCCTTCTCCTATTACCATGGTTACAGCCTGAATAGACCTCGATACAATAATTTACCTGAGACATTAGTAATGCATGAGCTGTTATTTTTTTAACATGTAATGGAAGATATAGGTTAAGATGATATAATCTGCGTAATATGTGACAAATCCGTGAGTTAATTATATTAGTATGAGTTTCGAACGATAGCCTATCATCAATTATAATACCAAGACATCGTAAATAATTCATGACTTCAATGTTGGTGCCAGCTAACTTTAGATCCAGGTCGAAGTGAGTGGATCTATTAGGTCTAAATATAATGGCTTTAGTTTTGTGTGGGTTGACACAAAGTTTATTCGCAAGCATCCAATGATTAATCGTTGATAAGTCATGATTAATAGAGGCTTGCAAAGCATCTACAAATTGGAATTCACCTGACCATAGTAACTGTATGTCATCAGCAAACACATAAGGCTTACAGAAGTTCAGTTCATAGAATAAGTCATTAAGGAAAAGCGTAAATAAAATAGGACCAATAACTGATCCTTGACGAACACCCGATCTAACATATAAAATGTCAGAGTCTAGACCATTTAAAGAAACAAGTTGCTTACGACCACTCAAATACGACCAAATTAAACGACAAGCAGATTTAGCAAAACCAAATTTGCTATATAGTTTATTTACTAAACAACTATGATCAACTGAATCAAACGCTTTAGAGAGGTCAACCGAGACCATAGCGCAAATTTTACCATCGTTTAGATATTTACGTATTGAATCAGTAAGATATGTCAAGAGTAGGCTCGTATTTCGATATTGACGAAAGCCATATTGGCATTCATTAAGCATACTTTTGGAATCAATATACTTAGTTATTTGTTCTTTCATAATAATTTCAACAATTTTAGACAGAGTAGGTAAAATACTAATTGGCCTTACGTTATCTAAATTAAGGTTTCGTCCGCTTTTAGGAATGGGAATAATACGCGAGATTTTCCAATCATCAGGAAATTCGGAAGAGGTTAAGACAAATTTAATGAAATAAAGCAAATGCCTACTAATAAAGGGGTAAATTAACTTTAAAAATTTTATAGAAATTCCATCGACTCCTACCGAAGTAGACTTAATTTTACACAGAGCAAGAAAGAGTTCAGGCTCAGCTATATTAGAAAAAGAGAATTTGTCAGACGAATTTGAAAAAAGTGTAAAATCAGGTTCATCTTCCGTATAGTTTAATTGGTTACTAATAAAGTGTTCATTAATTTCATTGACGTCCACATCCGTGTTTACATTCACTTCTTCACTGACACCAGCATTACGCAAATTTTTCCACATTTGTTTGGAATCACCCAATCTGAATATATTACGACTATAAGTTCTTTTAAATTTTCTTATCTTTGATATTGTTAAATTACGAAGTCTACGATACGTATCCCAGTTTCTATCACTCCTCTCATTATAAAAAGTTCTCAATGCCAAATTAGTTATTGATCTGTAATAATTAATATCACGCGTAAACCTGACTTTTGTATGGTGAAGTACCCTTTTTATAGGAATATAATACAGAAGATCATTAAAAAGATTATTAAAGAAGGAAAGTTGTGCTTGGGAGTCACAATAATGATAAAGCTGGTTGAAGTCAGAAAGCATAATATGCCTTTTTATGGCAGAGATGTCAGCATTATCATAGTCTCTGAAATATGAATTGTTGCGTACATGGTTAACTGGGATATGAAAAGAGGCGCATATTAGGGTATGACGTGAGATGAAAGGAATCTGAAATTGAGCAGATATATTAACTGTAATACCATGGCTAAAAATAAAGTAATCTATAAGGGAAGAAGAATTATGAAAGGCATCATAGTGAGTGGGCAGTGAGTTATGCCAGCAGGTAAGACTAAATCGACTACAAATCAAGTGAATTTTCATAGATTTGCTTAGATTAAATAAATTGTTATTAAAATCTCCAACTACAATTAAGTCCTTGTATCGAACAAAGATATCACTAAAGGAATTCTCAAAGAGGCTTAAATTTCCTCTAGGAAGATAAACAGCACCAATAGCTACTGAACTAGAATCTATATCAACTTCAATAAAAATACCCTCGCAAGAAAAATATTCATTGCTCTTATATATGACTTTAAATTTAATGCTCTGAGCTATATATATGGCAACTCCGCCCCCTCTACACCCAGTGGGCCGATCACTTCTGCACACATTGTAACCAGGTATCTTAATCGCTTGATCAAAAATTGTAGGATCAAACCATGTTTCTGTCACACATATTATGTCTAATGCTGCATTTCCAATCACCGCTACCAATTCATCAATTTTGTGGGATCTATCTGAGGGACAAAGGCTTTGGGCATTAAAGTGGGCAATTTTTAGATTTCGTGAATCTTTAGCAAAAATGTTTCTGATAGAATAGTCATTGATTATAGGACCCAAATTAATATTAGTGTTCATAAAAAGTATGTGTAAACGTAATCAGAAGACGCGATGATGTTAAAATAATATAACTTATGAATTTTGATTATTTAAAATTTACGATAAGCTTATTATGTTAAAAGAATGTACCATGAGAATTTATGGACAATTTATAATCAATAATTAAACTTATTAAAAATATCAATAATAACAATAATAACGATACACGTCTAATATTCAGGGCTATTAAACCAATCATAAAGTAAATAGAATTTATCATAAAATATTAATATACTCAATTCGCAAGCCACGTCGTGCTGCCCAAGCAGCATCCGAACGAACATATAACATATTAACCGAATAATAATAATATTTTAAATGTAGTTGTGTACTTGTATCCCAGATACAATCTCAACAATACAACATGGCTTATGAATTGAGTAATAGGGCAAACTAATTCATCAATATAGAAATAAATTATTTTTTTTCTTTTTTTTTATATGTTACGTTACAGTACGCAGCTCAGAACATTGAATAGCATCAAGTACCTTAACAGTGCCATCAGCAAGTTTAATTTTGGCCATTGGCAAGTCTCTATTTAAAATGCGGAACCACGTAACTTTACCCTCATTGCGCAATGATCGACATAAATTCTGTAGCTTTCTGCAGGCAGGAGTAAGATTATCATTTAAATATACCCTAGTAGATATATCCTCATCAATAATATTTTTTAATTGTATTTTCGGGTTTTTGAAGTAGGCTTTCATAAGCTCATCTCTCAAAAATACATTGTTAAATTTTACTAACACTGATTTATTGCGTTGTATATAAAGGCACTGGTTTATATCCTTAACATCAATAGAAACGTTGTAAAAAGAGCATATAGCCAAGACCGGATTTATCAAACAGTTGAAGCTAGAAGGTAGGCCAGAAATTAACACATCAGCACGATTTAATTGCTTTTGCAGTTTGTTATCCTCTAATTCAAGTTGTGAAAATTTTTCATCCACCATAGTTTCCATATTTTAAATTTTTTTATTGCATTGTTCTAAGTTATTTTGGAACTCAGTTAGAGACGTTGATAAGTCATCCCGTATGTTGGAAATTGATGACTCTATTACTGTTTTTAGCTCAAGCTTTTCCGACCGTATTTCCTTAGCAAATGTTGCAAAGTTTTCCTGAAAATTTCCGTCTACTTCCTCAATGCATTTACGCAATACCGAAGAGTCGCCTTTGTATACAGGCTTTGTAAGGCAGCGTGTGCAGCTAAAACTTATATTGTCGCAATTACCCATCAATGCATATAGTTCAGCTGAAACGTTAGCGCAAACCGCATGGTACCATATTTTACAGTGGTCACATTCCACACCGGCATCAGTTTTTGTAACATTTTTGTTACACTCTCCACACTTAGAGGCTGGCGCCATTTTAAGGAGTAAAAAGATGGCGTAGTTTTAATTAAAGCACAAAATTACAAAATGTTATTGTTGTAGTTGTGTGTGAAAAAACAAATCAGTTTTTTTTAGCAAGTTTTGTATTTTTACGAATTAATTCACCATATAAAGTAGATTAGTTAACAGCCACAAATATATCGACTATGCTTTTATTATTGGTTCATTACTTTTTATATTTATGGCACAATAAAAATTTATATTTCTTAAGAAATCAAAAAAACACGCTTTAGACAGTGATGCCAATACAAATATGTCTTTTGTTTATAAAAATGTCAATTACAGGGTAAATAAAGTACTATTGCAGACGCGGCATTCCTGCATGATTATAGTTATTCAGTGTTGCCAATCTGTGTGTAGTTAAATAGTGTGTAATTTCTACTCACATGTGTAGGCCATGGAATTAAATTCTTGTATAGTCTGTGTGTAATTCTACTTTGGGTTCTATTTTTATTTATTTTTCTTTTAATTTTAACCTAAACAAAAGATGTGTAGTGTAATTTTCTTCAATGTGTAATTGCAGACACAGCCTTGTGTAAATTCATTGGCAACATTGTAATAATTTTATTCATACACATTCACTAACATTTTTGCAACTTGTAAACAAAGTTTGACATTTATCTGCAATGTCTACAGTAACAGGCTGGGCTTGTGCATGTACCTGCTATAATTGTATCATGTGCAATACAATAAGCAATTGTTATACATATATTTTAATTCTATTGCCATTTCGAAAAGCAAACACACACAAGAACTGTTATACAAGTTCTCTCGCTCTCACCACAATTACATGGTACATACTAGGGATGTAACGAATGTTCGCATTCGCTTTCGCAAATAATTCGCTTTTGCATTCGCTAAAATGTATGCGAATATTTAAAGCGAATACTAAAGACAAAAATATTGGAAATATTTTCCAGTTTTTGAATATTTGAATTTTGAATATTTTCAGTTTGAATTGCGCGAAAATATTTTCTACTTAAGACTACTCTGTTAAAACTTTTGGAAAATGGTAAGCACATCATTACTTCGTTCAAAATATTTGAAATGCAAAAATATTAACTAATCCTTCTTTTTTGTAACCAAGATGAACAGATTTTTCTTAATATGTATTTTGGTAGCATTTTACAGGAAATGTTGAACTTAGTACAACGTCTTAGGGCTAAAGTACGAATGGGTTGATTGCCTAACATTTTGTAAATTTATTTTTAATTATTACACTGAACGACAAAATAGAGGGTTTTCATGATGTTTAAGGGTGGCGTTGCCTGAAGTAGTTAGCACGTTGACTACAAAACCGAAGGTCCTGGGTTCAATCCCTGTATTCGACAGTCATTAAAATAACGACACCACGCATTTTTCTGATGTGCATTAGTGTCCCTTTGTATCAGATGTGGTAGGAAAGTTCAAGTGATGAAGGCATAGTCACTGGTCACTGAACTATACCGACTTCAGCAGATACTAGTCCTAATGTAACATCAGAGGGCCCTCCTTCGTTGTGTAGCAAAATCATTGGCGAAGTAAAATAATCAATAAAATGGCTACAAGACACAGCTTCAAACAATTAATACGCCTCATTTAAATCAGATAGGCGCTGCAACACTGCATTATTAAAAACGTGCTAAAAAGCAGAGTTGTAAAAGAATGAAGCTTTCCTCTATCTCTTCCTTCACCACCTGTCTTCTCTCTCACTATCACTTTCCTAAAGAAGGTAACACCTAGTAATAGTAGTAGGCATTCATTGCCTGAGTGTTACTTCTCTTTATTTAAAAAAAAAAAAAATAATAATAATAAAAATGCCCGATCCTTATGTATTTTTGTCTCCTAATTACGATGGCGTCATTAGTTTTCCTTTATCAGCTCTAGTTTTAATAACATAGTGACATTTAGGATTTGCATAATTTGGACCTCTTTTTGTATTATTCCGTTAATATATCACGAATGGTACTACAAACTGAAAAATACTTTCTGGATTATTAATCTACACAAAAATCCTTTTCATTTAAATAGATTCGCATTGATGAGTATATCAGGGTATCTGACTATTATTGTCTGCAGCAAACCAGAAACCAACCGATGATTTGGTAACATCAATTTTGCCTATGTTGTCTTTAATTTTTTTGTGTGTGTTTTATTTAGGATAACCGATCTCTATGAATGTAATATTTATTATTTTTTATGTTATTTTTAATTTTTTATACTGAATTTTTATACACATTTTTGTTAAGTTTTTATTTTTTATTGTTTACTTCTGAATTTTTACACATTTTTTTACTTTTCCACTCGTATTAATAAATATTAAAAAAAATGGTACCGTCATGGTCCAAAAAGTACATTTTGTTTTCACAGTTGGTACAAAATCCAAAGTCATTTCCCTTCCCTGGATGATAGACTTACTGTGAGTTCTGATGCTCTTAATTTAAACAAAATAAATAAATAACCTGATGATAGAGTTTTTTTAACGGCTAAGCCAATTTTTCGTCAGCGATCAACTTCGCTTTGTCCAATGCCAACTAGTGATTCATTAACATTACAGTTGCTACTACTTCGTCATTTAAATCAGCGATATCATCCGATTCAGGCTCGTGTTCATCACTTACCCAATTTGTCACTATAAATAAGAGTAGCCCAAAACCCAAGGTCCAAGTCGGAATGGACCGATATATAATTGTGGGAAAGCGCGGGCGAAACCCAAATTCTACTAAAATTCCATCTGCTTCAAAGGTATCTAGGGATAACAACGTATCCTCCACTAATCGTTTTCAAATATTGCAAGATGACAACGACATACCTGATATATCCGCGAACAAAACCTCCAAGCCGCCACCAATATATTTGAGAGAAAAAAATTCAAACGCACTTATTAAAAAATTAATTTCGGTCATTGGTGTGTCCAATATAATAAATAGAGAAAAGATTCCCCAACCCCTATTTCGTGTTGAACTAGAACCTAATGATATAAAATTGAAAAAAAAAATGAGACGCATCCAATTAATAATTTAAAATACCTCTTGTACCGAAAAATCACAGTTGAAGAGCCACATAAGCGTTCAGGTCCTGTACAGTGCCATAATTGCTAAGAATATGGCCATACAAAACCATACTGCAATTTACCCTCTTTTTGTGTTGTGTGCGGCGAATTACACGGCACCGCTAGCTGCAACAAACCAAAAGATCAAAGTGACAAAAAATGCAGTAATTGTGGAGGTAATCACTCCGCTAACTACAGAGGTTGTCCTGTGTACTCTTTTGTAAAGAAGACTATGGTGCAAAAACCTAAACTAGCTCCAGCTCAATCAGCAAACGCTTACTCTGCCACTTTTCAGCAAATGAGCCAACCAGTTACTTCCCGTGTATCGTATGCAGATGCTGCTAAGGCTAGTTCTATTCCGACACAAAATGTTTCACCGCAAAATAATTCAACAAATACAAACTCAAACTTTAATTTTAATCGCCTTAAAGCCACTATTGAAAATCTTGTGCAAACTATAAACAATTTTACAACAAATATGACTAGCATGATGCAAGAAATGTTGCGAATGCAGAATACTCTGCTTCAAGCAATACTTAATAAGCCATGAACACGTTAACAATATGTTTCTGGAACGCAAACGGCATTCGCCAACATAAAAATGAACTTGAGCACTTCATCACGGAGAAAAATATTGATATAATGTTAGTATCTGAGACTCATTTGACTTCGAGAAGTCTTTTTAAAATTTATGGCTACACTATATATGATACAAAGGACCCTAGAGGAAGGGCTTGCGGTGGATCAGCAATTCTAATAAAGTCAAGACTCAAGCACTATGTTCTTGATAACATTTGTGAAGAATACCTACAAGCAACAAATATTGGCATTGAAAGTTTTTGTTCAAATTTCGTTATATCATCAATTTACTCCTCTCCCAGATTTTCAATCACTGAGAATCAATATGAGGATTTCTACAAATCTCTTGGACCTTGTTTTGTAGCAGCTGGAGACTACAATGCGAAACATACGTTCTGGGGTTCACGCCTTGTTACACCCAGATGTCGAGCATTGTTCAACACTATTTCAAAAATGGGCTTGGATGTCATTTCGAGTGGGGAGCCCACTTATTGGCCTACTGACATAAAAAAAAATTCCGGATGTTATAGATTTTGGCGTCATAAAAAATATCTCTAGGGATTTAATTCAAGTTCAAGCTTCTCTTGATCTCTCGTCCGATCACTCCCCGACGATCATCACAATTTGTAGCCCATTAAGAAGTAACTTACCTGACCCATATGTGAAGATGATCAATCGTGTAAATTGGCTGGGGTTCAAAAAATATCTCAGCAGTCATTGTAAGGAAAACATTACGCTTAGAACACCCGATGATATTGAATCGAACATTGCCAATCTCAGCGAGAATATTAAACAGGCTGATGAACATGCCACTATCTCCCATCCGCAAATTGGGTTTAATAAAATTTATTCTACAGACATTGAACGTCTCGTACGTGAAAAAAGAAGGGCTAGAAGGGAATGGCAACAGCACAGATCACCACAAACTAAAATCAGATTTAAGGAGTGCACTAAACGACTCCAAGAGTTGCTTGAATCTGAAAAAATTGCATCTCTTAAAAATTATCTGGAGGATCTTGATGTCACACCGGCGTCTAATTACTCCTTGTGGCGCGCTGCCAGAAAGCTTAAAACACCCGTTGAGTATAAGCCACCTCTAAGCACATCTACCGGAGGTTGGGCAAGAAGCGATACTGAAAAAGGTAAAATATTTGCTGAGCACTTAAAATCCGTTTTTACGCCAAATATATGTACTGGTGTTGCTGATTTCCGAATATAGTCGCTCTACCCCCTCAACACATAAAGTTTAAGATGCGTGATTTACAAAAATTAATTGCCGAACTCAACCCGAAGAAAGCTCGGGGTATTGATGGAATTAGTAATCAGATGCTGATGAACTTGCCTCGTATTGCAATGAGAATCCTGTTATTCATATTTAATGCTATTTTACGACTGGAGTATTATCCACACAACTGGAAACTTGCCAAGGTTAAAATGATTCCAAAGCCGGGCAAAGATATAACAAAGGCTGAGTCATATAGGCCAATAAGTCTACTATCTACAATGTCAAAGCTTTTCGAAAAACTGCTCAAAAAAAAATTGTCCCCAATTCTAATTAGTAGTGGGTGCATACCAGACCATCAATTTGGTTTTAGAAGTCAGCATAGCACCATTGAACAAACTCACAGATTGGTTCAATTTATAAGAAGAACTTTTGAGGGAAAAAAGTACTGTTCTGCGCTGTTTATTGACGTTTCCCAGGCATTTGATAAAGTGTGGCATGAAGGCCTTATTTTAAAATTGAAGACTTACTTACCAATAAACATTTTAAATCTTTTGGAAAGTTACATTATTTCCCGTAAGTTCACTGTTGCGGAAGGAGACTTTACAAGTAGGCCTGAAACAATTTCATCTGGTGTGCCACAGGGGAGTATACTGGGACCAGTTTTATATTTAATGTATACTTGTGATATGCCTGTGAGCAGTAGTATCCATACTTCCACATTTGCCGACGATACAGCCTACCTTAGTATGCATGAAAACCCTGATGAGGCATCCCGCAAACTCCAGGAACACATTAGCCAGATGGAGCTTTGGTTAAACTTATGGAGAATCAAGGTAAATGAACAAAAGTGTGTTCAAGTAACATTTACTTTACGAAGAGATACTTGTTCCCCCATTCGGATTAACAATCAAGTTGTTTCTCAACATTCACATGTGAAATATCTTGGTATACACCTTGATCGACGACTTACATGGAAACACCACATTGATTCTAAGGTAACTCAAATGAAACTTAAACTAACTCATGTACATTGGCTGATTGGTCGAAATTCAACACTTAGCCTAGACTGTAAACTTTTAATATACAAGTCGCTTTTAAAGCCAATATGGTGCTACGGAATTCAGCTATGGGGCACTGCTTCAGCTTCAAATGTAGAGAAAATTCAACGCAGGCAAAATAAAATTTTACGCATGATAACATCGGCTCCATGGTACATCAAAAATTCAAATATACATCGTGATTTGAATATGCCACTAGTGACTGAAGAATTTGCAAAATACGCAGGCAAATATTTAACAAAACTCGAGTCACATCCAAATCCGCTTGCCCGTAATATTTTGAACTTTACTGGACACATCCGCCTAAAAAAGAGGGACACAATGGCTCTTATTCACAGCACTCCAGATGGGACTTCTTGAAAATACTTTTATTTTTTTCCTTTTGATTATCACTACTTACATATGTATTATATATAACTACTACTAAGCTTATGTCCGACATTGGTCGGGCCTAATTATATTTTTAGATTTAAGATTTGAATACTTATTGTTAGTTCATATATGAAGATACAATAAATAAAAATCATGCATTAAAAAAAAAATTGCTGAGAATAAATTTTACATTGTTACAATAAAACGTGGCAATATCGATGAAACGAAAATTCAAATTTATGACGAAACAGATTTCCGCAAAGTGGTTTCTTAATTAGAAAAAAAAAATAAAACAAGTTTCTACCAGCTTAAGAGTGCTAAAGGCCTGCAGATTGTATTGAAGGGCATAGATTCTTATGTTGTTCCCGAAGAAATAAAATATGCACTCGTCCTCCAGGGATTTAAGGTAAAAAATGTTTCCAATATAATAAATAGGGAGAAGATTCCCCAGCCTCTATTTTGCGTTGAACTTGAGCCGAATGATATAAAATTGAGAAAAAATGAGACGCACCCAATTTATAATTTAAAATATCTTTTATACCGAAAAATAACAGTTGAAGAACCACACAAGCGTTCTGGACCCGTACAGTGCCATAATTGTTAAGAATATGGCCACACAAAAACTTACTACAAATTACCTACAGTTTGTGTTATTTGCGGTAAATTGCACGGTACTGCTAGTTGTACTAAACCAAAAGATCAAGCAGAAGAAAAATGCAGTAATTGTGGAGGTAACCACACCGCTAACTACAGAGGATGCCCTGTATATTCTTTTGTTAAACAGGCTATGGGTCAAAAACCTAAACTAGCTCCAGCTCAATCAGCAAACGCTTACTCCGCCACTCTTCCTCAAACAAGCCAACCAGTTAGTTCACGTGTATCGTATGCCGATGCTGCTAAGACTAGTTCTATTCCCATACAAAATGTTCCACCGCCAAATAATTCAACGAATGCAAACTCAAGCCTTAACTTTAGTCGCCTTGAAGCTACTATTGAGAATTTGGTGCTAACTATTAATAGTTTTGCAACAAATATGACTAGCATGATGCAAGAAATGCTGCGAATGCAGAATACATTGCTTCAAGCTTTAGTTAACAAACCATGAACACGTTAAAAATATGTTTCTGGAACGCAAACGGCATTCGCCAACATAAAAATGAACTTGAGCACTTCCTTACGGAAAAAAATATTGATATAATGTTGGTCTCTGAGACTCACTTGACTTCGAGAAGCCTTTTTAAAATTTATGGCTACACCTTATATGATTTAAAGGACCCGAGAGGAAGAGCATGCGGTGGATCAGCAAATTTTAATAAAGTCAAGACTCAAACATTATATTATTGACAACATTTGTGAAGAACATCTACAAGCAACGAATATTTCTATTGAAAATTTTTGCAAACATTTTGTGATATCAATTTACTCCCCTCCTAGGTTCGCAATTACTGAGGACCAATACGAGGATTTCTACAAATCTCTTGGCCCTTGCTTCGTAGCAGCTGGCGACTACAAAGCAAAACATACGTTCAGGGGTTCGCGTCTTATTACACCTAGAGGTCGGGCATTGTTCAACAAAATTTAAAAAATGGGCTTGGACGTCATTTCGAGTGGGGAGCCCACTTACTGGCCTACGGACATACAAAAAATTCCGGATGTTATAGATTTTGGAGTCATGCAAAATATCTCTAGCGAATTAGTTCATGATGAAGCTTCTCAAGATCTCTCCTCCGATCACTCTCCCACGATCGTTACAATTTGTAGCCCACTAAGAAGTGACTTACCTCACTCATATGTGAAGACGATCAACCGTGGTAATTGGCTGGAGTTCAGAAAATATCTCAGTAGTCATTGTACGGAAAACATTGCGCTAACAACATCCGAAGATATTGAATTTAACATTGGCCATCTTATCAAAAATATAAAACAGGGTGCTGAACATGCCACTACCTCCCACCCGCAGACTAGATTTAATAGCATTTACTCTACGGATATTGAACATCTCGTAAGTGAAAAAAGAAGAGCTAGAAGGGAATGGCAACAGCACAGATCGCCTCAACACAAAATCAGATTTAAAGAGTGCACTAAACGACTCCAAGACTTGCTTGCATTTGAAAAAACTGCATCTCTTAAAAACCATCTGGAAGGTCTTGATGTCACACCAGCATCTAATTACTCTTTGTGGCGCGCTGCTAGAAAGCTTAAAACATCTGTTGAGTTTAAACCAGCTCTGCGTACATCTACCGGAGGTTGGGCAAGAAGCGATACTGAAAAAGGTATAATATTTGGTGAGCATTTAAAATCCGTATTTACACATGAACTGGTGCTGTTGATTTGCGCTACCCCCTCGACCAATAAAATTTAGAACGCGTGATGTACAAAAACTAATTGCTGAACTTAACCCGAAGAAAGCTCCTGGTGTTGATGGAATTAGTAACCAGATGCTAATAAAGTTGCCTCGTATTGCAATTAGAATCCTGTTATTTATTTTTAACGCCATTTTACGACTGGAGTATTATCCACACAGCTGGAAGCTTGCCAAGGTCCAAATGATTCCAAAGCCGGGCAAAGACCTTACCAAGGCTGAGTCATATAGGCCAATAAGTCTGCTGCCAACAATGTCAAAACTTTTCGAAAAACTGCTAATGACAAAATTGTCCCCAATTCTAGTTAGTAGTGGGTGCACACGGGACCATCAATTTGGTTTTAGAAGTCAGCATAGCACCATCGAAGAAACTCATACATTGGTTCAATTTATAAGAAGAATATTTGAAGAAAAGAAGTATTGTTCTGCGCTGTTTATCGACGTTTCTCAGGCATTTGATAAGGTGTGGCATGAAGGTCTTATTTTAAAATTTAAATTATATTTACCAATAAATTTTCTGAAGCTATTACAAAGTTATATTATTACCCGGAAGTTTACGGTAGTGGAAGGAGACTTCATGAGTGTGCCCGAATCTATATCATCCGGTGTGCCTCAGGGTAGCACCCTGCGTAAATTCGTCTTTTGAAACACAATTAAATGACGACAAAAATCACTTGCATATATATTCAAACCAAAAAAAAATATATGATTATGTACTTGCAATAAAAATAAATGCAAAAATCTATATCAAGTCTTGAACTTGATTAAAAGTGGAATAAATCACACCACCTATCCTGAAAATGTTGAAAATTCGATAAATTGGAAACAAGCCCTGAATTGAAAATTTATTAAACTCGCTAAGACTGTAAGGTGAGTCATTAAATCGAGAGAAAGTGCAAAACATTCTGAAAATCCGCCAAAGCTTGCAAAAAAATTAAACTTTAAGTCCCTAAATAAAAACAAATAAAGAAAGCCAAAAAGTTTGCAAAAACTATCTTTCGCAAATATAATAAAATTTCGCGAAAAATTGTAAAATTTTAAATAAGCCATAATTTTTATTAAAAATCTTTACAAAAATGGTAAAAAATCAATTAAAATCGCGAAAATTCGCAAAATCACTAAAATCGTAAGCTCACAAAAAATTTATAAATGCATTAAAGAAATCAGTTACAGACCTTTTAGCTAATTATGCCAATATTCACTGCGGAAAAAATCAATTGAATATACATACATAAATACATATATTCACACCAAAAAAAATTATTATTATTATTATATGATTATGTACTTGCAATAGAAATAAATGGAAAAATCTATATCGAGTCTTGAATTTGATTAAAACTCTCTGATTAAAAATCTCTAAAGAATGCTAAAAATTCGGAAAAAATCGCGAAAATTCGCAAAAACTTGTTATCATGTTATCAAGAATAATGCCAATGTCTAATACTGTTTAAAATTCGCGAAAACTGTTAAGAAGTTACTTGTAAAAAAATCGAAAACAAGGCTTGAAGTTCATTAGAAATAGCCAAAACTGTTAAAAATAAAATTAACTCGGAAAAAACGCGAAAAAATCGCATGTTCGTGAAAAAATCGCAAGCTCGATAAACATTTCTAAGCGCATTGGAGAAATCACTTACTTTACTAATTCCGGATTTTTATCCATATATTTTAGCAAAGTCTCCTCTTGTGCTTACCCCTTTAAAAAAGAAATAAAATCGTTAAAAAACAGATTTTATATGAAAGTGTTATTTATTTATTTGCATTTTCGTATTTTTGCAACTATTTATGTATTACAAAAATTTTATTTTTACTATAAAGTAATTTTTATTTCACAATGTTGTTTGTTGCCGGTTTCAAATTACTTTTTTTGTAGTGAAATTGGATTGCAGAACACTTCAATTCGTTTGAAACAAACTGAAAATAAAATTTTACTTTTTAAATCACTTTTTTCGAAATTGAGAACACAAACTAAGAGAAAATTTCACTTTCATTACATTTTACGAATGTAGAACCTAGGCGCACATCTTTTCTAGACATATTTTGTGTAACCGATTTTAATTTGGCTTTCTTTGTATGAAAGGCGAATTCATCTTATATCTTTTGTCTTATGCCGAGGAAAAATTGGTCCAGCCGTTTGGAAGTTATCATAAAATTTCTTATTGATGAAATAAGAAATACCTCATTACTGAGGTATGTTTGAACAAAAATTGGTTAAGACATTGGAAGAAGAGCTCTCTTCTGTCTCTGTTTGTAGCACCATAGCTTCTAATCGTGGACTACGAAAAATAAAATAATGCTAAAACTAAATGATATTGTCTACTTCATTTTATTTTGCCAATAGTAGCAGCTTCAAGACACATTTATTATTACTTATTATTGCAGCTGTAGCATGAATTTAAGAACCCTATGTTCCACTAATATTATGAAGTACCAGAATCGCGAAAATTTACTCGATTAGAAATGATTCCATGCATTTTTCAACCAGAAAAGTGCTTAAAACATTAAATAATTACAAGGAAGATACTTAGCTTCGCACATATTTTGATTACGGAAAATAAAAAAATTCAATTATCAAAAATATACATAGCACTGCTTGTGTTTCGTTTCATTAAACATTATTTTTAACCACCGACCAAAAAAGGGGGTGTTATAAGTTTGTAGTGTGTGTCTGTGTATCTGTCCGTGTCCAGGTACAGGCCAAAAGGCTGGACCGATTTTGATTTAGTTTTTTTTTGGTTTGAAAGGTGACTTGATCGAGAGGGTTTTTAGCTATGTTTGAAGAAAATCAGTCTAGCCGTTTAGAATATATTACATATTTACTAGATATATCGAGGTTTTTAAAATGTTTAATTTTTGTTATTTACATTCCTATTTTATATTAATCCATCTTATTAAATTGGATTAATTACACTGTACAACAAAATAACATTTTTTGGCTGTCCTTTAGATAAAATTACGCGGACTATATGGATTTTGATGCGTTAAATTCAAATTCAGTTTTTCTCTATCACGTAGAGATTTTTTTTATGGGCGTGGCTAATTTTGGCCCCTAAATTAGTCGGCCATACTAATATCTTTTACTATAACTCGAAAACCGTTATTTCGATTTTAATAAATAATAAACCAAAAGACGCGCCACAAAATTTTTTTAAAATATGTTAATAATCATTTCTTACCTATTTTTTATGGTTTCGAAGTTATTCAGAATTGAAAAAAGAAAAAAGTTTTTTTTATGCAAAAATCGCGTAATTTTTTTACATGAAAATTACAATAAAAAAATCAGAAACTCAAAAGTTTCATATTTTTTACATTTTTCTTAAAACCACATATCCTAGGAATAAAACAAGCTATAAAACGTGAAAATCCAGCAATAAATCTTTATTTTATACACAATTTAAATTTCTGTTACCTGCCCGCAATGCCCTTTCAATAGCATTACCAGATGTCAGTGATGGGAAATGAGATTTGCATTTCGGTATCAAAAACAAATTTTTTTAGTACTTTTTTGACCCCGAGAGTACCAAAAATTATAATATTTCTTATTTAAATTTTATTAACAAAAAATTATAAGAAATTCATTTACAAAAAAAGGAACACATAGGTACAAATATACAAATAGGTGTAGTCTGGATTAGACTTAATACTGTTGGAACATAAAGCTTGCCCCCGTATTCCATAGCTCGCTAAAGCTAAAGCTAAGTTCGACCGCTAAAATGCTGAACAAATAGAAAATTTAAAATTTTTGGCGATGACATAAAGCAATAAAATTTCGGCGAATTACATTTTTAAGCCATTACCTGATTTATCAATACCCGTTTGAAAATTGCATTCGTAGCCGAAAATCGACAAATTGATTTTATGGATTCTTAGCGATAGAGATTTAGCTTTAGCGAGTTACAAAATACGATGGCTGTTGATTTATATTTTGTTTTCATGAAATTTTGGTAAGAGAAAATCCTTTCGACATTTACAGAGGAGTGAAGCATGGATAAAATTCCGTAAGCTACTCTCGATAGATATATCAGGAAATATGTATTCATCTAATGCGTTTTTATATAAGCCAGTGCTTTACATTGGTTGTTAATATTTCAAATTATTTTTCTTTTCTTTTTTTCTTTTCCCTGGGAACATTTTAATTAAAAGTGGTATAATGATATTGGTTTAACAGATAAAATACTTTCAGGGGGAAACCTACTAAACCAAACTAACATTTTATTGTCAAAGTTCACTTTTGCCCTTAGAACTTAATATAAACTTTTTAAAAATTTCTTTAAACTGATTTAAACCAGTTGTTTCAATAGATTAACTTCTGTGCCACATAAAATATCATTGAATGAAATATGGTTTTCGTTGATATTTAATTGTGGTTACACTTTTCTAAAAGATCTTTACTAATAAAGCTTCGTTCTATTTGTCGAAAAAACAATTTAATTCTTGGCAAAATATATGCATGCGCGAGTCTTCTGACTGCATTTCGAAGTTGCCCGTGAGAGTATCAAATTTCGGAGTACGGTACTTTTTCATGTCAAATAGTATTAAAAAAAGTACGATCGCACCAACTTTCCCATCACTGCCAGATGTAAATGTGACTGCATTTAATGCATTAAACACATTTTTCCATTTTTAGGTACCTGCTTTAAATTGTGAATAAAATCAAGATTTATTGCTGGATTTTCACGTTTTATAGCTTGTTTTATTCCTAGGATATGTGGGTTTAAGAATAATGTAAAAAATATGAAACTTGTGAGTTTCTGATTTTTTTATTGAAATTTTCATGTAAAAAAATTACGCGATTTTTGCATAAAAGAAAATTTTTTCTCTTTTAAATTCTGAATAACTCCCAAACCATAAAAGATAGGTAAAAAATGATTATTAATATTTTTTAACAAAATTTTGTGGCGCGTCTTTTGGTTTATTATTTATTAAAATCGAAATAGCGGTTTTCGAGTTATAGTAAAATATATTAGTATGGCCGACTAATTTAGGGGCCAAAATTAGCCACGCCCATAAAAAAATCTCTACGTGATAGAGCAAAACTGACAGCAGATTTGAATTTAACGCATCGAAATCCATATAGTCCGCATACTTTTATCGAAAGGCTATTTTGGCTGTTGTACAGTGTTATTGTTATTGAATTTATGAATTTTTATTATAATTATGTACATATTTCCAAAACCTTGGTAATACTGTTGTTTCATATTGAAACATAGTGAATTAAAACATAAGTTAATGTACCTTTGAGGCCTTTGAGGTAATGAAAAGAACATAATAAACTCACTCTGGTGAAACGATCCCATTGGTAATAAACATCTGCATGAAACTTAATAATGATGTTTATGAAATGTTCGCTAAAATTTTTTATTCGTTTCATCCTATTTCATACAGATGAATAACTATGAAACAATAACAATGAACACTCAATAGTTAAGAACGCAGTAAAACGATGTTGGTTTGTTCATATATACAAGAGCATACAAACATTCACAAATGTGAAACAGAACATGCGTTGAGTAAATCTCGATTAAGTTCATTCAAAAACAATATGCTTTTAAAGATCAGTGTTGCCAGTTGAAGGAAAATACTAGAATAATCGCCGAAAAGGAAGTTAAAAGATGTTAACGAGATCTAAATTAAATTTAGTTTTTAATAGTGAGAGCAACCTCGGTAAAATATTTCATTTATAGACATAAGTTAAATGTACACATAATTATCTTTCTTTTAAATGCAATATTATTGTTGTTTAAAATTTCGTATTTTTACATTAGCGTGATAATAAAATTGTTTGAGTTTTATTACAAATGTTAATTTCAAAAATAATTTTTAGTTATATTTTTGCTTGGAAGTATATAAATAGTTATTTTCGCTTGGAAAGGAGTACTTTTGTTGTGTTTTCTTTAATTTTTGTCACACAACTAATAAACTATTAGGCCGCGTTTACACATGTGTGCCATGTGCCACACAAGTGTAAAAAAAGCGTAACCACTAATTACTAATGAACAACTGTTTGATTCAAACATGTATTTATTAAGGGTCAAACCCACGATATCGACACCGTTCGACTTGTCGCACACTTACATTCAAAACAAAAACAAATTTTAATATTTTGTTGTTGTTTCAAATGTAAGTGTGCGACAAGTCGAACGTTGTCGATATCGTGGGTCAGGCCGTAAGTTAAATAGTTCCATACATAGCTAATAGACAATTTTATAGAATCCAACATGATAGGAAACATGTCTGAATACATGTCTGAATCAAACAGCTTTTATTATTAATTAGTTGGTTACCCTTTTTTTTTTGCAAATGGCACACAAGAAATTCCAAATGTAAACTCAGCCTTATGAACTGGTTTAAGTTCTTATTTATTTAAATAGTTCGTACATAAAATTTAAAATATAATCACAAAGTTAATTAAAAACTGTATAACTTCCAAGCTGCTGGATCGATTTTCTTCAAACATTGCTTACAACACTCTCGATAAACTCACCTTTCAAACAATAACAAACTAAATGGAAATTGGTACAGACGTTTTGGTTCTGCGAATGCGTAGGCTGACACACAGATGCACACTTGAAATTTATAAAACTCCTCTTGTTTGGTCGGAGGTAACTGATTACTAAAGAACAGAACATTATTACTTTAAATTTCTTTTTCAGTACATGTGCTTACGCTGGTTCGACATTTTTGTAAATTTCGCTCAATCATAATAAGAGAACATAATAAAACACAAATGATCATTATTTTATGTGGTTTATTGAAATGCAATTTGAAAAAAGAGTAATTATTAGGAAAATTCAATATGATTTTAAAATTATATTATTGCAAAGAAAACCAAAAACCAATGCGTGATTTATATAAAAATTATAAATTCAGTTAGTGTTAATGGAAAAAAGTTTCATATGAATTAAGCATCACGTTCGAAATTCTGTGTTTTTATATTATGATGTAAAAACATAATTTTTTCGACTGACGCTGTATTCCACCCACTGATGCAACGTTTTTCAGAAAGTAAATTTCTTGCTGCCGAAAACACCCGTTCCGAAGACTCACTGCTAGCTGGTATGAAAAAATCTTAGAGCTTACTTGGTATAAAAGAGGAAATTTAGACTTATTTAATTCCCAAACTAGTTAGAAAGATATACATACATCGAATTTTTTAACTAAAATTATTATTAACAGGTCGATATTATTATATTTATTCATAATTTGTTTGTGTCCTATGTATGGACATTTTATCGAAAAAACTTTTTATTTCAAGCATTTTACATTAATTTTATATTCTTGTTCATTATGTTATTTTCTTTTCTTTGTAAATTATATCTTTTTTCGTTATTTAAATAATATTTTTGTAACATTTTGTTTCATATGGCACGCAATTACTGGAAATATTCCTGTAAAAACAGAATCAGTATTGTCTGTTTTCGCATTCAAATACAGAAACAATTTTTTCACAAATAGAGAAACGATGGAATTTTGTGTTTCACACTTCTCAATATAAATACTATTTGAAAAAACATAAACATGCATATCTATGGATAATAAAAATACACCTGTAAATACTAATGAGATTGTATAACCATGAAATTCAAAGCTATTTCAACAATTTATTTTTAAATTTAAATCTGATGAAAAGTACAATACTTTTCTTCTGCAGAACATTTTAGCAGAATTTTTTTTACAGATTTAACATTTTCTCATCATCATTTTCTGGCAACACTTTTATTGCGTATTAATAACAAAAAATGAGATGAGAGAAAGCAGCATGAAACAATACTCGTTTCAATGAACAATCTCTTTGTCTTAACAGTATGAAGCGAAATGTTTTCACTCACATTATGATAAAAGCAACACTTTGTTCAGTTTAAAATATTTATTCGAAGTTGGGTTTTAGTGAACAAACATTTCAGTAGTTTCATGGATGGAGTTGTTCATGCAACCCTATAATTGGTAAGCAACTCCTGCTTTCTCATTTCATTTCATTTCATTTATTTATTCATTATGTATACCTAGCCTGTGGGCCATAGTCGGTCACATCATACTACATAACCTAATTCCTTTGGTTTGTTTTACTTTTTATATATTTTCATAAACACCAATCAACCTTATAATTTCTCACACCCTGAGAAATTATAAGTAAATGGATTTATTGATGGTAATATATCGAGCCTTGAGCGCAACATTATCGTAAGCGACAATAACCAAACTTTACAGGAGAGCCTTTTTATTGATTATTTCCAAATGTATGGATAAAATTGAAAATGTTTTTATGCAGTTTGTGATAATTTTGTCCTGGCCAGTGATTGGGAGCAAAAAGAATTTTGTATTTTCATATTTGGCACTAGTTATGGCGCTTACGATAATTTTTTTTTTCATATTAATGGAGGAATTCAAAAAATTTTGTCGCGTACGATATTTTTTTTGTGTTTTTTTTATTTAATAGAAAAATGAATTGGTACATTTGGGTTTTTTTTCAATCTGCTTACAATTAGGTTGTCAAAACAATATTATTTTGGTAAAAATAGGTATTATGTATTATAAACAATATTATTTAAATATTATAAAGTGTTTTATTAATATAATTATGTTAGGTATTTAGTAGTAATACTTATGGAAATGGCTTTAAACTTTTTTTAATTATCATCATCATCACTCTCAGCCGTATTTTTGAAACTATAAGCAATTTTGATATTTTGACAATTTCGAATTTTGAGCTATGTCATGAAATCTTAATTTCTCAAATAAAAAAAATTTTTACCGGTTGTCGCTTACGATAATGTCGCGCTCAAGGCTCGATATGATTAAACAGACAGTATGTAACGAGACGTAAAAGCGAACGGTAGCAACGCGTATAGTATTAAATATTTAATTATTAAAGTATTAAAAAAGCGTTAATCTTGACACGCATGAATAAGAAATTTTTTTTTTGTTTGAGATGCGACAGCTAGAAGCAATACATTACGCTAGGGGGTAAAAATCTTTTTCACAATACTATCACAAATTTTGAGTGCGATGAGATGCACACCGCGTTATGAAATCAGTGTGAGCTATGTATGAGTGTATTAGTGTTTGAAAGAAGCAATACAAACTTATTTAAAATATTGTAAATACTTATGGCCTTATGTATAAGCAAAAACTGGCATGAAGTTAGCAAAAGTGGCAAAATTTAACGTAATCTTAAAGAGTTTTGCCATGAAACTTCACATTAAAAATCACGCTAGGAATTAGAGGTGGGTTAAAATTAGATAATGCGACCATTTTTAATGTCAAATTGTATCGAAGAACTCGTTAACAACTAATTAAATTTCGTCACTTATGCTAACTTCATGCCAATTTTTGCTTATACATAGGGCCGTTAGGAATTTGCTGGTCTTTGTTTGTTTTTAACCAGTGTACGAAAATAAACTGTACATTATTTAATGCAATGAACACGGGGTAAGATATAAACTCCATCTACTTTGTGTATGTTGACATATACACAACGCGATCACAACCACAGTGATTTTTCAACTCATGTAATTATACACATTTAGAAATCTCCTTGTCTGCCTATAGCAGTGAAAGTACAATTGTTGTGTAGATGAACATAAGACATATACTACGTTTATACGCGCACTATTTGCAAATAAAATTATTTGCAAATAAATTAACTCACTGTTTATACGGAATAGCAAAAGTACACAAACTTGGTAGCACTTCTATAGAAAACTTACTTATGTTGACAAAAAAAATAGTGCAAATGTACAAAATATCAAATAATTGTTTGTTTTAATCGTCATTATTTGCTTCTATCAATGTTTTTTGTTGCAATACGAGTATTTATCCATTTAGTTATTGTTTTTTGTTATCAAACATTTGTAAGCGTGGCAACCTCATGCATTTTATTTGCAAATAGTGCGTTAATCGTGAATAGTTTTCTGAATTATTAAGTCGCAATAAATGTACATGTGTGACATAAATATTTTTCCTAACCCATATTCATAGAACTTAAGCTCGGTTTAAAATGTATTTTATTTAAATTTTATAGAAAAAATTTCTTAAAATAACTTTCAAGCATATTTTATTTGCCTTTATGTATGAAGAATGTGCATTTCATTTCTTCTTATGAAACTCATCAGTAAAAAACTTCCTAAATGTTTTTAACAATTACGTCCGCAATCATAGTAGATAAGTAATATTCATAAAAATGATTTTGAGTTACAAAACGTTTAACAAACAAGTTTCCATACAAAATTTGTTTTGTAAACCTTTTGTAAACTAAAACAATTTTTTATGAATACGGCAGAATAAGCTCAAAAGCTTCAAGCAAAAATCTTTACAAGCTAACATCTTCGATTTTGAATCCATTTTTAATTTCTCATTACATTTTTTCAATTAGCTGCTACTCATCAGTAGACTTTAACAAAGGTGGTTAAAGTCTACTGATGAGTTAACCACCTTTGTTAAAGTCTACTGATGAGTTTGTTAGCTTTTCTACACGCAAAGTTTGCTTTGCAAAGTTTGTTGAAGAGAAAAGGATATAGAATGAGATCTCTTTTCTCTTCCCTCTACAAACTCAAGACTTTGCAAAGTAAACTTTGCGTGTGGAAAACCCGTCTTTTTTATAGCCAACAAACAAATAACAATTCTTCATAGTTATGTGCAAATAAATCGAATATTTAAAAAATTATACAAAAAGTCTTTTAATTTGTTGCATAAATATCCAAAGGACTTTAAAGTTTTATTTTACTCATGTTCACTTGATTGAAAATTTTTAGACATTTGGAAATAAATGTGGTAAAGACATTACATTTTGAATAAACTTAGGGCTGCAAAATCGTAATCAGAATAAGCTCGTTTTATATCAGATATTCGTTTCCAGAAGCTTGCCAAAGTTAATTCTTCTTTTTTTGTAATGATGCCTTCAAAGTTCATAAATTGTAACTCTTTAATCTCTGTATTCACACATAAAAGGAACAATAAGTAGTAGCAGTATTAGTAAAAATTTAAGAAAATGCACTTTAATCCGAGTTGAAAAATCTGCGTTTTTAGGCTAAAAATCTGGAAATCTGCATTTCGTCTTTTTGGAGGGTAAAAATCTGCAAAATCCAGATAAATCTGCATTTCTGGCAACCGTGATATAAAAAATGTAAAAAGTAACAAAGAGAGAAACTGATTGAGAGTAAAAACAACACACATTAAAACATAATGATCAAACAGAATTGAGGCATAAACACATTTCCATACAAATTGACACAAAAAATCAGCACCAGACAGCAGTCGATAGATAGAATCTATTTTATTTTGACAACGTTTTTTCTTATGCTCTCATATATATGTAAATACTCATTCTCTCAAGAATGCTACCATACTTTCAATAAATTTCATACATTTTGTGAACAAAACTACAAAGAAAAATAAGCACAAAAGAAAATAAAACTAAAATTATAGAGCATTTGAAGTTACTGCCGTAGATTTTATTATGGGCTTTAATAATTTGACAATGATTTTTCCTGAAGTTGCGGACATATTCTGTTTGATCATATACACAAAATTATAGAATCAGAGTTGCCAACCTCAGCGTTATTGTCTAAAAATGCAGCAAACCATATAAATTTTTTTTTAATATCTATTATCGTAGGTTAAAGTTTTTATATACATAGTTATAACATAATATATTAATCAAATTTATTTCTATTCTCAAAAAAAGTTAAAAAAATTATTTATTGCATTATCCTAAATTTAACAAAATGGAAAAATATTAAAGCAAAACCGGTACATATTGTTTTATAAAAGTGTTAGTGCATTTATAAAATGTAGGAAACAGCGATGCCAATTTAGCGCCTTTCGCGCTGGTTTTAGCGCGTTTTAACTATGCCAAACGTGCTTTTTCTCGTTTTAGCGCGTTTAATAAAAAAGCGCTAAACTAGCGCGTTTTTATTTAAGTCAAAAATATCATTTCAGTTCAATATATTTTTACTTTTTTGTATAAATTTAACATTTTTCTAATATCCAAAATTTAACTTTTTGTTTAAATTCGTTAATAATTCAGATGTTGCAAATAAAATTCCCTTGATTATGGTTAGAATTAAAAACATATTTTAATACTGTAAATGAGAAATATTTTGCAATTTCACAGCTAAAAATATGTACTCGTACTCGTGACCCAAAAAATGTACATATATAATTTATTAAATTAATTAAAATTAAATAAAGTCTTAATACAAAAAAGTAAGAAAAGAAGGATACATTTTTGCTTCCCTATTTTTCCAAACTTATCAAGAAAAGTATGGGATAAGTTTATTTTCGTAAAATTTGGCAGTCCTGTAGTTAAAAAAACGTTAATATGAAGAGTGCAGTGGGAAGTTTGAAGCAAAATAATAGTAAAAAAATAAAATAAGATAATAATGTGAGACATGTTTTATTTATTTTTTTTTAATTAGAATTTTAATTAGGAATAACTTCGGGCTTAAGTTCAGTGATTTAAATTTTTATTGACTGAAATATTTTTATTAAGATAATAATAATATAATAATAAAAAATGAAGAGCAAAGAGTAATATTGCAATCAAAGTAATGCTGTAAATACTGAAACTGAAGGAATTTGTTTTCGAAATTTTCAACATTCAGAAATGAGAAAGTTGAAACTAACTTTATTTTCGGGCATTTTAAATTCTAGTTCAAAGGTGGAAATTGGTAAGACACCCGACTGAGGTATTCATAATTTGTATATCCGGCACCTGTACGCACACGATTTGAAGTACTACAGTGTTTAAAATCCTTTGTGGTTATCTCAGCAATATATTTAAAAGAATTAATATTAGAGACGATATCCTACACTCAATATATTTCATGCTTACAAATACGAAAAAAAATTCGTAGGTGAATTTTTGAAAATGTTAGATCGTGCATAAGATTTTTTACGAATTTCGTTATGTTACAAAAAATTTGTATTACAATTATTTTCATATACGAGTATGTTACCATATTTTTCGTTTATTTCATAGAAATATCTTAAAATAGACAAATTTTGTTGTTGTAATTTTGTTTGTAGGACAGTTATTCTTAAATCTACACAAGTTTCGTGAATTTTTCGGAAAATATTTTGATATATAAAAATAAAAACTGCTGTTTTGTGTAATTATTAAATTTTTTCCTCATATTTTTTCCTGTCATTATGCAGTTTTTATATTAAAAATTAATGTAATAGAAATAAGATTTCGATTTAATCGCCAGTTTTATTCGTGAGTTTCAGTGCAACTACATATGTATGTATGTATGTACGTACATATGTATGCATTTAATGTATGAAAAATACCGAGGCTGTAACAATTCCCCTAAAATTATATTTTCTCATAATTATTACAACCTACACTTCCACTAATTATAGATTAATCTGCAAACTTATTATTCAAATATTGGTGGCTATTCTGGTTCGCGTCGACTTGGTGAAATTTACATGTAAAACTAAAAATAAATAAATAAATACTAAAAATTTGTTTTTGTCATACAAAATTTACCGTTTCTTAAAAAAGAGAGCAACGCGTTGAAATTCTCACGTTTATTTTATTTTAGAATTGTATGGGAAACAAAAACAATTTTTGAAACTTTGTTTTTGCTTTAATGTAAAGTTTTACTTCTTTGACGCGTTTTCCCGAATAGCCACCATTATGTTTGCAAATTTTTATATTTTAACCATTTTATACAAAATTTCATATGTAACACGAAATTGATTTTCATTATTCACAAATTTTTTTTTGTAATAAAAACATAATTTTTTGTAAATTTACGAAAAAAAAGTTCTTGTAAATATACAAAATTTTGTTATTCACAAATAAAAAAATATCATTTGTACTACCTACGAAGGTGTTCGTAACGTAAAAATAACGAATATTTTCGCAAAATGAACCACATTTCTCGTTTATTTTACCTATGATAGGTATATTTCTAGATTAAATATCGGTCATCGTGGATTAAATAAACCATAAAATTCTTAAAAGTGAAAAGATTTGTAGGTATATGTACTTCTTAATGTATGGCTAAAAGATTTATCAATGATCTCATTATCATTTATAAATTTAGACGCAAATTTAAAATATTTGACTTCTAAAATTTAGAGAGAAAAATTATAAGATGCTCCATTGTGATGTTTACTCAATTTTTTTGGTTGTCACGTGGCCACGCATGGTAGTGCATACATACTACCAAGGAATATAAATTATATAGAATGCGCATCTGAGCTAAAAAATTAAACATTTTTGGCTTACGCTTCAGATGCGGGGGGAAAGTATAAAGCGCAAGCGAACACGCAATGAGAACATTCGCTTCCAGTGTGACCGATGACATTTTTCAAAAAGTGGCACCATAGAGGGGAGGATTTATCAAAAAAAAGAGGCAATATTAAACAAATCGACACAACTACACAAAAAACCTTATTTTTAATGTATTATTATATAATTCACTTTAGAAAAAGGGGGACAAAAAGAGGCAAGGTAATCGAAAAAGTGGCAATTTGCCACTTTAGTCGATCAAACGGTCACACTGTACGCTACAGCGACAGAGCTTCGAGTTCTTGCTACAGCTTGTCGTCACTGTTGCCAGTTTTGCAGACTTCTCTGCATTTTGCTGATTTTTCATTGAAAAAATTATTAAATGAAATTTGCAGATTTTCTGAAATGCTTGTGTTACATATACAATATTTCGTGTTTTTCTTTACTCCGTAACAGAAATAACCATGGTGTTACTGTCAGAAACATACACATAAGAAACACTAACAAATAAGTAGTGTTTGACGTTTAATTTTGCAGTAACCATACCACCAACATAACAATGGTAAAAAGAAACTAGCTAATCTGTGCACTAAATCATAAACAGTCCCAACTCAAAACTATGAAAATTCTTTTGTTTTTTCATAGGCCGAAAAAATTTCTTTTGCAGCAAAGTCTTCGGGAAACGTTTTTTGCCACTCCTAAACAACTGCGATTTTTTGAGTAATGGCTGTTCACGATTTAGTGTGCAATATTTTGCACAGATTTGTATGTATATGTCCCATTATTTTAAAGAATTTTTAATATCGGCATATGTTTTTGTACAGCAAGATAATTTATGTTAATTCGCAAATTAAATAAAAAATGCATACATGACCAACATATAACCTCCTCCTTAATTGAAGTCGGTTAAAAATTCGAGAACAAAATGAAAACCAGTTCAAAATATAGGTGTTTTTATTGTTGCAGATTTTTCCCCCGATTTTTTTAAATTAATTTGCATTTTTTTCAGATTTTTAGCCAATTTTTCCAGATTTTTTGTAAAATGTTCTGGCAACAGTGCTTGACGTTGTAAACATTCACCCCTATCGTGAATAAAATGTGGAATTTTTGAACCCATGAAATTTTCATTCCCCATGAGGGGAAATTTGGTATCGGGAACTTCATGGGAACGTTTGTTCCCGCTATCGATTTGCAGTGAATGTAAAAAATTAAATAAAAAATAAGGTTCGATATGTGTTATAATTATTTATCAAATAATACACTATAACAAAAGAAATACGTTCGTTGTAATAAAAATAAAATGTAATTTTATAAATATTAAAATATACATATGCAATATCGAGGTGGTACTAAAATCCAGCTTCCTACATTTAGTTTTGATAGCTACGAAAATATCCTTTCAGAAGCCGATGAGCTGTGTGGCAATCAATTAATGTGTTTATGTTTATGTTTGGAAACTTTGTATCAAAATATCTAAATTTTATTTAAATTGGGAAAATCTCAGCAATTGCTAGTGGGATACAATTTCTTCTTCTTTATCATGTACTAAATTTGGAAACCACATCCACATTTGTTTTTAAGATACAAAATTCATTTAAAAATATGGTAGTGCATCACGATATACAAATTTAAATATAAAAGTTGTTAATTTTGTGTTAAAAAAAGTACACAAGTACACATTGGAAAAAAAGTAACCAATTTTGGTTACAAGTAACCAAAACGGCAACGCTGATCATAGCATACGCTGTCTACGAGACTGTAAAAAACAGCGATGCCAATTTAGCGTGTTTCGCGCTAGAATTAGCGCGTTATAACTATGCCAAACGCGCTTTTTTCCATCTTAGCGCGTTTAATAAAAAAGGCGCTAACTTAGCGCGTTTTAAACAAAGTCAATAAAATCATTTCAGTTCAAAATTTTTAAATTTTTTTTGTATATATTTAAAAATTTTCTACTATCCAAAGCTCTAATAAAAATTTTTAATTAGTTAATGATGCAGCTGACGCAAAAAAATTCCCTCAAATGTGGTTATAATTAAAAACGTATTTTACAAAGTTTGACAAGTAAAATTAAAAGAAAAACTAAGGATTTCGATTATTTGGAAGGCGATTCTGAATCTGTATTAAATTATTTTAGTTACTTAGGATATAATTTCGAAGATGCCATATTGCAAAATCTGAAAAAGAGCTACTAAAAAAATTCATTGTATTTACTAATACGAATGTCCATAATCAAATTCTTTCAGTAGAGTAAAAAAAGTTATTTTTCAAGGTTATTTAAAAAAAAGTGGAAGTTGTGTTGTTGTTTTAGAAAAAAATTATGTACATGCGTCCATATTTTTAAAAAATTTCCTAGAACTCTCTACAAAGCATTAAAAATATGTATAACAATTTGTTATCATAAACGCGAAATGAGAAATATATAAAATACGTTGTCATTAATGAAAATCATAGAATAACATACATCGACTTTTATTAAAATCTAATTTAGTGCGTCCGAAAATAGCGCGTTTTGGCTATAAATAGTTTACAATGCTGAAACTTAGCGCGTTCTAGCGCGTTTTGAGAAGGGGGATAGCGCGTTTGGGTTATAAATAGTTGGCATCGCTGGTAAAAAAGCAAAATAATAAAAATCAAACATAAATACACACATGCTTTCGCTCTCAACAATGCGAGCGCAGCATACACTGCAGAAAGAAATGAGAGTGCGTATGCTGGACGGGTGTACTGGAAATACCCGCATAGAAAATTTTAGCTTGTATGAGATGCGCATTCTATATGATTTATATTCTTTGATACTACATACCAGCAGGGTTACCGTTCACCCGACTAAAGTCGCAATTTGACACTTTTTTAGCGGTCTGCGACTTTTTGTGAGACTTTTTTTGTCACCGACTTTTCCGACTTTCTTTAATTTTGTTGCGACTTTTTACGCTTTTTTGTGAAACTTCTCAAAAAAACAGTTAATTTGCAGTAAGTTAAAAGTTTTTTGATTATTTTTATTTAAAAAAATCGTCAAAATAACGTCCGCAATATTTAAAAGCAATTCACAGATTATTGTTCATTTGGAAACACTTTTATCACTTTTTTGCAACATTCAAGAAATGTTTCATAAATTTTCAGTAGAAGTTTGGAATTAAGCATTTTTGGTGGAAGCTATTCCTTACTGGATTACCAACTTAATGATTTTAACAAGTCGTGAGACCAAAAAAGAATCGATTCTTTAGAAGTACTTACTTTTTTTTTTATTTGGAAACTCGTTCACGTAAACTATTTAGTCTGAAAAAATTATTCTCCTCATTTAGCAACTTGTACATAATTTTTTTAAATTTTAGGTAATGTGATTTGTAAGCGAGTAATGAAATTTGGTAATCAGAAAAGTAAGTCATTATATGGCAAGTAGTTCTGATGGTAATGTGTAATTTTTTGCTAGGTATATAAGCATGTATAATTCAACTGCATGTGTTGTGAAATATGATAAAAATGGATTCTGCAATAAGCTTTTTGTTTTGTTTAAATTGTTTTTTTGTTTTGTTATGCTTTTTATTAATAAAAAACGTTAAAAAAGAGGTGCCACTTTTATTTTCTCAAACGACTTTTTTGTGCGACTTTATTTTCACAAAACGACCTTTTGTGCGACTTTTCTAAAATTCCTAGCGGTAACCCTGCATACCAGAGCTGTAAATGAATCATTCATTTTTGATTTTAATTCCTTACGAATTAGCAAATTTTGAATTAATTCTTTTCACACAAAAAATGAATTGAATTAAATTTGAGTTAATTCAAATGAATTTGGTAAAAATGAATTGCAATTCGTTTTTAATTCAAATGAATTTGTCAAATGAATTGCAATTCGTTTCTAATTCAAATGAGTTTGTTAAGATGAATTGCAATTCATTTTTCAAATTCATTTGAATTGAATTGATTTTGAATTCATTAAAATGGATTAGAAAAATGAATTGCAATTCAAATGAATGAAATCAAAAATGAGTTGCAATCAATCAAATTCAAAAGCAGATGTATTGGAATGAAAAATGGAAATTTCTCCCACCAAAATTAAAATATTCAGTACAAAAATTTCAAAATCTTGTCCTGGATCTGCGCTTGATGCAAGCAAACAAACGATAAAACAAATTTAATACTCCAGTAGCAATTATTAATTTTTGAAATTTTTTGAATCACGACCACCCAACAACAAACTTTTTGGTAATATTTATGTTATATTTATTTAAAAAAAAAACTATCTTTCACAAATAAACAAAAATCAGGAAAAACTACAATGTATGTATTTCAAAACACAATTGAGTTTTCAATTTTATCGTAAGCGACATGCTAAAGAAAATATACTTTTTTTATTGAAATTAAAAATGGGTCCAGCCCTTAGCTTAGAATTATCCAAATGACAAAATGATTGATAACTTTTAAGATACCGGCTGAAAAGTTTAATCGTAAGCGACAATTTACGTATGTAAAACAATTTTCAATATTTCTATATATATATATAATTTGAACGGGCTAAGGTTCGTATCGCTTTTTTAAGCCAAATTACATGTGATAATTATTATTGAACAAATAACATCAAAGTTAGTTGCAAATATTCTGACAACACTAGGTATGGCGTAGTTAACGATTTTCGATTTTGCAAAAACTCCATGTTGTCAACGACGCTGCCGAAAGAGGCGTAAAATTAATAGAAGGTTATAGCAGTGCGTTATGCCGCGACGAAGAAGAAAAAATATTTTTACTTCTAGTTGTTGCCCAAAATAGAAAAATGTATCCAACACATGCCAAAAATATATTAGTTATTTGACAAAGAATTCTTTTTTTTTGTATGGATACCACCTTAATGGTTGAAGATAGACGATAAGTATGTTGCGAGAAAATCTTTGTATTGCAAAAATATTGGAGGTCGGTCATACATTTGACTTCGATAGGAACTCGCCAGGGGCAATTAAAGCCCTGCGAGTAAATTTTGTACAAATTCCGTCTTTGTATGAGAGCACCCTTAATGAGTCGAGATAGGACATAGGTATGTTCGGAGGAAATGTTGAAGATAAAAAATTACTGCCAACATAAAAATGAACTTGAGCACTTCCTCACGGAGAAAAATATTGATATAATGTTAGTATCTGAGACTCATTTGACTTCGAGAAGTCTTTTTAAAATTTATGGCTACACTATATATGATACAAAGGACCCTAGAGGAAGGGCTTGCGGTGGATCAGCAATTCTAATAAAGTCAATACTCAAGCACTATGTTCTTGATAACATTTGTGAAGAATACCTACAAGCAACAAATATTGGCATTGACAGTTTTTGTTCAAATTTCGTTATATCATCAATATACTCCCCTCCCAGATTTTCAATCACTGAGAATCAATATGAGGATTTCTACAAATCTCTTGGACCTTGTTTTGTAGCAGCTGGAGACTACAATGCGAAACATACGTTCTGGGGTTCGCGCCTTGTTACACCCAGAGGTCGAGCATTGTTCAACACTATTTCAAAAATGGGCTTGGATGTCATTTCGAGTGGGGAGCCCACTTATTGGCCTACTGACATACAAATAATTCCGGATGTTATAGATTTTGGCGTTATAAAAAATATCTCTAGGGATTTAATTCAAGTTCAAGCTTCTCTTGATCTCTCGTCCGATCACTCCCCGACGATCATTACAATTTGTAGCCCATTAAGAAGTAACTTACCTGACCCATATGTGAAGATGGTCAATCGTGTTAATTGGCTGGGGTTCAAAAAATATCTCAGCAGTCATTGTACGGAAAACATTACGCTTAGAACACCCGATGATATTGAATCGAACATTGCCAATCGCAGCGAGAATATTAAACAGGCTGCTGAACATGCCACTATCTCCCATCCGCAGATTGGGTTTAATAAAATTTATTCTACAGACATTGAACGTCTCGTTCGTGAAAAAAGAAGGGCTAGAAGGGAATGGCAACAGCACAGATCACCACAAACTAAAATCAGATTTAAAGAGTGCACTAAACGACTCCAAGAGTTGCTTGCATCTGAAAAAATTGCATCTCTTAAAAATTATCTGGAGGGTCTTGATGTCACACCGGCGTCTAATTACTCTTTGTGGCGCGCTGCCAGAAAGCTTAAAACACCCGTTGAGTATAAGCCACCTCTACGCACATCTACCGGAGGTTGGGCAAGAAGCGATACTGAAAAAGGTAAAATATTTGCTGAGCACTTAAAATCCGTTTTTACGCCAAATATATGTACTGGTGTTGCTGATTTGCCGAATATAGTCGCTCTACCCCCTCAACACATAAAGTTTAAGACGCGTGATTTACAAAAATTAATTGCCGAACTCAACCCGAAGAAATCTCCGGGTATTGATGGAATTAGTAATCAGATGCTGATGAACTTGCCTCGTATTGCAATGAGAATCCTGTTATTCATATTTAATGCTATTTTACGACTGGAGTATTATCAGTAGTTAGATACTGCCGGTTCTATGACCATTAAAATTGTCAAATTTGGGTAATAAATGTCGAAATTTGGGTAATTAATGTCGAAATTTGTAATTTATGGGCTAAATTTTCCATATTATGGTAATTAGTGTCAATGGTGTGGAGTGACGAGGGTTTGCATAACCCTTTTTTGTTAGTACATAGATAAGGATAGTTTGATGTCGGTCCGTGGATGTGTTTTTGTTTTAATTTTATGGTTTGATGTCGGTCCGTCGATGTGTTTTTGTTTTAATTTTATTGTTTGATGTCTGCCGGTCTATGTGCATAGTTATTTATGTAAGCACGCAGGTGCGCTTGTTTGTACGTAGTATTTTTTTTCGTTTGTTAAGCGGTTGCAGTAGCTGTATGATTTTAGATTGTGTGTGCGTGTGTGGATAGAGAAAATGTTGCTTTGGTTTTTTTGTATTATTCTTTTGTTTGTACGTAGTATGGTTTTTCGTTTGTTAAACGGTTGCAGAAGGGTATTTGAGAAAGAAATTATGTATGCTTGTGTGGGGGGGAATCTGAGAATGTTTTTGTTGTTGGTTTTATTTAGTTTGATTTTTCTATTTCCTTAAAGAGTTTGAAGAGATGAATAAAATATGTAATTTATGAGCAATGAATTTACTTGAAGGTTGGACAAATTGAAGTGTAACATATTTAGGATTGTCAAAGGGAATTAGAGATGTGTGATCATGGGAGCTAACGTTATGCTCGTGCGTGTGTATGAAGTTTGTGATACTGAGGATTGTCAAAGATTGGTTGTTATTTTCTTGTATTATTCTTTTGTTTGTACGTAGTATGGTTAATCGTTTGTTAAACGGTTGCAGAAGGGTATTTGAGAAAGAAATTATGTATGATTGTGGGAAATCTATAAATGTTTTTTGTTGTTGGTTTTATTTAGTTTGATTTTTTCAATTTCCTATGTTTAAAGAGTTTAAGGAGATGAATAAAATATGTGGTTTGTGAGTTAAGCATGGTTTGATATCCGTCCGTCCGTTGATGTACATAGTTAATTATGTAGGTACGAAGGCTTGTATGTATGTTTTTGTTTTAATTTTGAATTGAATGTTTTTTTTCTTGGTTTGTTAAGCGGTTGCAGCAGGTTTATGATTTTAGATTGTGTGTGTGTGTGTGTGTGCATAGAGAAAATGTTGCTTTAGTTTTATCTATTTTCTTTTTAGCTGGTGACCATGGAAGGTTATTTTAGAAAGACATTATGTATGCTTGTGGGAAATCTATGAATGTTTTTTGTTGTTGGTTTTATTTATTTTGATTTTCCTATTTCCTATGTTTAAAGAGTTTGAAGAGATGAATAAAATATGTAATTTATGAGCAATGAACTTACTTGAAGGTTAAAGAAATTGAAGTGTACGATATTTAGGATTGTCAAAGGGAATTAGAGATGCGTGATCATGGGAGCCAACGTTATGCTCATGCATGTGTATTTACGTATGTTTTTACAATAACTTGAGTGTTGGCAGATGGGTAAGTAGTCGTATATGTATATAAAAAAAGCGAGTGTGTAATGCCGAGTACACATCTGGCATTTGTTGTGTTCTAATTATTTTTTAAAATGTGTGCAACGCCTTTCACATTATGTTTTTTATAGGGAAGGCAACACCACACAACAAAAAATAAATAAAAAAATCGGAAATCATAAACGTTACCACTAGTGCACACTGTGTGCATGCGGCATTACTTTTTTTGTTTGTAGTATTTCGTATAGGACATGGAAGGGTATTTATAGAAAGTAATTATGTATGCTGATGAGATATTAATGTTTCTGTTTTTGTTGTTGTTTGTGATATTGAGGATTGTCAAAGATTGGTTGTTATTTTCACTGCTTGCTGACATTTGTCTCTGTCTCTGTCTATTGACTCTTAAATTATGCATATGACTTGATAGTAATTCGTATAAATTGAGAAGTTTTCTAATCTAGCAGCAAGTACAGCATTGTATCTAGACAGTACATCATCAAATTTTACAAAATTTAAAAAATATATAAATTATTATTATGGAGACATTAAGCAGCAGCCCAATTTTAATATCTTTAAACGTCTCACAAACTCATCCAGAGACATTTGTGAGATTGAGCAATCGGGAGGAGGAGGTAACCGTAAGCCCTCTGTCAGTAGAGCTTTCAGTCGACGATTTGCCTCCTAATGTATCTATTAAAGATATTTTTGGGGACGAGGTAGATGAATATCTTATTCCAAACAACCAAATGGAATATTTCTATAACGGAAACTTCCAAAAGGAGGAGGAAAAGTTAATGGCAGACGAGGAGGGCGATGCCTTATTGGCAACATTAAACTATATGCCAGTAGACGATTTAACTACAACCTTTATGAAAGACGAAGAGGGCGATGCAGTATTGGCTGCCTTAAATTTAAGATTTTAATTTAGTTAATTTTTTAAACATAAATTCAAATTAACTGTCTCTGTCCTTGTACATACCATATACATATAAATAAAATGATTGAACAAAATTTTGTATATTTTTAATCTACATATTTATTTTAAAAAATATCGTAAATACATATATGTTGTAGCAATGTAAAAATAGAAAACTAAAATAATTTTTTTAGTTATTTTCCTGATAAAGTAAATATGCATTTCTTAAGGCACAGACTCCATAATTATGATAGCTGCAGTAAAAATATTCCGGATATTTAAGTTGTATTTGCTTTAAGTTTATGCAGCCAATATCCTCGATGTTGAAAACTCTAAGTTGAAGTAGTTTCTCAAACCATTTCTTCTTTTCCACACCCTTAACATAAATTGAAGAATGTTTTAAATTGGATTTTAAAAATTTTACAACACTCTTAAATGATATTGATCCGTCATTCCAATTCAGATGATGAAAGTTTCTTGTTAGCCAATTCGCTTCTCTTTGTTTTGCTATTGATAATCTTTTGAAGTTAAACGGTGGTTTAATAATAAAATTTATGTGCTCCTTATTGTTAAAAACAATTGATATTTCTTTTGCAATGAAGATGTTTGAATTGGATTTAAATCCTTGCATATCGATGAAAACTTTATCCCCAATCATCTTAGTTTTAATTTACATTATTTTACGAACTTTACCTTTTAAGGGTATGTATTCTATTATGCGATCGTGGATGAGAATGCAAAAAGCAGATGTATCAGTAGGAATGTTGGAGTCCGTTTCAATTTCAATTTTTATATCAACAGGACCGTTAGAGAGGGCTTCGTTTTGGTGACTGACATCTACTACCACTATCGGCACACTATTTTTAAATTCCTGAGCAGTCAGAAGCGGTTGTGATTCCCTCATGTAATAGTTTTGTTGAAACCGTAGATACATATCATATACGATGGCATACCGATCATTTTTAAATTTTATATTTAGATCATCATATGGGTACGATTCTGAATTTAAATGCACTTTTAAATTGTTTAGATTACAGTGAACAAACTTATTTTCTTGTTGAAAAGCAATCAACACAAAACGGGGTCGTTCTCTATTTGCAGCCAGTTTAACATTCCATATATAGCTAGTTCCTGTATTTAGTTGAGGATTAATGTGACAATCCCAACTGCGAAATGCCACTGGTATAGAAGCACCACTGTTAATAATTTTAATCATATTCAATTTGCTCAAATCAGATAACTGTACATGTGGAATTCTCCATGAGATGTTTGAGATACTAATTTTTGGTTTGTCAGTAGCAACAGTTGAGTATACGAGTTTTTCATCGTTCTTACTACGTAGGAGAACCAATTCATGTTTGCCGCTGAGTATAATTTTATTATAGTCTTCAGCAAAACCTAAAAATAGTTTCAGTGGTACATAGAAATTAAAGTGTCCATTTGAAATATCCAAATCATCGAGTTTGTTCCATCCTGCGTTGTACAAGCCAACACTTTCTGTTGGTGATAAAGAAACAAAATTTTTTAGGCTGCTTGTGATCGCTAAATGTCTTGTATGATCAATTTCTATGCCATTAAGTTCATATCGAATTTCGTCAAAGAGATGTGCCACAAAGTTATTTTTTAATTTTAGATTTAAAAACGAAGATATTTTGCTGTTATTATCATCTACAATACTTCCCTCAACATATATGTAACTTTCGCTGGGTAGCACATATAAGTCTTGATTTTGTATTGAAATTCGAATCTCATCATTATTGTTGAAGGATTGTAGGTATGGTGTATATGTGTGATAGTCCTTTTTAATTATACTCTCGTCTGATTGAGGTTTTTCTAGAACATCTAGTATGTAACTCATTTCTTTGTCAGCTTTAAGTTGAGAGACTTCAAAAATTTTTTATTTTCTTGCGTCAAATGTTTTTTGTGTAATGATGTCTTTAATTGTGGTTTGGTTTGCAATAGCGTTTTATGAGTGTATCCAATTTTATCCTTAGATTGCTTGACGTTGTATATTATCATTATTTGCTAGATCTCAAATGTATTCGTGTTGTAATTTCCTCTCCTCGGAAATTAATTAAATCACCGTTCTGATCAACTATGCGTAGAGTAAGAGAACTTATCTCTCGGCAGTTAACTGGCAAATAGATAAGATTTCGAGGAATCTCAACAATTTTATAGCCTGGAGGGACATTGATCGCAAATTCATGTAATGTGTGTGCTTGTGAGTTATTCGTATATGTGTTAACCACTATACTACATTCAACACGCAAGATATTCACGATGAAAATATTGACTGGTAGATCTGAGTAATGGTCTTGGTTAGGAGCTAGAATTTTCTTATTGAATCCAAAGAGTTTTCCAATTGTGTTATCTCTGTTAAAGTATATGGGATCCTTAGAGCTATTAACTCTAACTTGCATTGTATTGTTATTAGCTTCTATATCAATTTTATTTTCCGGACAATACTGCTTATAGCGATGTTTAATATAATCAACTATATCATTCAGTTCATAAGATCCTATTGGTATTTTAATTACATGTTCACCAATATGAAATATATTGTTATAATCATCTACATTGGGAATGCTATTATATGAATGAAAATCAGTTAGAGCACATTCATATTCACCATCCAAACGAATAGGAGGAAAGTAGTTAGCAGATAACTCAGATGAGTTTGAGCTAAGAGTAAGTGTTATTGACATTATGATTGTCTGATTACAAATAAGTGAAATTAAACACAGCACTTTGTATAAAAAGGAAGTTTATATATAATTATATTTTATTTAAATATATTAGATACAAATATGGACTTATATATACACTTAACTACAATATTTCATTTTTATTGATCCAAGAATTATGTTGATTGGTAAATCCTAACCATTTAACATATGCCTTCTCACCTTTAGTTTTAAGAACTTTTTCAACTAGATATGTATTTGGATATCTGGTTTTTGAAAGTTCTTCACCATAGAATCCACCTTTAATAGGGTTACCACGATAGTCTTCTAATATGTATGTAGCTGGATGTGTATTTTGAACTCTTTTAATCGTAAAAATTTCTGTGGTCCAATTTGGTGTATATCCTTTTTCAAAAACATGTTTATATTTACTTATGCGCACATGATCTCCCACATTGAACTTTGATAATTTGAATAGTTTTAAGCGGTTATATACCGTGTTTAATAATTTTTTCTCATTTTTATAGTTAACTTGAATCGGTGGCATTTTGATGGTGCGATGCATTTTTTTATTATATGTATTAATCAAGTCTTTGTAAATGTCGAGCCAGTTATAAGACCCATTAAAGCTAAACTCTTTCCACATCATTCCTTTTAATGTTCTGTTAAATCGTTCTACTATTGATGCTTTCATTCTGCTATATGTTGAGTAGTGATTAATGTTGTATTTATTCATCAATTTTCCAAAGTGTTTATTGAAAAACTCTTTACCATCGTCTGTTTGCAAGTTTTTTGGTATTCGTCCCAGTTGAAAAATATTCTGCATAGCCTGGCTTGTTTCCAATGCAGTCTTTCTTTTCAAGGGTACTGCCCAAGCAAATTTTGAAAATGTATCAATTACAGTCAGCAAAAATCGATAATCTCTATTGTCTGTAGAATAGTTCCCCATTTCAACTAAATCAGCTTGCCAAAGATCATCTATTCCTTTCATAACAACTCTTCGACGTGGAAAATGTTTTCGTGCTTGCTTATGTAGTTCATTTATTAAATTTCTTTTTGAAGTCATTATTTAACGTATTTAGAATTTGATGGGATAAGTTGAGTTCAGTGTGAGTTCATTTAAATACTGTCGACCATCATAGTTCTTACATACCCATAAATTAACTCATTTATCTTTTTAATTTCTTTTTCAAAGAATAATTTCATACTTGAGATTGTTTCCTGAATTTCGTTGAGTTTCTGACTTAAACTTATGTTGATTTCATCTCGTACCTCTTCAATTTGACTTTGCAGAAACAATTTATTAACAACGTCGTTTTCCTCCAAAGCTTTTCCCACATTTTTGATTCTTTTGTTTTGAACGTCAATGTTATTAGTTGTATCCATAACGAAGCCCAGCAGCTTAGGAACATTTTTCACAAAAACTGTACCACTTGTATCATTAAGATAGTGCCCAAACTTATCGATGGACATGATTTATGTAGATAAATATTATTCTATAATTTTTGCTTCATATAATTCTTCGATAATTGAGACAATTTCGTTATTGTGATTAGTATGACCTGCAGCTTGTGATGCTAGCAATAGTCTAAGGCGATCTACTAACTCATTAGGATCATCCCAGTATATATAGTTAGCTTTGTATGGGTTTAGTTTCATCAAACCCTTACCCTTGTAAGGGCTTTTTATTGCATGTAGTGATGACGAAGTTGATGAGTTTTTTTCACTTTCTTTCTTAAACAATTTACTGATAATATGCTTATATTTATATGCTCTCGTTCCTTTGATTTGTCCTTCAGGTCTATAATCTCTTTTGTATGCATTTGTGCTCACTAAAATTTTCTTATATATATCTAATTCATGTTTATCATAATATTTTGGTGTTTTGTGAAACAGTAAAGAAAATAAACCTGGTGTAAAAGCCCATATTTGATTTCCAATCACTATTTTATCTTCAGTAAGTTTAATACTACTATTGCCAAACTTCCATTCATTATTAAAATCTTTATGTGGACCGTATAGAGTATCTAATTCGTTTCTGCTTTCCAAGAGTGCTAGGTCAGTATAACTCTTATTATTATCTGAATTGTCTAGAGTTTCCGATTGAGAGTAAAAATCATCATTGTCATCATCATCATCATCAGTATCAACATTATCAACCTTGTTTGCGTTTCGATTACGAAGTGAGATATTTTTATTGCATAACGTTTCTTCAACAAGTTTCTTTGGAGTACTTGTCTCTAACTTAACTGATTGTTCGTTGAATGGAAAATTTGAATTTTTATAAACTTTCGTTTTAAATTCATTTCTTTCTGATTTAATACTTTTTTTATTGTTTTTAGAACTGTTCACAAATTCTGTTAATGGTTCTATTATTGGTTTAAATGTATCTTTGAATAGCTCATGTGTATCTGCTTCATCAACTTTTATACTACGAAATTTTTTCTTTAAAACATTTCTTGTCTTTATTAGCTCTTTTAAAACTTTTTCATCCATTTTCAACTATTAGACACCAGATCAGGTATCAGCTATTAGATCAGGTATCAGCTATTAGATCAGGTATCAGCTATCAGATCAGGTATCAGATCAGCTATCAGATCAGCTATCAGATCAGGTATCAGGTATCAGATCAGCTATCCGATCAGGTATCACTTATCAGATCAGGTATCAGGTATCAGATCAGCTATCCGATCAGGTATCACTTATCAGATCAGGTATTAGATCAGCTATCAGATCAGCTATCAGATCGGGTATCAGATCAGGTATCAGCTATTAGATCAGGTAATAAATCAGCTTTCAGATCAGGTACGGTAAATACTTTAGGAAATAAGTAGATGTACTATGTGCAAGGCCAAATTTAGTACTAATGTTTTACTTTTATGTAGAGTAATTTATATCGTTATAAAATAGTCGAATTGCTTTCTATAGCGACCATTGTTTAAGTCATTATCTTTGCTTATCATCAAAAATCCATATTTATCCTTCCAACACTCTCGACAAATTTCATGAAACTTTTCATAACTCATATCGCTGGCAATATGATCACTATAAACGTGCTTCATGTTTGTCTCATCTTGTTTAAACATTATAATCACATTTGCATTGTCTCTTATTAAGTGCTTGGGGATTCTCGTATAAGTTTGGCACAAGTAGAATGAATCAACATCCTTATGTCGCCCCATGCAAAAATATGCTCGTATATTATTTTGTTTCTCGCATGCAACATCATCAAAGATCATAATAGAATTAGTTTTCGCTTCATCAGGAGGAATAACTTTTTCATTATCTGTAAATGTATAATATCCCATCCCTTTAATTGGTGAAATTAATCGCTTTAAGTATTCATATTTGGGTTGATAAAGGGATTTTGAGTATAAATAGATGTTTTCAAACTTGAGTCCATTAGGACTTTCTAGCAAGCTAATCATAACATTAGTCTTTCCACAATTTGATGGTCCAACTATTAGAGCACGAATAGAATTTGGTAAGAGAGAGCTATGTTTAATTTTAGATCTGATGTTCGTTGAAGCATCAATATTGGGAATCACAATATTTTTATGTTGTTTTACTAATTGCATTTTTATAACTAATTGCATTTCATAAATGTTACTTTTATTATAGAAGAAAAAATAAAATAAGATGTTTATACATTATAACAAAACGTTTAGTTATAAAAAACCAGCCGTTGGAAAAGGTTTAGTGAATAGAGTAATAAACTCTCTGCCTGTTGAATTACACCTTCCTGGATATCAGTTTTGTGGACCCGGAACAAAATTACAAAAACGTTTAGATCGCGGTGACAAAGGAATTAATTTATTAGACGCTGCATGTAAAAATCACGATATTGCTTATTCCAAAACAAATGATTTAAATAGTAGACATCAAGCTGATAAAATTCTTGAAAATAAAGCTTGGGAACGAGTTATTTCAAAAGATAGCAGTCTTGCAGAAAAGTCGTTTGCATATATGGTTACTAACGCAATGAAAGTCAAAAGAAAATTTGGTATGGGATTGAAGAAGAAGGTTGGAAAAAAACGTGAACAAAATGGAAAAAAGCTGTTCAGTACATCAATTAAAACTGCAACAAAAATACTGAAGAAGGAAAAACCTCAAGACATTAACTCTGCCATTAGGATTGCACGAAAGGTTATCAACAAATCGTTAAGGGGGAAGAAATCGCAAGTTGTAATACCACGCGTAATTAATGTTCCAAAAATTGGTGGCTTCTTACCTTTAGTACCTATTCTTACTGCTCTGAGTGCAATTGGTAGTCTTTCTAGTGGCGGAGCAGCTATAGCAAAAGCAATAAATGCTGCAAAGAATGCCAAACAACAACTTGATGAAGCAACTAGACATAATAAAACAATGGAAGCAGTAGCAATGGGGAAAGGTTTTTACCTTAAACCATATAAGAAAGGATATGGATTGGTTTGTCAAGAAAAACAAAAACCAAATTTTTCGTAAAGCTGCCCAATAAACCCCTATCTGATGTTGATCTGAGAAACTTTTCAACAAACATTCCATACTTTAGAGGAGTTTTCATGTTGGATACACTACCAAAACGATCGAGAAAAAGAGAATGTGGAATCATTAATTTGGATTTATCAAGAGGACCTGGAACCCATTGGGTAGCATATTATAAAAACAATGAACATAAAGAATATTTCGACAGTTTTGGAAATTTACAACCTCCATTAGAACTAGTTAAATATCTAGGCAAAAATATAAAATATAATTACAATCAATATCAAGATTATAATTCATTTAAATGTGGACATTTATGTCTTCAATTTCTTTACAAAGTAAGTTTAAAAAATAAATAAATACAACACACTAACAATTTTTAAAATTTTTTCTGTTTTATTAATCAAAATGTTTATAAAATAATAGTTTCTACATATTATTCCCACTGTGGGTATTGAGCATTTGTTAAAAAGATATTTATTTCAGCAGCAGTATCCAATTTTAAGCCACTGTCTCCTTGCTTACATATGCAATATATCCCGGATGCCAGTTCTATTATGTCATCATCCGATAGCGTGTTGTACCGATTTGGTAAAAACATTATGTTGTTTTCTAGTTCAATTTGAATTGTGGTGCCGTATTTACTCGTCACACGCTTAGCGTTTTTAACTGCATACTTCGTTGAGTCCTGGAGCTCTTTTATATGAATTAATTTTTTTTTATTCAATGTATTGAATTTCGTGATCAAATCTGGAGGATTCATTATCACAATATTAATTAATTAAATTTAATTTTTATATGTACTTTTTTCTTCTCTGACAGATAGCTCAATCTGCTTTTGTAAACTGATGTATTAAATATTTCTACCAATCTTTAAATAGGTAAAAAATAGTTCTTAAAAGAAAGATCAGTATCGTAGCTATCTCTTTTTCTCATATTGTAATCATGTTTTACGTAAATTTTTTGTTTTCTCACTGATAGAATTGTAGTGAAAGAGATAGTTACATATTTTGACGTTCTAAGGCGTAACTGATACAAACAATTTCAAAACAAAAGATCAGAGAGATAGTTATATTCATGTGCTAAAGTGTAACTGAAACAAAAAAATTTCAAAACAAAAGATTAGAGAGATAGTTATATTAATGTGCTAAAGTGTAACTGAAACAAAAAAATTCAAAAGAACTCACAATTTTTTGTAAAATTTTAATTTTACAAGTATATTTTTTACTATAAATAGGAACGTAAACCATTCAAGAATATTAGTGTAAAAATAGCATTCAACAAAATTCTTAAAAAAATTAATAAATTAAATTAAAAAAATGAGCCAAATCCGTGAGCAGTTATTTGAATTCCTCCATTCCTTTGAGGACTCATTATTATATGAGCATAAAGAGAGCATAAATTTTTTTGTATCCATGCTCACTGAAAATGAGGAGTATGGAGTTGTGGAGCAGGAGGACTCCGACGAGAATGGACATTTTGCCAGCTGCCCCTGGTATAGTGAAGGATGTGAAGAAGGCCCAGACACATGTAGGTGTACCATGTTTCACATTAGGAAAAAAATAATTTTTAAAATTATAGATACCTATAAAAATTTATGTAAAAAAATCAATTAATAAATATAAAATATATATGTATGTGTGTGTATGCTTTTGATTTCTTATTTATTTTAATATACATATTTCTGTATATATAGAGATTAATAGACCGAAAAAGCTATTAGTTTAAATGTTATTTTCATTGAGGATGGATAAACGTACTTTAAAGAATATATTTCACAACAATCAAGAACGAAAACCTCAAATATATGATTTGGTTTTTGGGTTTGAATACTTGCTCAATTGGAAATTGAAGATTTCATGTGGATTTTCTACAGCTTTTGGTTTTAAGCCAATGATATGGTTGCATTATAAAAATAAGCAATACATTGGACTGGATCGAGAAGAGTGGTTACATCTCATGTGCTATAAGGAGTATATTCATGATATGCTTAATCGTCGAGATTTTTTAAATTCTATAAATATAATTGATAATGAAAGTGAGAGAGATGTTGAATATAAGTTTCAATATAAAAGAGGTGTTTGCTTTTTAGTTATCATACAAGGAAACTTTAAAATAAAAATCGATTCTGACACATGGAGATCACTAACTCAAATTCGAGTATTTTTTACATCAATTTTATGTTGGAACAACATTCTGAGAAAACAAATCCTTCATTTCTATCATGAATATTATATACCAACCTGCTCCGCTTTAAACAAAACAAAACTTCAAATCAATGAAATACGAGAAATACACGAAAGGGATGTAAAGATTGAACTGACACGACTTTGTTATGAGATTGGGGAAAAAATGCAGCACAAGATTCTAACAGATGTGAAAATTCATAAATTATATTTAAGGATGGATAATAAATAAAAAACAAAATGTAGACAAAAATAAATGTTTTTACTGTTTTTTTATTGGTTATATTTTCTTTGTTTTTTCATAAAAAATTTTTCTTAATAATTAATATTTACATTTATTTTAACAATAAAAATTTACAATAATTTACATTTATTTTAACTTTCTTCTTCTTCTTGAAGTCTATCAATTTCCATTAATAGCATGTCAAGCTCATACTCAGGATTGGTTTCCTCTATTGCTGAATGATACCATGCATATGTGCTTATACCATCACTTTTTATTTTCCTTTTATCATCTTGATAACTTAGTATTAGTTTATGTAGTTGCATAGTATATAATTGATGCAAACTCGACTTAAAGGTAAGCATATTATTAAATACATTTGATTTATTAAACAGACAATCTCTATATGAACTTAGGCTATACTTATCTAAAATGGTTTTCTTGACCCCCTTCGATTTTTTTACATCATTTTGATCTTGAACACTAAATGAATACATTTTAGATCGCAACCCAACAAACTCTTTCATTATTTTTCCACAATTTTCGTCTTTCATCATACCCAGCACCTTTTTATATGTTATCTGCAGGATAATCAGATGTGTCAAATTCATCCTGTATGTCCATTTTTATGTCAGCATAGAAGTCATCAGTCCGTATTGTATATATGAATGAATCAGTATCCATATAGTTTAATGACAATTTTGATTTAAATTTAGGCTGCATGTAACCATAATGGAAATTATACATTTTCCATTTGGAAAGTTCTAACACACAAAATCCTAAGTAAGTAGGCTTATTATAATATGTCTGGAGCCTATTCATTTGAATCGCCACCATGTCTTCTGAAAAAATAGACAAACTATGGAAATTGGGTTTAGATATCCAATCTTGGGCTCCCAAATGATTGCAATTCGTTCTGTTCCAGTTTGTTACAATTCTAACATCTTTTCTCTTATCTACATTTTCCATAGTCTTACCATATACCGCATTATTGAGCAATTTGAAGAAGTTTTTCTCAAACGTATTTTTAGCGTTAGCTCTATGCTTGGCATTTAAGTCTATATATGATTTTAACCATGGAGATTGTTTGAAAGTGAGAATCCGATGTACTTGCTTTAAAATCAAACCATACTCTAAACATTGCTTAAGAGTTCTATAGTGAATAATATATGAATGTTTAGTAGAAAAGTCAGCAATTAATTTAGTTTGATTCTTTCCATAAGGTTTTTTATTTTCCGCACAAAAAGGTAGGTCATTGTGTGATTCGTGCAAATTGGAGGGATATTCTAAAGTAACTTCATACACATAACCATCATTTGAATTATTATCTATCCGATTTGGATCCAGATTTAGCTCATCACTTGATAACCATCTGAATCCTCCATATGGAAGATATTCGGACATAGCCCAACCGTAAAGGTTATTGGCATCTAGGTACATTAGAAATTCTGAGGGTTTCTCTTTATCGAAATCCTCTAGATATTTATTGTTTGCTTTTGAATACCTTTTACTACATTGTACAATCCCCCCACGTATCCCCTTTTTAAAGAAATTATACATATCTAGATCAGTTAACAATTCCAATTCTATATTTGTGTACTTCAACATAGCATCCCACGATAGTCCAGGAGCAGTATAGTACTGGCTTGGATCTAGATTATATATTCCCTTACAAACTTTTCGAAAATTTTCGAATACATCAGTTAGTAACAGTACGTCTGTTTTTAAATACAACTCCATATAGTCTTGTAAAGTTTTGCAATCAAATGTTTGCCAAATTTTTTTGCATGCTCGTAATCTTCATGCGAACATTCTCTATTGGTAAGTGTGTTGAAAAAGTCTTCCCTCGCTGGAAGTTGACTATCATTTAATTTTTCAAAAGAATTGAGATAGTTGTAAGGGAAAACACCCTTCCTTCTAACCAGATCAAACTCTATTTTTGATGTAAATTGCTCTTTAATTGTACAGAAATCGTTATCCGTAAGATTATTGGCTAAAGTTTCTAAGCTTTCGGGCATAAAACGTAAGGTGTCTAGAAATCTAAGTTCAAGATTGAAATCGTCATTCATTTTTGTATATGTTGATAAAGATATGTAACGTTCTTTATTTAGCGGAAGGACTTTTATGTTGTCAGACTTTTCTCCTAACTCTTTAACAAAAAGATGTGAGTCATAAGACGAATAATTATGAAAATAAATAGGGATAAATTTTGGCTGTTGATATTTTAAGTTGCACATATTATGAGCTGCACCTCTAAATTTGCCAGTTACATGACAATGATCCCTTACGCGATCACTACCTAAAAATGTATCACATATGTGACAATTTACAGCATTTTTGAAACTGAATATCTCTAAAGGGGATAAAGAATCCATTTGTTTCTTAGTCATTAAATAATTAGTATAAATATCCTCACAATCCTTAACTAAATAAGCAACAAATTTTTCTGCCGCGTCCTTGCCAGTATAGATTCTAAACTTATCTGTATTATGCTTAATATATTTAATATTATAACTAAAAGCGCAGGGAATATGCTTTTTAGTTAAACTATTTTTTTCACTTACTTTATATTGGATGTCCTCAAGTATGCACTCAAAGTCAGCGTACACGACAAAAGGTACATCCATCTGTCGTTGGTGATCCTTAAATTTAAGTGTAGCGTTTTTATGTGATGGTAGTTGGGCTACAATTTTACCACACTCCGCTTTGTGTTGCTCCATGATCCTATCATTGTGTGTATATTGTAGACATACATTACACAATTTAAGAGAGTGTTCATGTTTGGTAGTTTGACCACTTAATAATCTGTAAAAAAATTTAAATTAAATCATTTATAATAAATATTATAAAAAATTTTACCATATATATATATATATATATATATATATATATATATATATATATATATATATATATATATATATATATATATATATATATATATTATATTATATTAACTAGTACTTGACACTTTTAGCTTACCTAGACATATTTTCTATTAGTACGTAATGATGACCACCGATATTTTCTAACAACAATAAGTTGATATGAATACATTTTTCCTCCTTTGTAATATAATATGGACCAACAATTACATTATTTTCCTCATCATAACCAAATACGTTTACGCTGATTCCATTATTCCGCTTCTCAAATATTTTAATATCTTTTAAAGATATTGGAAATATTAAATTCTTAAAATCGAGCGTTACACCGTTTTGGGTACAAATGATGTCAGCAGTTATATCATGAATATTATATGAGCTACATCGCTGTTTACTCGTTATTTGAGAATTATCCACTGCTGCGATTAGACACCACTTGAAACAGTATTGATCGGTGTTTTCTACATTAATGCAAGCTTTTCTTTTTTGAAGTTTTTCTGGTAAACTCATCCAGTTTGCTCCTTTAACTAGAGAAGCCTTATTAATACTTAGCTCTGCTCGGACTATGCGTATCAAAGTCCAACCAGAGTCCTTCTCTTGGAATTCACACATTTTATTTTGAATTTGTGAAATTTGGTTTGAAAATACTTCATATATTTCATCTCCTCTGGTCAACAAATTCATTTTAGCTCTATGATGAATAATATTGAACTCCAATTCCTCTCCCACAATTTTTACATATTCTGCCACAATACTTACATTAAATTTTATTACAATGTGGCTTAGTAAATGACTTTTAAGCATCTCTATGAAAATTGATTCATTTTCACCAATGAAATCTTCCAGTAAAAGTTCATCTCTTTCATTGTTTAATCCATAAGTTGCAATGTTATTTTTGAAAGCTTTGCTTATGTTGTAAAATTTCATATTTTCTTCATGTCTTCCTTGAGTTTCTTCATCAATGCTGGTATTATTTATTAAATTACCTCCATAAGCATCCGCTTCATGTAGTTGTTGTTGTGGTTGATATTGTAATTGTTGGTCCGTATTTGGGTACCACTGCATGACAGTAGGAGTTTGCTCCCAATACATTTGTAATTGTTGTTGTTGAGGATATTGATATTGTTGTTGTTGAGGATATTGATATTGTTGTTGTTGAGGATATTGATATTGTTGTTGTTGAGGATATTGATATTGTTGTTGTTGTTGAGGATATACATATTGTTGTTGTTGTTGTTGAGGATATTTATATTGTTGAGGATATTGATGTTGTTGTTGTTGAGGATATACATATTGTTGTTGTTGAGGATATACATATTGTTGTTGTTGAGGATATTGATGTTGTTGTTGTTGAGGATATTTATATTGGTCCTCAACATCATGTTTTCGGATATGGTCGGAAAAACACTTTTGGTATTTGTATACCTTATTGCAGATATTGCATATATATACCGCATCCATTTTAATAATTTATATATTTTTTAAATTTTGTAAAATTTGATGATGTACTGTCTAGATACAATGCTGTACTTGCTGCTAGATTAGAAAACTTCTCAATTTATACGAATTACTATCAAGTCATATGCATAATTTAAGAGTCAATAGACAGAGACAGAGACAAATGTCAGCAAGCAGTGAAAATAACAACCAATCTTTGACAATCCTCAATATCACAAACAACAACAAAAACAGAAACATTGATATCTCATCAGCATACATAATTACTTTCTATAAATACCCTTCCATGTCCTATACGAAATACTACAAACAAAAAAAGTAATGCCGCATGCACACAGTGTGCACTAGTGGTAACGTTTATGATTTCCGATTTTTTTATTTATTTTTTGTTGTGTGGTGTTGCCTTCCCTATAAAAAACATAATGTGAAAGGCGTTGCACACATTTTAAAAAATAATTAGAACACAACAAATGCCAGATGTGTACTCGGCATTACACACTCGCTTTTTTTATATACATATACGACTACTTACCCATCTGCCAACACTCAAGTTATTGTAAAAACATACGTAAATACACATGCATGAGCATAACGTTGGCTCCCATGATCACGCATCTCTAATTCCCTTTGACAATCCTAAATATCGTACACTTCAATTTCTTTAACCTTCAAGTAAGTTCATTGCTCATAAATTACATATTTTATTCATCTCTTCAAACTCTTTAAACATAGGAAATAGGAAAATCAAAATAAATAAAACCAACAACAAAAAACATTCATAGATTTCCCACAAGCATACATAATGTCTTTCTAAAATAACCTTCCATGGTCACCAGCTAAAAAGAAAATAGATAAAACTAAAGCAACATTTTCTCTATGCACACACACACACACACACAATCTAAAATCATAAACCTGCTGCAACCGCTTAACAAACCAAGAAAAAAAACATTCAATTCAAAATTAAAACAAAAACATACATACAAGCCTTCGTACCTACATAATTAACTATGTACATCAACGGACGGACGGATATCAAACCATGCTTAACTCACAAACCACATATTTTATTCATCTCCTTAAACTCTTTAAACATAGGAAATTGAAAAAATCAAACTAAATAAAACCAACAACAAAAAACATTTATAGATTTCCCACAATCATACATAATTTCTTTCTCAAATACCCTTCTGCAACCGTTTAACAAACGATTAACCATACTACGTACAAACAAAAGAATAATACAAGAAAATAACAACCAATCTTTGACAATCCTCAGTATCACAAACTTCATACACACGCACGAGCATAACGTTAGCTCCCATGATCACACATCTCTAATTCCCTTTGACAATCCTAAATATGTTACACTTCAATTTGTCCAACCTTCAAGTAAATTCATTGCTCATAAATTACATATTTTATTCATCTCTTCAAACTCTTTAAGGAAATAGAAAAATCAAACTAAATAAAACCAACAACAAAAACATTCTCAGATTCCCCCCCACACAAGCATACATAATTTCTTTCTCAAATACCCTTCTGCAACCGTTTAACAAACGAAAAACCATACTACGTACAAACAAAAGAATAATACAAAAAAACCAAAGCAACATTTTCTCTATCCACACACGCACACACAATCTAAAATCATACAGCTACTGCAACCGCTTAACAAACGAAAAAAAATACTACGTACAAACAAGCGCACCTGCGTGCTTACATAAATAACTATGCACATAGACCGGCAGACATCAAACAATAAAATTAAAACAAAAACACATCGACGGACCGACATCAAACCATAAAATTAAAACAAAAACACATCCACGGACCGACATCAAACTATCCTTATCTATGTACTAACAAAAAAGGGTTATGCAAACCCTCGTCACTCCACACCATTGACACTAATTACCATAATATGGAAAATTTAGCCCATAAATTACAAATTTCGACATTAATTACCCAAATTTCGACATTTATTACCCAAATTTGACAATTTTAATGGTCATAGAACCGGCAGTATCTAACTACTATTATCCACACAACTGGAAACTTGCCAAGGTTAAAATGATTCCAAAGCCGGGCAAAGATATAACCAAGGCTGAGTCATATAGGCCAATAAGTCTACTATCTACAATGTCAAAGCTTTTCGAAAAACTGCTCAAAACAAAATTGTCCCCAATTCTAATTAGCAGTGGGTGCATACCAGACCATCAAATTTGGTTTTAGAAGTCAGCATAGCACCATTGAACAAACTCACAGATTGGTTCAATTTATAAGAAGAACTTTTGAGGAAAAAAAGTATTGTTCTGCGCTGTTTATTGACGTTTCCCAGGCATTTGATAAAGTGTGGCATGAAGGCCTAATTTTAAAATTGAAGACTTACTTACCAATAAACATTTTAAATCTTTTGGAAAGTTACATTATTTCCCGTAAGTTCACTGTTGCGGAAGGAGACTTTACAAGTAGGCCTGAAACAATTTCATCTGGTGTGCCACAGGGGAGTATACTGGGACCAGTTTTATATTTAATTTATACTTGTGATATGCCTGTGAGCAGTAGTATCCATACTTCCACATTTGCCGACGATACAGCCTGCCTTAGTATGCATGACAACCCTGATGAGGCATCCCGAAAACTCCAGGAACACATTAGATGGAGCTTTGGTTAAACTTATGGAGAATCAAGGTAAATGAACAAAAGTGTGTTCAAGTAACATTTACTTTACGAAGAGATACTTGTTCCCCCATTCGGATTAACAATCAAGTTGTTTCTCAACATTCACATGTGAAATATCTTGGTATACATCTTGATCGACGACTTACATGGAAACACCACATTGACTCTAAGTTAACTCAAATGAAACTTAAACTAACTCAGGTACATTGGCTGATTGGTTAAAATTCTACACTTAGCCTAGACTGTACACTTTTAATATACAAGCTCTTAAAGCCAATATGGTGCTACGGAATTCAACTATGGGGCACTGCTTCAGCTTCAAATGTAGAGAAAATTCAACGCAGGCAAAACAAAATTTTACGCATGATAACATCGGCTCCATGGTACATCAAAAATTCAAATATACATCGTGATTTGAATATGCCACTAGTGACTGAAGAAATTGCAAAATACGCAGGCAAATATCTAACAAAACTCGAATCACATCCTAATCCGCTTGCTCGTAATATTTTGAACTTTACTGGACACATCCGATTAAAAAAGAGAGATACACGGGCCCTAATATTCAACATTCCAGATGATGAAGCTGCTTGAAAACACCTTTTTCTTTTTTTACTAATCACTACTTATGTATTATTAATAACTACCACTAAACTTATGTCCGACATTGGTCGGGCATAATAAATTTTTTTTTTATAGATTTAAGATTTGAACACTTATTGTTAGTTCATATTTGAAGATACAATAAATAAAAACATGCATTACAAAAAAAAAAAAAAAATTACTGTGGGTCGGTCCTACATTTTACCCTCTAGGAGGCAACATAAAAGCGGAAAAAACGGATTTCTTAAAAAAAATTATTCAAAAAACTATTTTTTTGTATGGGGACCATCTTAATGGTTGAATATAGACGATAAGTATGTTCAGACAAAATCTTTGCAATGAGAAAATATTGGAAGTTGGTCATACATTTGACTTAGATTGGTACGCCCTAGGGGCAGTTAACGAGAAGAGTTAGGCGGTCGCTGTGTTTGAAAAAGATGTTGGGCGGAGAGAATTAATGGGTGCTCGTCATACATTTGACCCTGGTAGCGGTGACCCCGGGAAAGTTATATGATTTTTTGTATTTTTTTTTTTGCTTTTACTATCAACTTTGAGCACGATGCGGAGCCCTTTGCCCCATCTGACCACCACCATTTTTCTCCATACTAAGAATTTCCATATAAACTATGCCATAGCTATGACAACACATAGTTGAACGGAACAGCTAGCCGTTTTCGAAGGCCACAAAACCTTCATCATCAGCGTTCTTCTGTATTTGGTCCACTGTGTGTGGTGTCAGTTGATGTAGATTTCTGCCTTATATACGAAACTTTATTACAAATGGAATAATATTAAAGATTTAAATACGTGTATCTTTGCTGTACCATCAATTTCATAAAACGCGCATATCTCTGGGAGGGAACACTTTTGGGGCATAGGATCGGTCTCTCTCATTCGATGCTCAAATGTTGTCCACATCAAAAAAAAGTGAAAATAGATTTTTTTTACCCTTAGTCCTTTTCTCTATGCGCTGTCACATATGTGAATTGGTTTGATTCATTGTATTTCAATTTGCTAATGTGTTTTGTAATGAAGGCTCAAAGTTACCATCTCTAAATTTACAACAGTCTTACCATTGTCGTTTGTTCTTTACTAATTATGCACATGTTAGTTAATTTGCTTATTTTTGTTCTACTTGAGACAAACTTTTTTGGTTTGTTACTATCAGAGTTGGGCAAAATACATGGCTTGCGGTATTTAAAATACAATATACAAAATACTTGCTGGTCATGTATGTATGTATTTAAAATACAAAATACTTTAATTTTTTTACGTATTTAAACTACAAAATACTTCCATATCATTTATGTATATATGTATGTATGTATGTATTAACGGGTGGTGTTACTAGTTCAGGTTCACTCTATTCTTGCTACTTAAGATACCAATACACTACATGTTTTTGCTTGTGTTTTTTCAAGTTACAATTCACATGTTTTTTGTTGTGTTTGTCAAACTTGATTAATTTACATACGGCTTTTAATTTTTGGTCACCAACTTGTATGTACAATTAAACGTGACATCGCCCATGATTGTTTTTATTATAATATTAAAGCCGCTGGAAATTTCTTTGGTAGCGTTGCTGAAGTGCCGGTGTCACAAATGTTTATTTAAGTTTTATTCTTTTTAATCTGCAAAACATGGAGCTTGTATCAACACTTGTTATATACTTTATATCATTGTTATTAAAATTTTAAAATGAGATAAAAAATAATTAATTTATCACTAATGCAAATACTTTAAACGGACGGCTAAAGTATCGGAGACATTCAACTGTCGATAAATGTTTTCACATGGCATAGACATTTGAAAACACATGTGTGAACATAAGAAAATAGAACATGCTCTAATTGAAAATTTGTCTTATGTTTTTGCTTGTGTATTTTACACAAACAAAGTTTTTAAGGTCACCAACTACATGTTCTTACCGAATTATCTAAAATTTGGCAGGAGCAATGTAAAAAACATGTAGTGTATAGGCACCTTTAGAAGCACGCACATAAGTGCTCATGTTGGTATTCGCCCATACTTGCAATTTTTGTTGCAGCAATTCATGATTGGTGCGGTGAGAGGGGTGACAGGATTGGGGAGGGGTACAGAGTTTCATGTGCTCGCAATTCTCTTTTGTTTTGAAATTCGCAGTTGTTAATTTGAAGTTTGTAGGTGTATTTGAGGTTTTATTTTATTTTGTTTGTTCAGTTGTATGAAAAACACAAAATGTAACAAAAAAATAATTGTTAATTTTTCACGCAAATTTTTTAATACTTAACTGCAAAACTAGAATTTCCTAATGTGGACACTTATGCAATTTCAAAGCAGAATTTTAAAAAATTGCAAGTCTGGACGAAGACTTGACAACAAAATCTCCCAAAGCAAAAGCAACCATGTTGTTTTTATATTGTTATAATTGTTGTAATAGTACTACATGTTGTAATAGTACTGTGACAAGATGCATCAGAATTGACAACTGAATTGTGGTGATGCCAACCCTAAGAGTTGGTATATTTATGTTTTTTTAGCGATTCTAATATTTTGTTATTGGTTTGACGAATGATACATTATGAATCGATCAAAATGCAAAACGCCAACAGTATAATGTATTTTGTAAATGTATTTTGTAAATTATGTATTTAAAATACAAAATACTTGCATGTCATGTATTTAAAATACAAAACACAAAATAGTTCTACGTCATGTATTTAAAATACATTTATTTCAAATACTGCCCAACCCTGGTTACTATTAAGTATATTTTTATTTAATTTTTGCCACAAGCCCATGGCTATTAATTTTAGTTAAACCAATTCACATATTCCATTTGCAATAAAGTTTCGTATATAAGGCAGAAATCTACATCAACTGACACAACACACAGTGGACCAAACACAGAAGAACGCTGATGATGAAGATTTTGTGGCCTTCGAAAACGGCTAGCTGTTCCGTTCAACTATGTGTTGTCAGAATATTTACAACCAACTTTGATCTTATTTGTTCATTAATAATTATCACATGTAATTTGTTCATCTATTCTATATAATTAATAGGCGAACACGTTTTTTGTAATCCCTTTTACGCAGGAAGTACTGCACCGAAAGACTTACATCATTTTAAAGGATTTTCTGCACAGATGGGCACAATTTATATTTGATTGAAATCGGTCCAGTATTTTGGTAGCTATAAGCGTTTGAAATTGCTACTACTACATGCAAACATAGTTCACACGAATTTGTTAGCTCACACATAAAAATGAAGCAAAACGTGTGTGTGTATATGTAGTATTTATCTTGCTATTCCAAATTGTTTTTTCTTATTTGTTTTTGTATGAAAGCCATAAAACTTATAGGAAGAGAGTTTGATAAATTGAATTATCTGTAATAAAAGGATTTTGTTTCTCTTTTTTTTGTTATTTTAGTTATGTAGAAATTATTATTTATATAAATATGTATGTGTGCATACTGTGTGACTGTGTTTTAATGAATTTTTTTAAGATCATATTTCTTTGAATATTAATAAAATTATTTACATCTAGAATACGGACGATTGTGTCGTCCGTTGGTATATATAGTTAATACTTATCACATGTAATTTGGCTTAAAAAAGCGATACGAATATAGAAATATTGAAAATTGTTTTACATACGTAAATTGTCGCTTACGATTAAACTTTTCAGCCGGTATCTTAAAATGCTTAAAAAAGCATTTGGATAATTCTAAGCTAAGGGCTGGACCCATTTTTAATTTCAATAAAAAAAGTATATTTTCTTTAGCATGTCGCTTACGATAAAATTTAAAACTCAACTGTGTTTTGAAATACATACATTGTAGTTTTTCCTGATTTGTGTTTATTTGTGAAAGATAGTTTTATTTTTTTAAATAAATATAACATAAATATTACCAAAAAGTTTGTTGTTGGGTGGTCGTGATTCAAAAAATTTCAAAAATTAATAATTGCTACTGGAGTATTAAATTTGTTTTATCGTTTGTTTGCTTGCATCAAGCGCAGATCCAGGACAAGATTTTGAAATTTTTGTACTGAATATTTTAATTTTGGTGGGAGAAATTTCCATTTTTCATTCCAATACATCTGCTTTTGAATTTGATTGATTGCAACTCATTTTTGATTTCATTCATTTGAATTGCAATTCATTTTTCTAATTCATTTCAATGAATTCAAAATCAATTCAATTCAAACGAATTTGAAAAATGAATTGCAATTCATCTTAAGAAACTCATTTGAATTAGAAACGAATTGCAATTCATTTGACAAATTCATTTAAATTAAAAACGAATTGCAATTCATTTTTACCAAATTCATTTGAATTAACTCAAATTTAATTCAATTAATTTTTTGTGTGAAAAGAATTAATTCAAAATTTGCTAATTCAGTGCATGAATGATTCGCGAATTAATTTAAAAATGAGTGATCATTTACAGCTCTGCTACATACACATGTGTATCATTCCTGATTAATGCTACACAGTGATGCCAGATTTATTATTAGCCTCCTTGCTAAATTAGTTGTCGAAAATCGCCAATATAATAAAGTATTTTATATGACTTACAAAATATACATAGTTTTATTTAACAAATATTGTTAAATTTTAAATAGAAAAGGTTTTCACATAAACAAAAGCTAATTTATAAAAGACACATTAGCTTACCATAATATAAAAATACTGTCGTATAAAACATAGTAAAAATTATTTATACCAACAGATGATTCTTAATAGGAAAAATTAAAATTGAAAATCGGGATCAAATTAAATATTTAAGTATGGTGGTAACATACAATTAACATTTACTTTAAGTACACATGCCAATTATTGAATCAAATTGTCGCACTATTCATTATTTTCAGTAATTTACATATTACTTTTTACGCTTCATTATCCAAAATGCTAGTTCCAATTTATAAAAGGAAGATTTCCCCACTATGTTTCATAAAAATCAAACTTGAAATAGGTATAGAAAACAACTCTTATTTTATGTTTTAGAAAAACATCATCGCATAAAATATGCCATATTTTTAACATCAATCCAAATTATTGAAATGTCATATACATATGTATGTATATAGCTAAAAATATCGCCAAGGAATTGAAATATTGCCAAGTAAATTGCCAAAAGATATTTCAAAACTTTCATTGTTAAAAATGAAGTCCTATTGTCGCCATTGGTGACAAATCTCTACATCTGATAGCAGTGGCGGTGGTGGGGGAAAATGCTGTCAACTTTTAGATTTCAAAAAGCACTGCAATCACGAAAAACACTTAAGTTAAATAAAAAGTTACTTAATTGAATATGGTTTACTTTTACGAAAGCCAATCATATATTTAAAAAATAAAATCATATTTTAAAGAACATACATATGACTTATTCCATATAAAACCAACCAAAAAATCAAGACTTTGGGACCGACCCCTTCCAAATCGAACCAAACTCGATACGGTAGTTAAGTTTTGCACAACTAGCATTTCACCAAAAAAATTTTAATAATATTGCCAGTGGTTCCCAAATTATGATGCATACAATGTAGGGATGGGCAAATGAAAAAAATGTATCGATATATATCGTATCGATATTTTTGAACAGTATCGATATATATTTTTTGAAAACATCGATATTTCGATATATCGATATTTTTTGCTGCATTAATTTCGAATGCACAATTAGTCACTTTAAGAAATTTAATACAAAAAAACTATTTATGTTAAGTTATACGTAGCTCCTTAAGACTTCATTAGTCTTTACTTTCTGTTGCTGTTTCGGACCATAACGGTCACAGTATTCCACTAAAGTGATGAGGTTTGCATCGTCCATTCTTATTAGAGTTTTTCTTTTCCCGGACTTTTTCATTTCCCGGGAAATAACGTTTTATAAACGCATTAGTCAAAAAAATAATACAAATTCACTTCCCGTCCGTAATTGTTATAAAGTTTTAGCTATAGTTCTACTGCCATCACTTTATTATTGTACCATCGCATTCATAAAGTGAATAACGACATTAATCGAGGAATGTGTACATTTGTACCAACTAAAGTTGCCCGCACAAATTTCCCGGGATTTCTTTCCAGGAAAATGTGCGGGATCCCGGGAAATCCCGTAAGAAAAACACGAATTGTTATGTTTCAATATAATTTTATGTTTTTCTAGTAAAAATTAAATTTTTTAAATTCTTAAAGCACAATCACAGTTTATTTCGAAATGTTTTTATTTTATTTATTCTGCCACTTACAATTAATGATTAAACAGAATAAGTCCGCAACTTCAGGAAAAATCGCTGTCAAATTAACAAAGCCCATAATAAAATCTACGGCAGTAACTTCATATGCTCTCTAATTTTTGTTTCATTTTCTTTTGTGCTTATTTTTCTGTGTAGTTTTGTTCACAAAATATATGAAATTTATTGAAAGTATGGTAGCATTGTTGAGAGAATATTAATTTATATGTGAGAGCATAAGAAAAAACGTTGTCAAAATAAAATAAATTCTATCTATCGACTGCTTTCTGGTGCTGATTTTGTGTGTCAATTTGTATGGAAAATGTGTTTATGCCGCAATTCTGTTTGATCATTTAGTTAACAGTTTTTTTATTTTCACAGGTTGAACCGAAACATAACAGAATGAAAAAGAAAAACTAACGGCTTGTATATGATTTCTATTAACCAAAAAGAGTCAGCTGATTCGCAGCAGTACAGAAAATAAAAACAAATTCTGCCTTTAGGCTTATACCCACACAATCCAAAAAGTCACCTGCCTTAAGCAGGTCGTACACGACATGTTTTTTACGTCTGACATTTCAACTTTTCAACTCAGATGTAATTCTGCATGTCTGTCAAAATTGTTGTTTTACAGACGGTTTATAATATTTGGTCACAAACGTGCATGTACAAATACGTCTGACATTGTCTGTGTTTGTTTTTTTTTTTTGCTTTTGCACAAACCTATGTCGGCCTCTGTTTCAAAATGGAGTGTTGCCGGCACAAAAATGTTTCTTTACGCCGTAAAAACTTCAGTCATTTTAAGGAATTTTTCTTTAAATTCGTAGAATCATGTTAGAATATAAAAATGCAACGCAATTTTATTGCATTATTGTTATTTAATAGTTTAAAAAAACATAAATATGTAGGTGTTGTAATATATCAACTTCAGCCGGCTAATCCTTCCGTCAATAGCGGAACGCCGCTAAATGTTTCCTCACGGCATAGATTTTTGCCGACATATTTTGCATAGCAAAAACAGCTGATGTCAGAGGCTTTGTCAGAAGAAAATAGAACACGCTCTAATTGAAATTTTGTCAGAAGACTTTGCGTCTGACTTTTACAGAAGCAAAGTTTTAAAGGTACCACACGACATGTACATGTTTTACACTGGGAAATTTGACAAGTCAGACGCAAAAAACATGTCGTCTACGGGGGGCTTTAGTTGGGTCACCTTATAAATTCGGCTGGGATGCTATTATGAAATTTCTCTTTTTTTCTCTCACTAGTAGTGATGTCAATATCGTACAGTTAAAAAACGGCTATAGCTCTTAAAAGTATCGAAACCCGATACTCGTAAATTAGAATCGATGTATCGATATATCGGATTTTGAAATATCGGCGATATATATCGATATTTATTTTCTCAAATATCGATATTTCGATATATCGATATTTTTTGCCCATCCCTAATACAATGTACGAAAAAACACAAAATTTTCTTAAAACTGCCTTCATATTAGTGCTGGGATACTATCGATAGTACTATCGATAATATCGATAGTTTTAAAATATCGAAAATATCGATAGGAAAAAATATCGATATCGATATTATTTAAAATGCAGTTTTATAAACGTGAGCTGTTAAAAAAAATTTTTAACTGACATCAGCACAATTTTTCAAAAGCTGTCACTTAATATATTGTTCGTAGATATGTACATTCATACATATTAAAACAAAAAGACTATAAACTTTCAATAAAGTGATAAAAAACTAACTGTGACCTGATGAAAAATTAGTTATATTTTTCTCTCTCAAGTACAAACATTTCGTCGATAGTAATATCGATAGTATCGATAGTGAAATTTGTACTATCGATAGATATCGATAGTAGAAAATATCGATAGTATCCCAGCACTACTTCATATAATCTGTTATAACTTATTTAATATCTAGGCTAGCCGAATGATTTATGCCTGTCTCAAAGGTATTATAATAGTGCTTCAACGGCTTTAAAAATAAAAAAGGTTATCACAATTATAGATGTTGTTTTTTTTTGCAATCCATGATTCATGATGATGTAACTAAAAAAATGGTACTTTTAAAATTAAAAAAATATATATATATTGTTGTTTACCCCCTTCGCTATATCATCACCAAATCTCTACATGGTGCTCTTACAGGTTTCTGAGATATAAATAAAACTTTCAGCAAAGTAGGAAAAATAATTTAATTTTTTGTATATTGAAAATATGTATTAATTTTATTTTTATTTTTTATTTTTTGAACAAAATGATTAATAAAAAAACAAACGAAAACGCTGATTTGATAACACAATATTGTAAAATTTTAGTAATATATGTATATTCTCAAATTCAAATTTTTCATCTTCCGAGTAAAGTTTTAACCTTAGTTGACGTTTCCCTTCGGGAAAAAAGCAATGAAGAGTGGCATTTTTTTGCCAACAGCCACGGAAAAGGACCCAGTGATGGCCTTGGCACCACAGTGAAAAGAGAAGCCAGGCGTTTTAGCTTGCAACTTATATAGCCAATCCACGACAACTATATGACTGGTGCTGTCAACATTTAGTAAAATGTAACTTCAAGTTCTTATCAGAAGAAGACCACAAAAACGAAGACCAGTTTCTCTATAATCGCTTTAATGGTATAAAAAATACGTGGAACGCTTTGGGAAACGTCAACTAAGGTTAAAACTTTACTCGGAAGATGAAAAATTTTAAGTTGAGAATATATATACTAAAATTTTACAATATTGTGTTATCAAATCAGCGTGTTAATTTGTTTTTTTATTAAGCATTTTGTTCAAAAAATAAAAAATAAAATATTTTCAATATACACAAAATTTAATTATTTTTCCTACTTTACTGAAAGTTTTATTTATATCTCAGAAACCTGTAAGAGCACCATGTAGAGATTTGGTGATGATATAGCGAAGGGAGTAAACAATAATATATATATTTTTTTTCATTTTAAAAGTACCATTTTTTTAGTTACATCATCATGAATCATGGATTGAAAAAAAAACATCTATAATTGTAATAACCTTTTTTTATTTTTAAAGCCGTTGAAGCACTATTATAATACCTTTGAGACAGGCATAAATCATTCGGCTAGCCTAGATATTAAATAAGTTATAACAATTCATATGAAGGCAGTTTTAAGAAAATTTTGTGTTTTTTCGTACATTGTATGCATACGGTGACCATTCGTTCTGTATTATACAGAACAGTACTGTATTTGAGAGTCCTGTTCTGTATAAATTATTCATTAGGAATAAACGTTGAAATGTTCTGTTTTTTATTTGCTGTTCAGTATTTGTTCAGTCTTTTCATCACTAAAACTGCATTAAAAAAATTAACGCAGTTTCTGCAACAGTTGATTTTAAAGGTCGCCAAAATCAGCTTAATGTAGTTTTTCTTAATATTTATTTGATAATAAATTTGTTTTAATTTAACACTTTTTTAAAATAATCTTATAAAAATTTAGCAGAAAATCACCAAAAGCAGAAATTAAATCGCCAAAAATAGTTTTTTTTGTTAATTTTTCTCATCTAAATTCAAAACACATTAATTACTGTAACTAATACAAGAAAAATATCAAAATCAAATTGTTTTCATTTCTTGCAGACGAGTTTTGGTAGGATCTATTTTTTTATATTACTCCTACAATAAACTATTTTCGTGAATTACAAAAAATTAGGTGTTCGATTTTGTTAAAAAAATAAACAAACAAACAAATTTATTTATCGCCAGAAAAATCGCTATGTCGCCAAAACAAAAATATGGACGCCAAACAAGTTGAAAAATCGCCACAGTTGGTGAGAAATCGCCATATCGGACATCCCTGGTGATGAAGTGTATTTGTGTGAAATGTATTGGAATCACTGAAAAACTCAATTTCGTGAAAATACGAGTAGGGCTTTTCTATAGTGCAGTGTTGCAGCGCCTCTGGTGTTTAAATGAGGCGTATTAATTTTTTTTGAAGCTGTGCTAATTAGCACTTTGTTGGTTATTTTACTTCACCAATGATTTTACTACACAATGAAACCGGGCGTTCTGATGTTACATTAGGATTAGTAACTGCTGAAGTCGGTATAGTTCAGTGACCAGGGACTATGCCTTCATCACTTGAACTTACAACTGATACAAAGGGAGACTAATGCACTCACAAAAATGCGAGGTGTTATTATATAATGGCTGTTGGATACGGTGCTCGAACCAAGGACCTTCGGTTCAGCCAACGCCGCCTTCAATGTTGCATTTTAAATTTTATTTTGTTCAATATGTTTAATACTGTATGTACTTTAGCTGCTGTTTTCCTCGTTCTGTATTTTGGTTTAAAAATTATGGTCACCGTATGTATGCATCATAATTTGGGAACCACTGGCAATATTATTAAAACGATTTTGGTGAAATGCTAGTTGTGCAAAACTTAACTACCATATCGAGTTTGGTTCGATTCAGAAGGGTCGGGCGCAATCAGTCGTTGGTTTTATATGGAATAAGTCATATATTAAAAAAATAAACATTAAAAAGAATGAATATACCAAATTTTCATTTCATTAAAAATATCACAGTTCCTATACGAAAACTAAATTAAATAAATAAATAAAGAGAAAAATGTCATATTATTTTTCTATAGCAATAAGCAAAAAATAAGTTTAAAGGACTTTAGAGATCTATGTATGTATGTATGTACTAGGGATGTAAAGAATACTAGTTTAGCGAATGCGAAAGCGAATAATACATTTTAATTTTTGCGAAAGCAAATGCGAATGCGAAAGCGAATACAAATACAAATACAGGGTAGGAAGAGTGCTCGAATTAATTTCTTTCGCAAACGAATTTAATTCGAACGAATTTTATTTTCCATATTGTAAAGAATTATTCTTTTTAATTCGCAAATTGTATTTATAAAATTTGCGAACGAAAAAAAAACCCAAGAATGCAAAATAAAATTCCTCTCGCAAATTTAAAAATAAAATTCGCAAACGAAAATAAAATAGAATCCGCGATTAAATTAAAAATACAAATAATCCAAAGCAATGACTTTAAATTTTTAAAGGAGATTTTATTATTAACGACTATAGCTATGGAGCTGTGTGTACATTCCTCTTCCGATGTGTAAGTCCACTAAGAAGGGATTTTTGAAAATTCAAACGCGAGAAGGGGTAAAAAGGGTAAAAAAGGGTAAAATTGGTATCTTTATATCTCGGAAGCTACATTAGATAGACTAAAAATTCTAAAAGCATACGAATGCTGGTAAAAAATAAGCCGACACGCAGTTGGTACTTTTCCAATATGTGTACTTTTAGGGGTAAAAAGAGGGTAAAAACTGAATGTTGGTACCTTTTTTGCACTCGACATATTTTCAAAATTATTTAACGTAAAAAAATCTTTTTGGTGCGTTCCTTTCTTCTGGACAGAATCTTGAATGGGTTTGACACTTTCCGAAAACTTGCACTTAAAAGGGGTAAAATTTTACCCGTTTTCGGTACCTTTACGTTAATGATAATGTACACATATAATACATACATGTAAAAATAATTTACTATGTTTTCTTACCGGTCAGTAGAAGCTGGGATAATAAAATTTCTGTTATTTTGAACTGCTCAAAAAGTGCCAAGAGGGGTAAAAACGGGTAAAATTGGTATCTTTATATCTTTGAAACTACATTAGATAGACTAAAAATTTAAAAAGCATACGAATGCTGCTAAAAAATAAGCCTTTTTAGAAAAAATACTTTTTGGAAAAAGTACTTTTTAGAAAGAGGCGCTTTGTGGCAAAAATACTTTTTAGAAAAAGGTACTTTTTGGGAAAAGTACTTTTTAGAAAAAGGTATTTTTTTGAAAAAGGTACTTTTTAGAAAAAGGTACATTTTAGAAAAAGGTACTTTTTCGAAAAAGGTACTTTTTAGAAAAAGGTACTTTTTCGAAAAAGCCGCTTTGTGGGAAAAATACTTTCTAGAAAAAGGTACTTTTTGGGAAAAGGTACTTTTTGGGAAAAGGTACTTTTTGGGATAAGGTACTTTTTAGAAAAAGGTACTTTTTGGAAAAAGCACTTTTTAGAAAAAGCCGCTTTGTGGGAAAAATAAGTTCTAGAAAAATATACTTTTTGGGAAAAGCGCTTTTTAGAAAAAGGTACTTTTTAGTAAAAGGCGCTTTGTGGGAAAAATACTTTTTAGAAAAAGGTACTTTTTGGGAAAGGTACTTTTTAGAAAAAGGTACTTTTTAGAAAAAGGTACTTTTTAGAAAAAGGTATTTTTGGGAAAAGTACTTTTTACAAAAAGGTACTTTCTAGAAAAAGGTTGAAAGCCATAACCAAACCAAAATTCAATGGTGAGAGTTATGGCGAGTCTCTCTCACTCTCACTCTCACCATAGAAATTAATTGAATTTTGGTTTGGTTATGGCTATGGCGTTATGGCTATGTCACGTCTAATTTAAGCTTTAGATTGGGTTTACATCTGTATGCCATGTGCTAAAGAAAGCGTAAACAACTACAGTAGTTTTCGTTTATATTCACTACCGCTTATTGTCACATTAATGATATACAGTATTTACCGCTTATATGCACTTCGTAATTTGCTCGACATTTAGTGCTTATAAGCGGGATATGCATTTACCAAAACTCGGTTATATGCATTTGCAATGCATGTAGAAAAACTCGTTGCATCGGTGGTGCTTATATAAAAAAGATGTTATATATGTATTTAGTAGTACTTGCACCAGAATTTCAGAAATGTAATTGTAAAAACAGAATATGCATGCGCATTGCTAGTTTGTTTTGTGTTTTTAAACATTTTTATTGAGATCAATCAATTTGAAACTAAAATAATTTAATATAAGAGTTCGCAGTATAGGTTTTGTAAATTCAATTTCATTGAAATAAATGCGTATGAATATATACATATACATCTTATATTTTTGTTGAGATAAGTGCTTTGACTTTAAAATTATATTTCACCTTAAATACAGTCGGTTTTTAATTAATAATTTAAGAAAATATATAATTTAAAGTTAAAAGTTGAAGATTTGAATGCAATAAATTTAATTTTTTGTAAATGCTCTTAGCTGAAAATAATTTTTTTTTCGAAAAAGGTTGTTATTTTTGTTTATTTATGATGAAAAATTTAAACAGTGCATATATGAGAATTTTTTACATGCAATTTCCCAAAATCCTATATAATTTTGGTGCATAAAAGCGAGAAATGCATATAAGCGAAATGCATATATTGAAAAATATTGCGTGTATTTTATATACAAAAGAAATATTGTTCAAGTTCGGCTGCATATAAACGATAAATGCTTATAACCGGCGTGCATATAAGCGGTAAATACTGTAGTCCATATTTAATGTTTTTTGTGACTTTTGAACTTAATTTCATTAAAAAGTTGGCGATATAGTCCATTTACTATATAGTCATATTTGACATATGTATATGCACCGAGTTTGTGGTAGTAAAAATCCAAATTGTATGCAAACAATTCGCGTTATAGGCACAAAAATTTTCAACAGATTTTTTTAGTTATTTATTTAAGCCATAAACCAAAAAGTAAATCTAAATTTCAACCTCCATCTACTGTTTAGTAGAAGAACATGTCTTTAGAACAAAACATTGTTGCATAAAAGGCCACAAAAACTTGCCTTTTAAATACAACAAAAAAACACCTTCCAACCTTTTTCTAGAAAGTATTTTTCCCACAAAGCGGCTTTTTCTAAAAAGTGCTTTTCCCAAAAAGTACCTATTCCCAAAAAGTACATTTTTCTAAAAAGTATTTTTCCCACAAAGCGCCTTTTTCTAAAGAGTACCTTTTTTTAAAAAGTACTTTCCCCGAAAAGTAAATTTTTCTAAAAAGTACCTTTTTCTAAAAAGTACTTTTTCTAAAAAGTTACTTTTTCTAAAAAGTACTTTTTCGGGACACGTGAAAGTAGGCGCTTCTATAAGATTTTGCTGTATTTCTACAAAAGCTATTTCCTATAATTGTTACATTGAAGTGTAATATACTGAAATAAAAATATCATTACCCCTATTCAAAAAAAATACGTATCAACCTGATTGGATTCAAAACATTTAAGATCTGAAATTCAGTTGTACATATAAAACATATGCCAACACAATATTTTCTATCTCCATAAGAATAGCAACGTCAATAACCCAGAAAACAAATACACATTCATTTGTAAATATGTATGAAAAACCAAACAATACACACAAGCAATGATATTCTTCATAGTAAAAATAGATATGATCACATACATTAATACAACAACATATAGATGCATTACCAAATACATTCCCTACCCACTTCCATTCACAACATGGTTGCCACTCTCTGTAGCTATTAGATTATTTCCCCAGAGATCGCAAACATAAATGCAATAGAATAACCCTAAATAAGCATACCAACGATAACTCAAAACAGCAAGCCAAAGTCTATCAAATAATAATCACACATACACACAAATACACAGATCCCTTGTAACTACCCTGCAGTCAGACTGGGAGCAAGTGTCCTTGTGTCAAAACCAAAATTCTAGTTACAACTTTGGTATAATAAGTTTTCTTCTATCCGTCAGTATAAAAGAAGGAGAGAGGTGGAATTGTCAATATACACACATTTGTATGTTCGTAAATTATAGAAATGTACCAGTAAATAAATGTCTGGTTAGTATGTCTCATGACCCCATAACAACTACGTGGTCACTACCTAATCAATTGCTTTAGTGTGACTAGTATATTTTCAATGACAAGCACATGCTAAATGTCTATAGTACAAAGTATTGTATGGGGTATAATTATATAGTAGTACTGGTGACAAGCTAGTCAAAAGCTAGTCAGCACATTTTCACCATCAACATTTCCTACTGGGTATAATAATTGTCTGCCACTACAACAAAAGTATCGGACACCGGCAGACATACAAGTAAATACAAAAGACATACTCATACACACCCACACACACACACACACTCACACACACCCACATATATATATACATGCATACATCCATACACTGTAAGCACAACGCTTCTCTACAATAACAACAAAAGCTGTACTCACAAGTAAATACAAAAACACACACTCATAAGCACATACACACACACTCACACACACACACATAGCCCAGAAAATCTCAGCATGAAAATCCCCAAAATTCCCCCATTTTGAACAGGGTTGCCACCCTTTTTGATTTTTCCCGGTTTTGAATTCCCAAAACATGTCGTCCTCCGCCATTAACAATCTACTAAGGTCTTTGCCCGGCTTTGGAATCATTTTAACTTTGGCAAGCTTCCAGCTATTTGGATAATACTCCAGTCGTAAAATGGCGTTAAAAATAAATAACAGGATTCTAATTGCAATACGAGGCAACTTTATTAGCATCTGGTTACTAATTCCATCAATACCCGGAGCTTTCTTCGGGTTAAGTTCAGCAATTACTTTTTGTACATCACACGTTCTAAATTTTATGGGTCGAGGGGGTAGCGCCACTACATTCGGCAAATCAATAACACCAGTACACGAGTTAGGGGTAAATACTGATTTTAAATGCTCAGCAAATAGTTTACCTTTTTCAGTATCGCTTCTTGCCCAACCCCCTGTAGATGTACGCAGAGGTGGTTTAAACGCAACAGGTGTTTTAAGCTTTCTAGCAGCGCGCCACAAGGAGTAATTAGATGCTGGTGTGGCATCAAGACCTTCAAGATAGTTTTTAAAAGATGCAGTTTTTTCAAATGCAAGCAAGTCTTGGGGTCGTTTAGTGCACTCTTTAAATCTGATTTTATTTTGGGGCGATCTGTGCTGTTGCCATTCCCTTCTAGCTCTTCTTTTTTCACTTACAAGACGTTCAATATCCGTAGAATAAATTCTATTAAATCCAGTCTGCGGGTAGGAGGTAGTCGCATGTTCAGCAGCCTGTTTTATATTTTTGATAAGATTGCCAATGTTAAATTCAATATCTTCGGATGTTCTTAGCGTAATGTTTTCCGTACAATGAGTACTGAGATATTTTATGAACCCCAGCCAATTAACACGGTTGATCGTCTTCACATACGGGTGAGGTAAGTCACTACTTAGTGGGCTACAAATTGTAACGATCGTGGGAGAGTGATCGGAGGAAAGATATTGAGACGCTTCAACATGAACTAATTCCCTAGAAATATTTTTCATGACTCCAAAATCTATAACATCCGGAATTTTTTGTATGTCCGTAGGCCAGTAAGTGGGCTCCCCACTCGAAATGACGTCCAAGCCCATTTTTGAAATTGTGTTGAACAATTATTACACCGACCTCTAGGTGTAATAAGACGCGAACCCCAGAACGTATGTTTTGCATTGTAGTCGCCAGCTGGTACGAAGCAAGGGCCAAGGGATTTGTAGAAATCCTCGTATTGATCCTCAGTAATTGCGAACCTAGGAGGGGAGTAAATTGATGATATGACAAAATTAGTGCAAAAATTTTTCGATACAAATATTCGTTGCTTGTAAATGTTCTTCGCAAATGTTGTCAATAATATAATGCTTGAGTCTTGACTTTATTAAAATTGCTGATCCACCGCATGCTCTTCCTCTCGGGTCCTTTGAATCATATAAGGTGTACCCATAAATTTTAAAAAGGCTTCTCGAAGTCAAATGAGTCTCAGAGACCAACATTATATCAATATTTTTTTCCGTGAGGAAGTGCTCAAGTTCATTTTTATGTTGGCGAATGCCGTTTGCGTTCCAGAAACATATTGTTAACGTGTTCATGGCTTATTAAGTATTGCTTGAAGCAGAGTATTCTGCATTCGCAGCATTTCTTGCATCATGCTAGTCATACTTGTTGTAAAATTGTTTATAGTTTGCACCAGATTTTCAATAGTAGCTTCAAGGCGATTAAAATTAAAGCCTGAGTTTGTATTTATTGAAGTATTTGGCCGTGAAACATTTTGTGTGGCAATAGAGCTTGTTTTTGCAGCATCGGCATACGATACACGTGAATTAACTGGTTGGCTCACTTGGGCAAGAGTGGCGGAGTAAGTGTTTGCTGTTTGTGCTGGAGCTACTTTAGGTTTTTGCCCCATAGTCTTTTTAACGAAAGAATATACAGGACAACCTCTGTAGTTAGCAGTGTGATTTTCTCCACAATTACTGCATTTTTTGTTACTTTGATCTTTCGGTTTATTGCAACTAGCAGTACCGTGCAATTCACCGCAAATAACACAAACTGTAGGTAATTTGCAGTAAGTTTTTGTGTGGCCATATTCTTGACAATTATGGCACTGTACGGGTCCAGAACGCTTGTGTGGTTCTTCAACTGTTATTTTTCGGTATAAAAGATATTTTAAATTATAAATTGGGTGCGTCTCATTTTTTCTCAATTTTATATCATTCGGCTCAAGTTCAACGCGAAATAGAGGCTGGGGGATCTTCTCCCTATTTATTATATTTGAAACATTTTTTACCTTGAATCCCTGGAGGACGAGTGCGTCTTTTATTTCTTCGGGAACAACATAAGAATCTATGCCCTTCAATACGATATGCAGGCCTTTAGCACTCTTGAGCTGGTATGTGTAGAAACTTGTTTTATTTTTTTCAAATTCAGAAAACATTTTACGGAAATCTGTTTCGTCATAAATTTGAATTTTCGTTTCATCGATATTGCCACGTTTTATTGGAACAATGTGAAATTTATTCTCACCAATGACCGAAATTAATTTCTTAATAAGAGCGTTTGAATTTTTTTCTCTCAAATATATTAGTGGCGGCTTGGAGGTTTTTTTCTCAGATATATCAGGTGTGTCGTTGTCATCTTGCAATATTTGAAAACGATTAGTGGAGGATGCGCTGTTATCCCTAGATACCTTTGAAGCAGATGCAATCTTAGTAGAATTTGGGCTTCGCCCGCGATTTCCCACAAATATATATCGGTCCATTCCGACTTGGACCTTGGGTTTTGGGCTACTCTTATTTATATTGACAATTTGGGTAAGTGATGAACACGAGCCTGAATCGGATGATATCGCTGATTTAAATGACGAAGTAGTAGGCAACTGTAATGTTAACAAATCACTAGTTGGCATTGGACAAAGCGAAGTTGATCGCTGACGAAAAATTGGCTTAGCCGTTAAAAAAAGTCTGTCATCAGGTTTTTTATTTATTTTGTTTATATTAAGAGCATCAGAACTCACAGTAAGTCTATCATCAGATTTTTTATTGTTATCATTAAGATCATCAGAGCTCACAGTAAGATAGGCATTTCTGCCGTTATCACTCACTTCACAATTATTTGTTTTTGAGGTACTCATATAGAGTATTCCTCAAGGGCACTTTGTTAGTGTATTCCTCAAGGGCACTTTGAGTTATTTTGTTTACGGTTGTTTTTGTTTTATTTTTGTTTTAGTTATTACTGTCTATGTAAAAAAAATATTAGCAAAGCAAAAAAAGCTTATTTATCAAAGTTAATGTACAACGAATATTATGTACTACAAATATTTTTTTTTTATGGTTTTTTTTTATTTAGTATGTATGTAAAAAAAATTCCGCTAATACGTCTGTTCACGAGAACTGAGAACCACTATGTGGATGATTTTCTTGCCTCAATGGATACTCCTGAAGAAACGATTAATTTAGCAAGAGAAGTGCGCTTCATACATAGTCAAGGTGGCTTTAACATACGTAATTGGTGTTCAAATAATCTTCACGTCTTAAAAGCGCTTAATTCTGATACATCATCTAATAATCTATGCATTAATATGGGAGCAGGTTCAGAAACAGAAAAGATTCTTGGTGTATTTTGGACACCTGCAGACGATGCCATCACATTTAAGCTTTCACCGTCTATTTTAAATAATCCAATTGTTCTTGGAACAAAAGAACCAACCAAACGCGAAGTTTTAAAAATACTGATGAGTGTATACGATCCTCTGGGACTGGTTGGCAATTTTATCATGTACCTAAAAATAGTCTTGCAATAAATTTGGAGAAGCGGCGTAGAGTGGGACGAGCCTATTAAAGAAGAACAACAAATTAAGTGGAAAAATTGGCTAACCCTTTTACCGAATTTAAAAAATGTAAATATAAGCCGATGTTACCTTAAAACATTTCAAAACTATAAAAACTTAAATTGCCAACTGCATACTTTTGTAGATGCAAGTGAAAGCGGTTATGCTGCCGTAGCATATTTAAGAATATCGGATGATAGCAATGTTGTTGTTTCTTTAATAGGTTCAAAAACAAGAGTAGCCCCTCTAAAGGTTATATCTATACCTCGTTTAGAATTAATGGCAGCTGTTATTGGAGCTCGATTTGCAAATTATATTGCAGAAAATCATACCATAAGAATCCATAGAAAAATATTCTGGTCAGACTCACGAACTGTCCTTAGTTGGATACAATCTGATCACCGAAGATACCACCAATTTGTTGCAGTTCGAGTGGGAGAAATTTTAGACAGTTCTGAAATGAGCGAATGGTTTTGGGTACCAACGAAATTGAATGTGGCCGACTATGCTACAAAATGCTCAAAATTACCAATCTTATCAAACTCCAGCTGCTGGTTTAACGGCCCAGAATTTTTGAAATTGCCGGAGGAGAAATGGCCAAATCCTTCTGAAAAATTAACTACAGATATCGAGCTAAAAGAATGTAATCTAGCTACGAATGTTATAGAACAATTTATAAATATTCAAAGATTTTCTCGTTGGTGTAGAGCCTTAAGAGCTATTGCATACGTTGTTCGATTTCATAATCTTCTTAAAAATAAACACCTCTTCCAAAATAAAACGGAACTAACCCAAGAAGAACTTTCCAAAGCTGAAATAATTTTAATTAAAGACTTTCAAAGTGTGTCATTTCAAACTGAAATCAAATGTTTATTAAAAAATTAAAAATTAAAAAAATCAAGTTTTTTATACAATCTGTCCCCATACATAGACTACAATGGTGTTTTACGAGTAGGTGGTCGTATCGATAATGCAAATGTCCCAGAAGAAGTAAAGCATCCAGCTATTTTGCCCAAATACTGCCGACTAACAACACTTATTATATGGCACTACCACGACTTATATGGACATGGTAACCACGAGACCGTGGTAAATGAAATTCGACAACGATACTACATTCCTAACCTGCGAGTTGTATGTAAATCTGCAATAAAACAGTGCCAGATGTGTAAAATTAAAAATGCTTCGCCTAACTTCCCTCAGATGGCCAAATTGCCACGTGCTCGTCTCGGTGCGTATTTTGCTCCATTCACCTTTACTGGCGTCGACTTTTTCGGTCCAATTTTAGTTACTGTTAACCGCCACAAAGAAAAAAGATATGGTGCATTATTTACCTGCTTGACAATAAGGGCCGTGCATATCGAGATCGTTCATTCACTCAACACAAACTCTTGCATTATGGCAATACGAAAATTTGTATCACGACGAGGACAGCCAAGAGAATTCTATACGGATAATGGCACAAATTTTGTAGGGGCCGAACGAGAATTGCGTGAAGTACTTAAAGAAGTCGACAAGAACGAATTAGTTCGTAATTTTACAACTTTCAATACAAAATGGAATTTTAACCCACCCTCTGCGCCACATATGGGAGGCGCATGGGAACGGATGGTACGTTCGGTAAAAACTGTCTTATATAAAATTAAACTTGAAAGATTTCCTAATGATGAAACTCTTCAAAGTATGATGGCTGAAGTCGAGAACATTATCAACGCTCGTCCACTTACGTACGTCCCTTTAGAGGACGAAAATGACTCAGCTATCACACCAAACCATTTTCTGCTTGGCAGTTCAAATGGGTTAAAACCCTTAGCTCTTTATCGTGATGATGACGTTGTTTTAAAAGAGAGTTGGCTATGTTCGCAAAAATACGCGCAAAAATTTTGGAAGAGATGGGTGGCTGAGTACTTACCTACATTAACATGTAGAACAAAATGGTTCGAAAAGACTAAGCCATTAGCTGTGGGCGACTTAGTGGTGGTGGTTGACCCGGCAAACCCAAGAAATGTGTGGCCAAAGGGGAAGGTCATCGAAGTTAATATGTCTGAAGACGGTCAAGTCAGAAGAGCGAAAGTTATGACAGCAAGCGGTGTGTTAGAGAGACCAGCCGTCAAATTAGCGATTCTAGACGTGACTCAGAAAGAGGAGTAAGCCTTCAGCAACTGATCGACTTACTGCGGGGGAGTGTTACCGTCACTGTCTACTCGCTACTTTAAATTATTTAATTATTATCGATAACTTTATTGTAATTATCCATTGATATCGATTTATTATCAACACTAAAATATTTTCATTTTTGCCACGTGGGTTGACATTCATACAACCTCTTAATTTATATAAATTGGCACAAAAGTCAACTTTGCTTAAAAGAATTTCTAAAGTCAACCAGAGAACATACGAAGAAGTTTTTGCTCTTGGTTTCCACACGAAAAAGTCAGTAAATAACATCAATTTTTATCTAAATCTATTAAATTAAGTTATATTTGTAATAAGTAATTAATTAACTTACAGGAATTTCAACTTAAAGTACAAGATAATAAATGAATTATTTAAATTAAAAATTCTTGTGCTTTTTGTTAATAATCTACATTTGGATGCTAAGGGCTTGGGCGCTTCTCCCAACATTCTTGAAATTCTTTTTCCGGTTTGCACATCTACTTGTGAACACAGCTTCACCAATAAATCCCTGATTGGAAAAACTGAAGACAACCACTCGGCCGAAACACCGTAAGTCCTAAAACATGGATTCTTCTTTCCCACAGGGTCAACCATCAAACCACCAACTAATAACTGAATCGACAACAATTTCCTCTACTAACTGCTATATATGCAACAAGCCGTGCGATCTCACCGATACCATCAAATGTTCCAAATGCAGCTCTAAATTTCACACCCTTTGTGTCAACGTAAGTAATAGTGAACAAAATTTAACGTGGGTCTGCCCAAATTGTGACCAACGCCCCACAAGAGCAGCTTCAGTTCGAAGCGGCTCATCGATTTCTTCACGCTCTCGTCACCATGAATTAGAATTACAAAGGCTACAAGAAGAGACTCAGCTCGAAAGAGAATTCATTAAAAAGAAATATCAAATTCTTGAGCGAGCTAACGAAGACAGGGATGACGCACAAACAATTAATAGCTCGGTGCACGAATGGTTAAATAATCAACCGAACCCTACGCAACAACCATCTTCGATACAAGAGCCAACAAATATTGAAGCGACTCACTTACAACCCCAACCTATATCTTCTGAAACACCCTTCTATACACTGCCTCAACCAACCGTAACAACGAACATCCAAACACCATATAACCAAGCAACATCCTGTAATCAATAGGTAAGTAAAAGTTTAGTTTTCACTACAGCAACTCAGCCCGTCTACCCAACAACATCATTCAATAGAAATATGCAATCATTTATTAATAATAACAGCACAACAAATAATTTACATTCTATAATTGAAAATCCACAACCTCCGCCTATTTTCGGTACACAAAATCCAATATCACATGCAACGCAGTCAGAACACCCATTTAGTTTTAGTAATGTTAACCCATCGTTCGCAATGCACCCGTCGTTTACTTTCCGTCCAAGCACAAATGACAATAGACGTCTTACACAGGATCAAATAAACGCTCGCCAGTCAGTGCCAAAAGAATTGCCAATATTTACCGGCAAACCAGAAGAGTGGCCTTTATTCAGTTCTACATACGATTGGTCAACATCTGATTGCGGTCTAACAGACGCAGAGAATTTGGTTCGACTTCAAAAGGCACTCCGCGGAGAAGCACTGAAGTCTGTGCAGCAAATACTAATTCATCCACACGGTGTATCATGCGCAATTTCTACTTTAAAATTGCTTTACGGCCAACCGGAAAAAATATTAAGTTCCCTGAAAAACAAAATAAAATTACTGCCTAATGTTAGCACCAATAAATTAAACACAATTACCACCTTTGCCGTTGAAGTAAAAGGCCTGGAAACTACAATCAGAGCGTGCGGATTGCTCGATGAACTTAAAAATTCCTCATTATTGCAAGAACTAGTTATGAAATTACCATCAAATATTCAGCTAAATTGGGGCGAACAAAAAACAAAACTGATAAAAAGCAATCAAAGAGTAAACTTGACAGACTTTGCCAATTGGATTTTTGAAGTCGGAGTAGCAGCGAGCAACGTAAATATTGAAAGCAGCAGTAATAATACATCGACGTCAACAGAGCAACACTCACGACGAACAAGAAATGCATTTGTTAACGCGCATGAACTAAATAACAATAACAATTGCGTAGTATGCTTTGACAACTGTAGTAGTGTTGATAAGTGCAAAAAATTTTTGGCTGCAGATAGAACTGAAAGATGGAATCTAATTAGAAAATATAATCTTTGCAAACAGTGTTTAAAACGTCATTATGGCATATGCAAAAGCAAAATCGTTTGTTTAAAACAGGGATGTCAAATTAAACATCATTCTCTGCTAAATAAGTCAACAGAAGAAAATGATAAAACAGATAAAAGTAAAGAAACAAACAAAACAATTGAAAACATAAATAAAAACAATACATCCGACTTACATGATGCGCACAATGGGAATATTGGTAGTGAAATATTATTCAAAATTATACCCATTACTATTTATGGTAATAATAAAAGTTTAAAAATATTTGCCTTTATAGACGAGGGTTCATCAATAAGCCTGATTGATGAAGAAATATGTAATGAATTAAACTTAACAGGTGATCTACAGCCTTTATGTTTAAAGTGGACAGGCAATATGGGTAGAAAAGAAGATGAATCGAGAAAACTTTCAGTGCAAATTTCAGGTAAAAATAAAATAAAATTTCCTATTCAGGTTCGAACGGTAAGACAGCTATCACTGCCCACTCAGAGCTTATATTATAAAAAACTGTGCGAAAAATATCCACATATTAGAGGGCTACCAATTGAAGATTTTAAAGATGCTGTACCAAAATTACTTTTAGGCCTTAATAACTTAAAAATATGTTTACCAACACGTATAAAAGAGGGTAATAAACACGAGCCTGTCGCGATATGTACTCGTCTTGGCTGGTTTTTGTGTGGTAGGTCAGATATAAGCCAAAATGTTGAAAATGAATATAACTTTTTTGCCTGTGAATGCGAACAAGAAAGCGATAAAAATCTTAGCAACTTACTTAAGCAGTTTTACACGGTTGAAATGACAGGTATTAGCAACCCTAATAAAATTCTTAGCAAAGACGATGAAAGGGCAACGAATATGTTGAAAAAATATACAAAACAAAGAACTGATGGCCACTATGAGACGGCTTTATTGTGGCGATACGATAATATTGCCTTGCCAGAAAGTTATCATATGGCTAAAAGAAGATTAATTTGACTTGAAAAAACTATAAAGAATAACAAAAAATTATTTGATGTTTTTGAAAACACTATATCAGAATATTTGGAAAAAAATTACATATGCAAAGTGGATAATGCTCAACCGAGTAATTCAAATATATGGTACCTACCTATTTTTCCAGTAATAAATAAAAATAAACCAAACAAGATTAGACTAGTATGGGATGCTGCCGCCAAAGCAAATGGTATTTCTCTTAATTCTATGCTGATTAAAGGGCCGGATCTGCTTTCGTCTCTTCCAGCCATTCTCTTTCGATTTCGGCAAAATAATACAGCAATATGTGGAGACATTCAACAAATGTTCCACCAGATTTTTATACGGAAGGAGGACTACAATGCACAACGTTTCCTATGGCGCAGCTGTGATGAGACAAAAGACCCTGAAATATATGTTATGAAAGTGATGATATTTGGCGCCTCATGCGCACCCTGCATATCACAGTATGTGAAAAATTTAAATGCATCAAAGTTTGAAAATAAATACCCTTTAGCAGCGACGGCCATAAAAGAGAACCACTATTTTTTTTTTTTTTTAATGCATGATTTTTATTTATTGTATCTTCATATATGAACTAAAAATAAGTATTCAAATCTTAAATCTTAAAATATAATTAGGCCCGACCAGTGTCGGACATAAGCTTAGTAATAGTTATATATAATACATAAGTAGTGATAGTCAAAAGGAAAAAAATAAAGTATTTTCAAGAAGTCCCATCTGGAGTGCTATGAATAAAAGCCCATGTGTCCCTCTTTTTTAGGCGGATGTGTCCAGTAAAGTTCAAAATATTACGGGCAAGCGGATTAGGATGTGACTCGAGTTTTGTTAAATATTTGCCAGCGTATTTTGCAATTTCTTCAGTCACTAGTGGCATATTTAAATCACGATGTATATTTGAATTTTTTATATACCATGGAGCCAATGTTATTAAGCGTAAAATTTTGTTTTGCCTTCGTTGGATTCTCTCGACATTAGAAGCTGAAGCAGTGCCCCATAACTGTATTCCGTAGCACCATATTGGTTTCAAAATCGTCTTGTATATTAAAAGTTTACAATCTAGACTGAGTGTTGAATTTCTACCAATCAGCCAATGTATCTGAGTTAATTTCAGTTTCATTTGTGTTAGCTTTGAGTCAGTATGGGGCTTCCATGTAAGCCGTCGTTAAAGGTGTATACCAAGGTATTTTACGTGTGAATGTTGAAGAACAACTTGATTGTTGATTCGAATTGGGGAACAAGTATCTCTTCGCAGGGTAAATGTTACCTGGACACACTTTTGCTCGTTTACTTTGATTCTCCATAAATTTAACCATAGTTCCAGTTGTGTAATATGTTCTTGTAGATATCGGGAAGCCTCGTGAGGGTTTTCGTGCATACTAAGGCAGGCTGTATCATCGGCAAACGTAGATGTATGGATATTGCTGCTCAAAGGCATATCACATGTGTAAATCAAATACAAAACTGGCGACATTATGCTCCCCTGTGGCACACCGGATGATATAGATTCGGGCACACTCATGAAGTCTCCTTCCACAACCGTAAACTTCCAGGTAGTAATATAACTTTCTAATAGCTTCAGAAAATTTATTGGTAAATATGATTTCAATTTTAAAATAAGACCTTCATGCCACACTTTATCAAATGCCTGAGAAACGTCGATAAACAGCGCAGAAAAATACTTCTTTTCTTCAAATGTTCTTCTTATAAATTGAACCAATCTATGAGTTTGTTCGATGGTGCTATGCTGACTTCTAAAACCAAATTGATGGTCTGGTATGCACCCACTACTAACTAGAATTGGGGACAATTTTGTCATGAGCAGTTTTTCGAAAAGTTTTGACATTGTTGATAGCAGACTTATTGGCCTGTATGACTCAGCCTTGGTAAGGTCAGTAGATTGTTAATGGCGGAGGACGACATGTTTTGGGAATTCAAAACCGGGAAAAATCAAAAAGGGTGGCAACCCTGTTCAAAATGGGGGGATTTTGGGGATTTTCATGCTGAGATTTTCTGGGCTATGTGTGTGTGTGTGAGTGTGTGTGTATGTGTTTATGAGTGTGTGTTTTTGTATTTACTTGTGAGTACAGCTTTTGTTGTTATTGTAGAGAAGCGTTGTGCTTACAGTGTATGGATGTATGCATGTATATATATATGTGGGTGTGTGTGAGTGTGTGTGAGTGTGTGTGTGTGTGTGTGTGTGTGGGTGTGTATGAGTATGTCTTTTGTATTTACTTGTATGTCTGCCGGTGTCCGATACTTTTGTTGTAGTGGCAGACAATTATTATACCCAGTAGGAAATGTTGATGGTGAAAATGTGCTGACTAGCTTTTGACTAGCTTGTCACCAGTACTACTATATAATTATACCCCATACAATACTTTGTACTATAGACATTTAGCATGTGCTTGTCATTGAAAATATACTAGTCACACTAAAGCAATTGATTAGGTAGTGACCACGTAGTTGTTATGGGGTCATGAGACATACTAACCAGACATTTATTTACTGGTACATTTCTATAATTTACGAACATACAAATGTGTGTATATTGACAATTCCACCTCTCTCCTTCTTTTATACTGACGGATAGAAGAAAACTTATTATACCAAAGTTGTAACTAGAATTTTGGTTTTGACACAAGGACACTTGCTCCCAGTCTGACTGCAGGGTAGTTACAAGGGATCTGTGTATTTGTGTGTATGTGTGATTATTATTTGATAGACTTTGGCTTGCTGTTTTGAGTTATCGTTGGTATGCTTATTTAGGGTTATTGTATTGCATTTATGTTTGCGATCTCTGGGGAAATAATCTAATAGCTACAGAGAGTGGCAACCATGTTGTGAATGGAAGTGGGTAGGGAATGTATTTGGTAATGCATCTATATGTTGTTGTATTAATGTATGTGATCATATCTATTTTTACTATGAAGAATATCATTGCTTGTGTGTATTGTTTGGTTTTTCATACATATTTACAAATGAATGTGTATTTGTTTTCTGGGTTATTGACGTTGCTATTCTTATGGAGATAGAAAATATTGTGTTGGCATATGTTTTATATGTACAACTGAATTTCAGATCTTAAATGTTTTGAATCCAATCAGGTTGATACGTATTTTTTTTGAATAGGGGTAATGATATTTTTATTTCAGTATATTACACTTTAATGTAACAATTATAGGAAATAGCTTTTGTAGAAATACAGCAAAATCTTATAGAAGCGCCTACTTTCACGTGTCCCGATGTTTCTCGTATTACAAACAGATGCTAGCAATTTTGTTCTGGGTGTTGCTGTGTATGTGAATTTCATCATATATCGTAATACCAATAGAGAATTGTGGAAATATGTATGTGTGTGTGTGTGTGTGTATGTGTGTATGTGTGTGTGTGAATTTCATCACATTTCGTAATACCAATATGTGTGTGTGTGTGTGTGTTTGTGTATGTGTATGTGTGTGTGTATGTGTGTGTATGAATTTCATCATATATCGTAATACCAATAGAGAATTGTGGAAATATGTATGTGTGTGTGCGTGTGTGTGTGTATGTGTGTGTGTGAATTTCATCATATTTCGTAATACCAATATATGTGTGTGTGTGTGTATGTTTGTGTATGTGTATGTGTGTGTGTATTTGTGTGTATATTTCATCATATTTCGTAATACCAATAGAGAATTGTGGAAATGTGTGTGTGTGTGTATGTGTGTGTGTGTGTGTGTGAATTTCATCATATGTCGTAATAAATTAGAATTGATGACTACTACGCGATTCTCATATAAAGTATATAGAAGAAATAATGTAGATTGGTATCAGTCTGCTTTGATATCTCAACAAGTGACAACCTAATTTCCCAACCAAAATTTCTAAAGTGTTTAAAATCCAAAAACTATAAAAGTGCTAGAACTAATTACTGTTTGTTAAACAAGTTTCCAGTGTATAAAAAATAATTAAATAAATTGTTTATAACTAAAATAAATTGTTAATAAATAAAATAATTAAATAAATTATTTATAAATAAAATAATTATATTAATTAATAAACAAATATATAAAATGAATACTAAAAGTTGTGCAATCTGCAATAAAGTCTTTATGACTCAAACAAAACTAAATCAGCATATGGAAACGCACTCATATGGAACTAGTAAGCTTGATCTTCAAAAAAAATATTGTGAGGATTGTGATGAGATGATCCCATCAAATGGTTACATGGCTCATGTCAGAACCACAAAACATAAAAACAGTTGTCACCTAGAACAGATTGGAGATCTTCTCACTAAAAGAGCGAGCAACTTCAATGGGAGGATCGAGACATATATCCTCCTCAACAAAAATGAGGGTGTTCTGTTTCCGGAGCAGTTTCTGAAATCTGCCAAGAGCTCTATACTAAAACAGCTAATTGAATGTAGTAGGATACATACTACATTTAAATTTAATATGGAGCTCACATGCGATTATATGAAGACGGTGAATGATGAGATGAATGTTTCCCAACTGGTACATATTTCTAAAATGATGTTGGTGACTTTGTCTGATGACATAGAGGATATGTACAAGAAACAGGCCGAGGAGCTAAGAGCTAAAATGGAAGAATTCCAAGAGAGGGATAGCGGATGGACCTTGATTTCAATAAATTCCCTTGAAGTTAATATAAACAAGGCATCCATTATAAGAGGATCGAGCTTTATCCCTCTCCCAAAAAATATTGCAGTGAAATGTGCATGCATAAATGTCGAAAACAATGATATTTATTGCTTTAAATGGTGTATCATTGCGGCTTTGAACACAAATAGTACTTTAGATCGAAGACAACAGAAAAACTATAGAAACTATAATATAACAAACATTTCTGATGAGAATATTAATATAGGGGCAATTGTATTAAATTTTGAAGGCCTAGAGTTTCCACTCCCATTGAAGCAGATTAAACAATTCGAACGTCAAAATAATATGAGCATTAACGTGTTTGGTCACAATGGAACATCGCTTATAGGACCATACTACATAACAAAAGGCGAGCAACATGTTCATATTAATCTGTTATTGCTCCAGTCCGATGAAAACTTCCACTATGTGCTCATCAAGGATATATCAAAGTAAGTTTAATTTTTGCATTTAATGTTTTCATATCTATTTAAAAAGTTACTTCTTATTGGTATATTTACTTATTTCTTATTGGTATTTTCTATATTTTCTTCAGACTTCTTCGTTCCAACATGACATATCATGATCATAAGATACATATATGTAACACATGCCTATTTTATACACATGATGATTATGTGTATAATCACCACAAAAATGTTTGTGGGAAAAAAGTCATCAGAATGCCCGAAGATAAATCTATCATCAAGTTTGAAAACTACTACAAACAGTTAGATGTACCATTTGTAATCTACGCAGACTTCGAGTCTATTTTGGAAAAGGTTGATGATCCCGTAAGTAAAAGCACTACAAATGTACAGAAACATCATGCGTGTGCATTCGCTTATTTTATTAATTGTAGCTTTAAGATAGAAAATAATTTATATAGATACTATTTTGGTGAAGATTCGGCGAACATATTTATCAAAAAAATAGTTGAAGATTGTACAGATATTTATCTAAATTATTTACTTAAAGTTAAGAAAATGTTCATAACCACAATAGAAATAGCTCAATATAATAATGCAACAAATTGTCATATATGTAAGAAAATATTAAATAATGATAAAGTTAGAGATCATTGTCATCTTACGGGTAATTATCGTGGGGCAGCTCATAGCGACTGTAATTTGAATTATAAAACACCTCATTTTATACCGGTTATCTTCCATAATCTTTCTGCATATGATATACACTTATTTTTCAAAGAACTTTCTACTATAAAATATTCCACAATAAAAGTGATTCCCCAGAACGCAGAGCGTTATATTTCTCTTTCAATTTTCATCAGATTAGATGAAAAGCGTGGATTCGAAATAAGATTTATAGACTCGTTTAGATTTATGGCTTCGAGTTTAGATACGCTGGCGAAAAATCTTGATTGCAATGATTTTAATACTATTCGATCATGTTTCGCTGATGAAGCTCATTTCAACCTGATTAGAAGAAAGGGTGTATTTCCGTACTCTTACATGGATTCCATGACTAAGTTTAAGGAAATTAGACTCCCTAATAGAGAAGATTTCTTCAATATTCTAACGAATGAAGAATGTGATGTAGTCGAGTATGAACATGCTCAAAAAATATGGAGAGAGTTTAACTGTAAAACCCTCCTTGACTATACTGAACTCTATTTAAAGACAGATGTTCTTCTTTTAACCGACGTGTTTGAAAATTTTAGAAAAATTTGTAAAGATATATACGATTTGGACCCCTGCCACTATTATACAGCACCAGGCTTATCTTGGGATGCAATGTTGAAAACCACAGAAGTTTCACTCGAACTGTTCACTGATTCCGAAATGTATATGTTTATGCAAAACGGAATAAGAGGTGGACTAGTTCAATGCTCACAAAGATATTCGAAGGCGAATAATAAGTATTTAGAAGATTTTGATGCATCAAAACCATCGGAATTTCTTGTATATTTAGACGCTAACAATTTGTATGGATGGGCGATGTCGGAATATCTTCCTTGCGGTGAATTTGAGTGGGTATGTGATACTGATTTTGATGTTAAAAAAATTTCTGATACTGCAGAGTATGGGTACATTTTAGAAGTGGATATAGATTATCCTGATTCAACGCATGATCTACATAATGATTTGCCATTTTGTCCTCAAAATAAGCCCGTGGGGGGATCCAAAATCAAAAAATTAGTTGCAGACTTACACTCAAAAACAAATTACACCATACACTATAGAGTTTTAAAACAAGCCATTTCAAATGGCCTCATCTTAAAACAAATCCATAGAATACTCAGATTTAAGCAATCCCCTTGGCTAAAAAAATATATTGACTTAAACACATTTCATAGGACAAAAGCTAAAAATAATTTTGAAAAAGATTTCTTCAAACTTTTAAACAATGCTGTTTACGGGAAGACAATGGAAAACATTGAAAAACGTAGGGATATTAGAATTACTTCATCTTGGGAAACAACAAACAGGAATCATTTGGGGCTCAGAGCATTAATTGCGAAACCAAATTTTATACAGTTAACAAAATTTTCTGACGATATATATGCGGTAGAGTTAGAAAAAATGGAACCACTATATGATAAACCTATATATGTTGGTTTCACAGTACTGGAGTTATCCAAGTGGAGAATGTATGACTTCCATTATGGCTTCATGAAGCCTAAATTTGGAGAGAACATTTAATTGTCGCCGGATTGGTAGTTCCCTACTACTATCTCAAGTTTAAAAACATATGTATATTTATACTAAAATTATCTATATCAAGTCAAATATGAATATCTGAAGAAGTTAATTTCATAATTAAAAGAATAGTATATTATACATTTATTTTTTCTCGTAATGAAGCTTAAAGAATTTAAAGTATGATATTTGCTGATGCTGCATGTGCCAAGCAGAATAATATACATACATATGTACGTGTATATTTTTGTATGGGGCGACAGAAGAATGATGACTCATTCTACTTGTGCCCAGCTTCTAGTATAATTCCTAATGCATACATAAATACATACATACATGCATACATACATACATATAGGCAAAGTTAAAAATGCAAATAAACATGAAGCAAAATTACAACGATGTTAACTCAAAATTATTTTAAGTATGGGTGCAGTTAATTTTTAGGATTTGGTGAATTAAACAAGGTTTAAATTAAAAAACGTTTTTAAGCTAAAATTTAGCGAATTTTGCTTAAACAACCTTCAAAATGATGTTTAAAATTTTTATGAATACGGCTGTAAGCATTTAACAAGAGACAATGCAAATGTTATTATAATGTTTAAGCAAGATGAGAAAAATATTAAGCTCGTCTATAGGGATCATGTTGTCAGTAATATGAATTTTGAAAAGTTTCAAGAAATTTGTATAGTGTTGGAAGGATAAATATGGATTTTTGATGATAAATTAAATGATGTTCGTTTTAGAAAACAATTTGACTATTTCATAACTATATAAATTACTGCTCATAAAGGATTGACTTTAGTTATTTCATCTGACCTGAAACTTCATTCATATAAATTTTATAAATGACTAGCTAATTGTAAACTGATAACTCAATCTGAATCAGATAACCTGATCTGAAAACCAGACCAGATACCTAATAACCTGATTTGATACCTGATAACCTGATCTGAAAACCAGACCAGGTCCTGAAAAGCTGATCTGAAAACCAGACCAGGTCCTGAAAAGCTGATCTGAAAACCAGATCAGGTCCTGAAAAGCTGATCTGAAAACCAGACCAGGTCCTGAAAAGCTGATCTGAAAACCAGACCAGGTCCTGATAAGCTGATCTGAAAACCAGACCAGCTCCTAAAAAGCTGATCTGAAAACCAGACCAGGTCCTGAAAAGCTGATCTGAAAACCAAATCAGGTCCTGAAAAGCTGATCTGAAAACCAGATCAGGTTCTGATAAGCTGATCTGATAGCTGATACCTGATCTAATAGCTGATATCTTATCTAATAGCTGATACCTCTTATTTGCTATTTTTAAACATGGATGAGAAAATTTTAAAACAGTTGGTGTTGAGAAGAAAATATCTAATGAAATTTAATGGAATTTCATGATATTGTGAAATTCAATTCCTCTTGTGTAGGACCTCTCAAAGATATCAAGACTGTATATGTTTAAGCGATATGAAAACAAAAAAGAACTGAAATAAAAACCATTTACATATTTTAATATTTTTTCAATATTTTATTTAACATTTTTCTTAAAAATCTTAGTACTAATACAAATTTAACTCTATGTATAAATAAAAATATATAGATATAAAAAGAAAAAAGATCATTAATCGAATCTTTGATTTTAATTTACAAATAATTTAGGTGTAGGTAAAAAGATAAAAGTTTTAAACCATTAAATTTTTACATGTTTTTGTGTGAATAAAATACTAAAATTAATAGATAAATTCATAAACAAATATATAAACAATAAATAAATTAACAAATAAATAAAGAAATAAATTAATAAACAAATATATAAACAATAAATAGATTAATAAATAAATAATAAATAAATTAATAAATAATTAAAGAAATAAATCAATAAATAAATTAATAAGCAAATAGGTAAATAATAAATAATTAAAGAAAATACATTAATAAATAAATACAATTAGTACAAAATTAAATTGTCTTTGTCATCTTACATGCAATTTAGTAGGAAGCATTCTATTCTACATCCATTGTTTCATTGTTTCGGTCTATGTAATGTCCCCAAGCACGCGTTTTAATTTTATCTTTCATTATATTTCTTTTATCATCAGAAAAGCTAAGTGCTATTTTATGTAGTTTTTGTGTATATAGTTGATGTGTTTTAGATCTAAACAAAAACATTTCATCCGAGATAATTTTGGATTCAAATAAGCAACTTTTGTAATCATTAATGGACAACTTTTTAATTACAGACTTCTTGACCCCTTTAGATTTTTTAACAGCTTCCGAGCGAAGAGTTGACAGAGAATACATTTTTGCTCTTAAACCAACAAACTCTGTCATTATATCCCCATTGTTTTCATCTTTCATCATTCCCAAAACCTTCTTATTGAGTAGGGGTAAACGAAATTGGTTATCTATAGGATATTCTGACGTATCAAAATTCAAACTAATATCATTACGGATGTCATCGTAAAAATCATCAGTTTTAATTGAATAAATAAATGAGTCAGTATCCATATAGTTGAGAGAAATGTTCTCTCCAAATTTAGGCTTCATGAAGCCATAATGGAAGTCATACATTCTCCACTTGGATAACTCCAGTACTGTGAAACCAACATATATAGGTTTATCATATAGTGGTTCCATTTTTTCTAACTCTACCGCATACATATCGTCAGAAAATTTTGTTAACTGTATAAAATTTGGTTTCGCAATTAATGCTCTGAGCCCCAAATGATTCCTGTTTGTTGTTTCCCAAGATGAAGTAATTCTAATATCCCTACGTTTTTCAATGTTTTCCATTGTCTTCCCGTAAACAGCATTGTTTAAAAGTTTGAAGAAATCTTTTTCAAAATTATTTTTAGCTTTTGTCCTATGAAATGTGTTTAAGTCAATATATTTTTTTAGCCAAGGGGATTGCTTAAATCTGAGTATTCTATGGATTTGTTTTAAGATGAGGCCATTTGAAATGGCTTGTTTTAAAACTCTATAGTGTATGGTGTAATTTGTTTTTGAGTGTAAGTCTGCAACTAATTTTTTGATTTTGGATCCCCCCACGGGCTTATTTTGAGGACAAAATGGCAAATCATTATGTAGATCATGCGTTGAATCAGGATAATCTATATCCACTTCTAAAATGTACCCATACTCTGCAGTATCAGAAATTTTTTTAACATCAAAATCAGTATCACATACCCACTCAAATTCACCGCAAGGAAGATATTCCGACATCGCCCATCCATACAAATTGTTAGCGTCTAAATATACAAGAAATTCCGATGGTTTTGATGCATCAAAATCTTCTAAATACTTATTATTCGCCTTCGAATATCTTTGTGAGCATTGAACTAGTCCACCTCTTATTCCGTTTTGCATAAACATATACATTTCGGAATCAGTGAACAGTTCGAGTGAAACTTCTGTGGTTTTCAACATTGCATCCCAAGATAAGCCTGGTGCTGTATAATAGTGGCAGGGGTCCAAATCGTATATATCTTTACAAATTTTTCTAAAATTTTCAAACACGTCGGTTAAAAGAAGAACATCTGTCTTTAAATAGAGTTCAGTATAGTCAAGGAGGGTTTTACAGTTAAACTCTCTCCATATTTTTTGAGCATGTTCATACTCGACTACATCACATTCTTCATTCGTTAGAATATTGAAGAAATCTTCTCTATTAGGGAGTCTAATTTCCTTAAACTTAGTCATGGAATCCATGTAAGAGTACGGAAATACACCCTTTCTTCTAATCAGGTTGAAATGAGCTTCATCAGCGAAACATGATCGAATAGTATTAAAATCATTGCAATCAAGATTTTTCGCCAGCGTATCTAAACTCGAAGCCATAAATCTAAACGAGTCTATAAATCTTATTTCGAATCCACGCTTTTCATCTAATCTGATGAAAATTGAAAGAGAAATATAACGCTCTGCGTTCTGGGGAATCACTTTTATTGTGGAATATTTTATAGTAGAAAGTTCTTTGAAAAATAAGTGTATATCATATGCAGAAAGATTATGGAAGATAACCGGTATAAAATGAGGTGTTTTATAATTCAAATTACAGTCGCTATGAGCTGCCCCACGATAATTACCCGTAAGATGACAATGATCTCTAACTTTATCATTATTTAATATTTTCTTACATATATGACAATTTGTTGCATTATTATATTGAGCTATTTCTATTGTGGTTATGAACATTTTCTTAACTTTAAGTAAATAATTTAGATAAATATCTGTACAATCTTCAACTATTTTTTTGATAAATATGTTCGCCGAATCTTCACCAAAATAGTATCTATATAAATTATTTTCTATCTTAAAGCTACAATTAATAAAATAAGCGAATGCACACGCATGATGTTTCTGTACATTTGTAGTGCTTTTACTTACGGGATCATCAACCTTTTCCAAAATAGACTCGAAGTCTGCGTAGATTACAAATGGTACATCTAACTGTTTGTAGTAGTTTTCAAACTTGATGATAGATTTATCTTCGGGCATTCTGATGACTTTTTTCCCACAAACATTTTTGTGGTGATTATACACATAATCATCATGTGTATAAAATAGGCATGTGTTACATATATGTATCTTATGATCATGATATGTCATGTTGGAACGAAGAAGTCTGAAGAAAATATAGAAAATACCAATAAGAAATAAGTAAATATACCAATAAGAAGTAACTTTTTAAATAGATATGAAAACATTAAATGTAAAAATTAAACTTACTTTGATATATCCTTGATGAGCACATAGTGGAAGTTTTCATCGGACTGGAGCAATAACAGATTAATATGAACATGTTGCTCGCCTTTTGTTATGTAGTATGGTCCTATAAGCGATGTTCCATTGTGACCAAACACGTTAATGCTCATATTATTTTGACGTTCGAATTGTTTAATCTGCTTCAATGGGAGTGGAAACTCTAGGCCTTCAAAATTTAATACAATTGCCCCTATATTAATATTCTCATCAGAAATGTTTGTTATATTATAGTTTCTATAGTTTTTCTGTTGTCTTCGATCTAAAGTACTATTTGTGTTCAAAGCCGCAATGATACACCATTTAAAGCAATAAATATCATTGTTTTCGACATTTATGCATGCACATTTCACTGCAATATTTTTTGGGAGAGGGATAAAGCTCGATCCTCTTATAATGGATGCCTTGTTTATATTAACTTCAAGGGAATTTATTGAAATCAAGGTCCATCCGCTATCCCTCTCTTGGAATTCTTCCATTTTAGCTCTTAGCTCCTCGGCCTGTTTCTTGTACATATCCTCTATGTCATCAGACAAAGTCACCAACATCATTTTAGAAATATGTACCAGTTGGGAAACATTCATCTCATCATTCACCGTCTTCATATAATCGCATGTGAGCTCCATATTAAATTTAAATGTAGTATGTATCCTACTACATTCAATTAGCTGTTTTAGTATAGAGCTCTTGGCAGATTTCAGAAACGGCTCCGGAAACAGAACACCCTCATTTTTGTTGAGGAGGATATATGTCTCGATCCTCCCATTGAAGTTGCTCGCTCTTTTAGTGAGAAGATCTCCAATCTGTTCTAGGTGACAACTGTTTTTATGTTTTGTGGTTCTGACATGAGCCATGTAACCATTTGATGGGATCATCTCATCACAATCCTCACAATATTTTTTTTGAAGATCAAGCTTACTAGTTCCATATGAGTGCGTTTCCATATGCTGATTTAGTTTTGTTTGAGTCATAAAGACTTTATTGCAGATTGCACAACTTTTAGTATTCATTTTATATATTTGTTTATTAATTAATATAATTATTTTATTTATAAATAATTTATTTAATTATTTTATTTATTAACAATTTATTTTAGTTATAAACAATTTATTTAATTATTTTTTATACACTAGAAACTTGTTTAACAAACAGTAATTAGTTCTAGCACTTTTATAGTTTTTGGATTTTAAACACTTTAGAAATTTTGGTTGGGAAATTAGGTTGTCACTTGTTGAGATATCAAAGCAGACTGATACCAATCTACATTATTTCTTCTACTTATATACTTTATATGAGAATCGCGTAGTAGTCATCAATTCTAATTTATTACGACATATGATGAAATTCACACACACACACACACATACACACTCACACACATTTCCACAATTCTCTATTGGTATTACGAAATATGATGAAATATACACACAAATACACACACACATACACATACACAAACATACACACACACATATATTGGTATTACGAAATATGATGAAATTCACACACACACATACACACACACACGCACACACACATACATATTTCCACAATTCTCTATTGGTATTACGATATATGATGAAATTCATACACACACATACACACACACATACACATACATAAACACACACACACACACACATATTGGTATTACGAAATATGATGAAATTCACACACACACATACACACACACACACATACATATTTCCACAATTCTCTATTGGTATTACGATATATGATGAAATTCACATACACAGCAACACCCAGAACAAAATTGCTAGCATCTGTTTGTAATACGAGAAACATCGGGACACGTGAAAGTAGGCGCTTCTATAAGATTTTGCTGTATTTCTACAAAAGCTATTTCCTATAATTGTTACATTGAAGTGTAATATACTGAAATAAAAATATCATTACCCCTATTCAAAAAAAATACGTATCAACCTGATTGGATTCAAAACATTTAAGATCTGAAATTCAGTTGTACATATAAAACATATGCCAACACAATATTTTCTATCTCCATAAGAATAGCAACGTCAATAACCCAGAAAACAAATACACATTCATTTGTAAATATGTATGAAAAACCAAACAATACACACAAGCAATGATATTCTTCATAGTAAAAATAGATATGATCACATACATTAATACAACAACATATAGATGCATTACCAAATACATTCCCTACCCACTTCCATTCACAACATGGTTGCCACTCTCTGTAGCTATTAGATTATTTCCCCAGAGATCGCAAACATAAATGCAATACAATAACCCTAAATAAGCATACCAACGATAACTCAAAACAGCAAGCCAAAGTCTATCAAATAATAATCACACATACACACAAATACACAGATCCCTTGTAACTACCCTGCAGTCAGACTGGGAGCAAGTGTCCTTGTGTCAAAACCAAAATTCTAGTTACAACTTTGGTATAATAAGTTTTCTTCTATCCGTCAGTATAAAAGAAGGAGAGAGGTGGAATTGTCAATATACACACATTTGTATGTTCGTAAATTATAGAAATGTACCAGTAAATAAATGTCTGGTTAGTATGTCTCATGACCCCATAACAACTACGTGGTCACTACCTAATCAATTGCTTTAGTGTGACTAGTATATTTTCAATGACAAGCACATGCTAAATGTCTATAGTACAAAGTATTGTATGGGGTATAATTATATAGTAGTACTGGTGACAAGCTAGTCAAAAGCTAGTCAGCACATTTTCACCATCAACATTTCCTACTGGGTATAATAATTGTCTGCCACTACAACAAAAGTATCGGACACCGGCAGACATACAAGTAAATACAAAAGACATACTCATACACACCCACACACACACACACACACACACACTCACACACACTCACACACACCCACATATATATATACATGCATACATCCATACACTGTAAGCACAACGCTTCTCTACAATAACAACAAAAGCTGTACTCACAAGTAAATACAAAAACACACACTCATAAACACATACACACACACTCACACACACACACATAGCCCAGAAAATCTCAGCATGAAAATCCCCAAAATCCCCCCATTTTGAACAGGGTTGCCACCCTTTTTGATTTTTCCCGGTTTTGAATTCCCAAAACATGTCGTCCTCCGCCATTAACAATCTACTGACCTTACCAAGGCTGAGTCATACAGGCCAATAAGTCTGCTATCAACAATGTCAAAACTTTTCGAAAAACTGCTCATGACAAAATTGTCCCCAATTCTAGTTAGTAGTGGGTGCATACCAGACCATCAATTTGGTTTTAGAAGTCAGCATAGCACCATCGAACAAACTCATAGATTGGTTCAATTTATAAGAAGAACATTTGAAGAAAAGAAGTATTTTTCTGCGCTGTTTATCGACGTTTCTCAGGCATTTGATAAAGTGTGGCATGAAGGTCTTATTTTAAAATTGAAATCATATTTACCAATAAATTTTCTGAAGCTATTAGAAAGTTATATTACTACCTGGAAGTTTACGGTTGTGGAAGGAGACTTCATGAGTGTGCCCGAATCTATATCATCCGGTGTGCCACAGGGGAGCATAATGTCGCCAGTTTTGTATTTGATTTACACATGTGATATGCCTTTGAGCAGCAATATCCATACATCTACGTTTGCCGATGATACAGCCTGCCTTAGTATGCACGAAAACCCTCACGAGGCTTCCCGATATCTACAAGAACATATTACACAACTGGAACTATGGTTAAATTTATGGAGAATCAAAGTAAACGAGCAAAAGTGTGTCCAGGTAACATTTACCCTGCGAAGAGATACTTGTTCCCCAATTCGAATCAACAATCAAGTTGTTCTTCAACATTCACACGTAAAATACCTTGGTATACACCTTTAACGACGGCTTACATGGAAGCCCCATACTGACTCAAAGCTAACACAAATGAAACTGAAATTAACTCAGATACATTGGCTGATTGGTAGAAATTCAACACTCAGTCTAGATTGTAAACTTTTAATATACAAGACGATTTTGAAACCAATATGGTGCTACGGAATACAGTTATGGGGCACTGCTTCAGCTTCTAATGTCGAGAGAATCCAACGAAGGCAAAACAAAATTTTACGCTTAATAACATTGGCTCCATGGTATATAAAAAATTCAAATATACATCGTGATTTAAATATGCCACTAGTGACTGAAGAAATTGCAAAATACGCTGGCAAATATTTAACAAAACTCGAGTCACATCCTAATCCGCTTGCCCGTAATATTTTGAACTTTACTGGACACATCCGCCTAAAAAAGAGGGACACATGGGCTTTTATTCATAGCACTCCAGATGGGACTTCTTGAAAATACTTTATTTTTTTCCTTTTGACTATCACTACTTATGTATTATATATAACTATTACTAAGCTTATGTCCGACACTGGTCGGGCCTAATTATATTTTAAGATTTAAGATTTGAATACTTATTTTTAGTTCATATATGAAGATACAATAAATAAAAATCATGCATTAAAAAAAAAAAAAAATAGTGGTTCTCTTTTATGGCCGTCGCTGCTAAAGGGTATTTATTTTCAAACTTTGATGCATTTAAATTTTTCACATACTGTGATATGCAGGGTGCGCATGAGGCGCCAAATATCATCACTTTCATAACATATATTTCAGGGTCTTTTGTCTCATCACAGCTGCGCCATAGGAAACGTTGTGCATTGTAGTCCTCCTTCCGTATAAAAATCTGGTGGAACATTTGTTGAATGTCTCCACATATTGCTGTATTATTTTGCCGAAATCGAAAGAGAATGGCTGGAAGAGACGAAAGCAGATCCGGCCCTTTAATCAGCATAGAATTAAGAGAAATACCATTTGCTTTGGCGGCAGCATCCCATACTAGTCTAATCTTGTTTGGTTTATTTTTATTTATTACTGGAAAAATAGGTAGGTACCATATATTTGAATTACTCGGTTGAGCATTATCCACTTTGCATATGTAATTTTTTTCCAAATATTCTGATATAGTGTTTTCAAAAACATCAAATAATTTTTTGTTATTCTTTATAGTTTTTTCAAGTCAAATTAATCTTCTTTTAGCCATATGATAACTTTCTGGCAAGGCAATATTATCGTATCGCCACAATAAAGCCGTCTCATAGTGGCCATCAGTTCTTTGTTTTGTATATTTTTTCAACATATTCGTTGCCCTTTCATCGTCTTTGCTAAGAATTTTATTAGGGTTGCTAATACCTGTCATTTCAACCGTGTAAAACTGCTTAAGTAAGTTGCTAAGATTTTTATCGCTTTCTTGTTCGCATTCACAGGCAAAAAAGTTATATTCATTTTCAACATTTTGGCTTATATCTGACCTACCACACAAAAACCAGCCAAGACGAGTACATATCGCGACAGGCTCGTGTTTATTACCCTCTTTTATACGTGTTGGTAAACATATTTTTAAGTTATTAAGGCCTAAAAGTAATTTTGGTACAGCATCTTTAAAATCTTCAATTGGTAGCCCTCTAATATGTGGATATTTTTCGCACAGTTTTTTATAATATAAGCTCTGAGTGGGCAGTGATAGCTGTCTTACCGTTCGAACCTGAATAGGAAATTTTATTTTATTTTTACCTGAAATTTGCACTGAAAGTTTTCTCGATTCATCTTCTTTTCTACCCATATTGCCTGTCCACTTTAAACATAAAGGCTGTAGATCACCTGTTAAGTTTAATTCATTACATATTTCTTCATCAATCAGGCTTATTGATGAACCCTCGTCTATAAAGGCAAATATTTTTAAACTTTTATTATTACCATAAATAGTAATGGGTATAATTTTGAATAATATTTCACTACCAATATTCCCATTGTGCGCATCATGTAAGTCGGATGTATTGTTTTTATTTATGTTTTCAATTGTTTTGTTTGTTTCTTTACTTTTATCTGTTTTATCATTTTCTTCTGTTGACTTATTTAGCAGAGAATGATGTTTAATTTGACATCCCTGTTTTAAACAAACGATTTTGCTTTTGCATATGCCATAATGACGTTTTAAACACTGTTTGCAAAGATTATATTTTCTAATTAGATTCCATCTTTCAGTTCTATCTGCAGCCAAAAATTTTTTGCACTTATCAACACTACTACAGTTGTCAAAGCATACTACGCAATTGTTATTGTTATTTAGTTCATGCGCGTTAACAAATGCATTTCTTGTTCGTCGTGAGTGTTGCTCTGTTGACGTCGATGTATTATTACTGCTGCTTTCAATATTTACGTTGCTCGCTGCTACTCCGACTTCAAAAATCCAATTGGCAAAGTCTGTCAAGTTTACTCTTTGATTGCTTTTTATCAGTTTTGTTTTTTGTTCGCCCCAATTTAGCTGAATATTTGATGGTAATTTCATAACTAGTTCTTGCAATAATGAGGAATTTTTAAGTTCATCGAGCAATCCGCACGCTCTGATTGTAGTTTCCAGGCCTTTTACTTCAACGGCAAAGGTGGTAATTGTGTTTAATTTATTGGTGCTAACATTAGGCAGTAATTTTATTTTGTTTTTCAGGGAACTTAATATTTTTTCCGGTTGGCCGTAAAGCAATTTTAAAGTAGAAATTGCGCATGATACACCGTGTGGATGAATTAGTATTTGCTGCACAGACTTCAGTGCTTCTCCGCGGAGTGCCTTTTGAAGTCGAACCAAATTCTCTGCGTCTGTTAGACCGCAATCAGATGTTGACCAATCGTATGTAGAACTGAATAAAGGCCACTCTTCTGGTTTGCCGGTAAATATTGGCAATTCTTTTGGCACTGACTGGCGAGCGTTTATTTGATCCTGTGTAAGACGTCTATTGTCATTTGTGCTTGGACGGAAAGTAAACGACGGGTGCATTGCGAACGATGGGTTAACATTACTAAAACTAAATGGGTGTTCTGACTGCGTTGCATGTGATATTGGATTTTGTGTACCGAAAATAGGCGGAGGTTGTGGATTTTCAATTATAGAATGTAAATTATTTGTTGTGCTGTTATTATTAATAAATGATTGCATATTTCTATTGAATGATGTTGTTGGGTAGACGGGCTGAGTTGCTGTAGTGAAAACTAAACTTTTACTTACCTATTGATTACAGGATGTTGCTTGGTTATATGGTGTTTGGATGTTCGTTGTTACGGTTGGTTGAGGCAGTGTATAGAAGGGTGTTTCAGAAGATATAGGTTGGGGTTGTAAGTGAGTCGCTTCAATATTTGTTGGCTCTTGTATCGAAGATGGTTGTTGCGTAGGGTTCGGTTGATTATTTAACCATTCGTGCACCGAGCTATTAATTGTTTGTGCGTCATCCCTGTCTTCGTTAGCTCGCTCAAGAATTTGATATTTCTTTTTAATGAATTCTCTTTCGAGCTGAGTCTCTTCTTGTAGCCTTTGTAATTCTAATTCATGGTGACGAGAGCGTGAAGAAATCGATGAGCCGCTTCGAACTGAAGCTGCTCTTGTGGGGCGTTGGTCACAATTTGGGCAGACCCACGTTAAATTTTGTTCACTATTACTTACGTTGACACAAAGGGTGTGAAATTTAGAGCTGCATTTGGAACATTTGATGGTATCGGTGAGATCGCACGGCTTGTTGCATATATAGCAGTTAGTAGAGGAAATTGTTGTCGATTCAGTTATTAGTTGGTGGTTTGATGGTTGACCCTGTGGGAAAGAAGAATCCATGTTTTAGGACTTACGGTGTTTCGGCCGAGTGGTTGTCTTCAGTTTTTCCAATCAGGGATTTATTGGTGAAGCTGTGTTCACAAGTAGATGTGCAAACCGGAAAAAGAATTTCAAGAATGTTGGGAGAAGCGCCCAAGCCCTTAGCATCCAAATGTAGATTATTAACAAAAAGCACAAGAATTTTTAATTTAAATAATTCATTTATTATCTTGTACTTTAAGTTGAAATTCCTGTAAGTTAATTAATTACTTATTACAAATATAACTTAATTTAATAGATTTAGATAAAAATTGATGTTATTTACTGACTTTTTCGTGTGGAAACCAAGAGCAAAAACTTCTTCGTATGTTCTCTGGTTGACTTTAGAAATTCTTTTAAGCAAAGTTGACTTTTGTGCCAATTTATATAAATTAAGAGGTTGTATGAATGTCAACCCACGTGGCAAAAATGAAAATATTTTAGTGTTGATAATAAATCGATATCAATGGATAATTACAATAAAGTTATCGATAATAATTAAATAATTTAAAGTAGCGAGTAGACAGTGACGGTAACACTCCCCCGCAGTAAGTCGATCAGTTGCTGAAGGCTTACTCCTCTTTCTGAGTCACGTCTAGAATCGCTAATTTGACGGCTGGTCTCTCTAACACACCGCTTGCTGTCATAACTTTCGCTCTTCTGACTTGACCGTCTTCAGACATATTAACTTCGATGACCTTCCCCTTTGGCCACACATTTCTTGGGTTTGCCGGGTCAACCACCACCACTAAGTCGCCCACAGCTAATGGCTTAGTCTTTTCGAACCATTTTGTTCTACATGTTAATGTAGGTAAGTACTCAGCCACCCATCTCTTCCAAAATTTTTGCGCGTATTTTTGCGAACATAGCCAACTCTCTTTTAAAACAACGTCATCATCACGATAAAGAGCTAAGGGTTTTAACCCATTTGAACTGCCAAGCAGAAAATGGTTTGGTGTGATAGCTGAGTCATTTTCGTCCTCTAAAGGGACGTACGTAAGTGGACGAGCGTTGATAATGTTCTCGACTTCAGCCATCATACTTTGAAGAGTTTCATCATTAGGAAATCTTTCAAGTTTAATTTTATATAAGACAGTTTTTACCGAACGTACCATCCGTTCCCATGCGCCTCCCATATGTGGCGCAGAGGGTGGGTTAAAATTCCATTTTGTATTGAAAGTTGTAAAATTACGAACTAATTCGTTCTTGTCGACTTCTTTAAGTACTTCACGCAATTCTCGTTCGGCCCCTACAAAATTTGTGCCATTATCCGTATAGAATTCTCTTGGCTGTCCTCGTCGTGATACAAATTTTCGTATTGCCATAATGCAAGAGTTTGTGTTGAGTGAATGAACGATCTCGATATGCACGGCCCTTATTGTCAAGCAGGTAAATAATGCACCATATCTTTTTTCTTTGTGGCGGTTAACAGTAACTAAAATTGGACCGAAAAAGTCGACGCCAGTAAAGGTGAATGGAGCAAAATACGCACCGAGACGAGCACGTGGCAATTTGGCCATCTGAGGGAAGTTAGGCGAAGCATTTTTAATTTTACACATCTGGCACTGTTTTATTGCAGATTTACATACAACTCGCAGGTTAGGAATGTAGTATCGTTGTCGAATTTCATTTACCACGGTCTCGTGGTTACCATGTCCATATAAGTCGTGGTAGTGCCATATAATAAGTGTTGTTAGTCGGCAGTATTTGGGCAAAATAGCTGGATGCTTTACTTCTTCTGGGACATTTGCATTATCGATACGACCACCTACTCGTAAAACACCATTGTAGTCTATGTATGGGGACAGATTGTATAAAAAACTTGATTTTTTTAATTTTTAATTTTTTAATAAACATTTGATTTCAGTTTGAAATGACACACTTTGAAAGTCTTTAATTAAAATTATTTCAGCTTTGGAAAGTTCTTCTTGGGTTAGTTCCGTTTTATTTTGGAAGAGGTGTTTATTTTTAAGAAGATTATGAAATCGAACAACGTATGCAATAGCTCTTAAGGCTCTACACCAACGAGAAAATCTTTGAATATTTATAAATTGTTCTATAACATTCGTAGCTAGATTACATTCTTTTAGCTCGATATCTGTAGTTAATTTTTCAGAAGGATTTGGCCATTTCTCCTCCGGCAATTTCAAAAATTCTGGGCCGTTAAACCAGCAGCTGGAGTTTGATAAGATTGGTAATTTTGAGCATTTTGTAGCATAGTCGGCCACATTCAATTTCGTTGGTACCCAAAACCATTCGCTCATTTCAGAACTGTCTAAAATTTCTCCCACTCGAACTGCAACAAATTGGTGGTATCTTCGGTGATCAGATTGTATCCAACTAAGGACAGTTCGTGAGTCTGACCAGAATATTTTTCTATGGATTCTTATGGTATGATTTTCTGCAATATAATTTGCAAATCGAGCTCCAATAACAGCTGCCATTAATTCTAAACGAGGTATAGATATAACCTTTAGAGGGGCTACTCTTGTTTTTGAACCTATTAAAGAAACAACAACATTGCTATCATCCGATATTCTTAAATATGCTACGGCAGCATAACCGCTTTCACTTGCATCTACAAAAGTATGCAGTTGGCAATTTAAGTTTTTATAGTTTTGAAATGTTTTAAGGTAACATCGGCTTATATTTACATTTTTTAAATTCGGTAAAAGGGTTAGCCAATTTTTCCACTTAATTTGTTGTTCTTCTTTAATAGGCTCGTCCCACTCTACGCCGCTTCTCCAAATTTATTGCAAGACTATTTTTAGGTACATGATAAAATTGCCAACCAGTCCCAGAGGATCGTATACACTCATCAGTATGAATGATTCGCGAATTAATTTAAAAATGAGTGATCATTTACAGCTCTGCTACATACACATGTGTATCATTCCTGATTAATGCTACACAGTGATGCCAGATTTATTATTAGCCTCCTTGCTAAATTAGTTGTCGAAAATCGCCAATATAATAAAGTATTTTATATGACTTACAAAATATACATAGTTTTATTTAACAAATATTGTTAAATTTTAAATAGAAAAGGTTTTCACATAAACAAAAGCTAATTTATAAAAGACACATTAGCTTACCATAATATAAAAATACTGTCGTATAAAACATAGTAAAAATTATTTATACCAACAGATGATTCTTAATAGGAAAAATTAAAATTGAAAATCGGGATCAAATTAAATATTTAAGTATGGTGGTAACATACAATTAACATTTACTTTAAGTACACATGCCAATTATTGAATCAAATTGTCGCACTATTCATTATTTTCAGTAATTTACATATTACTTTTTACGCTTCATTATCCAAAATGCTAGTTCCAATTTATAAAAGGAAGATTTCCCCACTATGTTTCATAAAAATCAAACTTGAAATAGGTATAGAAAACAACTCTTATTTTATGTTTTAGAAAAACATCATCGCATAAAATATGCCATATTTTTAACATCAATCCAAATTATTGAAATGTCATATACATATGTATGTATATAGCTAAAAATATCGCCAAGGAATTGAAATATTGCCAAGTAAATTGCCAAAAGATATTTCAAAACTTTCATTGTTAAAAATGAAGTCCTATTGTCGCCATTGGTGACAAATCTCTACATCTGATAGCAGTGGCGGTGGTGGGGGAAAATGCTGTCAACTTTTAGATTTCAAAAAGCACTGCAATCACGAAAAACACTTAAGTTAAATAAAAAGTTACTTAATTGAATATGGTTTACTTTTACGAAAGCCAATCATATATTTAAAAAATAAAATCATATTTTAAAGAACATACATATGACTTATTCCATATAAAACCAACCAAAAAATCAAGACTTTGGGACCGACCCCTTCCAAATCGAACCAAACTCGATACGGTAGTTAAGTTTTGCACAACTAGCATTTCACCAAAAAAATTTTAATAATATTGCCAGTGGTTCCCAAATTATGATGCATACAATGTAGGGATGGGCAAATGAAAAAAATGTATCGATATATATCGTATCGATATTTTTGAACAGTATCGATATATATTTTTTGAAAACATCGATATTTCGATATATCGATATTTTTTGCTGCATTAATTTCGAATGCACAATTAGTCACTTTAAGAAATTTAATACAAAAAAACTATTTATGTTAAGTTATACGTAGCTCCTTAAGACTTCATTAGTCTTTACTTTCTGTTGCTGTTTCGGACCATAACGGTCACAGTATTCCACTAAAGTGATGAGGTTTGCATCGTCCATTCTTATTAGAGTTTTTCTTTTCCCGGACTTTTTCATTTCCCGGGAAATAACGTTTTATAAACGCATTAGTCAAAAAAATAATACAAATTCACTTCCCGTCCGTAATTGTTGTAAAGTTTTAGCTATAGTTCTACTGCCATCACTTTATTATTGTACCATCGCATTCATAAAGTGAATAACGACATTAATCGAGGAATGTGTACATTTGTACCAACTAAAGTTGCCCGCACAAATTTCCCGGGATTTCTTTCCAGGAAAATGTGCGGGATCCCGGGAAATCCCGTAAGAAAAACACGAATTGTTATGTTTCAATATAATTTTATGTTTTTCTAGTAAAAATTAAATTTTTTAAATTCTTAAAGCACAATCACAGTTTATTTCGAAATGTTTTTATTTTATTTATTCTGCCACTTACAATTAATGATTAAACAGAATAAGTCCGCAACTTCAGGAAAAATCGCTGTCAAATTAACAAAGCCCATAATAAAATCTACGGCAGTAACTTCATATGCTCTCTAATTTTTGTTTCATTTTCTTTTGTGCTTATTTTTCTGTGTAGTTTTGTTCACAAAATATATGAAATTTATTGAAAGTATGGTAGCATTGTTGAGAGAATATTAATTTATATGTGAGAGCATAAGAAAAAACGTTGTCAAAATAAAATAAATTCTATCTATCGACTGCTTTCTGGTGCTGATTTTGTGTGTCAATTTGTATGGAAAATGTGTTTATGCCGCAATTCTGTTTGATCATTTAGTTAACAGTTTTTTTATTTTCACAGGTTGAACCGAAACATAACAGAATGAAAAAGAAAAACTAACGGCTTGTATATGATTTCTATTAACCAAAAAGAGTCAGCTGATTCGCAGCAGTACAGAAAATAAAAACAAATTCTGCCTTTAGGCTTATACCCACACAATCCAAAAAGTCACCTGCCTTAAGCAGGTCGTACACGACATGTTTTTTACGTCTGACATTTCAACTTTTCAACTCAGATGTAATTCTGCATGTCTGTCAAAATTGTTGTTTTACAGACGGTTTATAATATTTGGTCACAAACGTGCATGTACAAATACGTCTGACATTGTCTGTGTTTGTTTTTTTTTTTTTGCTTTTGCACAAACCTATGTCGGCCTCTGTTTCAAAATGGAGTGTTGCCGGCACAAAAATGTTTCTTTACGCCGTAAAAACTTCAGTCATTTTAAGGAATTTTTCTTTAAATTCGTAGAATCATGTTAGAATATAAAAATGCAACGCAATTTTATTGCATTATTGTTATTTAATAGTTTAAAAAAACATAAATATGTAGGTGTTGTAATATATCAACTTCAGCCGGCTAATCCTTCCGTCAATAGCGGAACGCCGCTAAATGTTTCCTCACGGCATAGATTTTTGCCGACATATTTTGCATAGCAAAAACAGCTGATGTCAGAGGCTTTGTCAGAAGAAAATAGAACACGCTCTAATTGAAATTTTGTCAGAAGACTTTGCGTCTGACTTTTACAGAAGCAAAGTTTTAAAGGTACCACACGACATGTACATGTTTTACACTGGGAAATTTGACAAGTCAGACGCAAAAAACATGTCGTCTACGGGGGGCTTTAGTTGGGTCACCTTATAAATTCGGCTGGGATGCTATTATGAAATTTCTCTTTTTTTCTCTCACTAGTAGTGATGTCAATATCGTACAGTTAAAAAACGGCTATAGCTCTTAAAAGTATCGAAACCCGATACTCGTAAATTAGAATCGATGTATCGATATATCGGATTTTGAAATATCGGCGATATATATCGATATTTATTTTCTCAAATATCGATATTTCGATATATCGATATTTTTTGCCCATCCCTAATACAATGTACGAAAAAACACAAAATTTTCTTAAAACTGCCTTCATATTAGTGCTGGGATACTATCGATAGTACTATCGATAATATCGATAGTTTTAAAATATCGAAAATATCGATAGGAAAAAATATCGATATCGATATTATTTAAAATGCAGTTTTATAAACGTGAGCTGTTAAAAAAAATTTTTAACTGACATCAGCACAATTTTTCAAAAGCTGTCACTTAATATATTGTTCGTAGATATGTACATTCATACATATTAAAACAAAAAGACTATAAACTTTCAATAAAGTGATAAAAAACTAACTGTGACCTGATGAAAAATTAGTTATATTTTTCTCTCTCAAGTACAAACATTTCGTCGATAGTAATATCGATAGTATCGATAGTGAAATTTGTACTATCGATAGATATCGATAGTAGAAAATATCGATAGTATCCCAGCACTACTTCATATAATCTGTTATAACTTATTTAATATCTAGGCTAGCCGAATGATTTATGCCTGTCTCAAAGGTATTATAATAGTGCTTCAACGGCTTTAAAAATAAAAAAGGTTATCACAATTATAGATGTTGTTTTTTTTTGCAATCCATGATTCATGATGATGTAACTAAAAAAATGGTACTTTTAAAATTAAAAAAATATATATATATTGTTGTTTACCCCCTTCGCTATATCATCACCAAATCTCTACATGGTGCTCTTACAGGTTTCTGAGATATAAATAAAACTTTCAGCAAAGTAGGAAAAATAATTTAATTTTTTGTATATTGAAAATATGTATTAATTTTATTTTTATTTTTTATTTTTTGAACAAAATGATTAATAAAAAAACAAACGAAAACGCTGATTTGATAACACAATATTGTAAAATTTTAGTAATATATGTATATTCTCAAATTCAAATTTTTCATCTTCCGAGTAAAGTTTTAACCTTAGTTGACGTTTCCCTTCGGGAAAAAAGCAATGAAGAGTGGCATTTTTTTGCCAACAGCCACGGAAAAGGACCCAGTGATGGCCTTGGCACCACAGTGAAAAGAGAAGCCAGGCGTTTTAGCTTGCAACTTATATAGCCAATCCACGACAACTATATGACTGGTGCTGTCAACATTTAGTAAAATGTAACTTCAAGTTCTTATCAGAAGAAGACCACAAAAACGAAGACCAGTTTCTCTATAATCGCTTTAATGGTATAAAAAATACGTGGAACGCTTTGGGAAACGTCAACTAAGGTTAAAACTTTACTCGGAAGATGAAAAATTTTAAGTTGAGAATATATATACTAAAATTTTACAATATTGTGTTATCAAATCAGCGTGTTAATTTGTTTTTTTATTAAGCATTTTGTTCAAAAAATAAAAAATAAAATATTTTCAATATACACAAAATTTAATTATTTTTCCTACTTTACTGAAAGTTTTATTTATATCTCAGAAACCTGTAAGAGCACCATGTAGAGATTTGGTGATGATATAGCGAAGGGAGTAAACAATAATATATATATTTTTTTTCATTTTAAAAGTACCATTTTTTTAGTTACATCATCATGAATCATGGATTGAAAAAAAAACATCTATAATTGTAATAACCTTTTTTTATTTTTAAAGCCGTTGAAGCACTATTATAATACCTTTGAGACAGGCATAAATCATTCGGCTAGCCTAGATATTAAATAAGTTATAACAATTCATATGAAGGCAGTTTTAAGAAAATTTTGTGTTTTTTCGTACATTGTATGCATACGGTGACCATTCGTTCTGTATTATACAGAACAGTACTGTATTTGAGAGTCCTGTTCTGTATAAATTATTCATTAGGAATAAACGTTGAAATGTTCTGTTTTTTATTTGCTGTTCAGTATTTGTTCAGTCTTTTCATCACTAAAACTGCATTAAAAAAATTAACGCAGTTTCTGCAACAGTTGATTTTAAAGGTCGCCAAAATCAGCTTAATGTAGTTTTTCTTAATATTTATTTGATAATAAATTTGTTTTAATTTAACACTTTTTTAAAATAATCTTATAAAAATTTAGCAGAAAATCACCAAAAGCAGAAATTAAATCGCCAAAAATAGTTTTTTTTGTTAATTTTTCTCATCTAAATTCAAAACACATTAATTACTGTAACTAATACAAGAAAAATATCAAAATCAAATTGTTTTCATTTCTTGCAGACGAGTTTTGGTAGGATCTATTTTTTTATATTACTCCTACAATAAACTATTTTCGTGAATTACAAAAAATTAGGTGTTCGATTTTGTTAAAAAAATAAACAAACAAACAAATTTATTTATCGCCAGAAAAATCGCTATGTCGCCAAAACAAAAATATGGACGCCAAACAAGTTGAAAAATCGCCACAGTTGGTGAGAAATCGCCATATCGGACATCCCTGGTGATGAAGTGTATTTGTGTGAAATGTATTGGAATCACTGAAAAACTCAATTTCGTGAAAATACGAGTAGGGCTTTTCTATAGTGCAGTGTTGCAGCGCCTCTGGTGTTTAAATGAGGCGTATTAATTTTTTTTGAAGCTGTGCTAATTAGCACTTTGTTGGTTATTTTACTTCACCAATGATTTTACTACACAATGAAACCGGGCGTTCTGATGTTACATTAGGATTAGTAACTGCTGAAGTCGGTATAGTTCAGTGACCAGGGACTATGCCTTCATCACTTGAACTTACAACTGATACAAAGGGAGACTAATGCACTCACAAAAATGCGAGGTGTTATTATATAATGGCTGTTGGATACGGTGCTCGAACCAAGGACCTTCGGTTCAGCCAACGCCGCCTTCAATGTTGCATTTTAAATTTTATTTTGTTCAATATGTTTAATACTGTATGTACTTTAGCTGCTGTTTTCCTCGTTCTGTATTTTGGTTTAAAAATTATGGTCACCGTATGTATGCATCATAATTTGGGAACCACTGGCAATATTATTAAAACGATTTTGGTGAAATGCTAGTTGTGCAAAACTTAACTACCATATCGAGTTTGGTTCGATTCAGAAGGGTCGGGCGCAATCAGTCGTTGGTTTTATATGGAATAAGTCATATATTAAAAAAATAAACATTAAAAAGAATGAATATACCAAATTTTCATTTCATTAAAAATATCACAGTTCCTATACGAAAACTAAATTAAATAAATAAATAAAGAGAAAAATGTCATATTATTTTTCTATAGCAATAAGCAAAAAATAAGTTTAAAGGACTTTAGAGATCTATGTATGTATGTATGTACTAGGGATGTAAAGAATACTAGTTTAGCGAATGCGAAAGCGAATAATACATTTTAATTTTTGCGAAAGCAAATGCGAATGCGAAAGCGAATACAAATACAAATACAGGGTAGGAAGAGTGCTCGAATTAATTTCTTTCGCAAACGAATTTAATTCGAACGAATTTTATTTTCCATATTGTAAAGAATTATTCTTTTTAATTCGCAAATTGTATTTATAAAATTTGCGAACGAAAAAAAAACCCAAGAATGCAAAATAAAATTCCTCTCGCAAATTTAAAAATAAAATTCGCAAACGAAAATAAAATAGAATCCGCGATTAAATTAAAAATACAAATAATCCAAAGCAATGACTTTAAATTTTTAAAGGAGATTTTATTATTAACGACTATAGCTATGGAGCTGTGTGTACATTCCTCTTCCGATGTGTAAGTCCACTAAGAAGGGATTTTTGAAAATTCAAACGCGAGAAGGGGTAAAAAGGGTAAAAAAGGGTAAAATTGGTATCTTTATATCTCGGAAGCTACATTAGATAGACTAAAAATTCTAAAAGCATACGAATGCTGGTAAAAAATAAGCCGACACGCAGTTGGTACTTTTCCAATATGTGTACTTTTAGGGGTAAAAAGAGGGTAAAAACTGAATGTTGGTACCTTTTTTGCACTCGACATATTTTCAAAATTATTTAACGTAAAAAAATCTTTTTGGTGCGTTCCTTTCTTCTGGACAGAATCTTGAATGGGTTTGACACTTTCCGAAAATTTGCACTTAAAAGGGGTAAAATTTTACCCGTTTTCGGTACCTTTACGTTAATGATAATGTACACATATAATACATACATGTAAAAATAATTTACTATGTTTTCTTACCGGTCAGTAGAAGCTGGGATAATAAAATTTCTGTTATTTTGAACTGCTCAAAAAGTGCCAAGAGGGGTAAAAACGGGTAAAATTGGTATCTTTATATCTTTGAAACTACATTAGATAGACTAAAAATTTAAAAAGCATACGAATGCTGCTAAAAAATAAGCCTTTTTAGAAAAAATACTTTTTGGAAAAAGTACTTTTTAGAAAGAGGCGCTTTGTGGCAAAAATACTTTTTAGAAAAAGGTACTTTTTGGGAAAAGTACTTTTTAGAAAAAGGTATTTTTTTGAAAAAGGTACTTTTTAGAAAAAGGTACATTTTAGAAAAAGGTACTTTTTCGAAAAAGGTACTTTTTAGAAAAAGGTACTTTTTCGAAAAAGCCGCTTTGTGGGAAAAATACTTTCTAGAAAAAGGTACTTTTTGGGAAAAGGTACTTTTTGGGAAAAGGTACTTTTTGGGATAAGGTACTTTTTAGAAAAAGGTACTTTTTGGAAAAAGCACTTTTTAGAAAAAGCCGCTTTGTGGGAAAAATAAGTTCTAGAAAAATATACTTTTTGGGAAAAGCGCTTTTTAGAAAAAGGTACTTTTTAGTAAAAGGCGCTTTGTGGGAAAAATACTTTTTAGAAAAAGGTACTTTTTGGGAAAGGTACTTTTTAGAAAAAGGTACTTTTTAGAAAAAGGTACTTTTTAGAAAAAGGTATTTTTGGGAAAAGTACTTTTTACAAAAAGGTACTTTCTAGAAAAAGGTTGAAAGCCATAACCAAACCAAAATTCAATGGTGAGAGTTATGGCGAGTCTCTCTCACTCTCACTCTCACCATAGAAATTAATTGAATTTTGGTTTGGTTATGGCTATGGCGTTATGGCTATGTCACGTCTAATTTAAGCTTTAGATTGGGTTTACATCTGTATGCCATGTGCTAAAGAAAGCGTAAACAACTACAGTAGTTTTCGTTTATATTCACTACCGCTTATTGTCACATTAATGATATACAGTATTTACCGCTTATATGCACTTCGTAATTTGCTCGACATTTAGTGCTTATAAGCGGGATATGCATTTACCAAAACTCGGTTATATGCATTTGCAATGCATGTAGAAAAACTCGTTGCATCGGTGGTGCTTATATAAAAAAGATGTTATATATGTATTTAGTAGTACTTGCACCAGAATTTCAGAAATGTAATTGTAAAAACAGAATATGCATGCGCATTGCTAGTTTGTTTTGTGTTTTTAAACATTTTTATTGAGATCAATCAATTTGAAACTAAAATAATTTAATATAAGAGTTCGCAGTATAGGTTTTGTAAATTCAATTTCATTGAAATAAATGCGTATGAATATATACATATACATCTTATATTTTTGTTGAGATAAGTGCTTTGACTTTAAAATTATATTTCACCTTAAATACAGTCGGTTTTTAATTAATAATTTAAGAAAATATATAATTTAAAGTTAAAAGTTGAAGATTTGAATGCAATAAATTTAATTTTTTGTAAATGCTCTTAGCTGAAAATAATTTTTTTTTCGAAAAAGGTTGTTATTTTTGTTTATTTATGATGAAAAATTTAAACAGTGCATATATGAGAATTTTTTACATGCAATTTCCCAAAATCCTATATAATTTTGGTGCATAAAAGCGAGAAATGCATATAAGCGAAATGCATATATTGAAAAATATTGCGTGTATTTTATATACAAAAGAAATATTGTTCAAGTTCGGCTGCATATAAACGATAAATGCTTATAACCGGCGTGCATATAAGCGGTAAATACTGTAGTCCATATTTAATGTTTTTTGTGACTTTTGAACTTAATTTCATTAAAAAGTTGGCGATATAGTCCATTTACTATATAGTCATATTTGACATATGTATATGCACCGAGTTTGTGGTAGTAAAAATCCAAATTGTATGCAAACAATTCGCGTTATAGGCACAAAAATTTTCAACAGATTTTTTTAGTTATTTATTTAAGCCATAAACCAAAAAGTAAATCTAAATTTCAACCTCCATCTACTGTTTAGTAGAAGAACATGTCTTTAGAACAAAACATTGTTGCATAAAAGGCCACAAAAACTTGCCTTTTAAATACAACAAAAAAACACCTTCCAACCTTTTTCTAGAAAGTATTTTTCCCACAAAGCGGCTTTTTCTAAAAAGTGCTTTTCCCAAAAAGTACCTATTCCCAAAAAGTACATTTTTCTAAAAAGTATTTTTCCCACAAAGCGCCTTTTTCTAAAGAGTACCTTTTTTTAAAAAGTACTTTCCCCGAAAAGTAAATTTTTCTAAAAAGTACCTTTTTCTAAAAAGTACTTTTTCTAAAAAGTTACTTTTTCTAAAAAGTACTTTTTCGGGACACGTGAAAGTAGGCGCTTCTATAAGATTTTGCTGTATTTCTACAAAAGCTATTTCCTATAATTGTTACATTGAAGTGTAATATACTGAAATAAAAATATCATTACCCCTATTCAAAAAAAATACGTATCAACCTGATTGGATTCAAAACATTTAAGATCTGAAATTCAGTTGTACATATAAAACATATGCCAACACAATATTTTCTATCTATACACACAAGCAATGATATTCTTCATAGTAAAAATAGATATGATCACATACATTAATACAACAACATATAGATGCATTACCAAATACATTCCCTACCCACTTCCATTCACAACATGGTTGCCACTCTCTGTAGCTATTAGATTATTTCCCCAGAGATCGCAAACATAAATGCAATAGAATAACCCTAAATAAGCATACCAACGATAACTCAAAACAGCAAGCCAAAGTCTATCAAATAATAATCACACATACACACAAATACACAGATCCCTTGTAACTACCCTGCAGTCAGACTGGGAGCAAGTGTCCTTGTGTCAAAACCAAAATTCTAGTTACAACTTTGGTATAGTAAGTTTTCTTCTATCCGTCAGTTTAAAAGAAGGAGAGAGGTGGAATTGTCAATATACACACATTTGTATGTTCGTAAATTATAGAAATGTACCAGTAAATAAATGTCTGGTTAGTATGTCTCATGACCCCATAACAACTACGTGGTCACTACCTAATCAATTGCTTTAGTGTGACTAGTATATTTTCAATGACAAGCACATGCTAAATGTCTATAGTACAAAGTATTGTATGGGGTATAATTATATAGTAGTACTGGTGACAAGCTAGTCAAAAGCTAGTCAGCACATTTTCACCATCAACATTTCCTACTGGGTATAATAATTGTCTGCCACTACAACAAAAGTATCGGACACCGGCAGACATACAAGTAAATACAAAAGACATACTCATACACACCCACACACACACACACACTCACACACACCCACATATATATATACATGCATACATCCATACACTGTAAGCACAACGCTTCTCTACAATAACAACAAAAGCTGTACTCACAAGTAAATACAAAAACACACACTCATAAACACATACACACACACTCACACACACACACATAGCCCAGAAAATCTCAGCATGAAAATCCCCAAAATTCCCCCATTTTGAACAGGGTTGCCACCCTTTTTGATTTTTCCCGGTTTTGAATTCCCAAAACATGTCGTCCTCCGCCATTAACAATCTACTAAGGTCTTTGCCCGGCTTTGGAATCATTTTAACTTTGGCAAGCTTCCAGCTATTTGGATAATACTCCAGTCGTAAAATGGCGTTAAAAATAAATAACAGGATTCTAATTGCAATACGAGGCAACTTTATTAGCATCTGGTTACTAATTCCATCAATACCCGGAGCTTTCTTCGGGTTAAGTTCAGCAATTACTTTTTGTACATCACACGTTCTAAATTTTATGGGTCGAGGGGGTAGCGCCACTACATTCGGCAAATCAATAACACCAGTACACGAGTTAGGGGTAAATACTGATTTTAAATGCTCAGCAAATAGTTTACCTTTTTCAGTATCGCTTCTTGCCCAACCCCCTGTAGATGTACGCAGAGGTGGTTTAAACGCAACAGGTGTTTTAAGCTTTCTAGCAGCGCGCCACAAGGAGTAATTAGATGCTGGTGTGGCATCAAGACCTTCAAGATAGTTTTTAAAAGATGCAGTTTTTTCAAATGCAAGCAAGTCTTGGGGTCGTTTAGTGCACTCTTTAAATCTGATTTTATTTTGGGGCGATCTGTGCTGTTGCCATTCCCTTCTAGCTCTTCTTTTTTCACTTACAAGACGTTCAATATCCGTAGAATAAATTCTATTAAATCCAGTCTGCGGGTAGGAGGTAGTCGCATGTTCAGCAGCCTGTTTTATATTTTTGATAAGATTGCCAATGTTAAATTCAATATCTTCGGATGTTCTTAGCGTAATGTTTTCCGTACAATGAGTACTGAGATATTTTATGAACCCCAGCCAATTAACACGGTTGATCGTCTTCACATACGGGTGAGGTAAGTCACTACTTAGTGGGCTACAAATTGTAACGATCGTGGGAGAGTGATCGGAGGAAAGATATTGAGACGCTTCAACATGAACTAATTCCCTAGAAATATTTTTCATGACTCCAAAATCTATAACATCCGGAATTTTTTGTATGTCCGTAGGCCAGTAAGTGGGCTCCCCACTCGAAATGACGTCCAAGCCCATTTTTGAAATTGTGTTGAACAATTATTACACCGACCTCTAGGTGTAATAAGACGCGAACCCCAGAACGTATGTTTTGCATTGTAGTCGCCAGCTGGTACGAAGCAAGGGCCAAGGGATTTGTAGAAATCCTCGTATTGATCCTCAGTAATTGCGAACCTAGGAGGGGAGTAAATTGATGATATGACAAAATTAGTGCAAAAATTTTTCGATACAAATATTCGTTGCTTGTAAATGTTCTTCGCAAATGTTGTCAATAATATAATGCTTGAGTCTTGACTTTATTAAAATTGCTGATCCACCGCATGCTCTTCCTCTCGGGTCCTTTGAATCATATAAGGTGTACCCATAAATTTTAAAAAGGCTTCTCGAAGTCAAATGAGTCTCAGAGACCAACATTATATCAATATTTTTTTCCGTGAGGAAGTGCTCAAGTTCATTTTTATGTTGGCGAATGCCGTTTGCGTTCCAGAAACATATTGTTAACGTGTTCATGGCTTATTAAGTATTGCTTGAAGCAGAGTATTCTGCATTCGCAGCATTTCTTGCATCATGCTAGTCATACTTGTTGTAAAATTGTTTATAGTTTGCACCAGATTTTCAATAGTAGCTTCAAGGCGATTAAAATTAAAGCCTGAGTTTGTATTTATTGAAGTATTTGGCCGTGAAACATTTTGTGTGGCAATAGAGCTTGTTTTTGCAGCATCGGCATACGATACACGTGAATTAACTGGTTGGCTCACTTGGGCAAGAGTGGCGGAGTAAGTGTTTGCTGTTTGTGCTGGAGCTACTTTAGGTTTTTGCCCCATAGTCTTTTTAACGAAAGAATATACAGGACAACCTCTGTAGTTAGCAGTGTGATTTTCTCCACAATTACTGCATTTTTTGTTACTTTGATCTTTCGGTTTATTGCAACTAGCAGTACCGTGCAATTCACCGCAAATAACACAAACTGTAGGTAATTTGCAGTAAGTTTTTGTGTGGCCATATTCTTGACAATTATGGCACTGTACGGGTCCAGAACGCTTGTGTGGTTCTTCAACTGTTATTTTTCGGTATAAAAGATATTTTAAATTATAAATTGGGTGCGTCTCATTTTTTCTCAATTTTATATCATTCGGCTCAAGTTCAACGCGAAATAGAGGCTGGGGGATCTTCTCCCTATTTATTATATTTGAAACATTTTTTACCTTGAATCCCTGGAGGACGAGTGCGTCTTTTATTTCTTCGGGAACAACATAAGAATCTATGCCCTTCAATACGATATGCAGGCCTTTAGCACTCTTGAGCTGGTATGTGTAGAAACTTGTTTTATTTTTTTCAAATTCAGAAAACATTTTACGGAAATCTGTTTCGTCATAAATTTGAATTTTCGTTTCATCGATATTGCCACGTTTTATTGGAACAATGTGAAATTTATTCTCACCAATGACCGAAATTAATTTCTTAATAAGAGCGTTTGAATTTTTTTCTCTCAAATATATTGGTGGCGGCTTGGAGGTTTTTTTCTCAGATATATCAGGTGTGTCGTTGTCATCTTGCAATATTTGAAAACGATTAGTGGAGGATGCGCTGTTATCCCTAGATACCTTTGAAGCAGATGCAATCTTAGTAGAATTTGGGCTTCGCCCGCGATTTCCCACAAATATATATCGGTCCATTCCGACTTGGACCTTGGGTTTTGGGCTACTCTTATTTATATTGACAATTTGGGTAAGTGATGAACACGAGCCTGAATCGGATGATATCGCTGATTTAAATGACGAAGTAGTAGGCAACTGTAATGTTAACAAATCACTAGTTGGCATTGGACAAAGCGAAGTTGATCGCTGACGAAAAATTGGCTTAGCCGTTAAAAAAAGTCTGTCATCAGGTTTTTTATTTATTTTGTTTATATTAAGAGCATCAGAACTCACAGTAAGTCTATCATCAGATTTTTTATTGTTATCATTAAGATCATCAGAGCTCACAGTAAGATAGGCATTTCTGCCGTTATCACTCACTTCACAATTATTTGTTTTTGAGGTACTCATATAGAGTATTCCTCAAGGGCACTTTGTTAGTGTATTCCTCAAGGGCACTTTGAGTTATTTTGTTTACGGTTGTTTTTGTTTTATTTTTGTTTTAGTTATTACTGTCTATGTAAAAAAAATATTAGCAAAGCAAAAAAAGCTTATTTATCAAAGTTAATGTACAACGAATATTATGTACTACAAATATTTTTTTTTTATGGTTTTTTTTTATTTAGTATGTATGTAAAAAAAATTCCGCTAATACGTCTGTTCACGAGAACTGAGAACCACTATGTGGATGATTTTCTTGCCTCAATGGATACTCCTGAAGAAACGATTAATTTAGCAAGAGAAGTGCGCTTCATACATAGTCAAGGTGGCTTTAACATACGTAATTGGTGTTCAAATAATCTTCACGTCTTAAAAGCGCTTAATTCTGATACATCATCTAATAATCTATGCATTAATATGGGAGCAGGTTCAGAAACAGAAAAGATTCTTGGTGTATTTTGGACACCTGCAGACGATGCCATCACATTTAAGCTTTCACCGTCTATTTTAAATAATCCAATTGTTCTTGGAACAAAAGAACCAACCAAACGCGAAGTTTTAAAAATACTGATGAGTGTATACGATCCTCTGGGACTGGTTGGCAATTTTATCATGTACCTAAAAATAGTCTTGCAAGAAATTTGGAGAAGCGGCGTAGAGTGGGACGAGCCTATTAAAGAAGAACAACAAATTAAGTGGAAAAATTGGCTAACCCTTTTACCGAATTTAAAAAATGTAAATATAAGCCGATGTTACCTTAAAACATTTCAAAACTATAAAAACTTAAATTGCCAACTGCATACTTTTGTAGATGCAAGTGAAAGCGGTTATGCTGCCGTAGCATATTTAAGAATATCGGATGATAGCAATGTTGTTGTTTCTTTAATAGGTTCAAAAACAAGAGTAGCCCCTCTAAAGGTTATATCTATACCTCGTTTAGAATTAATGGCAGCTGTTATTGGAGCTCGATTTGCAAATTATATTGCAGAAAATCATACCATAAGAATCCATAGAAAAATATTCTGGTCAGACTCACGAACTGTCCTTAGTTGGATACAATCTGATCACCGAAGATACCACCAATTTGTTGCAGTTCGAGTGGGAGAAATTTTAGACAGTTCTGAAATGAGCGAATGGTTTTGGGTACCAACGAAATTGAATGTGGCCGACTATGCTACAAAATGCTCAAAATTACCAATCTTATCAAACTCCAGCTGCTGGTTTAACGGCCCAGAATTTTTGAAATTGCCGGAGGAGAAATGGCCAAATCCTTCTGAAAAATTAACTACAGATATCGAGCTAAAAGAATGTAATCTAGCTACGAATGTTATAGAACAATTTATAAATATTCAAAGATTTTCTCGTTGGTGTAGAGCCTTAAGAGCTATTGCATACGTTGTTCGATTTCATAATCTTCTTAAAAATAAACACCTCTTCCAAAATAAAACGGAACTAACCCAAGAAGAACTTTCCAAAGCTGAAATAATTTTAATTAAAGACTTTCAAAGTGTGTCATTTCAAACTGAAATCAAATGTTTATTAAAAAATTAAAAATTAAAAAAATCAAGTTTTTTATACAATCTGTCCCCATACATAGACTACAATGGTGTTTTACGAGTAGGTGGTCGTATCGATAATGCAAATGTCCCAGAAGAAGTAAAGCATCCAGCTATTTTGCCCAAATACTGCCGACTAACAACACTTATTATATGGCACTACCACGACTTATATGGACATGGTAACCACGAGACCGTGGTAAATGAAATTCGACAACGATACTACATTCCTAACCTGCGAGTTGTATGTAAATCTGCAATAAAACAGTGCCAGATGTGTAAAATTAAAAATGCTTCGCCTAACTTCCCTCAGATGGCCAAATTGCCACGTGCTCGTCTCGGTGCGTATTTTGCTCCATTCACCTTTACTGGCGTCGACTTTTTCGGTCCAATTTTAGTTACTGTTAACCGCCACAAAGAAAAAAGATATGGTGCATTATTTACCTGCTTGACAATAAGGGCCGTGCATATCGAGATCGTTCATTCACTCAACACAAACTCTTGCATTATGGCAATACGAAAATTTGTATCACGACGAGGACAGCCAAGAGAATTCTATACGGATAATGGCACAAATTTTGTAGGGGCCGAACGAGAATTGCGTGAAGTACTTAAAGAAGTCGACAAGAACGAATTAGTTCGTAATTTTACAACTTTCAATACAAAATGGAATTTTAACCCACCCTCTGCGCCACATATGGGAGGCGCATGGGAACGGATGGTACGTTCGGTAAAAACTGTCTTATATAAAATTAAACTTGAAAGATTTCCTAATGATGAAACTCTTCAAAGTATGATGGCTGAAGTCGAGAACATTATCAACGCTCGTCCACTTACGTACGTCCCTTTAGAGGACGAAAATGACTCAGCTATCACACCAAACCATTTTCTGCTTGGCAGTTCAAATGGGTTAAAACCCTTAGCTCTTTATCGTGATGATGACGTTGTTTTAAAAGAGAGTTGGCTATGTTCGCAAAAATACGCGCAAAAATTTTGGAAGAGATGGGTGGCTGAGTACTTACCTACATTAACATGTAGAACAAAATGGTTCGAAAAGACTAAGCCATTAGCTGTGGGCGACTTAGTGGTGGTGGTTGACCCGGCAAACCCAAGAAATGTGTGGCCAAAGGGGAAGGTCATCGAAGTTAATATGTCTGAAGACGGTCAAGTCAGAAGAGCGAAAGTTATGACAGCAAGCGGTGTGTTAGAGAGACCAGCCGTCAAATTAGCGATTCTAGACGTGACTCAGAAAGAGGAGTAAGCCTTCAGCAACTGATCGACTTACTGCGGGGGAGTGTTACCGTCACTGTCTACTCGCTACTTTAAATTATTTAATTATTATCGATAACTTTATTGTAATTATCCATTGATATCGATTTATTATCAACACTAAAATATTTTCATTTTTGCCACGTGGGTTGACATTCATACAACCTCTTAATTTATATAAATTGGCACAAAAGTCAACTTTGCTTAAAAGAATTTCTAAAGTCAACCAGAGAACATACGAAGAAGTTTTTGCTCTTGGTTTCCACACGAAAAAGTCAGTAAATAACATCAATTTTTATCTAAATCTATTAAATTAAGTTATATTTGTAATAAGTAATTAATTAACTTACAGGAATTTCAACTTAAAGTACAAGATAATATATGAATTATTTAAATTAAAAATTCTTGTGCTTTTTGTTAATAATCTACATTTGGATGCTAAGGGCTTGGGCGCTTCTCCCAACAGCGCCTTTTACTAAAAAGTACCTTTTTGGAAAAAGCGCTTTTCCCACAAAGCGGCTTTTTCTAAAAAGTGGTTTTCCCAAAAAGTACCTTTTTCTAAAAAGTACCTTTTCCCAAAAAGTACCTTTTTCTAGAAAGTATTTTTCCCACAAAGCGGCTTTTTCGAAAAAGTACCTTTTTCTAAAATGTACCTTTTTCTAAAAAGTACCTTTTTCAAAAAAATACCTTTTTCTAAAAAGTACTTTTCCCAAAAAGTACCTTTTTCTAAAAAGTATTTTTGCCACAAAGCGCCTCTTTCTAAAAAGTACTTTTTCCAAAAAGTATTTTTTCTAAAAAGGCTTATTTTTTAGCAGCATTCGTATGCTTTTTAAATTTTTAGTCTATCTAATGTAGTTTCCAAGATATAAAGATACCAATTTTACCCGTTTTTACCCCCTTGGCACTTTTTGAGCAGTTCAAAATAACAGAAATTTTATTATCCCAGCTTCCACTGACCGGTAAGAAAACATAGTAAATTATTTTTACATGTATGTATATGTGTACATTATCATTAACGTAAAGGTACCGAAAACGGGTAAAATTTTACCCCTTTTAAGTGCAAATTTTCGGAAAGTGCCAAACCCATTCAAGATTCTGTCCAGAAGAAAGGAACGCACCAAAAAGCTTTTTTTACCTTAAATAATTTTGAATATATATCGAGTGCAAAAAAGGTACCAACATTCAGTTTTTACCCCCTTTTTACCCCTAAAAGTACACATATTGGAAAAGTACCAAATACGTGTCGGCATATTTCTTACCAGCATTCGTATGCTTTTAGAATTTTTAGTCTATCTAATGTAGTTTCCGAGATATTAAGATACCAATTTTACCCTTTTTTACCCCTTTTCGCATTTGAATTTTCAAAAATCCCTTCTTAGTGGACTTACACATCGGAAGAGGAATGTACACACCAAATTTCAGCTCTATAGCTATAGTGGTTTGGGCTAGGCAATGATATGTCAAAAAGAACTCAATTTGATGCCTAACAAATGTTATAAGAATTATTCTTTTGCATTCGTTCCTTAGAATTATAAAATAAAATTCGGAAAAGAATTCTATTTTAAATTCTTGTTTTTTTCGTTCTCCTCGCAAACGAATTAAATTAACTTTTGTTTCTTGTTTTCAAAAAATATTTGATGCTTATTTAGAGCTGATTTAACAACTTTACGATAGTTGTCGAAAGACCTTTATTAGTATGTAAGTACATATATTTTATAAACAAGGCTGTTAAAATTTTTAACATAAATTTTGGGTAGTAAATTGCCTGCTATACATACATGAAAATAAATGAATGAAATTGTTGTACTTGGAAATTAATAAGAGCTAGACAGGTTGCAAATATACCAGGAAAACTTAGTCCTCCTTCACACTTGCAATTTTTGTTGTTGCAATTTCTTAACTATCTGAAATCGCACTATTGTGCAAATTATGAAGTTATAGCCATATGGGCAGCAACTTAATTATTTTGAAAGCGGCAGCAATATATGTATGTATGTGTATATATTGAAATTAGGGTTTCTAATTTCCCGGCCTTTTCCAATTCCCGGGAATCGAGAAGTTAAATGTTTTATTCCCGGGAATTCCCGGGAATTTCAAAACCATATGAATTGAATTAAATGACCTCAATAAAAAATATAATTTTATGAAAAAATATACAACATACAAATTAAAAACATAACAAGTTTATTCGTTCATTTCATGAACAACAATATTTAAAAAATAAAACAAAAACAAATAAATTCATATGCTTTGAGTTATAGCATGGATGGAAATTCTATCTACATCTGCCAATCTAGATACTTGTACTACTTTTTAGGTTGAAAATATTTCGTAACGCTTCAAGTTGTTGGAGTCAACTCGTAAACCTCTATTACATTAACTTTCATGCTTATATTATGCATCGTTACAGAGTTGTATTTTGAAGTTATAAAACAACGAACAGTAATGTAAATAAGGCAAATTCCAAAAACGTATATATTAAATTCCCGAAAATTCCCGTTGAAAATTTCCCGGGATTTGTAAAAAAATAATTCCCGGGATTTCCCGGGATTTTTTCCCGCGTAGAAACTCTAATTGAAATATATACACATTCAAATACTTCACATGTGTAAAAATAAAATTACTCATTTAAATTGTTCTTATATCGCGTAAAAGTATAAAAATTAATCAATATATATATGTACATATATGTATATAATGTAGACCTTTACATATGTATATGAGTTTTAAGATTTTCTTTCTATTAAATAATATACAATAATTTCAAGTTATAATTAATTTTACATTTTGTTTTATATTTGCTGTATTTACTAATTGTCGCCAACAAAAATAGAAATTTGTCTAAATTGGTTACAGCTAGAACGGTGGTCGTGTAGCTATGTAGCCGTGTTGCTGTGTGTAAAGGTGCAATTAGACGTGACATGTTTATAATGTAATAGCCTTAACCAAACCAAAATTCAATTGGTTTTATGGTAATGGCTATGGCAGTGTTGCCAATTATTGTTGTGCGAACGGCTGTTTTCTATGGCTATGGTTATGTCACGTCTGATCGCACCTTTAGACTCTAAAGGCCGGGGCACAATGAATCAGTCATACGTTAAACTTCGCCTTTTTCAACTGACATTAACGCAACGACGGAGAAGGTTGGCACAATAAGTACTTTATTGACGAAATCATTTGAACAGCTTCTATAGGTCGACTTTCCATTTTATTTATTAAATTCAACTTTTTGTATTTATTTCGTTCATTTCTTTTGTTTAATTTTAGGTTTGCTGCCACAAAACACAAAAATCTAAATCAGAACATACCAAAAAACCAACCAGTGTCAAACTACTCAACGTACGCAAAAAGTTAAAAGTTGACGAAATTTTGTACTTTGCATTGCATACGGACACGTACTGAATGTAACCGTCCTCATAAGAAACCATGTATTTCAACTTAGCTGTCAGTTGAAAAAAGCGAAGTTTAACGCATGACGGATTCATTGTGCCCCGGCATTAAACTTTAAAGCATGAAACGTCACCAGGAATGCCACTTTTTTTTTCTCAATTTAGCACTTTTACTTTTTAATCGTATGTCATCACTGGCGCACACATTCTATAATATAATTTAGACTTGTATCGAACTCTTTCAGTAGCTCGTTTTTGACACAAACCAATGATCAAACCCATGTAATTTAAATGGGTTTGATCATTGGTTTGTGTCAAAAACGAGCTACTGAAAGAGTTCGATACAAGTCTAATATAATTACGCAAAAGGTTCGAAATCAACGGGTATACATGTTTGATTAGTCTACTGCGTAATAAAAGAATACATAAAATGAGTTTTAAAGTTAAACCGTTTTATTGTAATGAAACATAATAAAGATATAGATAATGTAGTAGAAGCAAAAAAAAATAGCAAGAATTTGACAGAAAAATTTTAAGTTCTATCATGGATTAATACACCATTGTTTATAATGAAAAATTTACATAAAGTTAGCATAAAACTATATTCAGCATATGTCACATTGTAAATTTGTACATACATATCGTCGGTTGGTTTCTGGTTTGCTGCAGACATAATGTATTTTGATTATACTGTGCCGCAAAGTTTCCCAAAATTTAGAAAAATGGTATGACGTTAGAGTTATCAAAATCGGCCCACGTAAACATAATACCCTTTGCGTTGCGTATTCGGTAAAAAATAAATTATTTGTAATATTTTTTAGTTTAATTTAAAAAATTAAATAATTATTCAAGATTTAAAATAAAATGCAGTTCCTTACAGTAACAAAAATTTATGTAATAAATAATATAAATATATACATATGTATAGTATACATGTGCATATACATACATACATACATATGTACATATGTATATAATTTCACAAAAACAAATATGTTCATATTGTGTTACAAAAAGAAAAACAAAATAAATTCTACTGAGTAATTTCAAAAACTTTCGACACAGTCCTTCCTTACTTTAATTAAATTCGACATACTTATGTATGTATGTATATGTTTACACTACTCCCAAAAAAATAACTGTAGCTCTTGGGTCCGTTGTTATCTCAACTTGAAAGCTTAACACAATAATGACCTATCGGTTTTAATTGATATTTTGTTGAGAGGAAACCGAAAATATTCAATCTTGAATAGTAGAAATGCTTTAGAAAAATTACCGCTAATCGCTAAGTGAATGACATTTAAAAGAAGAATATATGTAGTACATTTGTCGAGTTTCATTAAAATTGTAGTGGATAAAAAAATATAAACTCGTGGTTTTGTGTCAATAATGATTGAAATTACTCTATTACAATAACAAAATTTAACATATATTTCTTCACATTTTTACATATTATTTATGTAAGCAAAATAAAATATATACGGAAAGGAATATTTTTTTAATTTTCAAAATTTTTATAATACGAGTGCAAAAAAAGTATACTATCTAATGATTTAGGGCCAAGTTGGTTTCTCTTCTCTGTTATAACATTACCCGCTAAAGAGAAAGTTCTTTCAGCAGCGGCGCTACTAGCGGGCATGGCATGAATTTGCAAGGCAAGTTTTGATAAATATGGATATTCTTTTTCATGTGCTTTCCACCAGTTTATTTTATCGAAATTTGGAGTAATTTTCACGATTTTCTTGCTATATTTCTCTACTTCCTCTTGCGGAGTTTTTGTAGTAGCCATTGTCGATTTTTCCCATAGGTTGGGAAGAAAAAACTGTATATCTTTTTTATATTGTGATTGACTTTCTGAACTTCCATTACTTTGTTTTAAAATACTTTGCTCTGTGTATGTAAATTGTGAATCTAGTTGTGTAGGTGTACATGGAGTGGGAGGAGTAGATGTAGATGACTGCGACTGTGACGAATAAGTGATAGTGGAATTACTCGTATTAAAATTATTGATTTGAATGATGCAAAAATTTTGAATTTCTGTTAAACATTCTTCTTGCATTTGTGCTGCTGGTGGATACAAAAACAAAGCTGCCTTATGCCATAAGCTTATGTTGCGCTTCCATGTAGTATCAATTTTCTGTGAAATATTTTTTTCAATGCTGTAATAGCCGCTATATTCGAATTATCAGATTCACACAGACTTTTCATTTTGTTAATTGATGGTATAACAAAGCACAAGGATGGAGAACTGCAAAGTTGCAACTTTTTAATAATAATTTCAAAGTCTTGGCACAGTTCCATCAATACTTTAAGTGATGAAATATTTATTAAAAGTAACCTCTGACTTCCCCCTTTTCCGCGAGTATCTCATTGATAATGAACCAGTTCTCTACTATTGATTTAAACAGAACATAATTCGAGTTCCATCGAGTGGGACAAGGGCTTTTTAAAGAAGTTGAAAGTCTGTGTTGCAAATTAGCTTTTTTAAAATATCTTACAATTTTTTTACATGAGTCTAAAAGTTCTGCTAACTCTGCTGTTTCATCAAGGGATTTGTCTAAAATATTTGATAACAAATGACTGCTGCAGTTTAAACGAGTATTGTGCTCTAGAGCCTTAACAACATTTTTACCTCTATCCGTTACAAACTTTAAATTTTCAAAATTGGAAATATCAAACTCACGATATAAATTCTTTAACTTTCCAAGAATGTTTTCAGCAGTTGAGCTTTCGAAATCCATCGATTTTATCCCTAAAATTATGTCAACCAGCTTCAACTCATTATAGTAGTGCAAAGTAACACCAACAAAATTCCTTTTGTCTGTCCATAAATCAATTGTTGAAGTTGCGCGACCATTGCTCACTACTTCACACATCTCGTTTTTTATTTTACTTTTGCAATCAGCTGCCAATAGCATCTACGTGTTCACCATATTTTGCGCCCAGTTTAATGAAAAACACTGCTAGTTTGGCAAAACCACCATCAGTGACAGACGAAAATGGGCGACAGTCTTCAACAACCCATGCTGTACAGCAGTGATAACCAAGCCCCGAACGCACACAAAGATATTATGTGCAAGGCGAATTCATAACAGGTGACCCTAACAGTCCTGATGATTATCAGGTGTTCGAAGACTGCTTAAACCCCAACTGTCAAAATCTCTTCTTCTATCTAATGTTTGTTTACATTTAAAGTGAAAAAAATTATATCGTTCTTTATGTTTAAAAAATATATTTTAAAGTAAAAAGAATTATATTGTATGAATACTTATCACAATGGAACCAATTGGATCTCCGAGTGGTAGTGCCGTATAGCACCACCCTTCTTAACCTATGCATTCTCAATTAACTCCTGCAAAATGATTAATTGCATTAGTTTATTGATGATTTTAAAAAAATTGTATCTAATACAAAACATTTCTACCAATGTGTCTCGCCTATTATGCATGATAGTCTTTGGTACAGAATATTGCACGGATTTTCGCACAATATAGAAATAAGATTTTATCAAACGTTCTGCATTACTTGAGGCAAAGAGTATTTGCCCGTTCCATCATGTCAGCTTTTAGTGAAAATCTGGATGTGTAGTATTTATATACAAAGCCCAATTCAATGGCTCCCAAATTCTCAGCCATGAAATTGGTGGCTGGTAAACGACGATGCAATAGCGTTGTCACCATATCAACAATTTTTCCGTGCAATTTGGAAAACCTTAAACAGATACATATATTACAAATTAAGTTTATAGAAATAAATATTCAAGCATACCTTAACATTTCCTATTGCATTTAATTGCCACAATGCGCTGCATTTCTTCATGTATCAACTCAACACAATGCGAATTCTTAATTGTGGGGTTAAGACAACTTTTGCCGGGACAGCTAGTACTAGCTGAATTCTTATATATGTATGTATGTATAAATAAGACGCACGTTTATTTGTTGTACACTTTTAAGTAACTTTGTCCATTTTTGTGAACAATTTCATGCATTTAAGCATAATATTTATTTTATTTATTTATATTCAAACATTATTACGGCCATGATGAGCCAGTAAAACACATTTTATACCACTGTTTCCAAAAAACCATCGGAGGGACTGCAATAAGGCAGCAAATAAGGTTTCTTCACGTTGTCCAAAAATATCAAGATCATCTAACCTGAACCGTCTTTCAACATTTTAATTACATTTATTTTACAAATATTGTTTCTGTGTTGTTGATGATAGATGCACATGGATAGTAAAATATGTTTTTATAAATGTGTATGTATTGGTATTTGAGTCAACTGTTTTTGACAGATGGGGTTTTGTGAAGCCAGACGAATTGCATGTTGTTTTTATTATTGTTGTATTTTTGTAGCGATAAGGCCACCTGTTATGAATTCGCCTTGATTATGTGCTTGTTTGCGGTCGCAAACAGAAGCAGAATTATTTAACATTGTTGCTCTGTGTGTCTTTGTGTTGATTACGAAAAGAAACAAAAACAAAGCCAAACAAGCATGCGTGGTGTTGCTTTCACAAAGCTTGAGCAGAGACTGATGTTATGAAACGAACTAAGTTGTTGTATACCAGTGTGCACACTTCTACCGATATTCGGTAGATTCTACCGAATATGTTTGTGAATTTAACGATCTACCAATTCTACCGAACAAGCCCTGAAATCTACCGAATATTGAACGAACATTTTGGTTAACAATGATGCTACAAGATCAAGTTGATCACACATACGGAAAATTTATCACATGTATGTTCTAAAATGTGGAAAGCTTTCCGCGGAGAAGAGAATATATATTTAAGTCGATATATGTGTAAATTGAATATTTTGCCACATAGCAGTGCGGCCGCACAGCGGTCATTTTCTGCCAAGAAAATCATTAAAACAGAACATAGAATTGTGCCTTGGGGTTGAAATATTTATTCCTCCCAATGATTTAATAATTTTTGCACAAAAGTTTAAATTCATAAATGGATCTTACACATAAACTTTGTAGTAGCAAATGTTTGTCAAATAAAAGTTATTTTAGTAGCTTTATAAAACCTATGTATAAAAACTGAATTCCTGTTTGAATTTATGTACAGGGTGTTTGTTTAGAGGTATAGAACTTCGAATTGAAATAAAACACAAGAAAATCGTTTTAATGTCCATCAATTTGGCTTTATTGGAAGGATAATTTTATGCCATTAATGTTTAAATATGATTTCGGGCCTGTGGCCGCCGCGGCTGGCTCGAATAAATCCAATTCTACTGGTCCAATTTTCAACCACTTTTTCGAGCATATGGGGCCGTATGTTGGCAATAACGCCACGAATGTTGGCTTCCAAGTCCTCTAACGTTTCTGGTTTGTTGGCGTAGACGAGCGACTTCACATATCCCCAAAGAAAATAATCCAATGGTGTCAAATCACACGATCTTGGTGGCCAATTGACAGGTCCATTCCGCGAAATTATGCGCTCATCGAATGTTTCCTTCAATAAATCGATTGTGACGTGCGCTGTGTGGCATGTAGCGCCGTCTTGTTGGAACCACAACTCATCCACATTCAAAATCTTCCATAAAGTTGATGGACAAAGCTCCAATTGCTGTGCACGGTGGCGAATCGATTCATTCGGGTCCTCTTCAACACTTTGCTCTACAGCGGCAATTGTTTCTTCGGTGCGCACTGTTCGACGTCTCTGCGGATGCGTATTATCACATAGAGTAAACGTAGTGCGAAAACGATCCATGGTTAACCGAATTAATTGCTCTGATGGACGATTATGTCGACCATAAAATGGACGGAGCTTGCGGTAAACTTTGCGAACTGAACCATTATTTTCGAAATAAATTTGCACGATTTGCAAGCGTTGTTCTTTTGTCAACCTGTTCATGATGAAATGGCAAACCAAACTAAATATTAATCACTTGACAGCTGACAAAATGGCCGCCAGTTAAAAAAGTGATGCCAACTTAAAGTTCTATACCTCAATAAAAAACACCCATTATATTATTTTATGTATGCATAGCATATTTATATTAAGGGTAAGGGCAAATAACTGACACTTTTTTTTATTGGAAATGCTTCATTGTTTATGGCAGTTTAATTTCCAATCCCATGTGAAGTTTTAAATGCGGTTTTGGAACCTGTTTAGTTTGATACTCCTTGCACTTACTCTTTATATATAAATACATATTGTTACGTTTAAGAATTGATTAAACGTGTGAGTTCTTTTGATTGCTCAAAAATAAAAATAAAGTAACGCACAATTTTTATTTGCAACTGTTTTGCTTTTATTATTTCTTCACTAAGCAAAATTACAAACTGTCTTTACTTAACTATAATGTTATTTTATACCGCACGAGGTCTTAAAACGATGTTGACTCGACTACTTTCTGTTTTGTACTGACTCCTTCCCACACAGGCTGACTCTTTTTATAGTACTTGAAACGGTTCTCGAATGTTCGCTCATAGGTGGCGTAATGACGTGTATTTACTTAGTAAAGCCAAATGGCTGCGTTGCCATCTGTATTGTCATTTACGATCAAACAGTCTTCTAGCAAAATCGGGAAAATTCATGTTGCTGCTTCTAGGCGTTTGTAGAAAATTCGATTGGCCGTTATTTTGAATATCAGAGTACCTTTTTATGTTGGCAATACTGTGTGTTACGGGTAATACAGGGCTGTTACCATATGTGTTCGCACTTTTGAGTATGTGTGTACTATAGGTGTGTCTATCTGTTAATAAGCAGACGCTTGTAGTTGTTGTTGGTTGTTTACGTTTAATTACGTATATAGTTGTTTGCTATAGTGCTTGTATGTAAATACGTGTGTACGTTTAGTTATTTATTTAAATACTTCTGGATATTTCTTTACATTGGCTCTGTTCGAATATTTTTACGTAACACTGCCGCCCACTTAAGCCTATTCGTCCCGAATAGGCACATTATCCGGCTTTCCATAGTTTGCAAGTCGTTCTAAATGTACAATTTTCATTTTTGACCTTGGGCTATTGTGTTTCTGTATTCTGTAGACGACATCGTTTAACCTTTTTACCACCGTATATGGTCCCTCCCAGTGAGTCTGTAGTTTGGGAGACAATCCTATTTTCCGCTGTGGGTTAAACAGTAGAACCAATTGACCCTCATTAAAGCCCTTAGAATTTGCAGCACGGTCGTATCTAACTTTCATCTTATTACTGACCATTTTAATTCGGCTACGTACAAATTCATGTAGCTCATTCAAATTTTCTTGCCTTTGGAAGGGGTCTGTATCTGCTTCATTTTCTTGTGTAGGCTTGACACCGAACTGTAGATCTCCAGGTAACTTTAACTCAGCTCCAAAGATAATTTTTGCAGGTGTTCGCGATGTTGTGTCATGCACAGCTGACCTATATGCTAATAGAAAGTCCGGAATTTGCTCGTCCCAGTCTTTTTGATGCGCGCTCACCACTTTTCTCAAATATTCTTCTAATGTACGGTTGAACCTCTCTACCATGCCATCAGACTGTGGGTGAAGTGGTGTGGTTCTGGTTTTCCTTATCCCATACCGCTCGCACATGTCTTTAAATATGGCAGACTCAAAATTTCTACCTTGATCAGAGTGCAGTTCAATAGGAACTCCATAGCGACATACCCAGTTGTTTACGAACGCGTCCACAACCGTTCTGGCTTCCTGGTTGGGTATGGCATACACTTCTGGCCATTTGCTGAAATAGTCCATTACTACAAGAATATAACGATTCCCGGCGTTGCTGACTGGAAAAGGTCCTGCTACATCCATTGCTACCCTCTCAAAGGGTGCTCCCGAGTTATATTTTTGCAGCAGACCCCGACTTCGTTTTGCTGGACCTTTAGCCTTCATGCACTGTGTGCAATTTGCTATCCATTCGGCTACGGCTTGTTGACATCCAATCCAATAAAACCGCTGTTTTAGCTTTTCGAGCGTTTTTGTTACGCCCAGGTGACCACCGCTGGGTCCATTATGGAACTCCTTTAACACCTCGCTCCTCTTGGATGTTGGGACCACGATCAGATTGGAAACCGTTTTACCGTCTACACTTTCCCAGACACGATACAAACAACCGTTTATCAATTTCAGGCTGTCCCACTGGGCCCAATACGATTTAACCAGTGGACTTTCGGCTGATATCTCATTACGAGTGGGTCTTCTATCCTCCTCTTTAGCCTCTATAATTTTTCCCAGCGCAGCATCTGCCCTTTGCGCCTCTGACCAGTCTTCTTCCGAACCAATTTTTGTAAGCCTGACATCAATGACACATTCTCTTGCCTCGACTTTTGAACAATGTCTGCACTCTAAGCTACAGGGCCGCCGTGACAGAGCATCAGCATTATTATGCTTTGCACCCCTTCTGTGCTCAATGCTGAAATCGTAGCTCTGAAGACGTTCAATCCAGCGTGCTAGCTGCCCTTCAGGATTCTTAAACTGCAGTAGCCACCTGAGCGCAGAATGGTCAGTTCTTAAAGTAAAGTGCTGGCCATACAAGTATTTATGAAAATGCTTAATGCACTCCAACACTGCTAGAAGCTCCCGTCGTGTCACACAGTAGTTCCTCTCAGGCTTCGAAAGTATTCGGCTATAATAACCCACTACTTTTTCTGTTCCATTAATCACCTGCGATAACACACCTCCTATTCCATATCCACTTGCATCACTATCTAGCACAAATTTTTCCCCAGCAACTGGATATGTTAAAACTGGTGATGTGCACAATAAATCTTTTAGCGTCTGGAAAGCCTTCTCCTGCGATTCACCCCATACGTATGGTTGCGACTTCTTTGTTAACTCATGCAAGCTTGCAGCTACGCTGGCAAAATTTGGCACAAAGCGTCTGTAGTATGTGCAAAGGCCCAAAAAGCTGCGCAATTCGTGAAGATTTCTTGGACGAGGCCAGTCTTTTACTGCTCGTATCTTATCTTCATCTGTTGAAATGCCATCCGCCGTAACCTTATGGCCCAGATACTTTACCTCTTTCTGGAATAGTGCACACTTTTTGATGCTGAGTTTGAGTCCAGCCGATGATATACGCTGAAAGACTTCAGTCAGATTTTTAAGGTGTTCATCAAAAGTCTTCCCCATTACAATTATGTCATCAAGATACACCAAGCATGTTTTCCAGTGCAGTCCCTTTAGTACTTGTTCCATGAGCCGCTCAAAAGTAGCAGGGGCATTGCAGAGCCCAAATGGCATAACATTAAACTGCCACAGACCATCGCATGCGCTGAAAGCAGTTTTCTCCTTGTCTCTCTCTGCAATCTCCACCTGCCAATAGCCGCTTTGTAAATCCAATGTGGAGAACCATTTCGTTCCGGCAAGCGTATCTAAGGTATCGTCAATTCTTGGTAGCGGGTAACTGTCCTTTTTTGTCACGTCATTTAGTTTTCTGTAATCGACGCAAAATCGAGTACTGCCATCCTTTTTCTTTACTAACACTACCGGCGAGCTCCATGGACTTGAAGATGGTTCGATTACACCACACCGCTCCATTTCATTGACGAGCTCTTTTACTTCAGTTCGCTTAGCCAGCGGTACACTTCTGGGTGCCTGTTTTATTGGCCTTGCTTCACCAGTATTTATTTCGTGTTTCACTATTGCTGTTCTCCCTTGGCTTTTATTCTGCCCGGCAAAAATGCAAGCGTGCCTTTTCAGCAGTTGTTTGGCTTTATTTCTGTCAGGAGGTGATAGCCCTGCTACCCATCGCTCCACATGTGCTTGAAATTCTTCACGCTCCTTTGCAGACATATTGGCAGGTTCTGGCTTTTTATCGCAGTTTATTATTGCCTCTGCTTGAGCACATTGACCTATTTCGGAATTCTTGTTGATGACTTTTTCTTGGCCTGATAAATTTAGTACCCGTATGGGAACCTTTCTTCCATTGCAAGTTTTTACGAGGGCTTTTGCTGTTAATAGCTCGCTCTTAATTTCTGCTGGTTCTACTACCCACAACCGATTGTCCTCACAATCTCCCTCCATTCGTGCCCATATTACTGATTCAGACCGTGGTGGTAATGTCTGATTCTCAATAGCAAGCAGTTTCTTGACGTGCATCTGGTTGTCATATCCAACATCAAGCGGTATTTCAACATTACGCCAAATCATCACTTGTTGCCCCATATGCAAGGTGATTCCGTGGTTTATCATAAAATCCGCTCCAATAATAACCTCGTCCACAATATCGGCAACAATAAATATGTGTTTTACACTGATATTGGCAATAGTCACCTTCGCCTCAGTCTTACCATAGACAGTGGCAGGCTCCCCAGTAGCTGTACGTAGTCGTATATTACTTATAGCTTCACATTTTCCCCTCACTACATCGGGCCTGATTATTGACTGTGACGCTCCTGTGTCTATGGTAAAGATGTGCTTTTCACCGTTGATGTGTCCACATGCAGTAAGGTTGCTATTTTTCTGCTGCATCACTGATATGGAGATTGTGGGGCCGTCGTTTGTGGGAGCTAGCTCTTGCCCCTTAGTGCTAGCTCGTTTTAGTTTAACGGGGACTCTTGTGTTGTTTGTTGGTACACCCGTTTACTGTTTCTTGATGGCGAAACAGATCTAGCTCTCTTCCTTGGCGCCTTGCAGTTGCGCTGGTAATGACCAGCTTTGCCGCAATTATAGCACTTATTATTAACTTTGTGCTCTTTCTCCGCCAATGCTTGTCTCACGGCCTCCTTAATGCTAGAGACTAAACTATTTTCATTTTCGGCAAGGACTTCTACATTCCGTACCTTGCACACCTGTGGCTTCATAATTACCCTAGCAGTCTCCTGAGCTAGTGCAAATGAAACCATTTCTGCGAAGGTTGCCTTTTGCGTAGCACACACTGCAAGTTTGACATCAGGGTCGCGGATACCATTAACAAATGCCTCTGTTTTAACGTGATCCAGAAATGGATGGTTTTCGCCTGGATACGTAAGCTGCACCAACCGCTCGATTTCCATTGCGAAATCTTGTAGAGACTCATTTGGCTTTTGTCCTCTACATCGCAATTCCATGCGGTATAGGTCACGCTTGTGTTCACCGCCATATTTACGCTGCAGTGCCACCATTATGTCATCAAAACTGTTTCTGCAGCCTACTGGTACAGTTTCGAGTACTTCTGCTGCCGCACCTTTTAATGCCAAAACTAGTTCTATGGCCTTTTCTTCACTGTCCCATCCATTCCTGTTAGCCACTGTTTCGAACTGAAATTGGAATATGTTCAGTGGTGCACTGCCATCGAAACAAGGCGTCTTCACTCTGTTGGAAACCTCTGGAACAAATCGCACTGGCCCACCTTGGCACTGGAGATTCAGGATTTTCGCTTCCAGTTCATGTAATTTCTCATCCACGTCTTTTACCTGTACTTCGACACCACCAATTTCTAAGCTATGGACTTTATTCTCCAACTGTGAGATTTTATCGTCAAACTTGCTGACTTGTGTTTCAATGCCATCTACTCTTTTATATAAGGCCTCAGAAATTTCTTGAAGTTTCTCATTGGTGGCCTTAACTTCAGCTAGAACTCTCTCGTTGTTGGCCTTAGAAGTTTCTTGAAAATCAGCCTTCATTTCAGCTTTCAATTCGGCAGAAGACTCTTGAAACTTCTCATTCATTTGCCCTAGCAGTTTTTCGTTGTTTGCCTCCATTTTTTCATTGGTTGCTCGAGAGGTTTCTTTTATTTCGTTCATCAAAGCAGCTAACATTGCGCCGATGTCTGTACTGATTGAAGTGCTAATAGAAGGAGTGGATGCTTCCATCTCATATTTTTCTTTTTCATCGAACTCATAACTCTCTATGTCGATGTTGCGTCGCTGGAACTCGTCTATTAACCTTTTTTGAAGTTCTGCCTTATTTCCTGTTGTCGGCAGGTCACACTTACTCAATTCCTTTTTGAGTTGCTCCACTTTTAGGTCTTCGAACTTCATTGTAGATTTTTTTTTTCTTTTATTGCGAATAAATTTATTATTTTTACTTTAATATTGCAATCCCACTTCTGACACCAAATGTTACGTTTAAGAATTGATTAAACGTGTGAGTTCTTTTGATTGCTCAAAAATAAAAATAAAGTAACGCACAATTTTTATTTGCAACTGTTTTGCTTTTATTATTTCTTCACTAAGCAAAATTACAAACTGTCTTTACTTAACTATAATGTTATTTTATACCGCACGAGGTCTTAAAACGATGTTGACTCGACTACTTTCTGTTTTGTACTGACTCCTTCCCACACAGGCTGACTCTTTTTATAGTACTTGAAACGGTTCTCGAATGTTCGCTCATAGGTGGCGTAATGACGTGTATTTACTTAGTAAAGCCAAATGGCTGCGTTGCCATCTGTATTGTCATTTACGATCAAACAGTCTTCTAGCAAAATCGGGAAAATTCATGTTGCTGCTTCTAGGCGTTTGTAGAAAATTCGATTGGCCGTTATTTTGAATATCAGAGTACCTTTTTATGTTGGCAATACTGTGTGTTACGGGTAATACAGGGCTGTTACCATATGTGTTCGCACTTTTGAGTATGTGTGTACTATAGGTGTGTCTATCTGTTAATAAGCAGACGCTTGTAGTTGTTGTTGGTTGTTTACGTTTAATTACGTATATAGTTGTTTGCTATAGTGCTTGTATGTAAATACGTGTGTACGTTTAGTTATTTATTTAAATACTTCTGGATATTTCTTTACATTGGCTCTGTTCGAATATTTTTACGTAACAATATATTTTGTTATTTTTTATGTTTCGTTGAATTGTTATTTTTTATGTTTCTTTGTAAAAAATATTTTCTACCGAATTTCATTCAAATCTACCGATTTTTTTTGTCGATTCTACCGAATTAAAAAAAAATTAAGTGTGCACACTGTTGTATACATGTGAATTGCCGACCGTGTCCGTGTGAAAAATACGATTATTGACTGCCTCGCGAGCAGTGTGACCACAACTAAAAAAATTTTTAATGCTAAATGAGGCTTAAAATAATGCTAAAAATGCTAAAAAAAATATTTGAAAATGCTAAAATATAATGCTAAAAATTTGGAATGATTTTTTAATAATTTTACCGGTTTAATTACGAATAAGTATTTTATTTAACTTTAATAACACAAACAAAGTTTATTCAAAAGTAAAAACAACAATTAAGGAAGATGTAAAATACAATTGCTGAATTCATATCTTTGTATGATTGTATTAAATATAATAGTGTAAAATTTGTTGTTGTTAATTTTCTTATAAAAATGAAATATGTACATAAAATAATTTTACACTTTAATTTGATACGTTTTAATATATTAGGATGCCAGCTCTTAACATAATGCGAAAGACATTTAAAAAATACTTTTTGCATTAACAAATTTATTAAGTTACTTTTTTAGTTTTATTTTTCATTGTATGTCCAGGAGCCGGATTCCGCAACGATGAATTTTGAAGTGTTCGATCCCGAAAAAAACATAATTTTGAATACTTCTTTTCTTCTTATTATTAGGTGTTTGACGTTTAAAGCGGCTATTAGACGGTGATACTCGGTATATGAACATGACAGACTTTCGCACATTTCAATAAACACATTTAATAATGCGCGCTCTAAACAAGTCATCAAATTTGCACTGAGTTTGACAGAAGATCTAAGATCATACTAAACAAGTATGATGGTATGACGACAAATACAAAAATTCAAAATTTTTTGAAAACCAAACCAAGCTAAAAAAAAAATTTTGCATTAACACAACATTCTCAAATACCAAGTACGACAGTTTAATAGCCGCTTAAGACGTCTTATGCTATTTACACGGTTTCCATCATTATACATTTGTATAAAAATAACAAAATACAATGAAATACATTAATTGACAGAGGTTTTTACTGTTATAAATGGAAAGGAGTATATCAAAACTATAAAATTAAAAATGCTAAATAATGCTAAAAAATTAATACAAAAATGCTGAAAAAAATGCTAAATGCAAAATAAAAAATTCACTGCTAAATCAAACTACATAATGCTAAATTTAGCAGTGAAAATGCTAAAAGGGTCACACTGCTCGCGAGGCTATGGAGTGGTTATCACTGCTGTACAGGCATCAACAGCAGCACTTTTGTCTTCTGGTGCAACTTTTTTCAATAATGTACCCTCTTTATCAGATTTACAGCATTTTTGGCGACTTAAATTGGAACTAGACTTGGGTCGAACTCGTTCACTAGTTCATTTTTGCCACAAACCAATGATCAAACCTATGTAATTTAAATGGGTTTGATCAATGGTTTGTGGCAAAAATGAACTAGTGAACGAGTTCGACCCAAGTCTAATTGGAACTTTGATTTGGCATATTAGACTTGCATCGAACTCTTTCAGTAGCTCGTTTTTGACACAAACCAATGATCAAATCCATTTAAATTACATGGGTTTGATCATTGGTTTGTGTCAAAAACGAGCTACTGAAAGAGTTCGATACAAGTCTATGGCATATACTTAAGTGTTTTGCAACGCACTCGGCAATATACCTGTCCGACTAAAATGGTGCCGTCATCCTTCTGAATTTCTGACAATACGTTCCACACAGAACTCCTGCCCTTACGTTTCTTTAATAAGGTATATACTCCATTTGCGATTTTATTGACAACTTCAGTGTGATTTTCTGCCATTTTCCGTAAAACAAAATCACTACTTAAATACTTTTAAAGAACTAAAACAAATATACTTTTTTTTAGGCTTGTGTCCAACAGTTCTTTTTGAACTAGTTCGTTCAGTTGGACACAAGTCCGGTCAAAAACATCAATGTAAATTAAATGGGTTTGGAACAACTTTTGATTCAAACGCTCTCAAACTAGTTCAAAAAGAACTGTTGTTTCAAACCCATTTAATTTACATTGATGTTTTTGATCGAACTTGTGTCCAACTGAGCGAACTAGTTCAAAAAGAACTGTTGGACACAAGTCTAATTGAATTAGACTAATTCACACCCAACAATACTCTACTCACTTGAGCGATTAAAACTTAGAAATGAATATATGTACGTGTTTGAACAAGTTTGATTTTTTCAAAAAAATAGCATGTTTTTAGGATATTGATTGCGTATGATTATTTTACCAATCACCCGTTGCAGGTCACTGATCCCTAGTATGTACATATAACTATGTAAGTTGTATTGCTTTTTTAAATATATGTAAGCATACATGCATACATATGTACATACATATTTGTTTCATTTCAATAATATACACATACATACATACATATATGTACACATCGATGGCTTAATTTTAATAACTTGTACATCGATTTTTGGATTTTATGTGTTTCAGTTAAACAATATTTTTCATATGCGTATTTATTTTTGCAAGTATGAAATAAAAATAAGCAATTACAATTTACTAAATTGATTAAATTATGTTCATTTTTTTTATTTAAATTTTTTTTCTTCTAATAATTACAAGGAGTTAAGGCAGAATTACCCGACTGTAAATGTAGAACTGTAAATGTAAATGTGCCAGCTGATCGAATCTGTTGCATGAAAAGCTATGCAAATGCTTACCTAACTGAAATGTCACGTAACTGTAACGTCTGAACCTGCAGAAAATAGAATTTCATGACGAGGTTACATGACATTTGTAGCCAGTGATGGGATGTATGTATATTGAAAGAGAGTGTGGCACTATAGCCCTATTTTTGTACTTTTGTTTGTTTTGATAATTTAAGCTTTTGAGTTGCTAAATTTGTATACGTACATGACATATTTATTAAATTTAGTTTTCTAATACAGTTTTTTTCTTTATAAAATCAAACCACAGACTGCCAATCGTATTTGTTTATATTTTTGTTAATATACATATACATACATATATGTATGAATATGAACAAACATCCATACAAGCGCACAAAAAACATATTTTATTTAATACCAATAAAAATTTTAATATGTGCGTTTAATCATAACAATTATAGTGATAATATATATGTAAATATTTTTATAATTATAATACGTTGTAATGTATGTATGTATACATATGAAGGTAAAATTGTAATTTCACTAAATATTAAAGTCATAACATTGTTTGTAAGTATAAAATAATGATTTGATACCATTTAAATAATTTTCGTACTTTGTGTACACAATCAAAAATAATGTGAAGATATTGAACTCCCATCAATGTTTGGAACAGCTGTTGCGCATTTTATTTGAATTTGTTAAACTGATAAACACCCAGCAAACAAAAAGTAGTACTATCCCTGCAGAAAATTTGGTGAAAATTGATCCAAATGTACTCGTCCTATAACTGGAGATAATGTGGGTGTTATCAAAAGTACGTAGTAGTGTATGGTGAAAAAATCGTATCGTTTAAATGGTGGCATATTGACCATTTTCGTGGTGTATCGTCTTGATCTTGAGCCAATTTAATTCGGACTCGGTCTAGTATTGTAGTAAACTGCACTGAACATGTTCGATGTGGTCGAACACAGGACCTATCAAATAGTGTAAATATAATGTTAATTGCTCCCTTCAATGTGACTCTGGGATCAGTCCCGTAACTATACTTAGATATTAACCTAAGCTTAAATGGTATTTATACTTTTGAAATATGAGTGGCCCTGTGGTCGAGTGGGTAGTGTGCCAGCCTGTCATGCACGAGGTTGTCGGTTCGAATCTCAAAAAATTTTCAGATTAAAAATAAAATTAAAAAAAAATGTCATTGCATTTGTAACAATAAAAAAATATATAAATATACATAGGTCCCTATGGGATAGTTCAGTGACAAGTCACAAGGTGCAAACAAAGTATCAATTAACGCCATCCTAGGCCATCCCCATGTAAAAGTGACTGGTCCGCTTCATAGGAAGTGTTAGAACTCGGACTGGTCTCTATCACTTGGGGCCGGTCACGTGACTAGTCTTGTGTCAGTTCCATTTCCTACAGGGATATATGTATGTGTTCTTGTTCAAAAATATACATATGTAAATGTATATTGTTTGTGATTAAAATTAATTATTATTAGTAGGTGCCATAGCTGTTCAATATGATTTTTTTTATTTGAATTTTATCGAAAAAAAGAAAAACTTAAATTTTATTTCTGTTTAAGAAATAGAATTTCATTGAAATCATTTACATTTCTCATGAAATTAATTAAAATTTTTTGTTATTAATTTGAAATAAAAATTTTCAAATGTAAATTTATTTTGTCAGAAAATTTTAAAAAATTTATGCTTTCAGAAATTCAAATAATAACATAATAAATTAATACTTTATTTGAATACAGCGATTGAAATTTTTTCAAATTCTATTTCTATAATTTGAATAAAATTTTACTTTATTTCATTTGAGTTTTTAAAATTTATATATTTTTTTTTTAATAAGTCAAATTTATATTATTCAAGAAAAACTTTATTGATTATTTAAAATGCATAAAAATAATTTCAAATAGTTTTAAATTGTGAAAAAATATTCAAATAAAAACTTATTCTTTTATTATTAAAAATATGTAGTCCTCATATGAATATTTCTAGTAATAAAGATTTTTCCTGCGACGACCTCGAGAGGAAGCCACCTTTTGCTCAATTATCTGTCAATGATAATTGAAAAATACAATAACAAAATATTTAGCTCAATGAAAATAACAAGGTATTGGGTTTTTGCAAAACCATTACGTTCTAGGTCCAAATCAAATTAAAATTTCATTGTGCACCTAAGGAAATTTCATAGTACAAAAATGTAATGAATACCAGAGGCTCAGTAGTAAGAAAATTTTTAAGACAACACGTTCGCACAAAAAGTGCTCTTTTTCATTGCTGATACTATGAGTCCGTTTTAAAAAAAAAGTTCCTCTATAGAACTCTCTGGCCTAAATATATCATAAATGGTTGTTATATATGTACTTTTAAGTTAAATAAATATTTCTTTTTATTTTTCAGAAATAGTTTCTATTCAAAAAATATCAGCCTGATTGAATTATAATTTATTGTTTTTTTTTCAAATTAAATTCTGAGAAAAACTATTTGATTTTTTTGTAGTCAAATAATATTCAAATGAATTTTATTAAAATTTTTAATACTCAATTTCTTTAAATTTTCTTTTGTTTTAAAAATACGAACAAAATTGTATTTCGAATATTGTAAATTGATTCAATAGTCTAAAAAATTGATTTGAGCAATTATGAGTTTGAAAAAATTTCAATCGTTTTAAAATAAATAAATTGTATTGAATTTTCACATAACAAATAATTGTTTGAATTTTCATTATTTCTAATTTAAAATAAAAACTATAACTGAAATCAAAATATTTTTATTTTTCATTCTATTCACTTATTACAGCTATGGTAGGTGCGAACATTAATAAGAAAAGAATAAAACGATAAAGTGGATGTATAATAATGTTTTTATATGATTGAGGTGCTACTGAAACCATAGGCATTCCTTGAAATTAAGGAGTCAAGCACTTCGTCTTTCCGATGAAATTGCTCAAAGTCTGTTCTGCTAATTGTAGTTATATGCAAATATTACGGTTAGAGGCTTAAGCGTTTCAGCTGCTATTAAAATTATTATAATTGAGTTCTTTTACATAAAATAATAAAAATTTCTAAAACTTCTAGGCACATTTTCATTATAAAAGATGTCTTATTTCAAAAACTTTATTACTTTTTTTCAACAGTATAAAACTTGCCATCAAAAGAAATTAAATTATAATAGCTTCAGCGAAATTATTAAAGAAATCTTGGATTAATTTTAGCATTACCATATTATATACAGAAATCAGATCAAGGAGGCATTTTTGTCAAAAGTATTAATACTTGTATTATAGTCTGAGTGGCCCTTAAGCAGTAATGCATACATACATATTAAAGTCCTGCACAAGACCATTTATAAGAACTTTCAAGACATCACTATCAAAAATCTAACGTAAATTGACATTTTATGTTCACACCATCACACCTCATATTACATTAAAAACACAAGTATAAAGCAAACAGCTGTTGAGGATTAACATGCCTACATTAATCTTTGACTTCCGGCGGTAAAGCAGTTTCATGTACGCTGTGGTCGTGCCGGCCTCTGAAAATAGACGGCGGTTAAAGTAGTTGATTTAAATAAGATAAATAAAAAGAAAATACGATAGTTTCGTTAACTTTCAGACATGTCTTACACGAAAAATTATTCAATACGATAAGCACATTCAATATTTATATCCGTTTTAATACAAAGACATATAACATAAACGACGGCACGGCATCGGCATCGAAACAGACGGCTTGTTAGTTTGGATTTTGTAATAATGCAACCCTGATCAGATAAAAGTATTATCGTTTAGAAAATTTTCAAAAAATGGTCAAGTATTATGGGATGTCAAATTTTTATCGTATTATTTACCATTCGTTATGACATTTTGCATTCACAATATCGCACTTGCACGTATTATTTGAATTTTTGACATGTATTAATACAAAGTATAATAGTCTGAGTGGCCCTTAAGCAACACTGTTTGCAAGAACTTGTTTCAGTTATTGCAAATATAGGAGCAAAGAAAAAAATACTTCGTGACTGAAAAATTTGTGATGCTTGCTTCTTTCTACGCATGCCTAGCTAGCATTTGGGTGATCATTTTTGGCAGAAATATCTTATATGATTCTCTACAGATCGCTTTTGATGATTAAAAAGTGATTTATCACTTGGGCGATTGAAAGAGGATTCACTTATGATTCATCTATATGATCAAATAATGATTTCTTGAAAATAGAGGAACATCATGCAAACCGCAAAAAAGTGATTTAAATGATTTAATATGAAAATTGCTCAAAAATAATCAGCAAATCGTATCATAACTGATTCTTTGGTATGATTCATCTGTAGGGTACCATTTTCTCACAACGGGAGTATCATTTATGATCGAAAAATGAGCTCATATACGGTTATTTTTCCCGTCAAGCTGATTCGGAAACGATTGGATTATGATACAAAATGCTACCTGGGTGGGCGCGTATACAAGCGTCATGCATGTACATACACACACACGTTGTGTGTATGCTCTTCTATTTTTCTGTACACAAACAAACGAGCACATGCATTTACATTAGTTGTGTGCCAGAGACCTGCGCCGAGCGATTTTGTCGGCGGCGGCTGGCTCATGAAAAATTATCGGCGGCGGCTGAAAATCGGCTGCCAGCCGGCTGAGACAACTTCAAGTATAATGATACAATAATATAAAAGTAGAGAAATTCCAAAATACTAGAAAAGAGTATAATAGAAATACAATAATATAATAGGAAAGATGTAAAAATTAATTCAGTTCAGTTCTTCTTACTAAAATGAGTGAATTAAATATGTTTTAAAAATTTCCTTTCAATCATGTTAATGGATTGTGGTGCAGATCAGACGAAAAAAAAGCACAGGCATTTGCGCAACATCTGTATAATACTTTTCAACCTCATCAAATTGACAATCCCGCCGAAGATGAAGAAATCACAAATTTCTTAGACGTTCCATACCAAATGTGTTTCCCAATAAGTCACATTTCTCTTTCTGAGGTTGAGGACCAAATAAAAAATCTGAATAAAAAAAAATCTCCTGGATATGATAATATTGATGCAAAGGTTGTTAGAAATTTGCCCAAAAAAGCCGTTATGTATTTGACATTAATTTTTAACTCTATTTTACGTTTAAGCCATTTTCCTTCACAATGGAAATGTGCTGAGATTATAATGATTAAAAAACCAAATAAACCTGAAAACGAGATCACATCCTATAGACCGATTAGTCTATTAAGTATTTTTTCAAAAATCTAATTGAATTGTGGTTAAAAAAATGGAAAATAAAAGTAAATGCTGAAAAATCATCTCATGTAACTTTTACACTTAAAAAAGGTGATTGTACCAATCTTACTATTAATAATATCCCGATACCTAAAAACGATTGCGTTAAATATCTTGGCTTGAACATGGATCGTAGACTTACTTGGAAACAACATATTAAAAAAAAGCGTCAGCATTTAAATACAACAAATAGAAAATTTTACTGGTTAATTGGTCCTAAATCTCAGCTTAATATTGAAAACAAATTGAAACTTTATAAAGCAATTTTAAAACCTGTGTGGACCTATGGAATTCAATTATGGGGAACTGCAAGCCATTCAAACATTGAAATTATTCAAAGATACCAATCAAAAACACTAAGACTTATTGTTCAGTCACCTTGGTATATTACTAATGAAGCAATCCACAATGATCTCAAAATTAATACTGTAAAAGAAACTATTAACTCCTTTAGTGAAAAATACTTAAAAAGACTCAGTAATCATGTAAATCCATTAGCTATTACTTTATTAGACGATACTTACGAAATCAAAAGACTTTAGAGATATCATATTTTAGATCTACCATTGAGAAATTAGTCAATTATATAAGTTTTATTTTTATTATTATTATTATTATTATTATTTTATTTATTTTTTATTATTATTTACTTTATTTTTTTTTTCTTTTAGTACTTATATGAACATATATATATAAAAATATTTGCATTAAATTATTTATTTGAAATATTTGTAATTAACAGCCACAAGTTATAAGTAGTTGTTGTTAATAATTTTGTAAACCACAGATTTTGTTTTCTATTTTTATAGTTGTATTTGCTGTAAAGTACAACTAAAACTGTAATTGTTATGTTTCATCAAATTTGCTTATTATCATATTATGTAATGATAGATTGCAATTCAATAATTATAAAAAAAAAAAAATCATGCATTCATACCTCTAGTACATTCGAAGCTAAAATGTCAAATTCAATAGATAAAAATTGTGAAGTAGCAATTATTTCTTTCGATTAACACACACGGGTCGAATCGCCAAATCCGTGAACGAACTTTTCACGTAAAAGCACAATTTTCGGACTATGACATACGTACTGAAATCCCATTCACGATCACTTAATTTGTTTTCGTACGATTGTCGATATGATCACGGATGTGACGATTTGAACACAGAACTGATGTTTCATCATTGGTTACATTGTCTTTATTAAAAAGAAATATATGTTTCTTAACAAGTTCCTTCGTCTGTAGCCAGCATAAGATATCCATCTTAAAAAATTATGATGCCCATACACGAACGAACATGTTAAAGGACGTGTTCCTGTTTCTACTCATTTCTGTCAAGCAAAGCAAAATGATCTAAAATTTTTTGCACTAACATATGCAACGCAACTCTGCAGAGTTGCACATCGAGGCAAAAACTTACATACTGAATAAATACAAAACTATAAATTATATCCAAGATATATAAAAACAGTTTTTCTGCCAAAAAACATTAAAAAAATATTTCAATCGGCGGCTAATTTCCAGCCGCTTGTTAGCCGAAAAATAGTCGGCGGCGGCGGCTGGTCAAAACCATTCGGCGGCTCGGCTAAGCCGACTCTCAGCCGACCGGCGCAGGTCTCTGTTGTGTGCGGTTGCTTAAAAAAAACCTCCCTTAAACACATAATAGCTTACCACAGTGTTGCCGAATCGCGGGTAATTACCCGAATCAGGTGTAATTTTTATGTTCATGTGTAGCGCGTGGGTAATTGCTCTCTGGTGTAGTTCACGGGTAATTTGAAATGTTTTTGTTTTATATAATAAACATATATATAATAAATAAAATAAAATATAATAAATTATCGTCTGATGCCGTTGCTGCACTTATATTATTCAAAGAAGAAAAATGGCAATAATAATTTTCAACCTCTCCTAAACAATAGTAAAAAAGTTCCAATGACCTTATTATTAGTTTAAGATTTTTCTGTTGCTTTTTATTTTGTAATTTTTGTTTGTATATTTCTCATTAATTACTGTATAGAATAACAAATATTGAATTACTTTTAATGTATTTATTTAATAAATAAATAAATAATATTTCTTTTATAAGAAACTAGCCATAGGATGGATCTCAAAATCCTTACTTGATTCGTATTCAACATGCCAAATGAAAAATCATATGAGATAGATTGATAATGAACTTCCTTTTTGTTCAATTTTGGAAATTTGCATGAGAGTTAGCATTTATTTTCACCAAAAAAATTATACTTTGGATTGCAGAATAAAAAAATTTATACAAAACGAGAAAAAATATTTTTTTTGATTCGAAATTTATATTACAGATGACTATTACATAGGGGAGCTTTTTGCCATCGGAAACTCATTTTGACCAAATTTTAGTTGACGTATTTTTAATATACGCTCTCGATATGTTGCATTTCGTTGGGGCTGATACCGAATCATAAGTAGACCTTAAACAAGATTTTTGAAATGTGTCAAATACTTATTTTAATATTGGGTGTAATTCCGTTGAAATCGGGTAATTTTGGCTCCTTCGAGGTGTAATTTTAAATATACATTTTGGTAACACTGGCTTACCATCTACATCTTACACACACACTCAAACGTACAATATGGAAAATAACAAGCATACACGTATCAACACTACTTTGGTGACTGTTTGTTCATAACAACCCAGCTAGCATTTGGCTGATCATTTTTTGAAGAAATCTCTTATATGATTCTCTTCAGATTACTTTTGATGATTAGAAACCGATTTATCACTGGGGTGATTGAAAAAGGATTCATTTATGATTCATCTATATGATCAAATAATGATTTCTTGAAAATAGAGGAACAAAATGTAAATAAATCGCAAAAAAAATTTTAAGATTTTTTTTTAGCATCATTTTTAAATCCCATTTTGTTCAGCTTGAAGATAAAGAATTCTTTGCTATGCTGTTGCTTTTGTTTATAACGGTAAACTTTTTTACTTTCAATGAAGCATTAGCTTCAGCATTTAAATGTTTTGAATTTTTGTTTATTCGTCTCGTTAACATCGCGGAGATAACATTACTACTTTTTTAAAAAAGTGAAAATTTGTGTAAGTAAACTAAAAAGTAAAAATAATAATTAAATAGAAACGAAAGTGATGTCAGCAAAACAAATAAAAAGATTGGCTAAAAAAGAGGCCCAAAAACTATTATCAATTACTGAAAATAAAAAATTTAAATTACAGGACAATTGTGAAGACATATTTGACAGTTCTGAAAATTATAGGTGTGAACATGACAATTGTGAAAATGACAGTTTTGAAAGCAAAAGTGAAAGTTACAGTTGTGAAATCAAAAGTGAAAGTGAAGAAAACGAATTTAATTTGTGCGTGGAGCTGGCCAAATGGGCCATTAGCTTTGAAGTAAGCTTTGTTGCAATAAATGCGCTTTTAATTTTGTTATTAAAATGCAATATTAAAGTGCCCAGAGATGCCAGAACCCTTTTAAAAACTCCTACCACTGTTGTGGAGAGAAGAGTTGGTGAAGGTAAATATATTCATTATGGGTTGAAAAGCGGTTTAACTGATTTTTTGATAAGCAATGACTGGAAATTATCTAATATAACGTTAGATTTCGGCATTGATGGTTTACCATTATTTAAAAGCAGCAGCAAAATTTATTGGATTTGTACAAACTAATATTTTTAGCTATTTACTAAAATTTCGGTTAGGATTTATGCATTTATTTATTTAATTTGTTTGGAAAAATATTCGTATTCTCCTAAATTTGGCGAATACTAATATGAATACGAATATCTAAAAATGGCCGAATATTCGACAATTCGAATACGAATATGAATATTCGTGCATCACTAACACATATGTATATAAAACAAAACATTTTCAGAAACATTTCATTGCGAGGACAGGTGGTGATGGACCCGCAGAGTTCATTAGATCAGCTGTGCGAAAAGTTTTTACCGATGAACTAGCTTCCTTGTATACTTGGAAGGGGACTAGTACCAAACCAAGCGCCGAAAAATCTTTTTCTGTTGCAACAATAAAGAGTAAGTATGGAGGAAGTATTATCCTTATTAACATACAGTGAACAAAGAAAAAACTTGTACAGCAAACGCTCCGCTCTTCTAATCAAAATATCTCTGTTGCTTTGTAAGATTTTAAGATAAAACCAAAAGCAGTTTCAAGACAAATTAATAAGCTTTCTATAGAAATCTTTAATTTTATTAAGAAATTTATTTTAATACTAAAAAAATAACCTAACATAAAATAACACTATTTTCAAGAGCCAAAAAAAACTTGTACACTAACTCTTCTTTCAGGAAGGAGCTATGAAATAAGGAATACACTAAAAATTAGTACTAAATGTGGCCACGTCTAGCATCTAATAGATTATTTTCATAGAATGAACTGGGTTTTTGGTAATTTTGGGAGCTATATGGTCCAATATGCCCTGGAGAGCACTTTTGAGTTAATTCTTACACATAATCTACAGCTCGCGTAATTTTTTGTTCACATACGCCCACAGAATTTCATTTGTACTAAAGCCAAGGATCTAGAAAGGATGTGCCTGCAATTTTTTTTCCATTGAATGGAAGCCATTCTCTTATTATTGAAGACGAATGTTTCGGGTATTTAACTCTAACTAATCACTAGTCTCCACTTACATTTAATTTGGCAGCTAACTGTGCTAAATTATCTCTTAGTATTTTTAAATAATTCATTTTATTTATTGTACGTTCTATAAAAAGCGGATTTCATACACCACTCGATCCCATTGGGCCCCATACCATCATATTACACCCCCCATGCTTCACCGTGTTATTCAGGTTATTATCGTTAAGGCTGGAGCTTTTCTTTGCCACGCAAAGAAAGATTATATTAATCACTATGATGACTTTTGGGACACTGCTGAATCCAAATTTAATATATTTGGATGTTATCGTTGTAGATTTTTGTGGCGAAGAGGAATTCCAGCATTAGTGATAAAAACCTGAATAACACGGTGAAGCATGGGGGTGTAATATGATGGTATGGGGCCCAATGGGATCGAGTGGTGTATGAAATCCGCTTTTTATAGAACGTACAATAAATAAAATGAATTATTTAAAAATACTAAGAGATAATTTAGCACAGTTAGCTGCCAAATTAAATGTAAGTGGAGACTAGTGATTAGTTAGAGTTAAATACCCGAAACATTCGTCTTCAATAATAAGAGAATGGCTTCCATTCAATGGAAAAAAAATTGCAGGCACATCCTTTCTAGATCCTTGGCTTTAGTACAAATGAAATTCTGTGGGCGTATGTGAACAAAAAATTACGCGAGCTGTAGATTATGTGTAAGAATTAACTCAAAAGTGCTCTCCAGGGCATATTGGACCATATAGCTCCCAAAATTACCAAAAACCCAGTTCATTCTATGAAAATAATCTATTAGATGCTAGACGTGGCCACATTTAGTACTAATTTTTAGTGTATTCCTTATTTCATAGCTCCTTCCTGAAAGAAGAGTTATGTAGTGTACAAGTTTTTTTTGGCTCTTGAAAATAGTGTTATTTTATGTTAGGTTATTTTTTTAGTATTAAAATAAATTTCTTAATAAAATTAAAGATTTCTATAGAAAGCTTATTAATTTGTCTTGAAACTGCTTTTGGTTTTATCTTAAAATCTTACAAAGCAACAGAGATATTTTGATTAGAAGAGCGGAGCGTTTGCTGTACAAGTTTTTTCTTTGTTCACTGTATATAAATAGTTAATTGTTTTCTTCTTAGATGTTTGTCATCTCAAGTTTAACTGCACTGATAAAGACATGAACGCTGTGCTTCAAAAGTATTTTATGCATGCAACAGACCGAATAAAGCGACATCAACGTCTAAAATAATTATTTTTAATTTATAATGAAGTTAATTTAACTTTTTTTATAAGAGACAATGGACTTTTTACTTTTATTTTATATTAATGATAATGAATTGCAATTAATTATTAATAAAACTTTTTTAAATAAAATAATTAAAATACATATGTGCTTAATTTTTTAATAAAAGAAGAACATGTGACTTGGGGTAGTTTATTTCCTACATGTAATTTACGATTGAAAAACGAGACGAAAAATTATCCTCAATGATTTAAATACTACCAGAAAACTGTTCAATAGTGTTGTAAAAGTATTGAGTATTTGAGTACTGAGTACTCAATACCGAGTGTTTTTTCCGGTACTCAATACACAAAAGTATCTACTCAATACTTTCAGGGTTGCTTTTTCTAGTATTCAAACGAAATTATTCCTTTAAAATACATCAAAATTATACAACTCTATGTGCGAATTTAAGCTTGATAAAAATATATCTTTCAAGAAGAAAAATATATCTCTGGACCTCCTGGAATTAGTGTAACAAATACAAATTCAGAAAGCAACAGGAATGTTCCGAATTATTTTGATACGAAAACGCATAATGAAACAAGGACTTCAAAATGCTTCATTGAACTAAACAACTTCACTCATGAGGAGAAAAAGTGACCCTTTAGAGTGGTGGAAAGCACATGAAACCAACAAAAATTAACGTACAAAAACTAATCTTCAAAGTAATTTATTTTTATTTGTTATAAATTTATGTAAATATATTTAATTTTGGTTTTTGCATATTGCATTATATAATATGTATTGCAGGTTAATTTGCTTTAATAAATAATAATTTTTAACTTCTCATATCGTCGCTGTTTTAACTAACCGACCTAACGGACATTTTTTTGAGAATTGAGTTAAGTCCTTTACTAGACTTTATAAGTCATAATACACATTGTCTACAATTTTCATGACTGTAAGCATTACTTTTGTGCCTATATGAGTAAAAAGATTTCTGACCCAGCCATAAGAATGAATGTACAAAACAACCATAAAACTGCTCTCCTTTTAAATTTTTAAAATGTTAGTTAGGTCAGTTAGTTAAAACAGCGATGATATATGCACTTACGTTCACATGTATGTGTGTTTTTAATATTAAAGTAAAAAAAAACGGTTGAAGTATTGAGTAGTATCGAGTACCCAATTGAAAAAGTATCAAGTAGTATTGAGTATTCAAAAGTAGCCGCTTTTTACAACACTACTGTTCAAAAATAATCAGCAAATCGTATCATAACTGATTCTTTGGTATGATTCATCTGTAGGATACCATTTTCTCACAACGGGAGCATCATTTATGATTGAAAAATGAGCTCATATGCGGTTTTTGCCGTCCAGCTGATTCGGAAAAGATTCGATTATGATACAAAAACTATAAAATATACGATTGAAAAATGAGACAAAAAAGTCTCCCCAATGATTTAAATACTACCAGAAAACTGTTCAAAAATGAATGAGCAAATCGTATCATAAATGATTCTCTGGGATGATTCATCTGTAGGGTACCATTTTCTCACAACGGGAGTATCATTTATGATTGAAAAATGAGCTCATATGCGGTTATTTTTGCCGTCATGCTGATTCGGAAAAGATTCGATTATGATACAAAATGCTAGCTGGGAAGAAGTCTTGACGACATTGCTTGTTAGCACTCATATACACGCACACAAATGCATCTATGGTGCTTTGCTTATAATGCGACAGCATTTATTATTGGTTTAGCATTCTACAGCCACGAGAATATATGTAAAAAACAAGACGTATTTACATTTCAAGACTATTTACGCAGGTCTATAATACATATGTATGTATGATCACACAATCCATATAAATTTCAATCAAAATGAATTCCATGAATTTAAATATTATATATGTATATATGAACTTTTACGTTTGACTTCAACTAAAGTGGGGTACACACTATCGAACATGAGTGACAGTTTTGCTCAAATTTTGGCTTGATCGATAGTGTGAACACGAATTTCGTCAGTCAACAGTCAACCACAGAATTTTTTGTGGTTGAGTGACAGTCAGCGGCCATATTTGTTTTTGACTGATAGTGTGTACCAAAAAGCGTCAGTCAAGAGATATTTTTGTAGCAAAAAGAACACAAGATGGACGCTGAAAATTATTTTTTTAAGTAATTTACATATTTTTATTAAATGCAAGGCTGTGTATGATGTTAAAGATAAAGTATTAAGACAACATCTTACGAGGAGTTGTTAAAGATAAGAAAACATTAAAATAATTCATTATAAAAAAATGTTGTTAGCAACAATGCGCATCCAATTTGTGTTTTTGTGTCTAATTTTTTTCTTGAATGAAGGTTTTAGTGTCGAACATGATCGATAGTCTGAACAGCCAACACTATCATTCAAAACTGATGAATTTTTGACTGTCACTCATGTTCGATAATGTGTACCCCACTTAACTCCCAATTTAAAATCAAAAATTAGTGTTTGCTGGGCACGAAGCAATTAGCATGTATGTATGTGTGCACAAGGAAGTTTTTTTGTTTGTGTCGAAAACACATGACACGTTTTTAAGCATTCTATAAGCGTTCAAACATTTACATTACATTTACATTTACATTACATTTACATTACATCTACGATTTCTACAGTCGGCTAACGAGGCCTTTATGCCTATTTAATATAAAGTCTGTTCACATTATAAATGGAATGCCACTTTTTTATACACATTATATTTTATGTGTATTGTAAAATCTGCGTTTTACATACGGTTTATCCCAGCTAGCATTTGGGTGATCATTTTTGGCAGAAATATCTTATATGATTCTCTACAGATCGCTTTTGATGATTAAAAAGTGATTTATCACTTGGGCGATTGAAAGAGGATTCACTTATGATTCATCTATATGATCAAATAATGATTTCTTGAAAATAGAGGAACATCATGCAAACCGCAAAAAAGTGATTTAAATGATTTAATATGAAAATTGCTCAAAAATAATCAGCAAATCGTATCATAACTGATTCTTTGGTATGATTCATCTGTAGGGTACCATTTTCTCACAACGGGAGTATCATTTATGATCGAAAAATTAGCTCATATACGGTTATTTTTCCCGTCAAGCTGATTCGAAAACGATTGGATTATGATACAAAATGCTACCTGGGATAGTTTTTATGTTCACACGTTGGTTGTTATATACATTTGACCTAGCCTATAAGGATACACAAGTGATTACTTTTGTTAATGCCTTTTCAATTGTTTCCTTCATTTTAGTTTTTAATCTATTCAATACTTAATTTTATCGTAAAGTTTCACTTAGTTTTTATCGAAACAAGAACTTGCTTTATTTAAAACGAGCTGATGTCAGACGCTCTATATCAAAGTTGTCGTTTGTACTGAAAAATATCACATACTACTACTAAAAGGTTTTCAGATTATATGTACAAATATACCATGTAAAGGTTACATTTCACAAGACAAAAACATATAATGTAAACTCAGTTTAAGTGGTTTCACACGTATCATGTAGTATTTTCTATAATGTTTTTAAAAGCATTTTTTCAGCTTTTCAAGTTGCATCATAACCCATACAAAATGTAAAAAAAGATAAAAAAATTTACATAGATGTGTATGTAAGAATATATTTATATGAACATATACACCTATTGGTATTTCATTGTTTTCACAACACAAATTTTGTCGTTTCAGACCGTTAAGCGTTAAGCACGTGTAAGAATATTCCAGTTTATGTTTTAAACTTAAAGAAATTCGTAGAGGCTAAATCGCTTTCTACTTCTGCATGTAAATGTGGATCTGACAGAACTTGTATGCCAATTGTTGCTAATTTATAAAACAGGTTTGTATCAACTGAAGATTTTATTTCTACCTAAAACTCTAAAATGGACTCGAACGTTTCAATTGCATTAAGTGAATAATTTTCCACATATTTTCTATAATAAAAATTATGATTCTTTGTTGTTAAACAAAGCAGTTGTTACCTTAATTAAATTATTTAAAGTTAGAGTTTGATATAGCGCGTATTCATTGAATCAGTCTTCCAACAATACAAATAAAAACATCTTGAAATGCACAATTTAAATTTTTAAATGGCAGGCATGCTCAAAACAAAATAGACTTAGCCCTAATTCACACGTTGATTTTTAAATGATTTTTTGAAACACGATTTTTGTAGTTTGTAGGCGAACTGTATATAAAAGCAAAGGGAGTAGAAAAAAATCACATTTTCCGTTCTCCGAGTTTTTTTTTCAAATTTTCTTTACACATATTTTAATTTTTGGCATGATGCTTTATTTTTTTTTTATTGAATGTGACAAAAGCTTTTTTTTAAATAGAAAACAGTGTACCTGTAGGTATTTTGTCGCTTATATAGGAGCATAGGGAATATCGGACAAATATTTTATTTTTGCCAAAATGTAGGTATTTTGTATTCACATATTGCATTTTTTGTGCATAAATGTAAAAATAAATATACGCAAAATATATTTTTGCTCCGTTTAAAAATTTGTTTTTGCTCGTAATTATATAGACTTTTATCTAATTGTTTTGGTGTCGCAGTGCATGTATTTGGATAGGATCTTCCCTCTATTCTTCTAATGGCAAGCACCCCAGGAAATAGGAAATGAGCATCTATTAAACAATGATTTAATAATTAAGGATATTACTTACAACTATTTAACTTTAATCTTAATAAACTCCAGGATTGGAGAAAACCCAAATATAGATATGTGTTATATTTGTATTATAAGATAATTTCTGAAAAACTGTAGAAAATTAATTTAATACAAAAGAATTACATATATGTATGTATATGTACATACAATACAAATAAAAACATCTTGAAATGCACAATTTAACGGTGTAATTCATAAAAAATATTTCAGGTTTATTATGAATTAGACCGTAAATTTTTAAATGACAGGCATGTTCAAAACAAAATAGATTTACATTTTGAGTTTAGAGCACTTAAGCAAAATATATAAACTAATTTAAAATGCACTGAGCACTACAAGTATCTTCATATTTTTTCGCGTTCAAAATCTTAAAAGCTGACAATATTGCAAAGCGAGTATAACCCTCATACCTAAATAAGAGCGGCAAGCGTCGCGTTAGCAGCAGGGTACGCATTTTCAGTACATTTAAATGAGAAAATATTACTTCATTGTACTGAAAATACGTACCCTGCTGCTAACGCGACGCTTGCCGCTTTCATTTAGGTATGAGGGTAATGAGTGATGCTCACAGCCTATCCATATAGATAAGATAGTGTATGTGTGGAAACAACAGCTCTTGATACATTTTACACTCAAAATATTGTGTTAGTAAATTCAAGTGAAACATCATTTCAAACAATATTATTTTGATTTAAAAACCGCTCTGCTAAGCATATAGTACACGACATGTAGAAAGACACATTATGACGCCAGGAAAATTTCCAGCACATTGATTGCATTTTATTCAGTAAGCAGTAGCGGCGTAAAATTTTGATAGTATTTTTGTGTCAAAATCCAAATGTAACACACATTTTCATAGGCAGCACTTGTGTGTACATACATGTGAAGATATGCTCAAACAAAAGTCATTAAATAATAATACTTTCTCAGCTACATGTGTTTATTATTTTGACATAACTACGTGGTATGTAGCAAATGCAGCTTTATAGTGACGTTAATAATAACGCACGTGGTTTTTTATTTACCGATTACAACAGGCTTTATTTTTCATGCGAACCGAATAATTTTTAAGTTATTTTAATTTCAAGCTTCAGTAAAAAATATTTTTTTCTTTTATTTTCAATAGCTAAAAACAACCTGCATATAATTAAAACTATTGATTTCAAATCGTCTGTTTCAACATATTTTTCTTCTAATTTGGAACACATACTATTAATTTGTGTATTAAAAATTTCAACTTAAGCAGGGGTGGCATGTCTTTTAACAGCTGAACTCACATCAACACAACACGTGAAACGACTGGGAAGCCAGCACATAACGTATATAAAACTATAAAAATTATTTTTTACTTATTTTAATGGGCAACAAATTACCTACCGAACCAATTGAAACTATCGTTTCCTTAATTTATTTTAATGCATTATAGTATTTATTCTTAACACAAGTTAATACAATTACAATTGCTTGATTCACAAGCATTGTTGCATCATTTAAAGTTATATATGAAAACACGACTTCAAATAAAACAGAAATAATTTGTTTTCATTTAGAGTCATTTTTATTAAACTTTCTTTTCAAATACAACCTCTAGCAACACAACAAGGCTTCTAAATTATATAAATATAATTTTAAAGATTGATTTTTATAAATAATTTTTATTGTTTATAAATATGTAAAGTACATATTGCTGAAATAATTAGGTAATATGGAAAAATATCTGTAAGTAATTTAATAACATGTTTTTTTTTCATATTAGTACAAAATCATAGGAAAACCGATGCTTTCTCCTCATCTTCGTCAAAACAGAGCCCTTAGTTAGATGTTATACATATATCATGTAACAAAACTTCAACCATCTATTTCATGTTTTTTTTTGCAAATATAACGTTTTATTTTTTTATGTACGTTCATATAGAGCTTTGTTTTCGATTTAATAATAAACGACATGTAGTAAAAATTAACATTTTTATTGAAATTGAAATTTCAGGGGCCAATCCAGAGTTATCAAAATGCCAAAATTCTGGATAACTTTTAACATACAGGCTGTAAAATTGTATTGTAAGCGACAATTCAGGCATGTAAAACATATTTGAATATCGAGCCATATTTTCGATTTTACAGCAAGCGACATGTTATCGAAAATTGACTTTTTTATTGAAATTAAAATTTTATGGGCCTATCCATAATTTAGAATGATCAAAATGCCAAAATTATTAATAACTTTTCAGATATATTTTATCGTAAGCCACAATTTACGCACAAAAAATATTTGAATATTAAAAAAACCTTCTCACGATATACCTATAAAATTTTTTTTCTAAAAACTTTAATTTTTGTCGTTTACGATTAAATTGAAAAAAAGGATAGATATTTATTTCCCATTACCCGTGTTCTACGAAACTTACGTACATATGCACGTGCATATGTACCCTGAAGGAAATGTCGATGGTGAAAATGTGCTGAGTCGCTTTTGACTTTGTCACCAGTACTACTCTCAATTTAATCCCCATACAATACTTTGTGCTATAGACATTTAGCATGTGCTTGTCATTGAAAATCTACTAGTAACACTAAAACAATTGACTAGGTAGTGACTACATAGTTCTTATGGGAACATGGATACATATCAACCAGACATTTAGTGGTAAATTTCTATACCTTACGTACATACAATTGTATGAATATTGACAAGTTGTTGCAAAAGCCACCAGAAATACACCACATCTGTTTTCTCTCTTTCTTTTATACTGACGAATAGAAGAGAAATTGTAGACAATGTACCTACTACTACAATTTTAGTGTTGACATAGAGACATTTGGCCCCAGTCTGACTGCAGGGTATATATACACATACTATGTACATACTTAAATACATACATATGCCAAAACATGATACATAACAATTTCATGTACATACATACATGTAAGCTTTAATATTTTTTATTCGACAATAATGAATTTTTAATGTCCATATGTACATATCTATGTTTAAATTTAGGCAAAACCATTTTAAGTTTTTAAACCAGGGATCGCAAATAACGATTATTTTCCAAATTTAAAGTGAAAAAATCACAATAATAAAGAAGTGCTACGTGCACAAGGAATATACCAAGATACTCCATGTTACATGGACTACCTGTAGATGCAATGATTTTTATTTTTTTGATTTTTATTTATTCCTCACAAAATAACAATTATTTCTTGATTTTTATTTATTCCTCAGAAAATAACAGTTATTTCTTGATTTTTATTTATCCCTCACATAATAAGAGTTATTTTGTGACTTTTATTTATTCCTCACAAAATAACAGTTACTTTTTGATTTTTATTTTTTTGCTCAAAAAAATTTTAATTTTTAAAATTAATAAATAATAAAAAAGTAAATTTAATTTAACATATAAGAGTTTTTTTAAAGACTCTGGCGATAAGTTCAATTTTAAATCGGTTAATATTCATTTTAACGCAAAAATTACGCTTTCTACATTTTAAAAGTTAAGCAAAAAAATAAAAATCAAACAGTAACTGTTATTTTGTGAGGAATAAATAAAAGTCACAAAATAACTCTTATTTTGTGAGGGATAAATAAAAATCAAGAAATAACTGTTATTTTCTGAGGAATAAATAAAAGTCACAAAATAAGAGTTATTTTTTGAGGGATAAATAAAAATCAAGAAATAATGATAAAAAAGTGATTTTTAATATAAAAATTATAACCGTTACGGTCCCTGTTTTAAACTATACACTTAAGTTGGAATCTAATTTTTCAACTTATTGATTAGTTGTTACGAGTATTAAAATATTTTTTACTTTTATAATGAAAGAAAATAATTTAAAGCAAATACGAGTAGTATATCGCATGCGAATTTCACATGCGCATGAGGCTCTGACGTAATTTTGACGTCACCATGTAGCTATATTGACTACATGCCGTCTACCAATAGCACATTTTAATGTATAAATTAACATCTTTACAAAAGTGCTGCTTCTGGAAATGTGCCCGACTCGGCTAAATGTTTCACATTTAAATTTTGGAACAAAAATACTATGAAAATTTAACATTATGTAGCCACTACTACTAATTAAAAAAAATTAACAAAATTCTCGTGATGGCACAGCCACATTCGTATGTGACATTTACTAAATAAACGCTTAAGTAAAAACTGTACGAAAAAAATTTTCTGATGAAATTGTTTTACTAAATACATATTTAAAATAATTAGACTTGTGTCCAACAGTTCTTTTTGAACTGGTTCGTTCAGTTGGACACAAGTTCGGCCAAAAATATCAATGTAAATTAGACTTGTGTTCAACAGTTCTTTTGGAACTAGTTCGTTCAGTTGGACACAAGTTCGGTCAAAAACATCAATGTAAATTAAATGGGTTTGAAACAATTTTTGATTCAAACGCTATCAAACTAGTTCAAAAAGAACTGTTGGACACAAGTCTAATGTAAATTAAATGGGTTTGAAACAACTTTTGATTCAAACGCTCTCAAACTAGTTCAAAAAGAACTGTTGGACACAAGTCTAAAAATAATTTATTATATTGAGTGTAGACTTGGGTCTAGACTTGGGTCGAACTCGTTCACTAGTTCATTTTTGCCACAAACGAATGATCAAACCCATTTAAATTACATGAATTAGTGAACGAGTTCGACCCAAGTCTAATTGAGTGCACAGAAAATCATCAATATATTGTGGTTTGCTTATTAAACAATAAACACAAGGACTTTACATACAAATAACTTGGTAAAAATTTACCTACACTTAAGATTTACTTTAATTTTAGTTAACAGAAACTTCTTGTACATTCAGTTATTGTAAAACTTTTTTGAGTGTACCTACATGAATTAAATATACATTAATAATAATGTATTTAACATTACAAAACGAAGTGTTGATCATCATCATTTTGAGTAGGTTAACATAACTATTCTCTTTGGGCAGAAGTTAACTAACGGCCCTATGTATAAGCAAAAATTGGCATGAAGTTAGCATAAGTGGCAAAATTGAACATGATCTGAAAGAGTTTTGCGATGAAACTTCACATTAAAAATCATGCTAGGACTTAGAGGTGGGTTAAAATTAGGTAATGCGACCATTTTTAATGTCAAATTGTATGGAGGAACTCGTTAACATCTAATTCAATTTCGTCACTTATGCTAACTTCATGCCAATTTTTGCTTATACATAGGGCCGTAAGATTATAAGTACTTATAATTTTAATGTACTCGGTATACCTAGATTATTAGCGCTTGTGTATGAGGTTGTACCTTACAGATCACTAAAGTACATTAAATAATGTTTATTTTCGAAAACTGTTTTTAAACCCCCCCCCCCCCCCCCCGCCACAAAAAGGGGTGTATTAGTGTGTGTCTGTGTATCTGTGCGTCTGTCCGTGTCCACGTACAGCCCAAACGGCTGGACCGATTTTGATTTAGTTTTCTCTGTTTGAAAGATGACTTGATCGAGATGGTTCTTAACCATGTTTGAAAAAAATCGGTTCAGCTGTTTAGAAGATGTCACCCACATCTTTTCTAGATATATCGGGGGTTTTTAAAATTTTTAATTTTTGTTATATTTAACTTGATAATTGCTTTATTAGGGTTCCGTACACCAAATGTGAAAAGGAACCCTATTGTTTTCTCTACGCCGTCCGTCCGTCTGTCACAGGGTGTTTTCTCGAGAACCGTATAAGCTACGGAGCTGAAATTTAAACACAGTGTGTAGACATTTGGCCGCTACAACAAATACATGAGAGTTAAAAATTAGAGGGTGTTCCAAAACGAGCAACGAAGAATGATAAAATCCCATGTAATATATATACAATTGTATGTATATAAACTTGAAATTTATAAAGTTAGTGTATTTTTATACAGACTACAACAATTAACACTAAAATTAAAAAAAAATTTAAATTAAAGGGTGTTCCATCAGTTAATAGAATTTTGAGTATGCAAGTTTGACAACTTGCTGTATCTTGGAAACCGTAAGAGCAAGACTTGCAATTTTCAACAACTGTAAAACTAAAAAATCAAAAAATTATAAAATCGCCAAACCGAAAAAAAATCGCCAAAAACAAACATAAATCGCCAAAACGAAAAAAGCACCAACTTAAAAAAATGTCTAGGACTAAAATAAATCGCAAAAAACTGGAAAAATCGCCAAAATGAAAAAATCGCCATAATAAAAAAAATCGCCAAAATTAAAGAAAAAATTGCCAAAATGAAAACAACCCAAAAACAGAAAAAAAATCCCCAAAATGAAAAAAATCGCGAAAATTAAAAAAATTGCCAGAATGAAAAAAAACCCAAAAAACAAAGAAATCGCCAAAATGAAAAAATCGCGAAAATGAAAAAAATCCCAAAAACAGAAAAAAACGCCAAAATGAAAAAAACGCCGAAAGGAAAAAAGTCGCGCAAATGAAAAAAAAACTCAAAAACAGAACAAAAAACTCCAAAACGAGAAAAAAGCGACAGAACTGAAAAAAATCGTTTACACTGAAAACACTTCAAAAAAGCAAAAAAGCCACATTAAAAAATGCTCAAAACCGAATGTACGGAACCCTTCGTGCGCGAGTCAAAGTCCCACTTTACTAAATTTATTTTAATTGCAATGTGTACACAACAACAACAAAAAAACTTTGCCACTTGCTACAATTTTATTATGAATACGGCCCTACGATTTTACTGGTAATGCAAATTAAATTTCCATATCAGTAAAAAATTTTCTGAATTTTTTCAGTAATCAGTAAATTTACTGGTGTCAGATAGCACTTTCTAAGGAACTTAAAAGAAGATAAAATATGACCGTTTTTAATATCAAAGTTTATTTTGTTGGTTATATTAATTACTGATTATTTCGGACAATAAATAAAGCACAACCGTTTCGTTTAATGTTCGCTCACCGACCACTCGCACTCAGATGTTCGCAACACGTTGTAAGCACAATCCAAGTTATTGTCGATGTGTGTGTGACAGCTCGGCCGTTCCTGACGGTGGCTCGTCCTCGGGCCCTTCTTCGTCGTCCAATATCGGGGAGCTTTGGCACCACCGTCGTATTTCGTCAGATGAATATACGGAGCTGAAATTGCGTGTGGAAACCTGCATACCCGGAATGTCCTCTATCAGGTACCTATCCTTACCCAGTGGTCGGGTGACCATGTACGGTCCTTTATACTTCGGTTCCAGCTTTCGCGACTCGCCCGTGGCAGGGGCTTCGTTTGCCAAAACAATTAAATCGCCTTCGTTGTATACCGTTGGCTTATCATGCTTTTCGTCAAATCTTGTTTTCCACCTTTATTTTTCCTTAGCGGCGTTGGAAATTGCGTCTATGCGTTTTCACAAACACGGACCTTGTTACGGGCGTTTATGGTGTCGTCGTTGATAGCGGCGACTATTTTATTTTGAACAATATCAATCAGCCGAAACTCAAAGACCAATTCATTGGGAGTGAAACCGGAGGTGCTGTTTTTCTGAGAGTTAACGGTCCACTGGAGTTCTCTCAATTTCAGGTCCCAATCTTTGTCAGTTTTAGTGGATGTTCGTAAATAGTTGAGAATTATTTGATTTGCCCTCTCAACTTGGCCATTAGCACGAGGTGTACGAACTGCTGTACTAACATGATGAATGTTGTTTTGGTAACAGTATTCCGCAAACATTTTTGATGAAAACGCTGTTCCTCTGTCAGTGATGATCACCTTGGGTAGACCAAAGTAGCTGGTAACTTCGTTTAGCGCACTTATTACGGGTTGAGTTTTAGTCGTTTTAACCGCCTTTTGATTAAGTATTTGCTAAAGGCGTCAGAAACTGCCAGGATGTAACTGTTCCCACGTTTACTTTTAATAAATGGACCTAAATGGTCAATGTGTATTTTTCGGAATGGTATTTGTTCCAAGTCACTCACGTACAGACAACATTCGGTCTTGCCAGCCTTCGCTTTGTTGAAGCAACAGTCCACACATGATGCTATGTAGTCCTTTATATATTTCCGAATTTTCGGAAACCAAAAATGTTGACTTATACGTTGAATTGTCTTTTCAAGACCAAAATGACCCATATCGTCGTGGCATAACTTCACTATACGCCATCTTACCGATTTTGGTACAACGAAACGCGGTCCTGATTCGCACTTTTGATATAAGCGGTTGTTTAGTAGAGTATATTCGGCCTTAATTTGTGTCGCTTGTGGCGTGTTTCCGTTATGTAGGACGGCGACAATTTCTTTTAGGGCGGTGTCCTGCAACTGCATCGTTAATAACCAGTCTTCATGGTCTAGATTAACCTTCAAAATGTGGTCGTTGAGTTCGTATGCGATGGTTTGTGAATCTGGGGAACGACTTAGGGCGTCCACATGAGCCATTCGAGTTCCTTGTCGGTGAACTATCTCACAATCGTAGTCCATAATTTTTAAGAACCATCGGGCAATTTTCGGTACTAGCTCTCTCTTTACGTTAGCCTTAGCAATGGCTGAACAATCGGTAAGCAACTTAAAATGTTTTCCGAGAATATACACTCGAAATCGTTCTATTGACTCAACCACAGCTAGCATTTCTAACTCGTAGCTGTGGTACATGGACTCTGCTGGTGTGCACTGTCTGCTGTAGTAGAATACTGGTCGCCAATTTATCATCGGTTGATTGAAGTAAAATACCCGCTACGCCAACAGCACTGGCATCCATGTGCACCTGATGATTTGCGTTAACGTCATATAAAGCTAGAACAGGTTTGTTAACTAGAATGTTGATCAGCTCGTCATAAGATTTTTGTTGGCTTTCTTCCCATACAAAGGTTTGATTGCTTTTCAGCAGCATCGTGAGCGGTTTGGAAATTAGGGAATAGTCCTTCACAAACTTTCGGAAAAACCCGGTTAGCCCAACGAATCTTCGGATTTCCGACACATTGGTTGGGCATTTAAAGTTGCGTATGGCATTTACATTTTCGTCGCCTGGTGTTATACCATGCTCATTTACAACATGACCAAGATGAGATATTTCTGTCATCAAGAATTTGCACTTATCTAGCCGCAGTGTGAGAACAGACTCTTTCAAAACGTTTAGAAACTTATCCAGCTTTCGAATACCTTCGCTAAATGTTTTGCTGGGAATAATTACGTCGTCGAGGTATGCCAAAACCTCCCCAGGATGCATACGAGCTATAAGTTGATTCATGGCACTTTGAAAAACTGCCGGGGCATTAACGAGTCCAAACGGCATTCTGTTATACTCGTAGTGCCCATCTGTGATTACAAAAGCTGTATATGGTTTGGACCTTTCAGACATTTCGATTTGATGGTATCCCATTCTAAGGTCCAAAGACGTGAAGAATTTGTTTCCTGCCAGCTGAGCAAATTGTTCATCAAGATTTGGCATTGGAAAAGGTGCCTTCTTGGTGATACGATTAAGGGCTCTATAATCTACACAGAGTCGATATTCACCGTTTTTCTTACCAGCACGATACCCGAGGCATACGGCGATGTTGATGGTCGGATAATGTCACTTTCTAATAGTTCACTTACCAGTTTTCCGACAACAGGTCTTCTAGCGAAAGGGATGCGCTACGGTCTTACGTTAACAGGTTCATCTGTGGTGAGCTCTATGTCCATTTGAACGATGTTGCACTTTCCCAATTCATTTGCGGTCGCTGCGAACCCGTGAGTGTTTTGAAATTATTCCTTGTAGTTGATTCCGGCCATCGTCCGAAATATTTTCCCCTGTCGATATTGCTAAAACGTTTTCGAACCAGCAGTCATCCTCTTCAATTATAAACCTTTTGCCTTCCTGACATAAGACATCACGACCAAAAAGTACGTTCTCGGAGATTAGTTCATCTGGTACCACCAGCAAATCGACATTAAAATTAAAACCATCCATGAGGATATTTGTATTGGCCTTTTCATCAAACTGGAATTTACCACCACCAAATCCATTGAGCACTGCAAAGCAATTGTCCAGTTCTCCTATGTGTTTAGAAAATGACTTGCGTATTAAAGACCGACTGCTACCTGGATCGACAAAACATTTAGTAAATGTTGCGTCGACTTTGACCTTGATGAGGTCAGGGGAAAGTTGACGGTGCTCCTCATCGTCTACTTTGTTGATTCGAGGATCGGGTTTCCTTTGAGGACAGTTTTCAGTTTGATGTGTTGTACGTTTGCAAATTTCGCATCGAAAATATTGTTATGTCATGTAAAAGCTTATTACAAGACGCATAGTCGTTAGAAATCTTCTTTCTAAGATCACTATGGTTGATTCCGTTAATAATGTGACTGCATATAGCTGGTTCAGAGATATAGCCCCGCTTTCCGTAGGCAAGCATTTTGTAATAATATTCTTGCGGGGATTCGTTGTCATTCCGTTTCATGCGTGACATGCCTACGTGAACATCTGCTTCATTAGTTACTTTTGGAAAATCATTTAAGAATTTTGAAACGAATTCAGGCCATGAGATAAAAACTTCTTGAAGAGAATCTACCCAGTACTTGGCAGCACCCTGCATCTTCTGTTGAACAGCAAAGATAACTATATGATCGCTCCAATGATAAGAAGTCTTCAATATCTCCGCGCGGTGGATAAATTGTCTAGCGTCCAGCGAAAAATGGGAGTAGCGAAACCACATCCCGCACATTTGAATAACAGCTATTATCATTACCAAAATGTCGATAATTGATGGTCGGTATCGCTGTGCCGCTGGGAACTTCAGGCGATGCCGTAAAAGTAACATGACGTTGTGGCATATTGTGCAAGTAAGATTGAGGACCGTAATTAATATGACTAGACTTGTATCGAACTCTTTCAGTAGCTCGTTTTTGACACAAACCAATGATCAAACCCATTTAAATTACATGGGTTTGATCATTGGTTTGTGTCAAAAACGAGCTACTGAAAGAGATCGATACAAGTCTAAATATGACCTCCACTACCATTTCGTTGATTGCTATTGTGTTGATTAATATTGCTATGTTGATCAACACGTTCGCTTTGAAACGTTGGGTTAGCATAATGGAAATTTTTGTTTAACATTGCTCTTGAATATGATGGTTGTTGCGAAACACTAAAATGCGTTAAGTTGTTAGAGACATTTGATGACATCCCATAAACATTTTCTGCTAGTGTCGGTTGTTGGTAAATATTGGTGAGTGCAAATACATCAGAATTTATATTAACATGTTGCGATGTTGCTGGTTGCTTAGCATGTTGATACAGCGAGTTGCATGACGGTTGTTGTGAGACAGTAAAATACGTTAAATTTTTTTTTTTTTTTTTTTTTTTATAAAGAGAAGTAACACTCAGGCAATTAATGCCTACTGCTAATACTAGGTGTTACCTTCTTTTAGGAAAGGGATAGTGAGAGAGAAGACAGGTGGTGAAAGAAGAGATAGAGGAAAGCTTCATTCTTTTTACAACTCTGCTTTTTCGCACGTTTTTTTTTTTAATAATGCAGTGTTGCAGCGCCTCTCTGATGTTAAATGGGGCGTATTAATTTTTTGAAGCTGTGTCTTGTAGCCATTTTATTGATTATTTTACTTCGCCGATGATTTTGCTACACAACGAAGGAGGGCGCTCTGATGTTACATTAGGATTAGTATCTGCTGAAGTCGGTATAGTTCAGTGACCAGTGACTATGCCTTCATCACTTGAACTTTCCTACAACAACTGACACAAAGGGACACTAATGCACATCAGAAAAATGCGTGGTGTTGTTATTTTTTAATGACTGTCGGATACAGGGATTGAACCCAGGACCTTCGGTTTTGTAGTCAACGTGCTAACTACTTCAGCCAACGCCACCCTCAACATTGTTGAGGGTGGCGTTAAAAACGTTTGATGGCATGTTGTGTTCCTCATCAACGTTGTTGTGGTTTGAAGTCGTCACAGAATTTTGAGGTTCATACACGTTTGTTGTCATTGTTGGTCTTTGGTACTAGACTTGTATCGAACTCTTTCAGTTAGACTTGTATCGAACTCTTTCATTAGCTCGTTTTTGACACAAACCAATGATCAAACCCATGTAATTTAAATACGATACAAGTCTATTTGGTACACGTTGGTGGGTGTAGATATGTATGGGTTTATATTACCATGTGTTGATGCAGCATGTTGAAATGGCACATTGTATGATGTTGATTAAAGACCTGCGTAAATAGTCTTGAAATGTAAATACGTCTTGTTTTTTAAATGTATTCTCGTGGCTGCATTATACTAAACCAATAATAAATGCTGTCGTATTATAAGCAAAGCACGATAGATGCATGTGTGTGCGTGTATTCAAGTGCTAACAAGCAATGTCGTGAAGACTTCTTGTTATGAACAAACAGTCAACAAAGTAGTGTTGATACGTGTATGCTTGTTATTTTCCATATTGTACGTTTAAGTGTGTGTGTAAGATGTAGATGGTAAGCTATTATGTGTTTAAGGGAGGTTTTATTTAAGAAAGCGCCAGTGATGGTATTTTGGTGCGTTTCGGGTATTTTTTGGTGCTTTTTGCCTCTTCATAAACGCGAAATTTTGGTTAATACCCTTTTTTAAAAAGCGGGTATTTACAGTGCTTTTTAACAAATTCTCACAGTGCTTTTGGTGCTTTTTTGTAAAATAAAAATATTTTTAATTTACAAACCTAATGTACTTTTAAGAGCTAATAGCAGCATCTTTTGACTGAGCCTTCTTATATTGTTTTTAATGACAATAACGGAAACTATGTTAAAAACATTTAGAAAACTTTTCATAATTGGGATTAAAAAATTTAAATTCTTCTTGCAAAATAGAAAACGGAAGTAACTGGAAAGTACCACATAATTCTCTGCATAATAATTTATTGATAGTAGTACGCAATAAGCATTTGTTAAAGTTTACACAAATATTTAATCATCCTAGAACAATTGACAGCATGAGGTTGTTAGTTGTTTTAGACAACGGGTAGCCAAGTCCCAATGTTTTGGTATCGTATTGACGTGCTGTCAATGTTGGCAACTGGAATAAGTGTGAATATCGGAAAAACAAAAACTTTTGGGTTACTTAAGGAAAAAAGTGATGCTTTCAATGCTTTTGTATGTTTAAAATATTTTTCAGTAACATACATATGTATGTATTTTAATCTAAGCCTAAGCTTCACCTACCAAATAACTATACTCAAAATATTCCATGCTTAAAAATACGAAATATTTTTTCGTAATTTAATTTTTGTACAATAAACGAAAATTTTGTACATTTTATGAAAATATTTGTAGCTTGTGCAGGAAAACAGATTTTGTTATTTTACGAATTTCGTTAAGTTACAAAAATTGTTTCGTACAATTATTTTCGTATATAGTACTATGTTTTTCGTTTATTTTATAGAATTGGAAATTTTCGTAAAAAAAAAACAAATTTTGTTTTGTTATCATTTTGTTTACAGTACAAAATTATTTTTAAATCTACACAAGTTTCGTGAATTTTACGAAAAAATCATTTTGAAATATAAGAATTAAAACTGTTCTGTTTGTTTTATTTTTTTTAATATTTTCCCCATTTGTTTGCTGTCTTGCATACTTACAAATATTTTATAAAAAATTATTAAATATGTAAATTTCAATTAAAATAAAAATTATTAAAAAATTACTTTTTGGCCTATGGTATGGAACATAACTGGGAAGAACAATAAATCTCGTCCACGGCACACCAACAACGAATAAGTAACCGGTCTTATAATTGATAATTGGATAAATGGTTATTGTTTGTGCAAAGAAAGAGAAAATTTACATATCTAAATAAATCCATCGCAGAGTTTGTCACGCACGACGAATTTCGTTTGACGGGGGTGTTATGCTAATTTTCATACGAGCAAATGTGTTTTATCTTCATGACGATAGTTCGCAACGAAAAATTCGTTGTTCGTTCCACTTGTGTTCCCAGTTTGATTCGCGAGTTTCAGTGCAAAATATGTATGTATGTGTATGTGATGCATGAGGAATGCAGAGTCTGTAACAACCCCCCCTAAATTATGTTTTTCTTTTTATAATTTTTACAACCTCCAATTCTAAGAATTACAGATTATATTACAAAATTATTTTTCATATGTAAGAAAATATATTTTTTTGCAATTTTAATTTGTTTACAGATTTTAGGTTTATACAAAATTTCGTATATTACACCAAATTGCTTTTCATGATTCACGAATTTCTTTTGTAATATAAACATTTTTTTCGTAAATTTACGAAAAATAATTTGTAAAAATGCAAAATTTTGTTATTTACAGACAAAAAGTATTTCGTAAAATAAACAAATATTATTTTTACTATGTACGCAGCATTTCGTACCGTAAAAACAACGAATATTTTCGTAAAATTAACCACATTTTTCGTTTATTTTACCTATGAAATATTTTGAGTGTAACACCGATCATATAACTACTAACATTTTGAAAAATTAATAAGGGTTTTCATGAGAACTCTTAAAATTGTCATTAGTGCAATTGGGGAAATATGCGAGACATGTTTCATGAAGCCCCATTGATTTTTTAAGGCAATTTGAACGAAATGTCAAAAAAAAATTTATTTCATAAAAATAATACAAGAAAATTTCAAGCAGCTTTTTATTTCATATACAATTTCATATATTAAATTTTTGGAGGCAAAAACTTGAAATTATATTATGATGTTTTACACACCAAACTCTCCTTTTTTTAAGTGGCTTAATGTATTAATATTAGAAAAAAATTTTGGTGCTTTTTTACCCTCTTTTTCGTATTTTATTTGCGCTTTTTACCCTTTTCGCAACAGATTAATGTGCGTTTGCTCTTCGTAGAGATACCAACACTGGCAAGCGCACTTAACTAATGTAAATGCATGTGAACGTTTGTTTATGTGCAGAAAAATAGAAGAGCATACACACAACGTGTGTGTGTATGTACATGCATGACGCTTGTATACGCGCCCATGCGTAGAAAGAAGCAAGCATCACAAATTTCTCAGTCACGAATTATTTTCTTCTTTACTCCTATACTTGCAATAACTGAAACAAATTCTTGCAAACAGTGTTGCTTAGCGTTTGTTTTAGAAGACTTCGCTGTAGTAAAGCATTTGAAAAATCCCTCATGTCTTGAAAGTTCTTATAAATGGTCTTGTGCAGGACTTTAATGTTGATGGAATGTCTGTTGGTTGTGTATGTTGACGAGAATAATTGTGTTCATTGGAAACATTCGCATTAAAGCTATTGCTTCTGTTGAAAATGTATTGTTGTGTTGTATTTTGCCGGCAGCAGCACGCTGGTTTCTGCTGACGTTTTGTTCTATACTTCTATCGATGTATGTGTTCTCCGTAGGTGTCAATACCAAACCTGCAACATCATGATGTATATTTGAAAAAGTCGTTAAAACATTTTGCAAAACCGGCGTCGTTTTGTGTGTCGTGCATAGTTCTGCATGAGTTTGTTGTATTGCGTCATCCAAAACAACGCTTTGTTTTGGTGACGACATCGTTGAGGGGACAAATTTAGATTTTCGTATATCGTCCAATGTCTTTTCCAGGAGATCAAGTCTTTTTGAAAGACACAATTCCGGTGGCTCCTGGAAACTCTGAAACTGGTTTCCGCTTTCCGGACGTAGGCAAGCCAGCCTTTCTGCACCTTTCACGTAGTGCATCAAGCCTCATCGTATTTAAATTAGGCATCTCTAATTTGTTGTCCTGTGAAGAATTATTTATTCCGTATAAACTTTCACAACGTAAACGTTTTAGGATATAGGCACTATCCCACTTCTGAATAAATGTCAGATAGCACTTTCTAAGGAACTTAAAAGAAGATAAAATACGACCGTTTCTAATATCAAAGTTTATTTTGTTGGTTATATTAATTACTGATTATTTCGGACAATAACTAAAGCACAACCGTTTCGTTTAATGTTCGTTCACCGACCACTCGCACTCAGATGTTCGCAACACGTTGTAAGCACAATCCAAGTTATTGTCGATGTGTGTGTGACACTGGTTACTGCAATTTTTAATGCAGTGCATATATACTGCAGTGTGCCCATTTCCTAACCAAATAAGTTAAATAAAACATACAAAAACCAGCAAATTCCTATGTACTTACAATATTGAAAGTTTTGATACTTTTAATTGATTAATTAAAAAAAATATACTAAAAGCATAAGTAGTTTCCCTGTGATCGGACTCACATTGCTTTTTTTATGTTTTTGCTACTTTGTTAGAGAGCCCGCCTTACGATACACAGTGGCGTGAAATAAAAAAATGGTAAAAAGTCCGCAACTTTTGAACTATTGAACCGATTACAATACACCTTCAAGAGGTCATAAAAAATTTGACATTCTTTGAACAGCAGAAAAAACACGTAAATTTTCATCTGAGGTGTTATATTTGTGTATACATTTTAATACTGATATAATGGCAAAGGTATATTGACACACAAAAATTTATAGGGCAATAAGTTGGGAATAAGTATTATTGTTAATATTTTATTAATATTGTTGTTTTAAAAATCATGAATTGTATTTGTATTCTTCATGTAAATTTTGTAGATACGATAATTCTTTAAATATTTATACAAAATAAACATAATTTATAACAACTATTTGCCATAATCCTGTATATTTGTATAAATCCTTAAAGTGGGTAACACTGTTTATCCTTTTTTCATTTTACTTTCTGAAAACATTAAATATTTACTTTCTTGAAAATATCGTAGAAAAAAAATTTGATTGTATTGCTACTTTCTTGAAATTAGTTTCATGTGTAAATGGTAGGTAAAGTCAAAATTTACATTTCGTTAATTACCTTCTCAGCAGATGTATCCGCATGTGTATGATCATCCTCACAACGATTTTCCTGCTGCATTTGCAAATTATTTGCGAAGCTTTTATCGACATATTTCTCTTTATTAAGAAACGAATTACCTGGTTTTGGTAGCGTTTTGTATTTGACGGGACTTGTCAAAATTTTTTCAATTATTTCCGGTTCCCTAAGTTTCGGATTAGGCAATGCTTTTTCAACCTCATTATTATTTTTAGTCCGTTTGCTGTTACGTAAGCTCCGTCTAGACTTGGAATTATTACACTCTGAAGACTTCGTCATATCTTTCGATTTTTTATCGGAATCTATTCGAGCTTCAATTCTTATTTTGTTTGGTCTAGTTATATGGTCGTTACTTTGAGCATCGTTGCTTTCAATTGAATTGTTACGAGAAAGATTGAGGGACTTCCTTAAAAATCGATGGTTTGTAATATTACCACTTCCAAATGTTGTGGGCATGGTGTAAGATACCGTCATTGTAGTGTTATTGGTTTCATTTTGCAAATTAATACTTGTGGCAGATACTACTAGTCCCTCTTTTCTGCATATGGCGCGACTATTTTTTATTCCAGTATTATCTTCAGGTAATGGATCCGTTGATTCAGTTTCCACATTTGTGTCAGTATGATTTGCATCCTGGTCCTGTTCATCTTCATCATCAGATTCCAAATCATCATTTGTTCTCTTTGCTGCTGGATTGAAAACTCCATCAAGCATATCCTTGAACTCAATAATGTATTTCACAGTTTTTGGATCAAATTTATTCTGTAAGTTATAAAGAAAAAATTTTAGTTTCACAAACTGTCCCATGATATTAAATAAAATCTTAAGCGAAAGAAGAGCAGTCACTCAATTTCGTAATGTGTCATTCACTACTAACCAAAAAAAATCCATATGTGACAGGGACCTAAGGGTAAAAAAATAATTTTTCATTTTTGATGTGGACAACATCTGAGCATCGAATTAGACCGATACCATGCCCCAAAAGTGTTCCCTCCCAGAGAAACGAGCGTTTTATGAAATTGAAGTCGACGATTCTAAGGTTATGTGAAAAAATTTTCGTACTAACTGAGTGATATCAAAGAATATAAATTACATAGAATGCGCATCGGAGCTAAAAAATTAAAAATTTTTTTTTTTCGTTACTGATGCGGGGGGAAAGTATAAAGCGCAAGCAAACACGCAGAGAGAGACCATTTGCTTCCAGGGTGACCGATGACATTTTTCAAAAAGTTGCACCAAATAGGGGAGGATTTATCAAAAAAAAGGGGCAACATTAAAAAAATCGACACAACTACATTAAAGTTCTTATTTTTAATGTATTATTATATAATTTACTTTAGAAAAAGGGGGACAAAAAGAGGGAAGGCAATCGAAAAAGTGGCAATTTGCCACTGTAGTCGATCAAACGGTCACACTGTACGATACAGCGACAGAGCTTCGAGTTCTGCTACAGCTTGTCGTCACTGTTGCCAGTTTTGCAGATTTCTCTGCATTTTGCTGATTTTTCATTGAAAAAATTATAAAATGAAATTTGCAGATTTTCTGAAATGCTTGTGTAACATCAATATTTCATGTTTTTCTTTACTCCGTAACAGAAATAACCATGGTGTCACTGTCAGAAACATACACATAAGAAACACTAACAAATAAGTAGTGTTTGACGTTTAATTTTGCAGTAACCATACCACCAACATAACAATGGTAAAAAGAAACTAGCTAATCTGTGCAAAGATGTATGAATATACATACATATAAACATATCGCACTCTAAATCATAAACAGTCACGCATATGTGCCATTATTTTAAAGAATTTGTAATATCGGTATATGTTTTTATACAGCAAGATAATTTATCTTAATTCGCAAATTAAATAAAAAATGCATACGTGACAAACATATAACCTCCTCCTTAATTGAAGACGGTTAATAATTCGAAAACAAAATGAAAAACAGTTCTAAATATAGGTGTTTTTATTGTTGCAGATTTTTTTCCGATTTTTTAAAATAATTTTGCAGATTTTTCAGATTTTTTAGCCAATTTTTCCAGATTTTTTGTAAAATTTTCTGGCACCAGTGCTTGACGTTGTAAAAATTCACCCCTATCGTGAATAAAATGTGAAATTTTTGAACCCATGAAATTTTCATTCCCCATGAGGGGAAATTGGCTATCGGGAACTTCATGGGAACGTTTGTTCCCGCTATTGATTCGTAGTGAATGTAAAAAACGGGAAGAAAATTAAACAAATTTATGTTTGATAGTGAGAAATACACATTTTTTGTTTAGGATGCAATGTTTTTAAGCTATTACATTTAAATTTGTAATTCAGTTTCATATTTGTATTGAGCTTTATTTTCGATATTTATCGTAAGTGAGATTTAATTGAAAATAGACCTTTTTATTTAAATTAAAATTTTATGGGCCTATCCATAGTTAAGAATTATCAAAATGCCAAATATTTTATAACTTGTAAGATACGAGTACGGGCTGTAAAATTTTATCGTAAGCGAAAATTTATTATGTGAAACAAATTTGAATATTATAAAAATAATCTTCTCTTCTAATTTAAATACCATATAAAAATTGTTAATTTTGTGTTAAAAAAGTAACCAAAATGGAAAAAAGTACACAAGTACACATTGGAAAAAAGTAACCAATTTTGGTTACAAGTAACCAAAACGGCAACACTGATCATAGCATACGCTGTCTACGAGACTGTAAAAAACAGCGATGCCAATTTAGCGTGTTTCGCGCTAGAATTAGCGCGTTATAACTATGCCAAACGCGCTTTTTTCCATCTTAGCGCGTTTAATAAAAAAGGCGCTAACTTAGCGCGTTTTAAACAAAGTCAATAAAATCATTTCAGTTCAAAATTTTTAATTTTTTTTGTATATATTTAAAAATTTTCTACTATCCAAAGCTCTAATAAAAATTTTTAATTAGTTAATGATGCAGCTGACGCAAAAAAATTCCCTCAAATGTGGTTATAATTAAAAACGTATTTTACAAAGTTTGACAAGTAAAATTAAAAGAAAAACTAAGGATTTCGATTATTTGGAAGGCGATTCTGAATCTGTATTATATTATTTTATTTATTTAGGATATAATTTCGAAGATGCCATATTGCAAAATCTGAAAAAGAGCTACTAAAAAAATTCATTGTATTTACTAATACGAATGTCCATAATCAAATTCATTCAGTAGAGTAAAAAAAGTTATTTTTCAAGGTTATTTAAAAAAAAGTGGAAGTTGTGTTGTTGTTTTAGAAAAAAATTATGTACATGCGTCCATATTTTTAAAAAATTTCCTAGAACTCTCTACAAAGCATTAAAAATATGTATAACAATTTGTTATCATAAACGCGAAATGAGAAATATATAAAATACGTTGTCATTAATGAAAATCATAGAATAACATACATCGACTTTTATTAAAATCTAATTTAGTGCGTCCGAAAATAGCGCGTTTTGGCTATAAATAGTTTACAATGCTGAAACTTAGCGCGTTCTAGCGCGTTTTGAGAAGGGGGATAGCGCGTTTGGGTTATAAATAGTTGGCATCGCTGGTAAAAAAGCAAAATAATAAAAATCAAACATAAATACACACATGCTTTCGCTCTCAGCAATGCGAGCGCAGCATACACTGCAGAAAGAAATGGGAGCACGTATGCTGACGGGTTCTACTGGAAATACCCGCATAGAAAATTTTAGCTTGTATGAGATGCGCATTCTATATGATTTATATTCTTTGGTGATATTCACGATTTAAAAGAATTATAAATGAGTATCTTCTATATATATAAAAATAAGTTGTCCTATGTTCGTGATTTTATAACTCGAGAACCACTGGACCGATTTTCAAAAGAGTACATGCGTTGGAAAGGTCTACTTTCACTGATGGTTTATAAAAACAAACATCGAAAAATTTCTACGAATATGAGTTATACGCGCACTTTTATGATAGTGTGTTTTCCTTATATAAAATGTATTTTTTTCTTATTAGAATTACATTTTGTCGGTATAAGGCTCTGCTTACTCGCGTCATTTGATTTATTTAATTTCTGTGTGTTTATTGCCACCGAATACAACTTTAACCGCATTTTTTAAATTGTGCCAAGAAGATTCATTTGCAAGAACATTGCCTTATGCTCAGGTTCCATCATATTATACTTGGAATGTATCAAAAAAGGAATTTCAAAGTCGAAAGCAAGGCAAACCTGTTCAAGGTCATCCAAATGTGTTTGAAGCTGATGCTTTAGGTCGAATTTACACAGTTCACCCAAATAATGATGAGTGTTTTTAATTACGTTTGCTTTTGATAAATGTTTATGGTCCAACATCATTTAATTATTTGAGAACACTTGATGGACAATTATGCGCTACTTACCGTGAAGCATGTCAAAAACTAGGATTGCTGCAGCACGATACACATTGGGAAAATACATTAACTGATGCATCGGTATCAGCATATCCACAACAAATTGGAATTTTATTTTCTATCATTATCTCAACGTGCAATCCGGCTAATCCATCTGCTTTATGAATCAAATTTCGAGATTCCATGACGGAAGATATTTTACATGGAATACGCACCTTAAATATTAATGCTCAATTGAATTATACAGAGGAAATGTATAATGAGGAATTGATATTGATTGAGGATATGTGTTTAGGAATGGCGAGTAAAGCTTTGGCTCAGTTCGGTATGCCATCAGCAAATCGTTCAAGAAATGATATTTTTAATCATGATTTGCTTCGAGAACAGAATTACGATCCAAATGTGCTGACAAATTATGTTCAAGAAAATATTCCTAAATTAAATCCACCGGAAAAAATAGCTTATGAAAAAATTATGCAAGAAATTGATAATGGTACTGGTGGGATGTACTTTTTGGATGTACCTTGTGGTACTGGCAAAACTTTTTTGATAACTTTAATTTTAGCAACTGTACGAGCACGTGGTAGAATTGCTTTGGCACTTGCATCTTCTGGAATTGCAGCCATTTTATTGGATCGTGGTAAGACAGCGCATTCAGCGCTAAAATTGCCATTGAATATGACGATAAATGAAGCACCATCATGCATTTTATTAAAAACCTCTGGCATGGCTAGAGTTATGAACCAATTTGATATTTTGTTGTGGGATGAATGCACAATGGCACACAAGAAATCAATTGAAGAGACTTTAGACAAACACTACCTGTTATCTCAAAATCACCACCAGCTGATGAAATAAATACGCGTTTGCAGCTATTAAATCTATGGAGATACGTGAAAACGTTAAGACTCACCACCACGGTTGCCAGATTTGACGATTTATCGTAATTTTTAAGATTTTGGGTGCCAAAAATAACATTTCGACGACTGGACGATTTTCGCCTTCAATTTGATTTGTTTAAATAATTATAAATTAGCACCTTTTTTCAGAACTATAAAGCAATTTTGAACTTGACCAAAAACTTGACAGCTTTTGCTAGGAAATGCAATCAAAATAAGGAGTAAAAGGAAATCAATCTTAATTTTTGTATCAATAATTTTGGAACTAAATAGTTTTTGATAAATTATGTGTACTAATTTAGCAACTGAAACAACAGAAATACAAAATTTATATGGTCAAATGAAAATGTTATGAACAACTTTTTAAAAACAGACTTGCTTGAGTGTGATCATTTATATTTGGTGGATTATAAAGATGAAAATAATTATGTAGACATTAAAGAAATTTACTTGGGAATATATGCCAGGGATATATGTATTTGCGGATGCTAATGTTAATCAAATTTAAAAATGTGTAATACGATTTTAATAACATTTGACTTGAAGATGAATTCCAAGCCTTAAGCTTAATTGATCTCTACAATACTATTATAGAAATTAAAAATTCTTTATACGATATTCTAAGAATTTTAAAGACAGAATGTTAAAGACAGGACTGAATATGATTTCAAACAATTAAAGTTATTAAAATTCCCTGATACACTTGAAACTTTTAGACTTTTTGAAAAAAATCAGAAATGAAGAAAGTGACTCAAGGGCCTTTTAATTCCCACGTTAAATAATTTTATTTTATTTTTACCGCAATATTCAGCAAATATAGAAAAGAGTTTTTAGTCGTCGAGTTAACTTACGATTTAACAAAACCAAAGTAAGAAATCGGTTGATTATATCTTTTACAAGCAAATTTGGATACTAAGGATCATTTAAAACTAGGAAATTGTAATTGTTTTGACTTGAAAGTAGTAACTGATCTAATATGTATGAACAAGTAAGTGTATGTTGTATTGTTGACGAATTTTTGACGTTCTTGGATAATTATTTTGACGATTTTTCGCTCGAAATTTGACGAATTTTCCCCTATATCATCTGGCAACTGTGCTCACCACCAATGTTCGTGTGCAATTGCATAATGATCAATCAGCTGTAAAATTTTCAAAGCAATTGCTTTTAATGGGTGATGGTAAAATGCCAATTGATAATGATGGTTTCATTACAATTCCGAGACATTTTTTTCACACAATCAAAAGAAGAACTAATTGAAAAAGTCCTCCCAAATATACAACAGCAATACAAAAGTCATGCTTGGTTGAGTGAAAGAGCTATATTGGCTGGAAAAAATAAGGATGTCAATGATTTGAATTTCATCATTCAATCTCAAATAGATGATGAATTCACCAAAATTATGCAACGGGACAAGACTTGCGGTCAAAAAATTAATGAATTATGTAATTGAAGCAGCAATTTTAAATGGGAAATTCAAAGGCGAAGATGTTTTAATAGCACGCATACCAATGATTCCCACTGATATGCCATTTCAATTTCAACGATTACAGTTTCACATTTTGCAATGACTATTAACAAAGCTCAAGGCCAGTCGATGCAAGTTTGGGGAATAAATTTAGAATTTCCTGTATTTTTACACGGTCAACTGTATGTTGCATGTTCACGAGTTGGGAAGCCGTCGTCTTTATTAATTTTTTGTGAAAATGGCAATACTAGAAATGTTGTTTACCACCAAGCTCTGCAATAAATTTTTTTTTACTTTTGATGTTCTCACTTTAAAAAATTTATAATATTTTTCAGGAGAATGTCTATTCTTTTTAGAAAATTTAATGTTTAATAAAAAGACGTAAACGTATGTTATTGTATTGTCCAGCAACGCGGGCAGGGTTACTCTAGTTTATTATAATCAGGGAAACCACAAATATGCTCTAAAAAGTGTTTTATGCGCATTCAATATGCACTAAAAACTTGTAAATATGCGCTTAAAAGTCAAAAAATATGCTCTTAAAAATAGAATAAATTGGTTTATTTGTAAATGAAAATATATTTTTTAATCAAAAATTCAACAACATTTGCATATAAAATAAGAAAAAAACAAGTAAGAGTGATATATTCGGCTGTGCCGAATCTTATATACCCTTTACCAACGTACGTACATGTACATACATATATAGTATACAGATACATACATACATATTTGTTTTCTGATATTTTTTTTCTCTAAAGCAATTAATAGTAAGTGACCTTTCAGTATTTTTCGATTAAAGAATTTGATTCAATTATTTTATTTTCGATATTAGCAATAGTTGAATATTTTACTCTACACTCTGTGGTTAAGATATATTTTACATTCACTCCTGTCAACGTCGATTTCTATAATAATTACAAACGGAATGACAAACCTATTTTTTTGGTAAAGGGTATAATAAGAAAAACCTTAGTTTCATTTAATTCCTTTAATATTAAAAAATTCAGTAAAGTGCGACTTTGACTCGCGCACGAAGGGTTCCGTACATTCGGTTCTCAGCATTTTTTAATGTGGCTTTTTTGAAGTTTTTTTTTTCAGTTTAAACGTTTTTTTCAGTTTTGTCGCTTTTTTCTCATTTTAGCGATTCTTTTTCCATTTTGGCGATTTTTCCATTTTGGCGATTTTTTTCTGTTTTTTGGGACTTTTTTCGTTTTGGCGATTTTTTTTTTTCATTTTGGCGATTTTTTCATTTTGGCGATTTTTTTCTGTTTTTGGGGGTTTATTTTCATTTTGGAGATTTTTTTCATTTTGGCGATTTTTTTATTAATTTTTGCGATTTTTTTTCATTTTGGCGTTTTTTTTCATTTTTGCGATTTTTTTCTGTTTTTCGGTGTTTTTTCATTTTAGAGATTTTTTTCATGTTGGCGATTTTTTTTCATTTTGGCGATTTTTTCATGTTTTGGGTTTTTTTTCATTTGGCGATTTTCCCTGTTTTTGGTTTTTTTTTTTCATTTTTGGCGATTTTTTTTCATTTCGGCAATTTTTTTTTAATTTTGGCGATTTTTTTAATTTTGGCGATTTTTTTTCATTTTGGCGATTTTATTTCATTTCGGCGATTTTTTTTTTAATTTTGGCGATTTTTTTTCATTTTGGCGATTTTTTTCTGTTTTTAGGGCTTTTTTTATTTTGGAGATTTTTTTCATTTTGGCGACTTTTTTTCATTTTGGTGATTTTTTTCCTGTTTTTGGGGTTTTTTCATTTTGGCGATTTTTTTCTGTTTTTTGGGGTTTTTTTCGTTTTGGCGATTTTTTTTCATTTTAATTTCCAATTCTCATGTATTTGTTGTTGTAGCGGCCAAAGGTCTACACACTGTGTCCAAATTTCAGGTCTGTAGCTCTTACGGTTCTCGAGAAAATACTAATATAGTTTTAGACATAGTTAATTTTACATAACACAAAAAGTTAAAGTTTTCCAACCCTGGAAACGTCTTTTTAATTTTTTTATATTTTTTTAATTTAAAATTCCAATTTTAGTCGTACTGAAGTGTAAAATAAGTTCATTTATTAAAAAAAAAATAAAAATTTGTTTTCGGTAGTTACTTTTATATGGCAAAATGAAGTTTACGTTTTCCAGCTCTGCAATCGTCTGCTCGATTTTGCTGAATTTCAATACCAATCTATTTTGGAAAATTTCTGACACACCAGTCCAAGAACGAAGTCTCTAGCTTTTCTGGGAGCTTCGGAAAACCGATTTCACGTACAGACAGACGGACAGACGGACATCGCTTATTCGTCTTCCCTATGCATAAGGATCCAGAATATATATATTTTATGGGTCGCTTATTGATATTATAGAAATTACAAACGGAATGACAAACCTATATATACCCTTTTACCATTTTTGTTGGTAAAGGGTATAAAATAAATAACCAAAAAACGGAGACATAATTAACAAAGAATAACTGGGTTTGAAGTGCAGCTTAAAACAAAATTACTATAAAAATTTTTACTAAAACAAATTAATTTTTATTGGATGCATAAGAATTTAACTTTAATTTCAAAGGATCACGATATCAGAATTAAGGCTTTGGAACTGTATTTTGGATAAGTAAGACAAGATTTTAATTTATAATTTTTATTGCAATAAATAACAAAATATTGACCTAGAATTTCAAATAAAAATCTTTTCTGTCCCGTCTTAATGAACTTTCATACATTTACAATGTTCCTTCACGGTCTTTTCGGGGCAGAGTAAATCACACACAGCTAAATCACACATAGCTAAATTTGTATTGCAACTAACGTCCGTAAAACTGCGTTATATATAAAAAAAAATTATACACTACATGCAACATTGGAACAGAGATTTAGATGGCGAAAATTAAAAATAATTTGTACATTTTTATTTAGAAAATGAAAATTAAGTTGCCAAAAAAAATTCATAAATTTTTTTTTTTGGGAATGGAGAGTTTTTTTAAATGTGCCAAGCGGGTTGAAATAAAATAAATTCTATAAAGTATGAAAATATGCCCTAAAAGCGTAAATTATGCTCTAAAAATTCGAAAATATGCTAAAAATATGCGTGTAAAACTGATATATGCATAAACATGCTTTAAAGGGTAAAATATGCAAAAATATGCACTAACAAATCGATGCCAAAATTCATTAAAAGTTCTGAAACGGATAAATATCTTGTCCCCGCATTAATACGTGATACAAGAAAAAACATGCAATTGCATATTTGCGGTTTCCCTGATTATAATTCACAATTAATAATTTCAGAAAATAAACCTGGATTCGAAAAAACGCGAGCAAAATTTATATCAAACTCATGAAAACAGCGCGCTAGGTAGAAAACAGTAAAAACCAACTACACAAAACAAGAGGTAGGGACGACCTACGCGCGTTTTCAAGGTTGACCAACATGTTCCTGACGTCATGAGATGTGTCGCTTTCAAATGAGACCAATACCAACACGCTCAGTGATGGTACACCAAAGATACACGTATTTAAATCTTTAAAATGGCTCTCCTGAACAAAACCGGTTTTTACCCTTAGGTCCCTTTCTATTTTGCGCGTCACATATATGAAACTACAAACCAAACAAAAACATATCAACATCCCAAAACATCAACACTTTCTTATTGACATTGTCTTCTTGAAAACGTCAACCAAACTACAAATCTCCACAACGTCAACGCGTAAATAAAGCAAAATAATATCAATAGAGCACATGTACATATCAATTAGAGCACATGTACATTAATGTATGTAATTACACAGAAAAAAATTAAAAACATGATTCAATTACAAAAAACAGATTCAATTAAAAAATTTATTTTAAGTTTAACATTTATTAACGCACTAATAATCCCAAATTATTATTTTACTTATTTCAGTAAAATAATTTTTTATTAAAAATACATTGAAATTGATTATTGAGGGGTTTAGCTGGATCTTCTGCGCATTTCACTGTTACTAATGCAGATCATCAGGGAACCTTTACCCAAAAATCTTAGAACAACTAGAGTTAATATGTTATAAACAATCATTTAAACAAATGAGCAGCTCAAAAAATAACAAATTTGAAACAAGAAATCAATAATCAACATGTTTTTTATTTTCTTACTTTACTACGTTGGCTGACTTTTTTCAGCTCGAATTCGAAAAAACACTAATTATACTGCCTTATCGTGGATTATAGATTAAAGAAAAACCGTTGAAGTTTTCTTTAATCTATTACCAAGCAGTCGTAGTCGTATTTGAAGTATGCCAACCACGATAAGGCAGATTAACTTGAATGTACCATGTCAAAAATACTTGTGTGGCAACACTCTATTCTTGAATAGCTGTTGTTGTTATTTACATTTATTTTCTTTACATATTTTTTGCAACTTCAATTCGAGCTGAAAAAAAAGTCAGCCAATGTAGTAAAGTAAGAAAATAAAAAACATGTTGATTAGTCCTAGTTTACACTATGCAAGTCTTATTGCTAAGCTGATTAGTTTGTTAGGAGAGAGAGACGAGGGGAAAGGAAACGTACATATCGGTTCCCCTCATCTCTGTCTCCCTCAAACTAATCAACTTAGCAATAAGACTTGCATAGTGTAAATTAGGACTTATTGAGTTATTGTTTCAAGTTTGTTATTTGTTGAGCTTCTCATTTGTTTAAATGAAAGTTTATAACATAATAACTCTAGTTGTTCTAAGATTTTTGGGTAAAGGTTAAAGATGATCTGCATTAGCAACAGTGAAATGCGCATAGGATCCAGCTAAATCCCTCAATAATCAATTTCAATGTATTTTTAATAAAAAATTATTTTACTGAAATAAGTAAAATAATAATTTGGGATTATTACTGAATTAATAAATGTTAACTTAAATTGTTACAATTCCCAAAAATAAAAGACTAAAAATCATTAGTTTACAACCATCACGGAAATTGTAGTACTAAGTCATCCATTTTAATTGAAAGTTTTTTGAGTTTTTCAATTAAAAATATATTATGTTAACTAAAAATTTAACTGCTTTTTTGAAATTCAATTATAATGTAATGTACGTATGTCGATGTAATATGTGCAAATGTAGCTTTTTTATATTTCTAAAATTAGCTGATAGTTTTGCATAAACGGTTTTTATTTGGCTTTATAGTTAAAAATGTCGATTACAAAGAGAGAGCTCTAGGGTGGTATTATTAATTCCGCACGGAAAGGAAAATTCGACGGAAAGAACTATAGATCGATATGGAAATTGCAATTATTCATTCCTGCGGTGTACGCTTTCCGTGAAATTGATTTAACATCCGTGTTTTCATTAGTTCTGACGTGATGTAGTGTTGTTGTTAAAAAAGCATTTTAAAATATATATATACATACATACAGGCATATGTAAATACATACACATGACATGACATACACATTATATGAACATACATATGTCAGTATTTTTGAAACGTTAAAACAAACAAAATATACAAAGCAGAGTTATGCATTAAACACATTCACCACAGCAGGCTACACGAACACACGACTTCAAATGCCGCTAGCAGCATTTGTCGCCTCGTAGCCAGCTACTTAATTATTTTGGAGACGGCAGCAGCACCATCTGCAGCTGATATTCAAGTACAAATACATAGTTCAGTATTGCCACTTTCATATATTTTGCATTTATAAAAATTAATTTTTCTTTTAAAATGTACTTATTTCACATAAAAGTACAATAATGAATCAGTTTATTCTTTACATCAATTTTTGGATATTGTTTCTAGTAAATAGTATGAAATAATTGTACGATATCATTCATTCACCATTTTGTATTATACTGGTAACACTGCATTTGCTCATTGTAGCCAGAGAAATAGAAATTAGTTTAAAGTTGGCGACAGCTACAACGGTGGTCGTGCAGTCGTGTAGCCTGCTGTCGTTAAAATAATTGTTACCATAAAAATGTGTGTATTCTATTTTTGACAGATTGTAGCCCGTAGCCTGCTGTGTCGAATGTGTTTAATGCATTACAGATTAATCACAGAGAGTAAGTTGGAATAAATATATTTTATTATAAGTTAAATTAAATTAACAGTTGATTTTTTATATTTTTATAAAAATAAAACAAACAAATTAAATTAAAATAAGCTTTAATTTGCAAATTTGTATATTTTCCATTCAATTTTAATCTTTCCGTCATAAAATTTGAGCGTAAGCAAAATAGAGAAAAATACCGCAACAACGGAATGAATAATTGCAAATTTTGCTTCCGCAGAAAAAATGCTTTCCGCAATCGCGGAACGGAATGAATAATTAGACCCCTAGTGTTTGGCATTGCGAAAAAAAAACAAAATCAGAACATTTTGGCTGTTATAGCATACGTTTGTATTAAAATTGGGGTTCAGAACAGAGAAGGGGATATTAATTTTCAAAATTTAAACCAATCTGTTCGAAAATTTGTATGTTCTTTAACGAAAAAGTGTTCGAAGCTAAAAATAAATATTTGCTAAATGGAGTGTTTGTCAATCCAGCCGAGGTTCCTTCAACATCTCGTGGTGGAGGCAGACCATCTAAAAAATTCTTAGACAAAAGCGATAGAGCCAAACGTAAAACAGTTTCAAATTTATTGGAAAATTGGTAAACAGAAGAACGGAATTTTGCTGCAGGAACAAGCCTTTATAAGTGTTTGTGAATGGGCTAGTGTTGATTAGTTCAAACACATAAATCTGAACTAGCACTAAATTCCCAAATAATTATTCCTTACAAGCACTTGTAACTTGAAGGAAGCCGTTCAGTAATAAAACACTCTTGATATGCTTATTGAAAACGACTTAAAAATATGATTTATTTTGACTTTCTTTTATATAAAATTAAAATTAATAAAAGTGCTTAGCTTATAGATAATAACATATGCAATATTAATATTGTTTGAGTAGACACAATAACATGACCTAATTTATAAATGAGGTAAATGCACCTTGTATTTAAATAATTAAATAATAAGCAAATTTCCTTAGCAATGGTTAATGAACCTTATGATGTCTAAGCAATTAATTAAATGTTAATAACTTATAATTGTGTATGATTGTATGTTTGTTAATAACAGAAAAATTCGTTGTGTATGAATGTATGTATGTATGATTGTAAACTATGTTGTCTTTTTATTTATTTTATTTATGAAAGTAAATGTATGTATGTATGTTCTTTAACATTCTCCGCCGCGTTGAACACGGTTCAAATAAGTTCTGGACGATGTACTGGTTGATGGGACAGATTCAAACTCTTGAAGTATCTATGGTTGCTGATCTTGATCGACATGCGGGCCTCGGTGCATTTTGGTAGGTTTGCCTTTGTTTGTTGTGTATTTTCCATATGAGCAAAATAAGTAATGTTATTAAGCATAGGATTAATGCGGTGTAGCTTACTGCAGGATGATGTTGACTATTAGAGTTAATAACTTCGGGTAAATGTTCTAGATTTGCCTCATTCAATTGTTTTTGAAGGTTTGTTAGCTGGTCTAATTGCGTATTGAAATTATGGCTTGTAGTATTAAATATCCTTTCTATTTCTTCTGGCCTACTTATTGAGTCAATATGCTTTAATTTAACATATGATGCATGGACACTATTTGTAATACCAAAATGTCCTTGTATTGTTACAAAATTGTTTTTGATTACGCAGTCGGGACCAACTTCCATTAGTCCAGTGTTTTTAATTATGAACAGCGTAGTTTCCCTGCCACATACCATGGATGATTCAATTTCCACAGTAGTAGCAAAAATCCACTTGTTTAGTTGATTTAATTGAATCCAGGCTGCTGGACCTGGGATCTTGTTGAGGTTGCAGTTGGCTGTGGATCGATTGTTGAATATATTGATCTCACAAAGATCAACCTCAGAATTCCTTTTGAACTTAGATTGCTTATTTTTGCAAATGTACTCTTTGTTTTTTGTCATGATACAGTTAGATACATCATCTGTCGTAAACGGAATATATTCATCTCTGTGTGCATCTATGGCAAAGTATGACATGTCTGGTTTAATAGCAATTAAAGTATTGTTTTTAACTGTCGGAACTGGTACTATTTTAAATAACTCAAAGATCTGTTGATTAATTAGAGGTATTTTAATTTCAAAAATCACTTCTTTCCTTGTTACTGCACCCTTAGCATTCATCAGTTTATATAGATCCATCAAATTATCTTCTGTTATTGGAAGCGTGTAAGTTGCTGGAAGGTGAATCTTGATTGTAGCCATTTCCTTTTTTAATTGCTGAGGGGATAACAAAAGAGGACTAATTTTTCCATTGTGAACGTCGGCAAGTACATTTATGATTTCAGCCTCAATTTTTTGTAGGTTTATTGCTACTAATGTTAAATGTGTTGAGAGGAGTCCAATGATTTGAAAGTTACTGGCTTGTGAAGCTTCCTTAAACAATTCATTCTTGTTTTCATCAACCATTTTTAGAAGCTCGGTAATCTTCTGCTGTGAGTTTATTTCATCTTGTTTGATAACATTTATGGTTGAATCAATTATTGATGTTTGATTTCTTAACAATTTTATAATGTGGTCCTGCTCTGTTTTGGCTGTGTTAATAGTCCTTGACATTTCTTCTGCATACTCCGAATCAAGAACACCAAACAGTGACCGGGCAATATTGCCGACTATATTAAATGGTGACCTTTTTGTACGTCCGTGGCTGATTAACTCATCTTCTTGATATAATTCATTTTTGATTTGCCTTAAGTTATTCACCAAAATCTTGCACATTGGGTATCTTTGTATCGCAGGACACAGTTGCTGCAAAGTTTCCAAGCCCACTGATAATGAATTAAGTTCAGCTGAAAACGGGGTAAGGTCATAGTACACCATTAATTTCCATTCTGCTGTATTTAGTTTTGCGGTACCTATTCCCTCAAAATACAACCCTGGATCATCCTGGAACTGCCTTATCACTAAGTTGTTGCATAGAGCAATAGGAAGGAGAAGAAGGGATATGATTATAGTGAGTGCTACGGAATTTATTGTCGGCTTAAACCTCTTTAGTGGAATGACATCCTTTTCCTGGTTATTTGACATCGGTCGTTCCAGCACTGTTTCACTTTCCTCTTCTTGACACAGTGGAGCCAATCTGTGAATGGGTCGTTTGAAGATTCCTGTTGCTGTTTTTACATCGGCCACTCTCACCGCGCCGTCATCTCCAGCATAAACAGTGATAATTCTTCCTAATGGCCATTTCATTGTAGGTAGATTGTCTTCTTTGATTATGACCATATCCCCTGGTTTGGGATTGCTGGTTTTCCATTTGTAGCGTTGTTGAAGTTCGTTTAAATATTCGGTAGACCACCTTTTCCAAAATTTGTGTTTTAATTGTGAAACTAACTTCCAGTGAGACACGCCTGAAATCTTCAGATTTTCTGCTCTGCTATCTACTTGAGCAGTAAGTGCTTCGCCAATCAGAAAATGGCCAGGAGTTAAAGCTTCGAGATTGTCCGCATCATTTGAGAGCGGTGTTAGTGGACGTGAATTCAATATTGCTTCTACTTCTATGATTATTGTCTCCAACTCTTCATGGGTTAATGATTCGGTTGACACACTGCGTATCAAAAGGTGCTTTGCTGACTTCACGGCGGCCTCCCATAAGCCTCCAAAGTGGGGAGCTCTTGGTGGGATAAAATGAAAGTGTATCCCCTTAGAGCTCGAAGCAGATATTATTGCCTCTTGTGCCTTATCAGCATGTATCGCTTTAGATATTTCCGATAAAGTGCTCTTTGCTCCTACAAAATTTGTGGCGTTGTCACAATAAATGTTTTGACAATGACCACGACGAGCTATAAATCTTTTAAGGGCACCAATGAATGACTCTGTTGATAGATCAGACACCAGTTCTAAGTGAACTGCCTTTGTGGCAAAGCAGCAAAATAACGCTATGTAAGCTTTCGTTGGCCGTTTGCCCCTCACTTTGTAATGTATCCAGAATGGACCACAATAGTCCACGCCTGAATTAATAAATGTTCGAGCAGGTGTGATTCTAGGTTGGGGTAGATTGCCCATTATTTGTTGATAAAGCAGTGGCCGTGCTCTAGTACATCTTACACATTTTTGAATGACGGCTCGAGCTGTTATTTTCCCTTTAATTGGCCAAAATTTTTGTCTTATTGTATTCAGCATTGCAGTCGGTCCACAATGTTTATTGTCTTCATGTATCATAATGAACAAGAGCCTTGCCAAAGGATCGTTGTATGGTAGTATTATTGGATGTTTCATATCTGGATCTAAATTGGAATGTTTTAGCCGCCCTCCTACTCGAAGTATGCCTTCCTTATCCAAAAATGGTGTTAAGCTGTTAAGTGAGCTATTTTTGTTAATTATCTCGGTCTTTAGTAGTTGTGTTATCTCTGTTGCGAATTCTGAAGACTGTATTGCCTTAACAATTATGTGAAGGGAATCGTCTAACTCCTTTGGCGTAATTGATGAATGTGTTGGTCGACTTGCAATAGACATTCTACTGTTTTTTATGAATCTGAGGACATATGCTAGAATTCTTTGCAAGGTTCGAAATGAATTTTTGTGGTTGATTCTATAAATGAAGTCAGTGCTTGATGTTGTTGTGGCTGCTATAATTGTCTTTTTCATTTCGATATCGTCTGTATTGGGTAATTGATGTGGGAATTTTGATGGCCATATTACCTCCTTGCTATGAAGGAACGTTGGTCCTTGAAACCGCAATCCATTGTTAGTTAGATTGGCTGGTTGCACTCCTCGCGATAAAATGTCAGCAGGATTATCTTTTGATTTTACATGACGCCACTGGTCTGCTATTGTTAATGACTGAATGGTTGAAATTCTATTAGCCACAAACGTTTTATAAGAAGATGATTGTGAGTTAATCCATGATAAAACAATTTCGGAATCAGTCCACAGGAACATAGATTGATTTTGAAGGCACAGATCCGTTTTTACTCGATGAGCGAGTTGGGCAGCTATGACCGCAGCACATAGCTCTAATCGAGGTAATGTTTGTTGTTTCACAGGGGCTACTCTTGATTTTGCACATAGCAGTCGAACAATTATTGTTCCATTTTAAGTTTTGCGCGAATGTATACAACTGCACCATAGGCCTTTTCAGATGCATCTGCGAATATATGAAGCTGTGTTTTTACTGGAATGCCACCATAGAATATATGTCTCGCAATTTTGAACTCATCTAGTGTTTTCAAATCATTTCGGAAACTCTCCCAGGTCATTTGAAGATTATGAGGTAATGGTTCATCCCAATCTAACGAATGCTGCCACAATTGTTGGATGAAGATTTTTGCCTTGACAACAACAGGAGCAAGGAGACCCAGAGGATCAAATAATTTTGCAAGTTCTGATGTAACTGTCCGTTTTGAGATTACGTGAAGTTCATTGAGTTTTACTTTGATGCAAAACTGATCATCTTGGGGCACCCAATGTAAACCCAAAGTTTTTATTGTTTTATTACTGTTGCCATCAAGATCTAAATCAACTACTCTGTCACTGTGGGGTATATTTTTCAGCAGCCTTTCATTATTTGAGCACCATTTTTTCAGGATGAAGCCATGTTCTTGAAGTATCATTTGTAGTTGCCATTGAGTCTCAATCGCCAAATTTAGACTATCTGAGCCACCGAGACCATCATCCACATAAAAGTTGTCTCTTAGCATCTGAGAGCCGAGTGGGTATCGTGCTGTATTTTCTTCTGCAATACGTTGTAAGCACCTTGTGGCCAAGTATGGAGCTGCTCTAGTGCCGTAGGTGACGGTGTTCAACCTGTAATAATTAATTGGTGATGAAGGATCCTCTCTCCAAATGATCAACTGATACTGATGGTCGGCTGGGTTGATTAGTATTTGACGATACATTTTCTCGATGTCAGTTGTAAATACGAATTTAGGCATGCGAAATCTAAGTAGAATCGAAAATAAATCACTTTGTACAGTAGGGCCAGTATACATTAAGTCATTTAACGAGTATCCTGTTGACGTTTTAGCGGACGCGTCGAACACTACTCTAAGTTTTGTTGATGTACTCTCGGGCTTTAGCACGCAATGATGTGGAATAAAATATCTTGGATTAGGTATATTGTGTATATTAACCTTTTCCATGTGACCCAATTCCTCATATTCTCTCATAAACTTAATGTACTCACGTCTCATATTTTCGTTCTTATGGAGCCGATTTTCCAAACTAATGAATCTATTGTAAGCCAATTGGTGTGAGTGGCCTAGTGCAGTTGGATTCTCTTTAAATGGTAAGTTGACGATGAAGCGCCCATCAGAACGATTCCTTATATGTTGGTTGAAATGATTTTCACAAAATTTTTCTGCTGGAGACAATATTTTCGCGTTCGTTTCTACTTCATCGAGTTTCCATAGTTGTTCTATTGATTCTTCTAATGACCTTTCATTATCAAATACTGCGCACGTCAATGCCGAGGATGAGCAAGATGGGGTGTGCTCTTTGATTGATCCACCTACAACCCACCCAAGTGACGTATTTTGAAGTATTGGAAGACTGTCGCTTAACTTTATCGTGCCAGGTTGTATCAGGCTGAAGTAGAACTCGGCGCCAAGAAGAATATCAATTTTCTCTGGCATGTTAAACTTGAGGTCCGCCAGATGAATGCCCTTTGGAATTTTCCAATATGAAACATCGATAATGTGACTCGGTTGCGCTGGAATGATGCTGGGTAACACGAAGGCTTCCAAGTTTGTTGAGACGTTATGATCTTTGGATAACATTTGCACATTAATGCGTTTATGAGCTTTTTTCTGGATTCTTCCAACTCCATCAATACATAATGGGGCTTCTGTAGTTGAAAGGGATAATTTTTTGATAAGTCGTTCACTCACAATGTTGACTTGTGATCCTGAGTCTAGTATGGCTCTAAATTCACTTGAATTGCCATTTGCGGCCTTGATGATGACTCTTGCCGTAGCTAAGATGACGTAGCTCTGGTTCCTAGATTCAGATGCAGTCGAGGCTGAAGAGACTGCAACTGCGTTGCTTTTAGTCTCTTGTTGTTTTTGGTCAGTTAACTGAAGGGGTGAACTTGAGATACCTATATGCTGTGATTTTGGTGGCAAGTGTAATAACGTGTTGTGTTTATTATTACATTTCTTGCAATCACCATGAGGACATGCTTTTGCTGAATGATTGGCCTTGAAACAGTTCACACATAATCCGTGTTGTTGTACCCATTTTAGTCGGTCATGTTCTGTCATTGCAATGAATTGCTTACAATGGTGAATGCGATGGTTACTGTTGTTGCACAGCTTACATTTGGTGCTAACTTCTCCTTATGCTACAGCAGTTGTAGCCTTGCTTGTAGTTTGATGATTGGTTGATTTTTCTTTGTGCCCAATCGATTCCATTGATTCGAATTGCCTCTCTAGAAACGACAATAATTCACTAATTGTAGGCACTTCTTTTGGCCTTTGTAGTGATTGCATGAATCGAACGTAAATGGTTTGTTCGAGTTTTTTCAGCAATAATTGAATGAGTATGGCATCCCATGACGATGTGTCGATGTTTAAATTGTTCAATGCCAGCAAGAATTCCTTTGTGGTATCATGAAGAGCCCTTATTGATGCAGGAGATAATGTTCCCTTGGGCTGATTCAGAATTTTTTCAATCAATGTAGCTACCAATACTCTTTTGTTGTTGTACCGTTCATAAAGTAGCGACCACGCTGTGGTGTAGTTTTCTTCTGATAAAGCTAAGTGACTTATCAGTTTGCCAGCCTCCCCTGACAAATTGGTTTTGAGATACCACATTTTCTGTACGCTTGGAAGCGGTTGCTTGTGTACCATTTCTTGAAATAGTTCAGAAAATTGGATCCACTTCAAATAGTCTCCATTGAAGTGGGGAATAATAATTTTTGGAAGCGGTAGTGAACTGTGTGATGATAGCTCTGCTCGTAATTGTGTTGAACATGCTACGCTACGTTCGCTAACACCGCTCTCCTTTTGTTTATTTGTGTTTACTGCGAGTTGTATTAATGTATGTTGCACTAAGTCTTCCAAATCATTATATTCATCTTGATTTAATCCTAATGTTGAAGGATCTTCGGTCTGTTGCCATACCTCGTCATACAAGGTTTGGACTTGATTCCATAGATTTTTTATTGTGTCTGCCTTGATTGTATAAAACTCTGGCGGTTGATCTTCCTCTAATGGTGTCAACGTTTGTAATAGCCGTGTTAAGGCAATCATACGGGCAGTCACTCGTCTGGCTAGTCCTTGAACTGGTGTATTCTGGTTGCTCAATAAAGTTTCTGAAGTTCTTAATGCTGGCAATGGCTTTGTGCCCTCAGTTAGTTTCTTAATTTGAACGTCGATATTTTCCATAGCAGTGCTATACCTTTGTCCAAGAGACCCGTGCAAATTTCTCACAATATACGAATCATTGTCAGGAAGTGTTTGATCTCTACGAATGGTATTCTCTGTTTTCTCAAAGTCTTTCCAAAGTTTCGCTAACTCATCGGACTTGATTTTGTAAAATTCTAGATTCCTTCGCTCCTGTGGGGCCTTCTTGATGTTAGCAATAATCTTGTCTATTTCAGTTGCCTTTTCCTCCTGCTGGATCATGAGAGCTTGTAGACTCGCCATATTCGCCTTGTTGTGGGACCAGAGGATGACTTGGTTTAACTTTTGCTGTAGTTGAATAAATGGTGTTCACTGATTGGAGAATCTAAGCACTACCAAATGCTTAGTGGTGTCCTAGTGATAATATGTAGTTATTGATTGAATTTTGATCCTGTTATAGATCACGTCGGGGTCACCAAAATGTTTGTGAATGGGCTAGTGTTGATTAGTTCAAACACATAAATCTGAACTAGCACTAAATTCCCAAATAGTTATTCCTTACAAGCACTTGTAACTTGAAGGAAGCCGTTCAGTAATAAAACACTCTTGATATGCTTATTGAAAACGACTTAAAAATATGATTTATTTTGACTTTCTTTTATATAAAATTAAAATTAATAAAAGTGCTTAGCTTATAGATAATAACATATGCAATATTAATATTGTTTGAGTAGACACAATAACATGACCTAATTTATAAATGAGGTAAATGCACCTTGTATTTAAATAATTAAATAATAAGCAAATTTCCTTAGCAATGGTTAATGAACCTTATGATGTGTAAGCAATTAATTAAATGTTAATAACTTATAATTGTGTATGATTGTATGTTTGTTAATAACAGAAAAATTCGTTGTGTATGAATGTATGTATGTATGATTGTAAACTATGTTGTCTTTTTATGCAACCGAGTCACATTATCGATGTTTCATATTGGAAAATTCCAAAGGGCATTCATCTGGCGGACGATAAAGTTAAGCGACAGTCTTCCAATACTTCAAAATACGTCACTTGGGTGGGTTGTAGGTGGATCAATCAAAGAGCACACCCCATCTTGCTCATCCTCGGCATTGACGTGCGCAGTATTTGGTAATGAAAGGTCATTAGAAGAATCAATAGAACAACTATGGAAACTCGATGAAGTAGAAACGAACGCGAAAATATTGTCTCCAACAGAAAAATTCGTTGTGTATGAATGTATGTATGTATGATTGTAAACTATGTTGTCTTTTTATTTATTTTATTTATGAAAGTAAATGTATGTATGTATGTTCTTTAACAATAAGTCTAAAAAAGAAATGCTGCAACATTGTGAAATTTATAGATTCTTATCGTTCAAAAGCATCCGAAATAAAAAATAGAGTTCCTCCTAATAATCCAATACCATATACAAATGAAGATGCGTTAGTTTTGTATATCGATGGTCGATACACAAGGCACACCTATACTCTTCTGCTTAAAGGCTCCAAACAACGTAATATCTATCCATCGTACCATAAACTTTTGCTTGCTAATACTGTTTTGAAAATAATATTTTGTACCATAAAAAAATATGAATATACTAGCTACACACAGTGCGCTTTGCTACCCTCATAGTCTTTTAAATTTCATTTACATCGATTTGAATATGTCAGAGGAACAAAAAATAGGTACAAACACAATGCCTTCTTCTAAATGAATAGATATCTATGGTTTGCATATTATTGAAATCGATTTCAACGTTTCGGAGAAGCAGGTATATAGAGGATGTCTTCTTTTAAACGAAGGGTATCTATATTTTAAATTTCACAAATATCGAGTTGAGACTCAGAAATTGTCCCCCTTACTTCCTCGTGGTCCTAGTTTTGAAAATAGTTATGGTTATTTGGTGACTTTCTAGATGCAGATATATGTGTGTTCTCAATTTCATTAAAATCGGTTTGATTGTTTCGGAGGCAGAAATTCCCCCTGCCGCCTTCTGGTCCTACTTTTAAAAATGTACAAAGCCTATGTGACTTTTTAGACGCAGTTATATCTATGTTCACTCAGATCTATCTATGTTTTAAATTTCATTACAATAGGTTTGACAGTTTCTAAGAGCACAAATTTTCCCCCTATTATCCTTCTGGTTCTAGTTTTACAAATGTACAGAGCCTATGTAAGTTTTAAGATGCAGATATATCTATGTTAAAAATTTCATTACATTCGGTTTGAAAGTTTCGCCCTACTAGTCTTAGTTTTGAAAATGTACATGGTCTATGTGACTTTTTATATGCAGATCTATCTATTTTCTAAATTTTATTAAAATCGGTTCGAACTTATCGGAGGGACAGAAATGTCCCCCTATCACACTCCTGGTCCTAGTTTTAAAAATGTACAGAGTCTATGTAACTTTTCAGATATTTTAAATTTATTTAAAATCGGTTTGAACGTTTTAAAAATGTACATAGCCTATGTGACCTCTTAGGGCCATTATTACAACTTACAAATAGCTCATTTTAGGATGTTATCTGACGGGTAAATATATTTTGATTATTACAAGTAAACATTAATGTAAAAGTGACTGATAAGCTAACAGCAGGTTTATCCTCATGGTAACTTTCAAAGTGCACTTTAAGCATTTTACAGGCAAAAGCAGCCGGTATCTACACCAATGTTGCCACAATACATCATTTGTATTGTTTATTTTATCCGACAGTTGTAATAATGAAAAAAATTAATGGTAACTTTGTCGTTCACGTTAGCTAATGTTAAGGTTAACTATCAGGAACTTTATCTTTAGGTTGTAATAATGGCCATTAGACGCAGATCTATCTATGTTGTAAATTTCATTAAAATCGATTCGAACGTTTCGGAGGGGAACAATTTACCCTCTATAAACCCTCACGGTCCCAGTTTTGAAAATGTACATGACCTATGTGACTTTCTAAACGCGGATCTATGTTCTAAGTTTCATTAAAATCGGTTTGAACGTTTCGGAAGGGCAGAAATTTCGCCCCTATCGCACTCCTGGTCAGAGTTTTAAAAAGGTAACACCCTCCCGGAGTTACACAGACTAAGTGCACCAAATTTCATTGCAATCGGTTTGGCCGCACTAAAGAACATACAAACAAACATTAATTTTTATATATGTTTGTACTATATAGATCAAAATAATTTTATTTTCTTAAATTTGCATTTTTGACTTAAAAAATTATTCCAACATAATTGGCTGTCAAATGATGCATTGTCAAGAAATTACCTGTCATCCTTTAACATTTATGTAGTAAAAAGATGGGCAATTTTAACCATGGAACGCTACACTCTTGCACAGCGCATTTTTATTGTGAAATTTGTGAATTTTAATTTGAAAAACCGGGTATACGTGAACCAACTAGAAACAACTGACGCTCTGAAAGATGAAATTCGGCGCTGCATTGGCGAGACAGGCGTACCTTTGTGGCAAAATGTGGTTAACATTTTTGTGAAAAGATCGGACGTATCCCGACGTACTAGAGGTCGCAATTTACTCGACATCATATTCCATTACTAATCCCCATATTTCTACTTTACATTGGTGCACAGAAAAAATTATTGTTGAATTTTTTTCAATTAAGTGAATGCTTAGAAAAAATAATATTTTTGATTAATATTTTAATTGAATATATGTTTATATTAGTTAAAGTTAGTGCTTAACACAGAATACTATGAAATGGTTAACAATTATCAAATATTAATTGTATGTAAATAATGTAACTTTTGTTTTTATATGTGAAAATCGAGCTATTTTTTATAGTAACTATGCCACATTGTTTAAAAAAAAATTAATGTGAGTCCGGTCACACATATAGTAATGAAAAATTTTTTTAAGTTGGAAGTACTTTAGCTTTTACATAGGAATTTGCTGGTTTTTGTTTGTTTTATTTAACTTATTTGGTTTGTTAATGGGCACACTGCAGTATATATGTACTGCATTAAAAATTGCAGCAAGCAGTAAATTTACTGATTACTGAAAAATTCAGTAAATTTTTACTTATAATGAAATTTAATTTGCATTACCAGTAAAATCGTAGGGCCGTAACCAAATAAGTTAAATAAAACAAACAAAAACCAGCAAATTCCTATGTATTTACAATACTGAAAGTTTTGATACTTTTAATTGATTAATTTAAAAAAATATAATAAAGCATAAGTACTTCCAAGTTAACTCATATTGCTTTTTTTTTATTAAAAATTTTTTAATTTTTGTATGAAAAAAATTTAGCCATGGTAGAATTTCATTATGAACACAAACACTGATTACTGAAAATTCAATGCACCTCATATAATAAATCATTTATATATTTAGGTTCCCGCAGTTCCTACAAGGAGCATAGGGCCTCAATCATTTAGGCACTTTATAAAAATTGTAGAAAAAAATTTTAGTAATCAGTAAAAATTTATTGGTTAAAAATATATTTTTACTGCAATTTTAGTAGTACTGCAATTTTAGTAGTACCTATGGTAAATGCCTTTAGTTCTACTTTTTAATTTTTAATTCCTGTTGTTCATCGTTTAGTTGTTGTTGTTCTTGTTGTTGTGTACGCATTGCAATTAAAATAAACCAATTATCAAGTTAAATAAAACAAACAAAAACCAGCAAATTCCTATGTATTTACAATATTTTAAATAAGTTTGTGTTGTTTCTTTCAAACACTAATACACTCATACTTCATAATGCGGTGTAATGATGATCTTACTCAAAATTTGTGATTGTATTGTGAAAAAGATTTGTAGTCCCTAGCGTATAGATGTTTACACATCAAAAAATATCTCACTTAATTCATCATGGGCACGTGACAAAAATATGTTCACTTGGCAATCACAGCTTCATAATGCTGGAAAGAGAAGTCAACTGTAGAAAGCAAAACCAAAGTAACATAAAGCCACTATAATAATACTTACATATATGTACCGATGGTGCATCGAATAAGTAAAAATAATTAATGATGATCGTAAAAAATAATAAAGAATAGTTAAACATACTTAGGTAGAGTGATATAACTTCGTGCTAACCTAAATAGAAAATGGAAAAGCAGAAAATAAATAGTGATACTTACAAATGTATTTACCAAAGGTAAATCAATAATTGTATACACAATCAATTCTCATATTCCATTTCGTAGAAAATTTATGCCCCTATCACGGTTCCCAACTAAATTCAGTTTGGTTGTCTTATAAAGGGTGTTTTTATTGAGGTATAGAACTTTAAGTTGGCATCACTTTTTTAACTGGCGGCCATTTTGTCAGCTGTCAAGTGATTAATATTTAGTTTGGTTTGCCATTTCATCATGAACAGATTGACAAAAGAATAACGCTTGCAAATCGTGCAAATTTATTTCGAAAATAATGGTTCAGTTCGCGAAGTTTACCGCAAGCTCCGTCCATTTTATGGTCGACATAATCGTCCATCAGAGCAATTAATTCGGTTAACCATGGATCGTTTTCGCACTACGTTTACTCTATGTGATAATACGCATCCGCAGAGACGTCGAACAGTGCGCACCGAAGAAACAATTGCCGCTGTAGAGCAGTGTTGAAGAGGACCCGAATGAATCGATTCGCCACCGTGCACAGCAATTGGAGCTTTGTCCATCAACTTTATGGAAGATTTTGAAGATTTTGAATGTGGATGAGTTGTGGTTCCAACAAGACGGCGCTACATGCCACACAGCGCACGTCACAATCGATTTATTGAAGGAAACATTCGATGAGCGCATAATTTCGCGGAATGGACCTGTCAATTGGCCACCAAGATCGTGTGATTTGACACCATTGGATTATTTTCTTTGGGGATATGTGAAGTCGCTCGTCTACGCCAACAAACCAGAAACGTTAGGGGACTTGGAAGCCAACATTCGTGGCGTTATTGCCAACATACGGCCCCATATGCTCGAAAAAGTGGTTGAAAATTGGACCTGTAGAATTGGCTTTATTCTAGCCAGCCGCGGCGGCCACATGCCCGAAATCATATTTAAACATGAATGGCATAAAATTATCCTTCCAATAAAGCCAAATTGATGGACATTAAAACGATTTTCTTGTGTTTTATTTCAATTCGAAGTTCTATACCTCTAAAAAAACACCCTATAGTAGACCAAACTTACACACGACCAAACTTTGTTTTAGTATCATGAACCACAACTGTATTTTAGTTGAAATTATCATCGTGTTGCCAACTTAAAATATCAAGTTTGACAGAAAATAATTAATAATTTGTGTAAATTTAAAAAAAACAAAGTTTTAGAAAATATATTTTTTGTGTGTTTTAGTCCAAAGAAATCAAACCAAATAGATAAAAATATGTGTACATTTATTTTATGAGGACGAAAAACGAAGTCGCAAATATAGATGTGCTACGTATCAAAAGAAAAATTCGTGGTGATTCCAACCCTCTTGAACTGCAAGGTAAGGAATAATCAAAATTGGGAACGAATTCCTTAAAAAATATTTTGGAAGGTTTTTTAGTTATTTCTGACAGAACAAATAAACGTTTCGTTATATGTTGGATCACCTAACATCACATTTAAAGAAATGTTTGTATCTACCCGGTATACCGATACCGATACTGGAACTGTTAAAAAAAATTTGTTATTAAGCATAATAAATATTTCTAGTTGAAAATTTTCCATTTTTTCTGCTTTTTATTTCTCACCAACTTATAATTAGAAAATCACAACCACAGACCCAACTACTAAAAAGCAGTTGTGTATACTCAACGTTTTTCTCAACCAAACTTACACTGAGTTGTAAATGACGATACCAAAACACAACTGAAAAGTCAACTGTTAATTTAGTTGAGAATGGCAATGCAAATTTATCAATCCCAACCAAACTATTTTAAAAGTTGAAAACCGTGATAGGGGCATTAATTTAAGTTTAATAGCTGAAGTTAATAATAATCTCTACCCCAGTAGATACACGGTGCTGATGAAGTGCGTGGCTGCACAGAAAAATATCGGTATTTCCCCCAGCTAATAAAGTATGTATGTACACATTACATGACCTACATATGTATATATAAACTCAAACATACAAATATATATTCAAATACTTTCGCCTTCGTTTACGATACATACTCGTAAACTAACACACAAAAATTAAACAGCTCTACAAATAAATTTTCCCTCAGTCTGGATACCAGGAGTACTAGTCGAAGTTCTAACAAAAGTTCTTATAACAGAGGTCGAAGTTTTAATAATAACTTGTCTAATAGGCCATCTTTTTCAGGAAACAATATATCAGTAGGAGTAAATAATTCGAATGTTAGCTCGAAACCTAGGGTAGTACCTTCCCCTGCTATTAAAATAGTTAGTCAAGAACAAGGCGCAGAATGTTTAGCGAACATATCAACAAATTCTTTTTCACAAGATTTCCAAACACTGGAAAATCAAAATATTTTATCACAACCGCAAAATTTTGAATTACCCAGCGGAGGAGTTTCTGCTTCAAATCCAAATTTAACTACTCCCTTAAATGCACATTTGGAGTTACCTGATGATCAAGACGACGTATCACAGATTGGAAACGTAAATGAGCCCAGCTCAAGTAGACGCGCGGCATTTATATCAGCTTTTCCATGTCCAAACACATCAAATGTCAACCAGTCCGGATCATGGACTTGAACGTTAATAATGTTAAAATAGCGAAATGGAAAGTTTCATTTGATGGTACAGGTTCTATATCCGGCTTTCTTTTTAAAGTAGAAACACTTTCCACACGCTCCAAATATTCCCAAGAACACCTGTTGTCCAATTTCCATGTCTTCCTTGCTGGAAAATCCGAAGAATGGTATTGGCAATTTACGAAACAAAATCGGTTTGTAACACACTCTTTACTTCGTCATGCCTTAATAAAAGAATTCGGCCATGTAGAGTCTGATCACGAAATAATTTTAAAAATTTCACTATGTAGCAGTCCCATTTAATTGAAAACCCCTTCTGTTTTAAGTGTGGTTACAAAGGAGTTTTAAACCCCACTTGTCCAAACCAGCATGTTCCACAGGGAAACCAGAAAGTGGGCGATTTGGCGCCCGGGGATATTCGGCCAACCCTGAAAACCCCGAGCTTAAACTAGTCAATGACAATTTTCAAAACTTTGATACTTTTCACGAAGATATAAATTAAAAAAAAACGTATTTTTCAAAACCAACTCAAATCGATCAACCTAATAACAATAACAATGTATCAATCAGCACATCCATTCATAGACTAAAAAAAATGCAGACTGCGTTATAAAAAACGTAAAAGTTTCAAAAAAATTATCGAGTCAACAGTCTTATGTACAACCGATGACAGACCTTTTGCAAAAGTTGGGGTGTTTAATGAAACCTTAGTTCGTTTGTTGGATTCTAGTGCAAACATTTCTGTCCTAGGCCACAATTTTTTTTTTTTTTTTTTAATGCATGATTTTTTATTTATTGTATCTTCATATATGAACTAACAATAAGTATTCAAATCTTAAATCTAAAAATATAATTAGGCCCGACCAGTGTCGGACATAAGCTTAGTAATAGTTATATATAATACATAAGTAGTGATAGTCAAAAGGAAAAAAATAAAGTATTTTCAAGAAGTCCCATCTGGAGTGCTATGAATAAGAGCCCATGTGTCCCTCTTTTTTAGGCGGATGTGTCCAGTAAAGTTCAAAATATTACGGGCAAGCGGATTAGGATGTGACTCGAGTTTTGTTAAATATTTGCCAGCGTATTTTGCAATTTCTTCAGTCACTAGTGGCATATTTAAATCACGATGTATATTTGAATTTTTTATATACCATGGAGCCAATGTTATTAAGCGTAAAATTTTGTTTTGCCTTCGTTGGATTCTCTCGACATTAGAAGCTGAAGCAGAGCCCCATAACTGTATTCCGTAGCACCATATTGGTTTCAAAATCGTCTTGTATATTAAAAGTTTACAATCTAGACTGAGTGAAGAATTTCTACCAATCAGCCAATGTAGCTGAGTTAATTTCAGTTTCATTTGTGTTAGCTTTGAGTCAATATGGGGCTTCCATGTAAGCCGTCGATCAAGGTGTATACCAAGGTATTTTACGTGTGAATGTTGAAGAACAACTTGATTGTTGATTCGAATAGGGGAACAAGTATCTCTTCGCAGGGTAAATGTTACCTGGACACACTTTTGCTCGTTTACTTTGATTCTCCATAAATTTAACCATAGTTCCAGTTGTGTAATATGTTCTTGTAGATATCGGGAAGCCTCGTGAGGGTTTTCGTGCATACTAAGGCAGGCTGTATCATCGGCAAACGTAGATGTATGAATATTGCTGCTCAAAGGCATATCACAAGTGTAAATCAAATACAAAACTGGCCCCAGTATGCTCCCCTGTGGCACACCGGATGATATAGATTCGGGCACACTCATGAAGTCTCCTTCCACAACCGTAAACTTCCGGGTAGTAATATAACTTTCTAATAGCTTCAGAAAATTTATTGGTAAATATGATTTCAATTTTAAAATAAGACCTTCATGCCACACTTTATCAAATGCCTGAGAAACGTCGATAAACAGCGCAGAACAATACTTCTTTTCTTCAAATGTTCTTCTTATAAATTGAACCAATCTATGAGTTTGTTCGATGGTGCTATGCTGACTTCTAAAACCAAATTGATGGTCCGGTATGCACCCATTACTAACTAGAATTGGGGACAATTTTGTCATGAGCAGTTTTTCGAAAAGTTTTGACATTGTTGATAGCAGACTTATTGGCCTATATGACTCAGCCTTGGTAAGGTCTTTGCCCGGCTTTGGAATCATTTTAACTTTGGCAAGCTTCCAGCTATTTGGAAAATACTCCAGTCGTAAAATGGCGTTAAAAATAAATAATAGGATTCTAATTGCAATACGAGGCAACTTTATTAGCATCTGGTTACTAATTCCATCAATACCCGGAGCTTTCTTCGGGTTAAGTTCAGCAATTACTTTTTGTACATCACACGTTCTAAATTTTATGGGTCGAGGGGGTAGCGCCACTACATTCGGCAAATCAATAACACCAGTACACGAGTTAGGGGTAAATACTGATTTTAAATGCTCAGCAAATAGTTTACCTTTTTCAGTATCGCTTCTTGCCCAACCCCCTGTAGATGTACGCAGAGGTGGTTTAAACGCAACAGGTGTTTTAAGCTTTCTAGCAGCGCGCCACAAGGAGTAATTAGATGCTGGTGTGGCAGCAAGACCTTCCAGATAGTTTTTAAAAGATGCAGTTTTTTCAAATGCAAGCAAGTCTTGGAGTCGTTTAGTGCACTCTTTAAATCTGATTTTATGTTGTGGTGATCTGTGCTGTTGCCATTCCCTTCTAGCTCCAAACTACAATAGCCTATCATTTTTAAAAAGAAACAATGTTTCTTATAAAACTATTAACTCTTCTACTTCAACGGCTAGTAGTGCTAAACAGAGGGTGATTGGGTTTTGTTGCCTACCTGTTCACTTTAAAGGAGTAACAAGAAAAAAATTGATTTCTACATAGTGCCTTCCTTAAGCCAAGGAGCCTACTTCGGTACAAGCTTTTGGAGAGAATTTGCTATAGCACCTGAACTAATACCTCCGAGCACAAGTGTCATATCTGAATTAAAGAAAGACCCCGAAACTACTCCTATATTTCATGAATTGAATCCCTATCAGAAATTAGAGCTGGACCAGATAGTCCTGCGATTTCCTTCGTATGAGACTTTAGGACTAGGTTGCACAAGTTTATTAGAGCACCACATAGATACAGGCAACGCTACTCCTATCAAGTGTAAGCACTATCCTCTATCGCCGCCTCGTCAGGAAGAAGCGTACCTAGAAATAGAGCGGTTATTAAACATGGGCGTGATAGAAGAGTCTAACTTCCCATGGTGCTCCCCAGCAGTTATAGTGAGGAAGCCTGGAAAGGTACGCTTGTGTATAGATTGTAGAAAACTTAACTCTATTACCAAAAAGGACTCGTATCCTTTACCATATACAAATTGCCTCCTTAGCAGATTAAAAGATACATTTTTTATTAGCGGAATCGATTTGAAGGATGCCTTTCTACAAATTCCTCTTTCTGAGTCTTCCAAGGAAAATACTGCTTTTGCTATACCTGGCAAACCTCTTTATCATTATAAGTTCATGCCATTCGGACTATGCATTGGGCCTCAGACCAGTGATGGGAAATGAGATTTGCATTTCGGTATCAAAAACAAATTTTTTTAGTACTTTTTTGACCCCGAGAGTACCAAAAATTATAATATTTCTTATTTAAATTTTATTAACAAAAAATTATAAGAAATTCATTTACAAAAAAAGGAACACATAGGTACAAATATACAAATAGGTGTAGTCTGGATTAGACTTAATACTGTTGGAACATAAAGCTTGCCCCCGTATTCCATAGCTCGCTAAAGCTAAAGCTAAATTCGACCGCTAAAATGCTGAACAAATAGAAAATTTAAAATTTTTGGCGATGACATAAAGCAATAAAATTTCGGCGAATTACATTTTTAAGCCATTACCTGATTTATCAATACCCGTTTGAAAATTGCATTCGTACCCCAAAATCGACAAATTGATTTTATGGATTCTTAGCGATAGAGATTTAGCTTTAGCGAGTTACAGAATACGATGGCTGTTGATTTATATTTTGTTTTCATGAAATTATGGTAAGAGAAAATCCTTTCCACATTTACAGAGGAGTGAGGCATGGATAAAATTCCGTAAGCTGCTCTCGATATATCAGGAATTCATCTAATGCGTTTTTATATAAGCCAGTGCTCTATATAGGTTGTTAATATTTCAAATTATTTTTCTTTTTTTTTTTTCTTTTCCCTGGGAACATTTTAATTAAAAGTGGTATAATGATATTGGTTTAACAGATAAAATACTTTCAGGGGGAAACTTACTAAACCAAATAACATTTTATTGTCAAAGTCCACTTTTGCCCTTAGAACTTAATATAAACTTTTTAAAATTTTCTTTAAACTGATTAAAACAGTTGTTACAATAGATCAACTTCTGTGCCACATAAAATATCATTGAATGATATATGGTTTTCGTTGATATTTAATTGTGGTTACACTTTTCTAAAAGATCTTTTCTAATAAAGCTTCGTTCTATTTGTCGAAAAAACAATTTAATTCTTGGCAAAATATATGCATGCGCGAGTCTTCTGACTGCATTTCTAAATTGCCCGTGAGAGTATCAAATTTCTTAGGGGAGTACTACGGTACTTTTTCATGTAAAATAGTATCAAAAAAAGTACGATCGTACCAACTTTCCCATCACTGCCTCAGACCATGAGCAGGCTCATGGACAAAGTAATACCCTCTCGACTCAGAGAAAATATTTTTATTTCCTTGGATGACCTGTTGGTAGGTATGTAGTCCAAATTTTGAGTCTCATATGAGGATTTTGTCCGAAGTTGCAGAATGTTTAATGAAAGAAAAGTTAACCATAAATGTGAGTAAAAGCAAATTTTGCCAGAAGGAGATCAAATATCTCGGCAACGGTTGCCTTAAAGTTGACCCCAATAAGGCAAACTATATCCGAGAATTTCCAACACCTAAAAAACCAAAGCAAGTACGTCGCTCTATAGGAATGGCGAATTGGTATAGGTCATTTATAAACGGTTTTGCTAACTTAGCTGGTCCTTTAACTGACTGTCTCAGGAAATCTCAAAAATCATTTGTTTTAACTGAAGCAGCAGAGTGCTTTTGGAGAATTAAAGCTAGCACTTTCATCCGCCCCTGTCTTGGCACAGCCCAATTTTGCGAAGGAATTAGTAATTCAGTGTGATGCATCTAAAATAGGTGTAGGCGGAGTTTTGTTTCAGTGGGACGAACAAGGCAAAGAGCATCCAATTGCTTTTGTTTAAAAAAATTAAACAAAGCCCAACAAGACTACACTGTTACGGAGCTTGAGTGCATGGCAGCTGTCATATGCGTCAATAAATTCCGGCCATTATCGATGGATTGCCTTTTAGAATAATAACGGACCATGCCTCACTTCAGTGGTTAATGAACCAAAAAGACTTACGCGGTCGATTAGCTCGCTGGAGCTTAAAGTTGCAAGTTTACGACTTTGAAATCGAGCACCGAAAAGGAGCTGAAAGCGTAGTACCAGACTGTTTGTCAAGGATCAATGTCGAGGAGGTAAATTTGTTGAATGTCAATATGGATGTTGATTTGTCATCTTTTCACTTTGAAGACGCAGAATATATAAACCTTAAAAATTCTATTGAGAAAAATAATCAATTGTTACCTTATCTCTATGTTTCAAAAAAATTCATCCTCAAGCGTGTTAAATTTAGGCAGGGTGTAACTAATGAAGAAGAAAGTCTTTGGTGTCTCTGGATTCCAAAATCTCTAATTGAGTATGTGATAGAGTCTGCTCACAATTCGAGCAATTCCTGCCATGGCGCGGTTTCAAAAACTCTATATAGTTCGGCAGAAATATTTCTGGCCCACAATGGTGAATGACGTTAAATCCTACATAAGTAATTGTGACCTTTGTAAATGCGTTAAATCGACTAATCAGATTACAAGACCATTGATGGGGAACCAATTTGTTTTAAACAGGCCATTCAAACGCTTTTACTGTGATTTTTTAGGACCATATTCTTTGTCCAATGCCAAGAACACCGTAATTTTCGTTTCCATTGACCATTTAACGAAGTTCATTTTCCTCAAGGCGCTTAAGGCTGCAACCTCATCAAACGTCATACTCTTTTTCAAACCGGAAATTATTCCAACTTACGGAGTTCCGCGGTTCGTTCACAGCGACAACGGGAAACAATTTGTTTCAGGGAAATGTCAGAATTCTTCAATCTGTATGGCATTACTCACATAACCACGGGATTTTATGCTCCACACCCCAACGCCTCTGAGCGCGCAAATAGAGAAATTATAACGAAACTAACTAAGGTGCTTCCTAAAAGGCCATAAAGACCACAGCAACTGGGATAAATATGTATATTCCCCAAATATTGTAAGTGCTAAGAAGTGACTACCATACTTCTATCCAGTGCTCTCCATACTTTGCTGTATTTGGACAACACATGGTACAGCATGCGTCGACTTATAGCCTCCTTGACAAATTGGGATGCCATCTTGAAGAGCTGATAAATTAACTTTAATTCGACAGGGGTTACGAGACAACTTACATAAAGCTCATGAAAAATCAACAAAAGTTTACAATCTACGCAGTAGACCCGATTATTTTCTCTGTTGGGCAAATAGTTTTTTTAAAAAATCACATGCAGAGTGAAGCATCAAAATTTTTAAATAGGAAATTTTTACCAAAGTTTATCAAATGCCGAATAAAAAAAAGCTAGGAAATAACTTATATGAAATAGAGGACCTCGAAGGTAAATACCTAGGAAAATATCATACCTCAGATCTTAAGATTTAATTAGCCCGGCTTTTCGTGGGTCGTCCCACACTAGCTATAAAACCGAATGATAAAAAGGAAAATATATACGATTATACATGTATTCATATACATACATACATACATATGTACGGGAGTATTTGTATATATTCCTGTTCGTTTAATTATTGAAATCATTAATCGAAGCAGTTTTGTTGCATATACATACATATGTATATATATTTTTTGTATTTGTTTTTACAACCATAGCAAACGAACGATACAGCCTACAAAGTATTCAGATATATATAACTCGATCTGCAATTCTAGGTATCCTTCCAATTGTTAAATAGACATGAATTCAATTTTATTTTTGATTAGCCAGTTCTAAATTTCGTACTTCTTTAATTATACGTATGTAGGTATGCAAATATATAAATATACATATGGACGCACATATGTGCACAAATAACACTCTCTGCTCTCAAGAGAAAAAGCTCAAATTCGAAGTACATATATTTTTGTCTTACTTCATATGTTCCGCAATATTTCGGATTAAAAGGAGGGTTAAAAAGACATTGTGAAGTTAACAGCTGTTACGTGTGGAAGTATTAATTATAAAGGGTCCTTAATTCAAAGTATATTAAAATATACTATCGAGGAAATATATGCACGCATTATAAACCGCAACAGGTTTAAGAATTCACGCCGAAAGAAATAATTTTAATTTGGAGAAGCTTGTCCAAAAGGAATAACGACACGAGGCCACTCTAAGCATTAGTTGGTACACGTCTCATCAAAACGGCACCAAAGGACAAGGACTCCTTACAATTACCAATGAAGGAGGATATCCAAGGTTTCATTCAAGTCAACCAATTGTTTAAGTAAACTATTGAGCATCATCGCCAAAAATAAGTATTTTATAATATCCAAAGTTTTAATAAAAAAAAGTAAAATGATTTAATAGCCATACGTAAATATAACTAATATCAAATAATTTAATATAAAATTAATACTTTATTACAATCCTTCATAAAGTATAACATAAACATGTTTTCCTTACTTCCTGATAATCACAAAAAAAATTGTAACAACAAGACCACTCAAACAACTTTGAAACATAATTAATTTTTTTTACGTAATATAATTTTTTTATATCAGTGCCTCGTTTCTGTAACCCTACGTCTACAGCTGATATATTTTTATCATAACAAAAGTCAAACTTTATATTGAAAAATAATTTTTTTATGTTAGCTCTTATTTTCTATATGGAATTTTACATTTATCATGATAAAAATGTATCAGGTGTAGACGTAGTGTAAGGGATGTGAGAACTTTTCGAGTCGAAAAAATTGTTATCATTCTGTGAAACACAAGTTAAAATAAATTAAATTAATTAAATATCACAATTATTGTATATCTTAGTAGAACATTACTAATATTGCTTGTCGAGTGTAACTTTGGTTTTTTATTATTCCACCTGTTAATTCCATCTCATTTTATTGTATGTACATACGTATGTAATTGCTACCATATATCATATGTATGTAATATACATATGTAATCTCACTACCAAATTTCTTTTAATAGCCAGAAAGAAAAAATCATCATAAAAGTAAGAGACAACAACAACACATTGAATGCTGTGCCCATCAATTCAATTGTGGAACCTGTACTCATCTTTTGTTCTGTAAAGGTTGGAACAGAATAGTAGCTGTAGTACAACTTAAGGGCCACTCAGACTATTATGCATGTATAAAGACTTTCATCACACTTTACGAAAAAGAAATCTAAACACATTTGTTTCGACTATCAAAAAATCTAACGTAAATTGACATTTTATGTTCACACCATCACACCTCATATTACATTAAAAACACAAGTATAAAGCAAACAGCTGTTGAGGATTAGCATGCCTACATTAATCTTTGACTTCCGGCGGTAAAGCAGTTTCATGTACAAAGTATAATAGTCTGAGTGGCCCTTTAACGAGTAGCGCTGCAAGCTTTCGAAAGTTAAAAACTATTGTTTTAAAGGGAAGTAAACAGAATGCGTAGTTGTGGTAGTCGTTGCAGTAGAAGTTGATGCGAAAAATTCGAAATTTTGAACTTTGTTGCGCGACAGAAAATAAATGTTTGTATATGTCAACAAGGATTACCATGCTTTTGAGTAAAATATTATGTAGGCAATTGTTATTAGGAATTTGTTTAATACTTTAAGCAATTTTTCGCTAACTTGCGACTTTTTTCGCACTTTTTTTTTATTTTTTAACGGCATTGGCGATTTCTAATAAAGTGTGGGGGGGCTTGCTTCCGATTTTGCAACTTCTCGCGAATTTTTGCAAAGTTCGCGAGATTAGTGACTTTTGCATGTTTTCAGCTTCCTGACAGTTTCGTCGATTTTTAAACAATATTAAACTTCGTTATTATCCCGCTATTAGTAAGTTCTTGCAAATTTTCGTAATTTTCGCGATTTTTTTGCATTCTTTAGAGTTTTTGAGATTTTTAGTCAATATTATAACTTATTTAAAATTTTGCAACTTTTCGCAATTTTTTGCAAACTTCGCGATAAAAGCGACTTTTTGCATGTTTTCTGAGTCCTAACATTTTTGCCGATTTTTAAACGATATTAGACTTTGTTATCATCCCGCTACTAGCTGCTATGTACTTTTTACGATTTTTCGTATTTTTCACGAATTTTACCGAATTTTTTGCATTTCTTACAGTTTTTCCGATTTGTAATCAATATTATATCTTGTTTAAAATTTTGCAACATTTCGCGAATTATCGATTTTTTTGCAACAGTCGTAATTTTCCCAAATTTTTTTCCATCTTATATTTTTAGGGATTTTAATCAATATTGTGCTTTACAATCGTTAAAATTTTAGCAAGTTTTTTTTTTTTTTGCAAATTTTCATAATTTGCAAAAACTTTTCCGGAGTGTTTGCGTGCTTTACAGTTTTACCGAGTTTTAATAAATTTTAGTGTTTCTTTAGAATATTGCGATTTTTGCGAATTTTCGTTGCTTAAGAAACGCACCTTAAGAAGAATGTATTTTCTGGTGTTAGTTATCAGATATTCAGCAATTTTTTATTGATTTTTAGACAACACATACGACGTTAATTCGAGCATGTGAATTAAACAAATTCACATATTATTCTTGTATAATCTTACAAGTTTTTTAAGAAGTTACATATTTGGTAACCATGCAGAAAGTTTCAATATTCTGTTCACATTTTTTCTTGCTGCGCTACTAGTTACGTCGTCAGCTTCAGCTACTACTACAACTACTCTATTCTGTTCCAGCCTTAAGTCATAACTTTCACCACTAAGTATTTAGATACATACCTACATATAATATTTATTTTCTCTTAATGAACATATTAGTTTTGTCATTTTTTTTTTCTATGCACATTTGCTCCTCTTTTATGCAAATGGTCGTTAATTAATTCGGCTCTTTAGTTAACTAATGTTCAGATGAGCACACACCTTTTTATTATAAGTAGCTATACGCAGGATTGGGCAGTATTTGAAATACGTATTTGAAATACAAATACGTATTTTGCATTTGTATTTTAAATACATGACGTAGAGTATTTTGTATTTTAAATACATGACATGAAAGTATTTTGTATTTTGTATTTTAAATACAAAATTTACAAAATACATACAATAATTGAAATTTATTTGCTGGTAGTTTAGCATGTCTATATACGTATTTCATTGGCGCTTGAACCAAATCATCAGTAGACTTCAACCGCAATTTTCAACAGTCACAAACCTCTTACTTTATGCACAGATTTTCAAAAACTATATGAGAATTCATAAAATAATAATATTTTTGAAAATCACAAAAGAAAAAATAAGCTTAGTAGGCTTTGAAACTGATACAAAACCCAGCAAATAATTTATATTCAGGTGAACTCATTTTATTTTTCTACATCCTTATACAATTAGAAATCCATCGGATAACAATAAAAGTATTTACAAGGCTAAATGAAAAATAAAACACGAATTGAACTTTAAAGAAATTTATTATTTGACATATTGTCAGAAGTATACATACAATAATTGAAATTTATTTGCTGGTATTTCATTGACGCAACACTGTCAAAAAGCAATACTAACTGAACATTCTTTTACAACAACAGTACTTTTTGAACACACTTTGTTGAAATTTGACTCATCAAACGTCAAAAAAAACAAACAAAAAAATGGAGAAACAAATTGAGGGTGAGAAATTTATTAATATAAAATTTATTAGCAAATTATTTATTGTTAATAACTTTTTTTTCATCAACAGGTGTGAAATCAAAGAAGAAGAGGATTCTGTGGAATGAGGCCAGCGAAGCAGCACTGTTGGATATATGGCCCAGCAAATCGGATGGTCTTCGTGGGCAAAGGAAAAACGCACACGTTTATGCTGAAATGGCTGATGAGCTCAACCAGCTGGGGTATTTCTGTAGCCGGAAATGCAATAACGGATTTAAACAAAATTCTCTAGTTTTACTTACCAATTTCCATAAAGTCTTTCGACATGAACATTCCTCTAATATTAAAAAAAGCAAGAGCTGCTGCTTCCTCAAACTCTGCAGGATTTCCAAATTTTTCTTCTTTTTTTTTTAGGAATATTTAATTTGGAATCAAAACTGGAACGCACTGTTTGAAAAAGTTCTATCTTTCTATTGTATAAAAGAAAAGGTTTTTTTAAAACAAAATGTCTTTCCATTTTGTGTGATAAATACCAAAAACATACAAAGTAAAAATGTAAACAATATTTTTTTTTCAGTTGTCAAATGCTAATTGTCGTAGCAATATTGAGTGTGTATGAACACTAAAAATAAATTGTCAATTAACTGAATATTGTTTCAATTAAAAACGCATGTATGAACACCATATAAACTACCAGCAAATAAATTTCAATTATTGTATGTATACTTCTGACAATATGTCAAATAATAAATTTCTTTAAATTTACAAAATACATTTACAAAATAATTACATTGTTCGCGTTTTGCATTTTGATCGATTTATAATGTATGATTCGTCAAACCAATAACAATATATTATAATCACTAAAAAAAACATAACATAAAAACAACAGAATTCAGTTGTCAATTCTGAAGCATCTTGTCACAAGGCGTTTTATTTGCATGTGGTACTATTACAACAATTATGACAATACAAAAACAACATGGTTGCTTTTGCCTTGGGAGATTATGTTGTCAAGTCCTCGTCCAGACTTGCAATTTTTTAAAATTCTGCTTTGAAATTGCATAAGTGTCCACATTGTCATTGCGAGCATGGCGAGGACCAACGTATGGGCGAGGACAAACATAAGCACGTATGTACGAGCTTCTAACTAGCAAGAATAGAGTCAGCCTGAACTAGTAACACCACCTGTAAAAACAACATACATATATACATAAATGATGTGGAAGTATTTTGTATTTTAAACACATTGCCTGAAAGTATTTTGTATTTTGTATTTTAAATACATGACCAGCAAGTATTTTGTATTTTGTATTTTAAATACCGCAAGCCATGTATTTTGCCCAACTCTGGCTATACGGTTGTTAAATAAAATTGCATTTGAATTAAAAAAACACAAAGTACCCTTGTGGAATACTCTATATGAGTACCCCAAAGGAAAAAAATTGTGAAGTGAGTTCTAACGGCAGAAATGTCTATTTTACTGTGAGTTCTGATGCACATAATGATAACAATATAAATTCTGATGATAGACTTACTGTGAGTTCTGAAGCTCTTAATAAAAATAAAAAATCTGATGAGACTTTATCTAACGGCAAAACCACAGTTTCGTCAGCGATCAAATTCGCTTTGTCCAATGCCAACTAGTGAATCGTTGAAATTACCGTTGCTTAGTACTTCTACATTTAACTCAGCGATATCATCCGCTTCGGGCTCGTGGTCATCACTTAAACAAGTTGTCACTGAAAATAAGAGTATCCCAAAACCCAAGGTCCAAGTCGGAATAGACAGATACATTTCAATGTTAAAGCGCGTGCGAAGCCCAAATTCTACTAAAATTGCATCTGCTCCAAAGATGTCTAGGGATAACAGCGCATCCTCTACTAATCGGCAAAACCGTTTTAAAATATTGCAAGATGACAATGACAAATCTATTTAAGAGAAAAAAACTCAAACGCTCTTATTAAAAAATTCAATTCGGTCATTGGTGAGAATAAATTTCACATTGTTCCAATAAAACGTAGTAATATTGATGAAACGCAAATTCAAATTTATAAAGAAAATATTTTTCGCAAAATGGTTTCTGAATTTGAAATAAGTAAAACAAATTTCTACACATATCAGCTCAAGAGTGCTAAAGGTCTGCAGATTGTGTTGAAGGGCATAAATTCCTATGTTGCTTCCGAAGAAGTAAAAGATGCTCTCGTCCTCCAGGGTTTTAAAGTAAAAAATTTATCGAACATAATAAATAGGGAAAAGATCCCTCAACCTCTATTTCGCGTTGAACTTGAGCCAAATGATATAAAATTGAAAAAAAAATGAGACCCATCCAATATATAATTTAAAATATCTCTTATATCGAAAAATAAGCGTTGAAGAACCACACAAGCGTTCAGGACCCGTACAGTGCCATAATTTTCAAGAATATGGCCATACTAAAACTTACTGCAAATTACCTACTGTTTGTGTTGTGTGCGGCGAATTACACGGCACTGCTAGTTGCAATAAACCAAAAGATCAAATTGACAAAAAATGCAGTAATTGTGGAGGTAATCACACCGCTAACTACAGAGGTTGTCCTGTGTACTCTTTCGTCAAACAGATTGTGTCGCCTATGGATATTATATACACGTTAGCGATAATATAGAATACAACAAATTCACAATTTTATTGCAAGTGTATGGCCCGCTTAAGAAATGAGAGAAACTAAAAATGTTAACTGAATTTAGCACTTTTTGTGTGTGCTGTAGAACATTTTAGCACTTTTATTTCTGCAATCTAGCACTTTTCCTCTTACATCTTATGGCAACACTGAAACAGACTGGTTGTAAATTAAAACGATTAAGAAGTGATAACGGCAGAGAGTACATTAATTCCAATTTTAGCAATTTTTTTTAAAGAAAGAGGTATAATTCATGAAACAACGGTTAGCTACACACCTCAACAAAATGGAATCTCTGAAAGAGCTAATAGAACTTTGGTGGAAATGACTAGATGCATGCTGGAAGAATCAAAATTGCCAAAAGGATTATGGGCTGAAGCAGTAAGCACTAGTGCTTATATCAAGAACCGTTCAGCTACAAAGGTTTTAGAAAACGTAACTCCATTTGAGGGATGGACTAAAAGAAACCCATGTGTTTCATATTTTAAAATTTTTGGATGTAAGGCTGTAGTTTTAGAAAAGAAGAAGAAGTGTTTATGAAACAGCCTGAGATGTTTATTAAGAAAGGTGAAGAAAACTTAGTATGCAAGTTAAAGAAGTCGCTATACGGACTTAAACAATCTGGAAGAGAGTGGAACTATAAAATAAATGAAATTTTACTTAAAATTGGTTTTGAGCAATGCAAAACGGATAGTTGTGTTTTTATTAATCACTAGATATACCAAACGGACGACACAATCGTCCGCATTCTAAACAGAAACAAACGGGTATGTTCTGCATTCCACGTGAAAATTCCACAAGTGGAATTGCCATAAAATTGTTTTTGGAAATATGTAATTATAACAACAATGCTATGGCAATTCCACTCGTGGAATTTTCACGTGGAATGCAGAACATACCCGAAAATCTCTTTATTAAACCTAATTCAATTTATTGAACTCTCGTCCTATAAGTTTTATGCAGCGTGACCGTTTGACCGACTAAAGTGGCAAATTGCCACTTTTTCGACTGCCTTGCCACTTTTTTCCCCTTTTTTAGAGTGAATTATATAATAATACATTAAAAATAAAAAATTTAGTGTAGTTTTCATGTCTTTTTTTAATTTTGCCCCCTTTTTTTGATAAATCCTCTATTTGGTGGAACTTTTTGAAAAATGTCATCGGCCACCCTGGTTTTATGGCTTTCATACACCCAGGTAGCATTTTGTATCATAATCCAATCGTTTCCGAATCAGCTTGACGGGAATAATGCAATAACAAATAAGAAAAAAAATGGAATAGCATGAAAAATAGTACACAAATACACACACACAGTGTTAACTAACAAATGAATGTGTACTATGTTTGCATGTAGTAGTAGCAACTTTAAACGCTTATAGCTCCCAAAATACTAAACCGATTTCAATAAAATATAGATTCTGCACATCTGTGCAGAAATTCCTTTAAAATGATATAAATCTTTCCAAAATCGGTGCAGTAGTTCCTGCGTAAAAGGGATTAAAAACGTGTTCGCCTATTAATTATATAGATAATAAAAATGAAGTTAATATTATTGCTCTCTATGTCGATGACATATTAGTTGTGTTCATTTACTAAAAATTTTTACAAATTTGTAACAGTTGTTACTGGAAAGTGTTCATTAACCAAACAAATTTGCAACGAGAGAGCGTAAAAAATTGAGAGACAGAAAAATTCTTGCAAGTTTTTACAAGTACAATTTTTACTTGTAATAATTTTTCAAACAGCTGTTTTATGATTGTGTTTGCAAAACAATTTTCTAAATTAAGTTGAGAATAGAAATATTTTGGAAAATTTAAGAAATTGTAAGTTAATGTAAGCTTTTAAGACGATAAAAGCAACAACAGAAGCAAAATAATATGTCCAATGAAATTGAACTAAAATATATATGCATTCATATTTTTCTACAGCCTCTGAAATGGTTTTGTTTTTCTTTAATTTTCACAGCTGTTATTTTTAGTGTTGTAAATATTATGAGTACCTAGCTACTCGGTAATTTACACTAAGACGATATTTACACTGGGCCTTTTCTGGTTATCTGTGCAGGCAGGCTTTTTATGTTTGTTGGTGTTGAGAAGCATGCGGAGTAAAACAAAAGGCACGAAATGAAAATTCGGGGGGAAAAAAGTTTTCATGTAAATGTGCGTGACTTTTCGAAGGGGGATTAAAAGAAAATTGTCGAAGCAAGTAGCCTGCCTTGCTTAAGGCATAATTTGAATAGGCATTAAGCAGGCAAATAATTCAATTAGTTCAGATATATATTTGCAAATAAATTTGAATTAACACATAATTTATTAGTCACGACAATGGTGAATATAAATGACCATAATCACATCATTTTTATAATAATATACATATACATATGTATAATATGTCCAGAAAACATAGGGGTAGTTATTGAGTACTGATATATACCTATACATTACAACACTACTTTAACTTGCAAATTTTAGCTAGTAAAGTGTTCATTTACTTTTTCACATTTTTGAGAGTAATTTTGAAAAATTTCTTGTTACTCTCTCGTTACTAATTTTTACTAGTAAAGTAAATGAACACACCTATTATTAGCTTGTAGTTCCAGCAAATCTATATAATGCATATTGAAAAAGTTGAAGGAACACGTCGAATTTTTTGATCGTGGTCAGCCGAACTATTATTTGGGAATGAAAATTTCAAGAAATGATCCAAGGGGAAACATTGAGGTGCATCAAAAGAATTTTGTTAAAGAACTTTTAAAGCAATGGAATATGGAAAATTGTAAGCCTGCAAAGACACCATTTGTTGCTGGAAGAGTGTTATTGAAATGTAATGAAGAAAACTGCAGTGAAATGGTCGATATAAAGAAATATCAATCAATAATTGGAAGTCTAATTTACTATTTCAAGACCTGATATTTCCCATACAGTTTCAAGCTTAGCACAGTTCAGGGGACTAATTCCTGCATTCGAGTAGAAATTAATTTCGGAAGCAAGCAATTTTCGGATGACTCGATACCAAGCGAATCGAGTTTTTGTTTTAGTGTTGGAAAAAGGCAAATAAATTCATTTCACAACACTGAGTAAATTGTAAGCAAAAACATTTGTTTGTATGTATGTATGTGTGCAAAACATATGTATGTACGTACATACACACGTATGTATGTATACGCAAAAAAAAAGAAACGAATATAAATGGTATTTTCATTTTTATTTAATTATTAACTTAATAATAATTAATTAGTGTAAAGTTAGAGAATAGCCACATTTTCGATTATTTTATTGCTTGACCAAAAGCAGCTCATTTGTTATTTAGATGCTCCCAGAGTTAGTTGATTTTTTTATTTTCCCTGATGACAACTGTTGGGCAAAACATTATTCACCAAATCAGTGTGTTTTGTTATATTTGCAGTCAACTAGAAATTCTTATATTTCTATTTTTTTATACGTTCATTTGTGCATAAATTCATATACATGTAAATAAATAAGTAAAATATTGAGCATACATTTTATTATCCTTCGCTTTTTCCATGTTGAACGCTATTTCGAATGCCTTTTTGCTTGCGAGTAAAAAACGAACGGTTGCACTTTGTGGCTGTAAAACACGTCTTAAGATATTTAAAATATAAAGATTTTTCTCTTATATATAGAAAAGATAAAAATGATTTAATTTGTTATTCCGATGCAGATTGGGGATCAAATGTAAACGATCGAAAATCATACAACGGATATGTTCTATTTTCCGCAAATGGTCCAATTTCGTGGGAGTCGAAAAAACAAAGTATTGTCGCCTTGAGTTCGATGGAAGCTGAATACATTGCAATGTGTCAAGCCGTAAAAGAAATCAGTTTTAATCGAAGCCTTTTGAATGAAATGGAATTAGAAGATTTTATAAAGAAACCAACTACATTATGCTGTGACAATCAAGGTGCCCAATTTTCAACAAAAAATAGTATGACTTTGAAGAGAAGTAAACACATAGACATACGATACCATTATATCAAATGCTTAACAAATCAAAATCATTATAAGTGTTGTAATTTGTTGAATTTAACCCTTTGTGGCGCCATGTTGCAGATATGCAACAAAATATTCATTCCTCATAAAAACCATCAAGTACAGGCAATTGTTAATTTTATTTTAATGCAATAACTTTTGGACAATATCTAGTTTCAATCTGTAAAATTCGTTTCTAATAAAAAATTGTAACTCTTTCATAACAACAGATTTAAAATACCCCTACGATTCTACTAAATCAATGTTACCGTAGTGCAATTTTCTAAAAACTTATTTTTCCAGCGTTTTAATTCAATAAATTTGGAAATGTTCAAGTCAATTATTGTTTTTATTGTTAGAATATTATCAGTAAAGTTATTTCTGAATTGGAAGTTTTATTGCCAAGATATCTGACCTTATTTCCTCTTAATTGTTTACCTTTTTTACTGTAATAAATAAAATTTCAATAAAATCCGAGAACAAAATTTGTTATTTGTGCTATGAGCTCCTATAATCTGTAAAAAAAAACTATTTTCTCAATGTTGCGTTACAAAGGGTTAAAATGTAAATAATTATTATTTTTGTAAATGTTGAATCTACATTGAGGGGGTGTTTGTTAGAAATACTGTAGCAAATTTATACTTTGTATTCAATGTATATTCTTCATCTAGTAGTCTTTGAATTTTGTGCTTTCATCTTTTTCTTCCATGCAACTTGTTCTAAGTATTTTATGTCAGTTCGTAAAAATTCTTCTTGTTAATGAAATTTATAAAAAATAAAATTAGTAATTTTATTTATTTATAAAAACGGACCTCAAGCCGAACACATATACACGCAAAAAAAATAAAATTACCTCTAAATACATCCAACAATTATCAATTTTGTGAAAAACTTTGTTTAATACATGTACTTTTAAATGACATAGCGCTAAATACAATCTATTCAGAATGTGCTAAGAGCCAATTATTTTGTATTTCGGGCATGCACCCTACATTCATCAGTGTCCGAAAATAACCAATTTTATAAATATTTTTTGTTTAAGCGATTATAAAGTTGTGACGGTAGATTTTGAAAGTTTCAACTATAACATTTAATACTGTATAGTTTTCAAAATTTTTAACTAAAATTTTGGAGATCCTTTTCATAAATGCGAACAAACGCGCAGATCTTCTGAAAAAAGTAAAAATTTTGGAAAAATATTGTATTGTGCCATAAAAAAATATATATTAAAATAATTTTTTTTCTTATTTTAGCATTTTTAGTTTCCATATAAGTCTTTTTACTTCTCCTGAAAAAACTATTCCAATATATATTAATTTGATCTCGAAATATTCCGATTATACGATGCAATTAAAAAAATATATAGAATGCGCTTAACTTTTTTCCCTTTATTCACACATCAGCTGTTTAAAACTTTTGTAAATTCTGAAATTCAACCTAAATAGAAAAACAAAAATAAATTTGGAATGTTATACAGTAAGTCTGGTACACTTTTCGTAATAAAAAATATTTATCGTAATTATACGATATGTTTTATCATGTAATTGTACTTAGTGTTAATAACAGGTAGCAATTAACGAATATCACGGCACCGGATATTTAGATAAAATTCGCATAGGTGCTCATAAAGTATACTGGATTATAATAAAAATTGGAAACGTTTTGTGTGTATGTATTGTTTTTTTATAATTTACCAATTGATAACTGAGTGTTACAAAATTGAATGAAGTAGAAAAACCTGGGACCGCATATTATTTTTCTTGTAGAGCTTGTCGAGTTAAAGAAGAATCCAATAGTGAAATATGCCGGACACCTCCAAAATCCGGATTTACGGTTAAAAAACCGGGGTTTTTACCTTTGCGCACTTATAAGCCTGTAACTTTTTTGATAATGATCCGATTTTCAATTTCTTACTAGATTTGGAAAGAAGAAACTGAGATCTTTCAAATGATATATAATTTCGTTAAGGAAACTTGAGAAATTTTGGTGTTATTGTCCAGCAAACACAAATTTTGTAGATTTTTCAAAAATTTTTCAACTTTGGTGACGTTTTTATACACTATTTTATTAAGAAAGTATAATACTATTGAATTTATTCAAAAAGTACATTTAGTTACGATTACAATGCATATTTGGGGTTAAAAATAGATAAGCAATTGACTGAGTTATTTAACTTTTCATGAAAACAAAATTTTTTCCAAAATGCCTGCACAATGTTTTTGGTGTTGTTTCTATGCACCTTCTATTAAGTTACAAATCAATGTTATCCTAAACACAAAAAAAAAATTGTAATGAGAGTTTTAGTCATTCAAAAATATTGTCTTTTTCGTGTTCTTTTTATGCACTTTCCTTAAAATTACAAATCACTGTTAGCGTAAACACAACAAAAATTATAGTTTTTCTTTTAATATGACGTTTTGTTAATGTCTTCTTTTTCACTTTTAATCTGTGTATTTAAAAAAATTTTTACAATTTAATAAAAATCGTGTGCAATTTAAATTAAAATTAAATAAAAAATGTGTGGATGGAAGGAACTCTTCTTGTTCAAAATCTTTTTCTGCTACATCGACAGATTTGCTCGTTGTCGGTAGATCATTACTTGCAGGTATCGGTTTTATAACAGTTGCAACATTTGCATACTTAACAGTGACCTAAAACATCGGTTTGACAAAAGTAGCAATCATTTGGTTTATGATATGGCTGATGATGCCAAATCATAGGCGTAGAAAGGGCAAAACAAACGAAGGTTGAATTTTCTTTTTTTTTAATGTATTACAGAAATATTGACAAACAAATTCCGGCTCGTACCAGCGACTAGTATCAAAAAAACGATTAAATACTTTATTGTACACTTCTACCACTCCAATATTGTTTTTAAAACCACGCCGGTGACTGATATCAGTAAATAAGCCACAAATATAACAAAATTTGTTACGATTGTCACACATTTTTTAATTAATTTTAATTTAAATTGCACACGATTTTTATTAAATTGTGAAAATTTTTTTAAATACATAGATTCAAAGAGAAAAAGAAGACATTAACAAAACGTCATATTAAAAGCAAACTATAATTTTTGTTGTCTTTACGCTAACAGTGATTTGTAATTTTAAGGAAAGTGCATAAAAAGAACACGAAAAAGACAATTTTTTTGACTGACTAAAACTCTCATTACAATTTTTTTTGTGTTTAGGATAACATTGATTTGTAACTTAATAGAAGGTGCATAAAACCAACACCAAAAACATTGTGCAGGCATTTTGGAACAAATTTTGTTTTCATGAAAAGTTAAATAACTCAGTCAATTGCTTATCTATTTTTAACCCCAAATATGCATTGTAATCGTAACTAAATGTACTTTTTGAATAAATTCAATAGTATTATAGTTTCTTAATAAAATAGTGTATAAAAACGTCACCAAAGTTTAAAAATTTTTGAAAAATCTACAAAATTTGTGTTTGCTGGACAATAACACCAAAATTTCTCAAGTTTCCTTAACGAAATTATATATCATTCGAAAGATCTCAATTTCTTCGGATCATTATCAAAAAAGTTACAGGCTTATAAGTGCGCAAAGGTAAAAACCCCGGTTTTTTAACCGTAAATCCGGATTTTGGAGGTGTCCGGCATATTTCACTATTGGATTCTTCTTTAACTCGACAAGCCCTACAAGAAAAATAATATCCGGTCCCAGGTTTTTTGGACTGTCGCACCGTGTAATCTATTTAGTATTAGGCTACGACTAGGAAAAACTTTATAATACTAACCAAAGTATTTATTTTTAAATTATATGTTTTAGCTTTGTTCATGGCCCTAATTTTACAATTTATTTATTTCAATTCTTTTTACAATAACAATGGGAAATATCGAAGCTTATTTATTTGAGTTGCTTCAATGTCTTCAATTCTCTAGTTCTTCAGTTATATTTGGAAACCATTCGTATAAATCCAATCAGTAGTTTAAAAATTCCAGATTTATTACCATTTATTTTGCAATTTCCCACTGTGTAGTCCCATGATGAAATACTTAAATTTTTTTTATTCATTACCAAATAGCTTTAGTTCGCAGTTTACTGTATCAAAAACGTCTTTTTTTAACCGACTTCAAAAAGGAGGAGGTTATATGTTCGTCATGTATGTATTTATTTTTACTTATTATTAGACAATATACATATGCATATCAGTAGTTAGTTTGGGATAACACGTATAAATAATTAAAGAAATAAATAAAAAAATACTTACCAATATTAGTTTATCACAAAACTGAACCAATTCCCTTTTGAACTCCTGCTGTTGGATTACATTCACTTCTAATGTTATTAGTTCTCTTGCCAAAAGTTTACAAAGTTCTTTATTACTCGAGTTGTTGACCATTTCATTTAGAAATACCAAAGCTAATTTATTGTGAGAGTTCTCACAATTATTTCCGGAGATGGCATCTGGGCGGGTGGCATCTATTATAAAACGGGTTATAGTTTCAGGACGAATATCATGTAGCGAGCTGTCGTAAGGTGCAGAAAGAACAGAGTTAACTGTTGTCATTAGGCAAGGCTGCAAAAGATTTTGTTTTCTATGTTGAATTAGATTCTCCAGAAAAATTCCCAGGATTTGATTTATTTCCGGATCTATATAGCAAAGAAATATTTATTTATAAATTACACTTATATTATTAGTATTGATAACAAAGAAGCTTTTTTTGCTTAAATGCAGTTTAGTGAAGCAGCCTCAAACAAAATAAAAAGTAGTCTATGTGATAGAAAATGGAAAAATTAAGAAAAAAATATGCGGCGACGCATATTCTTCGAGTTATCTGATAGGAAATTAAAAAAATAAGAGAAAAAAAATCAAGTAGAAAAATTGGCTCCAACCCACAGTGTTGTGAGTTCATAGTAGAGGGGAGCACAAGCTATGAAAATTTGCACAGTATTGTATTTTTTTCAAAAGCAAATAGTGTTTGTAGTGGTGATCGTAATTGAGTGTGAAACAAAAATAGAGAACAAGGAAACAAAAAACACACACAATCATTGTACAACAGTTGAATAGACAGTTGTGTCAAGTGTGCAATGTTTTTATTGTACACTTCATAGTGCACAATACTTCATTTCACAAACTAAAAATTTCATAAAATATTAAGTGATAATAAAACTTTTTACAACTACATATGTACATATATTCATTGAGAAAGATATTTGTTAGTCTTAAATTAATAAATTATAAAACGAAGAGCCAGTGTGACCATTTTTGCAGCTAAATTTAGCATATTTTTTTTTATTTAGCTGCAAAATTTTTGATTTAGCAGTTGGCATTTTCTATAGCATTTTTCAATAATATATATAGATTTTTCTAGCATTTTTTTGTAATATAAGCCCATATTATGAGTTGCATTCGATTTTCGACATTCGCTGGGTATCGAGCATCGAAATTCAAATGTTAAATTCATATTATGAGCACCGAAAATTTCGCTGAGCAACGAATTTTCTATCGAACAGAATTTAGCTTTCGATGCCAGTATTTTAATGGAAAAATTAGTAAAAAGTCCAAGTGTTAAGCTATGTTTATTTTTAAGTACACAAACTCAAATTCTTAGCTATCAACAATGTCAAAGCTTTTCGAAAAACTGCTCATGAAAAAATTGTCCCCAATTCTAGTTAATAGTGGGTGCATACCGGACCATCAATTTGGTTTTAGAAGTCAGCATAGCACCATTGAACAAACTCATAGATTGGTCCAATTTATAAGAAGAACATTTGAAGAAAAGAAGTATTATTCTGCGCTGTTTATCGACGTTTCTCAGGCATTTGATAAAGTGTGGCATGAAGGCCTAATTTTAAAATTAAAAACATACCTGCCAATAAACGTTGTAAGTCTTTTGAAAGGTTGCATTACTGCCCGGAAGTTCACTGTTGTGGAAGGAGACTTTATGAGCATGCCTGAAACTATCTCATCCGGTGTGCCACAGGGGAGTATACTGGGGCCAGTTTTGTATTTGATTTATACTTGGGATATGCCTCTGAGCAGCAATATCCACACTTCCACATTTGCTGATGATACAGCCTGCCTTAGTATGCATGAAAATCCTTACGAGGCATCCCGATATCTTCAAGAACACATTACCCAGCTGGAACTATGGTTAAACTTATGGAGAATTAAGGTAAACGAACAAAAGTGTGTTCAAGTAACATATACATTACGAAGAGATACGTGTTTACCCATTCGGATTAACAATCAAGTTGTCCCTCAACATACTCATGTAAAATATCGTGGTATACACCTTGATCGACGGCTTACTTGGAAACACCATATTGACTCTAAGTTAACCCAAATGAAACTAAAATTAACTCAGGTACATTGGCTGATTGGTAGAAATTCAACCCTCAGTCTAGATTGCAAACTTTTGATATACAAGTCTATTTTGAAACCCATATGGTGCTACGGAATTCAACTATGGGGCACTGCTTCAGCTTCCAATGTCGAGAGAATCCAACGAAGGCAAAATAAAATTTTGCGATTAATAACATCGGCTCCATGGTATATAAAAAACTCAAATATACATCGTGATTTGAATATGCCACTAGTGGTTGAAGAAATTGCAAAATATGCAGGCAAATATTTAACAAAACTCGAGTCACATCCTAATCCGCTTGCTCGTAATATTTTGAACTTTACTGGACACGTCCGCCTAAAAAAGAGGGATACAAGTGCTCTTATACTCAACACTCCAGATGGGACTGCTTGAAAATACTTTTTATTTTATTTTATTTTTTCTTCCTTTTGATTATCACTACTTATGTATTATTTATAACTATCTCTAAATTTATGTCCGACAGTGGTCGGGCCTAATAATTATATTTTAGATTTAAGATTTGAATACTTATTGTTAGTTCATATTTGAAGATACAATAAATAAAAATATGTATTAAAAAAAAAAAAAAATTTTTTTGCCGGTTTCATTCACAATAACAACGTTCTTTGTGGAATGCTCGTTATAATACCAAGTGAAAATTCGTTCGATCGGTACTTTCGACTACAGTCGAATATCGAAAGTTACTCATAATAGGGGCCATAATCTACACACTTTTTAACAATATAATTTATGCAACTTTCGGTATATTAGTAATTTTCACGAGTAACCCATTTCATGATGTATTTGTAACACGAGAAATGTTAATTATGCTTATAAATATATAAGTTGATGTAGGTACTAGAACTGTGATCAGCGTGACCATATTAGCTTATTTTAAGTTAAATTTAGCTTATTGTTTTGGATTTAGCTTCAAAATTTTCATTTAGGTCTTAGCTTATTTTTTAGCTTTTTTTTGGAAACTCATTTAGCCTTTTTTTAATCTAAATTGTTAAAGACATAAAATTTTTGTAAGAATTATAATTTGTTACGGTTAAAAATATAAATTTGGAAAATATTTTAGAAAATACATAATGTAAATTGCTTATTTGTAAGAGAAATGGCACATTTAAAAATAGAGGAAATTGATTGCAATTTTGGAATTACAATGGCAAAAGTTACATTAATATTACCCATACGACTTTTTTGAGTTGAACGTCAGTAGCATGAATTTACTTAAAACAAAAATTAGAAATATATTTACTGTAAATAGCACTACTTCACTAAAAAGGTTTCGTATTTCAGTATAAATGCTGTTATATTTTTGAAAGCTGGTTAATAGCCCATTCAGGCTGACACAAATTAAGTAATTTCAAGCTGAAATTACGAATGAAATGAAAAGTGTTTAGACATTTGACATTTGAGTTGATTTCGCAAACATCTTATTCACTGCGGCATACATTGAAGTACTTTTTTCAGTTGAGTAAATTCTTTGTTACACTTATTAAAAATTTTCATAAATATAATAATTTTCAACCTTCGTTTAATTTCATATTGAATTTAAAAATTTTATTTCTCATAATTGTTGTTTCTCATAGTTGTAAATTTACTCATGTATAAATGTACACGATTATTTGCTATTTAATTTAACGATATTCGACATTTCTAGCTCGAGATATGATTGGTGAAGTTAAAAAGGGTGGACAAATTAAAAAATTTAAATATTGTTTATCCAATTTTTCGACCTTTTATATACATATGTTCAACAAAACTAATTTTTTAAGCTTTAGGTCAGTAAATTTTATATATTTTTAGTTTTGATCAGTATTTCGTTAACTTTTGGTTAACTTCTTCAGGATGATTCTTATTTTATTTGTTTTATAATTAGTTTTTGCCTTTTTTGTTTTCAATAAAAAAAAATTTATTTATGACACACATTGTTATTTATAATTGTAAAAAACATTTGTTTGATTGAAAACAAAAAAGGCAAAAACTAATTATAAAACAAATAAAATAAGAATCATCCTGAAGAAGTTAACCAAAGGTTAACGAAATATTAATCAAAACTAAAAATATATAAAAGTTACTGACCGAAAGCTTAAAAAATTAATTTAATTGAAAATTAAAATATTTCAAAAATTGTTCCACAAAAAAAATTTACCTTGATTTTCGAATTCAGAGAAACAAAATACATAATTAAAATCACCACGCATCAAATGTAAATTTTCGTTGTAAATTAGTATTATTTTATAAAAACTAATTTTTAAATTTTTCTTATCAACGAAATACATTTTCAAAAAAGCTTGTTTTCTAAAAACCAACAGGGAATTAATAATTTTGCTTTGCTTTTAATGATTTTAATTAGTGCATAATGCATTATGTAAAATGAAAAACTGAAAGTTAGTATAAGTGATGAAATTTAACAGGGTTTTAAAGAATTTTATCATACAATTTTATATAAACAATTTGCCCATAATGTTTATGTTATTATTATAGTAGAAATTTGTAACCGTCTATGGCCTGCATTGGCTAGGTTATTGGTAATAAATAAATAAATAATGTATTTTTAATTAACAATTACATCCTAGCGTGGTTTTTAATGTGAAATTGTATAGCGAAACTCGTTAAGACATTAAATTTTTACACTTACATATGTATGCTAAACTCATGGCAGGTTTTCAAGAATTTAAAAAAATTTTTGGTTCATTTAAAGGAAATACAATTTTGTAATGCAATAAAGGAATAAATAGCAAAAATAAGCACTTTAAAAGAAACAATGTAATTAAAAAGAAGTATGTATTAAATTTTAGCATTAGGTTTCAGCTCTATAATAACTTTTAGATTTTTTTAAATCAATTTAGCATCAAAAATTTTTAGGATGTGGTCACACTGCTTAGAACAGTAGCATGCGAACTAACACGCTCAAATAATCTACGACGCACATACATAGATTCTTCGTTGTTTGTTTTTTCTTTTGCACATACACATAATTTTACACTTGTATGCTCATTTTACAATTGTCATTCGGTGTGCACTAGTGAAATGTGCTTCGACACAACAAGAACTGATGCCCTCGCTTGGCAGATAAACAAATGCTGTTGCATACTTTTGATGAGATTGAATACCATATTTAGTATTCTCATAAAATCAAGAGCACTAAAAAGAGAGAACAATTCAATACTGTACAACATGAAGGCTACAGAAACAACCATCGTTTGCACAGCTCTAGTTCATAGAACGAGCGGCCAAAAATATAAGGACTTATCGAAAAGAAATGAAATTTGGCACGTATGTATTAATTGGTAAAACACCTAAAATTTGGCCATTTAATTTCCAAGGATTCGTGTCCTTCCCATATATCCTGAAATAAAAAATTATCATAATAGAGAGAAAAATAATTGTAACTCACTGAAATTGTGTAAAGACACTAATTTTGACACATTTAATGCTTTGTAAAAATTTCGTTCAATTCAGAGAAGGGATACGCATACCTCAAAAAAATGTCCTTTTTCAAAAAAGTAGAAAGCATCAAAACAAATTGTCTTCACTTATAGTGAGTTAAATGTTTAACTAGATGTAATATATAATATAAATCACATCTATCTATTGTAAAATTAAATTGCAAGGGGGAGAAAGGTGGACAAGAGTACAACAAATTTTAAATGTACTTGTAGAAATATAATGTGAAAGTATGAAAAATATATTTTTTTATATTTTTTTTCTATAGACCACTTAACTCGTACTTTTCCACTCACAGATGGCTTTTTTTAAATTTACATTAAAAGCAACGGCACATCGCAATATGAGTTACAGAATATAGAAAAAATGTATTGTAGCCATGTCATAACAATATCCCCTTCATGTTTTATTGGAAGTTGCAGTGCAATATCTAAAATAATTTTTAATTAACCTGTTAAAGTTTGCATGTGTCTGTACCATATTTTAATATAGTTGCATACTATCCAAAAACTGTTGAATTTGAATCATCAAAACTCTTTAAAAAGTATACCTTTTTTAAAAAATTCTTTTTTATTTTACTTAATTAGAATATTGCACATGCAACAGAGTAATTTGTTCGTTTTAATTCAAAACAAATTTTTTTCATTTTTGACCGCCTTCGCGACAGTGTGCGACCCTTATTTTTCGAGTTATTGGCTTTTAAAGCAGATTGGGATTTCTCTTTGGATTTTTGAATGTGACGGGTTAATATTTGAATTAATTAAGAGCTTTGCAGAGAATCTGCTTTGGGAAACACCATGGTGGAAAAAATTCTTAATACCGGCCGAAGGCCGACAGTACAAGAAAGAGTTATTAGGCAGGAAAACTTTGCAAGGCAGAAAATCTTTATTATGCTGCTCCGTTTCGAGAAAGACCATGGTGGAGAAAATCCTTAATCCCGTCAAAAGGCCGTCTTTTCACAGAATCTTTCACTATTTTCTATGTAAACTTCAGAGGCCAATAACTCGAGAAATAAGGATCGGAGAAAATTTTTCTACTTAATTTTTTTTTTTTTCAATTTCCTATCAGATAAAGCCGTCAACTTTTTTATTTAATCGCCCTTTTGTATCGTCATCAATTTAATATCAACATCAGTTTTTATCGACATCGCCATAATTTCGATAAATAACATGTAATCCATAACAGCAATGTAACGATGTAGATTGTTTATCGCTTTTTTAAACAAATCTCTAATAATTTAGACAGGTGTGTTGGCTTTGTTTCCAATTTTTATAAAAAAAATTTCCTGATAACTTTAAACAACTAACGTACTTTCACTGAAAGTGCTTCATACAAAAGTTGCCCTTAAAGGCTCTGTTAGCTTTTAATTGTACATTGTGAAAAGGGCCGTAAAATGTTTTTAAGTTTTTACTGAATAAGTAAAATAATAATTTTGAGCTTAAATTGTAACAATTCCCGTAAAAAAACAGTAACTTCTCACATTCAATACATTGCACTCCCTAAACAGCTCCTTCGGGGTTTAGTTGCTCTTGAAATTGAAGCATGTTTGCCACAGCTTCTTCCAGGGTGCTAAGTAATATTTGTTTATAAATTTCGCCTCCGATCGACGTGCACTCTTACCTTAAATCTTAAATCCCATCAAACCTTGGAGAAGAGTTTTGTCATGCAACAAATAATATAAAGCAGATCGTAACCAGATATAAACCAGATCGTAATCAGATACAAAACAGATTAAAATGCATAATAAATTGTTAAAAGATATTGTTCAGACAAGAAAAATATTAAAGAAAAAATTAAAAAACATAAAATTAAATGAAGTAGATAAACAGAATTTATTAGAAGATTCATTTAAACCCATAACTAAACCTTTGAATATGATAAGTGAAAAAATTGCTGATTACACAGTGTGACAAAAAAAATAGCTGCGAAGTGTTACTATTTTTCTGATAGGTATTGTCGAGTACAACAAAACTGTGTATTTTAAATTTTCAAAACACCTCCAAAATTTTGAGTTACGGGTAAAAAACCGGTTTTTCGTAGCCGTAGGCTCCTATCAACCTCTATCTAAGTTAAATATCAACCAATTTTTAAATTATAAACGGATATAGAAGGAAGACACTATGACATTTTGAACCATATATATCTTGTTTCAATGAATTTCAGATATATGTCTGTATTTTTTCACCAAATATAATTTTGTCGGTTTTTTTTTGACACTTTTCTACTTTGGACTCGTTCTTAAGCAGTATTTTTGTACTGGAACCGTACTGTTTATAACTTTATTTACAAAACATGATTGATTAAGAGTAATTCGCAGGTTTGTTGTAAAAAATTCCGTAGAAATTTACTGAGTTATTAACAATTTTATTAGGAGACTTTTTGTTAAAAAATTACTAGTATGATGTATTTCGTGTTCTATTTATACGCTTTCGGTGTATTTAAGCTTCCAGGATGATAAAAGTACAACTTAATAGACATATATCAGCAAAGAATAAAAAAAATTGTAAAATAGTGGTTCCAAACTTTATTCTTGAGAACCTCAATTTTTCAAAAAGTTTGGCGACCACTGTTTTACAAATTTTTTATTCTTTGTTGATATATGTCTATTAAATTGTATTTTGTGAAAAAATACAGATATACATATATCTGAAATTCATTGAAACAAGATATATATGGTTTAAAAGGTCTTAGTGTCTTCTTTCTATATCCGTTTATAAATTCAAAATCGGTTGACATTTAACATAGATAGAGGTTGATAAGTGCCTACGGGTAGGGATGGGCAAATGAAAAAAGTGTATCGATATATATATCGTATCGATATTTTTGAACAGTATCGATATATATTTTTTGAAAACATCGATATTTCGATATATCGATATTTTTTGCCTACAAATGTTGCCAAAATATTCCAAATCTAAAATAAATACACATACTAACATATCTTGCCATAACCGCCAAAAAAAAGTTTAAGCAAGGCTTCAGTGTTTACTTTATGTTGCTGTTCTGTGCTGTGCCGTTCTATTTCTAAATTTTAATAGTTACTTTTTCTGTAATAAACTAGCTGTTTCTGACCAGAACGGTCAGATTTTTCCACTAAATTGATGAGTTTTGTATCGTCAATTGTTATGTTTCAATATAGTGTTTATGTTTTTCTGGTAAAAATTAAATTTTTTAAATTCTTACAGCCGTATTCATAAAAAAAAGCTTATTAGTTAAAAAACATTTTAAGGCTAAATAAGGTTTTTTAAATATTTCTATTCATAATCAGTATTTTAACTAAAAATCAATTAACTTGATTTTTTATAAATATCGTGGTAACCCTGTATTTTTATTTGTCACTTGCATCTTAGTTCTGCACAACAACGATTATTAATTCACAAAGTACTCGTGTTTATGTTTGTTTTTTTTTGTCCGTTTTAAGAGAAATATTGTTTTTATAAAATGAAAAATGTGTTCCAAATTGTATTTACTAAAAAATAAAAACATTTCACAACGAATCTGACTAAAAAGTGCTTTTTATATGAATTTTTTATTGCAAATTAAGAAGCACTAGAATAACGAGTTTTATTTTATTTGTTTTGAGTGTTTATACATCACTAGTTAATTTTCTATAATTATTATTATTTTTGTTAACACATAAAGTTAGAAAATAATGACAGGGAATGGAAAGTGAATCGCTCCTTTTCTTTTAAATATTCTTTTGGAGTCCATTCGATATTCCGGCAATAGTTTCTATAAAATAATTAAATTGTTTTTCTAAACAGCACTGACATATACATATGTAGGTACATACATACATACATACAAGCAAAGCAAAATTACATTTCAAAATTGTTTAAAACATGGGGGTTGTCAATTTTAAAATTTACTGATTTACGCAAAGTTTAAAAAACGCTTTTTAAGTTAAAATTCTATTATGAATACAATTTTAGCGAATATTGCTTAAACAACTTATGAAATGCTGTTTACAATTTTTATGAATACGGCTGTTAAAGCACAATCACAGTTTGTTTCGAAATTTTTTATTTTATTTACGTTGCCACTTACAATTACTTAACAGTTTTTTGTTTTTCAGAGGTTGAACCGAAACAGTCTGTTCTGAAAAAGAAATACTAACGGCTGGTATAAGATCTACATATGTATATAAACCAAAAAGAGTCAGCCGATTCGTAAGAGAACAGAAAATAAAAACTAATTCTGCCTTTAGGCTTATACCCACACAATCCAAATATGGCATTTAGCTTAGTTAACAAATAAAAGTCACCTGGCTTAGTGGGGTCACCTTATAGATGCACCTCGGCTGTTATTATGAAATTTCTCTTTTTTTCTTCGCATCACTAGTAGTGATGCCAATATCGTAGTTAAAAACGGCTATAGCTGTTAAAAGTATCGAAACCCGATACTCGTAAATATGAATCGATGTATCGATATACCGGTTTTTGAAATATCGGCGATATATATCGATCTTTATTTTGTCAAATATCGATATTTCGATATTTTTTGCCCATCCCTACCTACGGGTACGAAAAACCCGTTTTTTACCCGTAACTTAAGATTTTGGAGGTGTTTGGAAAATTTCAAATACACAGTTTTGTTGTACTCGACAATACCTATCAGAAAAATAGTAACACGTCCCAGGTATTTCGATTTCATAAAAATTTGTCACGCAGTGTTATCAATGAAAAATGTTGTTGAAAGATGAGATGAAATTTAAAAAAACGTCTAAACGTAAGTTAAAAATCAGAAAAAATAATGATGATGATCGATCATATAATTATCAATCAGAATACAATCAACCTAATGAAGATACAACACTTACACCACTATCAGATGATAATAGTTTTGATGAAAGTTCTGATAATTATGATGATGCTGAAGACTACAATCAAGTTATTGAAAATGATAATAATAATAAAACTAAATCTAGACTTGAAGAAAATATTAAATTGCTTCTAAATAATAATCAAATAGATAAAGTTTATGGCTTCAACATAGACGAAAGAGGAAGTTGGCGATATGCAAATAACAAACTAGAATTTAATGATGACATCTATTTTGAATTGGGAAGTACAAAGTGGAATATGGCTCCAGGATTATTTCAATTATTATTTCACTCAAAACCTTTATATTATCTACACTGCAGTGTTGCCAGAAAATGATGATGAGAGAATGCTAGATCCGTAAAAAAATTCTGCTAAAATGTTCTACAGAAGAAAAGTATAATGCCAGATTTAAATTAAAAAAAAACTATTGAAATAGCTTTGAATTTCATGTTTAAAAAAAATTATTATTATTAACAGGTTTTATTATCCACCCTGCAGTAAGACGAGGACCAAGTGTATATGTCAACACTAAAATTCTTGTAGTAGTTAGGTACATTGTCTACAATTTCTCCTCTATTCGTCAGTATAAAAGAAAGAGAGAAAACAGATGTGGTGTCTTTCTGCTGTATTTTGCAACAACTTGTCAATATAAGTAAATTTGTATGTACGTAAGGTATAGAAATGTAACAGTCGTTGGTATGTCTCCATGTTCCCATAAGAACTACGTAGTCACTACCTAGCACGGATGGAAATCATGGTACAATTGTACTTTTTATGGTACATTTTTGACCTCGTTGGCACCGTGGTACTACCGCGAGTTACTTGGTACAATTTAAAAATGCCAATGTTTCACTATATGGTAGCATTAATTTTGCCTATGTTGTCTTACATTTTTTTGTGTGTGTTTTATTTTAGACTGTCAGCTTCTTTGATTTTGTTGCAATGCTGTTGTCAAGGCAAATTCATGTACCAACTGGTGTCAACTCTGCAAAAAAATTCTGTCTAGTCTTTAACTGTAACTGTTAACTTGACAGCACCTGAACTTGACAGTACATGAACTCGCCTTGGCTGTGGTTATATATATTTTTGTTAACTACATATCGCTCCCCTACTTAGATTTTACAGTGCATGAAAATAACAGGCCTGTTAAAATGCAAAATTTGTAAAATAAACGATCTCTAACAAGTCTAATCTACGAATGTACTCTTATGAATGTAATATTTAATAGTTTTTTATGTTAGTTTTTATACTTAATTTTTATACACATTTTTGTTCAGTTTCTGTTTTTTATTGTTTACTTCTGAATTTTAAAAAAATTTTTTACGTTTCCGTTCCCAATCGTAATTTAGCCTAAATCCTGGTACTCTGTTCAACATTTCATGTGAAATGCTTTCAAATACATCTGAAAAAATCTTGCAGAAGTAGTACTCTGTTCATCTTGGGAAAAACATATGAAATATATGTATCTTCAACATTTTAAGTTTTCATGAGAAATAATGAGTGGCACTTGTTTCGCGTGGAATTTACAACAAATAAGGACTAGTTAATATTGTTTGGATTTGAAATTTGTTGTACGAAGTAATGAATGGCGTTCAAAAGTTTGAACAGACTAGTCTTTTTTTTTTTCATATTTTTTTATTTATTGTATCTTCAATTATGAACTAACAATAAGTATTCAAATCTTAAATCTAAAATATAATTATTAGGCCCGACCACTGTCGGACATAAATTTAGAGATAGTTATAAATAATACATATTTAAGTAGTGATAAACAAAAGGAAGAAAAAATAAATAAAAATTAAAAAAATACTAGTCTTAAGCAGAAAATATTTTCGCGCAAATCAAACACTGTGTTTTCTTTTTCAAAACTGAAAAATATTTCCAAACACCGCTGGATTTGGGTTCCATTTTGATACTTATGAGAACTTATTGATAGAAAAGTTTTCCGCTAAAATATTAATGCTTTACAGGTATCTTTTTCATGCTGGCTAAAAATAATTTTCGTCTTTAAATTTAAAATCGTAAACTATTTTCGTAAAAGAAATACAAAATTTTTTTTGTCTTTAGTATTCGCTTGAAATATTCGCATACATTTTAGCGAATGCAAAAGCGAATGCAAATAGCAAAAGTAAGCGAATTATTTGCGAATGCGAACATTCGTTACATCCCTAATATGTATATATGAATGTTTATGTAGGTGGCATGTCACAGCGTCCAAGGACATAATGTCCATAGACGTTATGAAAAAGAAAATGTGTCGTAGTGTCCATGGACATTATGGCACTTTTGAAATTGTCTTAAAGTCCATGGACACTATGACATTATAATTATGAACATTATGCTGCTTTGTAATGTGTCCGTAAATCCACAATTTTAGGAATGAAAAAATTTTTATATTTTTAAGAAACAACTCATATTTATTAAAAATACAATATGCAGCTGATAAATTTTACGGTCCTTAGTGTTTTGAACTTTACGTTTTTTGGCAAAATTGATAATACATCAGCATCTAACTGACTTATGGAAACCGATTGACTAAAATCTTCATTTCGGATAGCTTCAAATAATTTTATGAATTATCCGCCCTTTTCTATTTTTTGAGAAAGTTTCGAATTAAAACCTTCTAAGGTACTTGTTGTTCTGACAAGTTCCTTATAAACATAAAATCTCCGAGGAATGATCTGAAAAGGAAATGAATAAACTTTTTTCGTCAATTTGAAAAATATTTGAGTACATAAAAAATTATAATGATTAATAGAAAACAAAATCGGCGCCGATTTTTGTTAATTCTACTTTTAAATGAAACTAACGTTTGTCATCCACTGAAAACTTGCTTTTCATCTATTAACACCAATAGCTTTAAGTTTTTTCTAAATCCACTAACAAATTCATAATTATAATACAATTTTTCTATTTGCACTTTTTTTAAACATGTTTAGACTATTAGTTCTGTATTATATCACGATCATTAACAGACTAAAGTTGATGTATTCCATTTCACCATTAGTACTTTAAATTTATAGCGGTAGTCAACAAATGTACAAGTAGGGCAATAATTGCTTTTAAATTTTTATGTACACTATGGCACGACAAAAGCTGACAAAGTCCATTATGACGTTGTGTTAATGGATGTAGTTGCACTTCTTGGAGTGTCGTAATGTCCATGGACACTAAGACACATTTTCTTTGTCATAACGTCCATGGACACTATGTCCTTGGACATTGTGACATGCCACCTTTATGTATATTATATATGTTTGTATGTATTATGTATGTATGTTTATCGAAACCTATTTTCGGTTTAATTGTAATCAAGATGTTGTAAAAAATAAACTTTTGAATTGATATTAAAATAATAGCCTACCCATACTTAAGAATTATCAAAATGTCAAAATGTTTGATATCTTTTAAAATACAAAATTTTATCGTAAGCGACAGTTTATGTATGACGTAAAACATATTTGAATCCTATAAAAACAAAGAAAACTTTAATTTTTGTCGCTTACTGATAATTGAAAATAGGGCTCCATATACACACATATAATTACATATATTTAATACATACTCGTAGTATATAATACATACATAGGTATTCATTGTATCTACATTAAGTAGGAAACACATAATTGTAAAAAAAAATACATTTATAAAAGGAATTATTCTCTACACAGAAAAAAAATTTAACAAATTAACATTTTTATTTTACGCAAATTCTGCCAAAAAGCATCTGGCAGAATTTTTTCAAAGTTGAATGCTTTTCGGGTAATGAAAATGCCAGATCTGGCAGCGAAAATGGCAACAATGTTACACTGAAAAAGATTTAGAGAATTATAGAGAAATCTTAATGATTACAATTTACACAAACTTCAGTTTCAAGCAGAAGCTCAAATAAAAGGTTCAAATTCATATAAATATCAACATGTAATTAAACCATTAATTAATAAGATATTAAAAAAGGGCAGTGACTCTTGTTAAAATCTGTAGTCAATAGTAAACCCAACTATATATATTGGGATGATCCTAATGAATTAGTTGACATATTACGTTTATTTCTTTCATCAGAGCATGCTGGGCATAATAATCATAAAAACGAAATAATATCTATTATTGAAGAACTTAGAGAAGCTTATATAACTTACTAAATGAGTTTTAAATATGTTTATACGATTATAGTAATACGCATATATTTATATATAATATGAATATTGATAAAAGAGGAATAGTGGATGAGCTACATAAACAAGCAAGAAAAAATTTTTAAAGAAGACGAGTTATTGTTAAAGGAATTGATGATTTATGGCAAGCGGATCTAGTTGAGATGGGCAATTATGAAGCAAAGAATAACGGGTATCGATATATATTAACTGTAATAGATGCATTTTCAAAGAAAGAATGGGTTGTAGCGGTAAAAAACAAAACTGCTTTAAATGTAACCAATGTTATGAAAATTATTTTTAATAACAGTAATCGATACCCAAAAAACTTGCAAACGGTAAAGAGTTTTATAATAACACTGTACAACAGCCAAAATAGCCTTTAGATAAAAGTATGCGGACTATATGGATTTCGATGCGTTAAATTCAAATCTGCTGTCAGTTTTGCTCTATCACGTAGAGATTTTTTTTATGGGCGTGGCTAATTTTGGCCCCTAAATTAGTCGGCCATACTAATATATTTTACTATAACTCGAAAACCGCTATTTCGATTTTAATAAATAATAAACCAAAAGACGCGCCACAAAATTTTGTTAAAAATATTAATAATCATGTTATACCTATTTTTTATGGTTTCAAAGTTATTCAGAATTTAAAAAAGAAAAAAGTTTTTTTATGCAAAAATTGCGTAATTTTTTTACATGAAAATTACAATAAAAAAATCAGAAACTCAAAAGTTTCATATTTTTACATTTTTCTTAAAACCACATATCCTAGGAATAAAACAAGCTATAAAACGTGAAAATCCAGTAATAAATCTTGATTTATTCACAATTTAAAGTTCTGTTACCTGCCCGCAATGCCCTTTCAATATCATTACCAGATGTCAGTGATGGGAAATGAGATTTGCATTTCGGTATCAAAAACAAATTTTTTTAGTACTTTTTTGATCCCGAGAGTACCAAAAATTATAATATTTCTTATTTAAATTTTATTAACAAAAAATTATAAGAAATTCATTTACAAAAAAAGGAACACATAGCTACAAATATACAAATAGGTGTAGCCTGGATTAGACTTAATACTGTTGGAACATATAGCTTGCCTTCGTATTCCATAGCTCGCTAAAGCTAAAGCTAAATTCGACCGCTAAAATGCTGAACAAATAGAAAATTTAAAATTTTTGGCGATGACATAAAGCAATAAAATTTCGGCGAATTACATTTTTAAGCCATTACCTAATGTATCAATACCCGTTTGAAAATTGCATTCGTAGCCGAAAATCGACAAATTGATTTTATGGATTCTTAGCGATAGAGATTTAGCTTTAGCGAGTTACAGAATACGATGGCTGTTGATTTATGTTTTGTTTTTATGAAATTATGGTAAGAGAAAATCCTTTCGACATTTACAGAGGAGTGAGGCATGGATAAAATTCCGTAAGCTGCTCTCGATATATCAGGAATTCATCTAATGCGTTTTTATATAAGCCAGTGCTCTATATAGGTTGTTAATATTTCAAATTATTTTTCTTTTTTTTTTCTTTTCCCAGGGAACATTTTAATTAAAAGTGGTATAATGATATTGGTTTAACAGATAAAATACTTTCAGGGGGAAACTTACTAAACCAAATAACATTTTATTGTCAAAGTCCACTTTTGCCCTTAGAACTTAATATAAACTTTTTAAAATTTTCTTTAAACTGATTTAAAACAGTTGTTTCAATAGATCAACTTCTGTGCCACATAAAACATCATTGAATGAAATATTGATATTGATATTTAATTGTGGTTACACTTTTCTAAAAGATCTTTTCTAATAAAGCTTCGTTCTATTTGTCGAAAAAACAATTTAATTCTTGGCAAAATATATGCATGCGCGAGTCTTCTGACTGCATTTCTAAGTTGCCCGTGAGAGTATCAAATTTCTTAGGGTACTTTTCATGTCAAACAGTATCAAAAAAAGTACGACCATCACTGCCAGATGTAAATGTGACTGCATTTAATGCATTACACACATTTTTCCATTTTTAGGTACCTGCTTTATATTGTGAATAAAATCAAGATTTATTGCTGGATTTTCACGTTTTATAGCTTGTTTTATTCCTAGGATATGTGGGTTTAAGAATAATGTAAAAAATATGAAACTTGTGAGTTTCTGATTTTTTTATTGTAATTTTCATGTAAAAAAATTACGCGATTTTTGCATAAAAATAACTTTTTTCTTTTTTAAATTCTGAATAACTTCGAAACCATAAAAAATAGGTAAAACATGATTATTAATATTTTTTAACAAAATTTTGTGGCGCGTCTTTTGGTTTATTATTTATTAAAATCGAAATAGCGGTTTTCGAGTTATATTAAAATATATTAGCATGGCCGACTAATTTAGGGGCCAAAATTAGCCACGCCCATAAAAAAAATCTCTACGTGATAGAGCAAAACTGACAGCAGATTTGAATTTTAAGCATCGAAATCCATATAGTCCGCGTAATTTTATCTAAAGGACAGCCAAAAAATGTTATTTTGTTGTACAGTGTAATCAATTTAAACGATTAATGGAATCATATCAAATTAAACACTATTCAATATATATGCTTAATTCAGAACAAAATTTATCGTGTATTTGTGTATCAAATATACTTTTTGTTTTTTAATTGTGAACACCCTCTGTGTAGTGTATTAAAGTATTTTGTATTATTAATGAAAAAAGAAGAACAAACTACATACAAATTCTCTCAGAGAGCCTCTCTCTGAATACAACATTTTAAAAACATGAACTAAAAGTGTAATGGTGTATTTCATTTTTATATGAAAATTTCATACAACAAATGTTACACTAGTGCTGGGATACTATCGATATTTTCGGCTATCGATATCTATCGATAGTTCAAATTTCACTATCGATACTATCGATATTACTATCGACTGAATGTTAGTACTTGAGAAAGAAAAATATAACTAATTTTTCATCAGGTTACAGGTAGTTTTTTTATCACTTTATTGAACGTTTATAGTCTTATGTTTATTTTAATATGTACAAATGTATCTACGAACGTTAATTTAGGTGACTGTTTTCCAAAAGTTGTGCTGATGTCAGTTAAAAAATTTTTATAACATCTCACGTTTTCAAAACTGCATTTTAAATACTATCGATATCGATATTTTTTCCTATCGATATTTTCGATATTTGAAAACTATCGATATTATCGATAGTACTATCGATAGTATCCCAGCACTATGTTACACTCTTGTATTTAATATGTTAATACAATCGATACAGAGATACAAGAGGTTTTGCGAATTAAGCAATAGTGTTCTGAAAGCATCAATAGTAGAACGATTTAATAGAACATTAAGAACAATGATGTGGAAAGATTTATGCCCCTATCACGGTTTTCAACTTTTAAAATAGTTTGGTTTTGATTGATAAATTTGCATTGCCATTCACCACTGAATTAACAGTTGACTTTTCAGTTGTGTTTTGGTATCGTCATTTACAACTCAGTGTAAGTTTGGTTGAGAAAAACGTTGAGTATACACAACTGCTTTTTAGTAGTTGGGTTTTGCTAATTATAGGTTGGTGCGATATAAAAAGTAGAAAAAATTGTCAAATTTTAACTAGAAATATTTACTATGCTTAATAAAATTTTTTTTAACAGTTTCAGTATCAGGGGTATACCGGGAACATATATACATTTCTTTAAATGTAATTTTAGGTGATCCAATAAATTACAAATCGTTTCTTTGTTCTGCCAGAAATAACTAAAAAACCTTCCAAAATCATTTTTTAAGGAATTCGTTCCCTATTTTAATATTCCTTACCTTGCATTGGGTAGTTCAAAAGGGTTGGACTCATCACGAGTTTTTCTTCTGATACATAGCACATCTATATTTGCGACTTCGTTTTTCGTCCTCATAAAATAAATGTACACATATTTTTACTTATCTGGCATGATTTCTTTGAACTAAAACACTAAACCCAATATATTTTCTAAGACTTTGAGTTTTTAAATTAATAGTATGTTTCCACCGGCATGATTTATAAAAATCATGATGATTTGTGCAAATCATGTTAATTTCTACATGATTTACCATACATTTTGCATATGGATAAATCACCTCAAAGTAGTTGATTTATTTTAAATAATGTCGAAAATACTATTTTTTGAACTCGATTTATGTATGCAACCCTGCGTTGCTTTTAAAATTACAAACTCCATCCCTAGGTCATCCATCAATAATGATTGACAATTTCGAAAAAATTACATTAAGGAATATTTAATAAATTTTAAATGTCAACCACATGTGAATAAAATTCACATTACAGCTGCTGCGCCCACCTTATAAAGCACGTGTATAAATTGAGTACGAAAATTCGAACAACAAATCACTCACAAGCTCGGTGGAAACACTTTGAAGTGATTTACTTAAACCTACTTGATTTAAAGTCGGTGGAAACATACTATTACACACAAATTATTAATTGTTTTCTGTGTCTGTTGGCAACACGATGACAATTTCAACTAAAAAACAGTTGTGGTTCATAATACTAAAACACAGTTTGGTCGTGTGTAAGTTTGGTCTACTCTTAGACGACCAAGCTGAATTTTGTTGAGAACCATGATAGGGGCATTAGCTATCAAGGATCGTATAAATGGATAAATATATATAAAGAACTCGTTGATAAACATAATAATACATTTTATAGAACAATAAAAATGACGCCTAATGAAGTGAAATCTTGTAATGAAAAATCTCTTTTAGATACAGTATAAAATAATTTAAACATTTTTAAAAAACCAAAGTTTAGAGTTGGTGATGATGTTCGAATAAGTAAATATAAACATGCACAGAAAAAAATGATTTTCATATTTGAATACGAAAATCTTTGATTCAATAAAAAAATCTTTTAAATTTTCTGTGATGACGATTTTTACAATATTGATAAATAAAATTGTAAGCATGTTTATTGGATATAAAGTCAATAAAGCGATTTAATGAATCAAAGAAAAAAATTGTTGGCTGAAATTTTATTTTCAGTGATATTTGTTTTAGTGTGTGTGTGTGTGTGGATGAATGTCACATTTTTTATTTTAACCCCTTTTGGTTTGTTTTTGCTTGGCTGCGATTAAAACTACACAGAAAAAAATGATTTTAATATTTGAATACGAAAACCGCTGATTCAATAAAAAAATCTTTCGAATTTTCTGTGATGACGATTTTTACAATATTGATAAATAAAATTGTAAGCATGTTTATTGGATATAAAGTCAATATAGCGATTTAATGAATCAAAGAAAAAAATTGTTGGCTGAAATTTTATTTTCAGTGATATTTGTTTTAGTGTGTGTGTGTGTGTGGATGAATGTCGCATTTTTTAAACCCTTTTGGTCTGTTTTTGCTTGGCTGCGATTAAAACTAAATGTGTTTGGGATGAGTCGAACCGGCAGTCTCTTGACTAATAGTTTAACATACTTACCACTCAGCTAAAGAGCAAATCGCTTTACATACGCAAATAATGAATACACGCAAAACATGATTTCTTATGTTTCTTCTACATTTGCGCATTGCGTTATGATATAATCTAAAAATAACTTTGTTGAGAAAAAAACAAGCCACGACGTTTTTCGGCTACTTGTTGTAATTCACACGTATACAAGCCGAGCAATCAAAATAAACAACAACAATAGCACATGACCACGTTGGGTCAATCAACAAGCAAGATAAACACCAACACAAACAAATTAAATTAAATTATATTTTAAAATGCGCGGTATTGATAAACATAATATTCAAGTTAATGACAAATATTATTGAATTTAAAAATTTTATTCAATAACATTGTTTGTTGAAAATAATTCTTGCATATTTTTTTCTGTGTGTATTTGAAAAAGGTTATACACCAAATTGTACTACAGAAGTTTTCAAAGTTAAAACTATAAGAAACACAAATCCTAAAACATACATTTTAGAAGACTATCAAAAACATGAAGTTAAAGGTGGGTTTTTATGAATTTGAGCTGATGAAAACAAAATATCCACAAACATATTTAGTTGAAAAAGTTTTAAAGAGAAAAGGAAGCATGATATATGTTAAATGGTTAGGCTTTTCATCAAAACACAATTCTTGGATTAAGGCTAATGATATATCACTATAAAAGAAATCGTATTAATTTAAAACTGATTTATTCACTCATCGAACGTTAAGATGTCGTTAACATTAACGTTAAACAGACATTCTTCATTACTTGTGGCAAACTATTTTCCTTAGTTGAAATAGTTGATAGTTGATTTAATTAAAGATAAATATCATGATTTTACTAATGAAGGTGATCTTTATATTAATGAAAATTTTAATACGTTTGTAACATCTATAAAAAGTACAATAGAGCCCATCTATATCAAAGAAGAAAGAAAGAAAGATCAATTGGATATTTGCTTGGCTTAAGTAAGTGAGTATTACGACAACAAGGAGAACATTTTTCAGATAAAACAATTGATATAACAAATATTAATACAGTAATCATTGAATGTAATATTGTGAATGGATCATATATAAATAACGTGTCAGCACATACTATTCATCAGTTTTCACTTGACGTTAGTTCGGGATATAAAATAACAGAAAGACCGGCTAATACAATATATAAATTCGAGAGAAATATCTACACTGGTTTTAAGAGTTGTCGATCAGGCCGGAAACTTAATAAATTTTCGTAGAGAAAAAATATCTATTAGATTAAATTTGAAACCTATTAAAGAATGATTATATTCAACAAAAATAGTTTGTATAAGGATTCACCAATCACTCTATCATCATATGCAACACAACACACATCAAGGAGAGTTTCTTCTGGTAAACGAAAGTTGCATAATAAGAAGCGGATATATCAAACAAGCAAACATCAACGAAACACTTTAAATAAAACTAATCGAAAATTTTTACGAAATTTAGGATTTCAACTAAAACACGAAAACGAATTAGTTTAATTAATATATTAGACAAACCACAATTTGATAATTCAATGATTAAAAAAGAGTATCACAGCTATAATTCATACTTACAATCTTTCAAAAGCAATGATGAAATTCGAATATCAATACAAAACCAAGATTTATACTTTTTACCAAGTGAAAGCATGCTTTATATTGAAGGTTATGTAACAAAAGAAGACTCAACAATCTCTGCAAATATACAACTACTGAACAATTGTATGGCTCACCTCTTTGATGAGCTTCGATATGAATTAAATGGAATTGGAATTGATCGTACACGACATTTAGGAATTGCATCAGAAATTAAAAACTATGTTTCGTTAAATACCAGATGTATAACAATAACTTGATTAATGCTGGATGGGCTTCAATCAATAGTGACAAAAATCTTACAGTCTTGATTGCAAACTTTTGATATACAAGTCGCTTTTGAAACCTATATGGTGCTACGGAATTCAGCTATGGTGTACTGCTTCAGCTTCCAATATCGAAAGAATCCAAAGAAGGCAAAACAAAATTTTACGGTTAATAACATCGGCTCCATGGTATATAAAAAATTCAAATATCGTCGTGATTTAAATATGCCACTAGTGATTGATGAAATTGCAAAATACGCAGGTAAATATCGTAATATTTTTAACTTTACTGGACATATCCGCCTAAAAAAGAGGGATAATAGGGCTTTTATACTCAACACTCCAGATGGCACTGCTTGAATATACTTATTTTCCTTTTTTGATTATCACTACTTATGAATTTTCTTATAACTATCACTGTTTATGTCCGACACTGGTCGGGCCTAATAATTATATTTTTGAATACTTTTTGTTAGTTCTTATTTGAAGATACAATAAATAAGCATGTACATGGTGCATATCTATATATAAATAGGCAAGTGAAAAAAGTTAAGAACCATTTTAACTGACTTAAACTCAACGTATTCGCTTGATTTTTTTTTTTGTTAGATAGATTGACAATAGGAGCAGTGCAGAATGTATTTTTTCTTCTACATTTTTGTGTCTAAGATAGTTAAAAACAGTTAAGAATATTAGCCAATCATAAAGCCATGATTTCTCTTTCTCTCTTAATTTGCTAAAAAAAAAATTACAACAATTTGGCTTGGCAACTCCATAAACACTCTATTCTTATTTCCATCTTTCTATGTACTTAAACGATTATTGCTGAAACTAATAAAATTTGGATATTTAAATAACGAGTGGTACTGTATTATTTTTCTTTAGATGCTTAAAAATAATATATTTTTTTAATTATTAATAACTTTGATTAAAGTTAAATTCACCTACAGCACAAAGTAAGTTTTTTATTTTTGGTTTATTTTGTGTGCGTTTTGTTTTTGTTCATTGTTTTCATTATTTTTCTGTGCTTTAAATTACTGAACATACTGGAATGTTGGAATATGATGGAATGTTTATATTATTAGGCTAGCATATTCGTACATACATATGGGGTCTTTCTCAAAGAATAGGGAATAGAAACTTTTTTTGTAACAAACGTTTTAATGGGGAGTCTAAAACTTTAGAGAAAAAGCGTTCAATGAAAAAATAAACGAATATTTTTGTTTTGAGCAATAATAATGAATATGAAGTGAAAACACTAGGAGCAAATATCTAATTACATTTAGTTCAAAAAGTGAACAACTTTTTTTAAATAGTTTGCTTAAAATCTATTTTTATTTATTCCGATAAATGAAATTTTAAATTCGTATTTAGTAGTTAAAAAAGTGGTTTAAGAGAGTGGTTTACCCTGGAGTCTATACATATGTATATTTGAATATAGTTTTTAAATTGTGTTTTAAATTCATCAAACTTTAAATATTTTCATTCTCTTCTCCACCTCTGTGCGTTAGTGGTTGATTTTCAACCACTTGGCGAACACTAGTTCCTATAAACGCACATTACTTTTTTTGAAACAACTATACAAAAATTAAACTAGAATTTAACAAATATTTATTAACATAACTTTCAATACTTAAAACAAAAAAATTAAATATAAGTTTAATTAATTTTATTTTGTTCTTTTAATGGCTTAATGCAACTTTAATGGGCATTTTCCTATAAACACGCTTAAAGTAAAAATACATTTTGTCATAATTAATAGTTCTCCATGGGGTTTAAATCCGGACTGCATGCTGGCCAGTCTAACAGAGCAATACTGTGTTGGTGGAACCATGACTTGGACTCTTTTGAAACGTGTATGGGTGCATTGCCTTGCTGAAATATGCAATCTTCATCCATTTCTTCATCCATAAATGAGATAAGAGCATCTTCTAAGAGTTCGGTATAGCTTGTGCTGTTCATTTTTGTTGGAACAAAACAAATACTTGCTTTTCCAACTTCGGAAAAATCTGCCCACACCATAACACTACCTCCACCGAAATTACGTTTTGACATTCGAATATCATTCGATCGCAAATCGTGCCGATAGCACGAATACGAATCTGGACCGGTCCAAATTGAATTTTTTTTATCTGAAAAAACTACTTTCTTCCACTCATCAGTCCATTTCATGTATCTGCGTACAAATTTCAAACGATTTTCTTTATGATATTGTTTTAGCATTGGCTTACATTTGGGTTTCTTCCATTTTATATTACCATCTGTTCGTAAAATGTGTTGAACGTGTTTGGAAGTAACAGAAAGGTGAAGTTTAGTTTTTATTTGTGTGGCATTTAACTTATTGCGGTTAGCTTCATCTTTAACCATATTAATTTCTCGTTTGGTTAACTTTGTGTTTCCCTTTGTAGGCTTCCGCACTCCATATTTCTGTCCTTTCTTCAGAAAGTTACGAATAACGCATTCCGATCGTTCAATTTTTCTCGCAATTTTTCTGTTAGAGCATCCTTGATCGCAAACAAGTTTAATTTGAATTTTTTCTTGATCATTTAGAAATTTTCCTTTTGGCATTCTTCGATACTATTAAATATTTTAATTAAAATAAAAAAATTTGCTGCAAACGGATATAATGGCGTCAAAAACTTACATTTAGTTAAAAAAATCTTACAATAGGTAATATTTTGCTTTAATAAGTTTTTAAGCTAATTTTTCTTGCGCTTATTGAAATCTTCCACCTAACTAAGCACTAATATTTTATGATTCCTAAAAAAGCAAACAGTAAATTAAAAAATAAGCAAAAACTTACATATTTAAACAAAATTCCATTATATCGACATACTGCAGTCCGTCAACTTTATTTATGGTTAAAATTTACGAATATGCAACACAAAGAAAATAAAAAAATGAATGCGCGTATAGCAATATCCACCAGGTATTAAAAAAAATATTATCATTATTATTATCACTATTATTATTATTATTATCATTATTATTATCATTATTATTATCATTATTATTATCATTATTATTATCATTATTATTATCATTATTATTATCATTATTATTATCATTATTGTTATCATTATTATTATGATAGAACTAATAATAATATTTGCGGCGTTTCTGATTCAGGCTTGCATTTTAAGCCAACAATTGATAGATCATTTCAAAGAGTCCAAGTCTAGTTTTTTTAGTCTTCCCTGCATTTGAAACAATTTTAAAATCATTATTTTAGTCCATGTTAAATGCTAATAATTAAAGTCTTTCATGTAGCAGTTTAAATGATTTTACTACAACTTTGTTAACATGAGTTAAAAAAAATAAAGTAGATATTCTTTAAGAAATGAGACACAAGTCTAGATATGTATATATTAGTACCTTGACGAGGTTTATCATTCCCTACTAATATACGAAGCTTACACCACAAACATTATTAATAATTATATTCAGAGTTGGGCAAAATACATGGATTGCAGTATTTAACATACAAAATACTTGCTGGTCATGTATTTAAAATACAAAATACAAAATACTTTCAGGCTATGTATTTAAAACACAAAATTCAAAATACTTACACGTCATGTTTGCATGTAAAATACAAAATACTCTAATATTTTGTACGTACATTAGAGTGGGTCAATTTTTTTCTCGACAGAGCGGTTGTCAAAATCGTAATCTACATCAAATTCAAGAAGGCTTGCCCGAGAAACCATGGGTCTAAAATCAAAATCGAGCTTCCCATTTTTAATGGGCAAACCTTCTTAGAATTCATCGTATATTACGATTTTGACAACCGCATCGTGAATTTTTTTAGTCCATACAAATTGACCCACTCTAACGTACATATTTAAAATACAAAATAATTCCACATCATTTATGTATATATATATATATGTATATATATATATATATATATATATATATATATATATATATATATATATATGTATGTATGTATGCCTTTAATAGGGTATTAAATTAATCGGTTATTCATTCGATTAATTAATCGAAGTTTTGGTTTAATCGGTTAATAAGCGGTTAATTTAGGATTAATCGGTTCACCGATTAAAAACAATTTTTATAAATTTATTAATTCCAATAAATAATAATACATAAATTATTCATTATTTTGAAATTTTGAGTCTAAACACAATGTTTGCGGTGCGGTGCGATTTCTCGTTGCGGGAAAGAAAAATAAACATAATACAACGGAAGACGGCTGCGGCAATACTTGTCATTGTTTGTTAAAATTTTTATTAATTTTTTTTGTGTATACATTTTTATAAAACAATACTCTTTGTGTTGAATATTTTGTATTGGCAGTAACTAAAAACAAAAAATGATTAACATTTTATACATTCGCAGATATATTTGATATATTTCTTAAACTTTTATATATTATGACAAAAAAAAAATCATGCTTTTTATTAAAACAATGTTGTGAACACCGCCAATTATTCAAAAACTGTGGCAACATCAGAAAGAGAAAGAGTGTCAAAAATTGAGAGAATAAGAAAGTCCGCAGAGAAAATAAAATAGATTTTAATTTTATTCCGTTCCGCACTGCGGTTTTTTACTTCAAAATCGTATGAAAAACCGCACCGCAATAAATTATCGTTGCATTGTGTTCAGACTCTTTATTAATGAAAAAACGATAACATAACAAAAATAACAATTTTCGAACTAATTATGACGAGGCAACATTTATATATGTACATTAGAGCGACTAAAAAAAAAGTGATTTTGTTACCCCTCTGAAAATAAAACTTGATATGTTTATGATGATTCCCAAAATATTTTGGTTTTAGCATTGACCATCCGTGAGGTGGACCATTTTTAAAAAAGTTATTTTTTCAGTTTATCGAATTTTTTTATACTTTGCTCCAAGACGACATAAATAAAATTTGGTATCATCGAAAAGAGTTTTTGAAGCAGCATCCAATGACCACTTGCGACCTACTAATTGAGATATTTAACTAAATATATATTTTCGTTTCGGGTTTTCATACAAATTCTACTTATTTGGAAATAATGTTTTGCTTTTCAAATTGAATCTGTTTTAAAATAATGTTAATTTATATATACAGCTTAGTTAACTAATTTAATTTGTTCTGTTAGTAACTATTTTTCTCATTTCATAGATGTATTCAACTAAAAAATTAATATTTGAAAAATAAAAAAATTTGATACCCATATTGCCTATATTAAAATATATCGCGATTTTCGTGTTTTATGTGAATAATTATTTTTTTTTTATTTTTTTTATTACATATTTTTTATTTATTGTATCTTCAAATATGAACTAACAATAAGTATTCAAATCTTAAATCTAAAATATAATTATTAGGCCCGACCACTGTCGGACATAAATTTAGAGATAGTTATAAATAATACATAAGTAGTGATAATCAAAAGGAAGAAAAAAAAATAAAAAGTATTTTCAAGCAGTCCCATCTGGAGTGTTGAGTATAAGAGCACTTGTATCCCTCTTTTTTAGGCGGATGTGTCCAGTAAAGTTCAAAATATTACGAGCAAGCGGATTAGGATGTGACTCGAGGTTTGTTAAATATTTGCCTGCATATTTTGCAATTTCTTCAATCACTAGTGGCATATTTAAATCACGATGTATATTTGAGTTTTTTATATACCATGGAGCCGATGTTATTAATCGCAAAATTTTATTTTGCATTCGTTGGATTCTCTCGACATTGGAAGCTGAAGCAGTGCCCCATAGCTGAATTCCGTAGCACCATATAGGTTTCAAAAGTGACTTGTATATCAAAAGTTTGCAATCTAGACTGATGGTTGAATTACTACCAATCAGCCAATGTACCTGATTTAATTTTAGTTTCATTTGGGTTAACTTAAAGTCAATGTGTTGTTTCCAAGTAAGCCGTCGATCAAGGTGTATACCAAGATATTTCACATGAGTATGTTGAGGAACAACTTGATTGTTAATCCGAATGGGTGAACAAGTATCTCTTCGTAATGTATATGTTACTTGAACACACTTTTGTTCGTTTACCTTAATTCTCCATAAGTTTAACCATAGTTCCAGCTGGGTAATGTGTTCTTGAAGATATCGGGATGGCTCGTAAGAATTTTCATGCATACTAAGGCAGGCTGTATCATCAGCAAATGTGGAAGTGTGGATATTGCTGCTCAGAGGCATATCACAAGTATAAATCAAATACAAAACTGGCCCCAGTATACTCCCCTGTGGCACACCGGATGAGATAGTTTCAGGCATGCTCATAAAGTCTCCTTTTACAACAGTGAACTTCCGGGCAGTAATGTAACTTTCCAAAAGACTTACAACATTTATTGGCAGGTATGTTTTTAATTTTAAAATTAGGCCTTCATGCCACACTTAATTAAATGCAATACTTCTTTTCTTTAAATGTTCTTCTTATAAATTGGACCAATCTATGAGTTTGTTCAATGGTGCTATGCTGACTTCTAAAACCAAATTGATGTAGTGTATCACACAAGTTGATAATGCTTGCACAATGAATGCAACAAAGAACTAATAAAGTATCAATAACATTACTTTCTTTGTATGCATGCATGGTGCAATGCTGAACTGCTTACGATTAATTGTATGAGTGACACATTTCTGTTTGAGTGCAATTGTAAATATAAAATACGATGATTGGTCAAACAGAAATGTGAATGCATAGTATTGAAAGAGAAAACAATAACATTTGTATGTTTAGAATAAGTTAGAAAGGTTAAGATTTATTTTCAAAATTAGTATATAAGCCAAAGAAAAAATAGAATAAAATCAGACTTTAATTTGATTAACATAAATCGGCTCTTTAGCCTTGTTTTCTTTTTAAAGTTTCAAAACTTCTTTTGGCAGTTCTTTTGAACGCCTAAGTTTTAGCTGGGACCCCCTCAGCTGTTTTAAAATAAAAAAGGAGCTATAGGGACTCCCTTTTTAAAGACGTTTTAACTTTACCGATCCTTGCGTATTACATGGCGATCCTGCCAAATTGGACAATTATATAAAGACACACAGTATTTTAACCAAATGTCAGAATCGGAAATAGAAGAAATCGTAACCCGCTGGGAGAAGTATATCCAAAGAAAACTGCAGCGAAGAGTACGAGCCTGCCGTCACACGAAACACGCTGGAAGCAGCACCAGTTTATATACCACTTCCACGTAACGCTGGTCCGAAACCGATCACGATTGAAGAGTACAGAATAAGGAACAGAAAGCCAAATAACAGCCAAGCACAGGGTACAACCGAAAAAAAGATCAAGAAGAAAAGAGCCGGAAGAAAATTTCAAAAGCGGAGAGTTAGCCATACTCTACAAAGAATCAACCCTAGCAACAACACTAGAGGCAAAGAAAAAAATTCAAAATAAAATTAAATCTTTAAAATACAAAAATTATTAAAATGAATTTTCCAATGTTTTAAATTCCGAAATTTTAATATAAAGGTTTCTATAAATACATTATTCATTCTAATGGTAGGACCCATTTGGGGAAATAAAATAAAAAACAAAATGGGAAAACCACAGAGAAAGGTGGAAATTCAAGAAAATATTGTAAACAACGGTGAAGGAAAAAATACTAACAATATTATACCAGAGTATATTGTAACTTTAATAATAATAGCATTAGTATTATATATGGCCTACAAAATTAACACCTATTTCAAAAATTATGTTCGAAAACACAAAAACAGTCTTAACACAGACAATGCTATCACAGAAGTTAAAAAAAAAATAAAAATAAAAATGTTCACATTTGTAATTGTAAATGATAATAAATAATTTAAATGGAGAAAAATACTTTCGATTTAAACGAAATACTAAAGATTCTAAAGAAAAATCCAAGCAGAACTTACACAGAGAAGACAGTTAAAAGCAAATTAGAAGCGATAGAAAAAATAAAAGAAGATTTTCAATCAAATACCCCCGAAGAAGAAAACGAAGAAAAATTATCTTCTCTAAAGATAGAATTCAATAGCACTTATTTAAGAATTAAGGAATTATTATTAGAAAATCAAAAAGAATTAGAACAACAAAATACCACAATGGCATCATTCAGCCTAGAAACCGTGTCAAAAGCTTTACCATTGTTTGCTGGTAATTTCGTAGAACTGGAAAGTTTCTTAATAACAGCAGAGCTGATAAACAAATCATTATCAGCAACAGCTAAAGTAGATTTTCTTCAATACATTTATTATGCCAAACTAACATCTAACGTTAGAACAGCGACAGGAAGTTACATCAAACCAGAAAACTTTGAAGCATTAAAAGAATTGTTAGAAAAAAGATACAAAACCACTAAAACAATACCAGAATTGCAAAACAAGCTTAGTACATTATTCCAAGGAAAAATGTCTGTTAACTCATTTAAGGACAAAATATTATATATATTAGATAGCCTAAACAAGTTAGGGATAGAAGAACTAGGAAATACTGCGACAGTAGCAGAAAAGAATATCATAGTTAAATTAAATAATAAATTAGCCCTAGATACGTTCAAAAAGGGACTAAATGAAGACTTTAAATCGACCATATACGCGTCGCGACCAACCACATTGCAAGAAGCATCAGAACTTGCAAGTGAACTTGAAAATGAAAAGAAAGTAACTAATAATGCAATTCTACATATCAGAAAAGAGAAACCACAGTATCAATCACAAAATCACAACAGAAATAACAACACATTTAATAACTACAACAATAACAGTTCCTATAACAAACAAAACTTAAACAGAAATAGTTACACAAGAAATAACAATTATGGCAATAGTAACAGTAACTCGCCAAGAAACAACAATTTCTCTAAAAACAATAATTTCAACAATAATAGAAATAATTTCAATAATAGAAATAATCTAAGTAACAATAGGAATAACAACAATTACAGAAGAAACTTTAACAATAACCAAGATTACTCCAACAGAAACAAGAACAATTATGTACACACCATACAAAGTTCGGGAAACGAAGTAGGCCCGGAATACATAACTATTCCGGAGAGCCAGAATTAAAAATACATAGGATATGTGCAAACAGAACAAACTTTATAAACACAAAGTACAAGAATAGAATATTGACATTCCTTATCGACACAGGCGCTGACATATCACTTTGTCGTATGTGTAAAGACTTTGAAGGTGAACAATATAACCCAGAACAAAAATGCAAACTTACAGGAATCACAAAGGAAGAAATATACCCTTTAGGCACAATAGAACTTGAACTCTCCTTATCAAATGAAAAATGTACACATTCTTTCCAACTAGTAAATTCAGATTTTCCTATAGAAACAGATGGCGTAATTGGTAGAGATTTTCTACAAAAATATCTTTGTAAAATTGATTACGAGACATTTACAATTTCCTTATTTATAAACGAGTCTACCACAATTCTGCCCATGCAATCAAAACCAATTTCTTCATTACAAATAACAATACCACCCAGAACAGAAATTATTCAAGCCATAAAATTAGAACTAAAAGAAGATTGCGTCATATTTAATAAACAATTACAAGAGGGAATATTTTTAAGTAATTCAATAGCACCCAAAAGCGGTTGTGTTTAAAATTTTTATGTGTCTCATACACATAAAAATTTTAAACACAACAAACGACTACGTAACAATAAAAGGCATTCAACTTCAGACTGACCCACTTAAAAATTATGAGATATTAAGTTACAATAATATGAACAATAACGAACGTTTTGAAAGAATAGTGAATGAACTAAAATTAGACCATAATGACAAATTTGTAAAAGCACAATTAATAGGAATATTTAAACAATATCAAAATGTTTTTCATTTAGAAGACGAAAAATTAACCGTCAACAATTTTTATAAACAAACAATCACGACCTCGGACAACACACCAGTTTATATAAAAAACTATAGACTACCACACTCACATACTGAAATAATAAATGAACAAGTACAGAAAATGCTTGATGACAAAATAATAGAACCATCAATTAGCCCATATAATGCTCCACTCCTTTTAGTACCAAAGAAAAATATAGAAGATAAAAAGAAATGGAGACTTGTTGTGGATTTTAGAAAACTTAATGATAAAATTATCAATGACAAATTTCCTTTAACTAGATTAGAAGACATTTTGGACAAATTAGGTAGAGCAAAATGGTTTTCTACACTCGATATGACCAGTTCCTTTCACCAAATTGAGTTGAATAAAGAATCCAGACCACTAACTGCTTTTTCTACACCACAAGGCCATTTTCAATTTGAAAGACTTCCATTCGGATTAAAAATTTCTTCAAATAGTTTTCAAAGAATGCTTACAATAGCACTATCTGGATTAGAATCCGAAGCATTTCTTTACGTTGATGACATAATTGTGTACGGATGCAGTTTAAATCATCACAATCAAAATTTAATAAAAGTACTAGACCGATTACAAAAATACAATGCAAAACTAAACCCAAGGAAATGTTGTTTCTTAAGACCAGAAGTAGTTTACTTGGGACATTTAATAACAAAAGACGGAGTAAAAACAGACCCATCCAAATACGAAGTAATCAAAAACTATCCAGTACCGAAAAACGCGGACGAAGTAAGACGATTCGTTGCATTCTGCAACTACTACAGAAAATTTATACCAAACTTTGCCGACATTGCAAAACATTTGAACGCACTATTAAAAAAATCAACTAAATTCATTTGGTCCGTCCAATGCTAACATGCTTTTGAAGAATTAAAAGAAAAATTAATGAACCCACCAGTATTACAATATCCGGATTTTGATAAACCATTTATTTTAACAACTGACGCATCAAACTATGCGTTAGGAGCAGTCTTATCTCAAGGCGAAATATGACAAGATTTACCAATCTCATACGCTAGTAAATCATTGCAAAAGCATGATATTAACAAACCAGTAATTGAAAAAGAACTCCTAGCAATTCATTGGAGCATAAATTTCTTTAAACCTTACTTATATGGCAGAAAATTTATTGTACACGCAAAGAAAAAATATGGTTGAGGTAACCATAATCAAGCAGCAACATACTATGATTGAATTATATGGTTGCAGTCAAATCATATTATTGTCAATGGAAAAGCAAAGTTTAAATAATATTATTTTCTGAGTTAATAATAATATTTTCTACAAAAACAATTAACTTTCTTATACGTAATCTTATTATTGTAAATAAGACAACACTATTGTTAGATGTGACTAAAATATAATTCAGACTTACCATACCATGTTCTAATATTATAATAATATTGTTAAATACGACCATAGTATTATTTTATGTAATAATAATATTTTGTTTTTTAATCATATATTTATTGGCAAATTTTTAGTTTAAAACAGCTGTGCGGTAAATCCGAAATAAAAATAAATTAATATTGTTGAAACAAAATGTATGTATGTATGTATAGAAATGTATACTTACATATATGTGTATACACGAAATACAGTCACATCTATCTAAAGAGATATACATACATACATATGTACATACTATTTTTATTTATCTACCCTCTTGTTTATAATTTTTTTAATTTATTTAACACCACGCGTGCACTACCGATAGCTTACAAACGAAACACTGAACTGACAGAAGGTGTTTCTGAAAAAGATTTTTTTAAAAACTTAACATAGTATGGTTTTGGATAACATTGTATTGTTATTTACATCATATTATTTTTACACAATAATACAAATTATATTGTAGTCATAAATTTTTAACAAAACTATATTGTTAAACTCTAACCATATCGCACTTTATTTGAATATAATAATGTAATTACTAAATTCAAACATTACTCTGTTTATCGTAACAAAATTAATGTTTCAAATAACAATAACTAGTTTTCAACGACCACACATTTGTTTCAGAGAACATAATATTGTTTTCTCAACCATTTTACAACCATATCTTTTCTTTGCGTGTAGTTACAGACCACAGACCATTAATTTCACTATTTTCACACAAGAATCCTTCATCAAAAATGACAAGAATATGACTTGATTTAAGTGATTATGATTTCACAATTGTTTATAAAAAAGGAAAGATGAATACAAATGCTGATTTCTAGGATAGAACTAGATTCAGACATATTAAAACAAATGATACCACAAGAAAATTACGAAAAGGAAAAAAAAGTATTAATAACGACAAGGGCTATGCAAAATAAGTTAAACAATGCAAATAAGAATAAAATTAATGAGGCAAATAAAATAATAGATAATGAGGAAAATGATATAGATAATAATACACGTGTAGGAGAAAATAATATGGAAAAATGTAATTCTCAGAAGCCTGATCAACTTCAAATGACGTCAAAAATATAAAAAAATTGCAATTTAATAAAACCGAAAATATAGAAGAAAAAGATATAACTATTGAAGATAATATTGTGCACATTGAACATAATGATAATTCATCGAAACCAGTTTCGACCATGAAGAAATTATGTACCAAAAATAAGATTAATAATAATAAAGTAAGTAACGATAATTCTCCGAAACCAGATTCGATTATGAAGAAGTTACATACAGAAAATATGAATAAAAATAATATGCATGCAAGATTCAGTGATAACTCAGCGAAACTAGATTCGATTCTGAGTAAACTGATATCTAAAATGAATAAAGAAAATATAAAAGAATTAGCGCTTTCAAGTGAAGATAAAATATTTAAAATATATACCAAAGAAGAATTGAAAAAATCATATGCAAAAATAAGAATAAATAACAAAAGTCCTCAATTGAAAATAATTATATACAACGCCCCAAAAAGAATAACAGATGACATTTTAAAATATAAACTAATTGACCAATTCCACAATACCACCCACGCTGGACACTTAGGAATAAGAAAAACAATCATTAAACTAAAACAACGATACATATGGAAGAACATGAACAAGATGGTAAAACAATTTGTATCTTATTGTGACAGTTGTAACAAAAATAAACAAACAAAACACACAAAAGAACCACTCACACTAACAAACACACCAAACAATAGTTTTGAAGATATTTCAATTGACACCGTTGGTCCTCTTCGTATATCAAACGATTACCGCTACATCTTAACAGTGCGAACTGACAAAATTTGTCGTTGCACACCCAATTCAGACAAAAGATGTATTTGTCACAGCAAAAACATTAGTTGAACATTTTATTTTAAAATATGGTCAATTTAAAGTACTTAAATCCGACAGAGGAACAGAATTTACAAATGAACTTATGAAAAACATATGCTCATTATTACAAATCAAACAAGTATTTTCAACACCATACCACCATGAAACATTAGGTTCAATAGAAAGAAACCATAGAGTTCTTAACGAATTCTTGCTAACAACCGCAAATGATTATGAATGGGATAAGTGGATTCCATATTTCACTTTTGCCTACAATACGGCACCACATGTAGATACAGGCTACTCTCCTTTTGAATTAGTTTATGGGAAATTACCAAGCCTACCATCTGACACCATAAATAATAAAATAAAAATATATAATTATGACGACTACGTACAAGAATTACGAGTCACATTACAATTTGCATTAAATAAGGCAAAAGAATTATTAATAAAATCTAAAGAAAAAAGAATAAATAATGATAAAAGTAAAAATAGACTTAATCTTAATGTAGGAGATTTAGTATTAGTTAAAATATAAGATAGGAAAAAACATCAAAGTCCATATAAAGGACCATTCAAAATAATAAGTAGGGTGTAAACACCACAATAGATTACAACGGAACAAATAAAACATACCATAATAATAATTTAAAACCATTTAAATCATTATAGAATACAAATCCTAATATAATCGCTAATATACGTAAAAATAAAATACCTATACCTATATAAAAATTCAAATTAATTATTTTATAAATGTCCAAATTAATTATGTGTATAAGTAAATTATAAGAAAATATTGTAACAATACTATGAAGTTAATTAGAAAAATTCCTCCCTAATTTTTCTCTTAAGGGTGAGGGTGTAGTGTATCACACAAGTTGATAATGCTTGCACAATGAATGCAACAAAGAACTAATAAAGTATCAATAACATTACTTTCTTTGTATGCATGCATGGTGCAATGCTGAACTGCTTACGATTAATTGTTTGAGTGACACATTTCTGTTTGAGTGCAATTGTAAATATAAAATACGATGATTGGTCAAACAGAAATGTGAATACGATACTTCATAGTATTGAAAGAGAAAACAATAACATTTGTATGTTTAGAATAAGTTAGAAAGGTTAAGATTTATTTTCAAAATTAGTATATAAGCCAAAGAAAAAATAGAATAAAATCAGACTTTAATTTCATTAACATAAATCGGCTCTTTAGCCTTGTTTTCTTTTTAAAGTTTCAAAACTTCTTTTGGCAGTTCTTTTGAACGCCTAAGTTTTAGCTGGGACCCCCTCAGCTGTTTTAAAATAAAAAAGGGGCTATAGGGACTCCCTTTTTAAAGACGTTTTAACTTTACCGATCCTTGCGTATTACACCGGTATGCACCCACTATTAACTAGAATTGGGGACAATTTTGTCATGAGCAGTTTTTCGAAAAGGTTTGACATTGTTGATAGGAGACTTATTGGCCTATATGACTCAGCTTTGGTAAGATCTTTGCCCGTCTTTGGAATCATTTTAACTTTGGCAAGTTTCCAGCTGTGTGGATAATACTACAGTAGTAAAATGGCATTAAAAATAAATAACAGTATTCTAATTGCAATACGAGGCAACTTTATTAGCATCTGGTTACTAATACCATCAAAACCCGTAGCTTTCTTCGGGTTGAGTTCAGAAATTAGTTTTTGTACATCACGCGTCTTAAACTTTATTTGTTGAGGGGGTAGCGCAACTACATTTGGCAAATCAATTACACCAGTACATGTGTTTGGGGTAAATACGTATTTTAAATGGTCAGCAAATATGTTACCTTTTTCAGTATCGCTTCTTGCCCAACCTCCGGTAGATGTGCGCAGAGGTGGTTTAAACTCAACGGGTGTTTTAAGCTTTTTAGCAGCGCGCAATAAAGAGTAATTAGATGCTGGTGTGACATCAAGATTTTCCAGATAGTTTTTAAGAGATGCAGTTTTTTCATGTGCAAGCAGCTCTTGGAGTCGTTTAGTGCACTCTTTAAATCTAATTTTATTCTGGGGTGATCTGAGCTGTTGCCATTCCCTTCTAGCTCTTCCTTTTTCACATACGAGACGTTCAATATCTGTAGAATATAGTATATTAAACCTAGTCTGCGGATGGGAGGTAGTGGCATGTTTAGCAGCCTGCTTAATATTTTCGTTAAGATTGGCAATGTTAGATTCAACATCATCATGAGTTCTTAGCGTAATGTTTTCCGTGCAATGACTACTAAGATATCTTTTTAATCGCAGCCAATTAACACGACTGGCCATCTTCACATATGAGTAAGGTAGAGCACTTCTCAGTGGGCCACAGATTATAATGATCGTGCAAGAGTGATCGTACGATAGATCTAGGGAAGCTTCTACGTGAATTAATTCCCTAGAAATATTTTTCATGACGCCAAAATCTATAATATCCGGATCTTTATGTATGTCAGTAGGCCAGTAAGTGGGCTCCCCACTCGAAATAACGTGCAAGCCCATTTTGGAAATTGTATTGAACAACGCTCGACCTCTGGAAGTAATAAGACGAGAACCCCAGAACGTATGTTTAGCATTATAGTCGCCAGCTGCTACGAAACAAGGGCCGAGAGAATTGTAGAAGTCCTCATATTGATCCTCAGTAATTGCGAATCTAGGAGGGGAGTAAATTGATGATATGACAAAATTTATGTAAAAATTTTCGACACAAATATTCGTTGCTTGTAGATGTTGTTCACAAATGTTGTCAATAATAAAATGATTGAGTCTTGACTTTATTAAAATTGCAGATCCCCCGCAAGCTCCTCCTCTCGGGTCCTTTGAATCATATAAAGTGTAGCCGTTAATTCTGAGTAGACTTCTTGAAGTCAAATGAGTCTCAGAAACCAACATTATATCAATATTTTTTTCCGTGAGGAAGTGCTCAAGTTCATTTTTATGTCGACAAATGCCGTTTTCGTTCCAGAAACATAGTTTTAACGTGTTCATGGCTTGTTAACTAATGCTTGAAGCAGAGTATTCTGCATTCTCAGCATTTCTTGCATCATGGTAGTCATATTTGTTGTAAAATTATTTATAGTTAGCACCAGATTCTCAATAGTAGCTTCAAGACGACTAAAGTTAAAGCTAGAGTTTGCATTCGTTGACTTATTTTGCGGTGGAACATTTTGTGTGGGATTAGAACTAGTCTTATCAGCATCGGCATACGATGCACGTGAACTAACTGGTTGGCTTGTTTGAGGAAAAGTGGCTGAGTAAGCGTTTGCTGATTGAGGTGGAGCTAGTTTAGGGTTTTGACCCATGCCTGTTTAACGAAAGAATATACAGGGCATCCTCTGTAGTTAGGGGTGTGATTTGTGATAGCGACATATTACAAGAACGTTTTTAATTTGGTTTTATTTGACTAATTTTTTTTTGTTGAGGCTAGAAATTTTACTTTCTGAAATTAAAATATGTATGTCTGTTTGAGTATGTGATTTTTGATTTTTGTATAGGCATTGCTTTTTGTTTTACTAAAAATTTTAAAAATTTTCATTCATAAAAAGAAAAAAACTTGAATTGTGAAATAGTGCCGGAGAGAAATTGTAATTTTAAATTTGTGTTTGGAAATTATCAAATTGATAAATTTTAACGGTCATTGTTATTTAATATTTTTTTATATAATTGGAAAGAAAGAAAGTGACCTTATCAAGTTTGTCACAGCTTCCTGAAAATAAAGAGGTTTATCTTGGGAAATCGCAGCTAGTGATTCAATTCCAATCCATTTGTGTGAACAAATATACCACAACCCTTTTCATAAATCGCAATATACATATATGAATATATCGACAAACGCATACAAATAATTTTTCAATTGGTTCAGATTGGTGTAGTGTTCGTGTCTGTTAAGCATACACAGGGAGATTTGTGTGTATATTTGCATAAATAACTTTTCTTTTAAAGAAGGTTAAGTTAAAAAAAATATCAGTTTGTTTTTATAAAGGCATCTTAATTTTCCACTTAATCTTTCAATCATTTAATTAAAGCAAGAATATTTGCTATCTTATAATTGAGAAACAGTATTATAACAAAATTTTTTTTGTGCCTATAGATTTTCAATTTTAAATATTACTTTGTTTTAGTTTTAGATAATTCTTTTAATTTTACCTTCTTAAAAAAAATGTAAATGGTCATTTAATTTTTTTTAATCATATAAATTCAGTAAAATCATTTAAGTTTAGTAAAATCATTCATTATTAAATCTCCTATCATATACATAATTAGTATAGTGAATTTTGTTATGGACAGAATAAGAAATTCGTGATAATAACAGAATTCACTTACATATTTACACTTCCAAATAATTGTAAATCTTTGATCGAACAAACTTCGCAGGCAGTCTACAGTCATCTGGCGCTAGCTGACATCGTGGGACAATAAGCAATGTAAGTTGTTCTTTTGATTTATTGACATATACATACATACGAGTATATTAATATTTATATTAGTTTTTTTTTTATACACACCTTTTTAATTTAAAATATACTTTTTTTTTATATATAATCAAACATGAATCAGAATAGAGTATAGTTTTCTTAATTACTGTCATTCACGTTATAAATCCTTTTTGTTTGTGAATGAATATTGTCTAATTTTAATATTTTACAAGGAATTTATTGATAAAATTTGCTGATTAAACTCTAAAAAAATTAAAAAGATTGACCAATTACATTAATTTATAATTCCATATCAAATTTATTTCATAATAAATATAATGTAATTTTTTTTTTCTCTTTATTGTTACTTAAAATTTTAAATTTAATAAATTTTCTCACTTTTGTAATGTGTTGTCCGATATGAGAGTCTGATTTCTTATTTATTGTTACGAAAGGTGAAGAAAGGTATGGGGTAGATTTCATTTAATTTTTTTTTTTAATTACATATCGGGCTGATAAATTACTTTCTCTTTATCAGCATGGAGGGAGGGCTTAGCATATTTGTGGCAAATTCCATCTTAGCCCATGTTCAAATCATCGATCCATTTAATTAATTTTTTTTCTTCTTCTTCTTCTATATGCATCATCATATTTTTTTTTGTTACGCTACCTAAAATTTTAAGTCTTTTGTGACGATTAATTTCAATAAAATAATAGGGACCCTGTATTAACCACAACCATCTACGAGCACAGCCGGATTACTAGGTAGCCTTGTTCCCCAAAATGGTTCACCTAAAAATGTAGAATCGTTACAGAGATTTTGGCGCCCAACGTGGGGCCTCAGATATCGTTATTTTTTTTAAATCTTATTGTGCAATTCAATCTTGAATCTGAGGGCCTTTGAATCTTATGTGGGTGATGATTTTCATATAGATTTTACTCTTTTTGTTTTACTTTCCTTCTTTTAATTTCTTCGCATATAACTCGTTACTTTGGTTCTAATTGTTCGTTATTAAAATGATGAATCAATTCCTAAGTGACATAACTAAAATGTGACCTTTTATTATTAGGGTTTGGGTTCGATTTGATAAGTTGATCTGGTGAATATCGGTTCAATACTCGTTTGGCTCATTTCCACCTTTGTTTTAATTATCTACCTAATTTAGTTTGGTTTTATTTTCTGGTTGTGTGGACATAAAGTTGTTGGCACAATTTCGACAACTTTCCTGCAACGGATTATCAATTCCTAAGATTTTTGTTTTCTTTCTTTAACATATTATTGTTTTGGATAAATATTCTTTTGGTGTCTGCTGGAAGTTTCCAACAGTTATATGTTAATTCTATATAAATTTTTTTTTTTCTTTTTGTGATTGATGATTGATCGAGAATCTTTAGTTTTGATTTTTGTTAAAGTATTATTATTTTTTTATTTTTATTTTATTTAGATGTTTTTGGTTTCTTTTTATATTCTTTAGTTATTTATTTTATTTTTTATTTTTGTTTTAACCCCTACTTAAAATCTTCACCGAGTAGTTTCAATTACTTATTTATTGTCGTATCCAATTATAAAAAAAAAAATCAATATAAATTGTATTATCTTTGGATATTGAATTTTCACATTCAAAATATATTTTTTTTTTATCAAAAACTTAAATAACGATATATTGTTTATTTCACTTATATGTAGGCATCGTTTGTTTTGTGTTATTATTTTGCTATTATAATGCCGTTAGTTCGTAGCACTGGAAATATTCCAGCTCAGTTAGAGCAGGAGTTAGCTAACTCGTCCTTAAATTTAGATCAAGGAGCTTGTGGTGGTGCAGGTTCTCTTACGAATCCTGTAGGTAGACCTAAGACACGTTTACAATCTAGACGAGAGATTACGGAACGTATTAATGTTGATGAAAACGACGTTCGTCATATTGTGCATGAATCAATAAGTGAATTTAGGGAAGAAATTATAAATTTAATGTCTGATGGATTTAGAAATTTAACTTTGGCGAATCAAGAACCAGCTTTAAATGCCAGGCAAAATGATCGAATGGAGAGAATAAATGTAGATCCCGATGAGAGAGATAATAGAAGTATAGCTTCAAGGAATGAACCATGTGAACAAGGAAATCGCGGTGCTCGAATTTCGGATAGAGATATTGATCGAAATTCAGAAAGAATTCTTAGTTTAATAAGAAACTGGCGAATACGTTTTAATGGCGATACAGCGGACTTTACAGTTGATGAGTTCATATATAGAGTAAACACACTCACTAATGCCAATCTAAAAGGAGATTTCAAATTGCTTTGTGAACACGTCCATATTCTCTTTGAAGGAAGAGCTTTGAAATGGTTTTGGCGATTTCATAGAAGTTGTAGAGAAATGGATTGGGATGAACTGTGTGATGCTCTTAAAAAGCAATATAAAGATTTCAACTCTGATTTCGATATCAGAGGAGGAAGCAACACCAAAATGAAAGCTTTGACGAATATTATGATTCGATTATGTTACTCTGTGATAGATTGCGGACTCCATTCTCAGACGTCGAACTTTGTGAAACTATTCAGCGTAATTTAAGACCTGCGCTAAGACATGAATTACTTCATTTGGAAATTACAAAAGTTGCTCAGTTAAGACGTGCTGTTCGTCGACATGAAAAATTTGTTAAAGACGTGGCTATTTCTAATAAGAATAAAAATTCTTACCAAAAAGGACATATATCCGAAGTTACTGCTGATGATGTAGAAAGAGGAAAAGATGATAATTATGAGACCGAAGAAAAAGAAATTTGTTTGGTTTTTAAAGCAAATAATTGTTGGAATTGTGACAAGGTCGGGCACAGCTTTATAGATTGTTTAGAGCCACGAACAGTATTTTGCTATGGATGAGGAGCTAACAACACTTATAAGCCACAATGCCAAACATGCGCTCAGAAGCGGGGAAACTTAAAGGTGGGTGTCCGTACAAAGAAGAACGGACATCCGAAATAAAACAAGATTTTCATAATAAAGTAGAAATAAATACAATAAATCAACCTGCCTTACATTTAATTAATACCAACAAAGTTGTTGATTCTTTTATGCCTGATAATACAAATGCATCTGAATTAAAGTTAATTCATCCTTTGCAACGACCTTACCATATTCGTTTAGAAGAATTTAATCGTGTAAAGAATAGAATTTTTAATAAGTCTGATTTTCATTACAAGCCAAATAGATCTTCTAAAAGGATAAAAGAATATTTTAAAAGGAGGAAAATGTTTAGAAAATGTATCATTTCATCCTTAGTCAGTAAAAAGAATGATAATCGACCTTATATATTATTAAGTTTAAGAAATAAAAATCACTTTGCATTATTAGATAGTGGTGCAAATATAAATGTCATTGGTGGTAATTTGTGCAGTGAAATCTCTGAATCTGGAGACTATAAGCGTGGAACAGGCTGTGTTAAAACAGCCAACGGTCAACGTCAACGGGTTTTAGAAACAATCTGCTTAGAATTAGAATATAATGGGCAAACTAACAATATTGAATTTTTATTAATTCCATCAATTTGTGGAATGGATTTTTGGGAAAAATTTAAAATACAAATTGTTTCCATAGATTCAGTTTGTGAAGTAAGTTCTGAGGATAATTTAGAAAAGATTCCATTAACAACGGTTCAGCAACAACAACTACAGAGAATCGTTGATTATTTTCCAAATTCAGAGCGTGATGGGTTAGGATGTACAACTTTATTAGAACACAATATTGATACGGGAAACGCTATTGCCATTAAACAAAGGTATTACCCAATATCTCCTGCAAGGGAAAAACTTTTATGTAGTGAAATTGATCGTATGATAGGATTGGGGGTCATAGAGGAATGTCCAACATCTCCTTGGTCATCTCCAGGAGTTCTTATAGTGAAACCTGGAAAGGTTCGTTTTTGTGTAGACAGTCGCAAATTGAACTCTGTTACGATAAAGGACGCATACCCTATTCCAAATATAGACGGACTAATTTCAAGGCTTCCTCCAATTTTCTTTATTTCCAAAGTGGATTTAAAAGATGCCTTTTGGCAAATTAAATTGGACGAGACTTCAAAACCGAAAACTGCATTTACAATCCCTAATCGGCCTTTGTACCAATTTACAAGGATGCCGTTTGGATTGTGCAATGCACCACAAACAATGTGTAGACTAATGGACCAAGTCATTTCGTATTACTTATGTATTTGTTTACATAGACGATTTATTGATAATTTCAAAGAACTTTGACGAGCATCTACGTCACTTACAGGAGGTTGCCACACAGTTACGTAAAGCCAATTTGTCTATTAATATTAAGAAGAGCAGTTTTGCTATAAGGCGAGTGCAGTATCTAGGATATACTGTGGGTGAAGGATGTACGAAAGTGGATCCAGGGAAAGTAAATGCCATTTCTGATTTTCCATCACCTAAATATGTTCGACAGCTTCGCCAATTTCTTGGTATGACTGGATGGTATCGTCGATTTATTGACGATAACGCTACGGTTACATTTCATATGACAGAGTTATTATCTAAAAGGAAAAGTTTCAAGTGGACGGACGATGCACAAAAATCATTTGAGGCTGTCAAACAGAAGTTAACTTCAGCTCCTGTTTTGGTACATGCTAATTTCAACAAACCTTTCATACTTCAATGTGACGCAAGTACGGTTGGAGTTGGTGCTGTTTTGGCACAGCTTGATGACGAGGAGAATGAAAGGCCCATAGAGTTCATGTCGCAGAAATTAAATAAAGCTCAAAGGAATTATTCAATAACTGAATTGGAATGTCTGGCAGTCATATTAGCTATTGAAAAGTTTAGAGCTTATATTGAAGGCCACGAATTTAAAGTCGTCACGGATCATGCAAGTCTAAAATGGCTGATGTGGCAAAAGGATTTGACAGGACGTTTGGCTAGATTTTGTTATTGAATATCGTAAGGGTAGAGACAACGTAGTGCCAGATGCATTATCACGATCATTTAATACTGAAACATCTGTGGCAGAATTAGAATTGGAGACTCTACCTTCTCTTGATCTTAATTCAGATAGCTTTAAAAGTCTTGAGTATATACGTTTAAAAGACGAGTTAATAAAAAAGGAATTGCCCGATTACCGAGTTGTGGATAGATTTATCTACAAAAGAAAAAATTTCACTTCTGGTGATATTGATGAGTCTGACTCGTGGAAACTGTTTGTTCCAGAGGAACTTCGGAAAGACGTCATTTATGCATCACATGACGTGCCAGCCGCTGCACATGGTGGCATAGCTAAGACCGTCAACCGAATTAGGAAATTTTTCTTTTGGCCTGGACTAGTTTTAGATGTAAAGAACTACGTTACTAATTGTTTTTTTTTTTTTTTTGTAAAACATCTAAAGTTCCAAGCACCTCAATTAGGCCACCTATGGGTCATATTGTAGAATCTGAGAGACCGTTTCAACGTTTATACATAGATCTTATTGGTCCTTTTCCACGCACTAAAATTGGAAACATGGGAATATTAATTATTTTGGATCATTTTAATAAATTTACCTTTTTAAAGCCTTTGAAGAAATTTTTAACAAAAACCTATAGCTGAATATCTCAAAAATGAAATTTTTACGTGCTACGGAGTTCCAGAAATCATACTGTCGGATAATGGCAGTCAATTTAAATCAAATGAATTTAAGAGATTAATGGAAAATTTTGGAATCAAACATCAATTTACGGCTGTGCATAGTCCCCAGTCTAATGCAAGTGAAAGAGTAAACCGTTCTATTACCGAAGCAACGACCAACGTATGTGGGATGAATTTTTGCCAAGTATTAACTGCGCAATTCGTAGTAGTGTACATCAGACGACGGGTCGGACTCCTTATGAGTTGGTGTTTGGACAGACAATGGTTGTACATGGTCAGGACTATAAAATTTTACGGAATTTGAAACTTTTGGCGGATTCGGACACAAAAATAGAGAGACATGACAATTTTTCAATTTTGCGGGACTCCATTAGAAAAAATATAAAAGAAGCATATGATCGTAATGCCAAATCATACAACTTGAAGACTCGGATGAGAGAATTCAATATTGGACAATTGGTGATACGTCGACATTTTACGCAGAGCTCATTGATAGATAATTTCAATGCTAAACTTGCACCAATTGGTATAAAAGCGGTCGTTAAAAGACGTATAGGTAATGTAAACTATGAACTGGAAGATAACGTAGGTGGACATACTGCTGTTTACCATGTTAAAGATATATGGACTTGATTTTTAAGGTCAATTATTGATTGCATTATTCCTTTTGTCGCTTGTTTCAGATGAAACTCTGCAACAAGTTTCGACTTTAATCTGCTTTGTGATAGCGACATATTTATTACAAGAACGTTTTTAATTTGGTTTTATTTGACTAATTTTTTTTTGTTGAGGCTAGAAATTTTACTTTCTGAAATTGAAATATGTATGTCTGTTTGAGTATGTGAATTTTAATTTTTGTATAGGCATTGCTTTTTGTTTTACTAAAAATTTCATTCATAAAAAGAAAAAAACTTGAATTGTGAAATAGTGCCGGAGAGAAATTGTAATTTTAAATTTGTGTTTGGAAATTATCAAATTGATAAATTTTAACGGTCATTGTTATTTAATATTTTTTGTATATAATTGGAAAGAAAGAAAGTGACCTTATCAAGTTTGTCACAGCTTCCTGAAAATAAAGAGGTTTATCTTGGGAAATCGCAGCTAGTGATTCAATTCCAATCCATTTGTGTGAACAAATATACCACAACTTCATAAATCGCAAAATATATGTATATATCGACAAACGCATACAAATAATTTTTCAATTGGCTCAGATTGGTGTAGTGTTCGTGAGTGTCTGTTAAGCATACACAGGGAGATTTGTGATCTTTCTATGCGTATATTTGCATAAATAACTTTTCTTTTAAAGAAGGTAAAGTTAAAAAAAATCACTTAATCCAAAATTCCACTTAATCTTTCAATCATTTAATTAAAGCAAGAATATTTGCTATCTTATAATTGAGAAACAGTATTATAATATAATTTTTTTTGTGCTTATAGATTTTCAATTTTAAATATTACTTTGTTTTAGTTTTAGATAATTCTTTTAATTTTACCTTTTTAAAAATGTATGTGGTCATTTAATTTTTTTTAATCATATAAATTCAGTAAAATCATTTAAGTTTAGTAAAATCATTCACTTATTAAATCTTCTTTCATATACATAATTAGTATAGTGAATTTTGTTATGGAAGGAATAAGAAATTCATGATAATAACAGAATTCACTTACATATTTACACTACCAAATAATTGTAAATCTTTGATCGAACAAACTTCGCAGGCAGTCTACAGTCATCTGGCGCTAGCTGACATCGTGGGACAATAAGCAATGTAAGTTGTTCTTTTGATTTATTGACATATACATACATACGAGTATATTATTATTTATATTAGTTTTTTTATACACACCTTTTTAACTTAAAATATCCTTTTTTTATATATAATCAAACATGAATCTGAATAGAGTATAGTTTTCTTAATTACTGTCATTCACTTTATAAATCCTTTTTGTTTGTGAATGAATATTGTCTAATTTTAATATTTTACAAGGAATTTATTGATAATATTTGCTGATTAAACTTTAAAAAAAAAATTAAAAAGATTGACAAATTACATTAATTTATAATTCCATATCATTTCATAATAAATATAATGTAATTTTTTTTTCTCTTTATTGTTACTTAAAATTTTAAATTTAATAAATTTTCTCACTTTTGTAATGTGTTGTCCGATATGAGAGTCTGATTTCTTATTTATTGTTACGAAAGGTGAAGAAAGGTATGGGGTAGATTTCATTTAATTTTTTTATTTATTTTTTTAATTACATATCGGGCTGATAAATTACTTTCTCTTTATCAGCATGGAGGGAGGGCTTAGCATATACATATGTGGCAAATTCCATCTTAGCCCATGTTGAAATCATTGATCCATTTAATTAATTTTTTTTTTCTTTTTCTATATGCATCATCATATTTTTTTTTGTCACGCTACCTAAAATTTTAAGTCTTTTGTGACGATTAATTTCAATAAAATAATAGGGACAATATATTAACCACACCCATCGACGAGCACAGCCGGATTACTAGGTAGCCTTGTTCCCCAAAATAGTTCACCTAAAAATGTAAAATCGTTACAGATTACCTCCACAATTACTGCATTTTTTTCTGCTTGATCTTTTGGCTTCGTGCAGCTAGCAGTACCATGCAATTCACCGCAGATAACACAAACTGTAGGTAAATTGCAGTAAGTTTTTGTATTACCATATTCTTGGCCACTGTACGGGACCTGAACGCTTATGTGGCTCTTCAACTGTAATTTTTCGGTATAAAAGGTATTTTAGGCTATAAATTGGATGTGTCTCGTTCTTTTCAACTGTATATCATTTGGCTCCAGTTCAACACGAAATAGAGGCTGGGAGCAGGGCTGCCGTTTTTGGTTATTTCTAACCAAAAGTGGTTACTTTTTACTTTAATGTGGAGATGTGAATATTTTTCTCATTTTGGTTATTTTTTTGACAAAATAGTGCTAGACATGTACATATTTCTTATGTTATACTTTTTAAGCTTTTATTTTCCTCAATTTTTAGTATTGCTTCCAAGGCAACTGAAAATAAAACAGCTGTGACTAAAATCGCTGGTGCAGCCACCTGTTATGAATTCCCCTTGATTGCTACTCACTTGTTTACAATACTTTTACAACACTGTCAACAGCTTTTAATTTTACTAAATGATCACAACTCTGTACTAGAGAAATGACATGTCTTTTGTAATGGCGGCAAGATTCAGTTAAAAGATTTTACAAAGTAAATTTATATAAAGAATATGCACGCAAGCTGATGTTTGTGTAAAAATACTGTTCGGCTGTCAAATACAAAAACTAAACGTGTGAAGAAAAACAAAATTCAACAATAAAACGGAAAACTAAACGAGAAAAAATTAATCAGCTGCCGACTGGCATATACCTTACAAATGAGCATTGAACTATTGGTTGTAAGTCAGCTTCATGTACCTTGATTTCTTGTTGTAGTGCGGCACAAAGTGTATTTTAAATGTTATTTAATAAAAATATTACATATTGAAATTTGGTTATTTTTTTTCTCATTTGGTAACTTTTAAAGCGAATTTTGGTTGCAAAAATTTTTTGGTTGTGGCAGCACTGGCTGGGAGATCTTCTCTCTATTGATTATATTAGTAACACTTTTTACCTTAAATCCTTGTATGTTGAGTGCATCTTTTATTTCGTCGGTATTAACATAAGCATCAATGCCCTTCAATACGATCTGCATACCTTTAGCACTTTTAAGCTGATAAGTATAACAATTTGTTTTATTTTTTTCGAAATCGGTAATAATTTTGCGGAAATCTTTTTCTTCGTATATTTGAATTTTCGTTTCATCAATTTTACCACGTTTTATTGGAATAACGTGAAATGCGTTCTCACCAACGGCCGAGAATAATTTTTTAATAAGGGCATTCGAATTTTTTTCTCTCAGATATATTGGTGATTTGGAAGTTTTTTTGTATGATGCAGAGACTTGGTCGTTATTAGCTTGCAATATTGAAAAGCGATTTTGACGGTTAACTTCTGCGACGTCGTTATCCCTGGATATCTTGGGAACCGATGAAACTTTTGATAAATTTGGGTTTCGTCTGCGTCTGTGATATATCTGTCCATTCCGACTTGGACCTTGGTTTTTGGGCTACTCTCATCTTCAGTGACAACTTGGTTAAATGATGACCCCGAGCCCGAGGCGGGTGATATCGCTGAGTTAAATGTGGAAGTACTAGGCAATAATATCAACGATTCACTAGTTGGCATTGGACAAAGCGAAGTTGATCGCTGACGAAACTGTGGTTTTGCCGTTAGAAAAAGTCTATTATCAGATTTTTGATTTTTATTATGAGCTTCAGAACTCACAGCAAGTCTATTATCAGATTTTTTATTTTTATTGTTATCATTATGAGCATCACAACTCACAGTAAAATAGGCATTTCTGCCGTTATAACTCACTTCACAATTTTTTTCCTTTGAGGTACTCATATAGAGTATTCCTCAAGGGCACTTTGTTTGTTGTGAATAATTAAAAAAAAATAATAAGATTATTTTAAAACGGATTCAATTTCAAAACATTGGAAATAATGTAAAATTTGTATGAAAACCCGAAACGAAAATATGTATTTAGTTAAATATATCAATTAGTAGGTCGCAAATGGTTAAGTTTTATACACATGGTGGCCGATGAATTTTGCTACATTAAGAAACTCAAATAATTTTTTTTTTCAGTGTATGGAATTCATTTTTCTTTTATTCATGTTAAAGCTCATTCAATTTTATTAAATATAGCTTAATTAGTTTTAAAAATAATGGAATTTAAATGCCCCCCCTGCTCGTTGATGCATGTGCGGCATCTTACCAAAAAGTTGTTCAGTACTGCTTGGAGAGTTGAGACAGGAATAGCCGCAATTGTTTCTCGAATGGATTGCCTTAGTTCATTCAAATTTGTTGGTTTTTCTTTGTAGACTTCCTGTTTGCAATAACCCCACAAGAAAAAGTCAGGTGCAGTAAGGTCAGGCGACCTGGGTGGCCAACGGAATGTGGAGTTTCTGGATATCAGCTTATTGGGAAATTTTCGTCGCAATTCTGTCATAACAGGTTGGGCTATGTGAGGAGCTGCACCATCTTGCTGAAACCACACAGAGTTGAAAGAAATTCTCATTCGGCGTAATTCTGGATAGAAAAACTCTCTCAACATGCTCAAGTAACGGTCTCCAGTAACCGTAACGGTGTGGCCGTGTGAGCAGCTTGATGAAACTGCACACCCCACTGTGACACGAAGTGGATGCAATTCCGTCTCATGGAGTATCTGTGGGTTGGAAGCACACCATATTCGACAATTTTGTTTGTTTATGTTGCCGTTTAAATCGAAATGGGCCTCGTCAGACATGAAAAGACAGTTCAACATGTTTCCATCCTCTTCTGGCAAAATTCCAAGCGAATCGGCAAGTCTGCAGCGTTCAGTTTGTTGGCCATTTGAATTTTATATGGGAATAAGTCCAAATCTTTGTGCATAATTGACTGTAATGACTGTCTGCTTATACCCATTTGAGCAGATAAGATTCTTGTCGAAACACGTGGATTGTTTTGCTGCTGCCAGCTACAGAAGCGATTGTTTCTTCCGTTCGAACTGAAGGGTTTCGATGGTAAGGTCTTCTGTTGACTGTCCCATGCTCGGCAAAATTGTTTACAAGTCTCATTATGGTCCATCTGCTCGGAGGATTGTTGCCAAACGTGCGCCTATACTCTCTTTGAACCGAAACTACGGACTCCAGTGCGTGATAGCGGCGGACAATCCAAATTCTTGTTTCAGTGTCCCAGTTATCCATTTTTGTTAAATGTAAAGCATGGTACTCTGTTCGAAGTTGTGAAAAATTTTCAGTGCCATTCGTTATTTCGCGTGAAAATTTTGACATGTACTAAATGTAGCCCAACTCGCGGTTTTTTAAATAAATTTCTCGCTTTTATTGCTTGAAAGTATGCAACATTGTTAAAATTCCGTGCGAAAAAAGTACTGCTCATGTTGTTTCGCAGCTAAACTAAAATGATGCCAGATTAATTTTGCATGGAAAGACATGATTTTCCGTGTTTTTCACACCAAGAACAGAGTACTACTCTGGCGAATTTATTTCGCAAATATTTCATACCAAATACTTTTATATGTAGTTTGACAGCATTTCGCACTTTTTTTTTTTGGTAGCGGCTTTCATCAGCCACCCTGTACCATTGGATGCTGCTTTTCGATGATAGCAAATTTTATTTATGTCGTCTTGGAGCAAAGTATAAAAAAATTCGAAAATCTGAAACAGGCCTTTTTTAAAAATGGTCCAGCTCACGGATGGTCAATGGTAGAACCAAAATATTTTGGGAATCATCATAAAACATATCAAGCTTTATTTTCAGAGGAGTAACAAAATCACTTTTTTCTCTTCCATACAAGTTGAGTCGCTCTAATATACATATATGTATTAATAAAAAAACAAGTACATAAGTGAGTTCTTTAAATTGTTTAATAGATTATATAGATCTTCTAAAATAATCTTTTAGAAATAGTATTTAGTTAGAAATAGTCCTTTATCGTTATCGTTGGTATAGTTATGTTTTTTTAGCGATTCTACTATTTTGTTATTGGTTTGACGAATAATACATTATAAATCGATCAAACTGCAAAACGCCAACTATGTAATGTATTTTGTAAATGTATTTTGTAAATTATGTATTTAAAATACAAAATAATTGCATGTCATGTATTTAAAATACAAAATACAAAATACTTCTTCCTCATGTATTTAAAATACAAATACAAAATACTTATTTGTATTTTAAATACGTATTTCAAATATACAGTGTTGGAAAATTTAATAGAAACGACAACTACCTACACATTTCATATCATATTTTTAACTTGTAAGGTAATCATTTCAGCAGATACATACTGTATTATACTCTTTGATAGCGGTAATTTATTTTGAGTTTGCTTTTGGGTACATGATCGCAAAAATTTAAGTTTAGTATTCTTTTAGTGCAGTGACCACGTGTTTTGGTTAGAATATAAAAAAAAAAGAAATGCTGCGGAAACTGTTAACAATTCCACTTTAAATTAATAAAATATTGTTATTTAAAAAGTGTTTGATACTTTGTGGGAAAGGTACGTCAAAAAAGTGAAGCTGCTGTAAATCTTTTCATATTTCATTAATATCTCATTCAAGATGGGTCGTGGTATAAATTGTACAGTTCAGGAAAGAGAAATTATTAAAAAATTAAAAAATTAAAAAATGATGGTCTTTCCATGTCTCAGATTGCCGACTTCATGAACTGCTCGAAAAAAAGGTATTTTCTGCGGTTCATTTTAAACCTACGGAGGAAAAACGAAGACGAAAGCGCGCAACATCAAAAAAGTTTGAACAATTGCTCATACATCCTCAGAAGACCTGAAAAATGCCTTAAAAGCACCAGTAAGCAGTCGGACAATCCGAAATAGATTGATATCTGCGGGTTTGAAGGCATATAGTGCAAGGAAAGTACCATACCTTAGCCAAAACAACATAAACTGCAGGTTATCGTTTGCTAGGAAACACGTATCGCGCAGAAATTGGAAAAACGTATTATGGTCTGACGAGACAAAGGTTAATTTGTCTGGGTCTGATGGCAAGGTGCATGTACGACGCCCTAAAAACACTCCCTACGATCCAAAGCACACCTTAAAGACTGTTAAGCATGGGGGTGGGAATATAATGCTTTGGGGATGCTTTTCATCGTCAGGTGTTGGTGCGTTATTCTGGGTAAAGGATAAGATGTGCGCTGTCGACTACACAAAAATTTTACAGACAGTCATGCTTCCATACGCAGAAGAAGAAATGCCTTTGAAGTGGGAGTTTCAGCAGGACAACGACTCCAAACACTCATCTAAGCTGGCAAAGAAATAGTTCCAAGACAACAATGTCCACCTGTTGGAATGGCCGTCACAGTCCCCGACTTAAACCCCACTGAGCACCTTTGGGGCATTATAAAAAAGAAAATTGCTGGCTATAAGCCAAAAAATAAAGCAGATTTGTGGGAGAAGGTCCAGGCCGAATGGTACAATATCGACCCATTAGTTTGTGGCAGGTTGGTAGACTCAATGGGCCGGCGTTGTATCGAAGTTTAAGGACTTCAAGGGTGGAACAACCAAATATTAATTTCAATTTAGTTTCAACATTATATTTATTATTTTAAAGAAAAAAGTTTATGTTAATTAAGTTTAAGTTTGTTGTTTCTATTATTTTTTCCAAGGGCAATGAAATGAATGCCATCATAAGTTTTGTTACATATGTAAATGCAGCCGAGCTGAGTTATTCTAATTTTTATATATTAATAAGTTCTGATATAAAAAAAATAAACTCCCAAAATAAAATTTGTTTACAAGTAATACTCTGAAAAGAAAGAAAACTGCACATCGTTTCTATTATAATTTCCAACACTGTATGTATTTCAAATACTGCCCAACCCTGATTATATTATAATCAAACACGTTACTAGATTTATATTGTTTATATTACTTTTGAACTTTTCTATGTATGTACACATTACATGCACCTACATATGTACAGTGAACAAAGAAAAAACTTGTACAGCAAACGCTCCGCTCTTCTAATCAAAATATCTCTGTTGCTTTGTAAGATTTTAAGATAAAACCAAAAGCGATTTCAAGGAAAATTAATCAGCTTTCTATGAAAATCTTTAATTTTATTAACAAATTTATTTTAATGCGAAAAAAATAACCTAAAATATAATAACACTATTTTCCAGAGCAAAAAAAAAAACTTGTACACTAACTCTTCTTTCAGGAAGGAGCTATGAAATAAGGAATACACTAAAAATTAGTACTAAATGTGGCCACGTCTGGCATCTAATAGATTATTTCATAGGATGAACTGGGTTTTTCGTAATTTTGGGAGCTATATGGTCCAATATGCCCTGGAGAGCACTTCTGAGTTAATTTTTACACATAATCTACAGCTCGCGTAATTTTTTGTTCACATACGCCCACAGAATTTCATTTGTACTAAGGCCAAGGATCTAGGGAGGATGTGCCTGCAATTTTTTCCCATTGAATGGAAGCCATTCTCTTATTACTGAAGACGAATGTTTCGGGTATTTAACTCTAACTAATCAATAGTCTCCACTTACATTTAATTTGGCAGCTAACTGTGCTAAATTATCTCTTAGTATTATTAAATAATTCATTTTATTTATTGTACGTTCTATAAAAACCGGATTTCATATACCACTCGATCCCATTGAGCCCCATACCATCATATTACACCCCCCATGCTTCACCGTGTTATTCAGGTTATTATCGTTAAGGCTGGAGCTTTTCTTTGCCACGCAAAGAAAGATTATATTGATCACTATGATGACTTTTGGGACACTGCTGAATCCAAATTTAATATATTTGGATGTTATCGTTGTAGATTTTTGTGGGAAGAGGAATTCCAGCATTAGTGATAAAAACCTGAATAACACGGTGAAGCATGGGGGGTGTAATATGATGGTATGGGGCTCAATGGGATCGAGTGGTGTATGAAATCCGGTTTTTATAGAACGTACAATAAATAAAATGAATTATTTAAAAATACTAAGAGATAATTTAGCACAGTTAGCTGCCAAATTAAATGTAAGTGGAGACTATTGATTAGTTAGAGTTAAGTACCCGAAACATTTGTCTTCAATAATAAGAGAATGGCTTCCATTCAATGGAAAAAAATTGCAGGTACATCCTCCCTAGATCCTTGGCCTTAGTACAAATGAAATTCTGTGGGCGTATGTGAACAAAAAATTACGCGAGCTGTAGATTATGTGTAAAAATTAACTCAAAATTGCTCTCCAGGGCATATTGGACCATATAGCTCCCAAAATTACCAAAAACCCAGTTCATTCTATGAAAATAATCTATTAGATGCTAGACGTGGCCACATTTAGTACTAATTTTTAGTGTATTCCTTATTTCATAGCTCCTTCCAGAAAGAAGAGTTAGTGTACAAGTTTTTTTTTTTGCTCTTGAAAATAGTGTTATTTTATGTTAGGTTATTTTTTTAGTATTAAAATAAATTTGTTAATAAAATTAAAGATTTTCATAGAAAGCTGATTAATTTTCCTTGAAATCGCTTTTGGTTTTATCTTAAAATCTTACAAAGCAACAGAGATACTTTGATTAGAAGAGCGGAGCGTTTGCTGAACAAGTTTTTTCTTTGTTCACTGTATATATAAACTCAAACATACAACTATATATTCAAATACTTTCGCCTTCGTTTACGATACATACTCGTAAACTAACACACAAAAATTAAACATCTCTACAAATAAATTTTCCCTCAGTCTGGATACCAGGAGCACTAGTCGAAGTTCTAACAAAAGTTCTTATAACAGAGGTGGAAGCTTTAATAATAACTTGTCTAATAGGCCATCTTTTTCAGGAAAAAATATATCAGTAGGAGTAAATAATTCGAATGTTAGCTCGAAACCCAGGGTAGTACCTTCCCCTGCTATTAAAATAGTTAGTCAAGAACAAGGCGCAGAATGTTTAGCGAACATATCAACAAATTCTTTTTCACAAGATTTCCAAACACTGGAAAATCAAAATATTTTATCACAACCGCAAAATTTTGAATTACCCAGCGGAGGAGTTTCTGCTTCAAATCCAAATTTAACTACTCCCTTACATGCACATTTGGAGTTACCTGATGATCAAGACGACGTATCACAGATTGGAAACGTAAATGAACCCAGCTCAAGTAGACGCGCGGCATTTATATCAGCTTTTCCATGTCCAAACACATCAAATGTCAACCAGTCCGGATCATGGACTTGAACGTTAATAATGTTAAAATAGCGAAATGGAAAGTTTCATTTGATGGTACAGGTTCTATATCCGGCTTTCTTTTTAAAGTAGAAACACTTTCCACACGCTCCAAATATTCCCAAGAACACCTGTTGTCCAATTTCCATGTCCTCCTTGCTGGAAAAGCCGAAGAATGGTATTGGCAATTTACGAAACAAAATCGGTTTGTAACACACTCTTTACTTCGTCATGCCTTAATAAAAGAATTCGGCCATGTAGAGTCTGATCACGAAATAATTTTAAAAATGTCACTATGTAGCAGTCCCATTTAATTGAAAACCCCTTCTGTTTTAAGTGTGGTTACAAAGGAGTTTTAAACCCCACTTGTCCAAACCAGCATGTTCCACAGGGAAACCAGAAAGTGGGCGATTTGGCGCCCGGGGATATTCGGCCAACCCTGAAAACCCCGAGCTTAAACTAGTCAATGACAATTTTCAAAACTTTGATACTTTTCACGAAGATATAAATTAAAAAAAAAACGTATTTTTCAAAACCAACTCAAATCGATCAACCTAATAACAATAACAATGTATCAATCAGCAGATCCATTCACAGACTAAAAAAATGCAGACTGCGTTATAAAAAACGTAAAAGTTTCAAAAAAATTATCGAGTCAACAGTCTTATGTACAACCGATGACAGACCTTTTGCAAAAGTTGGGGTGTTTAATGAAACCTTAGTTCGTTTGTTGGATTCTAGTGCAAACATTTCTGTCCTAGGCCACAATAGCCTATCATTTTTAAAAAGAAACAATGTTTCTTATAAAACTATTAACTCTTCTACTTCAACGGCTAGTAGTGCTAAACAGAGGGTGATTGGGTTTTGTTGCCTACCTGTTCACTTTAAAGGAGTAACAAGAAAAAAATTGATTTCTACATAGTGCCTTCCTTAAGCCAAGGAGCCTACTTCGGTACAAGCTTTTGGAGAGAATTTGCTATAGCACCTGAATTAATACCTCCGAGCACAAGTGTCATATCTGAATTAAAGAAAGACCCCGAAACTACTCCTATATTTCATGAATTGAATCCCTATCAGAAATTAGAGCTGGACCAGATAGTCCTGAGATTTCCTTCGTATGAGACTTTAGGACTAGGTTGCACAAGTTTATTAGAGCACCACATAGATACAGGCAACGCTACTCCTATCAAGTGTAAGCACTATCCTCTATCGCCGCCTCGTCAGGAAGAAGCGTATTTAGAAATAGAGCGGTTATTAAACATGGGCGTGATAGAAGAGTCTAACTTCCCATGGTGCTCCCCAGCAGTTATAGTGAGGAAGCCTGGAAAGGTACGCTTGTGTATAGATTGTAGAAAACTTAACTCTATTACCAAAAAGGACTCGTATCCTTTACCATATACAAATTGCCTCCTTAGCAGATTAAAAGATAAATTTTTTATTAGCGGAGTCGATTTGAAGGATGCCTTCCTACAAATTCCTCTTTCTGAGTCTTCCAAGGAAAATACTGCTTTTGCTATACCTGGCAAACCTCTTTATCATTATAAGTTCATGCCATTCGGACTATGCATTGGGCCTCAGACCAGTGATGGGAAATGAGATTTGCATTTCGGTATCAAAAACAAATTTTTTTTTGTACTTTTTTGACCCCGAGAGTACCAAAAATTATAATATTTCTTATTTAAATTTTATTAACAAAAAATTATAAGAAATTCATTTACAAAAAAAGGAACACATAGGTACAAATATACAAATAGGTGTAGTCTGGATTAGACTTAATACTGTTGGAACATAAAGCTTGCCCCCGTATTCCATAGCTCGCTAAAGCTAAAGCTAAATTCGACCGCTAAAATGCTGAACAAATAGAAAATTTAAAATTTTTGGCGATGACATAAAGCAATAAAATTTCGGCGAATTACATTTTTAAGCCATTACCTGATTTATCAATACCCGTTTGAAAATTGCATTCGTACCCCAAAATCGACAAATTGATTTTATGGATTCTTAGCGATAGAGATTTAGCTTTAGCGAGTTACAGAATACGATGGCTGTTGATTTATATTTTGTTTTCATGAAATTATGGTAAGAGAAAATCCTTTCGACATTTACAGAGGAGTGAGGCATGGATAAAATTCCGTAAGCTGCTCTCGATATATCAGGAATTCATCTAATGCGTTTTTATATAAGCCAGTGCTCTATATAGGTTGTTAATATTTCAAATTATTTTTCTTTTTTTTTTCTTTTCCCTGGGAACATTTTAATTAAAAGTGGTATAATGATATTGGTTTAACAGATAAAATACTTTCAGGGGGAAACTTACTAAACCAAATAACATTTTATTGTCAAAGTCCACTTTTGCCCTTAGAACTTAATATACTTTTTAAAATTTTCTTTAAACTGATTAAAACAGTTGTTACAATAGATCAACTTCTGTGCCACACAAAATATCATTGAATGATATATGGTTTTCGTTGATATTTAATTGTGGTTACACTTTTCTAAAAGATATTTTCTAATAAAGCTTCGTTCTATTTGTCGAAAAAACAATTTAATTCTTGGCAAAATATACGCATGAGCGAGTCTTCTGACTGCATTTCTAAGTTGCCCGTGAGAGTATCAAATTTCTTAGGGGAGTACTAAAGTACTTTTTCATGTCAAATAGTATCAAAAAAAGTACGATCGTACCAACTTTCCCATCACTGCCTCAGACCATGAGCAGGCTCATGGACAAAGTAATACCCTCTCGACTCAGAGAAAATATTTTTATTTCCTTGGATGACCTGTTGGTAGGTATGTAGTCCAAATTTTGAGTCTCATATGAGGATTTTGTCCGAAGTTGCAGAATGTTTAATGAAAGAAAAGTTAACCATAAATGTGAGTAAAAGCAAATTTTGCCAGAAGGAGATCAAATATCTCGGCAACGGTTGCCTTAAAGTTGACCCCAATAAGGCAAACTATATCCGAGAATTTCCAACACCTAAAAAACCAAAGCAAGTACGTCGCTCTATAGGAATGGCGAATTGGTATAGGTCATTTATAAACGGTTTTGCTAACTTAGCTGGTCCTTTAACTGACTGTCTCATGAAATCTCAAAAATCATTTGTTTTAACTGAAGCAGCAGAGTGCTTTTGGAGAATTAAAGCTAGCACTTTCATCCGCCCCTGTCTTGGCACAGCCCAATTTTGCGGAGGAATTAGTAATTCAGTGTGATGCATCTAAAATAGGTGTAGGCGGAGTTTTGTTTCAGTGGGACGAACAAGGCAAAGAGCATCCAATTGCTTTTGTTTAAAAAAATTAAACAAAGCCCAACAAGACTACACTGTTACGGAGCTTGAGTGCATGGCAGCTGTCATATGCGTCAATAAATTCCGGCCATTATCGATGGATTGCCTTTTAGAATAATAACGGACCATGCCTCACTTCAGTGGTTAATGAACCAAAAAGACTTACGCGGTCGATTAGCTCGCTGGAGCTTAAAGTTGCAAGTTTACGACTTTGAAATCGAGCACCGAAAAGGAGCTGAAAGCGTAGTACCAGACTGTTTGTCAAGGATCAATGTCGAGGAGGTAAATTTGTTGAATGTCAGTATGGATGTTGATTTGTCATCTTTTCACTTTGAAGACGCAGAATATATAAACCTTAAAAATTCTATTGAGAAAAATAATGAATTGTTACCTTATCTCTATGTTTCAAAAAAAATCATCCTCAAGCGTGTTAAATTTAGGCAGGGTGTAACTAATGAAGAAGAAAGTCTTTGGCGTCTCTGGATTCCAAAATCTCTAATTGAGTATGTGATAGAGTCTGCTCACAATTCGAGCAATTCCATGGCGCGGTTTCAAAAACTCTATATAGTTCGGCAGAAATATTTCTGGCCCACAATGGTGAATGACGTTAAATCCTACATAATTAATTGTGACCTTTGTAAATGCGTTAAATCGACTAATCAGATTACAAGACCATTGATGGGGAACCAATTTGTTTTAAACAGGCCATTCGAACGCTTTTACTGTGATTTTTTAGGACCATATTCTTTGTCCAATGCCAAGAACACCGTAATTTTCGTTTCCATTGACCATTTAACGAAGTTCATTTTCCTCAAGGCGCTTAAGGCTGCAACCTCATCAAACGTCATACTCTTTTTCCAAACGAAAATTATTCCAACTTACGGAGTTCCGCGGTTCGCCCACAGCGACAACGGGAAACAATTTGTTTCAGAGAAATAACAGAATTCTTCAATCTGTATGGCATTACTCACATAACCACGGGATTTTATGCTCCACACCGCAACGTCTCTGAGCGCTTGGCCCCAGCTCAATCAGCAAACGCTTTATCAGCCACTATTGTGCAAGTGAGCCAACCAGTTAGTTCCCGTGTATCGTATGCCGATGCTGCTAAGACAAATTCTATTCATACACAAAATGTTTCACCACCACATAATTCAACAAATACAAACTCGAACTTTAATTTCAATCGCCTTGAAGCAACTATTGATAATCTGGCAAACTATAAATAATTTTACAAAAAATATGACTAGCATGGTGCAAGAAATGCTGCGAATGCAGAATACTCTGCTTCAGGCATTAGTTAAGAAGCCATGAACACGTTAAAAATATGTTTCTGGAACGCAAACGGCATTCGCCAACATAAAAATGAACTTGAGCACTTCCTCACGGAAAAATATATTGATATAATGTTGGGCTCTGAGACTCATTTGACTTCGAGAAGCCTTTTTAAAATTTATGGCTACACCATAAATTCAAAGGACTCGAGAGGAAGAGCATGCGGTGGATTAGCAATTTTAATAAAGTCAAGACTCAAGCATTATATTATTGACAACATTTGTGAAGAACATTTACAAGCAACGAATATTTGTGTCGAAAATTTTTGCACTCATTTTGTCATATCATCAATTTACTCCTCTGCTAGATTCGCAATTACTGAGGATCAATATGAGGATTTTTACAAATCTCTGGGCCCTTGTTTCGTAGCAGCTGGCGACTATAATGCTAAACACACGTTCTGGGGTTCGCGTCTTATTACACCCAGAGGTCGAGCATTGTTCAATACAATTTCCAAAATGGGCTTGGATGTCATTTCGAGTGGGGAGCCCACTTATTGGCCTACTGACATGCATAAAACTCCGGATGTAATAGATTTTGGCGTTATGAAAAATATCTCTAGGGATTTAATTCAAATTGAAGCTTCTCTAGCTCTCGTCTGATCACTCTCCCACGATCGTTACAATTTGTAGCCCATTAAGAAGTGACTTACCTCACCCATATGAGAATTTGATATATCGTGTTAATTGGCTGTGATTTAAAAAATATCTTAGTAGTCATTGCACGGAAAATATTACGCTAAGAACACATGATGATATTGAATCTAACATTGCCAACCTTAATGAAAATATTAAACAGGCTGCTGAACATGCCACTACCGCCCATCCGCAGACTAGGTTAAATAGAATTTATTCTACGGATATTGAACGTCTCGTAAGTCAAAAAAGAAGAGCTAGAAGAGAATGGCAACAGCACAGATCGCCCCAACTTAAAATCAGATTTAAAGAGTGTACTAAACGACTCCAAGAGTTGCTTGCATTTGAAAAAACTGCATCTCTTAAAAATTATTTGGAAGGTCTTGATGTCACACCAGCATTTAATTACTCTTTGTGGCGCGCTGCTATAAAGCTTAAAACACCAGTTCAGTTTAAACCACCTCTGCGAACATCTACAGGAGGTTGGGCAAGAAGCGATACTGAAAAAGGTAACATATTTGCTGACCATTTAAAATACGTATTTACCCCAAACACATGTCCTGGTGCTGTTGATTTGCCAAATGTAGTTGCGCTACCCCCTCTACCAATAAAATTTAAGACGCGTGATGTACAAAAACTAATTGCAGAACTCAACCCGAAAAAAGCTCCGGGAATTGATGAAATTAGTAACCAGATGCTGATAATGTTGCCTCGTATAGCTATTAGAATTCTGATATTCATTTTTAATGCCATTTTACGACTGGAGTATTATCCAAACAGCTGGAAGCTTGCCAAGGTTAAAATGATTCCAAAGCCGGGCAAAGGTCTTACCAAAGATGAGTCATATAGGCCAATAAGTTTACTGTCAACAATGTCAGAGCTTTTCGAAAAACTGCTCATGACAAAATTGTCCCCAATTCTAACTGATAATGAGTGCATACCGGATCATCAATTTGGATTTAGAAGTCAGCATAGCACCATTGAACAAACTCATAGATTGGTTCAATTTATAAGAAAAACTTTTGAAGAAAAAAAGTATTGCTCTGCGGTGTTCATTGACGTTTCTCAGGCATTTGATAAAGTGTGGCATGAAGGCCTAATTTTAAAATTAAAGACTTACCTACCAATAAACATTCTAAATCTGCTGGAAAGTTACATTATTGCCCGGAAGTTCACTGTTGTGGAAGGAAACTTTATGAGTACGCCTGAAATAATCTCATCCGGTGTGCCACAGGGGAGTATACTGGGGCCAGTTTTATATTTGATTTATACTTGTGATATGCCATTGAGCAGTAATATTCACACATCTACATTTGCCGATGATACAGCCTGCCTTAGTATTCACGAAAACCCTCACGAGGCTTCCCGATATCTTCAGCAACATATTACTCAGCTAGAACTATGGTTAAACATGTGGAAAATAAAGGTAAATGAATGTAAGTGTTCTCAGTTAACATTTACTTTAAGAAAAGACACTTGTTCCCCCATTACAATCAATAATCAAATTTTTCCTCAAAACTTACATGTGAAATACCTTGGTATACATCTTGATCGAAGGCTCACATGGAAATACCACATTGACTCAAAGCTAACGCAAATGAAACTTAAACTAACTCAGATACATTGGCTGGTTGGTAGAAATTCAACCCTCACCCTAGATTGTAAACTTTTGATATACAAGTCGCTCTTAACACCTATATGGTACTACGGAATTCAGCTATGGGGTACTGCTTCAGCTTCTAATATCGAGAGAATCCAACGAAGGTAAAACAAAATTTTACGGTTAATAACATCGTCTCCATGGTATATAAAAAATTCAAATATACATCGTGATTTAAATATGCCACTAGTGACTGGACACATCCGCCTAAAAAAGAGGGACACAAGGGGTCTTATTCACAGCACTCCAGTGAGACTTCTTGAAAATACTTCTATTATTAATTTTTTTCCTTTTTATTATCACTACTTATGTATTATATATAACTATTACTAAGCTTATGTCCGACACTGGTCGGGCCTAATTATATTTTTAGATTTAAGATTTGAGTACTTACACAGGTCAACACGATTTTTGAGTCTGAGTTCTGTACCTGTGATTTTGATTACTTATGCCAAACTAAAGGAAGAAAAAATATTTTTATCTAATAAAGTTTGCTTTTGTAGATACCAGAACGAAATTTCAACATTTATGGAAAAGGTATATTTTTCAATGTTAATCATATTTAAAATTAAAACAAGGTATGAATTATATATTTTAATTAATTTTTATTATAAAAGACAGCACAAATAAACATAAAAATACAAAAAAATGATACAAAAGAAGCTTTAAAAATAAATACTTTTAGGCTTTCTAGTGTAATCGTCAGAACTTTCTCGTATGAGCATCCAAATGTAGTCACCCATCATGTTCTCATTATATTGTCCTTGATATCTTTGTTCAAAGTTCATTATATCCTGGTGGAGGCGTTCCCCTTGCTCTTCTGAATATTCACCCAAGTTATCTTTGAATTTATCCAAGTGCGCATGTAGCATGTGCACTTTGAGTGACATTCTGCAACCCATGACTTTGAAGCTGTCAAGCATATTAGAAATAAGCTCTTGATAATTCTCGGCCTTCTTGTTACCAAGCTATGAATGACTGCTTTAAGGCTGAGCCACGCTTGTTTTTCATGAGTACTCAGGAGCTGAAGAAAATGTTCACTCGCCATTATTTTCTTTATTTGTGGACCGTCGAAAATACCAGCTTTAATTTTAGCCTCTGACAGTTTTGGGAAAAATGTTTTTAAATATTGAAAAGCTTCGGAGTCTTGACGAAGAGCCTTTACGAATTGCTTCATGAGTCCTAATTTTATGTGCAGTGGAGGCATTAAAATACGATCAGGCTCTACAATTGGTTTATTTTTTACATTATGTTGTCCGATTTGAAACTCGCTCCGTTGAGGCCATGAATGCTGCTGGTAGTGAAGTGCATCGGCTCTACTGTCCCATAAGCAAAGGTAACACGGATATTTAGTGTGTCCACCTTGCATTCCCACCAGAAAACCAACCATTTTGAAATCCCCTATCACGGGCCAGGCATACTGTTCATATTTTAAAACTTGAAGAACCATTTTAACGCTTTCGTAATTTTCTTTGAGCATTACAGAATGAGCCAGAGGAAGTGATGGAAATTTATTCCCATTATGAAGAAGAACAGCTTTTAAGCTTCTTGTAGAGCTGTCGATGAAAAGACGCCATTACAGTAACACAGTCCGTCTTCTTTCGTGAAAAACCCAGAAAACATTTCATGACGCTTTCTTTGGTCCTTGAGCAAATTCCAGTGTTTTAGCCGTGAACCTAATATTTCTGCTTTAATTTTAGTAAGGTTTAAATCTCTTATTAAGTCATTAAACTCTTCTGCATCAATGAGATGTGGTTCAACAGATGGTGTCGCGATTACGAACTCGCTGCCTTCGCTATTTCTAGATAATTGTGATAGCGGTACCATCTCTTGAGTCTTCACGTTTGGACTAGAAGGAACTGGAAAAATTTCACTGTGAGGTACTGGAGCGGACGTTGATGGTAGGTTTGGATACTGGATCTTCTTGGCATTTGTTCCAGCACGACGCTTACGTGGATTAACAACACAAAAATAGCAATCATTGATGTGATCAGTTGGCTCTCTCCATATTCTTGGTACTGCTTACTTCATCTTTTTTTTTCTCCTCGGTACCAGGCTGAAAAAAAATTAATATCATTCATTAACAAATGACGCATTTAATGTATATTTTAAAAATATGTAAATAGGTATACAAATGTACTTTAAATATAAGGTGTATTTTCTTACCTTCTAAAGTGTTTTTGCAGTTATTACACGAGAAGTGAGGCGCCCATATTTTATCCTGACTTCGTACGGTCATGTTAAAATAAGCTTCATAGGCTTCACAAAGTTTCTTATTTGATGATAAACTACATTTTTTGGCTCTCACTTTAATAAACTCACCACAAACATAGCAAAAAGAGTCCAGTCAAATCCCGATAATTCGTAATCGCAAGGGACCGGCCATTTCTTACGAATTATAGGGGTTTTCGATTTAGCGGGACTTCGATTTAACGGGGTTAAAATAAAATAAATACAAATTAACGGGGTTTTTCAATTTACTTACTAAATTTGTTGTTTTTGTAACACCGACAGAGTTTTATGCGTGCGCATTGACATTTTTCTTTATTATTCATGTAAAAAACTGATCTTAAAAAAATAATCAATCACACAAGCAAAAGCAAAAACCAACCCAATAAAATAGCATTAAACAAAAAATAGTTTTTTCCATGTTTCTGTTGTTTTTATTACGAATTATAAGTGGTGGTTAGCAAAAAATTACGATTTATAAGAGGTAAAGGAGATTTTATTTGAAAAAAATTACGAATTATCGAGGGGACCAAAATGTATGGAAATTTTACGAATTAACGAGATTTTTTCAAGGGACCGACTGTTTATTACGAACTATCGGGAATTACGATTTATCGGGGTACGAATTATCGGGATTTGACTGTATATAAATAATTTACACAACATCTTCCTTTTGAACACAATAATTAAAATAAAATGCTTATTTTAATCATATACATATTCAGGTTTTCTAGAAGGATTTATCCTTCTACCCCTTGAAGTAATATAATTATTTAAAATTACACTTTCATTATTACCCAGTAAAAAAAGATACTCCAAAAAAGTCATGAAAATGTAGAGTTTGCGATCTGGAAGTAGTGCAAATTTCGATCCGATCTAATGATTTTTACATAGGGTTGTCATTGCAAGAAGTTCTCTTTTTCGATGCCTGGTCACCGAATTGGAAGCGATTTTAAGAAAAATTTCCTTTTTTGTGTTCTATGATAATATTTTCATCTAGGAAAAATGGTTGATAGTTACTTATTTTAACAATTAGTTTCTTTTTATAGGAATTTAAACGTGAAACAGTATTTTCATGTAAATTTAAGCAAATAACTTCAAAATTTTAGAATAAAAATTAGTTCATAAGTTTCTTCAAAAAAATCGATTTTTTAAAAATTCTGGTGAGTAATTTCTAAAACTATTGACAAATTACAAGGTTTTGTATGACTAAAATAAACTTCTACTTGGTTTTCTGCTAACTATCGGCAAATTAAAATATCGATTTTTTGGAAGCAATGAAAATGTACTTCCTTTAGAATGACTTCTAATTTTTTTTACTGGGTATTTATATTTTCCGTGCTCTTATTCTCAGCAACTGCAATTGACTCTTGAACCTGTTCTTGTCTCTCTTTCGAATCTGATCTCACTATCTGTGTATTTTTACTCGTCTCCTCATTTTGTACACATCCGTTTCCCCGTAGCTCTGGTTTCTTATAAATATGTTCCCTATTGCGCCTATAAATCACCCCTGCTCTATCTTGAATTAAAAATGACCTTGGCTGTTCACAGCTCTCAATCACAGTTCCCGGAACCCACGCTGATGTTGGTGTCTTTTTGAAAATCACGCTTTCACATTTTCTGACTGTTTTTAAAGTTTTTGTTCGTTTATTCTAGTGTTTAATAGAACTTTCGTTGCATTCATTAATAAGCCGTTTATAACAATCAAAATCAATTATTGTTGGCCTTGAGTTTTCGGAGTGCAGTGGAATTTTAGTTCTTAGGGTTCTAGACATAAGTAACTGTGCAGGACTTGGTATTTTACCCTTGGGCGTATTACGATAATCGAGTAGTGTAATATATGGATCTGCTTTAGATTCCTTACACTTTGTCAACATTTTTTTTACAGTCTGTATTGACCTTTCTGCTAATCCATTTGATCTACATAAGGGCTCGAAGTCTGGTGATTAATGGTCCATTCTTTACAGAAATCTTTGAATTCATTTGCATTAAATGGTGGACCATTATCAGAAATTAAGATATGTGGAATGCCATGCCTTGAAAATATGGCTTTCAATTTAATTTTTATCTCACTGGTTGTAAACCCATTGTTCAACAATTCTATTTCTATATATTTTGAAAAATAATCAACTACAATCAGGTACTTTTTTTTATCAAATTCAAAAATATCGCAACCTAGCTTACACCATGGAATTTCAACGATCTCATGGGGATTTAATTCCTGTTTTGCATTAGAGTTTTGAAATTTCATACATGTCTCACAATTAGAAACTAAATTGTATATGTCATTATATATATTCGGCCAATAAATAGTTTGCCTGGCTAAACTCTGAGTGCGTTGAATACCCATATGACTCTCATGCAAACGGTGAAGCATTGTCTGCCTAATTTTATGTGGAATAATTATCTGATTGTTCTTAAAAAATACTCCGTTAATGGTATAAATATCATCCTTTGTTTTGAAATATGGCATTACTCTTTTGTCAACTAATCGCTTATGCTGTGGCCAGCCATTTCTAATGTATTCTAAAATCTTTTGCAAAGTTTCATCCATTGCACTAATTTTTTTAATTTCTAGAAATTCGTTCGATGGAATAGCCATATCTGAAATAATCATATTACAGTGCAACCTCAAATCATCCTCAAACTCATTTAATGCTGTTTCTCTAAGAGAAGCTCTTGACAACGTGTCAGCAATATAAAGATATTTCCCGGGCTTATATTGAACTACTAAATCATATCCCTGAAGGCGCAACATAAATCTCTGTAATCTCGGGGGAATTTTGTATAGTGGTTTGTTGAACAGCGTTACAAGCGGTTTGTGATCGGTTTCCACAAGAACCTTTAAGCCATAAATGTATTGGTGAAAACGAAGACATCCAAATAATATCGCAAACAACTCCTTCTCAATCTGTGCATAGTTAGTTTGAGTTTCTGTCAAGGAAGCTGATGCATATGCAATTGGATTTCGACCATGTGAAATTGTTGCACCCACTGCATATTTAGATGCATCAACAGATAGGATAACTTGCTTTCTTGAATCAAAATAAGTGAGTACCGGAGTTTTTGTTACCTCTGACTTTAAATTATTAAATTCGTTTTCATGGTTTGAGTCCCAATGCCATACAACTTCTTTTTTCAATAATTCGCGCAAATGTTTAGTTTTGTCCGATAAATTTTTAATGAAAGCCCCTAGGTAATTTATCATACTAAGAAAACGCTGTAACTCCAGCACTGTGCATGGAGCTGGCATATTTAAAATGGCCTTAATCTTCTCTTCATCCGGGGAGATACCATTTTTATCAAAGTTATGACCAATAAACTTTATTTGTTCTTTTCTAATGACCGATTTTAATTTATTGAATTTAACGCCAACGTTTTTTGCACGCTCAAATACTTTCATAAGAATTTCATCATGCTTTTCAATAGTTGGTGCATGTATTAAAAAATCATCAATATAAATAACTAGTGTTCGCCCAGTGGTTGAAAATCAACCATTAACGCACAGAGGTGGAGAATAGAATGAAAATATTTAAAGTTTGATGAATTTAAAACACAATTTAAAAACTATATTGAAATATACATATGTATAGACTCCAAGGTAAACCACTCTCTTAAACCACTTTCTTAACTACTAAATACGAATTTAAAATTTCATTTATCGGCATAAATAAGAATAGATTTTAAGCAAACTATTTAAAAAAAGTTGTTCACTTTTTGAACTAAATGTAATTAGATATTTGCTCCTAGTGTTTTCACTTCATATTCATTATTATTGCCCAAAACAAAAATATATGCTTATTTTTTCATTGAACGCTTTTTCTCTAAAGTTTTAGACTCCCCATTAAAACGTTTGTTACAAAAAAAGTTTCTATTCCCTATTCTTTGAGAAAGACCCCATATGTATGTACGAATATGCTAGCCTAATAATATAAACATTCCATCATATTCCAACATTCCAGTATGTTCAGTAATTTAAAGCACAGAAAAATAATGAAAACAATGAACAAAAACAAAACGCACACAAAATAAACCAAAAATAAAAAACTTACTTTGTGCTGTAGGTGAATTTAACTTTAATCAAAGTTATTAATAATTAAAAAAATATATTATTTTTAAGCATCTAAAGAAAAATAATACAGTACCACTCGTTATTTAAATATCCAAATTTTATTAGTTTCAGCAATAATCGTTTAAGTACATAGAAAGATGGAAATAAGAATAGAATGAACAAATAAAATACGTTTTTCCTTCTGAGTGTTTATGGAGTTGCCAAGCCAAATTGTTGTAATTTTTTTTTTTAGCAAATTAAGAGAGAAAGAGAAATCATGGCTTTATGATTGGCTAATATTCTTAACTGTTTTTAACTATCTTAGACACAAAAATGTAGAAGAAAAAATACATTCTGCACTGCTCCTATTGTCAATCTATCTAACAAAAAAAAAATCAAGCGAATACGTTGAGTTTAAGTCAGTTAAAATGGTTCTTAACTTTTTTCACTTGCCTATTTATATATAGATAAGTCCTTTTATATCCCCAAAAAGTTTAATCATTTCAGCATGAAAAATTTCTGGGGCCGCATTTATACCGAAAGGCAATCTCAAATAACGAAAACGTCCAAAAGGAGTGTTAAAAGTGCAAAGTTTTGACGATTCGTCATATAAAGGTACCATTCAAAAACCTGCACTCGCATCTAGCGAACTAAAATACTTTGAATTTATTAAATTTGCTTTGCAATCATCAACATTCGGAAAAGGATAGCGTGGCCTCAAGATAGCTTTGTTCAAATTACGAGGGTCTAAACACAGTCTTAGTTTACCATTAGTCTTTTTAACTAAAACAATGGAACTGACCCACTCTGTTGGTTCAGGAGCAGGTGCAATAACTTTTAGATTTATCATGCGTTCTAGTTCCAATTTTAATTCGTCATATAATTTAAATGGTATTCTACGTGGTGGATCTACAACGGGTACGCAATTTTCTCTAAGTTTAAAACAACATTGATTCTTCAATTCTCCTAAGCCTTCAAACACCTCCGAATATTCTTCCAACAATTTACATTTTACTTTATTAATATTGTTAATCAAGTTCATTTCCTTTGCAGTACTTAATCCAATAACACTTTTGCAATTAATACTTAATACGTGGAAACATACGTTAAAATATTGCTTATTATCAGGGCAAGTTTTTTGTGGCATTTTCCATTCTTGTCATATTAGCTATTCCTTCAATCATTGACATAGAAAACCATTATTAGTCCAATTTGCCATCAAATACCCTTTTTGCAACGCAGAACAGATTTTTATATGTCAGAGTGTTTTACCAGCCATTTTTGTCCGTCCCTCGTGCCACAAAAAACTTGCCCTGCTTATTATCAAATACAAAGTTTAGTTTTAAGACTCCCAGTAGGGGCAAAATTTCTCCACTGAATGTGAATAACTTGACATTAGACTTGGATATAAACTTATTTAACTTAAGTGAACAGACAGTCTCATAAGACAATATGTTGGTCTGAGCACCCGTATCTACTTCGCACTGTATAATGTTTTTTTTTTCAATTCAATCTCAATAATCCACTCGTTTTTTTGCTTCTTCTGTTCCAAAGATAATTCAATTTCATTTACCTGATGTTCTTCACTTCTATTATTGTCGTTGTTGTTAAGTCTTACGCCGCCAATAAAAAGATCTGCTTCTTCATCGTCTTCTTCACGTTCATAATCTGGTTTCTCATATTTTTCTATGTCTTTTACAAATCTGTTATGAGGTGACCTTTCTGTATTTGAAGTTAATTTCGCGCCATTTTGTTTGTACGTTCGCTGATTTTTATAAAAGCACATGGCGGCAAAATGATTCTTGTTGTTGCATACGTAACATTTCATGCCAAAAGCAGGGCACTTTGTTTTATGAAACTGGCCACATTTGTCGCATGCCGCTTTTTGTTTAGCTGTCGTTGTTGTTTCAAAACTACCCCTAGACTTTCTAATAGCACTTATACATTCATTTGTGGCTATACTGTCGTGACCACCTTGAAGCTCAGCTGCATTAATTCTGGCCACTTCAATATTTTTTGCTATTTCAACAGCTTTCTCCATTTTAATATCGCCTTCACTCAGCAAACGCTCCTTTATGTGGTTCAGGTTTGACGAGAGTCCACACACAAATATATCTTTGACCAAACTGTCTCTGAGCCCTTCAAATTCACAAGTAAGACTTAAATTTTTTAATCATGTGACATATTCGTCGATTGTCTGTTCATCTTTTTGCTTACAAGTAAAGAATTTGTGTCTTTCTACTGCAATATTGACTTTTGGAAGAAAGTATTTATTGAATTTCTCAAGCAACTCCTTATATGAAATATTATCGACGTCACAGTCAAAAGAATTAAAAATGTCTAAACATTCCGCCCCAAATGGTGCAACAATAAAGCCACTTTCCTTTGGTCGGTTTGGTCCTCAAATCCCGAAGCCCGCATATATATATTAAATTGTGTCTTCCAATTTTTCCACGACAACGCTAGATTAGTAGCCCGTAAATTCATTGGCGAAATAGTTGATGCCATTGGTAAAAGCTGAGTCACTTGAAACTTATTGCATTCACGAGACACACTTGCTTGATCTTTATTTCTGTTAGCCATTTTATTTTTTTTATTTTAATTTGCCACATCTGACACCATGTTGTGTTATCTTTTACAGTCTCTTTATTAGTGAAGTCATCATGACATAAGTATATATGTATGTAAGTACATTCTTACAGTGATGAATAATAAAGTATATATAATTACATTCTTACAGTGATGAATAATAAAGTATAACAATAGTAGTAATAGCAATAGTAGTAACTAATATAACATAGGTACATATTTAGTAATATAGTAATCAAGTAATAATAATATATAAATAATTTACACAACAACTTGAACGTTAACAATGTTAAAATAGAGAAATGGAAAGTTTCATTTGATGGTACAGGTTCTATATCCGACTTTCTTTTTAAAGTAGAAACACTTTCCACACGCTCCAAATATTCCCAAGAACACCTGTTGTCCAATTTACATGTCCTCCTTGCTGGAAAAGCCGAAGAATGGTATTGGAAATTTACGAAACTGTTATGTATAAAATCGCCAATGAACTAAGACTCATTGGCAACATTGTATTTCTATAAAAAATGACATTTGACTTGGCTAAACACACTGTTAATCTTTTCTTTTCAGAACCACGTTTTATTGATTGCAATAAGACTTCTTTGTAAAGTGTTAAAATAAAGAATTATATCTAATTAAAAGTCAGAGTTTTATTCGATAAATAAGAACACAAAAGAAACAAAATTGGTTTGTAACATACTCTACTTCGTCATGCCTTAATAAAAGAATTCGGCCATGTAGTCTGATCACGAAATAATTTTAAAAATTTTACTACGTAAGCAGTCTTATAAGGAGTGTTATGACGATTTTCACTCGTCAATAGTGTCTATGAACTTGAGACTTCAAAATCCCCTACCTGATTCGACTCTGATAGACATAATTAAGCGCAATTTGAGCTCAAACCAACGATATTTGTTATTCAATTTATCGAGACTTAAACAATTTCCGAGACATACAGCATGTTTATAGAACACGCCACAATCAAGACACGCACCAATAGCACACGCACGAATTATTAAATAGTAAAGAAGTTATTTTTAACCACATATCAAATGGAATTTTAAATCAATACTTTGTTTTCAACAAGTTCATTACTTTTTTGGCTCAAGCCAAATGTTTCTTATTACATATAAGGCTTTTCAAGTCAAAAATTGATATTATTAAAAATAAAACTGGAATAAAATAACAAAAATTAAATTATTTAATATTTTTTCTTTGCAAACCCTATAAAAGGCATTTTAATCACTGAATAAAAAGCACTTTTTAACTACTTATGTGAAGTGAATTATTTTTACACCCAAATTTCAGATTTTTTTTAGCACCAAAAACATGATTTTTATTGAGTTAGAAAACTGTCAAAAGCAAACTGCTTCCTTCCAATGATGTAATTAATTAATGTAAAATTCATTGGTTTTTTACCTAAATTTGAAGTGGTTTGATTCAGTAGATGTGGTGTTTTTCTACTTCTTTTTCCTCACTTTTTTTGCTGGGATTAAATGCATTTATTAAATGTTTTATTAATGTAAGCATTCTTTTTAAATAAAAGTTAATACAAAACCAGTTCTAAGACAAATCTTTAATAATTTTGATGTGATTTCACAGTACGAAATCATATACAGACTAATTGACGACTGTTACCGCAATTAGTAAAAAATTTTATAATAATGCCTCCAAATAATTTTATTAAGAATTTACCTTACTTACTAGTTTCTCATTCTTCTTGAAAAATTTCCAGGAGGATTCTTATGGCTAAGTTCAAGGAACTTACAGTACATACTCAGTCTGTCTAAATGTCTTTCGTTTTTCAATTTATTGCTCCTAAATATTTTCTTCAGGGTTTCAATAATAGCCTTGACTTATAATAAATTTAAGTATTGTCAACTCAAAGTTTTTATTGCTTCTATGACCTAAAAATTTTCACTAATTCCCAAAAATCACATCAAGTTTGTTTAACATCGAATTATTTACTTTGTAGAAAGTATTCAACTTTCTTATGTTATAGTGATTAAAAGACAGCCATAAGGGCTATTAATACTTTTGAACAAAATGCCATGCTGATCTAATTTCAGTTTCAAGAATTTAAAAAAAAAAACAATAACAACTCAGCATGTCAGAGTTTCATTTTCTACAAAATTATTAATACTTGTATTATAGTCTGAAACGGCCTTTACTAAATGCATATTGCATGTAGTTTTCAAATAGAGCAATGATTTTTCTCGTCGAAGAATTAGGAGAAATAGTATGACTTCAATTTTATGGAATTTTTATGAAATTTCCTTATAAATTGGAACAGCTGTTTTTTATTTTATATAAAAAAATTTTATGGTAATTATTGGTGTCGAAGGAATTCTTTCTTTCTTACACTTACATTTGAAACAAAAACAAAATTTTAAAATTTAATTTTGTTTTAAATGAATTTGTTAGTATGAAACATTTTCTTCGATATAAATAAACAGGGTATTAGTGTTTAAACAGACGATGAAAAACGTACAATTTTCGAACGAGACCCTGAACAATTTCATCGTGTATAATAATACCCTCGAAAAATAAAAGGAGTACTTCCTTACGAATCACTTTTAAATTACTTCGAAAGTATCTAATGCATATTATTAGATGGCAAAGAATGCATATTATTATATATCAAATGGAATTTTAAATCACTACTTTGTTTTCAACAAATTCATTACTTTTTTGGCTCAAGCCAAATACAAATATTTTTTTATTACATTTAAGGCTATTCAAATCAAAAATTGTTATTATCTATATATATATAAAAATGAAACGGTCCATGTATGAAATCGCATAACAGGAGAACGGCTGGAGCGATTTGGATGATTTTTTTTTATTCGATTAGAAATTTTCAGGACATGGTTTGTAAAGAAAAAATTTAAAAAAATGCCTACTATTCACTTCTCATTTTTTCTACGCACAAACTAACAACATTAGTAAAAAACTTCCGAGCAAAGCCGGGGCGGTCAGCTACTTAAAAATAAAAATGGAATAAAATAACAAAAAATTAATAAAAAAAAATTAATATTTTTTCTTTGCAAAACCTATAAAAGGGATTTTAATCCCTGAATAAAAAGCACTTTTTGACTACTTTTGTGAAGTGAATTATTTTCACACACAAATTTCAGATTTTTATAGCACCAAAAACATGATTTTTATTGAGTTAAAAAAATGTCAAAAGCAAACCCCTTCCTTCCAATGACACGTCAATGTAAAATTCATTGTTTTTTACCTAAATTTGAAATGGTTTGATTCAGTAGATGTGGTGTTTTTTCTACTTCTTTTTCCTCACTTTTTTGCTGGCTATATAAAAAAAAACAATGAAAATTTTTATATTAACGTAAAACAGAATTATAATACAATGAATGAATCTTAATGAATGAAAATAAATTTGACTCTAACTTTCGCTATTTTATAAATATCTGTATCACAAAAGTCTATATCGCAAATTCAGTTCAATAGTGTCATAACTAAAAAAAAAGTTTTGCAGAAAACACGTTTAAAGTTTTCAATTTACATACAACTCAGACATGAAGCTATTTATATGAAATTTTTACGCAAGATAAAATACGAAATTCATTATTATTCTGCATTATTAAAAACGAATTTTTTTATTTATGACATTATTGAACTGAATGTGCGATATATTTATGAAATAACGTGTACTTTAAATTTCCTGTTTTCCCGGGAAAATATCAAACATTTCCCGGGAATATTAGGCAGACATTTGCCGGGATTTAACGCCCGGGAATTTCCGTTTCCCAAATCCTAGGCACATCCCATATACATTTTTTTTGGAATATCTTTGCATCTAATACAGCAAGAAACGTGAAATTTTGTGTAGGTAATAATGACTTCTATAATGTGCGTTGTCTTACGAAAATAAAAATTCGAATTGCACATGTGAGTGTGACATCTCCTATAAAGAAAAAAAACTTATGCATTTAAGGAGAACTTTGATAAAAAGATAGCTCTACTGATATTGTGCATTGCCTCTGGAAACAGTTTCAGAATTTAACCAGTAGGCATGGTGTCTCTCATATGGTATATATGTTTTTGTTTGTCTTCAAAAATAATACCAGATATTGCTGATTTGCTTACAGCGTATTATTGATGTTCTATATTGTAGAACATAGTTGGCCAACAAATGAATACACATACACGAATACATTTCTCTCAACGGCCAGCACTGGTCTAGAACACACATTTATGTTTGTGTTGGTTCTTTGTTTTTGCCCACGATACAAACGAACGCTCAATATAGCGAAGAAGTTTGTATTTGCCCACGATACAAACGAACCCTCAATATAGCGAAGAAATTTCGAAACAAAATTGTTCTATATTTGTTCGCAAATTTCAAAATATTTGAATGTTTGCTAAAGCTTCCAAATTCTGTTGATAGTTTCTCGAATGTGTGACGGTAGCCGAGTGGATGTGTGCTAGTCTGTTAGTCTAGAGGTACCAAGTTCGACCCATGACAGCACTGTAGTTAAAAAATTAAAGAACACATACTTACATATCGTCGGTTGGTTATTGGTTTGCGGCACATTATATTCAAAATACATTTTGTCTGCTGTAAACCAATAACCAACCGACGATATGTGCAATAATTGAACAGAAAAAAATTGCCCACGATAGGCTAGGGTATGTGTGCCATCATAAATAATCGATTTTCGTAAGAAAACGAGGTCCAAATAATGTGTCGGTTAAGTTTTTTTTGGCGGTTATGGCTCGATATGTCCAGGCCTGAAAGTAAACTAGTTTTAAAATAAATCCCGTGTTTTAGTAACGTTCGACTATATAGCCCCTCATATGAATAGTCTAAGACGAAAGTAGTAGTCCTGTTTGTAGTAACAAGCGACTACACAACCAGTGCACATGAATGGTCAAACAAGGATAAATATTTAATGAAGAAAACTACAAATTATTTCATTATTGTGAGAGTATTCGCACATGTGCTGTGTTTTGAAGATCTCTTTTCTGGAATATTTTAATGACTGTGGGTATTCCCACATAGGAGCAACATTTACTTCAAGATATCTTGCAAGCCAAAACAGTAAACATTTTAAAACTTTTTCAACAACAATGGAGCAAAGTGTGTGTACACATGAGCATGGCTCCTTTCAAATAGCGAAAATGTTTACTTAAAAAAACATATCTTCGAAACTAATGCAGTGAAAAATTTGAAACTGTTTACGACTATTTATTAGGGATGTAACGAATACCGATACCGATTCTGATATATCGGCGATATTTCTATTGTCGATACGACGATACTTCTTAAATTTCTCTTTAGACCTGTTTTGTATAAACAATTAAATTTTCAACGGTTTTTTTTTTTGCATAACAACTAAGAGAAATCTATATAATTAATAGGTGAACACGTTTTTTGTAATCCCTTTTACGCCGGAACTACTGCACCGATTTTGGAAAGATTTATACCAATTTAAAGGAATTTCTACACAGATGTGCAGAATCTATATTTTTTTTTAAATCGGTTTAGTATTTTGGGAGCTATAAGCGTTTAAAGTTGCTACTACTACATGCAAACATAGTACACACGCATTTGTTAGCTTACACTGTGTGTGTGTATATTTGTGTAGTATTTTTCCTGATATTCCAATTTTTTTCTTATTTTTCTTTTCTTATAGGAAGAGAGTTCAATAAATTGAATTAGGTTTAATAAAGAGATTTTGTTTCTGTTTAGAATACGGACGATTGTGTCGTCCGTTTGGTATATCTAGTAATATATTAGAAGCAGAACATAAATTCTAAACAGACAAATGAAATGTTTCTTTTGTTTTGCTTTGCACCATAGTAGTGACATGTTCTCTCACTGCTAAATCATGTATGTATTTTGTTGGAAAAAATTATTTGTTTTTTGTTAATTTCAGAATGAATTCAAATGTCAATTTTAAATATTAATAAGCTTTTACACTGTAATTTTGTATAATAAAAGAATTACTCTACTTGAGTTTTGTTAATGTTAACTTGAATTCAATTTCAATATGCGTCGGAATCGGTATCGGCGATATTTCTTTTTGGGTATCAGTATCGGATCGGTAAACCGGGGTATCGTTACATCCCTACTATTTATGTTAACTAGGATCGCCCGGTGGTCTAAATTAGACTACTTGTATATGTTTAGCATAAACATGTGTGTCCATGTGTGCAGTTGTGTGTTTGCATGTATAAAACAAAAAGAAAACATAAATTAGTTTTTTTAAGCAATTCTAAATCGCTTTTTTATCACTTTTATGCTAAGAATTTTGAAAAACTATTTATATTGTGCATGTCTACACAAAAATACCTTTTAAAAGTATTTCACCAATATTTGTGCACGATAAGATACTTAAAAGTGTACGACAAAAAAATGTGTGCCGTATTTATATATAAGATAACGAGAATTGTATTCTAACAATAGTGAAGGTTGAACCCCAATAAAAAAATGTCTTTTCATCTCAAAACGTATATGAAGTGCATCCAAGGTTTTGGCTAGTTAAGCATGGGATGCATTTTTGTCCGTTGCATTTTAATAAAAATCGAATAAGAGATTGAAAATTTCAAAACTCTAAAAAGCGGGATACAAATTCGAGGCGGGATAAACCTATGAAAAGCGGGATGTTGGTCAGGTTTGTAAGTGTGTTTTCGCATGCATAAGTCATGTTTTAGACACAGCAGTTTCTTGAAGCAAGTCTGAGATAGAGAGGAGAGAAGAAGAGTACAGACTTGCTTGTACCGAATAGTTACTAGTTATTTACAAATTACTTTGTTAGCACAGAACAAAATAACAACTGAGAAACTACAATTTTATCACATACTAGCATTTATGCACTTTCAAGCGAAAGTTCTAATATAAATTTATAAATGAAATTTATTTCCTGGTGATTTAGCATGTCTATATACGTATTTCATTGGCGCTTCAACCAAATCATCAGTAGACTTCAACCACAAATTCTGAAGAGTCACAAACCTGTTACTTTATGCATAGACTTTCAAAAACTATATTTTCATAAAATAATATTTTTGAAAATCACAAAAGAAAAAATAAGCTTAGTAGGCTTTGAAACTGATACAAAGCCAGCAAATAATTTATATCCAGGAGAACTCATTTTATTTTTCTACATCCTTATACAATTAGATATCCATCGGATAACAATAAAAATATTTACAAGGCTAAATGAAAAATAAAACACTAATTGAACTTTGAAGAAATTTATTATTTGACATATTGTCAGAAGTTTACATACAATTTGAAAAAGCATCCACCATTATTTTTTTTCATACATACATATATATTTATTTTTTGTATCTTCAAAAATGAACTAACAATAAGTAATCAAATCTTAAATATAAATATAATTATTAGGCCCGACCAGTATCGGACATAAACTTAGTGATGGTTATAAATATGTAATACATAAGTAGTGATAATCAAAAAGGAAAAAAATAAGTATTTTCAAGCAGTTCCATCTGGAGTGTTGAGTAAAAGAGCCCTTGTGTCTCTCTTTTTTAGGCGGATGTGTCCAGTAAAGTTCAAAATATTACGGGCAAGCGGATTAGGATGTGACTCGAGTTTAGTTAAATATTTGCCTGTGTATTTTGCAATTTCTTCAGTCACTAGTGGCATATTTAAATCATGATGTATATTTGAATTTTTGATATACCATGGAGCAGATGTTATCAAACGTAAAATTTTGTTTTGCCTTCGTTGGATTTTCTCAACATTTGAAGCTGAAGCAGTGCCCTATAGCTGAATTCCATAGCACCATATTGGCTTCAAAAGCGACTTGTATATCAAAAGTTTGCAGTCTAGGCTGAGTGTTGAATTTCTACCAATTAACCAATATATTTGAGTTAATTTAAGTTTCATTTGGGTTAACTTAGAGTCAATATGATATTTCCATGTAAGCCTTCGATCAAGGTGTATACCAAGGTATTTTACTTGAGAATATTGAGGAATATTGTCACGTAAAAATATTCGAACATGGTTAATGTAAGTGTTGTGCAAAAATATTCGAACAGGGTCAATGTAAAGATATATCCAGAAGTATTAAACTAAAGAACTAAACGTACACGCGTATTCACATACAAGCACTATAGCAAACAACTATATGCACATGCGTAGCACATACATACGTGATTAAACGTAAACAACCAAAAACAACTACAAGCGTCTGCTTCAGTGTTAACAAAATACATATTTGAAATTACACCTCGTAGGATTACACCCAATATTAAAATAAATATTTGACACATTTCAAAAATCTTGTTTAAATTCCACTTATGATTAGGTATCAGCTCCAGTGAAATGCAACTCAAATTTTCTCAAAATGAGTTTCCGATGGCAAAAAACTCTCCTACATATATAATGTTCATCTGTAATATAAATTTCCAATAAAAAAAATTATTTTTTCTTGTTTTGTATCAAATTTTTTAATGTGTTTTAACACCACAAGAAAACATGTGAAAACGATGTGAAAGCCAGAACACACACGATTTATTATATAAAACAAACGAATTTCAAATTACCCGTAAATTACACCTGATAGCAATTACCCACGCGCTACACATGCACATAAAAATTACACCTGATTCGGGTAATTATCCGCGATTCGGCAACACTGGGCTGCTTATTAAGAAGATAGGCACACCTAACCGTACATCTACACTTGATATATTTTTATCATGACAAATGTCAAATTCCATGTAGGAAAAAAAGCTAACATAAAAAAAATTATTTTTCAATATAAAGTTTGACTTCTGTTATGATAAAAATATATCAGGTATAGACGTAGGGTAACACACAATCAAAAGTGCGAACACATATGGTAACAGCCCTGTATTACCCGTAACGAACGGTATTACCAACATAAAAGTCGGTACAAAGATACTCTGATATTCAAAATAACGGCCAATAGCATTATCTACAAACGCCTAGAAACAGCAACATGAATTTTCCCGATTGTGCCAGAAGACTGTTTGATGGTCTGGCTACGAATAGTAAATGACAATACAGATGGCAACGTGCAAAGCAGCCATTTGGCTTTGCTAAGTAAACATACATCATTACGCCACCTATGAGCAACATGGTCGAACATTCGAGAACCGTTTCCTGTACTATAAAGAGGCAGCCTGGGTAACAATCAGTTAGTACAAAACAGAAAATAGTCGACTCAACATCGTTTAAGTAAAGACCAGCGTGCGGTGGAAAATAACGTTATAATTAAATAAAGGCAGTTTGTAATTTTGCTTAGTGAAGAAATAAAAAGGCAGAACAGTAGCAAATAAAAATTGTGTGTTTTTATTTTTATTTTTGAGCAATCAAAAGAACTCATACGTTTAATAAATATTTAAACGTAACAATATTTTGATTTTTGATTCGAATGGGAGAACAAGTATCTCTTCTTAACGTAAACGTTATATGGACAGTTTTGTTCATTTACTTTAATTCTCCATAAGTTCAACCATATTTCAAGCTGGGTAATGTGTTCTTGGAGATTTCGGGATGCCTCATCAGGGTTTTTGTGCATACTCATACAGGCTGTATCATCGGCAAAAAAAAAAAAAATATTTGAAGTGTGGATGTTATTGCTCATAGGCATATCACAAGTATATATTAGATACAAGACTGGCCCCAGAATACTACCCTGTGGCACACCGGAAGATATAGATTCGGGCACACTCGTGAACTCTCCTTCTACAACGGCAAACTTCCTATCAATAATATAACTTTCCAAAAGCTTTTGTATATTTATTGGTAGGTATGTCTTCAATTTTAAAACTTGGCCTTCGTGCCATACTTTATCGAATGTCAGAGAAACATCAATAAAGATAGCAGAACAATACTTATTTTCTTCAAATGTTCTTCTTACAACTTGGACCACCATTATAAATAAATATTTTCCCATAAATGGTCCAGCATAATCCGCGTGTACTCGCTCGAATGGCTTTTTGAGTCTTGTCCAACAATGGCTTGGTGTTACTCTTTTTGGCTTAGGTCTTGTAGCTTGGCATAGTGCACATTTGGATACTAAATTTTCAATATCGTTATCCATTTGGTTCCACAAAACATAAGCTCTGGCTAAGCTCTTCATGCGAGACATAACAAAATGTGCGGAGTGTAGCTCATCTAATATTTTCTTGCGTAGGGGCCTAGGTATATACACTCTTATACCTAACCTGACCAGACATCCCGCTTTTCTGAGGTTGATCCCGCCTTGAATTTTTATCCCGCTTTATCCCGCTTTTTAGAGTTTTGAAATTTCTTATCTCTTAATATATTTTTATTAATATGTAACTGATAAAAATTTATTCCAAATATTTTTTAGTGTAGTTATTGTTTATTTTTTTTGGATCTGGCAGCTCCTCAAATGAAAAAAATAAAAATACAAACGTACACACTCAAAGATCCTTTTGTTACAGTGCTTTATATGTGCAGACATTCTGCTGCTTTAGGAATTTATTACCAAGAGGGCTTATTAGGAGAATAACAACTGTCATTCACCAAACTGTCAATAATAAAATCAAAAGTTCTTGCTTATTTTTTTATAAAGAGTTTGACACATTGGTGTAGTCAGTTGATGATAATATGGACTAACAAGGCCACTTGCTATCATTCGCCTTAAGTTTTTGTACATTGTTTTGTATAAAAATCGTATTTTGTTTTGTAAATGAAGTCAAAAAATCTTTAATTTTATTTATTTTACGTTACTAAAAGGCAAATTTTGTAAATAGAAACGTTTTTTTCGTTTTGAAATTTGTATGAAATAAATATTTTTTGAAACGAATTTTCGTTATTTTTCATACAAATTTGAAACGTTTAGAAACGAAATTTTTTACAAAATCTGCCTATAAATAAAAATTTTTGTTAATAAAAACTTTTGTTTATTTAAAATCGATTCTTTTGAGTTAAAAACTGTGTTTCCTAAGTACATACGAAACTTTTTATGTGCGTATTACACATCCCGCTTTCAAATAGTTGTTTATTTAAAAATCCCGCTTTTTGGCCGTATTTTCGTCAAAATCCCGCTTTTTGAACGATCGTGTCCCGCTTTTTGTAAAAAGCTTCTGATCACGTCACTTATACCCCATAACAGGCATCCATCATGTAAGCTGAATTCCGTCTGAGCATCACCGAAACGGTCTTTGGGTTCACTATCACGACCATATTCTAAGCATTTAATTAATTTTCGTACATCATTATCAACTTGTGTTTGTTCTACAAGTTCTTGAAAGTGTCAGTGTTGGGTAGACGGGATATCGCGTCGGCGTTTGCGTTTTCTTTAGACTTCTTACATTTAGTTGCATTATCGAATAGTTCTAAAAACAACGCATAGTGCACAGGTAGTCCCTTGTTAGGTGAAAAAATTTGCGATACCGCTTTGTTATCTGTAATTAAAGTAAATTTTTTACCGTAAATGTAAAAACTTACAAATACCGTAAATGATCGCGTACGCCTCCCGATCAATTTGTGAGTACCGCTGTTGCACCTTACTAAGAGTCTGTGACGCAAATTGCATAGGCCGCTCGATCACATCGCTATACAAATGACTAAGGACCGCACCAACGCCCGTAGGACTCGCATCAACAGCAAGCACCAGGGGTAGTTTTGGGTCAAAATGTGTTAACACTGTCAATTTGCATTTGCCTTTTACTTTCCACAAAAGCTTTTTTGCATCAAAATCGAATTTCACATCATTTTGCAGTAACCGATTTAGTAGGTATACAATGTCGCTTAAATTTTTAATGAATCTGCCGTAATAATTAATAAGTCCTAGAAATCTCGTACTTCATCTTTATTCTGTGGTTGTTTCATATTCTGAATTGTTTCGACTTTACTTTTAATTCGCTGTATGCCTTCTTTATTTATTATCTAACCACAATATTCAATGGAATCCTTCATAAATTCCGATTTATCCCTATTTACTCGTATGCGCATATTATATTTTGTTAAACGTAAAAATACTTCTTCTAACCGATGAATATGGGTCGCGTCATCAGGCGCTGTAATTTTAATGTACCTGTTCCATAAGGCGTTGCATTTAGTGGGAGCACTTGCTATGCCGTACATCATACGTGTGGGTCGATAAAGGACCTTATGGGTGTTGATGGTTAGTAGATGTCAATCCTCGAGATGAATTTCTAGCTGCAGGTAAGCATTACTCAAATCAATTTTTGAAAATTTTACTCCGCCGGCCATTTTTCTAAAAAGCTCCTCAATGGTGGGTAGTGGTTGCTCGTCAACAACTAATGCTGGGTTTAAAGTTTTCACAACATATCCGTACTGCACCATTTTTCTTTGGTACTGCGACGATGGGCGTAGCCCACTCGCTCCGCTCCACCTTCTCTAAAAGTTCCTCAGACACGTGCCCTTGTAATTGTTTTTCCACAGCATCCATTAAAGGAAACAGTACCCGCCTGGCCCTTACAAATCGTGGAGTCGCATCGGGTTTAATGTATAGTCGGGCCTGTAGTTCTGCAATTTTCCCCATGGATTTATCAAATACCGTGGGATATTTTTTTTAATTAAGCTTTGTATTTTATGAGATGGGTCCCATGTTTGTATAACGTTTACCTCGTTACCATTCTGCTTGTGTATTATTTCATTCCAATTTAATTTAATTTTGTTATATTTATACATAATAACCAACACATTTCAAGGGGGTCCCACAATAACTAACCAGAGTTCCATATCTGGTGTATTGACTTCTAATTTCGGAAAATAAGTTTTGGCGTCCTTCAAATTTATTATTGAGACAGGCGCCCCAGTGTCCACTTTATCCAATTATTGTTTACTTTTATTTTGTGAATTATCTTCTCACGGATACTCAAAACGTTTTGTGGGCCGTTTATATGCAATATTTCCTCTACCGTTGACAAAGCTGATGTATGTATCTTCTGTACTGGCTTGAATATAGTGTAATTGTTTCTTTTCTTTAAAACACACTTTCCTTAAGTGTCCCTTTTTCTTACAAAATGGCATTTTGCGTCCTTAAATTTGCATTTATCAACGGTGTGTTTGGGGTCTCCGCAACGAAAACATTTTTTAGTATTTGATCTTTTACTTTTTTCCGCCATTTTGAGCACACTTATTGTTTCTTTACTATTACCTTGTAATTCACTGCCATCTATTACTGCTAACTCACTAACTGTCGCCATTGTAATTGCGTCATTCAAATTTAGAGTCTTTTTCTCAAATAACCGGTTTTGTAATTTACCATCTAAAAGGCCAAATACAAATTGGTTCCGCAACGCTTTTTTGAGATGAATCCCAAAATCACAGTTTGCTGCTAATTTACGTAGTGCCACCATATCCGCTGCTTTTTCACCTTCTTTTTGCTTCCTCATATTGAAATTTTCCAATAATTCATTTGGCTTTGGGTCAAAATTGTCTTGCAAAATGTCTACAATTTCTCTGTATGTTTTGGTATCTGGGTCTGCTGGTGCCAATTTATCGCACAAAATGTTGTATGTGTCCGATATAATAAAATGAAGCAGAAGAGATTGTTGCTTTGTGCCTTTGCATTCATACAATTCTAAGGCTGTCTCAAAACGTTTAACCCACCTGGGGGTTGATTCTGGTTCTGTGATAATGTGAAATGAAAAAAAAATTTTCATATTCATTTTCATAACCATTTTTCATAATACTTTTCACAATTACATAAAATGCGATTCTCGTTGCTATTATGAAAACATTGTTTTATTCCGTTGTGCCTATGAAACTTTTGTTTTTATGCTATTGAAATATGTCATGTAAATAAATAATATTAATTATTATTTATAAAACTATTGCAAGGAACTCGGTATGAGCATAGGTAAAGGTGTTAAAGAGATTATCGCTACTTAATTAAACTTAATATTTTTCTCTTCTTTATTATAGATTGGGCAAAATTTACGCTTCCAACTGCAAGGTCTGTTCTTTGTTACGAATTAGCGTCATAAGCAGAATTTAAGACAAACTTTATTTCAACCCCTAGGTGTTATTATTAGCTTCTTCTGCAGGAATAGGGAAATGTGCACGTCTTCTGTCGGGCTTGAATATCGAACAGTGGCTGTGTCGAGTAAAGGTTTCCTTTTTATCTTGCCGATAGATAGCCTTTAATGAAGAACATCTTTGTCAGCCATTAAGTTCTGCAGAAGGCTGGATAAGGATAAGTATTTACTCAACAAAGCCGTTATTCGATATACTTAGGGGAGAAACCCCTTTAGTTCGGCCGACAGCTTTGAAGGCAAAAAACATCTTGATGCTACTGTTTTTGGTATGCTCGTAAAATGTTATGTCCTTGCAAAAAGCACATGATGCCCATCGTCAAAAATGAAAGCAACTTCATCGACATTATTATTTAATTTTTTAAATGCTACCACCCACATCTGAAACCACCCCAATTCATTTTCCACATTCTAGCATCTTAAATTTTAAGATGACCCAAAGGAATGACCTATTTGTACCTCTCTGCACTTTTCTTCTCTGAACTTGGCACTCACTGTCTGCAGACACATCTGTTATTTTTTTTTTTTTATTAACTGAATTTCTGACTTGTCGCTTGCAATTTCGACATCCACCCCCAAAATAATTCATAAGATATTATTTTTGATTATGTACTTAAATTTTGGACTTGTTGTTAACAATTTCGACATCCTCTAAATAATTTACAATCAAAAAGATTTGATTTTCGCTGTTACGCGTGTTTTTTCTAGCTTCTCTACTGTTTTCACCTAAATATTTTTTGTGTAAAATAATTGAACATATGAAAAGTTTTTTAAGTTTTTTTCACAGTTACACTAAACAAGAATCGACAGAGTTATGTAACTGTGAAGAGTTTTGTTCCGTTCCCCATTTTTTTCATATATGAAAATGTATTTAAATTCTTTTAATTTTTCACTGAACGAGAATCAGAAATGCTATGAAATCGTGAAAAAACTTTTCATTTCATAGTTTCACAGAACGAGAATCGACCCCCTGGACCATGATGTCTTCTTTATCTCGAAATTAAACAAACACACATTTTTAGCTGAGCTGCTACTTCTCGTAGTAATTTTGTATTTGTTTTATGTACAGTTTACTGTAGAGCATGAGTTAACACATAACATACCTAACAAACACATCAATAGATAAATGCAGACCTATCATAAAATAATTATAACTAGACAATGATCTAGACCTAAAACAAGCACATCAATAAACAAATGCAGACGGATCATAAAATAATTATAACTAGATAATGGTCTAGACCTAAAACAAACACATCGGTAATTTAACAACTATATTATAGACACATTTCCACAGACAAAGAAAATTATAGACACATTTTCATAGACAAAGAAAATTATAGACACATTTTCGTAGACAAAGAAAATTACAAACAAAACATACAAATTCAAAACATATTTCTGACCTAAATAAATATTAAGATTGAAATATATACAAGAAGCTAGTAAACAAAGCAACTAGTATAAATAGATGTTAAGTAACACTTTGTAAGTAGTCTTAAGAATATATTCAAATAAATAACAGCACATCCAGTGCTAAAAAATATATTTTTTTAACTCCTTCTGCACAAAGAAGTTTAACTGGGGGCTCAACCGGGATCCTTGTAAAAAAAAAAAAAAACAAGGACTCTCAAGCCAACTAAGAGTTCATCACTACAACTCAATATATTGGAAACAACGCTATACTAAATACAAGGTAATAGTAAATCCAGTGATAAAATAGTGAAGTGTACAAAAAAGAACATCCGATAGTAAAAGGACAAGTTCAACAACTACACACCAAAATAGCACCACGTATCCTGAAAAAGCGGAATTAATTCATTAGGATAAAGTAGAACAATTAGTTCGCGACATCCTTACAATTTAAATAAATTGATTTAAAAGAACGAGCAGGACATTACAAAAAGTCCACGAATTCGATAAAACTGGAAAAGACCCAGAACAAAAGACAGAAGATTTTCGACGCAACTAGAAGGTTCACGTCAGAAAAAACCAAAAAAATGTCGGTACAAGACTTAGCGACCATCCAAGCACAAATAGCTTCATTGGTAGCAGCTCAAGCAGAAGCCCAAAGGACAATAACTGCATTAACAACCAACAGAGGTTTTAACATTGAACCAACTGTTCAACTCACAGCATGTTCTAGCGGAATAACCACAGAATCACAGATTAATTTAGAGGTATTTAAGATTCTACCCATTTTCGATGGTGACAAAAAGAAATATAGAGCATGGAGATCTGCAGCATGGACTCACATGGAAACAATAAAGAGTTTTCAGAATACACCAACATACTACACAGCATTGGCCATAGTTCGAGGAAAAATTCAAGGAGCAACAGCAGACATTCTAATAAACCACAACACAATTTTTAATTTTTATTCTATAATAAATCGTTTAGATTATACATACGCTGACCAACGTCCAATGTATGTACTCCTAGAAGAAATGAAAAAGATTTCTCAAGGAAGAAAAGAATTAGCTGAGTATCATTCAGCAATGAATGAAGCACTTAATCTTATACTTTCAAAGATTGAGATGGAAAAAGGGGACGAAGCAATGAAATCATTTGCAAATCAAGAGGCGGTTCGAGCATTCATAACAGGGTTGAATTCTAAATATACGATTGGCACTCTCTACGCTCAAAATCCAAGAGACCTAGAGACAGCATACGCTATAGCCAGCACCATATATCATGACGACAAACATCTACAGTTTGATTCACCATGTCATCGACCACACACGAGTCACCAACATAATCAACAAAGAACGTCACACTTTGAGAAGAATCGTTATCGACCGAATGTACAGTACCGTAATGTACAGTCAACACCCAATCATCAAACAACAAGTCAACCGATGGAAGTAGACACTACAGATAGAAACATACGTCAACCTACTCAATTCCAACGTAACAATGATCAACAAAGATACAACAATCCTTTTCGTCAACAACCTTTTAAACGAGAATACAACGGTTCCAACAACCACTTCAATCAACATAAGCAACAACGAATCAACAACACAGTAGAAGAAAATGACATCACCTCAATACAAGGCGAATACGATGAAGAAGATGACTACAAAACAGCTTTTTTAGACTAAGAGATGGTCTACCACATTTACAAAAAACAGACAGAAAAACAGGTAAGACCATCAACATATTAATAGATTGCGGAGCTACTAATAATTATATAGACTCCAGGTGTAAAATAGGATATAGTATCAAATTAGAAAATCCAATTAAAGTAAAAACGTTGCATGGATATTCATATGTAAAAAGTAAAAAATCTATACATCTATTTAATTATGAACTGACTTTCTTCGAGATCAATTCACTAACTAGTTCTGACATGATTCTAGGGATGCAAGGATTGAGAGAAATAGGTGCAACAATAGATTTAGTAAATAATGAAATGAAATATAGGGATAAAGAAAAAACCCACAGCATAAATTATACCATTAATAATGAAAAATATAGAAATCAAATAGAGGAAATAATGAATAGAAATAATTTTGTTAACGAAAAATTACCCTACACAACAACTATAGAAGATACTATTAGGACAAAGTCGGAGGAACCTATATGGACCAAACAATATCCTTATCCATATTCTGATAACGAGTTTATCAACAAAGAAATTCAGGACCTTTTACATAATGAAGTAATTCAGCCAAGTAAAAGCCCCTACAACAGTCCCATATGGACAGTCGCAAAAAAAGGCACTGATGATAAAGGTAGACCAAAAAGGCGCATGGTTGTAGATTTCCAAAAATTAAACTCCCAAACTATTACTGATAGATATCCGATACCTGACGTCAATATGACAATTCAGAATTTAGGGAAAGCCAAGGTATTTACAACTTTAGATTTGGAATCAGGATTTCATCAAATTAGATTGAAGAAAGAAGATCGTGAGAAAACAGCCTTTTCGATAAACGGCGCTAAGTATGAATTTTTACGGATGCCATTTGGATTAAAGAATGCACCCTCCATCTTTCAACGATGCGTAGACGACATCCTCAGGCCATACATTTGGAAATTTGCTTATGTCTACATAGATGATGTTCTCATATACTCCTCCTCAGAAGAAGAACATATAGAACACATCAATACTATAGTAGATGCATTACGAAAAGCCAATATGAAAATTTCTAATGCAAAATCTCACTTCTTTAAAGAAGAAATTGAATATTTAGGACATATAATTAAACATGACGGCATCACCGTAGATCCTACGAAGATACAGACAATAAAAAATTATCCTGTTCCTACTACATTAAAGGAACTCAGATCATTTCTAGGTTTAGCAAGTTATTATAGGAAATTCATAAAAGATTTTGCTAAAATTACAAAACCATTAACCACATTTTTAAGAGGAGAAAATGGGGGTATTTCAAAGAATCAAAGTGCAAAGATTAACATAACTTTGGATGAAAATGCTTTAGACGCATTAAACAAAATAAAAAAAGAGCTGGAAGCACAAGTTCAATTGTTCCAACCAGACTTTAATAAACCGTTTGAACTAACTACAGACGCAAGCAATTTTGCAATAGGAGCAGTTCTTTCACAGGAAAAAAGACCAATATCGTTTATATCTAGAACACTAAATGAGACTGAACAGAATTATTCGACCAATGAGAAAGAATTATTAGCCATAGTATGGGCATTACAAAAACTTAGGAACTACCTTTATGACATAGCAGACTTAACCATTTACACTGACCACCAATCATTAATATTTTCGGTATCAGAAAAGAATCCAAACACCAAACTAAAAAGATGGAAAAACTTCATAGAAGAATATGGAGCGAAAATCCTGTACAAACCAGGCCATCAAAACGTTGTAGCTGACGCTTTATCCAGACAGCAACAAATAAATTCAAGCACAGAGGAATCTCAGCATTCTGCTCAAAGTTCGCCAACAGAAGAATTGAAACGAAGTGAGAAACCTTTGAATCACTTTAAAAATCAAATCTTTATAATACAAGACACTTCAGATTCACTCGAGTCTAAAAACATATTCAGAAGGTATACCAGACATACAATAAAATTTACAACTAACGAGAAACTGACAGAAAACATGAAACTAATACTAAAACCAAAGGTTTTAAATGGTTTACTCTCAGACGCAGAGACAATTTATAAAATAAAAAATACACTAACAACTACATTTCCTACGGTCAAATTCATACATGCAAACGATTTAGTAGAAGACATAACTGATAAAGAGGAACAATTAAAGATAGTCAAACAAATCCATGAGAGAGCTCACAGAAACGTACAAAATAATATACTAGAATTAGAAAGAAAATATTTTTGGCCAGAGATGAGAAAGAATGCTACAGAAAGAGCAAATAAATGTGATTCATGTCCAATATTTAAATACGATCGCAAGCCTAATAAAGTACCAATGAAAGAATCACCAATACCAACGGAAGCAGGAAAAAACATACACATTGACGTATTTCACTTTTGTGGAGAACTTTACATCTCTACTCTCGACAAATACTCAAAATATTTACATATGAGACATATACCAACACGAAAAGATATGTATAAAAACATTGATGAAATACTCTCTTTAACATACCCAAACGCAGAGTTTGTAATAACAGATAACGAACCTGGCTTCAATGGAATTTTAGCTAATCAAATATATGAAAGACTACATATAAAACATGTTGTCTCAGCACCATTCCATTCAACAACAAACGGCCAAGTAGAACGTGTGCACAGCACTATTATTGAATTAGTAAATTTAATTTCAAAAAATCCACAAAGGTCTAACTCACATATATGAACTAATAAAAAAAGCTCAAGAAAAAACTTTGGAATACCACAATAAAGGACGTAAACAAGTCGACTTTAATAAAGGAGACATAATATACTCAAATACACACAGACGAAAGAAGGAAGTAGCCAAATTTGCCAAGCATACTGTAGAAACAGACAACGGTAATACAGTAACTACAAATAAAAAACGAGTCATACATAAAGATAACATTAAAACTCAAAATGTTAAAAGAAATAATAATATTTATCACAATAATAACCAATGTAACAATGGCATTTAATGTTACAAAGTTAGAAAATAAAAAATACATATTAGTCCAAGATCAAGATGTATATACTTTCAGTGAATATGAATATCTATACCACGTAATTAATTTAACCAAAATTTTACAACCATATGAAAACATTGTGAAAAATATATATAACATAGAAAATAATCTAGAATCACAAATATTAATCAACAGAATTGAAATCTTAAAAAATCAACTAACGAGTGAAAGAAATAAAAGATCTCTAAATTTTTTAGGCTCTGCTTTGAAATTCATAACTGGAACACCAGATCATGAGGACGAAATAGAAATTAAAACTAGAATAAACCAATTAGTTGAAAATAATAACAAACAAAAAATAATAAATTCTCAGTATGAAAAAATTATGAATAAATTAAAAATTGAAAAAATAAACGAAGAATTTATGTTAAATGAAGTATATATGGAACTCTTAACCTTAACGAATACAATAAACTTTGCAAAAAATAATAACTTTTATTCAGGCACTTTAGATTTGCAAGAAATAAAAGAAATCTTATATAATGAAAAAATTCAATTACCTATAATAAACATATTAGAATACTCGGACATTCATGTATGTAAACTTAATCAAACTATAATAACTGTATACAAATATCCTATTATAAAAGAGAAATGTAAACTGTACAAAATATATCCACTCTCTCAAAGAAATGGAAAATTAGTATTAGACGATAAGATTGCCTTCTGTAACAATGAATTTAAAAGAATGAAAAATTGTAAAAACATACTAGATACAAACATATGTAAAATTAATAATCCAGATAATTGTACTTTAAGTATCTTAAATGATAAGCCAGCAAAATGCAATATTAAACTTGAAAATAATGCTAATATTGAAGACTTAGGCAACGGAAATGTATTCATTGACAACGAACACGTAATTCTTGGTAAAACATACAGCGGACCACATTTGGTACAGTTCGAAGAAAACATAACCATTGACTCAGTCAGATACATAAATTTGAAACAGAACATACTGGAAATCATACATAAACGACATAATGAAGAACTAACAATTTTGGATGTACTGTACTCAGATACACCACACAAATTTTCAAACATACAAGAAATTTCTACATTTTTCATTCCTTTAGAGGAACATCCACTAATGACCACACTTTATATGATTTTAATATTAGCAATAATTTACTCTTTGGTACAGACCTGCAAATTCTACAAAATACAACAAGCAAAGATGCGTCAAGAATCATATAATAGATACTATGAAGCAGAATTACTTAGACTTCAGACTCAGGTATAAAACGAGGACGTTTTCTTTTCAACACAGGGGAGAGTTAACACATAACATACCTAACAAACACATCAATAGATAAATGCAGACCTATCATAAAATAATTATAACTAGACAATGATCTAGACCTAAAACAAGCACATCAATAAACAAATGCAGACGGATCATAAAATAATTATAACTAGATAATGGTCTGACCTAAAACAAACACATCGGTAATTTAACAACTATATTATAGACACATTTCCACAGACAAAGAAAATTATAGACACATTTTCATAGACAAAGAAAATTATAGACACATTTTCGTAGACAAAGAAAATTACAAACAAAACATACAAATTCAAAACATATTTCTGACCTAAATAAATATTAAGATTGAAATATATACAAGAAGCTAGTAAACAAAGCAACTAGTATAAATAGATGTTAAGTAACACTTTGTAAGTAGTCTTAAGAATATATTCAAATAAATAACAGCACATCGAGTGCTAAAAAATATATTTTTTTAACTCCTTCTGCACAAAGAAGTTTAACTCATGCAAAAAAAAACTTTTTTACTTGCACATAAAAAAATCGGTAACAAAGAAATTTTTATTTTTTTTAAATTCCTCGTCGCCAGAATTGTTATAATCTGAACAACCGTTTTGTCTGATGATTTAAAAGCAAGTGCATATTTATTATTTTTTCTTTAATATATTTACATATCCATTTTATGTGCCGTATTGTTAGTAAAACAGTGATACTAACTTAGCGATTTATATAACAATTTTGTATACATACATATAATAATAATCTATATAATTAATAGGCGAACACGTTTTTTGTAATCCCTTTTACGCCGGAACTACTGCACCGATTTTGGAAAGATTTATATCATTTTAAAGGAATTTCTGCACAGATGTGCAGAATCTATATTTTATTGAATTCGGTTTAGTATTTTGGGAGCTATAAGCGTTTAAAGTTGCTACTACTACATGCAAACATAGTACACACGCATTTGTTAGCTTACACTGTGTGTGTGTATATTTGTGTAGTATTCTTCCTGATATTCCAATTTTTCTTTTCTTATAGGAAGAGTTCAATAAATTGAATTAGGTTTAATACGGACGATTGTGTCCTCCGTTTGGTATATCTAGTAATATAAAAAGGACGTTTCTCAATTTTTTTCGAAATTGCGTTTTTAAAGTTTTCTGGGAGATAACGTATAGTTGCATCTTCCTTGAAGTTCTTAGTACGTTACAGTTAAAAATCAAAGACTTATTGTTGTAATCTTCAAACTTCTTTTATTCACTTCTTAAATTCAACTAACTATTACAATTGTCTCTTACGTACTAATACAATTAAAGAAAATGCATGAATTCATATACATGTATTTGTTTAGGAAATGTTCAGAAAAACATATGAATTAGGGTGACCCAACACCTCCCCTTTTTAGGATTCAACTGGGGCTGAAACGGTTGATTGGACGACGCTGTCGCTGAGATCTTCTAGGTGTTGAATTGGGTGCAGAATCTGGAAAGTTAGATGATGTTGTAGACGGCAATCTTCTTGTATTTAAACCTTCGGAATTGTTAACAGTTGTAGAACTTGTACTTGGAACATCTTTTTGCGAAACTGAATTCCCGTAAACATCTAAGGCATCACACCAGACTTTTTCATCGGCCGTATCGTCTCCATTATATCTTCTTCTTAATTGATTAACATGTGACCGAATTAATCTGCTATTATTTAGAAAAACGTTGTACATAACATTACCGACTTGTTCGATAATTTTACCAGGACTCCAGCAAAAGTTGTTGTTACCCTTGTATACTCTCGCATACACAGTATCGTTTTCTTCGAAAATTCTTGGTCTTGCTCCATGTCTTTTGTTGAATTGTTCGGCAACTTTATTGTTGTGAGTTGATGGTACGTTTTCGTTTTCCATCGTTGGCTTCAAAAGATCTAAAGTTATTCGCATTTTTCTACCAAATATAATTTCGGCTGGCGATTTCTTGTCGGGCGTATTTGGATTTGCTGTTGATCGGTAGTTTTGTAGAAACGTGTTTAAATTTTCATATATATTCCCCTCTCCCTTTTGCTTCGCAAGCATTCTTTTGAAAGTGTCGACAAATCTCTCAGCTTGTCCGTTTGACATTGGGTAGTAAGGGCTGGAACAAAAGTGCTTAATACCATTTTGAGCCAAGAATTCCTCAAATTGTGCGCTTTTAAATTGCGTTGCGTTGTCGGAGACAATTATTTGCGGTAATCCGAAACGAGCGAAGACATCTTTGAGTATTTGAATTGTTTGGTGTGTGTTTATAGTTTTTGTTGCTACTATTTCTGGCCATTTGGAAAGTGCATCGACTATGACTAGAAAATATTCTCCCTCAATTGGACCAGCATAATCTATATGTAAACGTTGCCACGGTTCTGATGGCTTTGGCCATTGTTGGAGTAAAGTTTTTGTTGCCATTTTAGCGACTGCTGCACAATTGTTACAGTTTTGAACCATGGTTGTGATATCGCCATCTATGTTTGGCCAATAGACATAGCTCCTCGCAATTATTTTTGACCTTTCTATTCCTGGATGTCCATGATGAATTTGTTTAAGCACTCTTTTGCGGTAAATTGCGGGAATAACAATTCTATTGCCTAACATAATAACGTTATTTACAATAGAAAAATCATATTTTCTATTAAAATATGGTTTTAGATCTCCATTTGGTATAGCATCAGGCCATTTATTTTCAATAAAATAATAAACTTGTTTTAAAATAGGATCTTTTTGAGTTTCATACTTTACCATTTTGTGTGTTATTGGTAATTGATCTAAGTTTTCACATAAAACTTGTTTTACTTCTTCCTCCAATGTAATTGTGGCAATGACGTATTCTTCACTATTTGGCTGTTGTGTATCAATAAGACGTGATAACACATCTGCATAACCAAAACTATTAGTTGAAATAAAACTGATTTTAAAATCGTATGCTAAAAGTTGTACTGCCCATCGCTGTAATCGATTTGCTTGGTGTACTGCTATACCAGATTTTTTTCCAAAAATTGCAAGCAACGGTTTGTGATCAGTATGAAGCTTGAATTTGCGACCAAAAATCATCTTATGAAATTTTGTTATTGCGAAGACCAAAGCTAGTGCTTCCTTTTTGTATTTGACTGTACGATTTTTCAGCGGGTGTCAAAGATCTTGACGCGTGACAAATAGCTTTCACTGTACCGTCTGCATACTCATGAAGAATACATGCTCCCAAGCCATAATTTGAGGCATCAGCTGCAACGATTATATTCTTCGACGGATCATAATGGGTTAAAAATAATTTGGAAGAAAGGATTTCTTTTAGTTTTTTAAAGCAGTTGCTATGAATTTGTTTCCAGTAGAATTTAACGTTTGTTTTGAGCAATTCGTCCCAAGGACCCCTCAAAGCGCGCATATTATCAACAAATTTGCTATAAAAATTAATTGCTCCTAAAAATGAACGAAGTTCTGAAACATTCGTTGGTTGTGGCATACTTTGAATAGCCGATATACGATCCGGATCAGGTTGCAAACCTTTGTTATTTATTACATAACCGAGATACCTTACTTCGGTTGAAAAAAAATTACATTTTTCAAATTTGATTTTAAAACCATAATCCTGAATTCTACGTAAGACTTCATGGAGGTTGTTGTTGTGCTCGGTCTCATCTTTTCCTGATATAAAAATATCGTCGATATATGCTGCTACGTTTTTCATACCAGCTAACATTTTATCCATAATTTGTTGAAATATGGCAGGAAATGTTTTCACTCCAAATACCATTCGATTATAACGAAACAATCCCATGTGGGTATTAATCGTTAGTAGATGTTTGGATTCTTCATCAACTTCTATCTGAAGAAATGCGTCAGACAAATCGATGTGGCTAAAATATTTCGAGTTGGCTAACTTTGAAAATATGTCTTCCGGCAAGGGTAACGGATATTGATGGGGCTCTAGAGCGTTGTTTAATCCAGTGGAAAAATCTGCGCATATTCTGATGAAACCATTTGTTTTTTTAATGGCCACAATTGGTGCTGCCCACTCAGAATGGTTAACTTGTGAAATCACTCCAGTATCTTGTAACCTTTGTAGTTCTTCTTCTACCAAATTTTGAACGGCATAAGCTACTGGACGCTTAGGACGAAAAACAGGTTGCTGATTTGGTTTAACTGTTAAGTGTGCCTTCGTTTTAGTACATAAACCCAACTTTCCATCGAAAACGTCTGAAAAAGAGCCTTTTAAGAACGAAATTTTTTCATTAAAATTACCATCGATTTCCACGGATTGTGCTTTTACAGAATTGCATATGTTGTTTATTGGCAAGTCATTCAGTTGTAAAGCTTCGATCCAATCAAGTCCTAAAACGTTTAAATCATTTAATGGTGTCACGTAGCAAGTTACCATAGCATGTCTATCACGAAATTTTAAGTTGCAATCAAATTGAAATGAAAGTGGTAATTTACCAGTTGCACTTTTGGCGGTATTTGTTACACCTGTGGTTTTATCTACCCTAAGCTTTTTAAACGTGCTTTCTGAAATTATCGATATGTCAGAAGCGGTATCCAACTGTAGTTGAACCATCGTATTGTTAATTTCAACGCAAATAAATTTTCGTTGCGTGTTAATTTTGTTAACAGCAAAAATGCTTTTAGTTTCAAAATTGGTACTTTTTGTTTTTTTATTAAAATTCTTTTGCTTTGAATTATTTTGTTTGTTTTGTTTTTATTTTTAAAAACGTTACAGTACCCTTCTTTGTGACCAACCACACTGCACTGTCCACATTTATTCTTCTTATATGAACACTCATTTGCAAAATGCATTGCACCACAAAACCAGCATGGATATTTGGGCACAGATTTAGGCTTTTTGTTTGTGTGAATTTGTTTTACCTGTACGTCATGTTTGGGCTTTTCTATTAGATTTGTATCCACTTTTAGGTTAATCAATCGCTGACACTCGGTAGAAAGTAAATCAAGAGTTACTTTATCACCTTCACTCTCCAACTTGTTCAACATTCTAGTACGAATTTCGTATTCAGTTGATGATTTTAATCCCATGACAAATATTAAACATTTAAATTGATCTAATGTAAGATCCTTTAATTTAAACAATTCACACTGTCGGTTAACGATTCCGGCGTATGTTACAAAATCGGTAGCTGGATCTTTTGTAATTTGCATACAATTATACCTTACGTTAAATTGTGAAGTTTGAAGACCAAACAAGGTTGTGAGCTTTTTCACAGTTTCTTTGAACTGCAAATCACGAGCATGTTTCGGCAAAATATAATTTGTATATTTGCTGTGTACCATTGGACTGAGTTTCCTAAGTAACAAACGAACCTTAGCAGCGTCATCTAATTTAGCAGCATCTACGTTGAACAAATCTTCGTACCTTGCGTACCACATGTCGAATGTGAGGTTATGTTCATCATGATGAAACTCAGTGATGTTTGAAGCAAGTGCCTCTATAAGGAATTCCGCACTGTCACTTTTTACGGTGGTTGTCCCTTTATCTATAGTGAGTTTCTTCATTAACTCCTGCATAGCCAAATGATCTTGATGCTGTTGCTCCTTTAGTTGCTGTAGAAGTGAAGTTATCGCAGTTTCCATTTTCCGCGTTATTGTAAATTAAAATTACAAACAAAAATGTTTTTCTCCTTTGTTTTATTTCTATTGATAATGCAAAAAATAAAAATTTAGAACTGTTTCTAACTATAAATTAATTAATTTAAGTATTTATTTTGCAATAATCAATTTTTTTCTTCTCCTCGTCGCCAATGTTGTAATCTTCAAACTTCTTTTATTCACTTCTTAAATTCAACTAACTATTACAATTGTCTCTTACGTACTAATACAATTAAAGAAAATGCATGAATTCATATACATGTATTTGTTTAGGAAATGTTCAGAAAAACATATGAATTAGGGTGACCCAACACTTATCATCACTTTAGTTTTTCCTGTCTCATACATACATATAAGACAACTATATGTATGTATTATTAAATTCTTATGAATTGAATTAGGCTACTGTTCGTAACGCTTTTTAAGCCAAATTACATGTGATAATTATTAATGAACAAATAACATCAAGTTAGTTGTAAATATTCTGAACGGAACAGTTGTTGTAAGAATATTTACAACTAACTTGATGTTATTTGTTCATTAATAATTATCACATGTAATTTGGCTTAAAAAGCGTTACGAACAGTAGCCTAATTCAATTCATAAGAATTTAAGCAACAAATACAGTTCGAAAAATAATAATTAACTAAAATATATGTATGTATTGTTTTACTTCTTATTTATTAATAACAAAAATTAAAAATTTTAAAAACCCCCGAATATATCTAGAAAAGATGTGATATCTTTCTTCTAAACGGCTGGGCCGTTTTTCTTAAAACATAGCCAAGAACATTCTCGATCAAGCCACCTTTGAAACAGAAAAACACTAAATCAAAATCGGTCCAGCCGTTTGGTCTGTACGTTCACATTACAAACTTATAACGCTCCTTTTTTGGTCGGGGGTTAAAAATAAATATATTTCTTAACATAAATACATATGTGACAGCGCATAGAGAAAGGGACCTAAGGGTAAAAAAAATCAATTTTCACTTTTTTTTTATGTGGACAACATCTGAGCATCGAATGAGACCGATCTCATGCCCCAAAAGTGTTCCCTCCCAGAGATATGCGCGTTTTATGAAATTGAAGTCGACGATTCTAAGGTTATGTGAAAAAATGTTCGTACTAACAGAGTGATATTCACGATTTAAAAGAATTATAAATGAGTATTTATTATAATTCACAATTAATTATTTCAGAAAATAAACCTGGATTCGAAAAAACGCGAGCAAAATTGGTATCAAACTCATGGAAACAGCGCGCTAGGTAGAAAACAGTAAAAACCAACTAAACAAAACAAGAGGTAGGGACGACCTACGCGTGTTTTCAAGATTGAAAAACACGTTCCTGACGTCATGAGATGTGTCGCTCTCAAATAAGACCAATAATAACACGCTCAGTGATGGTACACCAGATACACGTATTTAAATCTTTAAGATGGCTCTCCTGAACAAAACCTGTTTTTGCCCTTAGGCCCCTTTCTATTTTGTGCGTCACATATGTATTTGCGACATAATTTTTTTATGCGGTTTTGATTAAATTTTGACAGTGTGATTTGAAGTTATGCGGTTTTTAAACAGGAATGTATCTACCCCTTCTTTATATAAATAGTGTCCTTTTTTATGTGGTTTTTTTTAATGCGGCTTTCTTTGGAACGCATCTACCTCATACATAAAGGTTTGAGTGCAAATATGTTCTGCCGAAACAATAACTACCAAACAATCTTAAATTAATAAGAAATGTTAACAGTTAAAGCACTTACCAGTAGCTGGATTAAAATATCGTAGCAATAATTTCTCAATGATATCACGATTTTCTATATTACCATGTAAAACCAAGCGACAGAAACCATTTATAATGGCACGTACAATACACATGTCATCACAAGTATCGAGAAAATGTGACATCATATAAATGACGCCAACTCCTTGTCCCAATGTTGTAGACTGGCGGGTATCGTCGTCTGCATCTATAAACTCGAGAGTGTTATAAAGTTGTCGTCCTGTTTTCTTAGCTTTGTTTTGTTCTTCTGGAATAGCAAAGTTGTCTACTCCATAACGGTCAAGTAGTTCGAATATACACATTATAGCTGTTTCCCATATACGTATATTATGATTTTTGAAGAACTGTGCATAAAGTTCGTCAAATACATCTTTTGCTAAAGGTTCGTATAACATGCTGAAAACTGCCCCACATTTCAAAGCCCAATCGCGAATGGCAATTTGATTTGAGGCCATATTGCGAAAAATAAAATCCTGTAAAATTCCTTTTTTTATTAATATTTTTTTTTCATTGTAATGCAGAGATGTAATTCATGTTCTTTATTATTTATGCACTACTTACATTGTACAGTCGACATATGTTATGTCCTAATTCCTTAACACGTTCAGATACAACCATGTAGTAAGTAATTTGTAAACTTTTTAATATGCATTCGTGTCTCACTACTTTTGTAAATTGTGGTCGCGCATTATTGCCGAAATCGTTATTACGCATTTCTAATAATGGTCTCAACAAATTTGTAAATTCTTCAGTGGCAGTATTCTTCTCTTCGATTATTTGTTGCGCCCTTACATAGTCTTTTATTTGAACATAATTCATTTCTTGTTCTTCCAAATCCAATATTTTTACTTTAAGTGACGACAGTTTCAAATTAAGGTCAGCATCAGTCGAATTGGCCAGCAACTCACTAATAAGATTTCGATCATGTATCAAGTCCTGTTGCTTTGCATTTAATCCACATATGTCATGTATTATATCTAAAAAGAACTGTAAAGATATAAGTTAAACACACTCAATTCATGGCTAATTCTTTTATTACTCTCACCTGATGTCTAGTGTTTTGATCTGTGATTAAATTTTCTGAACATTTTACGATAACTTCAATTACTTTTTCATCTAACAAGCAGTTTTTCAGAAGATGTTGTAAAAGTTTCTGCAAATTAATTCGACCGATTTCATCGCCCAAATCATATGTGTGCAAAATTTCCATAAGCGAGAGGAGAACGTATTGAAACTCCATCGCTTCAAATTTATCCATATCGCTTTTACGGTTTTGGCAATATGATTCCACATATGCACAGAAAATGCTTAGCTCTGGTACGATTTGATCTAATTCTTCAGCCATATCATTTTGCAAATATTCCGTCAGGCACTGCCAATAAAATGACATTTCTAAACTGAGTCTTTCGTAAGGCACGCAGCGGTAGTAGGCACCATCTTCCTCAAGACACAAACCAGCTACAATATCAGCCTTGTTTTGCCGCCTATAATTTTTCCATAAGCATTATTTCAATTGATTTTATATAATATATTTTTTTAAATTAAAATTTGTCTTTATTTTTTTTTTATTATTTGCTGGTGGTTCAGCGATGTCTATATGCATTTCTACTGATGCAAATCGTCAGGAGACTTCAACTAAAGTCCTGCACAAGACCATTTATAAGAACTTTCAAGAGATGAGGGATTTTTCAAAAGCTTTACTACAGAGAAATCTTCTAAAACAAACGCTAAACAACACTGTTTGCAATACACACACACACGTTGTGTGTATGCTCTTTTATTTTTCTGCGCACATACAAATGTTCGCATGCATTTACATTAGTTGTGTGTGCTTGCTTAAAAAAAACCTCCCTTAAACACATAATAGCTTAGCATCTACACCTTACACACACACTCAAACGTACAATATGTAAAATAACAAGCATACACGCATCAACACTACTTTTGTTGATTGTTTGTTCATAACAAGAAATCTTCACGGCATTGCTTGTTAGCACTCAACGAACACCAATGCATCTATCGTGCTTTGCATATAATACGACAGCATTTATTATTGGTTTAGTATAATGCAACCACGAGAATACATTTAAAAAACAAGACGTATTTACATTTCTCAAGACTATTTACGCAGGTCTCTAACTTCAACCACACATTTTGAACATTCACAAACCTCTTTATCTCATGTACAGACTTTCAAAAACTATTTGAGAATTCAAAAATAATAATATTGTTGAAAATTACAAAAGAAAAATAAGCGTAGTAGGCTTAGAAACTTATACAAAACCCAGCAAATAATTTATATTCGATATCAATATATTCTATTTTTCTACACCTTTATACAATTAGAAATCCTTTGGATAACAATAAAAGTAATTATAAGGCAAAATGAATAATAAAATCCAAATTTAACATTTAAGAAATTAAACGCTAGGTAGAAAACAGTAAAAACCAACTACACAAAACAAGAGGTAGGGACGACATAAGCGCGTTTTCAAGGTTGACCAACACGTTCCTGACGACATGAGATGTGTCGCTTTCAAATGAGACCAATACCAACCAGTGTGCACACTTATGTGTAGTTTCCACAATGCAAGCAAGCGACTTGTATAGAAAATTTGTATAGGAATCGCTCAAACATTTGAGTGCTTTTCATATATTTTTTCTAGACAAGTCGATTGCTTGCATTGTAGAAACTACACATTAATTTTTTTAATTCGGTAGAATCGACAAAAAAAATCGGTAGATATGAATGAAATTCGGTAGAAAATATTTTTTATTCAAAGAAACATAAAAAATAACAAAATATATGTACGAGTACTTATATATAAAGAGTAAGTGCAAGGAGTATCAAACTAAACAGGTTCCAAAAGCGCAACAATTAAGCATTTCCAATAAAAAAAGTGTCATCCCCAGTTATTTGCCCTTACCCTTTATATAGATATGCTATGGATACATAAAATAATATACATAAATAACAGGAATTCAGTTTTTGTACATAGGTTTTATAAAGCTACTAAAATAACATTTATTTGACAAACATTTGCTACTACAAAGGTTATATGTAAGATCCATTTATGAATTTAAACTTTTGTGCAAAAATTATTAAATCATTGGGAGGAATAAATATTTCAACCCCACAATTCTATGTTCTGTTTTAATGATTTTCATGGCAGAAAATGACCGCGGTGTGGCCGCACTGCTATGTGGCAAAATATCCAATTTACACATATGTATTTCGACTTAAATTACTAAATAACAATTCCTTAAACATATTCTCTTCTACGCGGCTCTCTAAACAAAACCGGTTTTTACCCTTAGGTCCCTTTCTATTTTGCGCGTCACATATACAAAAATTCTACGTTAGTTTCCCAATATCCCCTTTAAAATAATTCTATACCGCTACAATACCGTAAATACAAAAATTTTACTCTTGGTCCCCAAACACCCCGATTACAATAATTGTTTACCGCTTCACACCGTAAATACAAAAATACAGAGGACGTCATTCGGCGTTACTGTTATGAGTACATTAAAATGTTGGAAAATGAATGTTGTACTGATGTTAGTTGTACCCGTAGACAATCGTAGCAACGTCTTGCTGATTGTCTTTTTCTGCCTGGGATATTTGAAAAATATTATTATTTGTGAATTCTCAAATAGTTTTTGAAAGTCTGTACATAAGATTAGAGGTTCGTGACTGTTCAGAATGTGTGGTTGAAGTCTACTGACGATTTGTTACAGCAACAATGAAATGCATATAGACATCGCTGAACCACCAGCAAATAAATTTCAAATTAAAATAAACTTATGACAATATGTCGAATAATAAATTTCTTAAATCTTATCAGGTTATGTACACTGTTACGAGATTTTACTTAGAATACTAAAACATTTACATAAATATAATAATGACGAAGGCAGACATTTTTCAGATATGAAACGGCTATATTGAAAAAAATTTTTTTTACTTAAATTATACAAATATCGCTTTTTGCTGTTGCAAATTTTTATTATAAGCTACTCAATAATGGAGCAGGTTTGTGCGGTTGAAGTCTACTGACGATTTGTTAAAGCAACAATGAAATGATTATAGCTTAACCACCAGCAAATAAATTTCACTTATAATAGAATTATGACAATTAATAAATTTCTTGAGTGCTTATTTATTTTTATTATTCTGCAAAGTGCACTATCTTACTGTTTTTGTTGTCGAGGAATCGAAAAGTTTTTTTGATATTTCTTTTTACCTAAAACTCTTGTAGATTGTCATAGAAAAAAACCTTGTTTTTCCTTTTTTTTAGGCTAAAAAATCAATTTTTGATGTTGGCTTCATTGTAAAACATATTTCTAATGATATTACGAAGTGCACTTTATTATTATCAGTACGTTAAGGGGCCCATACACACACACAGAAAAAAATTATTTTCATATTTGAATACGAAAATCTTTGATTCAATAAAAAAATCTTTTAAATTTTCTGTGATGACGATTTTTACAATATTGATAAATAAAATTGTAAGCATGTTTATTGGATATAAAGTCAATAAAGCGATTTAATGAATCAAAGAAAAAAATTGTTGGCTGAAATTTTATTTTCAGTGATATTTGTTTTAGTGTGTGTGTGTGTGTGTGTGTGTGGATGAATGTCGCATTTTTTTTAACCCCTTTTGGTTTGTTTTTGCTTGGCTGCGATTAAAACTAAATGTGTTTGGGATGAGTCGAACCGGGAGTCTCTTGACTAATAGTTTAACATACTTACCACTCAGCTAAAGAGCAAATCGCTTTATATACGCAAATAATGAATACACGCAAAACATGATTTTTTATGTTTCTTCTACATTTGCGCATTGCGTTATGATATAATCTAAAAATAACTTTGTTAAGAAAAAAACAAGCCACGACGTTTTTCGGCTACTTGTTGTAATTCACACGTATACAAGCCGAGCAATCAAAATAAACAACAACAATAGCACATGACCACGTTGGGTCAATCAACAAGCAAGATAAACACCAACACAAACAAATTAAATTAAATGATATTTTAAAATGCGCGGTATTGATAAACATAATATTCAAGTTAATGACAAATATTATTGAATTTAAAAATTTTATTCAATAACATTGTTTGTTGAAAATATTTCTTGCATATTTTTTTCTGTGCATACTGCTCACGCTCATGCAATAAGCATGTGTTGGTAAATTTTTAATTTTTGTTAATGTATTCGTCACTCAGACAATGCATTATGAAAAATCAAAATAGTTTTGATTTGAAATGAACTCATACTGCTGACGGTTTTTCAAATCAACAAAAAGTTAATTTATTCATTTTTCTGATATGTAATTGTTTTAAATTTGACGCTTTACTGAAAAAAAGAAAATAAAACAAACAAAATAAGTTTAAAAAAATGTGTAAAGAAAATAGGTATTTTTTTAATATCTTGAATTCTACCAATAACTTTATTGTTCTCAAACGAATGTTTATTTTATAAATTTTTATTTTAAGTGATGATTGATAAGTTTGTGGGAAAATATCAATCACACACGTATACCAAGGGTTCATCGGCAGTAGCTGTCAGCAGTATGTGGGCCACTTTAGAGCTACTAAGCCCCTGCGCAAATGGATTTATACTTCAGAAGTACATATAATCTAGCTAAGCATGAACACTTACTCGACCAATACTAAAAAACTATGTACATGTTTTTGAGAACAACAAAATAAGAGAATAATTATTGGTTGCTACTCGACTGTGTGTGCTAGTCAGTGTGCACACTTCTACCGATATTCGGTAGATTCTACCGAATATGTTTGTGAATTTAACGATCTACCAATTCTACCGAACAAGGCCTGAAATCTACCGAATATTGAACGAACATTTTGATTAACAATGATGCTACAAGATCAAGTTGATCCAGGGAAGGAAAATGACTTCTTGGATTTTGTACCAACTGTGAAAACAAAATGTACTTTTTTGGACCATGACGGTACCATTTTTTTTTATATATACTAATAAAAGCGGAAACGTAAAAGAATGTGTAAAAATTCATAAGTAAACAATAAAAAACAGAAACTTAACAAAAATTTGTATAAAAATTCAGTATAAAAAATTAAAAATGACATAAAAAATAATAAATATTGCATTCATACGTTATCCTAAATAAAACACACAAAAAAAATTAAAGACAACATAGACAAAATTAATGTTACCATATCATCGTTTGGTTTCTGGTTTGCTGCAGACATAATGTATTTTGTATATAATGTGCCGCAAACCAGAAACAAACCGACGATATAGTAAAACATTGGCATTTTTAAATTGTACCAAGTAACTCGCGATAGTACCACGGTACCAACGAGGTCAAAAATGTACCATAAAAAGTACAATTGTACCATGATTTTCATCCGTGAGTTGATCACACGTACGGAAAATATATCACATGTATGTTCTAAAATGTGGAAATCTTTCCGCGGAGAAGAGAATATGTTTAACGAATTGTTATTTAGTAATTTAAGTCGATATATGTGTAAATTGGATATTTTGCCACATAGCAGTGCGACCGCACCGCGGTCATTTTCTGCCATGAAACTCATTAAAACAGAACATAGAATTGTGCCTTGGGGTTGAAATATTTATTCCTCCCAATGATTTAATAATTTTTGCACAAAAGTTTAAATTCATAAATGGATCTTACATATAATATTTGTAGTAGCAAATGTTTGTCAAATAAAAGTTATTTTAGTAGCTTTATAAAACCTATGTACAAAAACTGAATTCCTGTTATTTATGTATATTAATGTATCCATATAAAGGGTAAGGGCAAATAACTGGTGATGACACTTTTTCTTATTGGAAATGCTTCATTGTTTATGGCAGTTTAATTTCCAATCGCATGTGAAGTTTTAAATGCGCTTTTGGAACCTGTTTAGTTTGATACTCCTTGCACTTACTTACTCTTTATATATAAGTACATATATTTTGTTATTTTTTATGTTTCTTTGAATTATTATTTTTTATGTTTCTTTGAATAAAAAATATTTTCTACCGAATTTCATTCAAATATACCGATGTTTTTGTCGATTCTACCGAATTAAAAAAAATTAAGTGTGCACACTGATGCTAGTTAAGTACTTGTTCGTTTTTCGCTCTGACTTGAACATTAATAAAGCGAACATGGCAAGTACCATGCGACAGCCAAACTTCACTAGGTACTTGCAGTACTAGGTGAAGTTTGCAAAAAAAAAAATTTCTTTGCATTCATCGCCACAGATTATTAAAATTGTTAGTCTATGTTCATCGCTATTTAACTGCAGAGTGTGATACAAACAAAAAATTTAAGTAAATGAGGCAATTTTACAATTTCATTTATTTAAACTTTTGTTATTTATTCAATTATTTATTAAAATTAACAGGTTATAAGTAGAAGTTAATATGAATTGATAAACATTAGTTTAAAGGTATTTTCATAACTAATCTCTATTGCATGTATGTACATTAGAGAGTGGCCGTTAGTTGTATGTTTTGTTGATTTCTTTTATTTTCACCCCCAAATCGGTTCAGTTTAATGTAAAACGAAAAACAAAAAAAAAATTCATGGCGATAAGTTGTGTTTTAGGGGGTGCGTCCGGCCCTCAAAGTTAATCCGCAAGCCCATATAATCAATGTATTTTTTTTTTGGTTAATTTTTTTACGACTATACTTAATATATCGAGCCTTGAGCGCAACATTATCGTAAGCGACAATAACCAAACTTTACAGGAGAAGGTTTTTTTCGATTATTTCCAAATTTATGGATAAAATTGAAAATGTTTTAATGCAGTTTGTTATAATTTTGTCCCGGTCAGTGATTGAGAGCAAAAACAACTTTGTATTTTCATATTTGACACTAGTTATGGCGCTTACGATAATTTTTTTTTCATATTAATAGACGAATTTAAAAATTTTTGTCGCTTACGATATTTTTCTTTTTGTGTTTTTTTATTTAATAAAAAAATAAATTGGTACATTTCGTTTTTTTTAATCTGATTACAATTAGGTTGCCAAAAGCAAAAATAGCATTAATATATTGATAATAAATAGGTATAATTATAAAGAGAATTAACTAAATATTATAAGGTTTTTTATTAATAATTATGTTAGGTATTTAGCAGTAGTACTTTTGGAAATGGCACACCATACAAAAAATTACATGAAAAATAATGAAAATTTAAGTATGTTATGTGCTGCTATATTTAGTATTAAAAAAAGTGTATTATGTATTAAAGTATACTAAAAGTTAAATGTAAGCATCATCATCATCACTCTCTGCTAGTACATCTTCAATTTTATCATCACTTGATGATATCTTTCAGGGATTATTCCATTTTTAACATAATGTCCACAAGTCTTTAAATTTTTGTACTGATATTTCTAATTTTTGTGAATAAAGAAATTCCGGCCCATGTTCAAGGAGCTGTGTATGTTTTCTTGAGCGATTTGCTAAATTAAGATTTAACTCTTCGATTTTATCGTTATCCACACTTTAATTGTGCGCAAAACTTATTTTTGTCAAAGTTAATGGATCGTAAATTATTAAATTTTTAATTATGTGGAGTATGTCTTCCAATTTTGAAAATCAGTATAATTTAGTACAATGCACTCTTAGCCTTTGGGATTTGTTAGCGAATTAGAAATTAGTGATGCCCATTAAGAAAGTACCCAAATAGTTTTATTTTTAACCGACTTCAAAAAAAAGGAGCAGGTTAGCAATTCGTCTCAATTTTTTTTTTGGGTGTTACCTCATTGCTCGGTACATGTTAGACCGATTGTACAAGTTCTTTTTTTTTGTCTGAGAGGGTATAACTTCCCATTGGTTCCATTGTAAAAAAAGGACAGGGACACGCCCACATTTTTTATTTAATTTTATAATATTCTACTTATTGGATTGCTGTGAAACCTATAAAACACCTTTGGTTCTTGTAATTACACAATTTGAAAGTTGAAAAAATGGACAGGGTTACGCTCATTAAAATTTATTATAATATTTCACGCAGTTCAATCGATTTTTATGAAACTTACCACACACCTTGTGCTATAAAATAGACACAATCGTCCATTTAAAAAAATGGGCGGAGTCACGTCCATTAAAATTTAATATTTTATTTTACAAGACTTAACACACACTATGAGCTCTGAAAAACACACAATCTTGCATTTAAAAAATTGGCGGAGGTACGCCTATTAAAATCTAATTTTATATTTCACGTACTTCTTATCTTCCTCTATCATTAAAGTCGGTTTTTTTCGCAGAAAGAATTATTTTACTACCGAAAATCAGGAGAAATGTCAAAAAATCACAAACAATTTTTTTGAGCGGCTACACTACACAGTACAAGTTCATTTTTATTTATATTCTTATTCACTAATAAGATCGTTAACACTTCTGCTTTAGGTGAATAAATTTACATTTAATTTCCTGTAATAGTTTACATGTTTCATAATTAAAAATAAAATATTTCAATAAATATGTGTCGCTTACGATAAATTTATTTTTTTTTAAATGTAAACATCTATTTACGATAAAATCTCAACCGCCGTATTTTTGAAACTATAAGCAATTTTGATATTTTGATAATTTCAAATTTTGGGCTATGACATGAAATCTTAATTTCTCAAATAAAAATTTTTTTACTGAATGTCGCTTACGATAATGTTGCGCTCAAGGCTCGATATGTATGAAATACTTTAATAGATATAAACTCTTATTGTAAACGCTTAGTAAAATAATTTCCATATAAATGTAATTTCGGTATATATCATTTTTGGTATTTTGTTGGTTATTTTCTTCATTATTTCCTAAAATATTAATTTTAGCTAAAAACGTTCTTTGAGACTAATGTTGTAGACTAGAAGAGCTAAAATATTGCCATATATCATATTCTAGTCATATGCAAACAAATTAAAATGAAAATGGGCTTGAAAGCCAACTTTGAGGGGCGGATGCACCCCTTAAACACAACTTATCGCTATGAAATTTTTTTTGTCATTTTTTAAGATAAAACTGAACCGATTTGGGGGTGAGAATAAAAGAAATAAAAAAAATAAATAACGGCCATTATAATGTACATACATACATATGTACGTGTCCTTAGTTATGAAAGTGGTCCAATGCAGTTTTGTTTCTATTAATCGAGACTACTAACTCTAAACTAAAATGTTGCAGTATAAAAATATTTTTTGATTTGTTCAAATACAATCTACTAAATATCTCGACAAAAGAAATACATACATATATTTATATGAAAATCACTTTCATAATTTTTTTTTTTTCATATATGTATATATTTATTTATTGTATCTTCAAAAATGAACTAACAATAAGTAATCAAATCTTAAATCTAAATATAATTATTAGGCCCGACCAGTATCGGACATAAACTTAGTGATAGTTATAAATAATACATAAGTAGTGATAGTCAAAAAGGAAAAAAAAATATTTTTAAGCAGTCCCATCTGGAGTGTTGAGTATAAGAGCCATTGTGTCCCTCTTTTTTAAGCGGATGTGTCCAGTAAAGCTCAAAATATTACGGGCAAGCGGATTAGGATGTGACTCGAGTTTTGTTAAATATTTGCCTGCGTATTTTTCAATTTCTTCACTCACTAGTGGCATATTTAAATCACGATGAATATTTGAATTTTTAATGTACCATGGAGCAGATGTTATCAAACGTAAAATTTTGTTTTGCCTTCGTTGGATTTTCTCAATATTTGAAGCTGAAGCAGTGCCCCATAGCTGAATTCCATAGCACCATATTGGCTTCAAAAGTGACTTGTATATCAAAAGTTTGCAGTCTAGGCTGAGTGTTGAATTTCTGCAAATTAACCAATATATTTGAGTTAATTTAAGTTTCATTTGGGTTAACTTAGAGTCAATATGATATTTCCATGTAAGCCTTCGATCAAGGTGTATTCCAAGGTATTTCACTTGAGAATGTTGAGGAATATTTTGATTGTTGATTCGAATGGGGACACAGGTATCTTTTCTTCGGGTAAACGTTATATGAACACACTTTTGTTCATTTACTTTTATTCTCCATAAATTCAACCATATTTCAAGCTGGGTAATGTGTGCTTGGAGATTGCGGGATGCCTCATCAGGGTTTTTGTGAATACTCAAACAGGCTGTATCATCGGCAAATGTAGAAGTGTGTATGTTATTGCTCACAGGCATATCACAAGTATATATTAAATACAAGACTGGCCCCAGAATACTACCCTGTGGCACACCAGAAGATATAGACTCGGGTACACTCATGAAGTCTCTTTCCACAACGGTATATTTCCTATCAACAATATAACTTTCCAAAAGTTTTTGTATGTTTATTGGTTCAATTTTAAAACTAGGCCTTCGTGCCATACTTTATCAAATGCCTGAGAAACATCAATAAAAAGGGCAGAACAATACTTTTTTCTTCAAATGTCCTCCTTACAACTTGAACCAATCTATGCGTTTGCTCAATAGTGCTATGCTGACTTCTAAAGCCAAATTGATGGTCCGGGATGCACCCACTATCAGCTAAAATTGTGGACAATTTAGTCATGAGCAGCTTTTCGAAAAGCTTTGAAATTGTTGAAAGTAAGCTTATAGGCCTATATGACTCAGCCTTGGTAACATCTTTGCCTGGCTATGGAATCATTTTAATCTCGGCAAGTTTCCAGTTATGTGGAAAATACTGCATTCGTGAAATGGCATTAAAAATAAATAGCAGGATTCTTATTGCAATATGAGGTAAGTTCGTCAGCATCTTGTTACTAATTCCGTCAATACCTGGAGCTTTCTTCGGATTAAGTTCAGCAATTAGTTTTTGTACATCGCGCATCTCAAACTTTATGGGTCGCGGGGGTAGAGCAACTACACTTGGCAAATCAGCAACACCAGTACATGTGTTTGGGGTAAATACGTATTTTAAATGATTAGCAAATATGTTACCTTTTTCAGTATCGCTTCTTGCCAACCTCCGGTAGATGTGCGCAGAGGTGGTTTAAGCTCAACGGGGGTTTTCAGCTTTCTAGCAGCGCGCCACAAAGAGTAATTAGATGCTGGTGTGACATCAAGACCTTCCAGATAATTTGCAAGAGATGCAGTTTTTTCAATTGCAAGTAACTCTTGGAGTCGTTTAGTGCACTCTTTAAATCTGATTTACCGGATATAACAGCGAAATTGGAAGAAACAAAAATTCATCCACTACAACGTCCCTACCATATTCGCATGGAGGAATATATAAGGAATATATAAGGAAAAATAAATAGCAAGATTCTTATTGCAATATGAGGCAAGTTCATCAGCATCTTGTTACTAATGCCATCAATACCTGGAGTTTTCTTCGGGTCGAGTTCAGCAACTATTTTTTGTAGTTCACGCATCTTAAACCTTAAGGGACGAGGGGGTAGAGATACTACACTCGGCAATCCGGCAGCACCCGTACATGAATTGGGAGTGAATACAGATTTTAAATGCTCAGAAAATAAGTTACCTTTCTCATTATCGCTTCTTGCCCAGCCTCCGGTCGAAGTACGCAGTGGTGATTTGAGATCAACGGGTCTTTTAAGATTTCTAGTAGCGCGCCATAAAGAGTAATTAGATGTTGACGTTACATCAAGACCTTCTAAATACTTTTCCAGTAATGCAGTCTTTTCCGACGATAGCAGCTCTTTGAGTCGTTTAGTACATTCTTTAAGTCTGATTTTATTTAGGGGTGATCGGTGTTGTTGCCATTCTCTTCTAGCTCTCCTTTTTTTCACATACAAGACGTTCAATTTCCGTAGAATAAATTCTATTAAAGCCAGTCTGCGGATAGGAAGTAGTGGCATGTTCAGCAGCCTGTTTCATATATTCGTTAAGATTGGCAATATTAAATTCAATATCATCAGGTGATCTAAGCTGAATGTTTTCTACGCAGTGACTACTAATATATTTTTTGAATCCTAGCCAGTTGACCCTATTAATCGTTTTCGCATATGAGTTAGTTAAATCACTCCTTAGTGGGTTGAAAATTGTAACTATTGTGGGAGAGTGATCGGAGGACAGATCTAGAGAGCCCTCTACGTGAATTAAGTCCCTATGGATATTTTTCGTGACGCCAAAATCTATAAAATCTGGAATTTTTCTTACGTCAGTAGGCCAATAAGTAGGCTTCCCACTCGAAATGACATCTAAGCCCATTTTTGAAATTATATTAAACAACGCTCTACCTCTAGGTGTAACAAGACGCGAGCCCCAGTACGTATGTTTTGCATTGTAGTCACCAGCTGCCACGAAACAAGATCCAAGCGATTTGTAGAACTTCTCATACTGATCTTCGGTAACTGAAAATCTTGGAGGTGAGTAAATTGAAGATATCACGAAATTCGCACAAAAATTTTCTACGAAAATATTCGTAGCTTGCATATATTCTTCACTAACATTATCAAGGATATAGTGCTTGAGTCTTGACTTAATTAGAATTGCTGATCCACCGCATGCTCTCCCTCTCGGATACTTTGTATCATGTAGAGTGTAACCATTTATTTTAAAGCAGCTTCTCGAAGTCAAGTGAGTCTCAGAGACCATCATTATATCAATATTTTTTTCCATGAGGAAATGTTCAAGTTCATTTTTATGTTGGCGAATGCCGTTTGCGTTCCAGAAACATAGTTTTAACGTGTTCATGGTTTGTTGACTAATGCTTGAAGCAGAGTATTCTGCATTCGCAGCATTTCTTGCATCATGCTAGTCATATTTGTTGTAAAGTTGTTTATAGTTAGCACCAGATTCTCAATAGTAGCTTCAAGACGACTAAAGTTAAAGCTAGAGTTTGCATTTGTTGAATTACTTGGAGGTGGAACATTTAGTGTGGGAATAGGACTTGTCTTAGCAGCATCGGCATACGATACACGTGAAGTAACTAGTTGGCTAGTTTGGGGAAGAGTGGCGGAGTAAGCATTTGCTGACTGAACTGGAGCTAATTTAGGTTTTTGACCCATAGCCTGTTTAACGAAAGAATATGCAGGGCATCCTCTGTAGTTAGCGGTGTGATTACCTCCACAATTACTGCATTTTTTTCTGCTTGTACTTTTGGCTTGGTACAGTTAGCAGTACCATGCAATTCACCGCAGATAACACAAACTGTAGGTAATTTGCAGTAAGTTTTTGTGTGGCCATATTCTTGCCAATTATGGCACTGTACGGGACCTGAACGCTTACGTGGCTCTTCAACTGTGATTTTTCGGTGTAAAAGGTATTTTAGACTATAAATTGGGTGCGTCTCGTTTTTTTTTAACTGTATATTATTCGGCTCCAGTTCAACACGAAATAGAGGCTGGGGAATCTTCTCTCTATTGATTATATTGGTAAAATTTTTTACCTTAAATCCTTGTTCGATAAGTGCACATTTTACTTCTTCGGGCTCAACATATGAATCTATGCCCTTTAATACTATTTGTAGGCCTTTAGCACTCTTAAGTTGATATGTGTAAAAATTTGTTTTATTTTTTTCAAACTCACTAACAATTTTTCGGAAATCTTTTTCATCATATATTTGGATTTTAGTTTCATCAATATTACCTCGTTTAATTGGAATGATGTGAAAAGTATTTTCACCAATGGTCGACAGTAGATTTTTTAGAAGCGCGTTAGAATTTTTTTCTCTCAGATAAATAGGTGGTGGCTTAAAAGACTTTTGCGATGATGCAGCTGGCTTGTCGTTTTTGTCTTGCAATAATTAAAAACGATTTTGACGATTGATAGAAGATGTGCTGTTATCCCTAGACATCTTTGGGGCGGATCCAATTTTAGTAGAATTTGGGCTTCGCCCGCGCTTTAAAATAATTATATATCTGTCCATTCCTACTTGTACCTTTGGTTTTGAACTACTGTTATCTTCAGTGACAACTTGTTTAAGTGATGACCACGAGCCCGAAGCGGATGATATCGCTGAGTTAAATGTAGAAGTACTATGCAATAATGTCAACGATTCACTAGTTGGCATTGGACAAAGCGAAGTTGATCGCTGACGAAACTGTGGTTTTGCCGTTAGAAAAAGTCTATCAGATTTTTGATTTTTATTAAGAGCTTCAGAACTCACAGCAAGTCTATTATCAGATTTTTTATTTTTATTGTTATCATTATGAGCATCAAAACTCACAGTAAAATAGGCATTTCTGCCGTTAGAACTCACTTCACTATGTTTTTCCTTTGAGGTACTCATAAAGAGTATTCCTCAAGGGTACTTTGTATGTTTTTTTGTTTACGGTTTTTTTTTTGTTATTTCTATATGTAAAAATATTATCAAAGCAAAAAAATGCTTATTTATCAAAGTTAATATGTACTACGAATATTTTTTGTATGATTTTTTTTTTGTTTAGTTTGTATGTAAGAAAAATTCCGCTATTACGTCTGTTCACTAAGGGCAATGTCAACCAAAAAAATGTTTGTTGCTACAAATTGTTGTTTTGTTTTTAATAATAAAGCTGAAACTCTATAAAAGCATTTTTAATTTTTGAAATTTTTTGAACGACATATGCTACTGACTGTAAAAAAATACTATTTTTTTTTTGCTGGGACTTTTTTGCGTTTATTTGAAGTAATAGGTATTATATAAATTTTTTGGTAATTTAAGAAATAAGAATAATCTTACGCATTAACACGAAAGAAATAGAAATGGAGTTCTAATAAGGGCATTTTTTTGAGTTTGCTTTCACTTATACTTAGTCGCATCCGTCGCATAAAATCAATATTAATTTTCAGCAGCAAATAGCATGGGTTATTATTTAATTTCTTTTGAATTAAAGTTCAATCAATATTAGCAAATTTATGGCGCTTAGTCTTCTTGAAAAAAAAACTGTCGCATCCGCCTTGTCACGTCCGTATTTGTAGTTACTTTAACCCTTAAAAAAAGCAACATTTTCATATTTCATAAATCTACACATAAGCGATCTTCTTTCACGTTTATTTCCGCATTCACAAAAATCATCATAAAATTTCGCCAAATTATGGTTATTTCTATAACGTCACCCCATTATTGGTTTGGAGCATATGCCAAAAAGTCGGAATGGAGAAAAACGACAAAGAAGGTTTACATGAACTTTTCTCAAAGTATACCCGATAGAATTTTTTTTATTTTCACCATTCCTTCCGACACATGTTTGGAAGAAATGTGTAACTTTTTGTGAATTTTCGTGATTAAAGTTAGAAGTTAATATTACTTTATTGAAAGAGAAAAATACTGTTTTGTGCCACATAAGCCACTTTTCATAATTTATTTTTAAAAAGTAGCTTTTTGTGCTTCATGTGTATACAATTTTACTGTTGTATATTGAGAAATTTGTTGTTGAGAAGAAAATTAATGCTTCAAATTTATTTATCTTGCTGTCCATAGAAATAAGTCGATCGCTTTAATGATGACCTCAAAATTAAACAAACCCCTTTACTAGACATTGTAATTTCCGCGATGTTAGCAATTTTTTTTCGCGATTGATCTAATTTTCTTAGGTTTTGTTATTCCTTGCAGTCTAAGTAATTTCTTCAATGCATTTAGAAACTTTTCGCTAATATGCGGTTTTTTCGCGTTCTTTTCGATTTTTTTATATTTTTAACAGTTTTGGCGATTTCGAATAGAGAATAGGGTTTGGTTAGGATTTTACAACTTTTCGCGAATTTTTGCAATGTTGCAATGAATTTTTGAAAGAATGTATTGTGCTTCTTAACAGTCTTCGCGAATTTTTAACAATATTAGTCTTTGCTTTTATAAAACTGTTAGTAAGTTTCTGCAAGTTTTCGCAATTTTCGCGTTTTTACCGAATTTTTAGCATTACTTAGAGTTTTTGCGATTTTTAATATAAATTATGGCTTGTTTAAAGTTCCGCAATTTTCCGCGAATTCTTGCGAAAGATGTAATTTTTCTTAAGTTTCTGGCTTTATTTATTTTTATTAAGGGACTTCAAATTTAAAAGTTTTGCAAGCTTTTGCGAATTTTCATAATGCTTTGCGCTTTCTCCCGGGTTAATAACTTACTTTACAGTTTTAGCGAGTTTTCTCAATTTCTCTCGAATTTTTGCAATGTTCGCGATGAGAGCGAGTTTTTGCAAGTACTCTATTTCTCAACAGTTTTCGCGAATTTTAAACAACACATGTTAGACTTTGCTATTACGCTGCTGCTAATTTCTACGCTTGGTATCGATTTTTGCATTTATTTTTATTTCAATTATATAAAAAATTTGTTTGCATATTATGCAAGTTAATATTTGCATAATTTGGTATCCATGTGCTACAAATATATCTATGACAAGGCAAAGATTTGGAGTAGATCGAATTCCTGAAGGCAAGTTCATCGAACTATGCGAAGTTCGTCGGTCGTCCCAATTATGTTTATAACATTACGGAAATGAAGCAAAGCAAGAGTTAAATTGATTTTGTACGTTTTTGTATGAATAATTTGACGCAACAGCCAAACAGTGGCGTTTACAGCAAAACAATACTTATTAAACCTGAAAATAGTTGAAATGAAGCAAAATTAATGGTAAATATCTCAGAAACCATAATTAATTTCGCGAAACATGTTTCGGATTCAGAAAGGGGATAATCGAAATATATATACCTCATACCTAACTAATTTTTTTTTAAATGGTCGGTGGGTCAAACCAATAATGGTCTGACGATAAGTGCACAAAAAAAACTTCTATTTTTGTCGCGTCCGTTTCTCGCTGACATTTGCTTATATCTTCTTACTATATTATTGATATCGCCAAAAAAATTTACTTAAATATACTACTCCTTCATTGCTTTAAAACACTTAAGATACATATGTATATACTAAATCTTTCCATTCCTTTCTTGGTTTTTAACCGACTTCAAAAAAAGAAGTAGGTTAACAACTCGTATCTATTTTTTTTAGGTGTGTAGGTTCATAACTCGGTGCATTTTAGACCGATTGTAAAAAAATTTTTGTTGTCTGAGAGGGTATAGCTTCCCATTGGTCCCATTTGAAAAAAAAGTGGGCGGATCACGCACACAATTTTTTAAATTTGATTATGTGATCTTCTACTCTTTTGATTAATGCGAAACATAGCAAACATCTAAGGTTCTTGTAATTACAAAATTTTTAAGTTGACAAAATGTGCGGTGCTACGCCCATTAAATTGTATTATAACATTACACGTGGTTCTACTTAACCGATTTTTACGAAACTTAGCACACACCTTGAGCTCTAAAATATACACAATCTTCTCTTAAAAAAATGGGAGGGGTCACGCACATTAAAATTTTATATTATATTTCACAGGGTTCTATTTCACCGATTTTTACGAAACTTGGCACACACCCTAAGCTTTAATAAAGGCACAAAATTGCGTTCGAAAAAGTGGGCGGGGCACGCCTATTAAATATTAGTATAATATTTCATTTGCTTGTACTTAACCAATATTTACGAAACTTGGCACACACCTTGAACTCTTAAAAATACATAATCTTGTTTTAAAAAAAGGGGCGTAGTCACGCATCATAAAATTTAATACTTAATTTCACGTGCTTTTGCTTTATCGATCTGTGCGAAACTTGGCACACACCGTGAACTCTTAAAAATACACAATATTGTTTTAAAAAAGTAGGCATAGCCACGACCCATAAAATTTAATACTATATTTCACGTGTTTTTACTTAATCGATTTTTACGAAACTGGACCATATTTCTAAGTAAATAAAACTTAAAAAAAAATTAAACCGACTTCAAAAATAAGCACTAAAAAGCTACAAATAAAACTTAAAAAAAAATTAAACCCACTTCAAAAATAAGCACTAAAAAGCTACAAATAATATAGATCTAGTTAAATAAAAGCTTTTTATATATGTTACCTACAGTGCCGTTTGAAGTTGGTGCCAGTAATACTGGTACTAAACACATAGGAACATGCCCGGTAAAAAAACTGCAAGTAATTTTTATGTACATACATATGTATGTGCTTAGTTACCAATGTTGCTGGCACCAACTTCAAACGGCACTGTAGGTTACATATATAAAAATCTTTTATTTAACTAGATCTATATTATTTGTAGCTTGTTAGTGCTTATTTTTGAAGTCGAATTAATTATTTTTTTAAGTTTTATTTATTTAGAAATATGGTCCAGTTTCGTTTTATTGATCAACTAAAAGTATTCGAATAACACGTCCGTGTAATTGTGTAACTTCAACTCAAAAATACATCCTTAATTTTGATAATAGATTTGTATTACACACATATATTTTTCATGGGATTGCTGATAATTTCCTTTAATGGTTTCCCGGCCCTTATGTATGCATAATTTTTTTATTATTTATTTTAAATACATCAAATGATGTTGTTAGTAGCTGTTGTCGATGTAAAGGCTAAACTTTTTAGCGGAAAGCACACAACTTTTAATAAAATTGAAAAAGTAAAGTGTGCAAGGTTTTCGCTAGAATATTAAATGAAAACGGAATAGAAGTAGAAACTTTAGTGAAGTGTAAAAAATTCAAAAATGTATTTAAACTAAAGAAAAAAACAAAACAAATTTGCTTAAACGTAAGTGGTACATCCAAAAAATTTTACACCATCAGAAGAAGTGGACAAAAGAATGAAAAAGAAAAGGGTACGTGTCGTAACAGAATGGGCTGATGAAAACTGTCGGTAAAGTAAATATTTTTATATTTAAATGCTTATAATTGCACAATTCTACTGATATTACATCGTTGTAGTAAGCAAAAGTCATACCTATAGAATAGAAAAATAAAAGACACTTCATTATATTTTGGAGCAGTGGGACGATGCTTTTTCTAAACTATGTACACCATGTTACAAAACTCTACATACTATACAAATTTTAGGCATTTATTAAAAATTTGTGAAATAATTTTATAAATACTATCGTAGTATGCTTAAAATACAAATCTAGTAAATTATGCAAAAGATAAAAGAACAACATTATGAACCGTTTTACAATAAAACGCAAAAATTTACATACTAACACATAAACAATTTAACGAAAGTCTACATACGATCAGTCTTGAGTTAAAGTCCCGTTACATCGCATGATTTAAAATGCTTTTTCTTTCTTTTAAATCTTAGTTAGATTGCGACATTCAATGTGTTAACAGAAAAAGTTGGTTTATTTTAAAAAGTTTTGCAAAAAATGTCAAAAAGAAAAGAAATTGCTCCTCAACTACGCGAAGCCATTGTGAAACTGAAAAATGAAGGAAATTCATTTTCTAAAGTGGCTGAAACATTAGGTTTGAGTAAATCTACAGTGCAAACGATAGTAAAAAATTACAATACCACTGGATCTTATGAGAGTAAGGCAAGAAGTGGTCGGCCACAGAAACTTGACGAACTGATGCAGAGAAAAATTGTGCGATGTACGGCAGAAAATCCAAAAATTAGCGCTGTAAAATTGGCCAAATTGTTGCAAGAGTTTGACGGAATTGATGTACATGCTCAATGTACAGTTTAAAAAAGGCAGGGTTAGCTTCACGAATTGCGCGCAAGAAACCTTTAATAAGTGAAGTGAACCGAACAAAACGTTTAAATTACGCAAAGCAGCTTGAAAATAAACATATTGACGACCCAACTTTTTGGTCACGTGTTATATTTACTGACGAATGTAAATTTAACGTCTTCGGAAGAGATGGACCTGCAAGAGTGTGGCGAAAACGAAACACGACACTTCATCTCAAAAATATCAGTCCAACTGTTAAGCATGGTGGTGGATCTGTGATGGTGTGGGGATGCATGGCAGCAAATGGAGTTGGGGAATTGCGATTTATTGAAGGCATAATGGATCGACACATTTATTTAGACATTTTAAAAACCAATTTGATTGGAAATGTCGAAAAACTTCACTTAAGAGAAAATTATGTCTTCTAGAAATTCACTTTTTTCGGTGTTAAAATCATATTTATTGTATAATTTTTTTATTGTGTACGAATTATAAATACTGGTAGTAGAACATGGTTAAAAATGACTTAGACCACTTTGAATGTACAAAACTTTTTGCATTGTTCATCCAAGTGGACTTAGCATCCTTTTCTTGGAAGTTTTTTCTAGCAACGGTTATCTAAGTACACATACATTATTTTGGTTTGGAGAATGAAAATATAACACCTTACTTAGCGTATTTTAAAATATGTCACTAAACCATTTACATAAAATGTTATAAATTTTATTTTAACGTAAAACAAAAATTATTAATTCAATTGAAAGCCTAAGTAATTGTTATTCAGACATTTTTTATAACTGTATTAGTTAAACATTGAAATTAATAAACATATAATTTAAATTATTCTTCATCTGATGTGATCACATATGCGCATTCTTCTGTTCCCTTTAGCTGCATGTAGAAGTTTTTGTAAATTTTTGGAATTAAATTTTTATCACATAAATCTGTGAGTTCTTTACGTTTTTCTTCTGCTATTGGAAATGGTGATGAGTATGCTTTTGGAATGAATTGTAGTAGCAATTTTTTCCTTTCTTCGGCGCTTTGATTCGTCGTAGAGTAATATTTCTTTAAAATTTTCGTCAAATTCATATTTGTAATAGAGTTGATACTTATTTTCTTTGTATACTCTTATTTCTCTCATTTTATTTAAATGAACCTTTTCATTTTTAGTATTTTTTGTCCAATTTGTAAATGAAGAAAATTTTTTGAAATCTAAAAAGTCGTCAGTTTCCATTTCTATTACATTATACATTTGTTCTGTTTGTTTAGCATTTCTAATTACTGAGAACCACTCCATTAGCGTGTATATACGTTTGTGTTTTTTGGTCTTCTCAATTAACTCATGTACGCTATCGCTCTCATTCTGGGTATCCCCTTTTTCAAGAAACTTGTGACTTATATCAATTCTAAGCTTTTGTGAAATCCACACATAAAATGAGAATACAATTTTATTCTTGTTTTGCCCACCACAATTATCGGACCAAAAATTGTATTTGGTTGTGCCGCTCTTTTCAGTTTTGGTTGATATAAATCGGAACAGACAACTTGCAACTTCTATTGGTCCTTTCTTTGCAGTTGTTTCATCCCATACAAAACAACAGGCTTCTTGGGCATTAAGTTCCAAGTTGGTGAAATTATACGCATGTAGCTTTCTTTTATAATAAAATGTGCTTACTTCAGCGCAAGGCGACGATAGGATTTTCTGAAAATCAAAGCATATAGTGGAAACACTTGGGTTGTTAAGACTTTCATTTTTGTCAATAGCTTTTAGTTCTCTAGATTTCTGTTTGCAAAATAAATGATGATTAGTCAGATTCAATGATTTTCTTTTCATGTTCATTCGAGTTTTTATACTTCTCGCATATATCACACTGATCCTTTTTTGGAATATAAAATGATAAATTAAACGACTTGTGGAAAGTATCGCGATATTGCCTTAATGTTGCCTTATGGTCTGACTCATAAGCACTTTCGTAAAACCATTCTTCGTACAAGTGGTACATGTGTGCTACTGATCTTATATCACCATCTATGTACATCTTTCTTGAATGTTGACGACAATAGTGAGAATCCACCAATGGAATGAGTTGATGTGCTGTTTTATTATTTCTCGTATTCTAGCCACTTTTTCAGTTTTTTTATTAAGCGTTCCTCTTCTGTCAGGTGATATGGATCCTCCATTGGAATGCATTTTCCGTACAATTGTATCTACTGTTGTATGGGATATTGAAAGCGTGTTGAGGAACATAGGTATGCATAGTGCTTCCCTCATCTCCTTCTCATCTTTCAAAAAATTAAGAAACTACATTCGTGATTCTGTTCTGCGTGAATTTACAATATTTTTCAAAACTTTTTTCTTGCATAATGTTATTAAATTCGAGATGTATGCCCATTGAAGATCTTGATTACGAATATTGTAAAAGTAATTAAAAATCTGCATTCTGGATTCTTCGGATACCCTTTCTGTACATTTCATTCTGCACGATTCTCCACAACTTTTTTTAACTCTTTTGCATTTTTAACATCGCCAGCTCGATTAACATATTCCTTACCTTGAGTTTTAAGGGCTTTTTCTTTGTTTTTTGCGCCATTCAGATGGTTGTCGTCTTTTCCTACGCAAGATTTTTTTTCGGGTGAAGTATCTAAGCCCTTGTTCAACGTTCTGTTTGAGACTTTTGGTGTAATAGGGATATATGATGGAGCTGAGTCAGACGACCTATCATTTGGTTCATATTCTGTCGAACTGCCGGGAAATGGTTCTGAAATCAAACTTGCACAATGTTTTGTAAAAAAAATATATAATTTTACATACCGAAAGAAGTATCATCACAATCTACATTAGTTGGTGTTTCATGTAAAATACCAATTAAAACGCCAGGCGACACAGTTGAAACAATTTCGTCCATGTCGGGTTCTATAAAAATATTTCCTTGTATATAATCTTTTACATGCTCACCCTTTTTTTAAATTACTTACCAAAGATTTCCATTCTATTACTTTGCATTTACACCAATTTAATTACACTTTTTAGAATTAGATACGAGAAGAGAATACCTTTACATTTATTTAAACTTAGTTTCACAAATGTTACATTACTCAAACTTATCAGATTTATATACAGGCATGTTCTGAAAATCACATTTTCAAATCACTAGTGCTTTTAAAAGTAATAATGCTCCTGTAGACGTTTTTAAAATCATATACGATAAATTTCTTTCAGAAATGATATTTGATGCTATATACAATAGAAAAATTAAAAAAAAGAGCGAAGAAATATCTGCATAACCATCATTACTTTTTAAATCACTAGTGATTTGAAAAATGTGATTTTCAGAACATGCCTGATAAATTCACAATAAACCACAATTTATACGCTGACAACTTTCTCCAAACTAAACTGTTCTATGTTTACTTACACGCGTGAACTGTTTTTGTTTATTCAGCGAATAACATGCTAACTACACATAGCGACACTCAAAAATGTACCATGTGTATGCTAAGTAGGCTTAGAAAGCATAACAACAATAAATGCCCCTTCTAAAGAATGCTATGTTTACTTAGTTTTCAAAAAAAAATTACAGTTCTATTCCAAACAATACTTACTGTACTTAGCCCTTTTTGGAATGGACGTTTTTTAAAACCTTAGTCGTAGGCTAAGTACAACTGTGCGTATAACTTTTGATAGGGTTGTCCGATAAATTCGAGCTTTTGACAGGACTCAAGTTACATCAATCCAAATTCATATAAACAAACTGCTTCAAAACATGCTAAGTCGACTTAGCATACTCTGGAATTAAGCCATCGAAGTATTATTAGACTTTTAAAAATATCGAACATTTAAAAAGAAGAGAAAGAATAAAAATAACGAAAATATGTAGTTTGAAATTAATAAAAGCAACAAAAAAATTTTCGGCATGATGCGAAAAATATACTGCAGAAATGGTAATCGGGTGATTAAAAAATAAGAAAAATTACAATTTCATAAAAAATCAAAAAATTTCAGGCGATTCTGAAGAAGACAATCACTCTTATTCCAGCTTGCTTCCGATTTTGCAACTTCTCGCGAATTTTTGCACACTTCACGATAAAAGCGACTTTCTTTATGCTTTCAGTTTCCTAACAGTTCTGCTGATTTTTAAAAAATATACTTTATCATCCCGCTGTTAGTAGCTTTTTGCGAATTGTCGCGATTTTTATTGAATTTTTGCATTCCTTACATTTTTGGCGATTTTTAATCAATATTATGTCTTGTTTAAAATTTTGCAACTTCTCGCGATTTTGTGTAAAACACAACAGTTTTGCCGATTTTTAAAAAATTTTAGACATTCTGCGAATTTTCGTCATTTTCGCGATTTTTATTGATTTTTTTGCATTCCGTACATTTTTGGCGATTTTTAATCAATATTATGGCTTGTTTAAAATTTTGCAACTTCTTGCGACTTTTTGAAAAGATCGTGATAAAAGCGACTTTTTACATTACATGTCGTCAGATTCTTGGCAGTTTGGCAGATTTTAAAAAAATGTCATCCCGCTGTTAATAAGTTTTTGCAAATTTTCGCGATTCTTGCCGAATTTTTTGCATTCCTCACATTTTTAGCGATTTTTATTCCATATTAGACTTGTTTAAAATTTTGTAAATTTTCGCGATTTTTTGCAAAGTTTGCAATAAGAGGTTTTCGGCGTGGTTTTTGCGTCCTAACAGTTTTGAAGAGTTTAAAACATTATTAGACTTTTTATCATCCTGCTGTTAGTAGCTTTTTGCCAATTTTTGTCATTTCGCAAATTTTTTTTATTTATTTGCATATATAATTGCACTAATTTTTATTAATTTAACAAATAAAAATTAAAATAAATGTAATTAAAAAATATTAGCACTTTTATAAGCTTTTTCATTCCTGATGCCATTCTACGACATCCATCAAACATAGGGAAAAATGTTGTAGGTGTCGTAACAAACTTTTCTATGGAAATTACCTACAACATTTTACAACTATTGTACAGCTTGACGACCTACTACACTTACAATAGGTTGTGAATTAAGCAATTGATTGTGTAGTAAATATACGAGTATGCATACATACATATGTATGTATTTATTGTATTTGCTGTATTTCGACTTCTAATATGACATTTTGCTACTAGATTAAAGAAAACATGTGGTGTTCTGTAATGTATTACAAAAAACGTCATAGTATAGGGTGTTTTTTATTGAGGTATAGAACTTTAAGTTGGCATCACTTTTTTAACTGGCGGCCATTTTGTCAGCTGTCAAGTGGGTAATATTTAGTTTGGTTTGCCATTTCATCATGAACAGGTTGACAAAAGAACAACGCTTGCAAATCGTGCAAATTTGCTTTATTCGAGCCAGCCGAATTGGCTTTAAAAAAGCCGAATTGGCTTTATTCGAGCCAGCCGCGGCGGCCACATGCCCGAAATCATATTTAAACATTAATGGCATAAAATTATCCTTCCAATAAAGCCAAATTGATGGACATTAAAACGATTTTCTTGTGTTTTATTTCAATTCGAAGTTCTATACCTCTAAAAAATCGTGCAAATTTGCTTTATTCGAGCCAGCCGAATTGGCTTTAATAAAGCCGAATTGGCTTTATTCGAGCCAGCCGCGGCGGCCACATGCCCGAAATCATATTTAAACATTAATGGCATAAAATTATCCTTCCAATAAAGCCAAATTGATGGACATTGAAACGATTTTTTTGTGTTTTATTTCAATTCGAAGTTCTATACCCCTAAAAAAAACACCCTTTAGAAGTCGATAAGGAGGATTATTATACCATATTTTGTTAAATACTCAAATACTTTGGTAATGACTCAAAAATATATCTAGAAAAATATACCTGCCTTTTTAATTAATTCGTGTCGACATGCGTGAATACTGCTCCACGACCTGATGAAGTGTTTTATTTTTAATTTGTATTTCACTTTTTGGTAATTAGTACAATGTAATTTACTTCGTAAATAATATACAGACATACTTGTATATTATTATGCATATGTATGTTGTATGCAGAAATGCGGAGTAGTAAGCATTTACAGTTTCACAATATCGAAAGAAAATTTAGTTTTGTGCAAATACATTTAAATCAAAAACAAAATTAAAATTATAAACTCAACCAAAATTAAAATGTTCTTTTTGTTTCAAACGTAAATATTCTGTGTTAGTTACGAACGTAAGATATTTACGGCCTAATTCATAAAAAATACATATGTCGGTTTTATAAAAGGATTGTTAATAAAATTTCCGTTGAAAATTTAGATTATTAACCTCTTATAAAACAGATATTTTTTTTATGAATTAGGCAGTTACTATAAAAATTAAATATTAAACTGATTTTATTTTATAAAATAAAAAATCATTATTTTAAATGCATCGCATTTTTTAATAGTTGAATGCCTATACACATACATACATACGAATGTAAATGCCATCACCGGTATTACTATTTTCATTTCAACCTTTCTGTATATTGCACTAAAATACTTGAAGTACCACATGAAGTGAACATAATTTTTGAGGTACTTCTTTTTGGTTGCCTACATTTTTCTGTGTTCATTTTTTTCGGTACTTATTTAATCTTTGGCTACTTCTGTTGGTACTTGCCAAACAAATAATCTCTTCACTTCACTGCTTGTGCTCTGAGAGGTAGAACAAATATGTACTATACTCGACAGCGAGTTTGACATATGACATATATGACAAAAATGTTACTCGTTGCAGACGTTTAACAGCTACAACATCGGCTATTTTTCAAAAGCATATACCAATTCCTAAGCCCAGATTGGATCCTCGTGAGATTGGGAATTATCGGCCGATTTATTTGCTATCGACCTTTGGAAAGCGGTTTGAGTTCTTTCTTCTGGAAAAAATAAACGACGTTATAAATGACAGGAACATTTTGAGGGACTTTCAGTTTGCATTTAGGATTGGACTCTCGACAACACATGAACTTACAGTTTTTACCGGCTACGTTTCTAGAGGATTAAAAAGGCGATGCCCAACAATAGCAGTCAGTTTGGATTTCGCTAAGGCTTTCGATTCAGTTTGGCATGAATGGCTTATTTATAAAATGGTTAACCTGGGATTGGTTCGGGTATCTGCCGAATGGTGAATAGCTTTTTAAGGATCGATTGTTTAGGGTTCGTATTGCAGACACTCTGTCTCAAGAGGGTTGAATCTGTGCGGGTATACCACAGTGATCTTTGCTAGGACCCGTGCTTTATAATCTTTTTGTTTCAGATATACCTCGACCTTCTGATGATAACCTTCTCTTAATGTATGCCGATGACATTTTAGTTGCTTCATCGGGTGGTAGAGCAAGGACAGTTAACGCCGGAACTAACTCTTATCTAGCAGTACTGACAAATTAATTTACAAAATGGAGACTCATACCCGTATTCTAATAAATTATGACAAATTCTTTTGTCATAAAATTTTGTCAAGTTTCTTGTTATATAATTTTAATTAAAATTGTGATAGTATTCTGTTGTTCATATGACAAGAAAAAGCTTAAAAATCTCAAGAAGCTTTCAACATACTATGGTGAGATTTATTTCAAATTGACAATTATATTTATTTACATATTTAAAATATAATAAAAAAAATTATTATGAACGTAAAGAAAGGTAATTTTGTTCATGATATGAGCCGGGGTATCTTACATTTACATAAGCTACGTCCAAACACACATAATGTGATATTTGCACTTGAGGTAAACAGATTTGAAAGCTCTTAAGCTTTTTCTTGTTTCAGATCTCGGCGGCAAGCATTGTTGCCGCCGAGATCTGGTTGGCTGTTGTGTTCTCGTCGTTGTGAAAGGTTAAAAGGCTCTTTAGAAGTTTTCACATTGTGGATATGACTTGCACGTAGCTGATTTACATGGATAAATACTCGTAGCAAACGATGGTCGCACACCTAGAAATCTATTAATGATTAATGGATAATACTCGTAACACTGCAACAAATTACGACTTTTTGAAAAACACACGGACTGGGCAGTATAGGATCGATAGTACTACCAGTGGGTAGTAAAGCGCTATACTCAGTTTGGCTATTTTGGTGATCAACTTTTTTTCAAATTTCGAAAAATGGTGTCGTGTCTTCAGTATTTGGCAAACAGCTTGTTCAGCCTTGATGATAGCTCTAAAAACTATATATGGCAATAATGTACCTAAGAGTCTACCAAACACATCTTGTTAGCATGTTAAACCAAAAAAATAATTTCTTCTTGCATTTTTTTTTGCAAAAATTAAGGAAACATTTTTTTCACTTTTTTCAGAATAACTTGCAGGGACTCCAAATTTTTTGCTAACAATATTTGGGAAAATTGTAGCTACGGTATAGCCGGACAAATTCTGTGAACACATCAATATAATCTGAATGTATCTAGGCGTCCTATTTACCTCATTTAGAAGAAGGCTTTTTCTACGATCTTCATCGAATGTTAGTGCCGGTCCAGACTTGCAATTTTTGTTGCAGCAATTCTTGAATATGTGTGAGAGTGTTGAAATAGAAATATATATATATATATATAATTCTCACAAATAAAAAGAAAATAAAAAGGAAATTTAATACATTTTTATTCTGTTATGTGCTTTTCATAAGGTGACAAATTTGTTATATTTGGTTCATGACAATATTTTTCGGACCAAATATATACAAATAGTCATTCACCTCAATTTTGTTATAATTTTGTCACTGTCACAGACGTTAGAATACGGGTATCAATTTGAAAATACAAGACAGTGGCAGTCATGATAAAGCGACGACGTAAATAAATTTAAAAAAATTGTCGGACGTATATAAATATTTGGGCGTCACATTTCATAAAAACTTTGAGCACTATCGACACATAGACGACATACTAGAAAGGACAAAAAGGATTTACTCTTCCTATCACTTAATTTTGAAACGCAGGGTTGGGCTTGACAACAAAGTACGCCTTTTGGTGTATCGGCAGATCATTCGACCTGTCTTTTTCCGGTCTGGTTTGGGATTTATTCAAGCCAGATGAAGAGGCTTAGGAGATGGGAGATAAGGATTTTGGTATCTTGTCTTGGCCTAATACCCTACTATGGAACGAATGGGGAACTTCGCAGATCAGCTTGCAGATCGATTTATGACGGAATTGACTTTTGACGTATTGATGTTTTTATTTATTTATTTATTTAAGTTGTTTCAATACATAAGAAGCTTTATTGCCAGACGAGGTTGTCCATGAACAATATTTTCTGATAATGGAACAAATTTCGTGGGAGCATCCCGTGAATTCGAGAGAATTTCGTACTTTTTTGAAAGAAATCCAGACTCGAATGTGCTCTACTTTTGGTGTTCAGGGTCTTTCGTAGCTCTTTATCCCGGCTTCAACTCAACTTCTGTGATATTAGAGTTAAGATTGACGAATAAATTTTTGTTGTATTGTTTTTACTTATTTATTTATTTTTTATTTATACAAATTCTGTGTCGTGAAGTCCAGTTTTTCTATTTTTAATCAATAAGTGATAATAGTGACAATATGTAAAACAAATATTTATTTTATGAATAAAAAAAGTACACCTGAAGAAGTTTGAAAAAAACAAACGAAACGTTGGGTGCTTGAAAATAAAATAAATAAACTTTCTTTTATTTAAAATTGGAATTGACCATAACTAGCCCAAAGGAAACCCGCCTGTCACAAGAAGTTTAATTATATATAATTGGTCATAAAACAACTTAAATTAAAATAAAGTTGTTCATTCGTAATTAGTGGTTACGCTTTTTTGGGCACATGGCACACAAGAAATGCCAGATGTAAACTCAGCCTAAGTTTAACCATAGTTTTATCTGGGTAATATGTTCCTGAAGATATCGGGATGCCTCGTGGGGGCTTTCGAGCATAATAAGAAAGGCGGTATCATCGTCAAATGTAGAAGTGTGGATATTACTGTTTATAGGCATATCACAAATATAAATCAAATACAAAACTGACCCCAATATACTCCCCTGTGGCACACCGGATGAGTTTCAGGCATACTCATAAAGTCTCCTTCCACAACAGTGAACTTCCGGGCAATAATGTAACTTTCCAAAAGACTAACAGCGTTTATTGGTACGCATGTCTTCAATTTTAAAATTAGGCCTTCATGCCATACTTTATCAAACGCTTGAGAAACATCAATAAACACGCCAGAACAATACTTCGTTTCTTCAAATGTTCTTCTTATAAATTGAACCAATCTATGCGTTTATTCAATGGTGCTATGCTGACTACTAAAACCAAATTGATGGTCCTGGGGGGTTACTCTCTATCACGATGCGAAAGAAAAATGGTACGAAATCGCACAATTGGTACTCTCTAATGCGTTTGCGCATTTACCTTTCGCATCTTTTATTTTCCGTTTCGCAAGTCTGGTATCACCGTACTCTACAATACGAAAGCGCCTGTCAAAATCGCTCGATAAGCGCAAATATCTTGCGTTAGCTAAATACCAAACGCAAAGTGAGAAAAACATGTAAATACGTTGAAAAAAATATTTATATATGTATTGACTGTCTTATTCATAAAAAATATTTTTGTTTTATAAGAGTTTTATTAAACTAATTTTCTATGGAAATTTGATTAATAAACCTTTTATAAAACCAAAATATTTATATTTAAATCGTAGTTTTTAGGGAAAATGCCAAAAAAAATTAAAAACAAAACAACGGCAGTTTGAAATTTTAGGGGATTGTATGTGAGCAAATGGCAAATAAGCCGCAAATAATTTGTGGACAAAATTGACAGACGACCTAAATTCTAATGGACCTCCTGTAAGGGATATATCTTGTTGTTTATAATGAAATGTGACACTAATAGTACTTATAATATTACAAATGTATGTTTGTATGTATGTATTCATATTTGATTTTAAAAATCAAACCAAGTGAAAATGCGTAAAAATAAATTTAGCATTTTAAGCACAGGTGATGGTCCCTCTCAGTTTTGTATTTTCTCAATCGCTCTTTTAAGCGACGGGACATTGACTGCTGCTATATTCCTAAGGTATGGTCCTGGCCAATTTGATGTTGGTATCCAGCTTGGCCAAGTAATTTTAAGGCAGCGGCTAGTTTTATAAACTTTTAGCTGGTGTTGAACAGCGTTTAGAAAAAAATTTGTACAAAGTTAATAAAATAAAGCAATATGTATTTAATAACATATTCCGCTAGATTTTTTCTTACCTGCGGTCATTTAAGGAAAGTATACCGGAACTATCTCTTAAGCTTAAATTAGAAGTGGCATACCCATAATGTCATAGCCATAATCAAACCAAAATTTAATTGGCTTCTATGGTGACAGTTATGGCTTTAAGGTTGTTTTCTATGGCTATGGTTATGTCACGTCTAATTGAACCTTTAAGACTCGTCTTGCAACTCGTTATACATGGACGTTTTCTTCATAAAACCATAACGCTACAGAATCCATCACTTTATTTTCAATTAAAAGCTGTTACACTTCACTTTTTCTTAAATTTTGATTTTAAATGTCGTTTTTTTATACATATTTTGACATTTCAGTACTGCCAACCTTTGCCATATTTTCTTTTGCAATGTCCGTGGTGCCACTTTTTCAAATAATTTTGCGAAAGGTTTTGCGAAAGTAATAGAGAGTACCAAATTTGCATATCAACGCATTTAGCTTTCGCATCGTAATTGCTTTCGCATCGCAATATAGAGTAACCCCCTTGGTTGCACCCATTATCAGTTAGAATCGGAGAAAACTTATTGACCTATATGACTCAGCCTTGGTATGATCTTTGGCCTGCTTTTGAAGAACGCTGATGATAGAGGTTAAGTGGCCTTCGAAAACGGCTAGCTGTTCCGTTCAACTATGTGTTGTTGTCAGAATATTTACAACTAACTTTGATGTTATTTGTTCATTAATAATTATCACATGTAATTTGGCTTAAAAAGCGATACGAACATTAGCCTGTTCAATTCATAAGAATATAGAAATTCATTTTAATTTAAAAAGCAACAAAAATAACTTAAAAAATAGCATTTGTTACACAAAATTTGTAATTTGTGGTAAAAAAACAAAAATAGTGACTAAAAGAGTTTATAAAGAACAAATGTGAATTTAATGAAGTTTTTTTTAAGTATATTTCAAAAACAAATCACAATCTAAATGCTTAAGAAACATTCTGTTTTTCAATTTAGTTTTTATAAAAGATGATGCCGAGAAGATTCTTTTACTGACAGTTGATGTCATGATATACTCGTAGCATGATATATAATATTTATTTTTTTATTGAGATTAACACGCTTGCATTAATTACTTTAGTCTTGAATAGATTTTAACGCCAAGTTTAGTTGTTCCTCTAAACTTTCGGAATTTGATACAATTTCAAAATCTTCAGAGTCTAATTGTTTTAATTTTCTACAATAAAAAATTGTCTCTTATAGAGTGTATAGAAAAGTAGTAGTAGACTTTGAGAATATTTTATATATTCGCAATATTTCGGAAAACAGCCATTATGTAAATATAAAAATACTGTATTTAGGGTCATATTTCTTCTTTGGGAAATTCTCTCACATAGACTAAGTAGTAGAGTTTGTGCGAAACTGCTATATGATTTTCCAATTGTGTTGAACATAAATTTTTAAATTGCTCACTGCGAAATAATAACAACAGCTAATAACAGTGAGGTACACACCAGAGAATGACAAAAGTATCGTTTTAAGAACTTTTTGAGTATTGTTCATCAAACAACTACGAATGCGTCCAGCTAAAAATATAAAACATGCAAGACACAAACACACGGATTAATTTTGAACCGAATGCGTGTAACTATAAACATCCAACAACTATGTGTATACACATTTTTTAAATTACCCGGCACAAACGAAAACAACTAAAATTTAAAAACTGTGAATATAAAAATATTCTGAATACAAAAATATTCTGAATATTAAACCGAATACACATGCGTAATACAGTTATTTCATTTACACACACATATAAAGCATGTTTTCAAACAGCCACACATTTTCCATTCCATTTTATGTACACAAATGATTGTATACAATGGCGAATGATCAATAAATATTCCCAGTATGACTGTATCAATTTTTTTACCGAATAAATATTAATATTCTCTGTGTCAAAACATTCAGAATGAAAGTAGTTATGAGAGAGTCAATTAGTTTAATACGCATGTGCCTTTTTATTTGTAGTTGTAGCATAGTTTCTTTTATTCACACACAAAGTAGAGATGGGGGTCGATTCTGTTTCTGTGAAATCGTGAAAATGAAAAATAAAATATCACTTCATTGAAAATGCGATTCTGATTTTAGTTTTTATGAGAACTACCTGTCTAGTGAAGTGAATATGATAAATTTTTTATCACTTCATTTTTATAATAAATTCAGAATCGACCCCATGCTCTTTTATGTTAGAATCGGCTTAAGTCATAATTGTTTTAAAAGAAAATATGTGTGCGTTCAAATTGTTTGTGCTATTTTCTTATGTATATTTTTTTTGAGTACTTATTGTCATTCTCTGGCACACACAACAATAAAATAAGGAAAATTTACGATTTTTACAGATACAAAAAACCGGTTAACCGGGTAGGAAAAAAAGTGTTTAATAAAAACCAGAAATCTGCCCAAAAACCGGGTTTCCGGTTAATCGGTTAACCGAAATTGAAAACACTATTCTTGCCCAACATCCGGTAGATGTGCGCAGAGGTGGTTTAAACTCAACGGGTCTTTTAAGATTTCTAACAGCGCGCCACCAAGAGTAATTAGATATTGGTGACATCAAGATCTTCCATCATCATCAAGAAGCTTCAACATGAGATTCTAGATATTTTTTATGACGCCAAAATCTATAACATCCGGAATTTTTTGTATGTCCGTAAGCCAGTAAGTGGGCTCCCTACTCAATTTCTAATAAATGCTTTGAGTCTGGCAACGCATAATAAATCTGCCAATTTGTGCATATGACAACCGTGTGAACTGACAATTTTTCGACTGACTATTTTGTCAAATGAATATATTGTGATACAACCGTCTGGCAATAAATTGTAAGATATTCTGACAAATTTGATACAACCGTGTGAACTGGCAGTTTTTGATTGTCAGTATATTGTCAGCAAATCGCCAGATCTGACAATATTGTAATATCTGACAAACGTCTGTACATAGCGTAAGAATCAACATTTTAAAATCACCCCGAAAAAGGCATGTTTCTAAAAAAAATATATTCATTATTTTAAATTTTGTGAAAAAAAAATGTTTAACACATTCACTTTTTAACCACATAGCGCTAAATGCAATCGATTAAAAATGTGTTTAGAGCCCATTATTTTATATTTTGGACTTCTACCCTACATTCAGCAATGTCCGACAATCTTCAATTTAAAAAATATTTTTTGTTTTCAAGCGCTTATAAAAAATTGTGACGGTAGGTTTTGAAAATTTTAAATTATTAAAAAAATTAAATATTTCGATATATCGACATTTTTTGCCCATCCCTAACTCATACTACGCTAAGCACGAAATTAAGTATCGTGTATACCCTGCATTACATTTGCTTATGTAGATAGTTAAAAAAAATGTTTAACTAAAATTTAAGAGAGCCTTTTCATAAATTGGGATATACGCGCAAATTTTCTAAAAAAAAGTCAAAATTTGGGAAAATATACTTTTGTACCATAAAAACATATTAAATTTTTTATACATATTTTTATTTATTGTATCTTCAAATATGACCTAACAATAAGTATTCAAATCTTAATTACACTAGTTTACACTGAAAATGTACACTTGACGAGAGGTGATTTTATTTATGTATTTTCTTCCGCTGAATTCGAAAATCAATGTTAAATTTTTTTTATGGACCAATTTTTGAGATATTGTGATTTTTTCAGTTTTTCGACCTTTTTTCACTTGACCCATCATATCTCGAGCTAGAACTGTCCGATTGGGTCGTTCTTGGTATTCAAATGAAAGGTATTGAGATGACAAATAAATATGTATAATCGGGTCTTTACTTGGTATAGCGGTTCAAAATATATCGATGAAAATAGGGCAGATTTTCAAAAAAAATCATATTTTACAGTGTTTATATGCTAACAGAAAAGTACAAATCGTTAAAAAAAACGTCTGGTTTCTGTTCATGTACGTGAAGATAATACTTTTACGTAAGACCTAAGACCAACCAGAAGAAATTTTACCGAAAAGTTATAGGCAATGGAGTGATCAAATCCAAATAATAACAAAGTAAAAATACATAAAAATATCAAATAACACAGGTCAACAAAATGAAATTTATTATGTAGGGTCAAAGGTTTCATAGTCAATTTGTATATACTAAGTACTGTGTATCAATCTCTCGAGAATTTCCGTTATAAAAAAAGGATGCTGTATCACATAATTTGCATTAAATCGAGAACCAGTTCTACGATTCAATGAAAAATTACACAGAAGGCTAGAAAAGTAATTGACCTTTAAATTACGTCTTCATGATTTTTTTTCAGTTCTCGTTGTACCTTCATAGTGAACAGACGTCTTAGCGGAGTTTTTTTTACATACTAAACAAACAAAATCATAAAAAAATATTCGTAATACATATTGACTTTAATAAATAAGCTTTATTTGCTTTGCTAATATTTTTTACATATAGAAATAACAAAAACAAAAAAAACCGTAAACAAAAAAAAAAACAACAAACAAAGTGCTCTTGAGGAATACTCTATGAGTACCTCAAAGGAAAAAAATTGTGAAGTGAGTTATAACGGCAGAAATTCCTATTTTACTGTGAGTTCTGATGCTCATAATAATAACAATAAAAATAAAAAATCTGATGATAGACTTGCTGTAAGTTCTGAAGCTCTTAATAAAAATCAAATATCTGATAATAGACTTTTTCTAACGTCAAAACCACAGTTTCCAATGCCAACTAGTGAATCGTTGACATTATTGCCTAGTACTTCCACATTTAACTCAGCGATATCATTCGCTTTGGGCTCGTGGGCATCACTTAACCAAGTTGCCACTGAAGATAAGAGTAGCCCAAAACCCAAGGTCCAAGTCGGAATGGACAGATATATCACAATTTTAAAGCGCAGACGAAGCCCAAATTTATCAAAAGTTTCATCGGTTCCCAAGATATCCAGGGATAACGACGTCGCAGCAGTTAACCGTCAAAATCGCTTTTCAATATTGCAAGCTAATAACGACCAAGTCGCTGCATCATACAAAAAAACTTCCAAATCACCAAGATATCACCAATATATCTGAGAGAAAAAAATTCGAATGCCCTTATTAAAAAATTAGTCTAGGCCGTTGGTGAGAACGCATTTCACGTTATTCCAATAAAACGTGGTAAAATTGATGAAACGAAAATTCAAATATACGAAGAAAAAGATTTTCGCAAAATTATTACTGAATTCGAAAAAAATAAAACAAATTTTTATACTTATCAGCTTAAAAGTGCTAAAGGTATGCAGATCGTATTGAAGGGCATTGATGCTTATGTTAATCCCGAAGATATAAAAGATGCACTCATCATACAAGGATTTAAAGTAAAAAAAGTTACTAATATAATCAATAGAGAGAAGCCTCTATTTCGTGTTAAACTGGATCCAAATGATATACAGTTGAAAAAAAAGAGACACATCCAATTTATAGCCTAAAATACCTTTTATACCGGAAAATTACAGTTGAAGAGCCACATAAGCTTTCAGGTCCCGTACAGTGCCACAATTGCCAAGAATATGGTCATACAAAAACTTACTGCAATTTACCTACAGTTTGTGTTATCTGCGGTGAATTGCATGGTACTGATAGCTGCACGAAGCCAAAAGATCAAGCAGAAAAAAAATTTAGTAATTGTGGACGTAATCATACCGCTAACTACAGAGGATGCCCTGTATATTCTTTTGTTAAACAGGCTATGGGTCAAAAACCTAAACTAGCTCCACCTCAAGCAGCAAACGCTTACTCCGCCACTCTTCCTCAAACAAGCCAACCAGTTAGTTCACGTGTATCGTATGCAGATGCTGCTAAGGCTAGTTCTATTCCGACACAAAATGTTTCACCGCAAAATAATTCAACAAATACAAACTCAAACTTTAATTTTAATCGCCTTGAAGCTACTATTGAGAATCTTGTGCAAACTATTAATAGTTTTACAACAAATATGACTAGCATGATGCAAGAAATGCTGCGAATGCAGAATAACACTCCTTCATGCATTAGTTAAGAAGCCATGAACACGTTAAAAATATGTTTCTGGAACGCAAACGGCATTCGCCAACATAAAAATGAACTTGAGCACTTCCTCAGGGAAAAAATATTGATATAATGTTGGTCTTAGAGACTCATTTGACTTCGAGAAGCCTTTTTAAAATTTCTGGCTACACCTTGTATGATTCAAAGGACCCGAGAGGAAGAGCATGCGGTGGATCAGCAATTCTAATAAAGTCAAGACTTAAACATTATATTATTGACAACATTTGTGAGGAACATCTACAAGCAACGAATATTTGTGTTGAAAATTTTTGCACAAATTTTGTGATATCATCAATTTACTCCCCTCCCAGATTCGCAATTACTGAGAATCAATTCGAGGATTTCTACAGATCTCTCGGCCCTTGTTTCGTAGCAGCTGGCGACTATAATGATGAACAATCGTTCTGGGGTTCGTGTCTTATTACACCCAGAGCTCGAGCGTTGTTCAATACAATTTAAAAAATGGGCTTGGACGTCATTTCGAGTGGGGAGCCCACTTACTGGCCTACTGACATAAATAAAATTCCGGATGTTATAGATTTTGGCATCATGAAAAACATTTCTAGGGAATTAATTAACGTTGAAGCTTCTTCAGATCTCTCCTCAGATCACTCTCCCACGATCGTTACAATCTGTAGCCCACATAGAAGTGATTTACCTCACTCGTATGTGAAGATGATCAGTCGTGTAAATTGGCTGCGATTCAAAAAATATCTTAGTATTCATTGCACGGAAAACATTACGCTAAGAACACCCGAGTATATTGAAGCTAACATCGCCAACCTTAACGAAATGATTACACAGGCTGCTGAACATGCTACTACCTCCTATCCGCAGACTGGATTTAATAAAATTTATTCTACCGATATTGAACGTGTCGTGTGTGAAAAAAGAAGGGCTAGAAGGGAATGGCAACAGCACAGATCACCACAACTTAAAATCAGATTTAAAGAGTGCACTAAACGACTCCACGAGTTACTTGCAATTGAAAAAACTGCACCTCTTAAAAATTATCTGGAAGGTCTTGATGTCACACCAGCATCTAATTACTCTTTGTGGCACGCTGCTAGAAAGCTGAAAACCCCCGTTGAGTTTAAACCACCTCTGCGCACATCTACCGGAGGTTGGGCAAGAAGCGATAATGAAAAAGGTAACATATTTGGTAATCATTTAAAATACGTATTTACCCCAAACACATATATATACTGGTGTTGCTGATTTGCCTAGTGTAGTTGCTCTACCCCCGCGACCCATAAAGTTTAAGATGCGCGATGTACAAAAACTAATTGCTAAACTTAATCCGAAGAAAGCTCCAGGTATTGATGGAATTAGTAACAAGATGCTGATGAACTTGTCTCATATTTCAATAAGAATCCTGCTATTTGTTTTTACAAAAAAACTTCCAAATCACCAAGATATCACCAATATATCTGAGAGAAAAAAATTCGAATGCCCTTATTAAAAAATTAGTCTAGGCCGTTGGTGAGAACGCATTTCACGTTATTCCAATAAAACGTGGTAAAATTGATGAAACGAAAATTCAAATATACGAAGAAAAAGATTTTCGCAAAATTATTACTGAATTCGAAAAAAATAAAACAAATTTTTATACTTATCAGCTTAAAAGTGCTAAAGGTATGCAGATCGTATTGAAGGGCATTGATGCTTATGTTAATCCCGAAGATATAAAAGATGCACTCATCATACAAGGATTTAAAGTAAAAAAAGTTACTAATATAATCAATAGAGAGAAGCCTCTATTTCGTGTTGAACTGGATCCAAATGATATACAGTTGAAAAAAAAAAGAGACACATCCAATTTATAGCCTAAAATACCTTTTATACCGGAAAATTACAGTTGAAGAGCCACATAAGCGTTCAGGTCCCGTACAGTGCCACAATTGCCAAGAATATGGTCATACAAAAACTTACTGCAATTTACCTACAGTTTGTGTTATTTGCGGTGAATTGCATGGTACTGATAGCTGCACGAAGCCAAAAGATCAAGCAGAAAAAAAATGCAGTAATTGTGGAGGTAATCACACCGCTAACTACAGAGGATGCCCTGTATATTCTTCTGTTAAACAGGCTATGGGTCAAAAACCTAAACTAGCTCCACCTCAAGCAGCAAACGCTTACTCCGCCACTCTTCCTCAAACAAGCCAACCAGTTAGTTCACGTGTATCGTATGCAGATGCTGCTAAGGCTAGTTCTATTCCGACACAAAATGTTTCACCGCAAAATAATTCAACAAATACAAACTCAAACTTTAATTTTAATCGCCTTGAAGCTACTATTGAGAATCTTGTGCAAACTATTAATAGTTTTACAACAAATATGACTAGCATGATGCAAGAAATGCTGCGAATGCAGAATAACACTCCTTCAGGCATTAGTTAAGAAGCCATGAACACGTTAAAAATATGTTTCTGGAACGCAAACGGCATTCGCCAACTTGAGCACTTCCTCAGGGAAAAAATATTGATATAATGTTGGTCTTAGAGACTCATTTGACTTCGAGAAGCCTTTTTAAAATTTCTGGCTACACCTTGTATGATTCAAAGGACCCGAGAGGAAGAGCATGCGGTGGATCAGCAATTCTAATAAAGTCAAGACTCAAACATTATATTATTGACAACATTTGTGAGGAACATCTACAAGCAACGAATATTTGTGTTGAAAATTTTTGCACAAATTTTGTGATATCATCAATTTACTCCCCTCCCAGATTCGCAATTACTGAGAATCAATACGAGGATTTCTACAGATCTCTCGGCCCTTGTTTCGTAGCAGCTGGCGACTATAATGATGAACAATCGTTCTGGGGTTCGTGTCTTATTACACCCAGAGCTCGAGCGTTGTTCAATACAATTTCAAAAATGGGCTTGGACGTCATTTCGAGTGGGGAGCCCACTTACTGGCCTACTGACATAAATAAAATTCCGGATGTTATAGATTTTGGCATCATGAAAAACATTTCTAGGGAATTAATTAACGTTGAAGCTTCTTCAGATCTCTCCTCAGATCACTCTCCCACGATCGTTACAATCTGTAGCCCACATAGAAGTGATTTACCTCACTCGTATGTGAAGATGATCAGTCGTGTAAATTGGCTGCGATTCAAAAAATATCTTAGTATTCATTGCACGGAAAACATTACGCTAAGAACACCCGAGTATATTGAAGCTAACATCGCCAACCTTAACGAAATGATTACACAGGCTGCTGAACATGCTACTACCTCCTATCCGCAGACTGGATTTAATAAAATTTATTCTACCGATATTGAACGTGTCGTGTGTGAAAAAAGAAGGGCTAGAAGGGAATGGCAACAGCACAGATCACCACAACTTAAAATCAGATTTAAAGAGTGCACTAAACGACTCCACGAGTTACTTGCAATTGAAAAAACTGCACCTCTTAAAAATTATCTGGAAGGTCTTGATGTCACACCAGCATCTAATTACTCTTTGTGGCACGCTGCTAGAAAGCTGAAAACCCCCGTTGAGTTTAAACCACCTCTGCGCACATCTACCGGAGGTTGGGCAAGAAGCGATAATGAAAAAGGTAACATATTTGGTAATCATTTAAAATACGTATTTACCCCAAACACATATATATACTGGTGTTGCTGATTTGCCTAGTGTAGTTGCTCTACCCCCGCGACCCATAAAGTTTAAGATGCGCGATGTACAAAAACTAATTGCTGAACTTAATCCGAAGAAAGCTCCAGGTATTGATGGAATTAGTAACAAGATGCTGATGAACTTGTCTCATATTTCAATAAGAATCCTGCTATTTGTTTTTAATGCCATTTTACGAATGCAGTATTTTCCACATAACTGGAAACTTGCCAAGATTAAAATGATTCCGAAGCCGGGCAAAGATCTTACCAAGGCTGAGTCATATAGGCGTATAAGCTTACTATCAACAGTCTCAAAACTTTTCGAAAAGCTGCTCATGACTAAATTGTCCACAATTTTAGCTGATAATGGGTGCATCCCGGACCATCAATTTGGCTTTAGAAGTCAGCATAGCACTATTGAGCAAACGCATAGATTGGTTCAAGTTATAAGGAGGACTTTTGAAGAAAAGAAGTATTGTTCTGCCCTTTTTATTGATGTTTCTCAGGCATTTGACAAAGTATGGCACGAAGGCCTATTTTTAGAATTGAAGACATATTTGCCAATAAATATGGAAAAACTTTTGGAAAGTTATATTGTTGATAGGAAGTTTACTGTTGTGGAAGGAGACTTCATAAGTGTGCCCGAATCTATATCTTCTGGTGTGCCACAGGGTAGTAGTATTCTGGGGCCAGTCTTGTATTTAATATATACTTGTGATACGCCTGTGAGCAATAACATCCACACTTCCACATTTGCCGATGATACAGCCTGTATGAGTATGCACAAAAACCCTGATGAGGCATCCCGCAATCTCCAAGCACACATTACCCAGCTTGAAGGATGGTTGAACTTATGGAGAATTAAAGTAAATGAACAAAAGTGTGTTCATATAACGTTTACTCTAAGAAAAGATACCTGTTCCCCCATTCGAATCAATAATCAAAATATTCCTCAACATTCTCAAGTGAAATACCTTGGCATACACCTTGATCGAAGGCTTACATGGCAACATCATATTGACGCTAAACTAATTCAAATGAAACTTAAGTTAACTCAAATACATTGGTTGATTGGCAGAAATTCAACACTCAGTCTAGACTGCAAACTTTTGATATACAAGTCGCTTTTGAAGCCAATATGGTGCTACGGAATTCAGCTATGGGGCGCTGCTTCTGCTTCAAATGTGGATAGAATCCAACGACGGCAAAATAAAATTTTACGGTTAATAACATCGGCTCCATTGTACATCAAAAATTCAAATATACATCATGATTTAAATATGCCACTAGTGACTGAAGAAATCGCAAAATACGCAGGTAAATATTTAACAAAAAAAAAAAAAGAGGGACACAAGGGCCCTAATACTCAGCACCCCAAATGATACTTCTTGAAAATAATTATTGTGCTTAATACGAAATTTGTGTATTATTAATTACTATCACTAAGTTTATGTCCGATACTGCTCGGGCCTAATAATTATATTTAGATTTAAGATTTGAATACTTATTGTTAGTTTATATTTGAAGATACAATCAATAAATATATGTATGTATGTGTGTATAAAAAAAAATTTAAAAACAATATCAAGTTTACTTTCGGCTTTAAAGCAGACAATTTCCTTTTGAAATCATCAAAATTACGATTTTCATCAAATGTGGTAGGTGTGTGTGCTTGTACAATTCTACAATCTAATGCAAGCGAATAAATTTGGCAAAAAAAATTTTCTTGCATTAATAATTTGTCAACAATAATATTTTATCAAATTTAAATTTTTGACAAAATATGATATAAAACCATGTAATTATACCAAAATATGAGGCAAAAATATGCATTTATGAGCAAAGTATGCAAAAATATACATTTTCAGCAAAATATGCAGAAATATGCACTAACAAATCAATGCCATTTTAACGCAAATTCATTGTTTAGTACAGATATTTCGTTCTTGCTATTATCAATCAAGGGTAAGGGAAAATACATGCATTTGCATGAAACTCCTGTCCCTGTAAATAACTACATATTATTAAGTTTATGTTCGACACTGGTCGGGCCTAATTATATTTTAGATTTAAGATTTAAATACTTATTGTTAGTTCATATATGAAGATACATACAATAAATAAAAATCATGTATTAATAATAAAAAAATATCGCAATTAATCTCAAGTACGATGACATTTACACTGCCGCTTAGTTGAATAGGTTCACTCTTTTTTAATAAATAAATAAAACTTTGGATTATTTTAGATTTTTAAATCGTAAAATTTGGTATTATATATGATTAATTTAATTAATTTTTTTTAAATAACCTGCTTTTTTTTGATCACTTGAATAGGTTCAACGTCATTAATTGAAAAAATCAACGAGAAAATTTATTTCATATAATAATTTTTTCATTTTATTTACTTTTTAACCCCCGACAAAAAAGGGGTGTTATAAGTTTGTAGTGTGTGTCTGTGTATTTTTGTGTCTGACCGTGTCCACGTACAGGCCAAACGGCTGGACCGATTTTGATTTAGTTTTTTCTGTTTGAAAGGTGACTTGATCGATAAGGTTCTTAACTGTGTTTGAAGAAAATCGTTCCAGCCGTTTAGAAGATATCACATATTTTGTAAATCAATAAAAATCAATTTACTCCCCTCCCATATTTTCAATCACTGAGAATCAATATGAGGATTTCTACAAATCTCTTGGACCTTGTTTTGTAGCAGCTGGAGACTACAATGCGAAACATACGTTCTGGGGTTCGCGCCTTGTTACACCCAGAGGTCGAGCATTGTTCAACACTACTTCAAAAATGGGCTTGGATGTCATTTCGAGTGGGGAGCCCACTTATTGGCCTACTGACATACAAAAAATTCCGGATGTTATAGATTTTGGAGTCATAAAAAATATCTCTAGGGATTTAATTCAAGTTCAAGCTTCTCTTGATCTCTCGTCCGATCACTCCCCGACGATCATTACAATTTGTAGCCCATTAAGAAGTAACTTACCTGACCCATATGTGAAGATGATCAATCGTGTTAATTGGCTGGGGTTCAAAAAATATCTCAGCAGTCATTGTACGGAAAACATTACGCTTAGAACACCCGATGATATTGAATCGAACATTGCCAATCTCAGCGAGAATATTAAACAGGCTGCTGAACATGCCACTATCTCCCATCCGCAGATTGGTTTTAATAAAATTTATTCTACAGACATTGAACGTCTCGTACGTGAAAAAAGAAGGGCTAGAAGGGAATGGCAACAGCACAGATCACCACAAAATAAAATCAGATTTAAAGAGTGCACTAAACGACTCCAAGAGTTGCTTGCATCTGAAAAAATTGCATCTCTTAAAAATTATCTGGAGGGTCTTGATGTTACACCGGCGTCTAATTACTCCTTGTGGCGCGCTGCCAGAAAGCTTAAAACACCCGTTGAGTATAAGCCACCTCTACGCACATCTACCGGAGGTTGGGCAAGAAGCGATACTGAAAAAGGTAAAATATTTGCTGAGCACTTAAAATCCGTTTTTACGCCAAATATATGTACTGGTGTTGCTGATTTGCCGAATATAGTCGCTCTACCCCCTCAACACAAACTTTAAGACGCGTGATTTACAAAAATTAATTGCCGAACTCAACCCGAAGAAAGCTCCGGGTATTGATGGAATTAGTAACAAGATGCTGACGAACTTGCATCGTATTGCAATGAGAATCCTGTTATTCATATTTAATGCTATTTTACGACTGGAGTATTATCCACACAACTGGAAACTTACCAAGGTTAAAATGATTCCAAAGCCGGGCAAAGATATAACAAAGGCTGAGTCATATAGGCCAATAAGTCTACTATCTACAATGTCAAAGCTTTTCGAAAAACTGCTCAAAACAAAATTGTCCCCAATTCTAATTAGTAGTGGGTGCATACCAGACCATCAATTTGGTTTTAGAAGTCAGCATAGCACCATTGAACAAACTGACAGATTGGTTCAATTTATAAGAAGAACTTTTGAGGAAAAAAAGTATTGTTCTGCGCTGTTTATAGACATTTCCCAGGCATTTGATAAAGTGTGGCATGAAGGCCTAATATTAAAATTGAAGACTTACTTACCAATAAACATTTTAAATCTTTTGGAAAGTTACATTATTTCCCGTAAGTTCACTGTTGCGGAAGGAGACTTTACAAGTAGGCCTGAAACAATTTCATCTGGTGTGCCACAGGGGAGTATACTGGGACCAGTTTTATATTTAATTTATACTTGTGATATGCCTGTGAGCAGTAGTATCCATACTTCCACATTTGCCGACGATACAGCCTGCCTTAGTATGCATGAAAACCATGATGAGGCATCCCGCAAACTCCAGGAACACATTAGCCAGATGGAGCTTTGGTTAAACTTATGGAGAATCAAGGTAAATGAACAAAAGTGTGTTCAAGTAACATTTACTTTACGAAGAGATACTTGTTCCCCCATTCGGATTAACAATCAAGTTGTTTCTCAACATTCACATGTGAAATATCTTGGTATACACCTTGATCGACGACTTACATGGAAACACCACATTGACTCTAAGTTAACTCAAATGAAACTTAAATTAACTCAGGTACATTGGCTGATTGGTCGAAATTCAACACTTAGCCTAGACTGTAAACTTTTAATATACAAGTCGCTTTTAAAGCCAATATGGTGCTACGGAATTCAACTATGGGGCACTGCTTCAGCTTCAAATGTAGAGAAAATTCAACGCAGGCAAAACAAAATTTTACGCATGATAACATCGGCTCCATGGTACATCAAAAATTCAAATATACATCGTGATTTGAATATGCCTCTAGTGACTGAAGAAATTGCAAAATACGCAGGCAAATATCTAACAAACCTCGAATCACATCCTAATCCGCTTGCTCGTAATATTTTGAACTTTACTGGACACATCCGCCTAAAAAAGAGGGATACAAGGGCTCTTATTCACAGCACTCCAGATGGGACTTCCTGAAAATACTTTTGTTTTTTTATATTTTTTTCCTTTTGATTATCACTACTTATGTATTATATATAACTATTACTAAGCTTATGTCCGACACTGGTCGAGCCTAATTATATTTTTATATTTAAGATTTGAATAATTATTGTTAGTTCATATATGAAGATACAATAAATAAAATATGTAATAATAAAAAAAAAAAAAAAAAATATATATATAAATATAAACAATACAGAATCTATGTTTTCCAAATTACTTATGAGACACGCCGCACGTCTACCGTGGGAAACTAAAAGGAACAATTTGCTTACTAAGCATATACTTTTTATTTTCCCTCTTATGTAAAGATAGGTTAAGCATTATTCTCATAGTTAGTATATAAGCAGATGTAATTTAGTTTTAAAAAATTAATTATTAAACAACGTTCCTTAGAGCTCCTAGCTGAGCTCAGGAATTCATATAAATTAAAAAAAACATTATTTTATTTAAAAATAAAAATAATAACTTTTAACACCTCACAGCAATGCAGGGCTAAGGTAACGTTCCTCTTTTCGCAAGCCGTGAAAGTAATAGTTCTATCCATCTGGACCTTCTAAATTAAACTTTTTTTCATCCGAAAAAACAACACGATTCCATGCCTCTTTATAGCACATGTATTTGCGCGCAAACCGGAGTCGTTTTTCTTTGTGAGTAGCAATTAGAGGTGTTTTTTTAGTTTTTAATCTTTTCAAATGCTTGGCACTACGAATGATGCGTTTTACTGTGGCTACACTAGCATTAACACCTGTTTTTTTCTTTTATTTTCGCAGCAGAATAGCTAGAATTAGAGGCAGCTCTTATGACAGCCCTTATTTTCTCTTCTGTTGTGACTTTGCGCGTAAGTCCTTTCATGTTTTTTCCATAATCTGATTGTTGTCTTATAAAATTACTCACAACGTTTTGGCTTCGTCCAATTTTTTTTTTGCAATTTTTCTATGGCTTAGGTCAATTTCTGAAAGTGCTGTAATTTTGCCTTTTTCTTCTTCACTTGAAAGCTTAATCAAAAAATGTTCAAATATATTGCAAATAGCCACAATCACTTAAATTGATATTAATATTATCCACTGCTAACGGCAAACTGATCATTTTTTTAATAAACCTATTCAAGTGAGCCAAAATGTACATGCATTTTTTGTTTGATTATATTAAAAACTAAAAATTACAAAAGTGTTTTATTGTACCGTTAGTTTTCTTGTTCTGAATTATTTTCAGTGTATATTAAGAGAAATAAAAATTAATAATTAGTGAACCTATTCAAGTGAGCGGCAGTGTATATAGTAACTGGTAATATTTTATTAACCGTCTAAACAATTGGAATCTATTCAAATTATTTAAAAACATCAAAGAAAACCAGGGACATAACAGTTACAAGAGAAATGACAAAAAGGTTATATTTAACAATTAAAATTGAGGAATTCAAATATTATAATTAATTATAATTATAATCAACGATTATCGTAAGATATATTTCATTTTGGTTATTGTAACCAATTAAAGTGAGAAAAATTTTTTTTTGGTTATCAATAACTATTATTTGAAATATTTAAATTTTTTGGTTATTGCTACCTAAAATTACAGTACTTTAGGTGCAAATATGCAAAATAATATTTTTTACGAAAATGCAAAAATATGAGAAAAGTATTTGCGAATTTTTGTAGTTTTTGCAATATGTGAAACGAAATTTTTTCGAGCATTTATCCTTTCAAAATTTAGTCCTTTATTATTTATTTGCAAATTTTAGTAAGTTTTGCGATTCAGGTAATTTTTAATAAATCTTATTGCTCTTGTGCACAATCTTTGCAAATTAGGGGTGACTCAACCCAGTTACGTTATTGTCTGATAAAATAATTTTTTTTAACAGTCTTTCCCTTTTTATAGTTCTGCCAAATTTTAATTAATCAGGGCAATTATGTAAAAAATTCCGCAGGAAATTTCTCCCAGGGAACAATTCCAACTAATAGCAAATGATAGGGAAAACAAAAAATTCTAATTGGAAAAGGGAGAAATTTCCAGCGGAATTTTTTACATAATTGCCCTAAGTATCACACTTTGCTTTCATTTTGATGTTAGCAAGTTATTGCAAATTTTCCTTATAATTCCTTATAATTTTACCTAAAGAATTTTAGGGCTTGTTTGCAGTTTGTCGCCAATTTTCGCGAAGAAGGTGATTTTAAGCCAAATCTTGCCTTTTTAGCATTTTACCGATTTTCAATCCATCTTTTTATTTGATGTTAGCAATTTCGTATGCATTTTTACAATTTTGACAATTTTTCCCATTTCTTGGAATTTCTTTATGTCAATTCTTTATTTTTATTTGCAGTTTTAACTATTTTTAATAAGTATCAGACTTTGATATCTTTTTGATGTTACCAAGTTTTTGCGAATTTTCGTCATTGTCGCAAATTTTTCCAAGTTTTTGGCATTCCTTACAATTTTAAGGGTTTGTAATAAATTCTATCGCATTTTTTCAATTATGAAACTATTCTCGAATTTTCGCAGTTTTTTGCAAATGAGATTGCTTTGGTTCTTAAAATCTACTGAGTTTTTTTGTTTACAGTTCTTGCGGTTTTGGAAGTTTTTTTAACATATTCGCATTTTTAGCAAATTTTTGCAAGTTCTTGCCAATTTTGGCGGTCTATATAATCAGTTTTGGAAGATTTTTTCGATTATTTTAATCCCTTGCGAATTAGTATATTTTTTGCAAATATATAATGTTTTTAGTAGAAATTTGCAAAAGAAAAATACTCCTTACTTAAACATAATTGGACATTTTGTCGAAAAAGAAAAGTAAAAAGCAAAATAATTAGTTTAAATACCTGAACTATTTTATTATAAAATTGATAAATATTTCTTATAAAAGATATTTAAATTTCTTGTTCTGCATCTTATACATTTAAAATACCGTATTTAAGGCAGCAATAATTTCTACTTAAGTAACTAAAAAATTAAAATTCTTTAGATAATTGTTATTGGCAACCAAAAAATTTTTTTGGTTGCTATAATAGTTATTTGTAACAAAAAAAAATATTTCTCACTTAAATTGGTTACAATAACCAAAATAAAATATCTCTTACGATAATGGTTAAAAATAACCAAATCGAAATAAAACACATTTTACAGTAACCTTTAAATTTCAAATAAAAAAATAACAATTATTTTCGGTCCCTGAAGAAAACATTATACAACTGTATATATATTTTTAATGATATTTTAACTATATCACCAACATTAACAATTTGAAAAAATTCGAAAAAAAACTTTTCTACTTGTTATTTTATTAAAAGTAAAAAAGAATCATCTGCAAGCTGCGAGTACGAGTAAAAAGTGGAATTATCTGGGGTTTTTAGATGATTTTTTAAAAGAAACCAATGACATATTAAAAAATGGTTTTAAATGTGTATAAAAACCTATACTTTTTAACTAATTTCATTTCGGTTTTTAACCCCCGGCATCTGAAAAAAGGGATGTTATAAGTTGGTAGTGTGTGTCTGTGTATCCGTTTGTATGTACGACTCTACGTACAGACCAAACGGTTCGACCGATTTTGATTTAGTTTTTCTGTTTGAAAAGTGACTTCATGGAGTATTCCTAGCTATGTTTGAAAATCGGTCTAGCCGTTCAGAAGATATGACATCTTTTTTATTTATATTTTGTTGAGTCTGTGTCTTAGACGCCGTAGCTCCCAAACGGCTTGACCGATTTTAATTTGGAGTTTTCTTTTGAAAGGTGACGTGATCGTATATCTTCTAGTCTATCAAGAAAATCGGTCTAGTAGATTGGAAAGTTATCATAAATTTTCTATATATTAATTTACTCTTTTTCTTATTTGAGATTGTGTTACTGCAATAATATTAGTGGAACATAGAGTTATTAACTTAAATTTTTAATACTTGGTATAAATGTTTTTATTTGTTAATCACCCCTATCGGGAATAACAAGTGGAATTTTTGTTCACGTGAAATTTTTATTCCACTCGAAGAGAAAAATGGTATCGTGAATCTCCCGTGAAATTTTTTTCACGCTATCAATCCCAGTGAATGTAAAAAGGGAAGATTTGTAAAGCTTAAAAATTAATTGAAAATCAGATTAATTTAAGTTTAATAATCAGATATACACAAATTTTAGGTCCCAAATTAATTTTTTTAACTTAAAAGTTGTATAAACCCAACTTTTAAGTTGAAAAAGTATTCTAGAAGCAGTGGGAAAAAATTATTTAGTATACCACCGCGGTGCACTGCCATGCATTTTACTGTGTGTGAACCAAAGAGATTCATACTCAATGAAAAAGGTGTTGCAGCGAATTATTGTTAACAATCGTAAAGGTTACTTACTAATCTAGTATTAAAAATAAATATTTATAACTTTTAATATATAATTCGAAAGAAAATATCGAAATTATTGCATGTAAATATAAAGTGAAAAATTTGTGACCAGCGCATTATGCCTGCATCACTAGAATTTGTCCCACAACTGATACAAAGGACACTAATGCACATCAGAAAAATACGTGGTGTTGTTATTTTTAATGGCTGTCGGAACCGGGCTTGAACCCAGGACTTTGGGTTTCGTAGTCAACGTGCTAACTACTTCAGCCAACGCCACCCTTATATATGTATGTTGAATACAAATTATAAATCTGTAAGTATGTATTTCTAAGAAGTTGTAAACAGCTGATATGTGAATAAAGGGAAAAAAGTTAAGCGTATTCTATATATTAATATAATATCTCGAGATCAGTTAAATATGTATATTGGGATATTTTTTTTTGCTGCATAGTGAGTCCCAACCTTACTTTCAGGGAATTATATTGTAGATTTTATAACGAAAACTGAATTATTCGAAAAAAAAAAATTACGAAATATGAATCCCGTAATGGAAAAAGGTATGCATATATTGTTAATACATATTGATTAAAAATTTCATGAATGATTGATTTCAGCAGCACGATTCCGGTAAAATAAAAAACTATGGCAAACAAAAATTTCTTATAGGTTGCAAGAAATGGTATTTTATGGCAAGGGGGACTAAAAATGGATTTTAGTCAAGAATTGACAATACATGTCATAAAAAACTTGATCTGGTTATGGCTAATACTGTACAATGTACATGTTTAAAAAGGCTTACTTACTTAAAAATCTCACGTAAGACTTGCTTTCCAATTTTTCGATAACGATTGATCTCCGATTCATTTGCATCTAGTTTTAAGGCTCCTAAAAATGCTAATATATCGTTTTGATATGACTCCATCCATTGTTGTAACATAACATTTGTAACAATTTTTCGTACAGATTCGGATCGATCATTAAGACCTTGTTCAAGCAGCGTTAATCGTTGTGAAACTTTATACGAACGTACGGGATAACTGCTCATATGTACATAAGTATGACGACGTACTTTCTCATCAATATCCCAAAGTCGATCAAGAATGTAAGGTATTGTGTGATAATTCCGACCCATGCTAGTAATAACCGCTTGACGGACACGTGGGGAAGGGTCCGAACAAAGATGATACTGATATGAACGTAATACTGGGTCATCCGGATTATCGGGCACTTGCAGACGTTGCATAGCCAAAATAGCTTGTACACGTACACTCGGCGATACGTCTACCAACCTCCCTACCATGTATTCCATTATGCTGTCACAAATAATGTCATCCAACGTAGCTTCGTTTCCAAGAGCGTTTAAAATCATGTTGACAAATTGACAGAGACGATAACGAATGTGTGGATTATTGGAAATGGTCTGCAAATATAATCTTTATATATATGTTGAAACATATAATGGAAAATATGTATACTTACTTTTAGCAGCCAACGGAATGAACCCTGTAGTAAAGGGTGAGTTTCATCGCCTTCGAATGAACTTACAAACTTGGCACAAAACAGTAACGTTGTGTGAGCAAATTCGTTTGTTTCTTCAGCTTCCATAGCAGTTTTTACCATTTTTATAAAATTATATATAAAAGCATTATGATCCATCTTAAAAACAATAAGCAAAAGTATCTTTTAACACTTTAGGCAAGAAAATTTACGTATATATATGAATTACCTTTGCATATAATAGCTTTAGCTCTTTAATGTATTTTTTGTGGAAAGTTTCGTTCAATTGAATCTTAGACATAATTGTATAGATAGATCCCTTATACATCGAAAATTGATTGCTTTTGGGTATATAATTATGTAGACCTTCTTCATTCTCTTTTTCCTCATTAGCAACGGAAACTTTTCGCTTTCTTCCCATTTTGATATTTAACAAATTTTACAAATCGTTTTATAAAAAGCAGATTTTTTAATTATTCCAAATTTATTTATAAATTTCGCTCAATGGTTCAAAGAATGATGCCAACAGAGAAACAAGTCGACCGGCTCGACTGCGACGGCACGCCGCCGCCGGTGATTTCTCTGTTTATAAAGCCGCCGCCGATTGTATCGCCTCGGTTCAAAACCAGCCGAAATTTTATATCCTCAAAGAGACAAATTTCGGAGAAAAAATTTTAAAATCGATTTTCAGTTTCAATTTTTATTTTCTCTTTAAATTTTCACAGGGAAATAAAATGACTTCTTGGATTTTGTACCAACTGTGAAAACAAAACGTACTTTTTGGACCATGACGGTACCATTTTTTTATATATATTCAAAGAACGGAAACGTAAAAAAAATTAAAAATTCAGAATTGAACAATAAAAAACTGAAACTTAACAAAAATGTGTACAAAAATTCAGTATAAAAATCAAAAATAACATAAAAATATGGGCTGGCAACATCGCAAGTAAAGTGGTTGAAATTTTAATGCGCTCTGTGAAAATAACTAAAATAAACAAACATTATCAAAAATAAAATATCTGAACACTAAGATAAATTAAATAAATAAGGGACAAAAAATAGTGTATAAAAGTTTTGATATAAATTGCATTTTTAAAAGAAATTTCCAATGAACAACAATGCCGGTTGAATGCAGTAAGTACTGAACAATAATTAGGGGTGAAACAGGAATACAATGTGATGGAGTCTGTAAAAAAGTATACCATTGCGCCGCAAAATGTTCTGGACTTGACCAATATTCAATTGGAATACTAGGAAACAGAAATTTCATCAGATTTATCTGTGACGACTGTGTACAATATATCCACAATGTCGACTTAGTAATAACAGATATACAAAATGGTGTAAATAGGAACGAAAGGAATTTAACAGAATATAAAAATGAATTTAAAGCATCTTTGAAAGAAAATGAAATGGAGATTAAGAAACTAATGGAAGCAGTAGAAATGAGATATGAGGAAAGAATAAAAAAATTAGATTATGCTCAGAAAAGTTGTGAAAAAATTTATTTATTTATTTATTTAATAATAATTCAGCCTAATGGATTACAATGTCCTTACAGGCTAGCAATAAGTAAAATTATTCTAATAATACATTCAGTATTTGTTTATTCTCTAGACACAATTTAAAATCATTTACAGATAGCGCAAAATCTAAAATAACAATATTATTTAATTTATTTAAAATATTTAAAGCTCTTAACATGGGTTCATTCATAGCATAATTAGTACTATGCGTAGGTACAAAGAAAATATTATATGACCTTAGTGATCTAAAAGGTATACATAAGCTGATCAGATTAAATAGATATTCACAGTCAATGATCCCATTAATTAAATTGAAAATAAACATAAGAGAATGAAGAGTTCTTCTCATATAAAGCGGCTTCAAACCTAAAAGCAAGCAACGAGAGTAATATGAAGGTGACGCTAAGTAAACAGGATTGCCACGAAGAGCGAATTTAAGAAATTTTTTCTGGATTCTCTCAATTCTATTTATATTGTTACGTTTTTATTCTCTGTTAAAAACGCTTTTCCGTAGATTCGTAGATTTGCAATAAATAAAAGACCCCAGTGTACTAATTAGGGTTAAGAATGATACAATCTTTATTAATCAATAAATACCACTTATACTAATCCAATTCAAGAGCTTAAATACAAACACATAGATACTTCAATATTCACAACTGGTTACCACTACACCTTCTTTGCTGTTGTATCAGACCACTGGCTGCGCTAGTGTTGACACAATTCTGCTTTCTCTGTTGCTCGTCACACACAAGACTCACTCTGCCGACACTTCCAATTAATACACCAATAACAACTCTATGGCAGACTCTCGCAGTTGATACACTCTAGATCAAGACTCGCTGGCTTCACTTACACATCTTTATCAGCTTCCACTGCTCCCTTACTCTTCAGTCAAGGGTCACCACAATAACCTCAAATCACGACAGACTCCAACTGTCACTATAGACTGTACTATAGTCTCTTCAATTTCCAACTCACGTATTGTAAAGCTCCGACTCAAATATCAACTCACTGTTGTATCACAAATCACGGACTGCGCACAACTTAATTGTCAACTCACTTGATTAACAACAGAATTCTTATTAGCAACTGAGCTTCTTCGCAACTGACTTATTCCCAACTAACTTTTGACCGCGACTGAACTGCTGTTGGATGCGTCAACCCCTTTTTATACTTCGCACAACAACCACTAGAATTTTCATGCAAAGTCTAGACCGAATCATCATTATCTTCAATGTTGTTTGCAAAGTGCGTAATTAAGTTCATGTGGTAACTATGTACATACGTGTGTATATGCATACATCATTAAGTGGTTGTTTACTTTTATTTCTGCCTTTAGTTGGAATTGCCAGGCATGTATGTATGTATGCATGTAGCTATGTATACCTTCTTAATAAGCAGACCCTTGTAGTTGTTGTTGGTTGTTTACGTTTAATCACGTATGTATGTGCTACGCATGTGTATATAGTTGTTTGCTATAGTGCTTGTATGTTAATACGAGTGTACGTTTAGTTATCTATTTAAATACTTCTGGATGTTTCTTTATATTGGCCCTGTTCGAATACTCTTGCGTAACACTTATATTAACCCGACGGCCATTTCCGTAACACTGCCGCCCACTTAAGCCTATTCGTCCCGAATAGGCACATCATCGCCTTTCTTTTTCTTCGTTTTCTATACGCCTTGTAGTTACGTTGGAGACGACTACCTCTTCCATATTTGTTGGCTTTAATTCTGGCTCTGCCTCGGCTTTCAACTTAGACTTGTGTTACTATGCGCTGGAGATTAGTTCTTCGATATTTGCGGCCCTTGGTGGCCCTGACTCTGCTTAGCATTTCCTCTACTGCTTGCCTTGCCGTATGCTGGAGCTGAAACCTTCCTTGACACTTGCCACCCTTGGTACTGAATCTGCTTCGTATTTCCTCTACAGCTTGCCTTGGTTTACGCTTTAGGTGACAACTTCTTCCACATTTGTGGTATTTGGCTCTGACTCTATTTGGTCTCTCAACTAGAGCTAGCCTTACCATTCCACATTTATGGCCCTTGGCTCCGACTCTGCCTTGTCCCTTGGCTAGAGTTCGCCTTACCACACGCTTGAAGCTCTGTATAGAAGTTGTCTTTTTCTTCCCGACTGCTTTTATGCTGCTCGCTTTGTATACTGTAGCAGTTTCTTTACACTGAGCAAACGAGTCCATTTCAAAGATAGCTATTCCCGCTATGTCACACACCACTTGACTATCATCTAAGTCACGAGCTTCATTTACTCTGGAAACTTCTGGCAAACTTCGCTCACGTTCAACTTGTTGACACTTGTTGATTTCATCTTCTGCCTTCAGTTTTTCGTCAGCGTCTTCCTTTGTGCCAGAAATGTCTTCGTTGACACTGTTTCCCAAGTCAAAAATCTCTTCGTCCGATTTACTGACTTGCATTTCTACACCATCTGCCCGTCTGTTTACGGTTTCAGCAATTTCATGGTGTTTCTCACTACTGGCTCCAGATGATTCTTGAACGTTAGTCACGGTTTTTGATTTAAATTTGTCAAATATGGCATCCATCTGACCTAGAAGTTTCTCATTGGTTGCTAGATAAGTATCCTTCATTTCAGCTTTCAATTCGGCAGTAGACTCTCGAAACTTATCAGTCATTTGCCTTAGCAGTTTTTCGTTGTTTGCCTCCATTTTTTCATTGGTTGCTCGAGAGGTTTCTTTTATTTCGTTCATCAAAGCAGCTAACATTGCGCTGATGTCTGTACTGATTGAAGTGCTAATAGAAGGAGTGGATGCTTCCATCTCATATTTTTCTTTTTCGTCGAACTCATAACTTTCTATGTCGATGTTGCGCCGCTGGAAATCTTGCAGTAGTCGCTCCTGTAGCTGTACCTTGTCACCAGTTGTCGACAGTTTCCGCTTTCTCAACTCTTCCTTGAGTTGCTCCACATTAAGCTCTTGATATTTCATTTTCCTCAAAACCACATGTTCCTACGTTTAACTTTTTCAAACGTATGTGGTTTTATTCACGTTTAACCTTTTCAAACGTGTGAGGTTCTCCTTTTCGTATCACTCTTACTTTACGTTTAACCTTTTTTTAAACGTGCCGCTTTTATTTGCAAATCCCACTTCTGACACCAAATGTTACGTTTTTATTCTCTGTTAAAAACGCTTTTCCGTAGATTCGTAGATTTGCAATAAATAAAAGACCCCAGTGTACTAATTAGGGTTAAGAATGATACAATCTTTATTAATCAATAAATACCACTTATACTAATCCAATTCAAGAGCTTAAATACAAACACATAGATACTTCAATATTCACAACTGGTTACCACTACACCTTCTTTGCTGTTGTATCAGACCACTGGCTGCGCTAGTGTTGACACAATTCTGCTTTCTCTGTTGCTCGTCACACACAAGACTCACTCTGCCGACACTTCCAATTAATACACCAATAACAACTCTATGGCAGACTCTCGCAGTTGATACACTCTAGATCAAGACTCGCTGGCTTCACTTACACATCTTTATCAGCTTCCACTGCTCCCTTACTCTTCAGTCAAGGGTCACCACAATAACCTCAAATCACGACAGACTCCAACTGTCACTATAGACTGTACTATAGTCTCTTCAATTTCCAACTCACGTATTGTAAAGCTCCGACTCAAATATCAACTCACTGTTGTATCACAAATCACGGACTGCGCACAACTTAATTGTCAACTCACTTGATTAACAACAGAATTCTTATTAGCAACTGAGCTTCTTCGCAACTGACTTATTCCCAACTAACTTTTGATCGCGACTGAACTGCTGTTGGATGCGTCAACCCCTTTTTATACTTCGCACAACAACCACTAGAATTTTCATGCAAAGTCTAGACCGAATCATCATTATCTTCAATGTTGTTTGCAAAGTGCGTAATTAAGTTCATGTGGTAACTATGTACATACGTGTGTATATGCATACATCATTAAGTGGTTGTTTACTTTTATTTCTGCCTTTAGTTGGAATTGCCAGGCATGTATGTATGTATGCATGTAGCTATGTATACCTTCTTAATAAGCAGACCCTTGTAGTTGTTGTTGGTTGTTTACGTTTAATCACGTATGTATGTGCTACGCATGTGTATATAGTTGTTTGCTATAGTGCTTGTATGTTAATACGAGTGTACGTTTAGTTATCTATTTAAATACTTCTGGATGTTTCTTTATATTGGCCCTGTTCGAATACTCTTGCGTAACACTTATATTAACCCGACGGCCATTTCCGTAACAATATGAACATTATAGAATGGGTTCCATACAAAAGAGCAATATTCTAATTTAGAACGAACAAAACTAGTATATAACATTTTCAATGTACATGGATCCAAAAATTCTTTGCAATTCCTTCTAAAAAAAAATTTAAAAGAATTTCAAAAATTATATGAATATGTAAGTGAATTTGAAAATAAAAACAAACAAATGTGTACCAACATAGAAGAAAACAACAACAAAATGTGCAGTGAAATTAAAAAAGTTATAAAAGAAACAAATGTAAATAAAAACAAAATATCGTATGCTGAATCTGTTAAAAGCAAATCAGTGTTGCCAGAAGTATCAAAAACAGTGCCTTTGATCATTAAGCCGACAGAAAAACAAGTTGTTGATAAAACCAAAAAAGAATTAAACAAGAAAGTGGACCCGGTAAATTTAAAGATAACAAATGTTGAAAACCGAAAAAATGGATCGATAGTAATTTCAACCGAAAATAATGAAGAAAGAGATAAAATTAAAGAAGCAATTCAAGAAAAAATGAGTGAAAATTACGAAATTAAAATTTAGGAAAATTTAGGCTTAACAGCATAACAACCACAGAAATTGGAATGTATATACACAAATATTCAAGGATTAACAAATAACTTTACACAACTTGAGATTATGGTTGAAGAAGAAAAACCTGAATTCGTAATTCTATCTGAAATGCATTTGACTGGAAACGTAGAGGAAGAGAAAATATCAATCGAGGGATATGGTTTAATTTCAGCAATTTCGGAATCGTCGAGAACGGGAGGTACTTCATTATATTTTAAGAAAGAGTGGAACGTGGAATTAATATTGGAAATAGTAGACAACTTAAAATATTGGTTAAGCGTATTTAAAATGAGGAATCGGAAGAATAACCTTATAATAGCAGCAGTTTATCGATCACCAAGTTATAGAGAAGCAGAATTTTGTACAATATTTGAAAATTTTATTGAAGACTTAAGCGAGTACAATAGCGAATTAATAGTGTCCGGGGACTTCAACATTGATTGGTCAACGAATAATTTTTACTAGAAAAAATTAGAAAGTATTTTAATGATAACGGCATATAACAGATTGTCAAAGAATATACAAGAGTTACGGAAAATACAAAGACAATTATAGATTATGTGATAACTAACAGTAAGAAAGTATCTGTCAATAACAGTATTAAGAACAAAATATCAGATCATGAAATAATAAACATATATATTGAGTGTAATTATAAAAAAAGACATGCAATATAACGAGATCGAAACATTCAAATATAGAAGAAACGAATTTAGAATAGAACTAGAAATAAATTTTAATAGAATTATGATGAAGTGTCGAATGATAAAGCATTAAGTTTTGATTTGTGTATGGAAAATACAATTAGAAAATTTGTCAAAAACCAAATTAATAGGGGTCAGAATAATGTAAAAAATGGTTTAATATGGAATGTAGAACGCTTAAACATGAAAAAATTAGAAAATATCAAATAGCAAAAATCGAAAAAACTGTTGAGGCATGGAACAATTATAAAACCGTAAGAAACTACTATAAAACCAAAATAAATGGAGAAAAAATAAATACATAAAAAATAAAACAATCAGTACAAAAGACCCGAAACAAATGTGGATGGAAATAAAAAACTTAGTGTTAAAAAAGAACCGATCTGTGATACAAACTGTAAGATTTAATAATATAGAGTATAAGGACTATAATGTGATTGCTAATAAGTTTAATAAATTTTTTATCGCTAGCATAGAAGAAATTAGAAATAGTATAGAAAATGTGCAATACATAAGTAACGTAACAGTGATAAATAATAATTTCAAATTTTGTTTAATAAGTCAAAATGAATTAAGGAACATATGTAAATCATTAAATAATAAACCTGACTATAATAAAGTAACAACAAGATTAATTTTGGATAACTGGGATATAACAGGCAAAGTACTGACAAAAATAATAAACGAATCTGAGTTCAGGAGTTTTTCCAGAAAATTGGAAGGAGTCAATTGTTATTCCAATTGAAAAAGTCCATAAGACAAAATTATGCGAAGAATATCGACCAATAAATATGCTAAAAACATGTGAAAAAATAATAGAAAAAATGGTGAAAATGCAATTGGTAAAATATCTAGAGGAGAATGAGATACTATCAAAATATCAATTAGGATTCCGGAAAAATTTACTCATTTGAAACAGCAGTTAATTATGTAGTCAACAAAAATTGGAAAAAAATAGATAAAAGAAGCAAAATTAGCAATTTTTCTTGATTTTAAAAGAGCATTCGAGACAATAGACAGAGGAATACTTTTAAAAAAGTTACATATGTATGGTATACAGAATAAAGAACTAATGTGGTTTCAAACTTATTTAACGAACCGAAGACAAACAACGCTAATAAATAAAGTAAGATCACGTACAAGAAATAATGATTATGGTGTTCCTCAAGGCTCAATTCTTGGTGCACTACTATTCATAATATATATTAATGATTTGCCAAATGTGTTAGATAAATGTAAAATAGTATTATACGCAGATGATACACTAGTTTATGCTATTGCTGAAAATGAAAAAAATTGTCAAGAGAACATGATGCACGACTTAGAAAAAGTTAATAAATGGTTAAAAATGAATAAATTGAAATTAAACGAGAGCAAAACAAAATAATGGAAATAAATGCAAACACCGATGTTTTAATTAAAATTAATAATAAAGAAATATAAAAGGTAAAAAATATAAAATACTTAGGTTTCGTGATAGACAGTGACTTGAAATTTAATGATCACATTGAATACGTATATAAAAAGATCGGAAAAAATTGGTTATTTTAAAAGAATAAGAAATAAACTATCTATAAATATCGCGATTAATATTTATAATGTAATTATCAAACCACATTTTGAATACGGTTCGACAATATTATACACCTGCTGTACAAAAACAAAAATAGAAAGACTTCAAAAACTGCAAAATAAAGCAATGCGCTCGATATTAAAATGCAACCGATACACACCAATTCATCTTATGCTAAATACATTAAAATGGCTTAATATTCAACAAACAATAGAATGGGAAATGCACCTAAATACCTATGCGATCAACTTAATTTAGTGGGACAAGTACAACATTATCAGCTTCGAAACGCTCAAGATTTTAGATTGGACAATGCAACTACAAGTGCAATGCAGAGATCTCTTTTTTACAAGGGCCTTAATCTATATAATGGACTTCCCTTAGAAATTAAAAACGAAATGAATGATTTTATATTTAATAAAAAATGTGTTCAATTTGTTAAGAATATTTCACAGAATGTGTATTAAATTAATTACTAAAATAATATTGTAATGAATTTTTATATTATATTAATATGATTAAATTAAAAGTATGCCAAATACTAATTATTATTAAAAAAAAAAAAAAAATTAAATAAAAAATATCGAATATTGCGTTCATAAGGGTACATTCGTATATTAGACTTGTTAGAGATCGGTTCTTCTAAATAAAACACACACAAAAAATTAAAGACAACAAAGGAAAAATTAATGTTACCATATCGTCGGTTGATTTCTGGCTTGCTACAGATATAATGTATTTTGAATAGACTGTGCCACAAACCAGAAACCAACCAAATAGTGAATCATTGGCATTTTTTAATTGTACCAAGTAACTCGTGGTAGTACCATGGTACCAACAGGGTCAAAAATGTACCATAAAAAGTACAATTGTACCATGATTTCCATCCGTTAATTTTCATATGCTCTATTGAGCCACCGTCGGTCACAAAATTGCTGCGCCGCCGCCGCCGATAATTTTACCTCGACTTGTTTCTCTCCCTCATACCTAAATAAGAGTGGCAAGCGTTGCGTTAGCAGCAGGGTACGCATTTTCAGTACATTTCAATGTGAAAATATTGTTTGATTGTACTGAAAATACGTAATCTGCTGCTAACGCGACGTTTGCCGCTCTTATTTAGGGATGAAGGTCTAGATGCCAAGCAAAGAACAAACAGAGCACGAAGCTGTTTAGGGCATAGCCGACTTCACAGCCGCCGCCGACTTTAGTTTTGAATTTACGCCGCCTCCCGTTTATGCGACTGTGATCGGCGCATGGCTCAGCCGACCACTCGTGTATAAAATGTATCTGGCAACATTTTCTTGCCATCTGTCAAGGTCTATTTTTCAGGTCAATGCAATCGTCCTGATGATATTCAGTGCTTTAGTGTTTAAACTGTCAAAAGCTGTTTGCTTTAGTTTATGTTTGTGTGTTTTTCTGACAACTTAAACATGAAGTTGTTTTTTGTATTGCTGTGTTTTTGTAGAGTTGCATAGACCTAATAAATAGGCCTTGACATCTGTGAAACGTTTGGTATAATTTTTCAACCCGCATTAAGCTTCAATTAGACGAGACATGGCCATAATGCCATAGCCATAACCAAACCAAAATTCAATTGGTTTCTATTTTGAGAGTTATGGCGTTATGGCGAGTCTCTCTCACTCTCCCCATAGAAACCAATTGAATTTTGGTTTGGTTATGGCTATGGCATTATGGCTATGCCACGTCTAATTGAAGCTTTAGGCCTGGTACTCTGTTAAAATTTGTGAAAAATGTTGATCAACATTGATTATTTCATACGAAAAATGTAAACAATATTAACTAGCCCTGAAACTATGCTAAGGTTTCTTGTTTTTAAAAACGCCACCTATCTTATTTCGCGTGAAAACTTAAAATGTTGAAGTCACATTTCATATGTACGTTTTTCCCAAGATAAACAGAGTAGTATTTTTGAAACATTTTTTCATGAACAATTCGTGCCAATTTTTTTATATATATTGTTACGTTTTATTTCTTAAAAAAAAACGCTTTTCCGTAGATTTGCAATAAATAAAAGACCCCAGTGTACCAATTAGGGTTAATAATGATACACTCTTTATTTACCAATAAATACAATACCACTTACAGTAATCCAATTCAAGAGCTTAAATACAAACACATAGATTACTCCTGCTGTATACACACGTCTCTTACAACTGTCTGCACTGATTTTGTAGCAAAACTCCCAATTGGCCTTTTGTTACCCACAATACTTATTCTGCTGATGCTCACTGTTTATTCAACACTACATACTGACTGCCTTTACTAAATTACTTCTTATCGTTATATTCCACCGCACGAGGTCTTTACTTTCAACGATGTTGACTCGACTAACTTCTGAATAATGCATTAAACACATTCACCACAGCAGGCTACACGAACACACGACTTCAAATGCCGCTAGCAGCATTTGTCGCCTCGTAGCCAGCTACTTAATTATTTTGGAGACGGCAGCAGCACCATCTGCAGCTGATATTCAAGTACAAATACATAGTTCAGTATTGCCACTTTCATATATTTTGCAATTATAAAAATTAATTTTTCTTTTAAAATGTACTTATTTCACATAAAAGTACAATAATGAATCAATTTATTCTTTACATCAATTTTTGGATATTGTTTCTAGTAAATAGTATGAAATAATTGTACGATATCATTCATTCACCATTTTGTCTTATACTGGTAACACTGCATTTGCTCATTGTAGCCAGAGAAATAGAAATTAGTTTAAAGTTGGCGACAGCTACAACGGTGGTCGTGCAGTCGTGTAGCCTGCTGTCGTTAAAATAATTGTTACCATAAGAATATGTGTATTCTATTTTTGACAGATTGTAGCCCGTAGCCTGCTGTGTCGAATGTGTTTAATGCATAAGACTGACTCATTCCCACACAGGGAAACGGTTCTCGAATGTTCGCCCATGTTGCTCATAGGTGGCGTATGACGTGTATTTACTTAGTAAAGCCAAATGACTGCTTTGCACGTTGCCATCTGTATTGTCATTTACTATTGGTAGCCAGATGATCAAGCAGTCTACTACCACAATCGGAAAAATTCATGTTGCTGTTTCTAGACGTTTGTAGATAACTCGATTGGCTGTAATTTGAATATCAGAGTACCTTTGTACCGCCTTTTATGTTGGTAATACCGTGCGTTACGGGTAATACAGGGCTGTTACCATATGTGTTCGCACTTTTGAGTATGTTTGTGCCATGATACAATAATACAGGTAACCGCAAATCTACAACAAATGTACAAGAAAAAAAAACAGTGATTTTTATTGCTGTTTTGTGATTGACAAGAGAGACAACCAAGAGAAAAAAATATACATGTACTTGCGTTTTCTCTTGGCTTTGCAAAGCATGTTTGTATTAGTACAGTTTTAATAGGCACTATGCGCGTGTGTTGGTAAAACATAAGCACCATTTGGCAGATCACATCACGAAACAGCTGGCGCTTCGCGGTTACCTGCATTATTGTATCATGGTGAGTGCTATACCCCCCGTCTAGACTGGCAATAATTTGACGAACGTATATTGCAGCAAATGTCAAATTATTGATATTGCCAATGGAGACAGCTTATTGCCAGTGCTTGCAATAATTGCGGCAATAATTGTCAACAGTTTTTCGTTGACAATTATTGCGAACATAAAACGTCAAACTCGGTGTTAATTTATGTTCGTCTTTTCTGTATTGATTTTGACATTTAGATAATATTAGTGAAATTGAGAAAATATATATACATATGTATGTACGTGTATTAAAAAAGGGAAATAGTCTCTTAAAAACGTGTGTAGTGAAATAAATTGTATTGTTATATGTAAATTTATTTAAAAATTTGTTGGATTAACCAGATATTTACAAATGAATTACATTTTTATTCCGCACCTTCCTTGTTGAGTTTTTCATATTATGGCTACGATTTCCCATAGCCTTAACATAAGTAAAGCAATCAGCAATATTGTTCCGCTATTCTGCATGCGTTATTGCTATATTGCCAACATATTTATTGCCAGTCTAGACGGGGGGATAGGTGTGTCCAAGTCGAATTCAGTATCATGTGAACTCTTCCCTACAACAATTTTACAACACAAAAAACAACACGTTGTTTGCTATGCTACAAAGCCAATTTGTCAGAAGATTTCTAAGCAAATTTTGACATTTTGGTTCAAAATGCTCAATTTGGCATCAACAGCTGATAAGGTCACCTGATACTGAATTCGCCTTGGGTGTATCTATCTTGTTAATAAGCAGACGCTTGTAGTTGTTGTTGGTTGTTTACGTTTAATCACGTATGTATGTGATACGCATGTGCGTACGTTCAGTTCTTTATTTAAATACTTCTAGCTAGTTCTTTGCATTAACTCTGTTCGAATATTTTTGCGTAACACTTAAATTAACCCTATTGGAATATTTTCGTAACACTGCCGCCCACTTAAGCCTATTCGTCCCGAATAGGCACATCATGGCCTTTCTTTTTCTTCATTTTCTATACGCATTGTAGTTACGCTGAAGACGACTACCTCTTCCATATTTGAAGGCTTTAGTTCTGGCTCTGCCTCGTCTTTCAACTGGGACTTGTATTACCATGCGCTGGAGATTACTACTTTGTTGACATTTGCGGCCCCTGGTACTGACTCTGCTTCTTATTTCCACAACAGCTTGCCCTGGAGTATGCTGGAGGTGACAACTTCTTCTACATTTGTGGTATTTGGTTCTGACTCTATTTGGTCTCTCAACTAGAGCTAGCCTTGCCATACTCTGGAGATGCCTACACCTTTCACATTTGTGGCCTTTGACTCTGACTCTACCTTGTCCCTTGACTAGAGCTATCCTTACCATTCCACATTTATGGCCTTTGGCTCCGACTCTACCTTGTCCATTGACTAGAGCTTGCCTTACCATACACTGGACATGACTACTCCTTCCACATTTATGGCCCTTGGCTCTAACTCTAGACTGTCCTTCGACTAGAGTTTGCCTTACCACACGCTTGACGTTCTGTACAGAAGTTGTTTTCTTCTTCCTTACTGCTTTTATGCTGCGCGCTTTGTATAGTGTAGCAGTTTCTTTACCCTGAGCAAACCAGACCATTTCGTCTATAGCTAATTCCGCCGTATCACAAGCAGCTTGACTATCATCTAAGTAACCAACGTCCCCTACTTTGCTGGAAACTTCTGGCAAACTTCGTTCACGTTCAACTTGTTGACACTGACCACTGTTGATTTCATCTTCTGCCTTCAGTTTTTCGTCAGCGTCTTCCTCTGTGCCAGAAATGTCTTCGATGACACTGTTTCCCAAGTGAGAAGTCTCTTTGTCTGATTTACTGACTTGTATTTCTACACCATCTGCCTGTCTGTTTACGGTTTCAGCAATTTCCTGGTGATTCTCATTACTGACTCCAGATGATTCTTGAACGTTAATCACGGTTTTTGATTTAAATTTGTCAAATATGGCATCCATCTGACCTAGAAGTTTCTCGTTGTTTGCTTGAAAATCAGCCTTCATTTCAGCTTTCAATTCGGCATTAGCTCTAGAAGACTCTTGAAACTTCTCATCAATTTGCACTAGAATTTTCTCCGTCATCGTGGCTAGCATTGCGCTGATGTCTGTACTGTTTACTGCTGCCCGAGTATATACCTCAATTTCTTCTTTTTCACCGAACTCATAGCTTTCTATGTCGATGTTGCGCCACTGGAACTCTTCCAACAATCTTTTCTGTAGTATTACCTTGTCACCAGGTGTCGACAGTTTCCGCTTACTCAACTCTTCCTTCAGTTGCTCCACCTTAACCTCAGGAATAAAATTTTTCCTCAAAAACCAATCGCTACGTTTAACCTTTTCAAACGTGTGAGGTTCTATATTTTCATATCACTCTTACTTTACGTTTAACCTTTTTTAAACGAGCCGCATTTATTTGCAAATCCCACTTCTGACACCAAATGTTACGTTTTTATTTCTTAATAAAGAACGCTTTTCTGTAGATTCGAAGATTTGCAATAAATAAAAGACCCCAGTGTTCTAATTAGGGTAAAGAATAATACACTCTTTATTTACCAATAAATACCACTTATACTAGTCCAATTAAAGAGCTTAAATACAAACACTCCAATATTCACAACTCGTTGCTACGTCTGCCACGTTGTTGTATTAAGGCCTCGTTAGCCGACTGTATAAATCGTAGATGTAATGTAAATGTAAATGTAATGTTTTTTTTTTCATATATATATTTATTTATTGTATCTTCAAAAATGAACTAACAATAAGTAATCAAATCTTAAATCTAAATATATCTATTAGGCCCGACCAGTATCGGACATAAACTTAGTGATAGTTATAAATAATACATAAGTAGTGATAATCAAAAAGGAAAAAAAAATATTTTTAAGCAGTCCCATCTGGAGTGTTGAGTATAAGAGCCCTTGTGTCCCTCTTTTTTAGGCGGATGTGTCCAGTAAAGCTCAAAATATTATGGGCAAGCGGATTAGGATGTGACTCGAGTTTTGTTAAATATTTGCCTGCGTATTTTGCAATTTCTTCACTCACTAGTGGCATATTTAAATCACGATTTTTTTTAATGTACCATGCAGCCGATGCTATTAACCGTAAAATTTTGTTTTGCCTTCGTTGGATTTTCTCAATATTTGAAGCTGAAGCAGTGCCCCATAGCTGAATTCCATAGCACCATATTGGCTTCAAAAGCGACTTGTATATCAAAAGTTTGCAGTCTAGGCTGAGTGTTGAATTTCTGCTAATTAACCAATATATTTGAGTTAATTTAAGTTTCATTTGGGTTAACTTAGAGTCAATATGATATTTCCATGTATTTCGATCAAGGTGTATGCCAAGGTATTTCACTTGAGAATGTTGAGGAATATTTTGATTGTTGGTTCGAATGAGGGAACAGGTATCTTTTCTTAGGGTAAACGTTATATGCACACACTTTTGTTCATTTACTTGCTTCTCCATAAGTTCAACCATATTTCAAGCTGAGTAATGTGTGCTTGGAGATTGCGGGATGCCTCATCAGGGTTTTTGTGACTACTCAAACAGGCTGTATCATCGGCAAATGTAGAAGTGTGGATGTTATTGCTCGCAGGCATATCACAAGTATATATTAGATACTAGGCTGGCCCCAGAATACTACCCTGTGGCACACCAGAAGACATAGATTCGGGCACACTCATGAAGTCTCCTTCCACAACAGTAAACTTCCTTTCAACAATATAACTTTCCAAAAGCTTTTGTATGTTTATTGGTAGGTATGTCTTCAATTTTAAAACTAGGCCTTCGTGCCATACTTTGTCAAATGCCTGAGAAACATCAATAAAAAGGGCAGAACAATACTTTTTTTCTTCAAATGTCCTCCTTACAACTTGAACCAATCTATGCGTTTGCTCAATAGTGCTATGCTGACGTCTAAAGCCAAATTGATAGTCCGGGATGCACCCACTATCAGCTAAAATTGTGGACAATTTAGTCATGAGCAGCTTTTTGAAAAGCTTTGAAATTGTTGAAAGTAAGCTTATAGGCCTATATGACTCAGCCTTGGTAAGATCTTTGCCTGGCTTTGGAATCATTTTAATCTTGTCAAGTTTCCAGTTATGTGGAAAATACTGCATTCGTAAAATGACATTAAAAATAAATAGCAAGATTCTTATTGCAATATGAGGCAAGTTCATCAGCATCTTGTTACTAATGCCATCAATACCTGGAGCTTTCTTCGGGTCGAGTTCAGCAACTATTTTTTGTAGCTTTCGCATCTTAAACCTTAAAGGACGAAGGGGTAGAGATACTACACTCGGTAATCCGGCAGCACCCGTACATGAATTGGGAGTGAATACAGATTTTAAATGCTCAGAAAATAAGTTACCTTTCTCACTATCGCTTCTTACCCAGCCTCCGGTCGAAGTACGCAGTGGTGATTTGACATCAACGGGTCTTAAGATTTCTAGTAGCGCGAGTTAACGACTTTAGGTAGAACACTCATTCAAACACACACACACACACAATAATAAGTAATGATCATGCATCGCCATGACACAAAAAAACACTTTTTCTAAAAGATAATAAAATACAAACATTGCATTGTTCTTAATTTTATGGATATGTAATTGTAAATATTTTCTAAAATACTTTCTCTAATATACAATAACATATATAATAACATTACAAAACTGTAAGATAAGAAATAAACCATGTTCAATCTTGTTTAACTAACAAAGAAGTAAAGATATTTTTTATCACCTAAAAAACAAAGATATGTTTATTCTAATACCTAAATATAAGAAACAAAGATATGTTTATTCTAATACCTAAATATAAGAAACAAAGATATGCTTTATTCTAATACTTAAATGTAAGAAACAAAGACATGTATTTTTTAGTATTTAAGAAAGATATTTCAAAATTGTAAGTCAGTTAATAATTAGCATAAGAACTAAGAATAACTCATCCGAGTTAAGAAAATATATTTTTTTTAATTCAAAAGAAAGTGTAAAACTTTAATTGGCGATCCTGCCAGGAGAATAATTAAAATTATTCTTCAGTAAGCGGACTATTGGAATCCTTGACACAGCAAGGACTAAGTTTTTTTTTATATACAAAAAAAACACAACCTTCATAGAAGGAAAATTAAAATCTTCATACGAAGAAGAAAATAGAGAACTGAAACAAAAAGCTACATAAAAAGCTACATAAAATAAAAATAACTAATAAGTCATAGCCTTGCCATACTCTGGAGATGCCTACACCTTTCACATTTGTGGCCTTTGACTCTGACTCTACCTTGTCCCTTGACTAGAGCTATCCTTACCATTCCACATTTATGGCCTTTGGCTCCGACTCTACCTTGTCCATTGACTAGAGCTTGCCTTACCATACACTGGACATGACTACTCCTTCCACATTTATGGCCCTTGGCTCTAACTCTAGACTGTCCTTCGACTAGAGTTTGCCTTACCACACGCTTGACGTTCTGTACAGAAGTTGTTTTCTTCTTCCTTACTGCTTTTATGCTGCGCGCTTTGTATAGTGTAGCAGTTTCTTTACCCTGAGCAAACCAGACCATTTCGTCTATAGCTAATTCCGCCGTATCACAAGCAGCTTGACTATCATCTAAGTAACCAACGTCCCCTACTTTGCTGGAAACTTCTGGCAAACTTCGTTCACGTTCAACTTGTTGACACTGACCACTGTTGATTTCATCTTCTGCCTTCAGTTTTTCGTCAGCGTCTTCCTCTGTGCCAGAAATGTCTTCGATGACACTGTTTCCCAAGTGAGAAGTCTCTTTGTCTGATTTACTGACTTGTATTTCTACACCATCTGCCTGTCTGTTTACGGTTTCAGCAATTTCCTGGTGATTCTCATTACTGACTCCAGATGATTCTTGAACGTTAATCACGGTTTTTGATTTAAATTTGTCAAATATGGCATCCATCTGACCTAGAAGTTTCTCGTTGTTTGCTTGAAAATCAGCCTTCATTTCAGCTTTCAATTCGGCATTAGCTCTAGAAGACTCTTGAAACTTCTCATCAATTTGCACTAGAATTTTCTCCGTCATCGTGGCTAGCATTGCGCTGATGTCTGTACTGTTTACTGCTGCCCGAGTATATACCTCAATTTCTTCTTTTTCACCGAACTCATAGCTTTCTATGTCGATGTTGCGCCACTGGAACTCTTCCAACAATCTTTTCTGTAGTATTACCTTGTCACCAGGTGTCGACAGTTTCCGCTTACTCAACTCTTCCTTCAGTTGCTCCACCTTAACCTCAGGAATAAAATTTTTCCTCAAAAACCAATCGCTACGTTTAACCTTTTCAAACGTGTGAGGTTCTATATTTTCATATCACTCTTACTTTACGTTTAACCTTTTTTAAACGAGCCGCATTTATTTGCAAATCCCACTTCTGACACCAAATGTTACGTTTTTATTTCTTAATAAAGAACGCTTTTCTGTAGATTCGAAGATTTGCAATAAATAAAAGACCCCAGTGTTCTAATTAGGGTAAAGAATAATACACTCTTTATTTACCAATAAATACCACTTATACTAATCCAATTAAAGAGCTTAAATACAAACACTCCAATATTCACAACTCGTTGCTACGTCTGCCACGTTGTTGTATTAAGGCCTCGTTAGCCGACTGTATAAATCGTAGATGTAATGTAAATGTAAATGTAATGTTTTTTTTTCATATATATATTTATTTATTGTATCTTCAAAAATGAACTAACAATAAGTAATCAAATCTTAAATCTAAATATATCTATTAGGCCCGACCAGTATCGGACATAAACTTAGTGATAGTTATAAATAATACATAAGTAGTGATAATCAAAAAGGAAAAAAAAATATTTTTAAGCAGTCCCATCTGGAGTGTTGAGTATAAGAGCCCTTGTGTCCCTCTTTTTTAGGCGGATGTGTCCAGTAAAGCTCAAAATATTATGGGCAAGCGGATTAGGATGTGACTCGAGTTTTGTTAAATATTTGCCTGCGTATTTTGCAATTTCTTCACTCACTAGTGGCATATTTAAATCACGATTTTTTTTAATGTACCATGCAGCCGATGCTATTAACCGTAAAATTTTGTTTTGCCTTCGTTGGATTTTCTCAATATTTGAAGCTGAAGCAGTGCCCCATAGCTGAATTCCATAGCACCATATTGGCTTCAAAAGCGACTTGTATATCAAAAGTTTGCAGTCTAGGCTGAGTGTTGAATTTCTGCTAATTAACCAATATATTTGAGTTAATTTAAGTTTCATTTGGGTTAACTTAGAGTCAATATGATATTTCCATGTATTTCGATCAAGGTGTATGCCAAGGTATTTCACTTGAGAATGTTGAGGAATATTTTGATTGTTGGTTCGAATGAGGGAACAGGTATCTTTTCTTAGGGTAAACGTTATATGCACACACTTTTGTTCATTTACTTGCTTCTCCATAAGTTCAACCATATTTCAAGCTGAGTAATGTGTGCTTGGAGATTGCGGGATGCCTCATCAGGGTTTTTGTGACTACTCAAACAGGCTGTATCATCGGCAAATGTAGAAGTGTGGATGTTATTGCTCGCAGGCATATCACAAGTATATATTAGATACTAGGCTGGCCCCAGAATACTACCCTGTGGCACACCAGAAGACATAGATTCGGGCACACTCATGAAGTCTCCTTCCACAACGGTAAATGTCCTATCAACAATATAACTTTCCAAAAGCTTTTGTATGTTTATTGGTAGGTATGTCTTCAATTTTAAAACTAGGCCTTCGTGCCATACTTTGTCAAATGCCTGAGAAACATCAATAAAAAGGGCAGAACAATACTTTTTTTCTTCAAATGTCCTCCTTACAACTTGAACCAATCTATGCGTTTGCTCAATAGTGCTATGCTGACGTCTAAAGCCAAATTGATAGTCCGGGATGCACCCACTATCAGCTAAAATTGTGGACAATTTAGTCATGAGCAGCTTTTTGAAAAGCTTTGAAATTGTTGAAAGTAAGCTTATAGGCCTATATGACTCAGCCTTGGTAAGATCTTTGCCTGGCTTTGGAATCATTTTAATCTTGTCAAGTTTCCAGTTATGTGGAAAATACTGCATTCGTAAAATGACATTAAAAATAAATAGCAAGATTCTTATTGCAATATGAGGCAAGTTCATCAGCATCTTGTTACTAATGCCATCAATACCTGGAGCTTTCTTCGGGTCGAGTTCAGCAACTATTTTTTGTAGCTTTCGCATCTTAAACCTTAAAGGACGAAGGGGTAGAGATACTACACTCGGTAATCCGGCAGCACCCGTACATGAATTGGGAGTGAATACAGATTTTAAATGCTCAGAAAATAAGTTACCTTTCTCACTATCGCTTCTTACCCAGCCTCCGGTCGAAGTACGCAGTGGTGATTTGACATCAACGGGTCTTAAGATTTCTAGTAGCGCGAGTTAACGACTTTAGGTAGAACACTCATTCAAACACACACACACACACAATAATAAGTAATGATCATGCATCGCCATGACACAAAAAAACACTTTTTCTAAAAGATAATAAAATACAAACATTGCATTGTTCTTAATTTTATGGATATGTAATTGTAAATATTTTCTAAAATACTTTCTCTAATATATAATAACATTACAAAACTGTAAGATAAGAAATAAACCATGTTCAATCTTGTTTAACTAACAAAGAAGTAAAGATATTTTTTATCACCTAAAAAACAAAGATATGTTTATTCTAATACCTAAATATAAGAAACAAAGATATGTTTATTCTAATACCTAAATATAAGAAACAAAGATATGCTTTATTCTAATACTTAAATGTAAGAAACAAAGACATGTATTTTTTAGTATTTAAGAAAGATATTTCAAAATTGTAAGTCAGTTAATAATTAGCATAAGAACTAAGAATAACTCATCCAAGTTAAGAAAATATATTTTTTTAATTCAAAAGAAAGTGTAAAACTTTAATTGGCGATCCTGCCAGGAGAATAATTAAAATTATTCTTCAGTAAGCGGACTATTGGAATCCTTGACACAGCAAGGACTAAGTTTTTTTTATATACAAAAAAAACACAACCTTCATAGAAGGAAAATTAAAATCTTCATACGAAGAAGAAAATAGAGAACTGAAACAAAAAGCTACATAAAAAGCTACATAAAATAAAAATAACTAATAAGTCATAGTGAAAAAAATCAATAAAAGTGTTAATGAATAAAAACTTTATGACGAAAAGAGAAGCAGCTTTCGACTACACACGTACTTTGGAAGATTTAGAAGAACAAGAAATGGCTAACAACAGTGTGGAAATCAGCATGCTTGTCCAGCAAATGGCAACTCTACAAGCCACTATGCAGAATATGATGCAGGAACACGCAGCGGAAGTAAATGCATTAAAATTAGAAATACAACAAATGAGAAACAACCCCCAGGTAAATCCTCAATGGAACCATCCACAACCTGCACCCCAGGAAGAAATTTCGACAGTAATAACAAATGTCAACGACGTAAAATTAGACGTATTCAAATCACTTCCGACATTTGATGGTGATATTACAAAAAATCGAGTGTGGAGAGAAGATACATCTCGGATGATGCATAGTATAGAACCACTAAAGAACACCAGTATCTACTCCCAGGCATTACAAATAGTGAAGACGAAAATACAAGGAGCAGCCGCTCAGGTTTCAGCCAATCATGGAACCATTTTCAATTTCCAGGCCATCAGAGCAAGGCTAGACTACACGTACGCCGATACTCGACCCCTATATGTCTTGCAAGAAGAGATGAAGCGATGTTACCAAGGCAGAAAAACATTGGAAGAATTTCATGACGAAATAAACAAATGCTTAAGTTAAATAATATCAAAAATCACAATGTCCGGATATGGCATAGAAGCCGTTAATGCCATGGCAGAACAGGCAAAATAAGACTCTATTCGAGTGTTCACATCTGGAGTCAATAATACATTTGTACAGTCTACATTATACGCAAATGCTCCAGAAGATTTGGAACACGCATATTCTATTGCCCGCACAATAGAACATGATAGCAGGCATCAAAACTTAAGACTATCATACGATACGGGACATACATCAAAAATACATTTAAGCAAGCCACGATTTGAGAGACAACAGTTCCAACCAAATCGAAAAAACTAACCGCGCAAAGAATACAACTTTAACAATCCTCGAAGATATTTCAGCAACCAACGACCTCTGGGATTCAACTCACAGCAGCATATCAACAATCACCAACCTCGACCAGAACCAATGGACACTAGTTCAGGCAACACTGCTCAACGACAGCCCACACGTTTCAACAGTTCTTACCAAGAACACAACAACAAATCATGGAAGCAACAAGCCAAGCTCAGCGGAAACTTTCATCAACAGAGGAACAACAATATCACCACACAAGATGACACCGATAGTTTGATTGTAGAAACAGGTACAGTAAATAAATTAATTGTTAAGAATTTAAACTAAGAAATGGGTTGCCCCATATCACAATGTCTGATGAAGAAAGAACATATAATGTATTAATAGACACTGGAGCAACCCATAACTATATAAAAAAATCATTAAAATTAAATTAAAAAAAAGGTAAATCCTATTGAAGTTATGTCGATTCACGGAACTTCTATAATAAATTCAAAACAAACCATTAAATTTCTTGACAAAGACATAGACTTTTTCGAGTTAGATGATATAAAAGAAAGCGACTTAATATTAGGATGGCAGGGAATAGTTGCCCTAAATGCCATAGTAAATAAACAAAACATGACGTTCACAATAAATAAAAACGAAATTAGCAAAGTTAATTATATTATAGGAAATGAATTATGTAAAGAAAGAATAGATTTTCTAATGAGGGATAACAATGGCATAGGACCTTTACCCTTTACAACAACGATTGAAGCCACTATTAGAACTAAGACAGATGAACCCATTTGGACGAAGCAATACCCATATCCCATAGCGGATAACGACTTCGTAAATAAAGAAATTGAAAGATTACTACATGAAGGAATAATTCAACGCAGTAATAGCCCATATAATTCACCCATCTGGACTGTTCCTAAAAAAGGAGTAGATGAGACAGGACGACCAAAAAGACGAATGGTCGTAGATTTTTCAAAATTAAATGCTAGTACTATAACGGACAGATATATTATCCCTGATGTAAATATGACTATACAAAATTTGGGTAAAGCCAAATATTTAACAACCCTAGACTTAGAATCAGGCTTCCACCAAATAAAAATTAAGAAGGAAGATAGAGAAAATACAGCCTTTTGCATAAACGGTGGCAAGTACGAATTTGTGGTGCGTATGCCATTCGGACTAAAAAACGCCCCTTCAATATTCCAAAGATGCGACACCAGAAGAACATATGGAACACATTCAAATCATATTTAATGCTTTAAATCAGGCAACACTCAGGGTATCCAATGAAAAATCCAAGTTTTTCCAAACAGAGGTCGAATACTTGGGTCACATCATTAAGTATAATAAAATAGCTACGAATCCAGAAAAGGTTGAAACAATAGATAAATATCCTTTACCCCAAACACTCAAAGACTTGAGAGGTTTTTTGGGTATGACAGGTTATTATAGGAAATTTATACAAGGATATGCTTGCATAGCTAAGCCTCTTACAGTTCATTTACGAGGAGATAATGGACAAATTGGAAAGAACAAAAGTGCTACAACAAAAATATATTTAGATGAAGCTGCCATAGAAGCATTTAACAAACTAAAAAAATGTTTAAAAGAACAAGTTGAACTTTTTCAACCTAACTATGATAAGCCATTTGAACTGACTACTGATGCATCTAACATAGCTATTGGAGCCGTACTTAGTCAAATGAAGAAACCAATTTTTTTCCTCAGCAGAACATCGAGCAAAACTGAAGAAAATTACAGCACCAACGAAAAAGAATTACTAGCGATAATTTGGGCACTACAAAAACTGAGAAATTATATTTATGGCACAACAGACCTCACCATTTATACAGATCACCAATCCTTAACACACGCTATATCTGAAAAAAACCCAAATCCGAAATTGAAACGTTGGAAATCAATAATCGAAGATTTTGGAGCAAAATTAGTATACAAACCAGGACACCAAAATGTAGTAGCTGATGCATTATCAAGACAACAGATTAATGCCTCATCTATAGATACTGTACATTCTGCTGAAAGCTCACATAGCGAAGTTATAAAAAATGTAACACGTCCATTCAACGCTTATGCACTACAAATAGAACTGGTACCAAATACTAAACTAAAAGAAACACGAACACGTACAATTTTTCCAAATAGGATTAGACATACAATAAATTTTACAAACGAACAAGAATTTTTTTTTTTTTTTTTATACATATTTATTTATTGTATCTTCAAAAATGAACTAACAATAAGTAATCAAATCTTAAATCTAAATATAATTATTAGGCCCGACCAATATCGGACATAAGCTTAGTGATAGTTATAAATAATACATAAGTAGTGATAATCAAAAAGAAGTATTTTTAAGCAGTCCCATCTGGAGTGTTGGGTATAAGAGCCCTTGTGTCCCTCTTTTTTAAGCGGACGTGTCCAGTAAAGCTCAAAATATTACGGGCAAGCGGATTAGGATGTGACTCGAGTTTAGTTAAATATTTGCCTGCGTATTTTGCAATTTCTTCACTCACTAGTGGCACATTTAAATCACGATGAATATTTGAATTTTTAACGTACCATGGAGCAGATGTTATCAAACGTAAAATTTTGTTTTGCCTTCGTTGGATTCTCTCGACATTTGAAGCTGAAGCAGTGCCCCACAGCTGAATTCCATAGCACCATATTGGCTTCAAAAGCGACTTGTATATCAAAAGTTTGCAGTCTAGGCTGAGTGTTGAATTTCTGCCAATTAACCAATATATTTGAGTCAATTTAAGTTTCATTTGGGTTAACTTAGAGTCAATATGATATTTCCATATAAGCCTTCGATCAAGGTGTATGCCAAGGTATTTGACTTGAGAATGTTGAGGAATATTTTGATTGTTGATTCGAATGGGGGAACAGGTATCTTTTCTTAGGGTAAACGTTATATGAACACACTTTTGTTCATTGACTTTAATTCTCCATAAGTTCAACCATATTTCAAGCTGGGTAATGTGTGCTTGGAGATTACGGGATGCCTCATCAGGATTTTTGTGAATACTCAAACAGGCTGTATCATCGGCAAATGTAGAAGTGTGGATGTTATTGCTCACAGGCATATCACAAGTATATATTAGATACAAGACTGGCCCCAGAATACTACCCTGTGGCACACCAGAAGATATAGATTCGGGTACACTCATGAAGTCTCCTTCCACAACGGTAAATGTCCTATCAACAATATAACTTTCCAAAAGCTTTTGTATATTTATTGGTAGGTATGTCTTCAATTTTAAAACTAGGCCTTTGTGCCATACTTTGTCAAATGCCTGAGAAACATCAATAAAAAGGGCAGAACAATACTTCTTTTCTTCAAAAGTCCTCCTTATAATTTGAACCAATCTATGCGTTTGCTCAATAGTGCTATGCTGACTTCTAAAGCCAAATTGATGGTCCGGGATGCACCCAGTATCAGCTAAAATTGTGGACAATTTAGTCATGAGCAGCTTTTCGAAAAGCTTTGAAATTGTTGAAAGTAAGCTTATAGGCCTATATGACTCAGCCTTGGTAAGATCTTTGCCTGGCTTTGGAATCATTTTAATCTTGGCAAGTTTCCAGTTATATGGAAAATACTGCATTCGTAAAATGACATTAAAAATAAATAGCAAGATTCTTATTGCAATATGAGGCATCAGCATCTTGTTACTAATGCCATCAATACCTGGAGCTTTCTTCGGATCGAGTTCAGCAACTATTTTTTGTAGCTTTCGCATCTTAAACCTTAAAGGACGAAGGGGTAGAGATACTACACTCGGTAATCCGGCAGCACCCGTACATGAATTGGGAGTGAATACAGATTTTAAATGCTCAGAAAATAAGTTACCTTTCTCACTATCGCTTCTTGCCCAGCCTCCGGTCGAAGTACGCAGTGGTGATTTGACATCAACGGGTCTTAAGATTTCTAGTAGCGCGAGTTAACGACTTTAGGTAGAACACTCATTCAAACACACACACACACACAATAATAAGTAATGATCATGCATCGCCATGACACAAAAAAACACTTTTTCTAAAAGATAATAAAATACAAACATTGCATTGTTCTTAATTTTATGGATATGTAATTGTAAATATTTTCTAAAATACTTTCTCTAATATATAATAACATTACAAAACTGTAAGATAAGAAATAAACCATGTTCAATCTTGTTTAACTAACAAAGAAGTAAAGATATTTTTTATCACCTAAAAAACAAAGATATGTTTATTCTAATACCTAAATATAAGAAACAAAGATATGTTTATTCTAATACCTAAATATAAGAAACAAAGATATGCTTTATTCTAATACTTAAATGTAAGAAACAAAGACATGTATTTTTTAGTATTTAAGAAAGATATTTCAAAATTGTAAGTCAGTTAATAATTAGCATAAGAACTAAGAATAACTCATCCGAGTTAAGAAAATATATTTTTTTAATTCAAAAGAAAGTGTAAAACTTTAATTGGCGATCCTGCCAGGAGAATAATTAAAATTATTCTTCAGTAAGCGGACTATTGGAATCCTTGACACAGCAAGGACTAAGTTTTTTTTTATATACAAAAAAAACACAACCTTCATAGAAGGAAAATTAAAATCTTCATACGAAGAAGAAAATAGAGAACTGAAACAAAAAGCTACATAAAAAGCTACATAAAATAAAAATAACTAATAAGTCATAGTGAAAAAAATCAATAAAAGTGTTAATGAATAAAAACTTTATGACGAAAAGAGAAGCAGCTTTCGACTACACACGTACTTTGGAAGATTTAGAAGAACAAGAAATGGCTAACAACAGTGTGGAAATCAGCATGCTTGTCCAGCAAATGGCAACTCTACAAGCCACTATGCAGAATATGATGCAGGAACACGCAGCGGAAGTAAATGCATTAAAATTAGAAATACAACAAATGAGAAACAACCCCCAGGTAAATCCTCAATGGAACCATCCACAACCTGCACCCCAGGAAGAAATTTCGACAGTAATAACAAATGTCAACGACGTAAAATTAGACGTATTCAAATCACTTCCGACATTTGATGGTGATATTACAAAAAATCGAGTGTGGAGAGAAGATACATCTCGGATGATGCATAGTATAGAACCACTAAAGAACACCAGTATCTACTCCCAGGCATTACAAATAGTGAAGACGAAAATACAAGGAGCAGCCGCTCAGGTTTCAGCCAATCATGGAACCATTTTCAATTTCCAGGCCATCAGAGCAAGGCTAGACTACACGTACGCCGATACTCGACCCCTATATGTCTTGCAAGAAGAGATGAAGCGATGTTACCAAGGCAGAAAAACATTGGAAGAATTTCATGACGAAATAAACAAATGCTTAAGTTAAATAATATCAAAAATCACAATGTCCGGATATGGCATAGAAGCCGTTAATGCCATGGCAGAACAGGCAAAATAAGACTCTATTCGAGTGTTCACATCTGGAGTCAATAATACATTTGTACAGTCTACATTATACGCAAATGCTCCAGAAGATTTGGAACACGCATATTCTATTGCCCGCACAATAGAACATGATAGCAGGCATCAAAACTTAAGACTATCATACGATACGGGACATACATCAAAAATACATTTAAGCAAGCCACGATTTGAGAGACAACAGTTCCAACCAAATCGAAAAAACTAACCGCGCAAAGAATACAACTTTAACAATCCTCGAAGATATTTCAGCAACCAACGACCTCTGGGATTCAACTCACAGCAGCATATCAACAATCACCAACCTCGACCAGAACCAATGGACACTAGTTCAGGCAACACTGCTCAACGACAGCCCACACGTTTCAACAGTTCTTACCAAGAACACAACAACAAATCATGGAAGCAACAAGCCAAGCTCAGCGGAAACTTTCATCAACAGAGGAACAACAATATCACCACACAAGATGACACCGATAGTTTGATTGTAGAAACAGGTACAGTAAATAAATTAATTGTTAAGAATTTAAACTAAGAAATGGGTTGCCCCATATCACAATGTCTGATGAAGAAAGAACATATAATGTATTAATAGACACTGGAGCAACCCATAACTATATAAAAAAATCATTAAAATTAAATTAAAAAAAAGGTAAATCCTATTGAAGTTATGTCGATTCACGGAACTTCTATAATAAATTCAAAACAAACCATTAAATTTCTTGACAAAGACATAGACTTTTTCGAGTTAGATGATATAAAAGAAAGCGACTTAATATTAGGATGGCAGGGAATAGTTGCCCTAAATGCCATAGTAAATAAACAAAACATGACGTTCACAATAAATAAAAACGAAATTAGCAAAGTTAATTATATTATAGGAAATGAATTATATAAAGAAAGAATAGATTTTCTAATGAGGGATAACAATGGCATAGGACCTTTACCCTTTACAACAACGATTGAAGCCACTATTAGAACTAAGACAGATGAACCCATTTGGACGAAGCAATACCCATATCCCATAGCGGATAACGACTTCGTAAATAAAGAAATTGAAAGATTACTACATGAAGGAATAATTCAACGCAGTAATAGCCCATATAATTCACCCATCTGGACTGTTCCTAAAAAAGGAGTAGATGAGACAGGACGACCAAAAAGACGAATGGTCGTAGATTTTTCAAAATTAAATGCTAGTACTATAACGGACAGATATATTATCCCTGATGTAAATATGACTATACAAAATTTGGGTAAAGCCAAATATTTAACAACCCTAGACTTAGAATCAGGCTTCCACCAAATAAAAATTAAGAAGGAAGATAGAGAAAATACAGCCTTTTGCATAAACGGTGGCAAGTACGAATTTGTGGTGCGTATGCCATTCGGACTAAAAAACGCCCCTTCAATATTCCAAAGATGCGACACCAGAAGAACATATGGAACACATTCAAATCATATTTAATGCTTTAAATCAGGCAACACTCAGGGTATCCAATGAAAAATCCAAGTTTTTCCAAACAGAGGTCGAATACTTGGGTCACATCATTAAGTATAATAAAATAGCTACGAATCCAGAAAAGGTTGAAACAATAGATAAATATCCTTTACCCCAAACACTCAAAGACTTGAGAGGTTTTTTGGGTATGACAGGTTATTATAGGAAATTTATACAAGGATATGCTTGCATAGCTAAGCCTCTTACAGTTCATTTACGAGGAGATAATGGACAAATTGGAAAGAACAAAAGTGCTACAACAAAAATATATTTAGATGAAGCTGCCATAGAAGCATTTAACAAACTAAAAAAATGTTTAAAAGAACAAGTTGAACTTTTTCAACCTAACTATGATAAGCCATTTGAACTGACTACTGATGCATCTAACATAGCTATTGGAGCCGTACTTAGTCAAATGAAGAAACCAATTTTTTTCCTCAGCAGAACATTGAGCAAAACTGAAGAAAATTACAGCACCAACGAAAAAGAATTACTAGCGATAATTTGGGCACTACAAAAACTGAGAAATTATATTTATGGCACAACAGACCTCACCATTTATACAGATCACCAATCCTTAACACACGCTATATCTGAAAAAAACCCAAATCCGAAATTGAAACGTTGGAAATCAATAATCGAAGATTTTGGAGCAAAATTAGTATACAAACCAGGACACCAAAATGTAGTAGCTGATGCATTATCAAGACAACAGATTAATGCCTCATCTATAGATACTGTACATTCTGCTGAAAGCTCACATAGCGAAGTTATAAAAAATGTAACACGTCCATTCAACGCTTATGCACTACAAATAGAACTGGTACCAAATACTAAACTAAAAGAAACACGAACACGTACAATTTTTCCAAATAGGATTAGACATACAATAAATTTTACAAACGAACAAGAATTTTTTTTTTTTTTTTTATACATATTTATTTATTGTATCTTCAAAAATGAACTAACAATAAGTAATCAAATCTTAAATCTAAATATAATTATTAGGCCCGACCAATATCGGACATAAGCTTAGTGATAGTTATAAATAATACATAAGTAGTGATAATCAAAAAGAAGTATTTTTAAGCAGTCCCATCTGGAGTGTTGGGTATAAGAGCCCTTGTGTCCCTCTTTTTTAAGCGGATGTGTCCAGTAAAGCTCAAAATATTACGGGCAAGCGGATTAGGATGTGACTCGAGTTTAGTTAAATATTTGCCTGCGTATTTTGCAATTTCTTCACTCACTAGTGGCACATTTAAATCACGATGAATATTTGAATTTTTAACGTACCATGGAGCAGATGTTATCAAACGTAAAATTTTGTTTTGCCTTCGTTGGATTCTCTCGACATTTGAAGCTGAAGCAGTGCCCCACAGCTGAATTCCATAGCACCATATTGGCTTCAAAAGCGACTTGTATATCAAAAGTTTGCAGTCTAGGCTGAGTGTTGAATTTCTGCCAATTAACCAATATATTTGAGTCAATTTAAGTTTCATTTGGGTTAACTTAGAGTCAATATGATATTTCCATATAAGCCTTCGATCAAGGTGTATGCCAAGGTATTTGACTTGAGAATGTTGAGGAATATTTTGATTGTTGATTCGAATGGGGGAACAGGTATCTTTTCTTAGGGTAAACGTTATATGAACACACTTTTGTTCATTGACTTTAATTCTCCATAAGTTCAACCATATTTCAAGCTGGGTAATGTGTGCTTGGAGATTACGGGATGCCTCATCAGGATTTTTGTGAATACTCAAACAGGCTGTATCATCGGCAAATGTAGAAGTGTGGATGTTATTGCTCACAGGCATATCACAAGTATATATTAGATACAAGACTGGCCCCAGAATACTACCCTGTGGCACACCAGAAGATATAGATTCGGGTACACTCATGAAGTCTCCTTCCACAACGGTAAATGTCCTATCAACAATATAACTTTCCAAAAGCTTTTGTATATTTATTGGTAGGTATGTCTTCAATTTTAAAACTAGGCCTTTGTGCCATACTTTGTCAAATGCCTGAGAAACATCAATAAAAAGGGCAGAACAATACTTCTTTTCTTCAAAAGTCCTCCTTATAATTTGAACCAATCTATGCGTTTGCTCAATAGTGCTATGCTGACTTCTAAAGCCAAATTGATGGTCCGGGATGCACCCAGTATCAGCTAAAATTGTGGACAATTTAGTCATGAGCAGCTTTTCGAAAAGCTTTGAAATTGTTGAAAGTAAGCTTATAGGCCTATATGACTCAGCCTTGGTAAGATCTTTGCCTGGCTTTGGAATCATTTTAATCTTGGCAAGTTTCCAGTTATATGGAAAATACTGCATTCGTAAAATGACATTAAAAATAAATAGCAAGATTCTTATTGCAATATGAGGCATCAGCATCTTGTTACTAATGCCATCAATACCTGGAGCTTTCTTCGGGTCGAGTTCAGCAACTATTTTTTGTAGCTTTCGCATCTTAAACCTTAAAGGACGAAGGGGTAGAGATACTACACTCGGTAATCCGGCAGCACCCGTACATGAATTGGGAGTGAATACAGATTTTAAATGCTCAGAAAATAAGTTACCTTTCTCACTATCGCTTCTTGCCCAGCCTCCGGTCGAAGTACGCAGTGGTGATTTGACATCAACGGGTCTTAAGATTTCTAGTAGCGCGAGTTAACGACTTTAGGTAGAACACTCATTCAAACACACACACACACACAATAATAAGTAATGATCATGCATCGCCATGACACAAAAAAACACTTTTTCTAAAAGATAATAAAATACAAACATTGCATTGTTCTTAATTTTATGGATATGTAATTGTAAATATTTTCTAAAATACTTTCTCTAATATATAATAACATTACAAAACTGTAAGATAAGAAATAAACCATGTTCAATCTTGTTTAACTAACAAAGAAGTAAAGATATTTTTTATCACCTAAAAAACAAAGATATGTTTATTCTAATACCTAAATATAAGAAACAAAGATATGTTTATTCTAATACCTAAATATAAGAAACAAAGATATGCTTTATTCTAATACTTAAATGTAAGAAACAAAGACATGTATTTTTTAGTATTTAAGAAAGATATTTCAAAATTGTAAGTCAGTTAATAATTAGCATAAGAACTAAGAATAACTCATCCGAGTTAAGAAAATATATTTTTTTAATTCAAAAGAAAGTGTAAAACTTTAATTGGCGATCCTGCCAGGAGAATAATTAAAATTATTCTTCAGTAAGCGGACTATTGGAATCCTTGACACAGCAAGGACTAAGTTTTTTTTTATATACAAAAAAAACACAACCTTCATAGAAGGAAAATTAAAATCTTCATACGAAGAAGAAAATAGAGAACTGAAACAAAAAGCTACATAAAAAGCTACATAAAATAAAAATAACTAATAAGTCATAGTGAAAAAAATCAATAAAAGTGTTAATGAATAAAAACTTTATGACGAAAAGAGAAGCAGCTTTCGACTACACACGTACTTTGGAAGATTTAGAAGAACAAGAAATGGCTAACAACAGTGTGGAAATCAGCATGCTTGTCCAGCAAATGGCAACTCTACAAGCCACTATGCAGAATATGATGCAGGAACACGCAGCGGAAGTAAATGCATTAAAATTAGAAATACAACAAATGAGAAACAACCCCCAGGTAAATCCTCAATGGAACCATCCACAACCTGCACCCCAGGAAGAAATTTCGACAGTAATAACAAATGTCAACGACGTAAAATTAGACGTATTCAAATCACTTCCGACATTTGATGGTGATATTACAAAATATCGAGTGTGGAGAGAAGATACATCTCGGATGATGCATAGTATAGAACCACTAAAGAACACCAGTATCTACTCCCAGGCATTACAAATAGTGAAGACGAAAATACAAGGAGCAGCCGCTCAGGTTTCAGCCAATCATGGAACCATTTTCAATTTCCAGGCCATCAGAGCAAGGCTAGACTACACGTACGCCGATACTCGACCCCTATATGTCTTGCAAGAAGAGATGAAGCGATGTTACCAAGGCAGAAAAACATTGGAAGAATTTCATGACGAAATAAACAAATGCTTAAGTTTAATAATATCAAAAATCACAATGTCCGGATATGGCATAGAAGCCGTTAATGCCATGGCAGAACAGGCAAAACAAGACTCTATTCGAGTGTTCACATCTGGAGTCAATAATACATTTGTACAGTCTACATTATACGCAAATGCTCCAGAAGATTTGGAACACGCATATTCTATTGCCCGCACAATAGAACATGATAGCAGGCATCAAAACTTAAGACTATCATACGATACGGGACATACATCAAAAATACATTTAAGCAAGCCACGATTTGAGAGACAACAGTTCCAACCAAATCGAAAAAACTAGCCGCGCAAAGAATACAACTTTAACAATCCTCGAAGATATTTCAGCAACCAACGACCTCTGGGATTCAACTCACAGCAGCATATCAACAATCACCAACCTCGACCAGAACCAATGGACACTAGTTCAGGCAACACTGCTCAACGACAGCCCACACGTTTCAACAGTTCTTACCAAGAACACAACAACAAATCATGGAAGCAACAAGCTAAGCTCAGCGGAAACTTTCATCAACAGAGGAACAACAATATCACCACACAAGATGACACCGATAGTTTGATTGTAGAAACAGGTACAGTAAATAAATTAATTGTTAAGAATTTAAACTAAGAAATGGGTTGCCCCATATCACAATGTCTGATGAAGAAAGAACATATAATGTATTAATAGACACTGGAGCAACCCATAACTATATAAAAAAATCATTAAAATTAAATTAAAAAAAAGGTAAATCCTATTGAAGTTATGTCGATTCACGGAACTTCTATAATAAATTCAAAACAAACCATTAAATTTCTTGACAAAGACATAGACTTTTTCGAGTTAGATGATATAAAAGAAAGCGACTTAATATTAGGATGGCAGGGAATAGTTGCCCTAAATGCCATAGTAAATAAACAAAACATGACGTTCACAATAAATAAAAACGAAATTAGCAAAGTTAATTATATTATAGGAAATGAATTATATAAAGAAAGAATAGATTTTCTAATGAGGGATAACAATGGCATAGGACCTTTACCCTTTACAACAACGATTGAAGCCACTATTAGAACTAAGACAGATGAACCCATTTGGACGAAGCAATACCCATATCCCATAGCGGATAACGACTTCGTAAATAAAGAAATTGAAAGATTACTACATGAAGGAATAATTCAACGCAGTAATAGCCCATATAATTCACCCATCTGGACTGTTGCTAAAAAAGGAGTAGATGAGACAGGACGACCAAAAAGACGAATGGTCGTAGATTTTTCAAAATTAAATGCTAGTAGTATAACGGACAGATATATTATCCCTGATGTAAATATGACTATACAAAATTTGGGTAAAGCCAAATATTTAACAACCCTAGACTTAGAATCAGGCTTCCACCAAATAAAAATTAAGAAGGAAGATAGAGAAAATACAGCCTTTTGCATAAACGGTGGCAAGTACGAATTTGTGGTGCGTATGCCATTCGGACTAAAAAACGCTCCTTCAATATTCCAAAGATGCGACACCAGAAGAACATATGGAACACATTCAAATCATATTTAATGCTTTAAATCAGGCAACACTCAGGGTATCCAATGAAAAATCCAAGTTTTTCCAAACAGAGGTCGAATACTTGGGTCACATCATTAAGTATAATAAAATAGCTACGAATCCAGAAAAGGTTGAAACAATAGATAAATATCCTTTACCCCAAACACTCAAAGACTTGAGAGGTTTTTTGGGTATGACAGGTTATTATAGGAAATTTATACAAGGATATGCTTGCATAGCTAAGCCTCTTACAGTTCATTTACGAGGAGATAATGGACAAATTGGAAAGAACAAAAGTGCTACAACAAAAATATATTTAGATGAAGCTGCCATAGAAGCATTTAACAAACTAAAAAAATGTTTAAAAGAACAAGTTGAACTTTTTCAACCTAACTATGATAAGCCATTTGAACTGACTACTGATGCATCTAACAAAGCTATTGGAGCCGTACTTAGTCAAATGAAGAAACCAATTTTTTTCCTCAGCAGAACATTGAGCAAAACTGAAGAAAATTACAGCACCAACGAAAAAGAATTACTAGCGATAATTTGGGCACTACAAAAACTGAGAAATTATATTTATGGCACAACAGACCTCACCATTTATACAGATCACCAATCCTTAACACACGCTATATCTGAAAAAAACCCAAATCCGAAATTGAAACGTTGGAAATCAATAATCGAAGATTTTGGAGCAAAATTAGTATACAAACCAGGACACCAAAATGTAGTAGCTGATGCATTATCAAGACAACAGATTAATGCCTCATCTATAGATACTGTACATTCTGCTGAAAGCTCACATAGCGAAGTTATAAAAAATGTAACACGTCCATTCAACGCTTATGCACTACAAATAGAACTGGTACCAAATACTAAACTAAAAGAAACACGAACACGTACAATTTTTCCAAATAGGATTAGACATACAATAAATTTTACAAACGAACAAGAATTTTTTTTTTTTTTTTTATACATATTTATTTATTGTATCTTCAAAAATGAACTAACAATAAGTAATCAAATCTTAAATCTAAATATAATTATTAGGCCCGACCAATATCGGACATAAGCTTAGTGATAGTTATAAATAATACATAAGTAGTGATAATCAAAAAGAAGTATTTTTAAGCAGTCCCATCTGGAGTGTTGGGTATAAGAGCCCTTGTGTCCCTCTTTTTTAAGCGGATGTGTCCAGTAAAGCTCAAAATATTACGGGCAAGCGGATTAGGATGTGACTCGAGTTTAGTTAAATATTTGCCTGCGTATTTTGCAATTTCTTCACTCACTAGTGGCACATTTAAATCACGATGAATATTTGAATTTTTAACGTACCATGGAGCAGATGTTATCAAACGTAAAATTTTGTTTTGCCTTCGTTGGATTCTCTCGACATTTGAAGCTGAAGCAGTGCCCCACAGCTGAATTCCATAGCACCATATTGGCTTCAAAAGCGACTTGTATATCAAAAGTTTGCAGTCTAGGCTGAGTGTTGAATTTCTGCCAATTAACCAATATATTTGAGTCAATTTAAGTTTCATTTGGGTTAACTTAGAGTCAATATGATATTTCCATGTATTTCGATCAAGGTGTATGCCAAGGTATTTCACTTGAGAATGTTGAGGAATATTTTGATTGTTGGTTCGAATGAGGGAACAGGTATCTTTTCTTAGGGTAAACGTTATATGCACACACTTTTGTTCATTTACTTGCTTCTCCATAAGTTCAACCATATTTCAAGCTGAGTAATGTGTGCTTGGAGATTGCGGGATGCCTCATCAGGGTTTTTGTGACTACTCAAACAGGCTGTATCATCGGCAAATGTAGAAGTGTGGATGTTATTGCTCGCAGGCATATCACAAGTATATATTAGATACTAGGCTGGCCCCAGAATACTACCCTGTGGCACACCAGAAGACATAGATTCGGGCACACTCATGAAGTCTCCTTCCACAACGGTAAATGTCCTATCAACAATATAACTTTCCAAAAGCTTTTGTATGTTTATTGGTAGGTATGTCTTCAATTTTAAAACTAGGCCTTCGTGCCATACTTTGTCAAATGCCTGAGAAACATCAATAAAAAGGGCAGAACAATACTTTTTTTCTTCAAATGTCCTCCTTACAACTTGAACCAATCTATGCGTTTGCTCAATAGTGCTATGCTGACGTCTAAAGCCAAATTGATAGTCCGGGATGCACCCACTATCAGCTAAAATTGTGGACAATTTAGTCATGAGCAGCTTTTTGAAAAGCTTTGAAATTGTTGAAAGTAAGCTTATAGGCCTATATGACTCAGCCTTGGTAAGATCTTTGCCTGGCTTTGGAATCATTTTAATCTTGTCAAGTTTCCAGTTATGTGGAAAATACTGCATTCGTAAAATGACATTAAAAATAAATAGCAAGATTCTTATTGCAATATGAGGCAAGTTCATCAGCATCTTGTTACTAATGCCATCAATACCTGGAGCTTTCTTCGGGTCGAGTTCAGCAACTATTTTTTGTAGCTTTCGCATCTTAAACCTTAAAGGACGAAGGGGTAGAGATACTACACTCGGTAATCCGGCAGCACCCGTACATGAATTGGGAGTGAATACAGATTTTAAATGCTCAGAAAATAAGTTACCTTTCTCACTATCGCTTCTTGCCCAGCCTCCAGTCGAAGTACGCAATGGTGATTTGAGATCAACGGGTCTTTTAAGATTTCTAGTAGCGCGCCATAAAGAGTAATTAGATGTTGACGTTACATCAAGACCTTCTAAATACTTTTCCAGTAATGCAGTCTTTTCCGACGATAGCAGCTCTTTGAGTCGTTTAGTACATTCTTTAAGTCTGATTTTATTTAGGGGTGATCGGTGTTGTTGCCATTCTCTTCTAGCTCTCCTTTTTTCACATACAAGACGTTCAATTTCCGTAGAATAAATTCTATTAAAGCCAGTCTGCGGATAGGAAGTAGTGGCATGTTCAGCAGCCTGTTTAATATATTCGTTAAGATTGGCAATATTAAATTCAATATCATCAGGTGATGTTAGCTGAATGTTTTCTACGCAGTGACTACTAATATATTTTTTGAATCCTAGCCAGTTGACCCTATTAATCGTTTTCGCATATGAGTTAGTTAAATCACTCCTTAGTGGGTTGAAAATTGTAACTATTGTGGGAGAGTGATCGGAGGACAGATCTACAGAGCCCTCTACGTGAATTAAGTCCCTATGGATATTTTTCGTGACGCCAAAATCTATAACATCTGGAATTTTTCTTACGTCAGTAGGCCAGTAAGTAGGCTCCCCACTCGAAATGACATCTAAGCCCATTTTTGAAATTGTATTAAACAACGCTCTACCTCTAGGTGTAACAAGACGCGAGCCCCAGTACGTATGTTTTGCATTGTAGTCACCAGCTGCCACGAAACAAGATCCAAGCGATTTGTAGAACTTCTCATACTGATCTTCGGTAACTGAAAATCTGGGAGGTGAGTAAATTGATGATATCACGAAGTTCGCACAAAAATTTTATACGAAAATATTCGTAGCTCTCATATATTCTTCACTAACGTTCTCAAGGATATAGTGCTTGAGTCTTGACTTAATTAGAATTGCTGATCCACCGCATGCTCTCCCTCTCGGGTCCTTTGAATCATATAGAGTGTAACCATTTATTTTAAAGCAGCTTCTCGAAGTCAAGTGAGTCTCAGAGACCATCATTATATCAATATTTTTTTCCGTGAGGAAGTGCTCAAGTTCATTTTTATGTTGGCGAATGCCGTTTGCGTTCCAGAAATATAGTTTTAACGTTTTCATGGTTTGTTGACTAATGCTTGAAGCAGAGTATTCTGCATTCTCAGCATTTCTTGCATCATGCTAGTCATATTTGTTGTAAAGTTGTTTATAGTTAGCACCAGATTCTCAATAGTAGCTTCAAGACGATTAAAGTTAAAGCTAGAGTTTGCATTCGTTGAATTACTTGGCGGTGGAACATTTTGTGTGGGAATAGAACTAGTCTTAGCAGCATCGGCATACGATACACGTGAATTAACTAGTTGGCTAGTTTGAGGCAGAGTGGCGGAGTAAGCATTTGCTGATTGAACTGGAGCTAATTTAGATTTTTGACCCATAGCCTGTTTAACGAAAGAATATACACGGCATCCTCTGTAATTAGCGGTGTGATTTTCTCCACAATTACTGCATTTTTTTTCAGCTTGTACTTTTGGCTTGGTACAGTTAGCAGTACCATGCAATTCACCGCAGATAACACAAACTCTAGGTAATTTGCAGTAAGTTTTTGTGTGGCCATATTCTTGCCAATTATGGCACTGTACGGGACCTGAACGCTTACGTGGCTCTTCAACTGTGATTTTTCGGTGTAAAAGGTATTTTAGACTATAAATTGGGTGCGTCTCATTTTTCTTTAACTGTATATCATTCGGCTCCAGTTCAACACGAAATAGAGGCTGGGGAATCTTCTCTCTATTGATTATATTGGTAACAATTTTTACTTTAAATCCTTGTTCGATAAGTGCACATTTTACTTCTTCAGGCTCAACATATGAATCTATGCCCTTTAATACTATTTGTAGGCCTTTAGCACTCTTAAGTTGATATGTATAAAAATTTGTTTTATTTTTTTCAAACTCACTAACAATTTTTCGGAAATCTTTTTCATCATATATTTGGATTTTAGTTTCATCAATATTACCTCGTTTAATTGGAATGATGTGAAAAGTATTTTCACCAATGGTCGACAGTAGATTTTTTAGAAGCGCGTTTGAATTTTTTTCTCTCAGATAAATAGGTGGTGGCTTAAAAGACTTTTGCGATGATGCAGCTGGCTTGTCGTTTTTGTCTTGCAATAATGAAAAACGATTTTGACGATTGATAGAAGATGTGCTGTTATCCCTAGACATCTTTGGGGCGGATCCAATTTTAGTAGAATTTGGGCTTCGCCCGCGCTTTAAAATGGTTATATATATCTGTCCATTCCTACTTGTACCTTTGGTTTTGTACTACTGTTGTCTTCAGTAACAACTTGTTTAATTGTTGACCACGAGCCCGAAGCGGATGATATCGCTGAGTTAAATGTAGAAGTACTAGGCAATAATGTCAACGATTCACTAGTTGGCATTGGACAAAGCGAAGTTGATCGCTGACGAAACTGTGGTTTTGCCGTTAGAAAAAGTCTATTATCAGATTTTTGATTTTTATTAAGAGCTTCAGAACTCACAGCAAGTCTATTATCAGATTTTTTATTTTTATTGTTATCATTATGAGCATCAAAACTCACAGTAAAATAGGCATTTCTGCCGTTAGAACAAGAATTGATACAAGAATTAAAAAAGGTTTTACAACCACAAAAAACTACTGCCATTCATACTACAATGGAAAATATGTTTAAATTTGGAACAATTATAAGGAACACATTTAATGACGTAAGATTCGTATATACACAAAGAAAACTAATTGATATTCAAGATACTGATAAACAGATGGAAATAGTAAAAAAAGTTCACGAAAGAGCCCACCGAGGTTATAAAAATAATATAAGAGAAATACTCGAAACAAACTACTGGCCAAAAATTGAACAGCATTGTAAAGCATACAATAAAAAATGCAGCCCATGTCTTTTCGGTAGATACGAAAGAAACCCGACAAGAGAACCATTGAAAGATTCAGACATACCAACAGAGCCAGGCGAATATATACATATGGACATTTATTTCAACGAAGGAAAAACATTTTTAGTTGCCATTGATAAATTTTCAAAATATATAACTCTGAGAGAACTTGATTCGAGAGAAAATAAAATTGAAGAACTGCTTACAAACAATTACCCGAACTGCACACGACTAATGACAGATAATGAAAAATGTCTCAATACAGCAGCAGTAGAAATGATGTGTACAAGATATGGTATTACAAAAATTAAAACACAGTATATAGATCAACATCGAACGGTCAAGTTGAAAAAGCTCATAGTACAATATCGGAACTAGCCAGGATTTTTAAAATACAAAACGAGACAACGATAGCAGATGAAATTTATAGAACAGTACGGGAAATAAACAATACAATTCATACAGTAACTGGTTTCAAACCCAAAGACATTTTTTTAATAAGATAAAATACGAAAAAAGTGACATATATGAAAAATTAAAACAAGCATCGGAAAAAACACTACGAAGACTAAATCAAGGCACAAGACACCGAACTTTCTCTGCAAATGAACAAATTTTAGTGAAAAAAGAACGACGCAAGATATATCAAATACATTGTAAAAGAAGACCGTGAGGACACTGTCTTAACTACGAGGGGAGTAATTGTTCATAAAGACAACATAAAGAACTATACAATCCACAAGAATGATCCATTACCTGATGTTACTCGCAGTGGTCATGTCAAAAACCAAGGCAGGCGTAAAAATAGAGAGTCTGGAAAACCAGAAATATGTCCTAACCAGGACTGATGACGTTTTTTTATATAATGAACACTCGTATTTTTTTCACGTCACTAACCTAACAAAAATTCTCAGGCCATACAGACAAATCATAACGGAAGAATATAAGCCCACTACCCAGGAAACAATCTGGATAAAGAAAATCGAAATATTAGCAACACAACTAAACGAACATAAACGATACACGAGATCCCTAAACTTTCTTGGGTCAGCATTGAAATTTATAACAGGAAATCCAGACCATGACGATTTCATCGAATTAGAGGTAAAAATAAATGAATTAATAGAAAATAATGAAAAGCAACGTCTAGTAAACTCGAGGTTTGAAAAATTAATTGATGCATTACAAGGCCAAGAGTTAGAAAACCAACTCATCATCCAACAAGTACATGATCAACTTCTACTACTTGTTAGGACAATTAACGCTGCAAAGAATAGTGAATATTTAACCGAATCTTTAAATTTGGAAGATATAAAGGAAATAATAGAACACGAATTGACCTCCGCACCTATAATAAATATTTTAGAATACGCGGACATACACATAGCTGGAACAGGAAACTTATTTATAACTATCTATAAATATCCCATATTAAATAACGACTGTAAACTTTTTAAAGTCACTCCCATAAGCTTTAGGCACGGAAAAATTCAAACGGACGATCAAATTGCCCAATGCAACAAAGACTATGTCAGGGTAGACCATTGCAAGAACTTTCTAGGAAAAAATATTTGCAGGACAAACAACGAAACGGACACATGCATACTTCCACTTTTCAACAATAGGAATAGTAAATGCATAGTTATTCAGGAATATAACCAGAACTTACTTAAAATTGACGAAGGATCCATATTATTAGATGGCACTCATCAAGTTGACAATATCACAACTACAGGCATAACATTAGTAACGTATACTGACGAAGTTAGGATAGACAATAATACTTATAGGAATATACATGACAGACTTAGAGAAGCAATTCATAAAAAGCATGATGAGGATTTTGAGATCATGAAAATATTAATGTCGGACCGTAACAACGCATTTAATAATATTGACTCACTAAAAAAATTAATCATACCATATGAAGAACATCCTATACGTTCAATTTTTTATACATTAATTTTCATAATTATAATACTCAGTACAATTTACATAGGACTCAAAATATTCAAGTATGTACTACTATATAAAAGAAAACAAGCAGAACAAAATTTTAGAATTTATTATAATCAACAAGTTGAAAGAATTAATAGAGGTCGGGACGCTCTCGTTTAACCCAGGGGAGAGTTAACGACTTTAGGTAGAACACTCATTCAAACACACACACACACAATAATAAGTAATGATCATGCATCGCCATGACACAAAAAACACTTTTTCTAAAAGATAATAAAATACAAACATTGCATTGTTCTTAATTTTATGGATATGTAATTGTAAATATTTTCTAAAATACTTTCTCTAATATATAATAACATTACAAAACTGTAAGATAAGAAATAAACCATGTTCAATCTTGTTTAACTAACAAAGAAGTAAAGATATTTTTTATCACCTAAAAAACAAAGATATGTTTATTCTAATACCTAAATATAAGAAACAAAGATATGTTTATTCTAATACCTAAATATAAGAAACAAAGATATGCTTTATTCTAATACTTAAATGTAAGAAACAAAGACATGTATTTTTTAGTATTTAAGAAAGATATTTCAAAATTGTAAGTCAGTTAATAATTAGCATAAGAACTAAGAATAACTCATCCGAGTTAAGAAAATATATTTTTTTTAATTCAAAAGAAAGTGTAAAACTTCAATTCGCGCCATAAGGAGTAATTAGATGTTGACGTTACATCAGACCTTCTAAATACTTTTCCAGTAATGCAGTCTTTTCCGACGATAGCAGCTCTTTGAGTCGTACATTCTTTAAGTCTGATTTTATTTAGGGGTGATCTGTGTTGTTGCCATTCTCTTCTAGCTCTCCTTTTTTCACATACAAGACGGTCAATTTCCGTAGAATAAATTCTATTAAAGCCAGTCTGCGGATAGGAAGTAGTGGCATGTTCAGCAGCCTGTTTAATATATTCGTTAAGATTGGCAATATTAAATTCAATATCATCAGGTGATCTTAGCTGAATGTTTTCTACGCAGTGACTACTAATATATTTTTTGAATCCTAGCCAGTTGACCCTATTAATTCTTTTCACATATGAGTTAGTTAAATCACTCCTTAGTGGGTTGAAAATTGTAACTATTGTGGGAGAGTGATCGGAGGACAGATCTAGAGAGCCCTCTACGTGAATTAAGTCCCTATGGATATTTTTCGTGACGCCAAAATCTACAACATCTGGAATTTTTCTTACGTCAGTAGACCAATAAGTAGGCTCCCCACTCGAAATGACATCTAAGCCCATTTTTGAAATTGTATTAAACAACGCTCTACCTCTAGGTGTAACAAGACGTGAGCCTCAGTACGTATGTTTTGCATTGTAGTCAGCTGCTACGAAACAAGATCCAAGCGATTTGTAAAACTTCTCATACTGATCTTCGGTAACTGAAAATCTGGGAGGTGAGTAAATTGATGATATCACGAAGTTCGCACAAAAATTTTCTACGAAAATATTCGTAGCTTGCATATATTCTCCACTAACGTTCTAAAGGATATAGTGCTTAAGTCTTGACTTAATTAGAATTTCTGATCCACCGCATGCTCTCCTTCTAGGGTCCTTTGAATCATATAGAGTGTAACCATTTATTTTAAAGCAGCTTCTCGAAGTCAAGTGAGTCTCAGAGACCAACATTATATTAATATTTTTTTCCGTGAGGAATTGCTCAAGTTCATTTTTATGTTGGCGAATGCCGTTTGCGTTCCAGAAATATAGTTTTAACGTGTTCATGGTTTGTTGACTAATGCTTGCAGCAATGTATTCTGCATTCTCAGCATTTCTTGCATCATGCTAGTCACATTTGTTGTAAAATTATCTATAGTTAGCGCCAGATTCTCAATAGTAACTTCAAGACGGCTAAAGTTAAACCTAGAGTTTGCATTCGTTGACTATTTTGCGGTGCAACATTTTGTGTGGGAATAGAACTAGTCTTAGCAGCATCGGCATACGATACACGTGAACTAACTGGTTGGCTTGTTTGTGGAAGATTGGCGGGGTAAGCGTTTGCGGATTGAGGTGGAGCTAGTTTAGGTTTTTGACCCATAGCCTGTTTAACGAAAGAATATACAGGGCATCCTGTGTAGTTAGCGGTGTGATTACCTCCACAATTAATACATTTTTTTCTGCTTGATCTTTTGGCTTCGTGCAGCTATCAGTACCATGCAATTCACCGCAGATAACACAAACTGTAGGTAAATTGAAGTAAGTTTTTGTATGACCATATTCTTGGCAATTGTGGCACTGTACGGGACCTGAACGCTTATGTGGCTCTTCAACTGTAATTTTTCGGTACAAAAGGTATTTTAGGCTATAAATTGGATAAATTGTGCTTAATACGAAATTTATGTATTATTTATTACTATCACTAAGTTTATGTCCGATACTGGTCGGGCCTAATAATTATATTTAGTATTAAGGTTTGAATACTTATTGTTAGTTCATATTTGAAGATACAATAAATAAATATATGTGTGTATTAGACTGGCCCTTATTTATAGAAAATTCCTTCGATTTCCGATTGCTGGGCGGAAAAAGTTTCCTTTTGAAACCAAATGCTTAGTATTAAAATTTGGTAGCGATCGGAGAACGTTTGAGCCTGCCGCCCAAGACTTAAAGTTTGAAAAATCGAAATATATGGGAAAAATCAATTTTTTTATTGAAATACTTAAATTTTAATACATAAAACTAGTTTTAGTTGTTGATTTTTAATATTTAATTGAATTGCCAATTAAATTACCATTTCAACGAGCTTTATAAATCCAAAATTTAATGAAAAATATCAAAGTTAGACAATTTTATAGCTGAAAAATACTAAATACAGGCAAATTTAAGTGAGTGTGGATTTCTTATGTGAAGGGAATTTCTGACGATATGACTCGACGAACTGAAATACCAATTGTTTTTGATTTTCGTCATTTGTTAAGATTCGATTGTAATCTTTCATGAATTTCGGCAGCATCGTTTACGACGAACAAATTACGACAAAAGTCCAAAGCGTCTTGATAGTCATCATCTTCTTCCCATAACGATGGATATTTTTCCAAAAAACAGGCAGACAAACCAAATGCAGTGAAAAAATATTTTGTTTTATATGATACTAAATCGCTCAATGAACTGGAACGTAAAACTTCAACGTTTGTAATTCGACGGTTCTCCAATAGGTTTACGTTCGGTTCACTTGATTGGAGGCATTTGATCATTTTGCGCTTTGCTTCATCTGAAACGGAAGGATCAAAAAATGCTAAAGCAACGTTTTCTGGTGCTAGATACCACAAATGGTTTTTGATTTTTGATAGAACTATGTTGGACACTGCTGCATCTGTTTCAGCGTATGCGATCGAGTCCTTTACAAATTGTAGATCTTGATTTGGAGCTGTGATGGCATTTGGGCATCCATACCAGACTTTGACATATAGTCGAACTAGAAAAATACATACATCTCGCAGCGCGCTCAATTGTCTATCTGTGCATTTGAATTGTTCGCGAAAAAGAAATATTTTCAGGCAATAAATTGCTTTTCCCATCCGTTTCCCCCAAGGAATGTGACTCTGAGCTGTAGAAATTCTTTATAATCAGCGCGAATTTGATCTTTTTGTAAATTTTGATAGCAGACATGTTTGACTTCATCACAATCCTCTTCGTTTATTTTTGAACGGACAATTTCGTCATCGAGACCGCATTTGAATGAAGTTTGATTGAGATTGTCCCAAGCTTCCGCAAATCGATTGAAAATGGGAACTTCGGGTGCACTGGTCGCTGAGAATTTCAAGTCAAAAACACTTTTCAAGACAATTTCGAAAATATGATGACGACATGGAAGTTTGATTAATTTCCGCTGTAAATATTGTTGTAAGAATGCGATTGCACCATTGTTAGGACCAGTGTTTGAAGAAGTAGTGTCGAAACTCATCGCACCAACGCGATCAATGATATTCCAACTAATTAAAGCATTACGAACAGCGCCCGCAATATTCTCTCCCGTGGCGGGTTCTACAATTGCTGCACTGAGAAATTTTGCGGTGCCTTTATAACTGACGAGAATTGCGATTCGCTCAACTTTTTTTTTACCAACTATTGCTTCCATTAATTTGCCATCCCAATGAACAACTAATGATTGTGCACTATTTATCTACGGAAAAAAAATATATATATAATTAAAATTAAACCAAAAGTAAAGTAAATTACGTCTTCGACGAACTCGGCCTGAATCTTCTCAAATTCTTTTTCACGGTGCTTTCTTCGTAAATTTTGGAGAGACGTTCGATTGACAACATGCTCATCAACGTTGACACGCAAGGCTTCTGCCACTACCATTATTATATGTATTGCTTTTCTATCGGAAACCTTAGCATCATCCAGAGCGGCTGAAAGACGTGGTTTTATCAATTGCGTACGGCCTCTTCTTTCCTCTGGTTGAGTGTCATAATCGTCCACGTCCATTGTTGGATCGTTGTCGTCGGAAATATTATCACTTTCACTAGCACTATTGTTTTCTTCAATCGCTGAATGAAATCATAAAAGAAGTTAGGAATTCATTCATTCCAATAATTGATATGTATTATACAATGCAAATTAAAAATATTTACCAATATCTACGTTTTGAGACTCATCGTGCTTTCGCTTTCGTGACTCTTCTCTTGCTCTTCGCTCCTGCGATCGCTTTTCACGGCTGAATAAATGCATATCGACTCCGATCATGCATCCGGGGCGCCCTTTTTGTCTTTGTTTCAATAAAAATTCCCGATCATCTTCAATGCGAATCATCTGCAACGCGTTGTAGTGAGCAATGTCGAAGAGATTGTCCAAATTTTCGAGAAATTCTGCCTGATCTTTGTTCGCTTTCCCTTTCGACGACTTTTTAGAAACACGTCGCCATTCATTGTACAGTTTTATCAATTTATCAGCACATTTGTACAAATCACGGATCGGTAAGCGGGCTTGTAGCCAAAAAAGGGATGCAGCGTTCACTGCCAATCTTGCACTTTCTTTCTGCGATAATTTGGCGAATCGAATATTATAAAAATAGACTTGCAATACTTGTCGATTGGAGGGTAATTTAGCTCCACTTATTTGATGTGTCACATTGCCAATCAAATATATTTGACGTAATACTTTATCAGACGTACGAGTAATCACTTTTGATGTGGTTGGTTCCATTTCGGCAAAGGTTGATGGTTCGTCCGACTTTATATTATCAAGCTGCAAATCAAAAATGCAATCTTGGTTACAGACAATTTAATTATTATATTAATTATTGCCAATTAATGGTAATTTAATTGGCAATTCAATTAAATATTAAAAATCTACAACTAAAACTAGTTTTATGTATTAAAATTTAAGTATTTCAATAAAAAAATTGATTTTTCCCATATATTTCGATTTTTCAAACTTTAAGTCTTGGGCGGCAGGCTCAAACGTTCTCCGATCGCTACCAAATTTTAATGCTAAGCATTTGGTATCAAAAGGAAACTTTTTCCGCCCAGCAATCGGAAATCTATTTTTAGTGGCCAGTCTAGTGTGTATAAAAAAAAAGAAAAAAAAATTAACTCAGATACATTGGCTGATTGGCAGAAATTCAACACTCAGCCTATACAGCAAACTTTTACGATACAAGTCGCTTTTGAAGCCAATATGTCGCTACGGAATTCAGTTATGGGGCACTACTTCAGCTTCTAATGTCGAGAGAATCCAACGTAGGCAAAACAAAATTTTACGTTTGATAACATCGGCTCCATGGCACATTAAAAATTCCAGTTTACATCGTGATTTAAATATGCCACTAGTGATTGAAGAATTTGCAAAGTATGCAGGCAAATACTTAACAAAACTCAAGTCACATCCTTATCCGCTTGCTTGTAATATTCTGACCTTTACTGGACACATCCGCCCAAAAAAGAGGGACACAAGGGCTCTTATTCTCAACACTCCAGATGGGACTTCTTGAAAAAAATTTTTTTCTTCATCTTTGATTGGCACTACTTATGTGTTATTTATAACTACCACTAAGTTTATGTCCGACACTGGTCGGGCCTAATTATTATTGTTTAGTTGTGTAGTACACCCGTATGTTGTTCTAACATTTCCGTTAATTGTAAACAAAAATTTAAAATAAAGTTCATAAGTTTACAAGTAATATAATACTATAAAACAAATAAATAACCTGGTAATTCAATAAAATTAAGGTTAATAATTTTTAGGGAGTAAATAATAAATAATTAAGATAAAGCAACTGTTAAGGTTGCTGTTAAATTCTAGGTACATAAACCAAGAATTTGTTTGGTGTCACAAGGTACTTGGGACCATGTAACAAAGAAAGGTGCAGTAAAACAAGTCAATTTGTCTACTACGCTATGTCTTTATTTTTCTTCTATATTTATACAAAATATTATAGCTAACTAACTTATACGCTAAATAATTAGGTCACTTATTAATGCAAGGTAAAAAGAAAATAACTAAAAATGCTGAATTTGTAAAGTCGCTGACCACTGAAGACATTGAACTTATGTTCTTTATTTTGGTCATTGACTGGTGTTGAATAAACAAAAAAACTTATTGGTAATATGACTACACATGTGTATGCATGGGTGTATGTTATGCTGTGACTGCAATATGATTCTTCGGTCACTAACCATTAATGCATTGCACTTATTGTTTATGTTTTTTTTATAAACAAATAATTGCAAATGCATTTACATACATACACATGTGTTTGGATGTTTATGAATTTAATTTTAATGAGTTGAATAATTATGATGAACTTAATTTAAGGGTTGCCAACATTCTCCCCCCGTTGAACCATGTAATGTTCAAATACTGCCGCTGCACTTCAGGTATCTTGTAGTTCGATAACGTATTTGAATGGTGAGCTTTGTCGAGGAGTTGGAGTAGGTATCGCTTCGGGTTGGTCCTTCCTTCTACAAGATGATCGGTTTTTCCAGACCAGATAAAGGACAACTAAGGCGAAAACTAAGCTGAGCGTAAAGTTGCTTATTGCTTGATGGTGCCGATTTTTGTTGTTGATGAGTTTATGCAGTTGTGACATGTCGGCCTCCTGAAGTTGGGCTTGTAGCTCATTTAGTTGATCAGTATGAGTTTGTAGAACCTGCCGCGTGCTGTTGAATATTGTTATAGGCTCACTTATGTTTGTCAGAGCATTAATATTTTTGAAACGGAAGTACGATGTTTGGATGTTACTGGATACGTCATAGTGTCCCCGAATGGTGACATCGGCTGTCTTTAGAATACAGGTTGGTTCAATCTGAAGTATACCAGAACCGTGCAATGTGAATTGCATTATTTCAGTTCCACAAACAGCATAAACTTCAGTGCTATTTATTGTGGAATAAATCCATTTGTTTTTGTTGTGTAGTTGTATCCAAACGCCTTGTTCTCTTGATGTAACTAGCTTGCAATTTCTAGCAGGTTTTTGATTAAAAAAATTAATTTCGCAGGACGAAGCCATTGATCCTTTTCCGAAGGTTGATTGTTTGTTGTCGAAGATAAAGACATCGTTGAGCCGGAATGAATTTGTTATATCATCATTCGACAGTGGAATGTATTCATCTCTGAGTGAATTAATTGCCAGATACGGTTTCTCCGGTACTATGACAAAAAGTGTGCCGTTCCTGTTTGAGGGAACCCCAAATATCTTTAAGAGTTCAAAAGGTTGTTGGTCGATCAATGGTAATTTGACTTCAAAGATGATCTTGTTTTCTGTGACTCCTGCCTTAGTTCGCATAAGTTTGTAAAGTTGAATCAAGTCGTCTTCTTTGACGGGTAGGACTCGCGACACTGGTAAATGTGCCTTGATCACGTTTAGTTCTCTCTGATTTGGTGATAAAAGAGAAGGACTAATTCTACCATGATGGGAGTCTGTTAAGACGTTTATTATTTCAGCTTCAATTCGGCGGAGTCGCGTTGCTGTTAAAATCAGCTCACTAGATAGAAATGTTGTTAAATATGCGATCTTTAATTGATGCTGGTCGTCCGTTACTCGATTTTGTAGCCTTGTTATTTCATTTTGTGTTTCATTTAACCTTGACTGCAACGAAAGTTCTGTTTCTTTGATAATATTAAGAGTAGAATCAATTATGGATGTTTGATTTCGTAGTAATGAGTAAAGATGCTCTCTGCCCGTTTCTGCTTGGCGTATCGTGTGTTCCATTTCGGTGGCATAATCAGAGTCGAGAACACCAAAGAGGCTTCTTGCTACGTTCCCGATGATGTTGAGGGCACCTCTACGCGAACGACCAGACATGATCACGTTCTCATCTTGTATCAGATCGGCCTGAAGCTGTTTTAGGTTGCTTATGAAATCGTGACACATGTTTGCTTGTGGAGAAAATTTGCAAAGATTGGAAAACGTCTCCAATGCGGTTGAAAATGCTTTAACTTCTGATCGGAATGGAACAAGATCGTAATACACCATTATTTTCCATTCTGCTGTGATTGTTCTTGCTGTGTCTATCCCTTCAAAATACAGGCCGGGATCCTTGCTGAATACCTCAGAATTTATTGGTTTGCCGAGAACAGCAGGGAGTAAGAGAAGGGTGAGCAAGGTTGTGTATAGTAAGCTGCAGCCAACAGATTTAGGTCGCTTGGTGGGAGACGAGTCTGGTTCGGGTGACCTCTTTAAGGTTTTGTTTGCAGGTTTCTCATTTGTTTCCTCATTCATTTCCTCATTTATTAAGGGGGCCAAGCGATGAATAGCAAGTGACTTAATACCTGATGACGTTTTGACCTTGACTACTCGTACGAAGCCATCATGACCCTTGCAGATATTTACTATTCGACCAAGGGGCCATTTCATGACTGGCACATTGTCTTCTTTGATGATTACAAGTTGACCTTCTTGAACGTTTGATGAAGCTGTTCTCCACTTATGTCGTTGTTGTAATTCTGAAAGGTATTCTTTTGACCATCGATTCCAAAAGGCATGTTTCAAGTGAGACACTAATTCCCATCTTTTCGCGAGTGATGACGTTGGCTCTTTTGCCTGTCTGTCGAATTGAGCGGTTAACGGTTCTCCTATTAAAAAATGGCCTGGTGTTAGGGCCGTTAGATCATTCGGATCTGATGACATTGGTGTTAGCGGTCTTGAGTTCAGAATGGCTTCCACTTCTATTACAACCGTTTCCAACTCCTCATGGGTCAGAGAAGCCTCGGCGGTCGTTCGAAGAAGTAAGTGTTTGGCTGATTTCACGGCAGCCTCCCATAGACCTCCAAAATGGGGAGCTCTGGGCGGGATGAACTTAAATTCTATTCCTTCCTTTGAGCAGGCATTTTCTATTTTTTCTTGGGAACTGGAACTGAATATAGCTGTCTTAAGCTCTTCAAGTTTGTTTTTAGTCCCAACAAAATTTGTTGCATTGTCGGAGTACATCGTTTGGCAGCGTCCACGGTGAGAAATGAATCTTTTCAATGCCCCTATGAATGCATCAGTGGTCAAATCAGTAACTACTTCCAAGTGTGTCGCCTTGGTGGCAAAGCAACAGAATACTGCAATATACACCTTATGAGGGCGCTTTCCTCTGAGCTTATAATGTACCCAGAAAGGGCCACAGTAATCTACCCCAGTTGTGATGAATGGTCGACCTGGGCTTATTCTGCAACTTGGTAAATTGCCCATTATTTGATTGAACATTCGTGGCTTAGCTCTTGTGCAACGTATACACTGATGGACCACAGATCTTGTCATTGTTTTCCCTTTCAGAATCCAAAACCTTTGTCGTGCTGTAGCTAGTAATTGCTGTGGTCCACAATGATGATTTTCATTATGTAGGTTTACCAGGATCAGCCTTGCAATAGGATCGTTATATGGTAACACGAGCGGATGTTTGGCGTCGTATGACAGTTCTGATGCTTCTAAACGCCCACCTACTCTTATTAGTCCTGCTGAGTCTAAGAAAGGGCACAAACCTTTAAGCGGACTTGCTCCTTCGACTATCTGAGACCGTTGAAGTGTTTTCAATTCGTCTGGGAAATCAGATTGTTGCATTGCTCGCACTATGATGTGAAAAGCATTCTCCAGTTCAATGGCAGTGATGCGACTTCCAGTTTGGGTTCAGGTTTTTCTGATTATCTGAGCGAATCTTAGTACATAGGCTACAGTGTGTTGAAGGAAGATAAATGAATTTCTGTGGTTGATGCTGTAAACCCAGTCTTCGACGTTGGATGATGCTGCAGCAGTCACGATTTGAGTCTTCATCTTAAACTCCAAATTGATAGCGTTCTGAGCGTTCCTTTTAAATGGTCCCGGCCAGATACATTCTTGGCCATGCAAGAATGGAGGGCCATAGAACCACAAGTTCAAGCTTGGTAGTTTTTCTGGAGTTACGCCTCTCGAAATGAAGTCAGCTGGGTTTTCCTTTGATTTGACGTGTCGCCATTGACAATTGATGGTTATGTCTTGTATCTTGCTGATTCGGTTAGCCACAAAAGTCTTGAGTGATGAAGACGCTGAATTTATCCAATATAAGACAATTTCTGAGTCAGACCAAAAGAAAAGCTGTTTGTCGTCGTACCGTAACTCCCTTTTTACTTTGTTGGCTAGTTCTGCTTCTAGAAGTGCTGCGCAAAGTTCCAGCCTTGGTAGGGATAACCTTTGGAGAGGCGCAATTCTGGACTTGGAGCACAACAGTCGGACTATTATTCCTCCATTTTTGAGCTTGGATCGAACGTAGACTGCTGCTCCATAAGCCCTTTCTGATGCGTCTACAAATACGTGCAATTGGACGTGCGAGGCTATTTGACCATTGAAAACATGTCGTGGTATAGGAGTGTTGTCTAATGTGTTTAGTGACTTACGGAAATCAAGCCATTTCGTTGTGAGATCTTTAGGGAGTTCCTCATCCCAAGATCTTTTACCTTCCCACAGTTTTTGAATGAATATTTTGGCTAAAACCACGACTGGGCCTGCAATACCCAAAGGATCGTAGATTCGTGCCACATCTGATATGACAGATCGTTTTGTTATACTTGAGGTTGGCTGAAGATTTGCCTTTAGGCAAAATTGATCCGAAGATGGGCTCCATATTAGTCCTAGTGCCTTGATTGATGCATTTTCGAAATCAAGGTTGACTTCTTGATCTTCTTGTGGTATATATTGTAGTAGATGGCGATGGTTTGCACACCATTTACGTAACTTGAAACCAGCTTCCCTGAGCAAGTCTGTTAGTTGGGATTGCATTTCCTTAGCTGTTGCTAAACTATTAGAACCGCTTATTCCGTCATCAACGTAGAAGTCCTGGCCCAAGATCGTTGCACCCAGCGGATATTTGTCCATACGAGTGGCCGCTAGCCTTTGTAAACATTTCGTGGCCAGGTACGGGGCTGATGATGTGCCATATGTAACGGTGTTTAGTTGAAAATGGCGTAGAGGCTGGCCAGGATTCTCTCTCCAAAGAATTAGTTGAAGGTTCCTGTCTCGTTCGTCTACGAGGATCTGACGGTACATTTTTTCAATGTCTGTGGTAAAGACAAATCTGGGTAAACGAAAACGTAGAAGCATTCCGAAGAGGTCCCCCTGCACGGTTGGATCTGTAAGTAAAATGTCGTTTAATGAACGATCTGTAGATGTTTTTGCCGATGCATCAAAAACGACTCTGAGCTTAATTGCGCTACTTTCTGGACGCAGAACGCAATGATGTGGAATGTAGTAACGTGGGCCGCAGAGAGTTTTTGGGTCGATTTGAGTCATGTGACCAAGATCTTCATATGACTTCATGAAGTCCTTGTATTGTGTTTCGAGCGTTTCATCTCGTCTGAATCGTCGTTCCAAAGCACGGAATCTGGAATATGCTGTTGGTTCTGATTCGCCAAGTGCTGCCGCGTCTTCAGATAAAGGTAAACGATCAACAAATCTTCCATTGGGATTTCTGGTTGTGGTTTGAATAAAGTGAGTTTCACATGCTTGTTCAGCGGCTGTATAATTGCTTTCTGTAGGAACATCTTCAACCTTCCAGAATTTTTCAATTAGTTCGCCAGTTGACACATCCTCTTCACTTAAAACTGCGCATATCGCTTCAGTTGTGCTGTTTTCCGATACTCTGCCACTGGCGATCCATCCAAGTTTTGTGTTCAACAATATTGGAAGATTATCGGCCAACTCTATTTTCCCGTTTTGCATAAGACTGAAGTAGTATTCGGCGCCTAGCAGAATATCCACCTTTCCTGGTTGGTCGAAATATGGGTCAGCTAAATCTACATTTGGGATTTGCCAATTTGAAATGTGAATTTGTTGATTTGGTTGTGGAGGGATGATTGTAGGGAGAACAAAAGCGTCTAAGTTGGTTGCAAAATTGTTATTTCTGGCTTGCAATTTAACATTTATGCGCTTTGTGGCCCTTCTTCGTGCGTTTCCAATACCATCAATGCATAAAAGGGCTTCAGCTGAAGATAAAGACAATCTTTTTACGACACGCTCGGATACTAGATTCACCTGAGACCCGGAATCCAATATTGCTCTAAATTCTCCCGAATTTCCGTTGGCCGCTGTTAACCTTACTCTTGCTGTTGCAAGTAGTACATAACCCTGGCGCGACGGCGGGTTGTTTGTGGCAGCTGATGTAACAGTCACATTAGTAGTGTTAGGTGCAACATCTGTTTTCCGTATATCATTTCAGTGCTGATCTGCGGTTTTGACTTGATTACCATGTTTTGATGAATTGTGTGGCTTGGAATTTGAACCTAAATGCAATAATATATTATGTTTTTTGTTACATTTTTTGCAAGGTCTTGATGTGCAGGTTTTCGAACTGTGATCAGCTCTGAAACAGTTTACACACAGTCTTTGTTGTTGTACCCAGCTTAGCCGCTTTGCTTCTGATAGTTGTAGAAATTTCTGGCAATGGAAGAGTCCGTGGTCGCCGGCCTTGCATAATTTACAGGAAACATAGTGTTCATTGGCAGTGGTTGCAGATGATGACACAACTTTAGGTGATGACTTATCCCTTTGGCGGATTGATTCCATTGATTGAAACTCAAATTCCAAGAATGATAAAAACTCAGCTAGAACTGGCACGTTCCTTGGATTAGTTAACGATTGCATGTACCTTACATGTGTGCTTCTATCAAGTTTTCTCATCAGAAGCTGAATAAGAATTGCATCCCATGAGGCTGTTGCAATTCCTAAATTTTTTAAAGCCAACATACACTCCTTGGTGGTGTCATGAAGAGTCTTAATCGCTGAAGCAGATGACGTAGCTGCAGGCTGATCAATTAATTTCTCTACCAGGTTTGCCACAAGAACTCTTTTATTGTTGTAGCGGTCCTTGAGTGTTTGCCAGGCAGTGCCATAATTTGTTTCTGATAATGACAACTGACTTATTAGACGTTCAGCTTCGCCGGATAAGTTACTTTTCAAATACCACATTTTCTGAATAGCTGGTATTGGTTGCTTGTCTACCATTTCAGAAAATAAGTCATGGAATTGACGCCATTTCAGGTAATCCCCACTAAATTGAGGTATAGTTAAATTTGGCAGTTGTAACGACTTGACTTTACAACTGTTTGTCATTAATTCTGGTGCTGCTGTTTGAGTGTGCATACCATTCGGTTGAAGGTTGTCTGCCTGCACGAAAAGATTAACTAGAGTTTGCTGCATCAAATCATATAACGCTTCATATTCATTCTGATCGAGTCCATGCGCAGCTGGAATTGTAAACTGCTCATGAACTTCATCATATAGAATTTCTATTTTCTCCCATAATTTCTTTATGTTACTTATGTTCAGGCCAAAAAACTGTTTTGGTTTATCCTCTATAAATGTCAATGAATTTAACAGCCGTTTCAGAGCTGCTAAACGCATATTTAATTTGCGGATGATGCCAGGAGTACTATTAGGATCGTCAGGCATCGGTGTAACTCCTTGTGCTTTAGTTGTAGCCTTCGAAATTCCGCTGGACCTAGTGGCAGCTTCAGGTTGATCTTTAGGTTCGGCCCTAAGACGTTTAGTTTCCTTATTAAATATTTCCAAGTATTCCTCGGCTATTTTTTGGATTTTGTCATAATAGCCCTCCGCGAAGTAGTCTAATTTCAGTGGGTCATCGCAATCTTCCCGAATATCCGAATCAGTGTTTTGAAATTTATCCCAACACTCCTGAAGACGTCTCGAACGTTCCTCGAAGTAAGCCGCTGTTTTTCTTTCAGCTGGGTCTTTTTTGAAATTTCTTATTATCTTCTGGATATCTTCGCCCGATGAGATTTGAAGGTCCAATAATTTTTTAATTGTCTCCATTTTTACCCAGATTATTTGTTATAAAAACCTTTTGTATCACCAATGTTAATCAATCAATTGTCCTGTTAAGGTGCTTGATCGCTCAGGTAGCGTGTTGAATTTAGCAATGAGTGCTTACAAGATCCTTACCGCTGATGGGGGGAACTTGAAGTTCAGAACTGTTTTGGGTCACCAATGTTATGGTGCTTAATCGCTCAGGTAGCGTGTGAATTTAGCAATGAGTGCTTACAAGATCCTTACCGCTGGTGGGGGGAACTTGAAGTTCAGAGCTGTTTGGGGTCACCAATGTTATGGTGCTTGATCGCTCAGGTAGCGTGTTGTATTCAGCAATGAGTGCTTACAAGATCCTTACCGCTGGTGGGGGGAACTTGAAGTTCAGAGCTGTTTGGGGTCACCAATGTTAAGGTTGCTGTTAAATTCTAGGTACATAAACCAAGAATTTGTTTGGTGTCACAAGGTACTTGGGACCATGTAACAAAGAAAGGTGCAGTAAAACAAGTCAATTTGTCTACTACGCTATGTCTTTATTTTTCTTCTATATTTATACAAAATATTATAGCTAACTAACTTATACGCTAAATAATTAGGTCACTTATTAATGCAAGGTAAAAAGAAAATAACTAAAAATGCTGAATTTGTAAAGTCGCTGACCACTGAAGACATTGAACTTATGTTCTTTATTTTGGTCATTGACTGGTGTTGAATAAACAAAAAAACTTATTGGTAATATGACTACACATGTGTATGCATGGGTGTACGTTATGCTGTGACTGCAATATGATTCTTCGGTCACTAACCATTAATGCATTGCACTTATTGTTTATGTTTTTTTTATAAACAAATAATTGCAAATGCATTTAAATACATACACATGTGTTTGGATGTTTATGAATTTAATTTTAATGAGTTGAATAATTATGATGAACTTAATTTAAGGGTTGCCAACACCAACCAATTCTTAGAAGTTTTGGTCATCACATTGCTTTCCTTCTCCTGGGGGGTTGTATTGTTGTTTTGCCAAGGATGAATCGTACCTTCTACCTGCAGGCTTGTGGAGCTTAACTGAGTAGACTTCTAACGGTACGGGGAATATGGGCGGCATGTAGTCACGGGGCTATAGACAGAGTTGGAGAACGGCGTTTGTTGTCAGTCCATGATCACGCTGGTGTGATTTATTTGGCTTGCCCGGTTTTGGAAATGGTGTTCTCAGACTCATCGGCCAGTAATACTTCGATTTCTGCAGGCATACATATGTTTTGCGGCTTACTGGATAATTGTATTACCACCTGGTATAACAAACCTACGGGTGGCTCTAGGTTTACCTCACGTTGTGCTGCTTTGAAAATCATGCTATCAGACTCATCGGCCAGTAACACTTCTGTTTCTGCAGGCATATATTGCGGAGAATAATTTTTTTACCCAAAACTGTGTGACGAAACTGCGGATGGCTTCAGATTTACCTCAAGTTTTGCTGCTTTGGAAATGGTGTACTCAGACTCATGGGCTAGTAACACTTCTATTTCTGCGAGCATATATTTTGGCCTACTGAATAGTTTCTTACCCAAAATTTTTGTGACGAAACTGCGGGTGGCTGCGGTGTCTGAAGTTATATTGTTCTTCATCCGAGGGCCCGCTTTGATATGTTTCGTTGTCTTTAGCATTGGTAATGCGGACGGCACTCTGATTTTGGATATGCAGTTCTCTCATCTTTTGTGGGGACTGACTATCATGCGATGGTGCTCGACTCGGACGTGGTGTTCATCCGCTCTAGGTTAAGTGTGATGCATCCGGTCTTGGAGTGCCATAATCATAATAATCGTTGAAAGCCTCACGTATTCTCTGGAATCTCGTCATCAAGCTCACAATAGTATGGAAAAATAAAACACAAAAGTTTCTTCTGAAAGGCGCGCACTGTCTGTGTTTATTGAAGACCATATAGGTGATTTGTCCCTGAAGAGTTGTGATATGACCCGCAAAATGTGGCTTAGGTCAATATCGTACCAAGAGGCTAGTTATTGTTCACCAATGATGAGTACTGTGTTATAATCCTGGAGGGTCCCGTGGGATTCGCAGGAATTATTAAGATCATAATTATCAAATCAAAAACACTTTATTTTATTTATATAACCTGGAGGGTCCACGTAGGAATCGCAGGATTCTTTATTTAGTTATCACACTAGAACTACAACTCTCCTCGACTTAAACTTTAATTTATTATTTATACTAAAATTATGCTAACTACTTAAAAATACTTTTACAAAATTTTGGCCGTATTAGCCAATAAGAATAGTGTTGCTTAAAAACTAATATGAATTAAATATGCTGACTTTACAAAACAGTAAGTATAAAATTTATGGTTTATCAACCAATGAAAACAAATGGTAATTAAAGAGCACATTAGTGATATTCACTTAATATACAAAAATAGTAAGGGTATTTACTTAAAGAATTTATTTAATGAATATGTTTGCTTAAAAGTAACAAGATTAATGGTGATTCACAACATCCCTCCCCCTTCAAAGGAAGAAAATACGCAATATTTTCTACTGGCCTTCTGTTTGGTGTGATGATGCTGTTAAGGTAGAAAACATATCAGTTCTGCTTTTTCCGTTGAGCAACATATTTAATTCATTTTCTTCGCCATCTGCACGTTTATTATATTAGGGCTCATGCACTTGGCTGTAGTAGCGTTGCTTGTTGGCTTGAATCAATTTGCGATAAGCCTTCTTTATTGTTTCCGATTTCTCGTGTGGCAGTATTAGGATCGTGGAATAGAATCTGCATCACCGCTGCGTGCAGGTGTATCCAAACCGTGGGCAGAGGCATGAATGACATCTATGAAATCAGTATCGTCCCGCTTAAGTAGACAGATAGATGAATATCGAACTACCGGAGATTCCGTAGACGATTCTTATACAGTAATATTCTTCTGTATTGTTAGTGAGACTTCACTTCCCGGAGCAATCTGATCGTGCATAATGCGGGGAGTTCTGTTATAGTGATTAACAATGCTGCTCACGTGTAGCCTTGGTCCATTATCAGTCATCAATGGAGTGCTACGCCCGTTGTGCACCAATGTTACTTGGTGTTGTTTAAAGTGTTGTTATTGTTGAATTTGCTTTGCTATAACGTAACGAGTAGAGCTGCAAGCTGTCAACAGTTAAAAACGGATGTTTTAAATGGTGCTGAATTTGCTGTCGTGGCTTAGTATTGGACTTTAGTTTTGGTCGCAGAAGCCTATGCATGGCGCCTTGTATTATCATCATTAGAAGACGGCTATTGTTGTTGCTGTTTTAGACTGTTGTTTTGACTGGATTTGTTTTAACTTCTTGGTCTGAGTTGCTGTTGTTGCTGTGTCTTCTGTTGTTAATGTTGTTTTGATGAGATTTCTTTGAATCTTCTTGATGTGAGTTGCTGTTTTTTCTTTGTTGCTGGAGATTGTCGTTGAGCCGTTGTTGAACTTATTTTTATAGAGTAATGGTCAGCATAGTTTTAACAATATACATTTTATTTTATTTATTTGCATCACAAAAATCAAGAAAACTGACCATAAATAGCCAACGTTAGACACAACAAAAAACATAAACAAACGAAATTGGTCATAAAACATAAACACAATATACATTTTAGTTTTGTTTTAAATAAAATGTATTTGGTTATTATTACATGTCTTTAAGTGCAAAGTTTATATTGTTATTATTATAATTTTTTCTTTGTTAATTCTTGTTTTTAAATGAGAAATCAAAATTAAGGGTGTCAGTAATTTTTATTTTTCGAATTTGTATATTCAACTGATACAACTGATACAAAGAAATAAGTATTAATGGTTTTCCATATATTTTTCGTTTTCACTTAAACTTATTTTATCTTCAGTGAAATTAATCTAATTTTACAATAGCCACCACCAATTTAAAAAATTTTTTTCTTTTCTTTCTATGTTGTTTTAGCGTAATGTTTTGCTTAGTTTTAAAGTTTTCAACGAATTCGTAAATTTAATATAATTTCAAACTTAGAGGAACTTTAAACGAAGCTTGTCTTAATTGTCTATATTATTATTTTTTTTGTATAACTGACCTAACTTAAAAAGTATTCGTACAAAATTTTGCTTCGTCTGCTTAGTTGTTAACTCACCTACCGCAAGAAAACCTTGAAAAGCTCATATTACATACTCGTAATGTATGTTTTTAATTTTTGTTAAAAAATTTTTTTTTCCGTTGCACAAGCTGTATTTTTTGTTTATTCAGTAAGCTTGCTGCAGTCTAAAAATTTGAAACAATATATTTTTGTTTATTTTCATGAGAAAATTTGCTTTAAAAAAAAAGAGAAGAAAAAAAATGTCATTTGCTTATGGGTGCATTTTTGTCTATGCAAAATATGTATAAAGAATATAATTCTTTACAAATATTTCATGCCCATGATATTGACACACTTTTTCCTTTTGTTTGTTTTCCCGTTATTACCACTGGGCAGTAATTTGTATTTATATTTGTTCCTTTTGTTTTTGTTTCTTTGCCCAACCAACATTTTATATCAAATCAATTAAATTCATCATTATTTGATTTTTATTATTTAATTTTTTATAAAATGCAAAAAGAAAAATTAAATACTTAAGCAATGATCAATATTTTGAGCAATAACGTATTTTGTTTAAGTAAAAATTGTTTATATATAAAAAAAATTAAACAAAAGAACAATTACAAATCGTTACAAGATTTTATGAAGCGCTTGTTGGGTTGCACAAAAATAATAACATTTCGAAGTTTTGCATTTTAAGCAAGTGTGTTTTAGTGCCTATGTATGCAAATTTTTTTAAACATGTAATCCAAACCAATGCTTTGCTAATACCAGTTTGGTTGTCTCTGTGAAAATGTCACTTTCGGTTTTGTCAAACAACCCGAATGAGATTATTTGGAAATTATAATGGTCTTACCGTACCATTCCCCTGTCTGTCAACAGTCAATCGGTAAGTAAGTTCTTGGTGTACTCCAAGACAATCTCTCTGTCGTACGTGATAGCTTCCTTTATGTTCATGAGGGATTTGTTAAATGTGACGTTAATCATTATCTGCTGGTTCATCCCCTGTATCAACTGATGGTTATTTTCATCGATCATTTTCTGATGTTCTTCTATTAATATCCTATCGTCGTCATTCATTACACCCCAAATAAATTTTAACATTGATCCACCCGCGTTTATTAATCTCCTTTTATGGCGATGAGTCTTAAGATCGTGAGTCTTGAATATGTGCAAGATTTTTCTCATTTCTTCCTTGGCTAGTTTACCGTAGACCGTATCCTTTTGTAGTTCCGTTGTTTCCTCCATCTCACTTACCATGTCGTCCAGTTCTCCTATGTTTATTGTGTGAACAATGAAATTATATTTACAGACCACCCTGGCATCCCCTATGTTAATTTCCACAAAACCATCGTCCGTTTGTAGTTTCTCCATATATAAGATTTTCCTTGCGAAGACTTCCATCGTCATCCAAACCATGAGTACCTGGAAAATAAAAATTATTGTACCTCCCGGAGTCTTCCTTTCTTTCCTTAATTTTTATTCTTTGTAGGGCTTCACCAGTTTACGATGTAAGGTCCTTAGCCTTCCTTTTACCAATATTTGGACATTTACTGGTGTGGGAAAACTTTTAACTTCATAAGAACCTTCCCATAAAGGCGACAATTTGTTTTTCTGAAGTTGATTTTTTAAAAGCACTTTTCCCCCTATCTTAAGTGTTATTGGCTTACTGTTTCTGTCATATCTTTCCTTTGGGGCTGTTTTGGCCTTGTTTTGACATGTCTTGGCTATCTCGTAGGCTTTTTGGATTTGATGTTTTAATGCCTTCTGATAATCATATGGGTTGTATAGTGGTGTACTGTTTCTGAGGTTTGCTGGCAAGGGTGTGTCAAACCCATACAATACCTTAAATGGCGTCTGGTTGGTGGACATATGCGTTGTATGATTATGCACATGCATTGCTGGTGCCAACCATTGGTCCCAGTTTGAGCCATTCTCTTTCGCGAAACTTCGCAAGTACTCGGCCAAGGGCCGATGACTCCTTTCTAAGGATCCATTAGCCTGGGGGTGATAGGGAGTGATATGTTTTTTCTAAATTTTCGGCAGTTTACACACACTCCCAAAAAGTTTGGAGGTAAAATTTGTGCCGTTGTCTGTAACTAATTTAGTTGGGAGACCATATTTCGCTATGATCTCGTTATAAAAAACTTTTGACAAATCGTCTTGAAAAGTAAGGATATACTTGTTACCCGCAGTAGTTGTTGGTAGTGGCCCGACCATGTCCATATAAACCTTTTCGAACGGTCTTCCTGGGGTGTCTGTTAAGACCATTGGCTCCTTGTTCAAGTGCCCACTTTTGTTTTTCTGGCATTTTGGACATCGTCTTATGTACCCTCTAATTTCCTTCAGCATACCCTTCCATTTGTATTGTTTCCCTATCCGTTTAAAGGTCTTCCTGACCCCCTGATGTCCACCTAAAGGCGAGTCATGAAAACTTTTCAAAACCTCCCGAATGTCCTTCTTGTCAGTTAAAGTTACAGCTGTGTCCATAGCTTCTTGATTTACAGCGGTATCTTCAATATCCTGCTCTGTTATACTTTCGTATAACAATACGATACAAGTCCCTTTTGACCATTGGTATTCTCTAATAATTTCTGTTGTGCCCTAGTCAATACTTGTATTTGATGTCCTTCCACCGGCAGGCGGCTTAAAGCATCTGCATTCAAATTGTATTTCCTATATATAGTTTTTTGGGAATAATGTGAAATGCGTTTTCACCAATTTCCGAGACTAATTTTTTAATAAAGGCGTTAGAATTTTTTTCTCTCCGATACATATATTGGTTATTTTGGTGGTGGTTTGGAGGTTTTTTTTAGGATATGAGTTTACAATATAGCAAAACGATTTTGACGGTTACCTGATGAGATTTTTGATGAATTTGGGCTTCGCCCACGCTTTACAATTGTGTATATCTCTCCATTCTGATTTGAACTTTAGATTTCTTATTAATGTTATCTACATATCTATATATAAATAGGCAAATGAAAAAAGTTAAGAACCATTTTAACTGACTTAAACTCAACGTGTTCGCTTGATTTTTGTTAGATAGATTGACAATAGGAGCAGTGCAGAATGTATTTTTTCTTCTACATTTTTGTGTCTAAGATAGTTAAAAACAGTTAAGAATATTAGCCAATCATAAAGCCATGATTTCTCTTTCTCTCTTAATTTGCTAAAAAAAAATTACAACAATTTGGCTTGGCAACTCCATAAACACTCAGAAGCAGTGTTGTCAGATTTATTTTCAGCCTCCTCGCCAAATGACTTGTCGAATATCGCCAAATATCGCCAATATAATTAAACATTAAATTTTAGCTACAAAAATATTTTTATTATGTAATTGCATTGCAAATATCGTTACATTTGAAATTCAGTAGGTAACGTCTGTCGTAAAACATAAAAAATATGTTGTTTAAAGCGGCGCACCCACTTGCAATATATCTGTGGCAAAAAGGAAAAAGTGCTTAAGTCGAGATAAGCAAATTTTGAGTTAATGGTACGTCCGTAATCTGCATATTTGAAAGTATCAATTGTCAAAATCTCAATTTATTAGTGTGATTTTTCATGAAGTTATAGCACTATGACTTTGACTTATTTTTTTTAGACTTCTAATCTCATTTGGAATAATATCTTGATTTAGGTTATAATATGGTATATTTTAACTCAAATCTCTTACTTATAGTGTGTAAAACGATGATTGGTTAAAAAATAAAGGTTAACAGAAAATTTCCTAATTTATCTGTAAAAGAAATAAATTTCTGAAAATCGACTTGAAACCTTAAAAGTGCTCTCCTGTAAAAGAGTAAAATATGACTTAAGCACTTTTTCCTTATTGCTACAGATATGTAATTGTGCAATTTTTCGTATTGTACGATAATATCGCCAATGTGTATGTCATATTCGAAGGTAACACAATATACACATTGGCAAATATCAAAAGACTTCTGATTTTTATTGTACAATCAAGGGAATTGTGTAATGTGGTGGCAACATTTTCCAATGTTGTTTACTTTTTCAATGTCAGGAATATTGGGCAATATTTTCTTTGCAATAATATTGCAAAGTATTTAAATTAACATATAAAAAGTACTGGCGTATAAAAGACTTAAAAATAACTTATTGCAAAATCAATCCTAATAGGATAAATTGAACTTGAACACCAAGATCAAAATTATTATTTAAATCTTTTAATAAAACGGAATTAACGTTCACTTAAATGTGTGCTAAAGTACACATATCATATCCTTGAAGTAGTAAGTGCCAGCAGCATCGTCATAATAATACAATTTAGGCGAGAACTCTTTCAGCCTTTTCCTGCTTCATTACCAAAATGTTGGTTCCAATTTATAAAAGGAAGTTTTCTTAACTGTGTTGTATAAACATCAAATGAGATTTTTTGTTCCATAATTTTTTTTTTAACTTCAGATAAAGACTCACAACATTTAGAATTTTTTGCACGAAATATTTTATTTTGGAGAAAAAATTGCTTTATATAGTATAAGCATATTTTTTAACATTATTCTATTTTATTGAAATCTTAAAAATATAGCCAAAACTATCGCCAAGGAGTTCAAATATCGCCAAGTAAATCGCCAATCGCCATTTCAAAATTTTCATCGCCAAAACCAAATTTTTGTCGCCACGTTTGCCGAGATATCGCCATATCTGACAACACTGCTCAGAAGGAAAAACGTATTTTATTTGTTCATTCTATTCTTATTTATTATTGCTGAAGCTAATAAAATTTGGATATTTAAATAACGAGTGGTACTGTATTATTAGGGTTTCGTACACCAAAGGTGAAATGTAACCCTATTGTTTTCGCTACGCTGTCCGTCTGTCCGTCCGTCCGTCTGTCCGTCACAGGGTATTTTCTCGAGAACCGTAAGAGCTACGGACCTGAAATTTGGACAGAGTGTGTAGACCCTTGGCCGCTACAACAACAATTACGTGAGAGTTGGAAATTAAAGGGTGTGCCAAAACGAGCAACGAAAAATGTTAAAATCCCATGTAATATACATACAATTGTATGTACATATATGCACTTGAAATTTGTAAAGTTAGTGTATTTTTATACAGACTACAACAATTAACACTAAAATTCAAAAAATTTTAATTAGAGGGTGTACCATCAGTTAATGTAATTTTGACTATGTAATTTTGATAACTTGCTGTATCTTGGAAACCGTAAGAGCAAACTTCTTGAAATTTTTAAAAACGGTAAAACAAAAAAATCTCAAAATTATAAAATCGCCAAACCGAAAAAAAATCGCCAAAATAAAAAAAAAATCGCCAAAACGAAAAAAGCACCAAATTAAAAATAAAATTCAAAATCGAAAATAAATCGCGGAAAACCGGAAAAATCGCCAAAATGAAAAAATCGTCAAAATGAAAAAAAATCGTCAAAATGAAAAAATCGCCAAAATTAAAAAAATCGACAAAATTAAAAAAAAATCGCCAAAACGAGAAAAAAGCGAAAAATAATAAAAAAAAAACTATTTCAGCTGAAAAAACGTAAAAAAACACTGTATTAAAAAAATGCTCAAAGCCAACGTACGGAACCCTTCGTGCGCGAGTCAAAGTCGCACTTTACTGAATTTATTTTTCTTTAGATGCTTAAAAATAATATATTTTTTTAATTATTAATAACTTTGATTAAATTTAAATTCACCTACAGCACAAAGTAAGTTTTTTATTTTTGGTTTATTTTGTGTGCGTTTTGTTTTTGTTCATTGTTTTCATTATTTTTCTGTGCTTTAAATTACTGAACATACTGGAATGTTGGAATATGATGGAATGTTGGAATATGATGGAATGTTTATATTATTAGGCTAGCATATTCGTACATACATATGAGGTCTTTCTCAAAGAATAGGGAATATAAACTTTTTTTGTAACAAACGTTTTAATGGGGAGTCTAAAACCTTAGAGAAAAAGCGTTCAATGAAAAAATAAACGAATATTTTTGTTTTGGGCAATAATAATGAATATGAAGTGAAAACACTAGGAGCAAATATCTAATTACATTTAGTTCAAAAAGGGAACAACTTTTTTTAAATAGTTTGCTTAAAATCTATTCTTATTTAGTAGTTAAGAAAGTGGTTTAAGAGAGTGGTTTACCTTGGAGTCTATACATATGTATATTTGAATATAGTTTTTAAATTGTGTTTTAAATTCATCAAACTTTAAATATTTTCATTCTATTCTCCACCTCTGTGCGTTAATGGTTGATTTTCAACCACTGGGCGAACACTAGTATTGACAACTTGGTTAATTGATGAACACGAGCCTGAAGCGGATGATAACGCTGATGTAAATGACGAAGTAGTAGGCAACTGTAATGTTAACGAATCACTAGTTGGCATTGGGCAAAGCGAAATTGATCGTTGGCGAAAAAGTAGAGTAGGTCTATCAGATTTTTTATTTTAATTGTTTTCATTAAGAGCTTCAGAACCAGTGTACGAAAATAAACTGTACATTATTTAATGTATTATACAAATGGTAAGATATGAACTCTATCTACTTTGTGTATGTTTACATATACACAACGCGATCACATCACAGTGATTTTTCAACTCATGTAAATATACACATTACAAATCTCCTTGTCTGCTTATAGCAGTGAAAGTAAAATTCTTGTGTAGATGAACATAAGACATACACTATATTTTAGTGAATTTAGTCATAGAGCTAGTGTTTCATAAGCAAATATTGCACATCCATACTGTTTACACACGGTCACACTGTTTTCTTTTTGTTGTCCACTTTTGCCTTGGCTTCTTTGCTTCGAACAAGAGAAAAAGAAACCAGTCATATTTGGGACATCAATTTGAAAACAAGTGAAGTGTTTGGCAAACGTCAATCGGGTTTAAGTGGTATTCTTTCAGCAAAGTACTTGGAGTTTTTATTATTAAATATAATTAATTACATTTCTGATTCGTGTATTCTAGTACAGTTTTTTGTAAAGTTTTCATGAAGTGTTGAAATATATTCATAGTACTTTTACGCCAGTGCATTTGTTACATTAGTTTCGCATTCCGGCAAAAAATTATACAAAATAATTTTGCGTGAAACTAAAAATCATTTCAGTTAAAAACAAAACAAAAACGTATGTATAAAGTATAACAGAATCTTTATAAAAAAAAGTTAGTTCCTCTTACATGAGTACTTACTGAAACTAAAAGCCGACTATTAGGTGAAAAGTGTTTTTAAGCCGTTTGAACATAAATAAAAACTACGTGAACATATTTCGCGTTTGTTTCTTTTTAAATCAATTGAGTATAAGTTGCCGTAAAGTAACTAAATTATGAATAAGTTTGCTACTTCAATGTGGAATTGAAGTTGAAGAATTGCTATTATCACTCCCGCTTATCTTTAAGGTAGTATTGAATCATCCTTGAAAGAATTTGTTGGAGTCATTGGTGGTCAAACTGAGTTAGAGCTAACTCGTCAACCTCAACAATGACCAAAGCTCCGCTTACTACACCCGGAATTATTACTGCTAAAAGCCCCAGAAACAACTACTATTGTACCAGAAACGACCACCTCCCGGTAAGTCATCCATTTTTCACATATACTTATATACAACCCCCGTGTGCCCTGCACATTTTGGTCCTTCGAGCCAGATACGGGTCATCCAGAACCCGGCACCCCCTTTGCTATCCGAAAAACCTCCGTGTTTTCCATTAAAATCCCATTTTTTCATCCAAAAATGGTATAACCTCCCTTTTGTGAGATATGCCATTTTTGCAATAAATGGTGCATGAACCCCCATATCTGAACATATGTGTACAGTCTCGTCATAAAACGTTAGTTTAACGAAAAACTTTCCATTTCTTCAAAGATTGGTGTTCCTTCTATATTTTATAAAAAACTCTAACGGTCCACCACATAACTGATAAACATACATATGTATGTATATACATACATACGTTCATACTTACCAAGTAACAAACTTTTTCTTTATTGCTTAAATCGAGAAAAAGTAAAAAGAAAAATTGTTTTGTTAAAAATTTACCTTTAAACCGCATACATATCCCCCCATATTTTGTTCCCCGCAGCCAAAAGTTAAGACAAGTAATTGCACAACTAAAAGGAGACCACAATAATCGACAAAAAGAAGAAACCGTAAAGTTGTTGCTATTGTATTTTGGTTGGAATTTTGCCCTTGAAAAAATATGTCATAAAACATCTAATTTTTTCTATTCTTCTGTTTTTCAACGAGTTGGTCAATGTACAAATACAAGCAAGTACATAAATACATACATACCTACATACGAACATAGTCATACAAACAACGGCAGTAACTTTAAAGATCATCAGCATAAAGAATCTCTTAATTTGATACTCTTATATCAACCCCCATATATTGGTCGCTTATACGAAGCACCATTGAACATTTTCTTAAATTTTCTCCCACAACAAATAATTTGAAAATTTATTTAATTGTTTCAAATTTTATCAACCCCCATATATTGGCCGCTTATACGAAGCACCACTGAAAATTTTTCTTAAATTTTCTGCCACTAGTGAAACAAATAATTAGAAAATTTGTTTAATTATTTAAAATTTTACACCCCACATATTGGTCGCTTATACGAAGCACCACTGAAAAATTTTATTAAATTTTCTCCTATACATCCTGGTCGCTTATACGAAGCATCTGTAGAAATTCATAATTTTACAACAATCGAACATAGGTCACTTATACTAAGTACCAGTGAACATCTAGCTTGCGGATTTTTTTTTAACCCCGATACACTGATCGTTATAGCAATACCCCATAAAAACATTTTGTCAATAACGCCTATCGTTTTCTCATTGGAATGGCAACGTTAAAAAATTTAATACGCGCTTCGGATCGCGTGATAGATTTTCAAATCTATTTTAAAGGCTTGAAAGAAGAGGGGCACACTCTTCATACCTTGGTGGCTCAAGAACGACAGCTTGAGAAGCTATGGTCTAGTTTCGAGACACTCTACGACATAGCGCTGAAGAAATATGAAACAATAAAGGAAGAAATCGAAATGGTAGCATAAAAAACCGTTTTTATTCTACCTTTGAAGCCCATACAGAGATAATCGCGACTATTCACAAATATACCGATAATATTCGTACCCAGGCCGCAGCAGCTACCCCATCAGCGAAAAAACAAGTCGATATGACACCACATATATTCTTACCCCCTGCGATACTGAAGTATTCCATGGTGACTACAAATCTTGGCCTACATTCCGAGATATGTTCACTGCCTTGTACCGAAATAACAACCGTCTCTCACCTGTAGAAAAAATGTGCCACTTGATGAAGAAGACGCAAGGCGAAGCACGTGAGCTTCTATAAAGTTGTCCCATGACCAACGAAGGTTTTGACATGCCATGGCAGAACCTCATGCATCGTTATGAAAACAAGAGGGCCCTAGTCAACGCACAATTGAAATCACTTTTCAATATAAAACCGATGTCGCGGGAAACTGGTTCTGATTTAAGGCGTCTGCAGCGTACAATTAGCAATTGTATTACAAATCTTCGTTTGCTTCAAATTGAAACAGAGAACTGTGATTCAATATTCGTGTATATCTGCTCGACCTGTTTGCCCACTTGGACACAGCTTGATGTATTTCTAACATCTCGGTTTCACTCTTTAGAGTCGGTTGCTGATATTCGATCAACTTTTGCGAGCTCGAATGGTTCAAGACCCGCACAGCCGGCTAAGCTGAATAAATCTAATTCGTCTTCAAAGCAAAAGCTTCAAAGTTACCAGACTAATATTTCCAAAGAAAAGAAGGAAAATGTGCCCTTTGCCCGCAATTTCATCCCCTCAGATTTTGTTCCGTTTTCCTAGCAATGCCAATCGAAGAACGCTATGCTACGGTTAAACACCAAAATCGATGTACCAATTGTCTGGGAACATCTCATGGATCTCAAACATGCAAAAGCAAATATGCCTGTCATACGTGCAAAGGAAAATATCATACATTGCTTCATCACACATCAACTGCACAATGATCTTCCAATACCCCCCAAATCCATTTCCCCCCCTTTTCAGACCAACCTAAATAATAATCGTCCTCCTTTAGATATGAGCCCCTCAACGTCAGCGCAAGCCGGTGACAGAATGCTGCAATCGTTCTCAACACATCTAACCTCAACGACACAATTTGTCATCCTAGGCACAGCTCTTGTTGACGAATATCAGGGCGAATGCAAATATACAGTTCGCGCGCTAATTGATTCTGCATCTGAGGTAACTTTCATTTCACGAAAACTACAAAACTGCCTGGGCCTTAGCACGCGATCTTCACAAGCTCAAATACATGGCTTAGGTGACTCATTAACTGCTACCTCAGCGCAGACATGCCCCATTAAAATAGGCTCTCCTATCGATCCGTCGTTTGAACTGTTAGCAGAGGCATTAGTCATAAACAAGCTTACAGGCCAGCTTGCATATTACCCCCCATCATCGCCGGCATACAGCAGTTTTTCACATTTACAGTTAGCCGATACTTACCGCAGCGGTGGGTCCGAAATTGACCTACTTCTCGGTGGAGATGTTTACCCAAAAATAATTCGAGATGGGCTGCACTGGGATAGACAACAGTCTTTGGTTGCGCAGAAAACTGCTTTCGGATGGATAATTACCGGCAAGGTAACCGCCAATCCGTGTAAAAAGCTAATTTTATCATTTTATAACACCGTCGCGTTGGATAATCAACTTCGACGTTTCTGGGAGCTTGAAGATCTCCCGAAGAAAGAAAAATCATCACCAGAGGACACATATTGTGAGAATCTGTACACATCGACTACCTTCCGCAATCAAGATGGTCGATACGTTGTATCACTTCCTTTTAAACAAAAACACCCCGAGAAATTAAATATTGGTTAATCCCGAAAAATCGCGTCATCCCAATTTCTACGAAATGAAGCGCGCTTGATCAAAAACCCCCAACTCAAAGCTGAATATGATCGAGTTATCACCGAATATTCTGCTCTTGGTCAAATGGCTAAGGTAACCCCCATAGGTGGTGACAGCGGCACATATTGTTTGCCCCACCACGCTGTTTTAAAACCCAATAGCACCACAACGAAATTACGTGTGGTATTTAATGCATCAAATCCCTCAGCAAATGGCGTCAGCCTCAACGATTTGCTTTATACTGGCCCAGTTCTACAAGCAGACTTAATGATCTTAATATTAAGATGGAGATTTTTCCTCTACGTTTTTAACGCGGACATTGAAAAGATGTACCGCCAAATTTTAGTCCACCCGTCTCATACCCCCTTTCAGCGAATTTTACATCGAAATTTGCGAAGTGAATTCATTCAAGATCACGAATTAAAAACAGTCACCTTTGGCGTGAACTGTGCCCCCTACCTAGCAACCAGGACGTTGCTAGAACTCGCCAAAGAGAGCGAAACCGATCACCCTAACGTGGCCGAAGTTCTACGGAACTATATGTATGTCGACGATGTCCTTTCTGGAGCACATACCATATCATCGGCGCAAAATTCACGCGATGAACTCATAAAGGTTCTTGCTACAGCAGTCTTTTCGCTTCGAAAATGGACAGCAAACAATGAAATGTTACTACAAGGACTACCGACGACACACTTGCTGGATGAAGAGTTTATAAAATTGTCAGACTCCAGTATAACCAAAACCGTAGGCCTCAGATGGAACGCTGGAGGCGACTATTTTTATTTTAAACTTAAAACTACACCCAATCGCAAGGTCACTACAAAGAGATGTGTGCTATCTGAAATAGCAAGATTATTCGACCCAGCAGGTTGGCTGTCACCCGAAATCATCGTATCAAAAATCATTATGCAGCAAATCTGGAAAGATGGTACCGACTGGACGAAGATTTGAATCCCCCGACGATGCAAAAGTGGCATGAATTCCTGTACGACTACATAAACATTCAACAAATTAAAATTCCCCGTTTCATTGATTTTGATCCCGCCTATAAAGTCGAAATACACGGCTTTTGTAACGCGTCGGAAAAAACATATGCAGCAGCCATTTACCTTCGCTCTGAGTTCCAAGGATATGTCGCCAGTCATCTTCTAGCAGCTAAAACGAAAGTTGCGCCAGTGAAATTCATTTCCTTATCTAGGAAAGTATTATGCGGAGCTGAACTACTGGCAAACATGATAGAGTCCACTCAATCTCAGCTCAACCTCAAGAATTACAAAATCTTCTTGTGGACAGATTCCACCATTGTGTTGTCCGGCTCACAAGTGGAAAACTTTCGTTGAAAATCGAATTTCCTCGAATATTGAAAAGTTAGGCCAGGATTGTTGGTCTCACGTGGACTCCAAAAACAATCCAGCTGATCTGGCATCTCGAGGTACGACGTTTACTGAATTGTCATCAAACGATTTGTGGTGGCATGGACCTTTATGGCTCAAACTTCCTCATAATGAATGGCCATCAAGAAAGGCTGATTTTGAAACTGAAGAAGAAAAACGGCCAGTACGCGTTCTTACCACTACAGTACATTCCGAAGATATTCTTACCCATTTTTCTGACCTTCCTCGTGCATTACGAGTCATATATTACATTTTTCGTTTTTAATACCGCCTGCGGGCCAAACAAAGGTCTGATAATATCAACAACGAGCTTTCAGCTAAAGAAATAGTTGTCGTCAAAAATCGTTTGATAATCGCCTGTCAAAAATCACATTTCAGCGACGAGTATTCACAATTATTGAAAAAAAACCTCTGTCCCGCAAAAGTTCGCTTCTAACGTTCAACCCATTTTTGGACTCACACGGAGCTATGAGAATTAATGGCCGTTTGGCAAATTCTCCTATCTTAACTTACGATGAACGTTACCCCATTCTATTACCATATCATGCCAGTTTTACGCGATTACCTCTAAAATATTTGCATCAATACTCCCTTCATGGCCAAAATGCGCTGTTATATCGCCTAATGAGACTACGTTATTACGTCCCGAGAATCAAAACTTTGATAAAAACGATATTATCACAATGTATAATTTGTGTGAGACATAAAGGACAAGTCAGCCAACAAATCATGGCAGCATTACCCCCCGAGCGTACAAGTTTATCTCGCCCTTTCTACAACACAGGAGTCGATTTTGCTGGACCATTTGACATAAAATCGTATGTGGGTCGGGGCTGCAAAATTACTAAGGGTTACGTGCTGGTTTTCGTATGTTTTTCCACCAAGGCGATACATTTGGAAGCCACCGGAGATATCCCAACACAAACCTTTTTAGCCGCATTTGCGCGTTTTTTCTCAAGAAGAGGAACCCCCAACGCAATTTACTCCGGTAATGGCACCGCTTTTGTCGGCGCCTCTAACATTTTACGTCAGGACAAGCAAGAGTTCTTGTCTTTAATGCAAAAAGGTCTCTTATCTCAGGACAGTTTTAACCCCATCGAGTGGCATTTTATCCCTCCTGGAGCTACTCATATGGGTGGCCTCTGGGAAGCAGGGGTAAAAAGCTTTAAATCACATTTCAGAAAGATTTGTCTCACTCAAAGTTTTACGTATGAAGAATTCACCACCATGCTTGCGCGCATCGAAGCATGTCTCAATTGAAGACCGTTTAGCCCAATGACTGAAGATCCAACCAATTTATCATTTCCTCGTCGGAACTCCACTCTTATCTCCACCAGAGCCTGACTTATCCAACCACTCCCTTAGCTACGTAAATCGTTGGCAAAAGTTGAAAATATTTCATCAGCACTTGGCTCAAAGGTGGAAAGAGGAGTATTTAGGCGAACTTCACAAACGAAATAAATGGAAATTCCCCCAAAGAGATTTTACAATTGGTGATCTTGTCGTTGTCAAGCAAGAAAATTTACCCCCTAATCAATGGCGTCTCGGTCGCATCGATAAGATTTTTCACGGCTCCGATAGCAAGGTACGGGTTGCCGAGGTACGCACTGCCAATGGCATTATTACTCGACCGATCGTAAAACTAGTTTTACTCACAATTCCCCCGTCATCATGACAAATAATTTTTCCCCCTTATTTTTTCCCCGTTATAGCAAATATGCCTAATCGTCACCGCAGTCACGAATCCCCCATTGAAAAGCACAAGCTCACCGTCCACCTAAAGGCTAAGGCTCCCGACTGTCGTTTATGTCGGAAAGATCATCCGTTGCGTAAGTGCGCAAAATTTAACAAAATGCCCGTGTCAGCCAGGTTGGATGTCGTCAAACGCCATCGCTACTGCAGAAATTGTCTGGCTCATTCTCATCGCCTCCAAAATTGCCGTAGTCGTGATCGCTGCAGCCACTGCAACAGTAACCATCACACCCTTCTTCATCCTCCTGAAATCACCAGAGTTAATGAGCCATTGAGCCGCGCCGACCCCACCACTGTTGTGCCTACCGTCATTATCAAAATGTATTTGGACAAAGAATGGAGCCTAGTTCGCGGACTTTTGAATCCGTGCGCTGCCACGAGTTCTATCGCTTCCTTCCTAGTCGAACGGTATCATCTGCCATTTGAATGGTTCAACGAGGACAAGTGGTGTCATTTCCAATTTCTTACCCGGTTTGATGGAGAAGGAGGGACCTTCACTGTGAAGGCCCGTGTTGCAGACGATCTACCTGAAAGGCCGCCAGCAAAACGCCTGGATCGTAGCGTCACTGACGCTTATCGCAATTTGCGCTTGGCTGATCCCGACTTTTTCGAAAGCCACACCATCAATTTTGTTTTGGGAGTGGACGTGTATCCCGGGTTAATCCGGAGTGGTATCCAAACTGCCTCTATTGGGTCCCCATTGGCGCAAGACACTGTACTGGTATGGGTCATCATCGGGAAATTTGCCGTTTGAAAATCATTTTTTTATCTTAACATTTATACAACTTATATACATATTATATACATATTACCTTCTACGTATATTTATACAAAATCATATTTGAATTATATAATTTTTATTTGCATCCTGGAATTATAACATTATTAATTAATATTAATCGCATCTTTTTTTATATATAATTATAGAACGTCCCTCGTTGCTATTACAATATAGCAAGGGGGCAGGATGTTTACACACGGTCACACTGTTTTCTTTTTGTTGTCCACTTTTGCTTTGGCTTCTTTGCTTCGAACAAGAGAAAAAGAAACCAGTCATATTTGGGACATCAATTTGAAAACAAGTGAAGTGTTTGGCAAACGTCAATCGGGTTTAAGTGGTATTCTTTCAGCAAAGTACTTGGAGTTTTTATTATTAAATATAATTAATTACATTTCTGATTCGTGTATTCTAGTACAGTTTTTTGTAAAGTTTTCATGAAGTGTTGAAATATATTCATAGTATTTTTACGCCAGTGCATTTGTTACATTAATTTCGCATTCCGGCAAAAAATTATACAAAATAATTTTGCGTGAAACTAAAAATCATTTCAGTTAAAAACAAAAAAAAAAACGTATGTATAAAGTATAACAGAATCTTTATAAAAAAAAGTTAGTTCCTTCTACATGAGTACTTACTGAAACTAAAAGCCGACTATTAGGTGAAAAGTGTTTTTAAGCCGTTTGAACATAAATAAAAACTACGTGAACATATTTCGCGTTTGTTTCTTTTTAAATCAATTGAGTATAAGTTGCCGTAAAGTAACTAAATTATGAATAAGTTTGCTACTTCAATGTGGAATTGAAGTTGAAGAATTGCTGTTATCACTCCCGCTTATCTTCAAGGTAGTATTGAATCATCCTTGAAAGAATTTGTTGGAGTCATTGGTGGTCAAACTGAGTTAGAGCTAACTCGTCAACCTCAACAATTACCAAAGCTCCGCTTACTACACCCGGAATTATTACTGCTAAAAGCCCCAGAAACAACTACTATTGTACCAGAAACGACCACCTCAAGGTAAGTCATCCATTTTTCACATATACTTATATACAACCCCCGTGTAAAAATATTTTTAGTTTAAAAACCTAATGTACTTTTAAGAGCTAATAGCAGCATCTTTTGACTGAGCCTTCTTAAATTGTTTTTAATGACAATAACGGAAACTGTGTTAAAAACAATTTAGAAAACTTTTAATAATTGGGATTAAAAAATTTAAATTCTTCTTGCAAAATAGAAAACGGAAGTAACTGGAAAGTATCACATAATTCTCTGCATCGCAAAAGCAAAAACTTTTAAGTTGCTTAAGGAAAAAAGTGATGCTTTTAATGATTTTGTATGTTTAAAATATTTTTCAGTAACATACATATGTATGTATCTTAATCTAAGCCTAAGCTTCGCCTACCAAATAACTAACACCGATCATATAACTACTAACATTTTGAAATATTAATAAGGGTTTTCATGAGAACTCTTAAAATTGTAATTTGTGCAATTGGGGAAATATGCGATACTTGTTTCATGAAGCCCCTTTGACTTTTTAAGGCAATTTGAATGAAATGTCAAAAAAAAAAAATTAATTTAATAAAAATAACACAAGAAATTTTCAAGCAGTTTTTAATTTCATATTTTTCATATATTAAATATTTTGAGACAAAAACTTGAAATTATATTATGATGTTTTACACTCCAAACTAGGGATGGGCAAATGAAAAAAATGTAGCGATATATATCGTATCGATATTTTTGAACAGTATCGATATATATTTTTCGAAAACATCGATATTTCGATATATCGATATTTTTTGCCAAAATATTCCAAATCTAAAATAAATACACATAATAACATATAGTGCCATAAACACAAAAAAAAATATATAAAATTTGAACAACTATTGATACCTTATGGGTTTTTAAGGATTTAAAAAAAATGTCCATAAAAATTGTTGCTGATTAAGCCTTTAGAAAAAAAGATTTCCATAAAAAATTTTGCTGATTATGCCTTAATAGTTTTTATAAATAAGGATGTTAATCATTGATTAAGGAATGCCAGTATATACCACTTCAAAGTTCATCATTGCGGAATACGAGAAATATCCACTTTGCACCCAAACAATAATATTTAAAGAAATCGCGAACAACTATCTTAAAACTTAATGAACTCCATGAGTGGAGAAAACCCAAATTGATATTGGTATCGAAAAAGGAAATAAATGTATCTATTCATATGTATGTTTAATTTGTATTATAAGATAATTCCTGAAAAACTGCATTCATATCCAATGCACAATTAGTCACTTTAATTTAATATAAAGGAACTACATATGTTAAGTTATACGTCACCTACTGTAGCTTCTTAAGGCTTCATTAGTATTTACTTTATGTTTCTGTTCTGTGCTTTGCCGTTGTATTTCTAAAATTTAATAGTTACTTTTTCTGTAATAAATTAGCTGTTTCCGACCAGAACGGTCACAGTTTTCCACTAAATTGATGAGTTCGGTCTCGTCCATTGTAATGTTTCAATATAGGGTTTATGTTTTTCTGGTAAAAATTATTTTTTTTTTTTAATTCTAAAAGCACAATCACAATTATTTTAAAATGTTTTTATTTAATTTTTCTGTCACTTACAATTACTTAATAATTTTTTGATTTTCACGGCTGAGCAGAAACAGAACAGAACAGAACGAAACAGAAAAGCTAAGGACTTGTATAAGATTTCTTTGACCAAAAGAGAGTCAAATGTTTCGTAACAGAACAGTAAGCAAAAACTAATTCTGCCTTTTTTCAGAGGTTGAACCGAAACAGAACAGAAAAGCTAAGGACTTGTATAAGATCTATATAAACCAAAAAGAGTCAGCTGATTCATAACAGAACAGAAAATAAAAACTAATTCTGCCTTTAGGCTTAGACCCACACAATCCAAATTTGGCATTTAGCTTAGTTAACAAATAAAAGTCACATGGCTTAGTGGGGTCACCTTATAAATGAGCCTGGGCTGTTATGAAATTTCTCTTTTTTTCTTCGCATCACTAGTAGTGATGCCAATATCGTACAGCTAAAAACCTGCTATAGCTCTTAAAAGTATCGAAACCCGATACTCGTAAATAAGAATCGATGTATCGATGTATCGATTTTTGAAATATCGGCGATATATATCGATATTTATTTTCTCAAATATCGATATTTCGATATATCGATATTTTTTGCCCATCCCTACTCCAAACTCTCCTTTTTTTAAGTGGCTTAATGTATTACAATTAAAAAAATGTTGGTGCTTTTTTACCCTCTTTTTCGTATTTTTTTTCACTTTTTACCCTTTCCGCAACAGCTTAATGTGCGTTTGCTTTTCGTAGAGATACCAACACTGGTATGAATGGATGCCGATATCAGTGTTGTTAGACACTTTTTTCTAAAAATCGTCAAATTTTAAAAATAAAATCGTCAAAATCGTCACGATTTTCAAAATAAATCGTCGAAAAATCGTCATAAAAGAATTATCCGTTTTATTGAAAAACTAATGTATCATATTAGAAATAAAAGACCATTTTATGTAACAAAAAACAATTCATCGGCATTATTGTCAAAGATAAAAACTAAAGGGTGAAATTAAACCAAAAAATTTAGAATATTTAATAGTGTGTAACAATTTCCAAATAAAATTAGTTTCAAAATAGAACTATACATTTTAGAATTATTTTTTATAAAATATTTCTTAATGTCCACACTGTAACATTCAAATTATGTTTCAAAAACACAATGATTTCAAGGGTTTCTGTTTCCAGTAAATTTTAGATGTGGGATTAAGTAAGGTTAATATTACTAAATATTCTTTCAACACTAGCTGATGAGTTTGACAAAGTAAAAAAGTAAATAACAAACTCACATAAGTTATGAAAAATAAGTTTATTGTTTAGTAAATTAATCGATTTAACTTTTATCCAAAATATACTTACTTATGCTTACCTATCTCTAAAGTTAAAAAATCTAAGTTATCTTATTTCATTTTCAATGCCTTAATAATTTTCCTAGAATACACTATGCAAGTCTTATTGCCAAGGTGATTAGTTTTTAGAAGAGACAGAGACGAGGGAAAAAGAAAGGAGTACTCACCTCCACGTACTGTCATTTCCATTCGTAATTTTACCAAAGCACACATGCATACACAAAACTATGCATAAAAATATGAGCTTAAAAATAAGACTTGAATTGTGTGGACGCCGATGAAAGTTCAAAAAAGAAAAGAAATAAGCTTAGCTATAAGACTTGACTAGTGTGAACTGGTACTTAGACACAAGATTTGGAAAAACTTTTTAGTAAAGGAAGAATTTCAGAGTACATATTTAAAATAACTGATGCTGTAATTAAATTAAAATTTTTGATAATTGTGTTATCGAAATCAAATCTCTTTTCTGCAAGGACTTGTAGGCATATTTATGTTGCTAAATACTTATTTCAACAAATCGTCAAAATATGAGGAATATTCGAAACAAAATCGTCAATCGTCATTTTGGGAAATTCGTCATAAAAAATCGTCAAAATGACGTAAAATCGTCAAATCTAACAACACTGGCTGATATAAAAAATATAAAAAGTAACAAGGAGAGAAACTTATTGAGAGTAAAAACAATACACATTAAAACATACACATAATAATAGAATCAGAGTTGCCTACTTCAGCGTTATTGTCTAAAAATGGAGCAAACTATATAAAATTATTTTTAATACCTATTATCGTAAGTTAAAGTTGATATATAGTTATAACATAATATATTAATCAAATTTATTTCTATTCTCAAAAAAAGTTAAAAAAAATATTTATTGCATTATCCTAAATTTAACAAAATGGAAAAAATTAAAGCAAAACCGGTATCATATTTTTTTATAAAAATGGTATTACATTTATAAAATGTAGGAAAACCCCACAGCCCATTATTTGTAAATCTATAAATTTTAATTACCGGTGAAATTAAATAAAGTCTAAATAGTACAAAAAGTAAGAAAAGAAGGATACATTTTTGCCTTCCCTATTTTTCCAAACTTAACAAGAAAAGTATGGGATAAGTTTATTTGCGTAAAATTTGGCAGTCCTGTAGTTAAAAAAAAACGTTAATATGAAGTGTGCAGTGGGCAGCCTGAAGCAAAATAATAGTAAAAAAATAAAATAAGATAATGTGAGATTTTTTTTTATTTTTGAATTAGAATTTTAATAAGGAATAACTTCTTAATCGGGCTCAAGTTCAGTAATTTAAATTTTTATTGAATGAAATATTTTTATTAATTAAGATAACAATAATCACCCTTATTGCGTATATCGAGTCGAATATAGAAAACTTATACAAGTTTTGTTTAATCAAATACAAAATTGTCGTAAACGAATATTCGACTCGACATACGCAATACGGTTGAATAACTAAGAATTTTCTTGTTTTTAATCAAATACATTACGTGTGTAGAAATGCACATACTTCTACTTTTTTCCGAAAAATGAAGAGCAAAGAGTAATATTACAATCAAAGTAATGCTGTAAATACTGAAACTGAAGGAATTTGTTTTCCAAATTTTCAAAGGGCAGCATGGGGTCGATTCTCGTTCTGTGAAACTATGAAATGAAAAGTTTTTTCACGATTTCATAGCATATCTGATTCCCGTTCAATGAAAAATGAAAAGAATTTAAATACATTTTCATATATGAAAAAATGGGGAACGGAACAAAACTTTTCACACTTACATAACTCTGTCGATTCTCGTTTAAGTGGGGTACACACTATCGAACATGAGTGACAGGTTTGCTCATATTTTACATCGATCGATAGTGTGAATACGAATTTCGTCAGTCAACAGTCAACCACAGAATTTTTTGTGGTTGAGTGACAGTCAGCGGCCATATTGGTTTTTGACTGATAGTGTGTACCAAAAAGCGTCAGTCAAGAGATATTTTTGTAGCAGAAAGAACACAAGATGGACGCTGAATATTATTTTTTTAAGGAATTTACATATTTTTATTAAATGCAAGGCTGTGTATGATGTTAAAGATAAAATATTAAGACAACAGGAGTTGTTAAAGATAAGAAAACATTAAAATAATTCATTATAAAAAAATTATGTTAACAACAATGCGCATCCAATTTGTGTTCGTGTGCCTAATTTTTTTCTTGAATGAAGGTTTTAGTGTCGAACATGATCGATAGTCTGAACAGCCAACACTATCATTCAAAACTGATGAATTTTTGACTGTCACTCATGTTCGATAATGTGTACCCCACTTTAGCGTAACTGTGAAAAAAAACTTGAAAAACTTTTCATATGATCAATTATTTTACACAAAAAATATTTACGTGAAAAACAGTAGAGAAGCTAGAAAAAACACGCGAAGCAGCGAAAATCAAATTTTTTTTGATTGTAAATTATTTAGAGAATGTCGAAATTGCTAACAACAAGTCCGAAATTTAAGTACATAATCAAAAATAACTTTTATTATAATAATTTTATAATAATTATGAATTATTTAGGGGTGCATGTGGAAATTGCAAGCGACAAGTCAGAAATGTAAAAACTAAAATTACAGATTTGTCTGCAGACAGTAAGTGCCAAGTTCACAGAAAAAAGTACAGAGGTACATATAGGACATGCTAAAAATTAATTAGGGCGGTTTTAGATGTGCGCGGTATCATTTAAAAAGGGAACATAACATTTTATGAGCATATCAAACAGTATATTCAAGTAGTTTTATGCCTTCAAAGCTGTCTGCCGGACTAAAGATGTTTCCTCCTAAGTATGTCGAATAACAGCTTTGCTGAGTAAATATTTTTGCATATCCAGCCTTCTGTAGAACTTAGTGGGTGACAAAGATTTTCTTCATTAAATGCTACAGGCAAGATAAAAAAAAACTTTACTCAGCACAGCCACTGTTTGATATTTAAGCCCCACAGAAGACGTGCACGGCATAACACATTTCCATATTCCTATAGAAGAAGCGAATAAGAACTCCTAGGGGTTGAAGTAAAAATTCTGCTTATGAGGATGATTCGGAAAAAACTACGGACCTTGCAATTGGAAGCGTAAATTTTACCCAATCTAAAATAAAGAAGAGAAAAATATTAAGTTTAATTATGTAGCGATAAGCTTTTAAACACTTTTACCTTTCATCATAACGAGTTTCTTGCAATATTTTCATAAATAATAATTAATACTAGATATACCAAACGGACGACACAATCGTCCGCATTCTAAACAGAAACAAAATCTCTTTATTAAACCTAATTCAATTTATTGAACTCTCGTCCTATAAGTTTTATGCAGCGTGACCGTTTGACCGACTAAAGTGGCAAATTGCCACTTTTTCGACTGCCTTGCCACTTTTTCCCCCTTTTTTTAGAGTGAATTATATAATAATACATTAAAAATAAAAAATTTAGTGTAGTTTTCACGTCTTTTTTTAATTTTTCCCCTTTTTTTGATAAATGCCCTATTTGGTGCAACTTTTTGAAAAATGTCATCGGCCACCCTGGTTTTATGGCTTTCATACAATACCAAATAAGAAAAAAATGGAATATGCATTAAACACATTCGACACAGCAGGCTACGGGATACAATCTGTCAAAAATAGAATACACACATTCTTATGGTAACAATTATTTTAACGACAGCAGGCTACACGACTGCACGACCACCGTTGTAGCTGTCGCCAACTTTAAACTAATTTCTATTTCTCTGGCTACAATGAGCAAATGCAGTGTTACCAGTATAATACAAAATGGTGAATGAATGATTTTTTTTTTTTTTTAATACATGATTTTTATTTATTGTATCTTCATATATGAACTAACAATAAGTATTCAAATCTTAAATATAAAAATATAATTAGGCCCGACCAGTGTCGGACATAATCTTAGTTGTAGTTATATATAATACATAATTATTGACAATCAAAAGGAAAAAATATAAAAAATAAAAGACTTTTCAGGAAGTCCCATCTGGAGTGCTGTGAATAAGAGCCCTTGTATCCCTTTTTTAGGCGGATGTGTCCAGTAAAGTTCAAAATATTACGGGCAAGCGGATTAGGATGTGACTCGAGTTTTGTTAAATATTTGCCAGCGTTTTTTGCAATTTCTTCAGTCACTAGTGGCATATTTAAGTCACGATGTATATTTGAATTTTTTACGATGTTATTAACCGTAAAATTTTGTTTTGCCTTCGTTGGATTCTCTCGACATTAGAAGCTGAAGCAGTACCCCATAGCTGAATTCCGTAGCACCATATAGGTTTTAAGAGCGACTTGTATATTAAAAGTTTACAATCTAGGGTGAGGGTTGAGTTTCTACCAACCAGCCAATGTATCTGAGTTAGTTTAAGTTTCATTTGCGTTAGCTTGGAGTCAATGTGGTATTTCCATGTGCGCCTTCGATCAAGGTGTATACCAAGGTATTTCACATGTAAGTTTTGAGGAACAATTTGATTATTGATTGTAACGGGGGAACAACTGTCTTTTCTTAAGGTAAATGTTACCTGAGCACACTTCTGTTCGTTTACCTTTATTCTCCACATGTTTAACCATAGTTCTAGCTGAGTAATAGGTTGCTGAAGATATCGGGAAGCCTCGTGTGAGTTTTCGTGCATACTAAGGCAGGCTGTATCATCGGCAAACGTAGATGTATGGATATTGCTGCTCAAGGGCATATCACAAGTATAAATCAAATATAAAACTGGCCCCAGTATACTCCCCTGTGGCACACCGGATGAGATTATTTCAGGCGTACTCATAAAGTCTCCTTCCACAACAGTGAACTTCCGGGCAATAATGTAACTTTCCAGCAGATTTAGAATGTTTATTGGTAGGTAAGTCTTTAATTTTAAAATTAGGCCTTCATGCCACACTTTATCAAATGCCTGAGAAACGTCAATGAACAGCGCAGAGCAATACTTTTTTTCTTCAAAAGTTTTTCTTATAAATTGAACCAATCTATGAGTTTGTTCAATGGTGCTATGCTGACTTCTAAATCCAAATTGATGATCCGGTATGCACTCATTATCAGTTAGAATTGGGGACAATTTTATCATGAGTAACTTTTCAAAGAGCTTTGACATTGTTGACAGTAAACTTATTGGCCTATATGACTCAGCTTTGGTAAGATCTTTGCCCGGCTTTGGAATCATTTTAACCTTGGCAAGCTTCCAGCTGTTTGGATAATACTCCAGTCGTAAAATAGCGTTAAAAATGAATAACAGGATTCTAATAGCTATACGAGGCAACTTCATCAACATCTGGTTACTAATTCCATCAATACCCGGGGCTTTTTTCGGGTTGAGTTCTGCAAGTATTTTTTGTACATCGCGCGTCTTAAATTTTATTGGTCGAGGGGGTAGCGCAACTACATTTGGCAAATCAACAGCACCAGAACACGTGTTTGGGGTGAATACGGATTTTAAATGCTCACCAAATATTTTACCTTTTTCAGTATCGCTTCTTGCCCAACCTCCTGTAGATGTGCGCAGAGGTGGTTTAAACTCAACTGGTGTTTTAAGCTTTCTAGCAGCGCGCCACAAAGAGTAATTAGATGCTGGTGTGACATCAAGACCTTCCAAATAATTTTTAAGAGATGCAGTTTTTTCAAATGCAAGCAACTCTTGGAGTCGTTTAGTACACTCTTTAAATCTGGTTGAATGAATGATATCGTACAATTATTTCATACTATTTACTAGAAACAATATCCAAAAATTGATGTAAGGAATAAATTGATTCATTATTGTACTTTTATGTGAAATAAGTACATTTTAAAAGAAAAATTAATTTTTATAAATGCAAAATATATGAAAGTGGCAATACTGAACTATGTATTTGTACTTGAATATCAGCTGCAGATGGTGCTGCTGCCGTCTCCAAAATAATTAAGTAGCTGGCTGCTGCTGCTAGCGGCATTTGAAGTCGTGTGTTCGTGTAGCCTGCTGTGATGAATGTGTTTAATGCATAGCATGAAAAATAGTACACAAATACACACACACACACAGTGTAAACTAACAAATGAGTGTGTACTATGTTTGCATGTAGTAGTAGCAACCACTGTTGGGTTTTGTGGTACAATTGTACCAAATTTGGTACAACTGCATATGCATTGATACACTGGTACACTTTATACTTCAGTGGTACAATTTGAAAAAATTTTACTTTGCCATACAATAATAACATGGTTGGCCAACACTGATCATAAGTACCAAAATTTGCAACATTGGTAGTATCATTTGGTTTGGTAGCCCTTACATTGATGTATAAGTTGATTTCTTTATGTTTTTGTTTTTAATAAATGAAAAATTGTTATGAATTCTTTTACTGTGTGTGCTTATTTAGCAGTTGGCTACCTTTTGGTACAATTTATGTTAATTTGGTACAATTTTACCATTTTCATGGTACAATTTACGAATAGCCAAATCCCAACACTGGTAGCAACTTTAAACGCTTATAGCTCCCAAAATACTAAACCGATTTCAATAAAATATAGATTCTGCACATCTGTGCAGAAATTCCTTTAAAATTATATATGTAAATCTTTCCAAAATCGGTGCAGTAGTTCCGGCGTAAAAGGGATTACAAAAAACGTGTTCGCCTATTAATTATATAGATTATTTATTTACATGATTTATTTCAATAGCATAAAAACAAAAGTTTCATAGGCACAACGGAATAAAACAATGTTTTCATAATAGCAACGAGAATCGCATTTTATGTAATTGTGAAAAGTATTATGAAAAAGGGTTGTGAAAATGAATATGAAAAGTTTTTTTTCATTTCACATTATCACAGAACCAGAATGACAGAAATGAGAAAGTTGAAACTAACTTTATTTTCCGGCATTTTAAGTTCTAGTTCAAAAGTGGAAAGTGGTAAGACACCCGACTGAGTTGTTCATAATATTTATAGCCGGCACCTGTAAGCAAACGATATAAAGTACTATAGTGTTTAATATCCTTCGTGGTTATCTTGGCAATATACTTAAAAGTATTAATAGCAGAGACCATATCCTACACTTAATATATTTCATGCTTACAAATACGAAAAAAAATTTCGTAGTTTAATATTTGTGCAAGAAACGAACATATATTTTACGAAAATGTTAGGTCGTTCAGAAATTTTTTTTAAGAATTTCGTTATGTTACAAAAAAATTATCTTACAATTATTTTCAGATACGACTATATTACCGTATTTTTCGTTTATTTCATAGAAATGCCTTAAAATAAACAAATTTTGTTGTTGTAATTTTGTTTGTAGGACAAAGTTATTCTTTAATATACACAAGTTTCGTGAATTCTTCGGAAAATTTTGATATATAAAAATAAAAACTGCTGTTTTGTGTATGTATTTAATTTTTTCCTCATTTCTTTTTCTGCCATTATGCAGTTTTTAATTAAAAACAAGTAAGAGTGCTATATTCGGCTGTGCCGAATCTTATATACCCTTTACCAACGTGCGTACATATATATAGTATACAGACACATACAAACATATTTGTTTTCTGAAAAAATTTATAATTTCTTTCTCTAAATCAATTAATAGTAACTGACCTTTCAGTAATCTTCGATTAAAGAATTTGATTCAATTATTTTAATTTCGATATTAGCAATAGTTGAATATTTTACTCTACACTATGTGGTTAAGATATATTTTACATTCACTCTTATTTCAGTCAACATCGACGTCACGTCAATACATTACCAACATATTGGGGCTTGTTTACTAGCTCTCGAGATGTTAAAAAACCGTGCTGCTATTTAATAACTCTAAAATATTCTTAGTATTGCACCTCCATACCAAGTAAACTAACTTGTTTTATATTTTCCCGTATTTAAAAATCATTGATGTTGCAAAACTGCTTAGTGTCTTGATTTAAAGTTCCAATTGCAAATGGTATACATCGTGGTATTATGTAAACGTTTTATTCCTACAGGATTTTTTTGAAATTTGCTCAGCAGAAAGGAAAGGTATCAGGAAAATGAAACGGAACATGTCCTTTAATTTATCTTTAGCGATAAATTTTAGTTTTATCTCCAGTTACTAAAAATTAATATTTATTATGCTGAGAGCACAATAAGCACAAACCTTCGTTTATACTTCAATTAGATTAGATATCAATTAGATTAGATATCCATCAAAAAATTAACCATGTATAAAAAATCGTGAGTAATGATTTTCCTAAAATGATTATTGTTTAACTGAAAAAAAAAATATTTTTGGTTATTTTTCTTACCGAAACTTTTTTTAAGCTCCAACCCTGTAACCATATTTCTGAGTTTCTTAATACTAATTTATTTCTTTACAAAATATAGAATTACCAAAGAAATAATTAGTTTTATATACCAGAAAAAATTTAAGTTTTCCAGCTCTGGAGCTATGTCTTTTATTTTTCTAATTTCTATGCCAAACTATTTCATTCGAAGTCATAAAGTGTATAAAACTTGTAAACAAAAAGAAAAAACTAACTGGACCTAGTTACTTTTGTAGAAATAACAATTAATTTACCAACCCAGGAATCAACCTTTTAGATTTTTCTGATTTAAAAAATTAATAAAGTGTGTTAAGTCAACAAAGAAATAAAAAAAAATTAATTTTATACTTTAATATTTAAAAAAATCAAAGTTTCCATCTTTGGAGCTGTAATTTTAATTTTTAAAATTTTATACGCCAAACTTTTCTTTCAGAAGCATAAAATATATTCAATTTATAAAGGAAAAGAAAAAACTTTTTAGAACTATTTAATTTTACATAACACAAAAAGTGTAAGTTTTCCAACCCTGGAATCATAATTTAGGATCTTTCTAATTCCATATACCAATCTAGTTCTTTAAAAAAATACTTAAAATATATTAAGTGAACAAAGCAAAAATGAAAAAAGAAAAAACTTTGTTTTATTTAGTTACTCTATTATCAAAAAAAGCTAAAATTTTCCATCTCTGGAGCCTTGGTTTTCATTTTTATAATTTTATAGGCCAATTTTTTCTTTCAGAAGCATAAAATATATTTAATTTATAAAGGAAAAATGAATTATTTAGACGTATTTAATTTTACATAACACAAACAGTGTAAGTTTTCCAACCCTGGAGTCATAATTTTGGATTTTTCTGATTATTGATACCAATCTAGTTCTTTAAAAAATACATAAAATATGTTAAGTGAACGAAGCAAAAACGAAATAAGAAAAAAATTAATTTCATTTAATTCCTTTAATATTAAAAAATTCAGTAAAGTGAGACATTGACTCTCGCACGAAGGGTTCCGCACATTCGGTTTTGAGCATTTTTTAATGTGGCTTTTTTGCTTTTTTGAAGTTTTTTTCAGTTTAAAAGATATTTTCAGTTTTGTCGCTTTTTTCTCATTTTGGCGATTTTTTTCTGTTTTTTTTGGGTTTATTTTCATTGAAAGATTTTTTTCATTTTGGCGATTCTTTTTTCATTTTGGCAATTTTTTTTCATTTTGGCGATTTTTTTCTGGTTTTGAGGCCTTTTTTCATTTTGGCGATTTTTTCCGTTTTGGGTGGTTTATTTTCATTTTGGAGATTTTTTCATTTTAGCGATTTTTTTGGATTTTTGCAATTTTTTTATTTTTTGGGGTTTTTTTTCATTTTGGCGATTTTTTTTTCATTTTGGCGACTTTTTTCGGATATATGCAATTATTTTTTTTTCTGGGGTTTTTTCATTTTGGCGATTTTTTTTCTTTTTTTGGGGCTTTTTTCCATTTTGGAGATTTTTTTCATTTTGGCGATATTTTTTCATTATGGCAGTTTTTTCCTATTTTGGGGTTTTTTTCATTTTGGCGATTTTTTTCTGTTTTTTTTTGGGCTTTTTTTCATTTTGGAGATATTTTTCATTTTGGCGATTTTTTTTCATTTTGGCGATTTTTTTCCTGTTTTTGGGGTTTTTTTTTGCATTTTGGCGATTTTTTCTGTTTTTTGGGGTTTTTTTCGTTTTGGCGATTTTTTTTTTCATTTTGGCGTTTTTTTTCATTTTGGCGGTTTTTTTTCATTTTAGCAATTTTTCCGTTTATTCGCGATTTATTTTAGTCTTAGACATTATTTTTGTTATTTGGTGCTTTTTTCATTTTGGCGATTTTTTTTTGTTTTTGGCGATTTTATAATTTTTTGATTTTTTAGTTTTACCGTTTTTGAAAATTTCAAGAGTTTTGCTTTTACGGTTTCCAAGATACAGCAAGTTGTCAAAATTGCATTAACTGATGGAGCACCCTTTAATTTAAATTTTTTGAAATTTTGGTGTTAATTTTTGTAGTCTGTATAAAAATACACTAACCTTACAAATTTCATGTGTATATACATACGTACATACAATTGTATGTATATTATTTGGGATTTTAACATTTTTCGATGCTCGTTTTGGAACACCCTTTAATTTCCAATTATCATGCATTTGTTGTTGTAGCGGCCAAAGATCTACACACTGTGTCCAAATTTTAAGTGTCTAACTCTTACGGTTCTCGAGAAAATACCCTGCATAGTTTTAGACATAGTTAATTTTACATAACACAAAAAGTTAAAGTTTTCCAACCCTGGAAACGTCTTTTTATTTTTTTTATATTTTTTTAATTTAAAATTCCAATTTTAGTCGTACTGAAGTGTAAAATAAATTTATTTATTAGAAAAAAATAAAAATTTGTTTTCGGTAGTTACTTTTATATGGCAAAATGAAGTTTAAGCTTTCCAACTCTGCAATCGTCTGCTCGATTTTGCTGAATTTCAATACCAATCTAAGTTGGACCATTTTTGATACACCAGTCCAAGAACGAAGTCTCTAGCTTTTCTAGGAGCTTCGGAAAACCGATTTCACGTACACCGGACGGACGGACAGACGGACATCGCTTATTCGTCTTCGCTATTCATAAGGACCCAGAATATATATATTTTTTTGGTCGCAAATTAAAATTATGGAAATTACACACCGAATGACAAACCTATATATACCCTTTTCCATTTTTGGTAAAGGGTATAATTAATGTAATAGAAATAAGTTTTCGATTTAATCGCCAGTTTTATTCGTGAGTTTCAGTGCAAGTACATAGTATGTATGTACATACATATGTATGCATTTAATATATGAAAAATACCGAGGCTGTAACAATTCCCCTAAAATTATATTTTCTCATAATAGAAGAGTGGTAATGGTGGCGGACGACATGTTTTGGGAATTTAAAACCGGGAAAAATCAAAAAAAGTGGCAACCATGTTACAAATGGGGGGACTTTGGAGATTTTCATGCTGAGACTTTCTGGGCTATATGTGTGTGTGTGTGAGTTGGATTTTATTTTTATGTATGTACACTTGTGTGTACAGCTTTTGTTGTTATTGTATAGAAGCGTTGTGCTTAGTGCCTGTTCACATTATGCCTTTTTAGCCTGCCTTCTTTCGACAATTTTCTTTTAAACTCCCTACGAAAAGTCAAGCACATTTACATTAAGATTTTTTTCTTCACGACTTTTTGACGTTTGTATACACTCTTAGTGCTGAGAGTACGAAAAAACAAAGAGAACTGTCAAAAATCCCCTCGAATTTTCATTTCGTGCCTTTTGTTTTACTCCGCATGCTTCTCAACACCTCTCACCAACGAACTGAAATAGCCTGCCTACACATGCAAGCAGAAAAGGCACAATGAAAATTGCGTCTTACAGGGTTTGGGGTATGTATGTATATGTGGGTGTGTGTGAGTGTGTGTATGTATGAGTATGTGTTTTTGTATTTACTTGTGTGCCTGTCGGTGTCCGATACTTTTGTTATAGTAGCAGACAATCATTATACCCAATAGGAAATATTGATGGTGAAAATGTGCTGACTAGCTTTTGACTAGGTTGTCATCAGTACTAGTCTATAATTATCCCCCATACAATACTTTGAAACCCTACTAATAAAAATACAATAGGTACTGACTACGTAGTTCTTATGGGGTCGTGAGACATACTAACCAGGCAGTTATTTACTGGTACATTTCTATAATTTACGTACATACTAATGTATGTATATTGACAAGTTATTGTCAATTCCACCTCTCTCCTTCTGTTATACTGACGGATAGAAGAAAATTTATTATACCAAAGTTGTAACTAGAATTTTAGTGTTGACACAAAGACACTTGCTCCCAGTCTGACTGCAGGGTAGTTACAAGGGATCTGTGTATTTGTGTGCATGTAGTGATTGTTATTAGATAGACTTTGAGTTGCTGTTTTGAGTTATCGTTGGTATGCTTATGTAGGGTTTTTGTATGTATGCATTTATGTTTGCGATCTCTGGGGAAATAATCTAATAGCTGCAGAGAGTGGCAACCCTGTTGCACATGGAAGTGGATAGGGAATGTATTTGGTAATGTATGTATATCTTGTTGTATTAATGTATGTGATCATATCTATTTTTACTTTGAATAATATCATTGCTTGTGTGTATTGTTTGGTCTTCGAGAGTTTTTCATACATATTTACAAATGAATGTGTATCAACTGACACCACACACGGTGGACCAAAACACAGAAGAACGCTGATGAGGAGGGTGTAGTGGCCTTCGAAAACAGCTGGCTGTTCCGTTCAACTATGTGTTGTTGTCAGAATATTTACAACTAACTTGATGTTATTTGTTCATTAATAATGATCACATCTAATTTGGTTTAAAAAGCGTTACGAACAGTAGCCTAATTCAATTCATAAGAATTTAAGAAACAAATACAGTTCGAAAAATAATAATTAACTAAAATTAATAGTCATTGGCTTGTGGCAAAAATCAAAAATAAAAATATACTTAATAGTAACAAACCAAAAAAGTTTGTCTTAAGTAGAACAAAAATAAGCAAATTAACAAACATGTGCATAGTTAGTAAGGAACAAACGACAATGGTAAGACTGTTGTAATATATATGAAAGATGGTAAATTGTTGAGCCTTCATTACCAAACATATATATGAGCAAATTGAAAAATGCAATGAATCAAACCAATTCACATATTCCATTTGCAATAAAGTTTCGTATATAGGGCAGACATCTACATCAACTGACACCACACACGGTGGACCAAAACACAGAAGAACGCTGATGATGAAGGTTTTAGTGGCCTTCGAAAACAGCTGGCTGTTCCGTTCAACTATGTGTTGTTATCAGAATATTTACAACTAACTTGATGTTATTTGTTCATTAATAATTATCACATGTAATTTGGCTTAAAAAGCGTTACGATCAGTAGCATAATTCAATTCATAAGAATGTGTATATGTTTTCTAGGCTATTGACGTTGCTATTCTTATGGAGATAGAAAATATTGGCATAGGTTTTATATGTACAAGTGAATTTCAGATGTTAAATGTTTTTTGTTAGGGGTAATGATACTTTTAAATCAGTATATTTTACTTTAATGTAACAATTATAGGAAATAGCTTTTGAAGGCATACACCAAAACTTATAGAAGCATCTACTTTTACGTGTCCCGATTTTTCTCGTACCTTCGTATTACAAAGTGATGCTAGCGATTTTGATCTGGGTGTTGCTGTGTATATGAATTTCATCATATATCGTAATACCATCAGATAAATTAGATTTGACGACTGCTACACGATTATCATATGAATTGTGGGAAATTGTATGTGTGTGTGGATGTGAGTATGTATGTATGTGTGTGTGTGTGTGTATGAATTTCATAATATTATAGAATTTCATTATGTATATTTGTGTTTGTGTATTACGTCATCACCTCTTTGTGTGTCATGCCAGACATTTGGTAGTATAAAATATTAGCATATAGGTATCAGAACTTTTCTTTTTTTTAATCCTAGTATGTTTTTATACTCAAGATTGCTTTATATTTTGTCATGCTTAAAATTGTCCAGCTTTAAAGTCTGCCTATGAGAAACTTGTTAATATTACAGATTTTGTTTATTTAACTACGTCCGGATTCTTTGGCTGAACTTCTTTTTATACGATCATGGGAATTTATAGTTTCTCTGTCCATAATAAGTTCGTTTAGCTTTGGCATGTGCTTGGAATGTAAGTGTCAAGGCATATTCCCAAGGTAGTAGCGGAAATGCAGCTGAGCTATTTTTTTTTTCAAATTAAAGTTCATCCGAAACTTCAAAAACTTTTTACGAAAAAGAAATTAAAAGAAAATGTAAAAAAAATTCAATATAAAAAATATTTTATTAAAAAAATTCTTTGAAAACAAATCTAAAAATATGAAAAAACTACTAAAAAATTGTGAAAAGTGCTAAACGTTGCAAATTTTGTTAGTGATAGCTGCCGTGGAGAACTATTTTCAAATTTATGTGATTAATTTTTATTATTATTATGTTAAACAAATTATATTTTTGAAGCTTTGGATGAACTACAACCCATGTTGTTTTTTTCATTGTTGTATTTTTTCATTGTTTTTGTAATCCTGATATTAGCTGGAAATAAATATGCCTTGGTAAGTGTGATTGTCAAGATTTAATAAATACTTGAGTATTGATAAGAAATTTGATATTATGTGTACATACATATGTATCTACAAATTGATTTTATGTATGTATGTATGTACATATGTACATACAAATAATTGTTTGGCTCCGTGCTTGAATACATTTTATGTCATATCCAGTCTTTTGTTGATGTTGTAAATATTCGCCTGGTCTTTTATGTATAGATGTGAAATATCTTCATAGATTTTTTATTTGAAATTAAAAAACGTTGTTTTAATTTTTATCTGCATTTACTTAAAAGTTTGTGAGGATTTTCTGTTTTAAATAAAACTGAATTCCTTAAGATACATACTTTAGAGTAATAGTAACTATAATAGAAATATTTCCTTTATTTTATTTACATTTGTTTAAAGTTGATGCAGCCTAATAGCCATTCTTAGAAATATTTTGATATTAAATTTTTTCCAGCCGTAGGCTTTTTTCACCACCTTTTATATTTATTTTAGAACATCTTGCATTGCCTTTTATACATTTATAAACATTTTTAAATCCAGCTTATGTAACGATAGTTTTTTGTTAGCCAGCTTGCATCTCTTTTTAGGGTTCCGTACACCAAAGGTGAAAAAGGAACCCTATTGTTTTCGCTACGCTGTCCGTCTGTCCGTCACAGGGTATTTTCTCGAGAACCGTAAGAGCTACGGACCTGAAATTTGGACAGAGTGTGTAGACCCTTGGCCGCTACAACAACAAATACATGAGAGTTGGAAATTAAAGGCTGTGCCAAAACGAGCAACGAAAAATGTTAAAATCCCATGTAATATACATACAATTGTGTATATATACACTTGAAATTTGTAAAGTTATACCGTGTTCAGACATGCATTTTTAAATGAGTCAATTTAATTTTAATTGCGCAATTAAATTTACTGTTCACACATACTCAATTTAGCTGACTCAATTATCATTTGACAGCTGGAAAAAACATTGTTTTTATTTGTTTTGTGAATATTTGTGTTTGTAAATTTTCAAATTGGATGCAAATTTTGGTTTAAAAGAAATTTTACTTGCATATAACAGAAATATGGAGCTCTTGGAGTCAATGCGATCGATTTTTGATTAAAAACTATCAGTGCTTAAAAAAAGGAAAAGAAAAACTTGTCAATTTTACAAAGTTTACGAAAGCAGCAGCTATTTCCCCTTGCACTAATTTTTTAACTTAACGTGCACATCGCGCGGGCTGTATGGAAAGGCCAACTTCTGCAGCTTATCCGCTTTCTCATTATATACGTGACCGTTTTCTCTTTGGCCACGAAGCTCCTCTATTCGACATGGCCACAACTCCAATAGAGCAGCTTCACTGGCCTCAGTCCACGTGAGCCTCTTCCTCTAATTTTTTTTCCTATTTATAAAAGATATTTGTTAATAAATTTATCTATGAATTTAAAAAAACTTCTTCACCAGCCATTTATTTTTTGTTTATTAACTTATTTATTTATTGGAGCTCATATTGTTCAGTTTGTTTTCTTTACATGTATGTATGTATGTATATTTGTTTTGTTTATATGTATGTATATTTTTTGACATTTGGCTCGCCATTATAGAAAATTTTTCTGCTCACTGAACACAGTTCTTAATAAAAACATTTATGACCAGGGTTGCATTTCGAGTTTTACGCAATTAGTGATACAATTAACTAGTAATTGCTCAATTTATTAATTGACTTATTGTATGGTAAATTGTTGTCAATTAAGGTCTTAATTGCAAAAAATGATCTAATTGCGCAATTAAGAGGTATGTCTGAACACGGTATTAGTGTATTTTTATACAGACTACAACAATTAACACTAAAATTTAAAAAATTTTAATTAAAGGGTGTACCATCAGTTAATGTAATTTTGACTATGTAATATTGATAACTTGCTGTATCTTGGAAACCGTAAGAGCAAACTTCTTGAAATTTTCAAAACCGGTAAAACAAAAAAATCTCAAAATTATAAAATCGCCAAACCGAAAAAAAAATCGCCAAAATCAAAAAAAAGCACCAAATTAAAAAAAATTTTAAAATCGAAAATAAATCGCGGAAAACCGGAAAAATCGCCAAAATGAAAAAATCGTCAAAGTGAAAAAAAAAATCGCCAAAATGAAAAAATCGCCAAAATTAAAAAAATCGCCAAAATTAAAAAAATTGCCAAAATTAAAAAAAAAATCGCCAAAATGAAAAAATCGCCATAATGAAAAAAATCGCTTAAATGAAAAAAATCGCCAAAATTAAAAAAAAAATCGCCAAAATTAAAAAAATTGCCAAAACGAGAAAAAAGCGAAAAATAATAAAAAAAAAATATATTTCAGCTGAAAAAACGTAAAAAAACACTGTATTAAAACAAATGCTCAAAGCCAACGTACGGGAACCCTTCGTGCGCGAGTCAAAGTCGCACTTTACTGAATTTATTTTATTTTTTATTATTTTTTTTGTTGATAAACATTTAAAATCAAAAGGGGGTTTATATTGAAATTATTATATTTGTTAAGGTTGCTGTTAAATTTTAGGTACATAAACCAAGAATTTGTTTGGTGTCACAAGGTACTTGGGACCATGTAACAAAGAAAGGTGCAGTAAAACAAGTCAATTTGTCTACTACGCTATATCTTTATTTTTCTTCTATATTTATACAAAATATTATAGCTAATTAAACTTATACGCTAAATAATTAGGTCACTTATTAATGCAAGGTGTAAAAAAAATAACTAAAAAGCTGAATTTGTAAAGTCGCTGACCACTGAAGACATTGAACTTATGTTCTTTATTTTGGTCATTGACTGGTGTTGAATAAACAAAAAAACTTATTGGTAATATGACTACACATGTGTATGCATGGGTGTATGTTATGCTGTGACTGCAATATGATTCTTCGGTCATTAACCATTAATGCATAGCACTTATTGTTTATGTTTTTTTTATAAACAAATAATTGCAAATGCATTTACATACATACATACACATGTGTTTGGATGTTTATGAATTTAATTTTAATGAGTTGAATAATTATGATGAACTTAATTTAAGGGTTGCCAACAATATTCTTAATTGTTGAAAACAATCGCTTCTTCTTTTCCGAAGAAATTATTTGAATTACTTTTAAAACCTTACGCGACTATAAAAATTATGTTATTTTTCATATTGCTTAATTTATAAGACTTTTAGAATTTGACCTTTGATAGGTATATACATATTCTAGTATATAATCATGAATAAGAATACGGTAAGCTGATTTCTTTGCTTACTATTTCAAATTAAAATTTTATTCAATTGTCCCGCTATTGAATAAAAAGAGCTTTTATCTTAAACTCTGGTACAGTTAGAAGCGCTTGAGATTCTTTCATATAGTAGTTTTGTTGGAACCTTAGATACATATAATATATAGAATTACATAACGTTTATTTATATATTTTATTTTAAGATCAGCATCATATGGATATGAGACTGAACTTAAATGTACTTTTAAATTAGTTAATTCATAATGAACAATTTTATTTTCTTTTTAACTAGCGATCAACAGAAAACGAAGTCGTTTTCTTTCAATTTAGGTCTGGCCTCTCAACTGCTCCTCTAGTATACAATATAACTTTGTATGTCAGCATTTCTGTATACTCTTTGTGAGCGTTAGGGATAATTAAATTTTAAACTTGTTATTCTTCAAATTGTGTTACTTCATACTCATAATATGTTTACATTAATAAGGTACGAGTGTATGTTTTTTTTATGTCGGGTGAGCGCCTATGGCCTTTATTTGATGTTCTGGATGAAGTGTTTTTTTTCTCATTTTACTAAAGTTTAGCGTATTGCGTATACATTTCTAATATATTTAAGTGAGCTTTTTGTACATGTCAGACAGAGTGTACGTATCAGTTGGTCAGTCAGTCTCTCTTTTTATTAATTTTTTCTTCTAATGTGTCACTACTATTTTTTCAGATTTTACTACTTGAAATAGAGAATATATGTACATATGTATAATTTTTAAAAGTATTAATATATACATACATATGGGTAAATATATGCATGTATGTAGAAATTAGTTTATATAAAAAGAAATACATGTTTAATAATAAACTATTCTAGAAAATCGATCCCAAATAACACAGTTACCTCCATCATCAATTCGCCATCGGTGTTTTCATTAAGTATCAGAAACATTACAATATCTATGTTTGGGAGAATTTTTGCCTCAAGTGTTTCTATATAAGGTTTGCTGGTTGAGCCCTTAAAGTTATTGTTGTTAACGTAGGTTGGGTTGTATCGCATTCAGATCTAATGATTTCTCACTTACAAAAAGTCCTCATTACCATCAATCATACCTATATAAAATACATTCATGAATGAGTTTATCCAGATACAATTGCTGTCTACAAATTAATAATTAGAAAAATGCTTTCTCATCACCTTCTAACAGGTTTAATATTTTGATAACATGCATGCTTTAGCATGCTTCTATCGATAGTGACGCGAGAGTCCGACATTTAGTGGTGTTTTAATTAAAAATCTATACTATTAGAATTACGAATTCACTCTTTTGAATTTTTAACAAAGTAGATACATATGTACATATGTATTTCATTTGCCACAAAATCTTAAAATTTCTTTGCTTATAAAAGTATGACGTGAGGATTTTTTTTAAATTATAGATACATGCTTTGGCATGCTTCCAATATTTTTTTTTGGTAAATTTATTTCATACTCATACAGATACAGATATAAAGTAAGATCTGTTTACATTACATTTTACAATTTATGCATGCTTCAGCATGATTCTAGTTGAAGTCTGTATTTATTTAGTAAGTTTGTTTGATACATACACATGTACATCCGGCCACCTTTCAGAGAGTAATCGATAAATTTCGAACTGGCTTACCAAATATATTAATTTTGGCTTATTTGGATGATATTATTATATGCTCAAAAGATGTAAAAACTCATATATCTGACCTTAGACTAACATTTAAACGATTAAAAGAGTTTAATTTACATCTTAATCGGGAAAAATGTTTCTTTTGCAAGCCTGAAGTAAAATATCTGGGACACATACTTACAGCAGATGGATTAAAAGTTGACCCTGAAAAGACAAAGGCCATTTTGATGAGACAAAGTCCTCGAAACGCAAAAGCTGTACTATCCTTTTTGCAAACCTGTTCGTGGTACAGACGTTTTATACCTTCATTTTCAAATATATCAAAACCGTTATCAGATCTAACAAAAAAGAACGCAGTTTGGCAGTGCTCTGAAAAAGAACAAAATGCCTTTGACACATTAAAAAAAACTTTTGACATCATCTCCAATTTTACAACAAGTAAATGAAGATATGCCTTTTGTAATAAAATCAGATGCAAGTAATTATGCGATTGGAGCAGCCTTACTCCAGGGGGAGAAGCAATCTGAACACGTAATTCAATATGCAAGTCGTCTTCTTCTTCCAGCAGAGAGAAACTATTCCGCTACGGAACGTGAAGCCTTAGCAATTGTTTGGGCAGTGCAAAAGTTCAAAGGCTATATAGAAGGGTCAGAAGTTTTAATTCTTACTGACCATCAACCTCTTAAATGGTTGTTTAGCTTAAAAACTCCTACAGGCCGCCTTGCAAGATGGGCATTACAATTACAAATGTATAATTTAAAGTTTGAATACACGCCTGGTCGTCAAAATGCTGTAGCAGACACCTTATCAAGGCCACCATGCTCCCTAAAATCACACAATGATGTAAAATGTGAGTGCATGACAATATACGTTGACTTTCCAAGAAATGGAGCTAATGATTTTAGAAAAGGGCAAATGGAAGATCCTGATTTAAAAGCAATAATAAATTCATTTGAAAATAATGACGAAAATGTTTTAAGATATACCAGTAGAGGATATATAATGCTAGGTGGTGTTTTGTATAGATTTTGTTCGTCAGAAAATTCGGAAAATGGACAACTGGTAATACCAAAATCTATGCGCAGTATGGTTATTTTTAACTACCATGATAGTCCTACAGCTGGTCACTATGGAATATACAGAACAATCAATCGAATAACGCCACACTTTTATTGGCCGAAAATGAGAGCTGAAATAACAGATTATTGTAAATCCTGCATCGAATGTAAACGCTATAAGCCCACAAACATGAAACCTGCCGGACTTCTTCAAACTGTGTGCAGTAATCGTAGATTTGAAATTATCGCAGTCGATTTATTTGGCCCATTACCAAGGACACCACAAGGTAACCAGTGGATACTAATTGTTGAGGATTTATGTAGCCATTGGATAGAACTATTTTCACTAAAAGTCGCCTCAGCCGAAAACTGCACAGAAATATTATTAAATGATATTTTTTTAAGATTTGGAATTCCTAGAAGATTACATTCAGATAATGGGTCTCAATTTATTTCAGCAGTAATGCAGAAACTGACATACTGTCTTGGTATAAACCAATCGTTTACTCCTGTCTATCACCCAGAAGCTAATCCAGTAGAACGAAAAAACAGAGATTTAAAACTACAACTCTCTATTTGCCTTGGCAAAAGTCACACTACCTGGGATCTTAATTTGCCATCCATAAGATATGCCATGAATACAGCTAAATGTGCAACAACTGGATACACTGCCACCTATTTAACTTTTGGACGTGAACTTAGATCTGCTTTTGAAATCCAAAATGATCTGAAAGCAATTGTTAACGCTGAAAACTTTGTACCTCAAATCACAACACATCTAATTCGACTTGCAGACACTCTTGAATTGGCAAGAGAAACCGAAGAGCAAATGCAAGATAAAAACAAGCTATACGCAGATTTGAAACGAAAACCTCAACAAAATTTTAGAGTTGGAGATAAAGTATTAGTTTCAACACACATTTTAAGCAAAAAAGACAAAAATTTAACTGCAAAATTTACACCACGAAGAGATGGCCCGTACGTAATCATTAACAAAAAGGGATCATCATGTTATACCATAGCAGAAGTCCATAATCCTAGTGTACCTCTATCAACATACCACACCTCAGATTTAACAATGTATGAAGGGAATATTGAACAGCCCATGTATGCAGTAAAACATAGAGGACGCCCAAAAAACACTAGCAACAACAACACATCAGATAGTATGATAAACAACAATGCAACAACCAGCAACACAACAAATCATAATACAAACAACAATGCAACAACCGGCAACACAACGAATCATAATACAAACAACAATGCAACAACTAACAATTCAACAAATGATACAAGTGTTATAAGCAAACCTAAATATTCTGTAACTACAAGAACTAAAAACAGTACAACAACCCACAAAACCTATTCAGCAAATCGAAGATCCGAACGTGAGAGAAAGCAACCCAAAAGATTTGGAAATTAGCTGGCTCAATATTGGGACAATTTCTGAGCCAGAGGGGGAGAGTGTAGCGGAATGACATTTATCTTATTTTTATTTTCTATTTCATTTTGTATACATTCACATGTTACATTTCGTTTAAATTAATTATTTTTTTATAACAATGATTTACCTACTCAATTTTTTTTATTTTCTTTAACATAGTGCAAATAGATATTTTTGATCGACTGTAGTTAATCTTTATATGTACCTATGTATTTAAAATAACTTCGACTCATTTATATGTTGATATTGTTTCAACAAGGTGCATTTATTAGGTGGCAGCACTACACCAGGTTACTAATGTCATTATACCAAGCCAAATGTCAAATTTGGATTGTGTAGGTATAAGCCTAAAAACATGCTTTTATTTGGGTATCCATAAACACCTAACGAATATTCAGTTTTGTATGGTGTTTGACATTTCTTATAACAAACATACAATCTAACGATGCTACCCTGTTTTGAAAATTAAGATGGTAATTTATAGCAACAAAGTGCAATAAATAATATAAGTGAGAGGACACTTTAAGACTTTCATAGTCCGAATTGTGCCTTACAAAATAAAGTAATATCCAACCAGGACGTTCATCGTCTGGTTTTGGTCTTACAAATAAATAATTAGAAAATAACTGAAAAAATCAAAAGGGAAAGGAAGATCAATTCCTCCTTCCTATAAAGTTAAATAAAAAGTTACTAAATTGAATATGGTTTACTTTTATGAAAGCCAATCACAATTTTAAAAAATAAAATCATATTTTAAGGAATATATTAAAAAAATAAACATTAAAAAGAACGAACTTACCAAATTTTCATTTCATTAAAAATATCACAGTTCCTATACGAAAATTAAATTAAATAAATAAATAAAGAGAAAAATGTCATATTATTTTTCTACAGCAATAAGCAAAAAATAAGTTTAAAGGACTTTAGAGATCTATGTATATATGTATGTACTAGGGATGTAACGAATACCCGTTTAGCGAATGCGAAAGCGAATAATACATTTTAATTTTTGCGAAAGCAAATGCGAAAGCGAATGCAAATATTACAATTCGTTAAAATATCACATGCAAATAAATTTATATACGAGTAAGTATGGATAATAATTAATAATAAGTTTACAAAATGTTAGGCAATCAACCCATTCCTACTTTGGCTCTAAAGCCTGGTACTCTGTTCAACATTTCATGTGAAATGCTGTCAAAATACATATTAAGAAAACTTGGAATGAATTTTTCCTGAAAAAATCTTGCAAAAGTAGTTCTGGTTTTTTTGACGTTTGTTAATCGCAAACTATTTTCATAAAAGAAATACAATTTTTTCTCGCTAGTATTCGCTTGAAATATTCGCATACATTTTAGCGAATGCAAAAGCGAATGCAAATAGAAAAAGTAAGCGAATAATTTGCGAACGCGAAAGCGAATGCGAATGCGAATAATACATTTTAATTTTTGCGAAAGCGAATGCAAATATTACAATTCGTTAAAATATCACATGCAAATAAATTTATATAAGAGTAAATATATATACATTATAATTAAAAACAAGCTTACACAATGTTAGGCAATCCACCCATTCGTACTTTAGCCCTAAATCCTGGTACTCTGTTCAACATTTAATGTGAAATGCTGTCAAATGCATATGAAGAAAACTTGGAATGAGTTTTTTCTGAAAAAATCTTGCAGAAGTAGTACTCTGTTCATCTTGGGAAAAACATATGAAATATATCTTCAACATTTTAAGTTTTCATGAGAAATAATATGAGTCGCACTTGTTTCGCGTGGAATTTACAACAAACAAGGACTAGTTAGTATTGTTTGCATTTGAAATTTGTTGTACGAAGTAATGAATGACGTTCAAAAGTTTGAACAGACTAGTCTTAAGCAGAAAATATTTTCTGAAAAATATTTCCAAACACCGCTGGATTTGCGTTTCATTTTGATACTTATGAAAACTTATTGATAGAAAAGTTTTCCTCTAAAATATTAATGCCTTACATGTATCTTTTTCATGTTGGCTTAAAATAATTTTCATCTTTAAATTTAAAATCGTAAACTATTTTCGTAAAAGATATAAACAATTTTTTGCTTGAAATATTCGCATACATTTTAGCAAATGCAAAAGCGAATGCAAATAGCAATTGTAAGCGATAGACTTGGGTCGAACTCGTTCATTAGTTCATTTTTGCCACAAACCAATGATCAAACTCATGTAATTTAAATGTCTAGTAAGCGAATTATTTGCGAATGCGAACATTCGTTACATCCCTAGCAGTAGACTTGTGTCCAGTGATGCCAACTTTTGAGACTCCAAAAGCGTAAACATTTTTGAAAAACTAAACTGGAAAAATATACGTTTAGCGCAACATTAAGTCAAACTTTTGAAAAAAAGCGCGACAAGGGCTAGTTTTAAACTCATAAGCACTAGTAATTTTACACAACAACTTTAAGTCTTTTTGCACTAGTTCTTGCTATTCTAGTAATTATACTAGTACGACCTGTCCCGCGATGCAACAGATATCGTTCGATCGAATACTTATATTGAAAACAACAACAAATGTTCTAATGTTATTGTTGTTTGCAAAACAAGTTTTCGATCGAACGATTTCTGGTGACATTGTGGGACAGCCCGGTAGCTTTTAGACATACATATACAGGTAAGTAAATTTTAATTTGGTAGTTATTAAATAAAAATCTGTTTTTAGTCTATATTGAGAATCTTTCAAAGCAGAAAATGTTTGGAAGAAATAGAACACTATACCTTATTGTTGCATCTTTTTAAAATTGTTAAGGCAAACTAACTGAAGAAAATTAGTAAAACAATGCTGTCACGTTATTTCATAAGTCGATATTGCTAGATTAAAGGAAGAAAAACGTTCGTAAAAATTTAAATGTAGAAATATCGAGCAAAAAGTAAAAAGGGGCTAAAAGGGCTGAAAAATAATTGTAAAAAGTGCTAGATTAGCGCGTTTTTTAGTTTCGGGCCAAACAATTTTTTTCGCATTTTGAGTGACTCAAAGCGGGCTAAATCTAGCCCGAAAAGGGCTAAGTTGGCATCACTGCTTGTGTCCAACAGTTCTTTTTGAATAGACTTGGGTCGAACTCGTTCACTAGTTCATTTTTGCCACAAACCAATGATCAAACCCATTTAAATTACATTGGTTTGATCATTGGTTTGTGGCAAAAATGAACTAGTGAACGAGTTCGACCCAAGTCTATTTTTGAACTAGTTCGTTCAGTTGGACACAAGTCCGATCAAAAACATCAGTGTAAATTAAATGGGTTTGGAACAACTTTTGATTCAAACGCTCTCAAACTAGTTCAAAAAGAACTGTTGGACACAAGTCTACTTTTTTTACAAACCATGATAGACTTCGGTCGAACTCGTTCACTAGTTCATTTTTCCCACAAACCAATGATCAAACCCATGTAATTTAAATGGGTTTGATCATTGGTTTGTGGCAAAAATTAACTAGTGAACGAGTTCGACCCAAGTCTACACTCCAATGAACAGATATTACTACGACGCTGATTTTATTGAACGTTGAATGTTTTGTACGTGATTAAATGTGAGTAAAAATTTTAATGTATGAGTAGACTTAAGGTAGAATTAGTAAAATCGTATCGTTCTACTTTACAGCTTGCAGTATCGTTCAGCTTTGTGTACAAGTTATAGAAAATGTAACAGTTTGCACAGCACATTTTTTTTGTCTGGCTTTTAATGCTGCTTTTTTGACATTCGCTACATAAAAATCTGTTTTCTGTAGATTTCTACGTCAGCAGTGCTACCACCACATATTTTATAACTAGTAACATGCATTGCCCCATCGGGATAACTACCTTGTCGTGGTGTGGTGGCTTAACTACAGACTGTGGTCTATGTCTTCAACCCATAACCATAGCTGACCTTTAAGGGTCCCCTATGGTACTGGGTGAAGACAACTGACTCTAAAGGTCTGTGAACCAAAGGTTATCCAACCCAAAACCGGGGTGTGATGCGACCCGTGCGTATCGGATTTTTGCAGTCAGGGTCAATAGACTGTATTAGAACGGAGCCTTGCTGATACCTGGGCACCTCAGCAAGTAGACGACGCCCTCACCACGTTATCGGGGGCTATGACGTGGTGGCCTTCAAATCCCCCATACTCGTGGGACCAAATTATGAAAAAAATACAAATATAAATAACAACAAAACAAAAAACAATACTGGGACCGGTGAACTGACGGTGCTCTCCAGAGCGGAACGACAGGGGACCGGTTTTACGCAACCGTCTGGCACGAGAAAACTCGTTCAGACGAAGGCTGCCGAGAATAATAGGCAGATAGTCGGTACATGCAGCATTGCGAGCTCGGCCACGCCGGCTTCGACCAAGCATGTCCGACCATCTAAATGAGGCATAACCAAAAAAGGTTATGCCTACGCATTGTAAAGACGTTGGGCACTCAAGACCCATCCAAACTGTCCGAGGAACAGAAATCATCCCTTGGATGGGCAAAAGGTGTCCTTGAAAACATGGACACTCCTGATCCTCGTAGAAGCGGTGCTAGCACGTCGTCAAAACCGTCTGGTAAAAGACTGCGATCGCCGGACGACAAACCATTGCCTAAGCGGCCTAAGGCTAATAGTAATATTGGCGTTAGGTCGTTTAGTGAGATTGCGAAAGACAACCTCATAATGGCCGTCGTCGACAGGGGAGATATGGATGGAACTATCCAGAAAATATTTTCTGAAAAATATTTCCAAACACCGCTGGATTTGCGTTTCATTTTGATACTTATGAAAACTTATTGATAGAAAAGTTTTCCTCTAAAATATTAATGCCTTACATGTATCTTTTTCATGTTGGCTTAAAATAATTTTCATCTTTAAATTTAAAATCGTAAACTATTTTCGTAAAAGATATAAACAATTTTTTGCTTGAAATATTCGCATACATTTTAGCAAATGCAAAAGCGAATGCAAATAGCAATTGTAAGCGATAGACTTGGGTCGAACTCGTTCATTAGTTCATTTTTGCCACAAACCAATGATCAAACTCATGTAATTTAAATGTCTAGTAAGCGAATTATTTGCGAATGCGAACATTCGTTACATCCCTAGCAGTAGACTTGTGTCCAGTGATGCCAACTTTTGAGACTCCAAAAGCGTAAACATTTTTGAAAAAAGGGCTAAACTGGAAAAATATACGTTTAGCGCAACATTAAGTCAAACTTTTGAAAAAAAGCGCGACAAGGGCTAGTTTTAAACTCATAAGCACTAGTAATTTTACACAACAACTTTAAGCCTTTTTGCACTAGTTCTTGCTATTCTAGTAATTATACTAGTACGACCTGTCCCGCGATGCAACAGATATCGTTCGATCGAATACTTATATTGAAAACAACAACAAATGTTCTAATGTTATTGTTGTTTGCAAAACAAGTTTTCGATCGAACGATTTCTGGTGACATTGTGGGACAGCCCGGTAGCTTTTAGACATACATATACAGGTAAGTAAATTTTAATTTGGTAGTTATTAAATAAAAATCTGTTTTTAGTCTATATTGAGAATCTTTCAAAGCACAAAATGTTTGGAAGAAATAGAACACTATACCTTATTGTTGCATCTTTTTAAAATTGGTAAGGCAAACTAACTGAAGAAAATTAGTAAAACAATGCTGTCACGTTATTTCATAAGTCGATATTGCTAGATTAAAGGAAGAAAAACGTTCGTAAAAATTTAAATGTAGAAATATCGAGCAAAAAGTAAAAAGGGGCTAAAAGGGCTGAAAAATAATTGTAAAAAGTGCTAGATTAGCGCGTTTTTTAGTTTCGGGCCAAACAATTTTTTTCGCATTTTGAGTGACTCAAAGCGGGCTAAATCTAGCCCGAAAAGGGCTAAGTTGGCATCACTGCTTGTGTCCAACAGTTCTTTTTGAATAGACTTGGGTCGAACTCGTTCACTAGTTCATTTTTGCCACAAACCAATGATCAAACCCATTTAAATTACATTGGTTTGATCATTGGTTTGTGGCAAAAATGAACTAGTGAACGAGTTCGACCCAAGTCTATTTTCGAACTAGTTCGTTCAGTTGGACACAAGTCCGATCAAAAACATCAGTGTAAATTAAATGGGTTTGGAACAACTTTTGATTCAAACGCTCTCAAACTAGTTCAAAAAGAACTGTTGGACACAAGTCTACTTTTTTTTACAAACCATGATAGACTTCGGTCGAACTCGTTCACTAGTTCATTTTTGCCACAAACCAATGATCAAACCCATGTAATTTAAATGGGTTTGATCACTGGTTTGTGGCAAAAATGAACTAGTGAACGAGTTCAACCCAAGTCTACACTCCAATGAACAGATATTACTACGACGCTGATTTTATTGAACGTTGAATGTTTTGTACGTGATTAAATGTGAGTAAAAATTTTAATGTATGAGTAGACTTAAGGTAGAATTAGTAAAATCGTATCGTTCTACTTTACAGCTTGCAGTATCGTTCAGCTTTGTGTACAAGTTATAGAAAATGTAACAGTTTGCACAGCACATTTTTTTTTGTCTGGCTTTTAATGCTGCTTTTTTGACATTCGCTACAGAAAAATCTGTTTTCTGTAGATTTCTACGTCAGCAGTGCTACCACCACATATTTTATAACTAGTAACATGCATTGCCCCATCGGGATAACTACCTTGTCGTGGTGTGGTGGCTTAACTACAGACTGTGGTCTATGTCTTCAACCCATAACCATAGCTGACCTTTAAGGGTCCCCTATGGTACTGGGTGAAGACAACTGACTCTAAAGGTCTGTGAACCAAAGGTTATCCAACCCTAAACCGGGGTGTGATGCGACCCGTGCGTATCGGATTTTTGCAGTCAGGGTCAATAGACTGTATTAGAACGGAGCCTTGCTGATACCTGGGCACCTCAGCAAGTAGACGATGCCCTCACCACGTTATCGGGGGCTATGACGTGGTGGCCTTCAAATCCCCCATACTCGTGGGACCAAATTATGAAAAAAAATACAAATATAAATAACAACAAAACAAAAAACAATACTGGGACCGGTGAACTGACGGTGCTCTCCAGAGCGGAACGACAGGGGACCGGTTTCACGCAACCGTCTGGCACGAGAAAACTCGTTCAGACGAAGGCTGCCGAGAATAATAGGCAGATAGTCGGTACATGCAGCATTGCGAGCTCGGCCACGCCGGCTTCGACCAAGCATGCCCGACCATCTAAATGAGGCATAACCAAAAAAGGTTATGCCTACGCATTGTAAAGACGTTGGGCACTCAAGACCCATCCAAACTGTCCGAGGAACAGAAATCATCCCTTGGATGGGCAAAAGGTGTCCTTGAAAACATGGACACTCCTGATCCTCGTAGTAGCGGTGCTAGCACGTCGTCAAAACCGTCTGGTAAAAGACTGCGATTGCCGGACGACAAACCATTGCCTAAGCGGCCTAAGGCTAATAGTAATATTGGCGTTAGGTCGTTTAGTGAGGTTGCGAAAGACAACCTCATAATGGCCGTCGTCGACAGGGGAGATATGGATGGAACCATCCCCAAGGGCAAATGGAGTACTGTGGAAGCTAAGCTGGCAACCACGTACTACCAGGTCCTTGCGGAGAATCCAGGCATACCTCCTGTCTGTCGCGACGCAGGCTGGTATCAAGGCAGGGTCAAGCTGATGGCCTTTGGAGATCAGATATCGGCGGACCTGTACAAGGTAGCTATCAGCAGGATGGGAGAGCCGTGGCCGGGGGCAAAGATCGATCTTGTCAACAAGAGCGACATTCCATCCCGACCACGTGCGCATGCGTGGATTCCGGCATTCCCAGACACTGCTGAAGCGGCGATAAAGTTGTTAAAGGATTGTAATCCCTCACTTCCAACCGGCAATTGGAAGATGGGGAGGTTCGGTGAGGCTGAGGGGGACAGACGTGGTATAATTATTATACTAAACGCTGAAACCCTCCCTCACTTGGCCAAGTCCAATAACATTATATCGTATGCCTTTGGACAGGTTACGCTGAAGGTGTACAAAGATGATCAGCCTCCAGTGACGGATAATTCCAAAACAGTGTGTGGAAACGCTGTGGAGGAAGAATGTGTAGAGGAGGAGAAGAAGGCCAGCTTGCGAGAATCTTCGGAAAAGGATGGCTACATTACATCCGACTATGAAATTCTCGGAGGCGCCTCAGGCCTGTTCGACGCTGATTACGGCGAAGACAGTGACCTTCTTCTTGAGACTGACGACGAGTCAGATAAAACGGTCGTGGAGATGGATTTCGTAGCGGATGTTGAACCTGCTGCAGATAAATTTCCACCACTCTAAAGCAGCCTCAGCTGCTCTTCAGCTTCGCATGATGACATGCGAAGTTGACATAGTCCTGATCCAAGAACCCTGGATTAGTGGTGGAGGGGTTTGCGGACTAAGGATCAAGGATTTTAAGATGCTAGCCATCAAGAATGAAGGTAACAATAGAACCTGCATCTTGGCAAGGAACCACCTTAATACATTTTTATTATCTAACTTCAGCGGCAGAGACATAACGGCGGTTAGCGTGGAAGTCGGCAATACATACTACTGGCTGGCGTCGGTGTACTGCGCTCACGACGATCAAGGCCCTCTACCGTCGGTAGTGGTGAGACACTTTGTGGATGCGGCGGTAAACGCTGGACACCATATCATCCTGTGCTGTGATGCCAACGCACATCATACTATCTGGGGAACTACGGATACTAATGAAAGAGGTGAGGAACTTTTAGAATTTGTAGTTAGTACTAACCTTAACATTTGTAATAGAGGTCAAGAACCTACTTTTATAACAAGGAACAGACAGGAAGTCCTGGCTGTTACCTTTTCTTCTGATTCGGTAGCTGATAGGATCATGAATTGGCGTGTGCTTCAGGAACATTCCTTTTCTGATCATAGGTTTATTGAGTTTGGTATCAGGGAGCGGGCACCAGAGGTAGAAATCTCCCGGAATATTAGGCAGACAAACTGACGTCTTTACAGGTCTATTTTTTCTAGACAATTAGGAGCGATTGGAGACTCGTCACTTCTAGAAACTTCTGACTTAGATTGTGAGGTTGATAATATTACTACAATCTTTAGATATGCAAGGCAATCGTCTTGCCCTTTGAATAAGCCAAGGGGGAAAAAGAAACCGCCTTGGTAGAATAATGAGTTGCAATTGTGCAGGTGTACATGTAGGAAACTCTTTAATAAGGCTAAATCATCCAGAAATGATCTGGACTGAATAGCTTATAAGGGTAAATTAAAAGAGTATAAAAAGCAGATAAAAACTGCTAAAAATACAACATGGAAGGAGTTTTGTGAAAATATTGATAATATTTCAGAAGCCTCTCGCATGAGAAAAATCTTGTCCGCTACTCCCTGTACCCTGGGATATTTGAAGAATCCCAATGGGACGTGGACTACATCCAGCGAGGAGTCGGTAAGAACCCTGCTGGACACTCAGTTTCCGGGTAACTCAGTGTCTGAGATTCAGACATCTGATCCTTATCCCATACCTGCGGAAAATATATCTGACATAGTCAATATGCAGACATTAAATTGGGCTCTGAGAAGTTTCAAGCCTTACAAGTCACCAGGACCCGACGGTATCATACCGGTCGAGATATGGAAAGTATCGAATCTCATAGCCCCAAGGCTACTGAGAATTTACACCAGTTGTCTAAGACTGGGTTATGTTCCTGACAAGTGGAGGGAAGTAAGAGTGGTCTTTATACCGAAGGCCGGTAAAAGCTCTCACACCACACCGAAGGACTTCAGACCTATAAGTCTATCATCCTTTCTTCTGAAAGCATTAGAAAGGATGGTTGATCATTATATCCGCAAAACCATCAATGATAAACTACTTTCCCCGCATCAACATGCATATCAAACGGGAAAGAATACGCCTTTGTGGCCTTCGTGGATATTGAGGGGGCTTTTAATAATATATCTCCAGATGCGATAATTGATGCATTGTCGAATTTGGGGGTTGGTGTGGGATTGTGTAAGTGGGTTCAGAATCTACTAACTCACCGCAGGATAAATGCGGCTCTAGGAGCTTCTAGACAGACCCGCTTTGTAAATAGGGGTACACCACAGGGAGGAGTTCTTTCGCCACTTTTGTGGAATCTAGCTCTAAATCCTGTGCTACTATCTCTAGAATCGCGGGGTTGCAGAATCGTGGCTTATGCTGATGATGTGGCAATAGCTGTAAGAGGAAAATTCCTCACAACTCTAAGGGACATCCTACAGGATGGTCTTTTACATCTAACAAGATGGGCGGAGAAACGAGGGCTCGCCGTTAATCCTAATAAAACAGAACTAGTTCTTTTCTCTAGGAAGTATAAGATACCTGATTTCCGACCTATCACACTTAATAATACGGAGATAAAAGTTTCCAACACTGCAAAGTATCTTGGTGTTATTCTTGATTCAAAACTGAGTTTCAAAGCAAATATTCTAGAGAGAGTGAGGAAAGCAACAATATCACTGTATCTTTGTAAAAAATCCATTGGAAAGAATTGGGGTCTTACCCCAAAAATTGTTCACTGGATCTATACTGCAGTAGGACGTCCAATTGTCATGTATGGCATAATCGTGTGGTGGCCATCCCTGGAGAAAAAGACGTATCTATACATCTTACACAAGGTGCAAAGACTCGCATCCTTGTATGTAACCAGTGCTATTCGCACCACTCCTACGGATGCACTGGGGATGCTTCTTCATCTACTACCATTAGATCTAGTAGGGAAGGAGATGTCAACGTCCTTGGCAATCCGTCTTCGATGTACCTCTCTGTGGAATGGAAATGGAACCGGCCACTGCAGAATACTCGATGATGAAGTTAGGGGATGGAGGATTGACCAAACCTCCCCTGCTCTACTACACGAACGTCTTTATAAAACCTGGATACCATCCACAGAAATGTGGATGAATGGAACTCCAGGTAGAAGAAAAAGTGTTGGTTTTTATACGGACGGCTCCAAAACACTGGAAGGTGTGGGTTATGGGGTCTTTTCGAGGGCTTTAGGTCTTCGTATTGCACGGCGACTTCCGGATCACTGCAGTGTCTTTCAGACAGAGATCCTTGCTATAAGAGAAGTTGCGAACTGGTTGAGAGTGAATGTCACTTCAACGACTTTGATTAACATTTACACCGATAGTCGAGCAGCTATTATGGCCCTAGAATCCCCGCTTCTAAGAACAACAACAGCCCTCGACTGCCGATCATCTCTAAATGAGATGGCAGAGCAGTTTGATATTAGGATCATCTGGATCCCGGGGCATAGAGGCTTCCAGGGGAACTCTAGGGCTGACGAGCTTGCTAGAATTGGGACAACCTTACAGGTTCCACCGGATTTGGAACGTGTAGGTCTTCCCCTACTCTCTTGCAAACTCGGACTTAGGCGCAAGACAGAGGAAGAAACGAATAGAAGGTGGGTCACTAGAAATGACTGCGTGATCACAAGGCAGCTATGGACTCACCTAAATAGAGAAGGTACGGATTACCTAATTTCGAAGAATAGGAGACAAGTTTCGGTTCTAGTATCCGTGTCAACCGGGCACTATCTCATAGGTAGGCATGCACAACGGCTTAGGGTTGAACACAACGACTTTTGCCGCAGCTGCCAAGACATCGATGAAGAGGAAAGCATAGAACATTTTCTTTGTCACTGCCCTGGACTTGCAGGAAAGAGAATGGCCACAATGGGCGCTCTTGAATTCAGGGAACTTTCTGACGTTGCTAGTGTTACACTTCAACGTATTAGTAGCTTTATACTGAGCTCTGGATGGTTCGACGGTGGGGACTCCGCATAAGCAGTCTCCGTGGCATCACAATGGACCAAAACGGTCTAAGTGAGTCCGGATTTCTGACTGCCACCTCTACCTAACCTAACCTAACATGCATTGCATATCGTACGGCTTTTGTCAGCTGACACGCAACTTCACGATACGATTTTACTAATTCTACCTTTAGTGTGATTATGAGTAGACTTGTGTCCAACAGTTCTTTTTGAAATAGTTCGTTCAGTTGGACACAAGTTCGGTCAAAAACATCAATGTAAATTAAATGGGTTTGAAACAACTTGGGATTCAAACGCTAAAAAAAAAAAATAGTTCAAAAAGAACTGTTGGACACAAGTCTAATTGTGAGTGTAGCGATCGAACATGTTTAAATCAATTCACTCACCATACCAGATATGTTTTATTCACATTTAATCATGCAACAAAACTCAATGTTGAATTTAATCAGCATCGTACAAACGAACGCATCGTTTGAATAAAACCAATGATCAAACCCATTTAAATTACACGGGTTTGATCATTGGTTTGTGTCAAAAACGACCGACTGAATGAGTTCGACCCAAGTTTAATTGTAAGTGGAGTGTTCGGACTGGTTTTATTCAAACTTCTACGTGAACAGGCGATGACGTTGAATAAAATCAAAGTAGTAAAGTTCGTTCAATTTAATTTAAAACACACATACATAAACGTGTCAAACAGGGATGGAAAATTGGAGGTTTGTATTTGTTCCAATTATAAAAAAGGTGCAAAATTTTTTTAAGTATTAACAACTAACTGGCATATTCATAAAAAATATTTTAGGTTTATGAAGCGCTTATTTGACGTAATTCTATGAGAAATTTGTCAAATAAACCTGTAATAAACCTAAAATATTTTTTTATGAATATGGCGGTAAATCTTCAAAAGAACTTACATAAGGGGAACTCATTTAACCTGTTACATATATACCTCTTGAAGTTAAACCTTCTTGTTTTCAAAAAATATTTGATGCTTATTTAGAGCTGATTTAACAACTTTCTTTACGATCGGAAGACCTTTATTAATATGTAAGTACATATATTTTATAAACAAGGCTGTTAAAATTTTTAACATAAATTTTGGGTAGTAAATTGCCTGTTCAAAACTTTTAAAATACATATTATCGTTAACGATAATTTACGTACAAAAACATATTTTTCAATATTAAAAAAACATTCTCCCAAAAACTTTAGTTTTCGTCGCTTACGATTAAGTCGAAAATAGGGCTCAATATTTCCAACATAAATGCATTTTTTTAACAATTAGTCTCAGATATTTATATAACATTTTTCGAAAAGTTCGTAGCGAGTAGCTCTATTAGACAGTCTCTTTAATTTTACCATCCCTGATATAAAACACCCAACTTAACTACACAAACACATACATACTTAAAAATTGGTTTGTTATTATGACAGCAGTTTGCGTTGGGTCTTAATAATTACCACATTCATACACAATGATTTTTTTCATTTTCGCTTTTACTCTGCATCATAGACTTGTGTCCAACAGTTCTTTTTGAACTAGTTTGAGAGCGTTTGAATCCCAAGTTGTTTCAAACCCATTTGATTTACATTGATGTTTTTGACCGAACTTGTGTCCAACTGAACGAACTAGTTCAAAAAGAACTGTTGGACACAAGTCTACTGCATCAACTACTTGATGCTGATTTAAAATGAACATTTTTTTCTTTCGCATTATATTCTTGTTCTTGGGTCGAACTCGTTCACTAGTTCATTTTTGCCACAAACCAATGATCAAACCCATCTTAATTACATGGGTTTGATCATTGGTTTGTGGCAAAAATGAACTAGTGAACGAGTTCGACCCAAGTCTAGTCCGAACTGTTTGGTATGATGCTACGCATGATTATAATTCACACCCAACAATACTCCACTCACTTGAGCGATTAAAATTTAGCAATGAATATACGTGTTTGAACAAGTTTGATTTTTTCAAAAAAATAGCATGTTTTTAGGATATTGATTGCGTATGATTATTTTACCAATTACCCGTTGCAGGTCACTGGTATGTACATATAACTATGTAAGTTGTATTGCTTTTTTAAATATATGTATGCATACATGCTAGACTTGGGTCGAACTCATTCACTTAATTCAGTTTTACCACAAACCAATGATCAAACCCATGTAATTTAAATGGGTTTGATCATTGGTTTGTGGCAAAACTGAATTAAGTGAATGAGTTCGACCCAAGTCTAATACATGCATACATATGTACATACATATTTGTTTCATTTCAATAATATACATACATACATACATACATATATGTACACATCGATGGCTTAATTTTAATAACTTGTACATCGATTTTTGGATTTTATGTGTTTCAGTTAAACAATATTTTTCATATGCGTATTTATTTTCGCAAGTATGAAATAAAAATAAGCAATTACAATTTACTAAATTGATTAAATTATGTTAATTTTTTTTATTTAAATTTTTTTTCTTCTAATAATTACAAGGAGTTATGCCTATTTAATATAAAGTCTGTTCACATTTTAAATGGAATGCCACTTTTTTATACACATTATATTTTATGTGTATTGTAAAATCTGCGTTTTACATACGGTTTCTAGTTTTTATGTTCACACGTTGGTTGTTATATACATTTGACATAGCCTATAAGGATACACAAGTGATTACTTTTGTTAATGCCTTCTCAATTGTTTCCTTCATTTTAGTTTTTAATCTATTCAATACTTAATTTTATCGTAAAGTTTCACTTAGTTTTTATCGAAACAAGAACTTGCTATATTTAAAACGAGCTGATGTCAGACGCTCTATATCAAAATTGTCGTTTGTACTGAAAAATATCACATACTACTAAAAGGTTTTCAGACTATATGTACAAATATATCATGTAAAGGTTACATTTCACAAGACAAAAACATATAATGTAAACTCAGTTTAAGTGGTTTCACACGTATCATGTAGTATTTTCTATAATGTTTTTAAAAGCATTTTTTCAGCTATTCAAGTTGCATTTTAACCCATACAAAATGTAAAAGATAAAAAAATTTTATGTAGATGTGTATGTAAGAATATATTTATGTATATTAGACTTGGGTCGAACTCGTTCACTAGTTCATTTTTGCCACAAACCAATGATCAAACCTATGTAATTTAAATGGGTTTGATCATTGGTTTGTGGCAAAAATGAACTAGTGAACGAGTTCAACCCAAGTCTACACTCCAATGAACAGATATTACTACGACGCTGATTTTATTGAACGTTGAATGTTTTGTACGTGATTAAATGTGAGTAAAAATTTTAATGTATGAGTAGACTTAAGGTAGAATTAGTAAAATCGTATCGTTCTACTTTACAGCTTGCAGTATCGTTCAGCTTTGTGTACAAGTTATAGAAAATGTAACAGTTTGCACAGCACATTTTTTTTTGTCTGGCTTTTAATGCTGCTTTTTTGACATTCGCTACAGAAAAATCTGTTTTCTGTAGATTTCTACCACCACATATTTTATAACTAGTAACATGCATTGCCCCATCGGGATAACTACCTTGTCGTGGTGTGGTGGCTTAACTACAGACTGTGGTCTATGTCTTCAACCCATAACCATAGCTGACCTTTAAGGGTCCCCTATGGTACTGGGTGAAGACAACTGACTCTAAAGGTCTGTGAACCAAAGGTTATCCAACCCTAAACCGGGGTGTGATGCGACCCGTGCGTATCGGATTTTTGCAGTCAGGGTCAATAGACTGTATTAGAACGGAGCCTTGCTGATACCTGAGCACCTCAGCAAGTAGACGACGCCCTCACCACGTTATCGGGGGCTATGACGTGGTGGCCTTCAAATCCCCCATACTCGTGGGACCAAATTATGAAAAAAATACAAATATAAATAACAACAAAACAAAAAACAATACTGGGACCGGTGAACTGACGGTGCTCTCCAGAGCGGAACGACAGGGGACCGGTTTTACGCAACCGTCTGGCACGAGAAAACTCGTTCAGACGAAGGCTGCCGAGAATAATAGGCAGATAGTCGGTACATGCAGCATTGCGAGCTCGGCCACGCCGGCTTCGACCAAGCATGTCCGACCATCTAAATGAGGCATAACCAAAAAAGGTTATGCCTACGCATTGTAAAGACGTTGGGCACTCAAGACCCATCCAAACTGTCCGAGGAACAGAAATCATCCCTTGGATGGGCAAAAGGTGTCCTTGAAAACATGGACACTCCTGATCCTCGTAGAAGCGGTGCTAGCACGTCGTCAAAACCGTCTGGTAAAAGACTGCGATCGCCGGACGACAAACCATTGCCTAAGCGGCCTAAGGCTAATAGTAATATTGGCGTTAGGTCGTTTAGTGAGATTGCGAAAGACAACCTCATAATGGCCGTCGTCGACAGGGGAGATATGGATGGAACTATCCAGAAAATATTTTCTGAAAAATATTTCCAAACACCGCTGGATTTGCGTTTCATTTTGATACTTATGAAAACTTATTGATAGAAAAGTTTTCCTCTAAAATATTAATGCCTTACATGTATCTTTTTCATGTTGGCTTAAAATAATTTTCATCTTTAAATTTAAAATCGTAAACTATTTTCGTAAAAGATATAAACAATTTTTTGCTTGAAATATTCGCATACATTTTAGCAAATGCAAAAGCGAATGCAAATAGCAATTGTAAGCGATAGACTTGGGTCGAACTCGTTCATTAGTTCATTTTTGCCACAAACCAATGATCAAACTCATGTAATTTAAATGTCTAGTAAGCGAATTATTTGCGAATGCGAACATTCGTTACATCCCTAGCAGTAGACTTGTGTCCAGTGATGCCAACTTTTGAGACTCCAAAAGCGTAAACATTTTTGAAAAAAGGGCTAAACTGGAAAAATATACGTTTAGCGCAACATTAAGTCAAACTTTTGAAAAAAAGCGCGACAAGGGCTAGTTTTAAACTCATAAGCACTAGTAATTTTACACAACAACTTTAAGCCTTTTTGCACTAGTTCTTGCTATTCTAGTAATTATACTAGTACGACCTGTCCCGCGATGCAACAGATATCGTTCGATCGAATACTTATATTGAAAACAACAACAAATGTTCTAATGTTATTGTTGTTTGCAAAACAAGTTTTCGATCGAACGATTTCTGGTGACATTGTGGGACAGCCCGGTAGCTTTTAGACATACATATACAGGTAAGTAAATTTTAATTTGGTAGTTATTAAATAAAAATCTGTTTTTAGTCTATATTGAGAATCTTTCAAAGCAGAAAATGTTTGGAAGAAATAGAACACTATACCTTATTGTTGCATCTTTTTAAAATTGTTAAGGCAAACTAACTGAAGAAAATTAGTAAAACAATGCTGTCACGTTATTTCATAAGTCGATATTGCTAGATTAAAGGAAGAAAAACGTTCGTAAAAATTTAAATGTAGAAATATCGAGCAAAAAGTAAAAAGGGGCTAAAAGGGCTGAAAAATAATTGTAAAAAGTGCTAGATTAGCGCGTTTTTTAGTTTCGGGCCAAACAATTTTTTTCGCATTTTGAGTGACTCAAAGCGGGCTAAATCTAGCCCGAAAAGGGCTAAGTTGGCATCACTGCTTGTGTCCAACAGTTCTTTTTGAATAGACTTGGGTCGAACTCGTTCACTAGTTCATTTTTGCCACAAACCAATGATCAAACCCATTTAAATTACATTGGTTTGATCATTGGTTTGTGGCAAAAATGAACTAGTGAACGAGTTCGACCCAAGTCTATTTTTGAACTAGTTCGTTCAGTTGGACACAAGTCCGATCAAAAACATCAGTGTAAATTAAATGGGTTTGGAACAACTTTTGATTCAAACGCTCTCAAACTAGTTCAAAAAGAACTGTTGGACACAAGTCTACTTTTTTTACAAACCATGATAGACTTCGGTCGAACTCGTTCACTAGTTCATTTTTGCCACAAACCAATGATCAAACCCATGTAATTTAAATGGGTTTGATCATTGGTTTGTGGCAAAAATGAACTAGTGAACGAGTTCGACCCAAGTCTACACTCCAATGAACAGATATTACTACGACGCTGATTTTATTGAACGTTGAATGTTTTGTACGTGATTAAATGTGAGTAAAAATTTTAATGTATGAGTAGACTTAAGGTAGAATTAGTAAAATCGTATCGTTCTACTTTACAGCTTGCAGTATCGTTCAGCTTTGTGTACAAGTTATAGAAAATGTAACAGTTTGCACAGCACATTTTTTTTTGTCTGGCTTTTAATGCTGCTTTTTTGACATTCGCTACATAAAAATCTGTTTTCTGTAGATTTCTACGTCAGCAGTGCTACCACCACATATTTTATAACTAGTAACATGCATTGCCCCATCGGGATAACTACCTTGTCGTGGTGTGGTGGCTTAACTACAGACTGTGGTCTATGTCTTCAACCCATAACCATAGCTGACCTTTAAGGGTCCCCTATGGTACTGGGTGAAGACAACTGACTCTAAAGGTCTGTGAACCAAAGGTTATCCAACCCAAAACCGGGGTGTGATGCGACCCGTGCGTATCGGATTTTTGCAGTCAGGGTCAATAGACTGTATTAGAACGGAGCCTTGCTGATACCTGGGCACCTCAGCAAGTAGACGACGCCCTCACCACGTTATCGGGGGCTATGACGTGGTGGCCTTCAAATCCCCCATACTCGTGGGACCAAATTATGAAAAAAATACAAATATAAATAACAACAAAACAAAAAACAATACTGGGACCGGTGAACTGACGGTGCTCTCCAGAGCGGAACGACAGGGGACCGGTTTTACGCAACCGTCTGGCACGAGAAAACTCGTTCAGACGAAGGCTGCCGAGAATAATAGGCAGATAGTCGGTACATGCAGCATTGCGAGCTCGGCCACGCCGGCTTCGACCAAGCATGTCCGACCATCTAAATGAGGCATAACCAAAAAAGGTTATGCCTACGCATTGTAAAGACGTTGGGCACTCAAGACCCATCCAAACTGTCCGAGGAACAGAAATCATCCCTTGGATGGGCAAAAGGTGTCCTTGAAAACATGGACACTCCTGATCCTCGTAGAAGCGGTGCTAGCACGTCGTCAAAACCGTCTGGTAAAAGACTGCGATCGCCGGACGACAAACCATTGCCTAAGCGGCCTAAGGCTAATAGTAATATTGGCGTTAGGTCGTTTAGTGAGATTGCGAAAGACAACCTCATAATGGCCGTCGTCGACAGGGGAGATATGGATGGAACTATCCAGAAAATATTTTCTGAAAAATATTTCCAAACACCGCTGGATTTGCGTTTCATTTTGATACTTATGAAAACTTATTGATAGAAAAGTTTTCCTCTAAAATATTAATGCCTTACATGTATCTTTTTCATGTTGGCTTAAAATAATTTTCATCTTTAAATTTAAAATCGTAAACTATTTTCGTAAAAGATATAAACAATTTTTTGCTTGAAATATTCGCATACATTTTAGCAAATGCAAAAGCGAATGCAAATAGCAATTGTAAGCGATAGACTTGGGTCGAACTCGTTCATTATTTCATTTTTGCCACAAACCAATGATCAAACTCATGTAATTTAAATGTCTAGTAAGCGAATTATTTGCGAATGCGAACATTCGTTACATCCCTAGCAGTAGACTTGTGTCCAGTGATGCCAACTTTTGAGACTCCAAAAGCGTAAACATTTTTGAAAAAAGGGCTAAACTGGAAAAATATACGTTTAGCGCAACATTAAGTCAAACTTTTGAAAAAAAAGCGCGACAAGGGCTAGTTTTAAACTCATAAGCACTAGTAATTTTACACAACAACTTTAAGCCTTTTTGCACTAGTTCTTGCTATTCTAGTAATTATACTAGTACGACCTGTCCCGCGATGCAACAGATATCGTTCGATCGAATACTTATATTGAAAACAACAACAAATGTTCTAATGTTATTGTTGTTTGCAAAACAAGTTTTCGATCGAACGATTTCTGGTGACATTGTGGGACAGCCCGGTAGCTTTTAGACATACATATACAGGTAAGTAAATTTTAATTTGGTAGTTATTAAATAAAAATCTGTTTTTAGTCTATATTGAGAATCTTTCAAAGCACAAAATGTTTGGAAGAAATAGAACACTATACCTTATTGTTGCATCTTTTTAAAATTGGTAAGGCAAACTAACTGAAGAAAATTAGTAAAACAATGCTGTCACGTTATTTTATAAGTCGATATTGCTAGATTAAAGGAAGAAAAACGTTCGTAAAAATTTAAATGTAGAAATATCGAGCAAAAAGTAAAAAGGGGCTAAAAGGGCTGAAAAATAATTGTAAAAAGTGCTAGATTAGCGCGTTTTTTAGTTTCGGGCCAAACAATTTTTTTCGCATTTTGAGTGACTCAAAGCGGGCTAAATCTAGCCCGAAAAGGGCTAAGTTGGCATCACTGCTTGTGTCCAACAGTTCTTTTTGAATAGACTTGGGTCGAACTCGTTCACTAGTTCATTTTTGCCACAAACCAATGATCAAACTCATGTAATTTAAATGTCTAGTAAGCGAATTATTTGCGAATGCGAACATTCGTTACATCCCTAGCAGTAGACTTGTGTCCAGTGATGCCAACTTTTGAGACTCCAAAAGCGTAAACATTTTTGAAAAAAGGGCTAAACTGGAAAAATATACGTTTAGCGCAACATTAAGTCAAACTTTTGAAAAAAAGCGCGACAAGGGCTAGTTTTAAACTCATAAGCACTAGTAATTTTACACAACAACTTTAAGCCTTTTTGCACTAGTTCTTGCTATTCTAGTAATTATACTAGTACGACCTGTCCCGCGATGCAACAGATATCGTTCGATCGAATACTTATATTGAAAACAACAACAAATGTTCTAATGTTATTGTTGTTTGCAAAACAAGTTTTCGATCGAACGATTTCTGGTGACATTGTGGGACAACCCGGTAGCTTTTAGACATACATATACAGGTAAGTAAATTTTAATTTGGTAGTTATTAAATAAAAATCTGTTTTTAGTCTATATTGAGAATCTTTCAAAGCACAAAATGTTTGGAAGAAATAGAACACTATACCTTATTGTTGCATCTTTTTAAAATTGGTAAGGCAAACTAACTGAAGAAAATTAGTAAAACAATGCTGTCACGTTATTTCATAAGTCGATATTGCTAGATTAAAGGAAGAAAAACGTTCGTAAAAATTTAAATGTAGAAATATCGAGCAAAAAGTAAAAAGGGGCTAAAAGGGCTGAAAAATAATTGTAAAAAGTGCTAGATTAGCGCGTTTTTTAGTTTCGGGCCAAACAATTTTTTTCGCATTTTGAGTGACTCAAAGCGGGCTAAATCTAGCCCGAAAAGGGCTAAGTTGGCATCACTGCTTGTGTCCAACAGTTCTTTTTGAATAGACTTGGGTCGAACTCGTTCACTAGTTCATTTTTGCCACAAACCAATGATCAAACCCATTTAAATTACATTGGTTTGATCATTGGTTTGTGGCAAAAATGAACTAGTGAACGAGTTCGACCCAAGTCTATTTTCGAACTAGTTCGTTCAGTTGGACACAAGTCCGATCAAAAACATCAGTGTAAATTAAATGGGTTTGGAACAACTTTTGATTCAAACGCTCTCAAACTAGTTCAAAAAGAACTGTTGGACACAAGTCTACTTTTTTTTACAAACCATGATAGACTTCGGTCGAACTCGTTCACTAGTTCATTTTTGCCACAAACCAATGATCAAACCCATGTAATTTAAATGGGTTTGATCACTGGTTTGTGGCAAAAATGAACTAGTGAACGAGTTCAACCCAAGTCTACACTCCAATGAACAGATATTACTACGACGCTGATTTTATTGAACGTTGAATGTTTTGTACGTGATTAAATGTGAGTAAAAATTTTAATGTATGAGTAGACTTAAGGTAGAATTAGTAAAATCGTATCGTTCTACTTTACAGCTTGCAGTATCGTTCAGCTTTGTGTACAAGTTATAGAAAATGTAACAGTTTGCACAGCACATTTTTTTTTGTCTGGCTTTTAATGCTGCTTTTTTGACATTCGCTACAGAAAAATCTGTTTTCTGTAGATTTCTACGTCAGCAGTGCTACCACCACATATTTTATAACTAGTAACATGCATTGCCCCATCGGGATAACTACCTTGTCGTGGTGTGGTGGCTTAACTACAGACTGTGGTCTATGTCTTCAACCCATAACCATAGCTGACCTTTAAGGGTCCCCTATGGTACTGGGTGAAGACAACTGACTCTAAAGGTCTGTGAACCAAAGGTTATCCAACCCTAAACCGGGGTGTGATGCGACCCGTGCGTATCGGATTTTTGCAGTCAGGGTCAATAGACTGTATTAGAACGGAGCCTTGCTGATACCTGGGCACCTCAGCAAGTAGACGATGCCCTCACCACGTTATCGGGGGCTATGATAATATGAAATATAAATAACAACAAAACAAAAAACAATACTGGGACCGGTGAACTGACGGTGCTCTCCAGAGCGGAACGACAGGGGACCGGTTTCACGCAACCGTCTGGCACGAGAAAACTCGTTCAGACGAAGGCTGCCGAGAATAATAGGCAGATAGTCGGTACATGCAGCATTGCGAGCTCGGCCACGCCGGCTTCGACCAAGCATGCCCGACCATCTAAATGAGGCATAACCAAAAAAGGTTATGCCTACGCATTGTAAAGACGTTGGGCACTCAAGACCCATCCAAACTGTCCGAGGAACAGAAATCATCCCTTGGATGGGCAAAAGGTGTCCTTGAAAACATGGACACTCCTGATCCTCGTAGTAGCGGTGCTAGCACGTCGTCAAAACCGTCTGGTAAAAGACTGCGATCGCCGGACGACAAACCATTGCCTAAGCGGCCTAAGGCTAATAGTAATATTGGCGTTAGGTCGTTTAGTGAGGTTGCGAAAGACAACCTCATAATGGCCGTCGTCGACAGGGGAGATATGGATGGAACCATCCCCAAGGGCAAATGGAGTACTGTGGAAGCTAAGCTGGCAACCACGTACTACCAGGTCCTTGCGGAGAATCCAGGCATACCTCCTGTCTGTCGCGACGCAGGCTGGTATCAAGGCAGGGTCAAGCTGATGGCCTTTGGAGATCAGATATCGGCGGACCTGTACAAGGTAGCTATCAGCAGGATGGGAGAGCCGTGGCCGGGGGCAAAGATCGATCTTGTCAACAAGAGCGCATGCGTGCGCATGCGTGGATTCCGGCATTCCCAGACACTGCTGAAGCGGCGATAAAGTTGTTAAAGGATTGTAATCCCTCACTTCCAACCGGCAATTGGAAGATGGGGAGGTTCGGTGAGGCTGAGGGGGACAGACGTGGTATAATTATTATACTAAACGCTGAAACCCTCCCTCACTTGGCCAAGTCCAATAACATTATATCGTATGCCTTTGGACAGGTTACGCTGAAGGTGTACAAAGATGATCAGCCTCCAGTGACGGATAATTCCAAAACAGTGTGTGGAAACGCTGTGGAGGAAGAATGTGTAGAGGAGGAGAAGAAGGCCAGCTTGCGAGAATCTTCGGAAAAGGATGACATCCGACTCTGAAATTCTCGGAGGCGCCTCAGGCCTGTTCGACGCTGATTACGGCGAAGACAGTGACCTTCTTCTTGAGACTGACGACGAGTCAGATAAAACGGTCGTGGAGATGGATTTCGTAGCGGATGTTGAACCTGCTGCAGATAAATTTCCACCACTCTAAAGCAGCCTCAGCTGCTCTTCAGCTTCGCATGATGACATGCGAAGTTGACATAGTCCTGATCCAAGAACCCTGGATTAGTGGTGGAGGGGTTTGCGGACTAAGGATCAAGGATTTTAAGATGCTAGCCATCAAGAATGAAGGTAACAATAGAACCTGCATCTTGGCAAGGAACCACCTTAATACATTTTTATTATCTAACTTCAGCGGCAGAGACATAACGGCGGTTAGCGTGGAAGTCGGCAATACATACTACTGGCTGGCGTCGGTGTACTGCGCTCACGACGATCAAGGCCCTCTACCGTCGGTAGTGGTGAGACACTTTGTGGATGCGGCGGTAAACGCTGGACACCATATCATCCTGTGCTGTGATGCCAACGCACATCATACTATCTGGGGAACTACGGATACTAATGAAAGAGGTGAGGAACTTTTAGAATTTGTAGTTAGTACTAACCTTAACATTTGTAATAGAGGTCAAGAACCTACTTTTATAACAAGGAACAGACAGGAAGTCCTGGCTGTTACCTTTTCTTCTGATTCGGTAGCTGATAGGATCATGAATTGGCGTGTGCTTCAGGAACATTCCTTTTCTGATCATAGGTTTATTGAGTTTGGTATCAGGGAGCGGGCACCAGAGGTAGAAATCTCCCGGAATATTAGGCAGACAAACTGACGTCTTTACAGGTCTATTTTTTCTAGACAATTAGGAGCGATTGGAGACTCGTCACTTCTAGAAACTTCTGACTTAGATTGTGAGGTTGATAATATTACTACAATCTTTAGATATGCAAGGCAATCGTCTTGCCCTTTGAATAAGCCAAGGGGGAAAAAGAAACCGCCTTGGTAGAATAATGAGTTGCAATTGTGCAGGTGTACATGTAGGAAACTCTTTAATAAGGCTAAATCATCCAGAAATGATCTGGACTGAATAGCTTATAAGGGTAAATTAAAAGAGTATAAAAAGCAGATAAAAACTGCTAAAAATACAACATGGAAGGAGTTTTGTGAAAATATTGATAATATTTCAGAAGCCTCTCGCATGAGAAAAATCTTGTCCGCTACTCCCTGTACCCTGGGATATTTGAAGAATCCCAATGGGACGTGGACTACATCCAGCAAGGAGTCGGTAAGAACCCTGCTGGACACTCAGTTTCCGGGTAACTCAGTGTCTGAGATTCAGACATCTGATCCTTATCCCATACCTGCGGAAAATATATCTGACATAGTCAATATGCAGACATTAAATTGGGCTCTGAGAAGTTTCAAGCCTTACAAGTCACCAGGACCCGACGGTATCATACCGGTCGAGATATGGAAAGTATCGAATCTCATAGCCCCAAGGCTACTGAGAATTTACACCAGTTGTCTAAGACTGGGTTATGTTCCTGACAAGTGGAGGGAAGTAAGAGTGGTCTTTATACCGAAGGCCGGTAAAAGCTCTCACACCACACCGAAGGACTTCAGACCTATAAGTCTATCATCCTTTCTTCTGAAAGCATTAGAAAGGATGGTTGATCATTATATCCGCAAAACCATCAATGATAAGCTACTTTCCCCGCATCAACATGCATATCAAACGGGAAAGAATACGCCTTTGTGGCCTTCGTGGATATTGAGGGGGCTTTTAATAATATATCTCCAGATGCGATAATTGATGCATTGTCGAATTTGGGGGTTGGTGCGAGATTGTGTAAGTGGGTTCAGAATCTACTAACTCACCGCAGGATAAATGCGGCTCTAGGAGCTTCTAGACAGACCCGCTTTGTAAATAGGGGTACACCACAGGGAGGAGTTCTTTCGCCAATTTTGTGGAATCTAGCTCTAAATCCTGTGCTACTATCTCTAGAATCGCGGGGTTGCAGAATCGTGGCTTATGCTGATGATGTGGCAATAGCTGTAAGAGGAAAATTCCTCACAACTCTAAGGGACATCCTACAGGATGGTCTTTTACATCTAACAAGATGGGCGGAGAAACGAGGGCTCGCCGTTAATCCTAATAAAACGGAACTAGTTCTTTTCTCTAGGAAGTATAAGATACCTGATTTCCGACCTATCACACTTAAAAATAAAAATCTGTTTTTAGTCTATATTGAGAATCTTTCAAAGCACAAAATGTTTGGAAGAAATAGAACACTATACCTTATTGTTGCATCTTTTTAAAATTGGTAAGGCAAACTAACTGAAGAAAATTAGTAAAACAATGCTGTCACGTTATTTCATAAGCCGATATTGCTAGATTAAAGGAAGAAAAACGTTCGTAAAAATTTAAATGTAGAAATATCGAGCAAAAAGTAAAAAGGGGCTAAAAGGGCTGAAAAATAATTGTAAAAAGTGCTAGATTAGCGCGTTTTTTAGTTTCGGGCCAAAAAATTTTTTTCGCATTTTGAGTGACTCAAAGCGGGCTAAATCTAGCCCGAAAAGGGCTAAGTTGGCATCACTGCTTGTGTCCAACAGTTCTTTTTGAATAGACTTGGGTCGAACTCGTTCACTAGTTCATTTTTGCCACAAACCAATGATCAAACCCATTTAAATTACATTGGTTTGATCATTGGTTTGTGGCAAAAATGAACTAGTGAACGAGTTCGACCCAAGTCTATTTTCGAACTAGTTCGTTCAGTTGGACACAAGTCCGATCAAAAACATCAGTGTAAATTAAATGGGTTTGGAACAACTTTTGATTCAAACGCTCTCAAACTAGTTCAAAAAGAACTGTTGGACACAAGTCTACTTTTTTTACAAACCATGATAGACTTCGGTCGAACTCGTTCACTAGTTCATTTTTGCCACAAACCAATGATCAAACCCATGTAATTTAAATGGGTTTGATCATTGGTTTGTGGCAAAAATGAACTAGTGAACGAGTTCAACCCAAGTCTACACTCCAATGAACAGATATTACTACGACGCTGATTTTATTGAACGTTGAATGTTTTGTACGTGATTAAATGTGAGTAAAAATTTTAATGTATGAGTAGACTTAAGGTAGAATTAGTAAAATCGTATCGTTCTACTTTACAGCTTGCAGTATCGTTCAGCTTTGTGTACAAGTTATAGAAAATGTAACAGTTTGCACAGCACATTTTTTTTTGTCTGGCTTTTAATGCTGCTTTTTTGACATTCGCTACAGAAAAATCTGTTTTCTGTAGATTTCTACGTCAGCAGTGCTACCACCACATATTTTATAACTAGTAACATGCATTGCCCCATCGGGATAACTACCTTGTCGTGGTGTGGTGGCTTAACTACAGACTGTAGTCTATGTCTTCAACCCATAACCATAGCTGACCTTTAAGGGTCCCCTATGGTACTGGGTGAAGACAACTGACTCTAAAGGTCTGTGAACCAAAGGTTATCCAACCCTAAACCGGGGTGTGATGCGACCCGTGCGTATCGGATTTTTGCAGTCAGGGTCAATAGACTGTATTAGAACGGAGCCTTGCTGATACCTGGGCACCTCAGCAAGTAGACGACGCCCTCACCACGTTATCGGGGGCTATGACGTGGTGGCCTTCAAATCCCCCATACTCGTGGGACCAAATTATGAAAAAAATACAAATATAAATAACAACAAAACAAAAAACAATACTGGGACCGGTGAACTGACGGTGCTCTCCAGAGCGGAACGACAGGGGACCGGTTTCACGCAACCGTCTGGCACGAGAAAACTCGTTCAGACGAAGGCTGCCGAGAATAATAGGCAGATAGTCGGTACATGCAGCATTGCGAGCTCGGCCACGCCGGCTTCGACCAAGCATGCCCGACCATCTAAATGAGGCATAACCAAAAAAGGTTATGCCTACGCATTGTAAAGACGTTGGGCACTCAAGACCCATCCAAACTGTCCGAGGAACAGAAATCATCCCTTGGATGGGCAAAAGGTGTCCTTGAAAACATGGACACTCCTGATCCTCGTAGTAGCGGTGCTAGCACGTCGTCAAAACCGTCTGGTAAAAGACTGCGATCGCCGGACGACAAACCATTGCCTAAGCGGCCTAAGGCTAATAGTAATATTGGCGTTAGGTCGTTTAGTGAGGTTGCGAAAGACCACCTCATAATGGCCGTCGTCGACAGGGGAGATATGGATGGAACCATCCCCAAGGGCAAATGGAGTACTGTGGAAGCTAAGCTGGCAACCACGTACTACCAGGTCCTTGCGGAGAATCCAGGCATACCTCCTGACTACGCGACGCAGGCTGGTATCAAGGCAGGGTCAAGCTGATGGCCTTTGGAGATCAGATATCGGCGGACCTGTACAAGGTAGCTATCAGCAGGATGGGAGAGCCGTGGCCGGGGGCAAAGATCGATCTTGTCAACAAGAGCGACATTCCATCCCGACCACGTGCGCATGCGTGGATTCCGGCATTCCCAGACACTGCTGAAGCGGCGATAAAGTTGTTAAAGGATTGTAATCCCTCACTTCCAACCGGCAATTGGAAGATGGGGAGGTTCGGTGAGGCTGAGGGGGACAGACGTGGTATAATTATTATACTAAACGCTGAAACCCTCCCTCACTTGGCCAAGTCCAATAACATTATATCGTATGCCTTTGGACAGGTTACGCTGAAGGTGTACAAAGGTGATCAGCCTCCAGTGACGGATAATTCCAAAACAGTGTGTGGAAACGCTGTGGAGGAAGAATGTGTAGAGGAGGAGAAGAAGGCCAGCTTGCGAGAATCTTCGGAAAAGGATGGCTACATTACATCCGACTCTGAAATTCTCGGAGGCGCCTCAGGCCTGTTCGACGCAGATTACGGCGAAGACAGTGACCTTCTTCTTTAGACTGACGACGAGTCAGATAAAACGGTCGTGGAGATGGATTTCGTAGCGGATGTTGAACCTGCTGCAGATAAATTTCCACCACTCTAAAGCAGCCTCAGCTGCTCTTCAGCTTCGCATGATGACATGCGAAGTTGACATAGTCCTGATCCAAGAACCCTGGATTAGTGGTGGAGGGGTTTGCGGACTAAGGACCAAGGATTTTAAGATGCTAGCCATCAAGAATGAAGGTAACAATAGAACCTGCATCTTGGCAAGGAACCACCTTAATACATTTTTATTATCTAACTTCAGCGGCAGAGACTTAACGGCGGTTAGCGTGGAAGTCGGCAATACATGCTACTGGCTGGCGTCGGTGTACTGCGCTCACGACGATCAAGGCCCTCTACCGTCGGTAGTGGTGAGACACTTTGTGGATGCGGTGGTAAACGCTGGACACCATATCATCCTGTGCTGTGATGCCAACGCACATCATACTATCTGGGGAACTACGGATACTAATGAAAGAGGTGAGGAACTTTTAGAATTTTTAGTTAGTACTAACCTTAACATTTGTAATAGAGGTCAAGAATCTACTTTTATAACAAGGAACAGACAGGAAGTCCTGGCTGTTACCTTTTCTTCTGATTCGGTAGCTGATAGGATCATGAATTGGCGTGTGCTTCAGGAACATTCCTTTTCTGATCATAGGTTTATTGAGTTTGGTATCAGGGAGCGGGCACCAGAGGTAGAAATCTCCCGGAATATTAGGCAGACAAACTGGCGTCTTTACAGGTCTATTTTTTCTAGACAATTAGGAGCGATTGGAGACTCGTCACTTCTAGAAACTTCTGACTTAGATTGTGAGGTTGATAATATTACTACAATCTTTAGATATGCAAGGCAATCGTCTTGCCCTTTGAATAAGCCAAGGGGGAAAAAGAAACCGCCTTGGTAGAATAATGAGTTGCAATTGTGCAGGTGTACATGTAGGAAACTCTTTAATAAGGCTAAATCATCCAGAAATGATCTGGACTGAATAGCTTATAAGGGTAAATTAAAAGAGTATAAAAAGCAGATAAAAACTGCTAAAAATACAACATGGAAGGAGTTTTGTGAAAATATTGATAATATTTCAGAAGCCTCTCGCATGAGAAAAATCTTGTCCGCTACTCCCTGTACCCTGGGATATTTGAAGAATCCCAATGGGACGTGGACTACATCCAGCGAGGAGTCGGTAAGAACCCTGCTGGACACTCAGTTTCCGGGTAACTCAGTGTCTGAGATTCAGACATCTGATCCTTATCCCATACCTGCGGAAAATATATCTGACATAGTCAATATGCAGACATTAAATTGGGCTCTGAGAAGTTTCAAGCCTTACAAGTCACCAGGACCCGACGGTATCATACCGGTCGAGATATGGAAAGTATCGAATCTCATAGCCCCAAGGCTACTGAGAATTTACACCAGTTGTCTAAGACTGGGTTATGTTCCTGACAAGTGGAGGGAAGTAAGAGTGGTCTTTATACCGAAGGCCGGTAAAAGCTCTCACACCACACCGAAGGACTTCAGACCTATAAGTCTATCATCCTTTCTTCTGAAAGCATTAGAAAGGATGGTTGATCATTATATCCGCAAAACCATCAATGATAAACTACTTTCCCCGCATCAACATGCATATCAAACGGGAAAGAATACGCCTTTGTGGCCTTCGTGGATATTGAGGGGGCTTTTAATAATATATCTCCAGATGCGATAATTGATGCATTGTCGAATTTGGGGGTTGGTGCGGGATTGTGTAAGTGGGTTCAGAATCTACTAACTCACCGCAGGATAAATGCGGCTCTAGGAGCTTCTAGACAGACCCGCTTTGTAAATAGGGGTACACCACAGGGAGGAGTTCTTTCGCCACTTTTGTGGAATCTAGCTCTAAATCCTGTGCTACTATCTCTAGAATCGCGGGGTTGCAGAATCGTGGCTTATGCTGATGATGTGGCAATAGCTGTAAGAGGAAAATTCCTCACAACTCTAAGGGACATCCTACAGGATGGTCTTTTACATCTAACAAGATGGGCGGAGAAACGAGGGCTCGCCGTTAATCCTAATAAAACAGAACTAGTTCTTTTCTCTAGGAAGTATAAGATACCTGATTTCCGACCTATCACACTTAATAATACGGAGATAAAAGTTTCCAACACTGCAAAGTATCTTGGTGTTATTCTTGATTCAAAACTGAGTTTCAAAGCAAATATTCTAGAGAGCGTGAGGAAAGCAACAATATCACTGTATCTATGCAAAAAATCCATTGGAAAGAATTGGGGTCTTACCCCAAAAATTGTTCACTGGATCTATACTGCAGTAGGACGTCCAATTGTCATGTATGGCATAATCGTGTGGTGGCCATCCCTGGAGAAAAAGACGTATCTATACATCTTACACAAGGTGCAAAGACTCGCATCCTTGTATGTAACCAGTGCTATTCGCACCACTCCTACGGATGCACTGGGGATGCTTCTTCATCTACTACCATTAGATCTAGTAGGGAAGGAGATGTCAACGTCCTTGGCAATCCGTCTTCGATGTACCTCTCTGTGGAATGGAAATGGAACCGGCCACTGCAGAATACTCGATGATGAAGTTAGGGGATGGAGGATTGACCAAACCTCCCCTGCTCTACTACACGAACGTCTTTATAAAACCTGGATACCATCCACAGAAATGTGGATGAATGGAACTCCAGGTAGAAGAAAAAGTGTTGGTTTTTATACGGACGGCTCCAAAACACTGGAAGGTGTGGGTTATGGGGTCTTTTCGAGGGCTTTAGGTCTTCGTATTGCACGGCGACTTCCGGATCACTGCAGTGTCTTTCAGACAGAGATCCTTGCTATAAGAGAAGTTGCGAACTGGTTGAGAGTGAATGTCACTTCAACGACTTTGATTAACATTTACACCGATAGTCGAGCAGCTATTATGGCCCTAGAATCCCCGCTTCTAAGAACAACAACAGCCCTCGACTGCCGATCATCTCTAAATGAGATGGCAGAGCAGTTTGATATTAGGATCATCTGGATCCCGGGGCATAGAGGCTTCCAGGGGAACTCTAGGGCTGACGAGCTTGCTAGAATTGGGACAACCTTACAGGTTCCACCGGATTTGGAACGTGTAGGTCTTCCCCTACTCTCTTGCAAACTCGGACTTAGGCGCAAGACAGAGGAAGAAACGAATAGAAGGTGGGTCAATAGAAATGACTGCGTGATCACAAGGCAGCTATGGACTCACCTAAATAGAGAAGGTACGGATTACCTAATTTCGAAGAATAGGAGACAAGTTTCGGTTCTAGTATCCGTGTCAACCGGGCACTGTCTCATAGGTAGGCATGCACAACGGCTGAGGGTTGAACACAACGACTTTTGCCGCAGCTGCCAAGACATCGATGAAGAGGAAAACATAGAACATTTTCTTTGTCACTGCCCTGGACTTGCAGGAAAGAGAATGGCCACAATGGGCGCTCTTGAATTCAGGGAACTTTCTGACGTTGCTAGTGTTAGGAGGACTCCGCATAAGCAGTCTCCGTGGCATCACAATGGACCAAAACGGTCTAAGTGAGTCCGGATTTCTGACTGCCACCTCTACCTAACCTAACCTAACATGCATTGCATATCGTACGGCTTTTGTCAGCTGACACGCAACTTCACGATACGATTTTACTAATTCTACCTTTAGTGTGATTATGAGTAGACTTGTGTCCAACAGTTCTTTTTGAAATAGTTCGTTCAGTTGGACACAAGTTCGGTCAAAAACATCAATGTAAATTAAATGGGTTTGAAACAACTTGGGATTCAAACGCTCAAAAAAACTAGTTCAAAAAGAACTGTTGGACACAAGTCTAATTGTGAGTGTAGCGATCGAACATGTTTAAATCAATTCACTCACCATACCAGATATGTTTTATTCACATTTAATCATGCAACAAAACTCAATGTTGAATTTAATCAGCATCGTACAAACGAACGCATCGTTTGAATAAAACCAATGATCAAACCCATTTAAATTACACGGGTTTGATCATTGGTTTGTGTCAAAAACGACCGACTGAATGAGTTCGACCCAAGTTTAATTGTAAGTGGAGTGTTCGGACTGGTTTTATTCAAACTTCTACGTGAACAGGCGATGACGTTGAATAAAATCAAAGTAGTAAAGTTCGTTCAATTTAATTTAAAACACACATACATAAACGTGTCAAACAGGGATGGAAAATTGGAGGTTTGTATTTGTTCAAATTATAAAAAAGGTGCAAAATTTTTTTAAGTATTAACAACTAACTGGCATATTCATAAAAAATATTTTAGGTTTATGAAGCGCTTATTTGACGTAATTCTATGAGAAATTTGTCAAATAAACCTGTAATAAACCTAAAATATTTTTTTATGAATATGGCGGTAAATCTTCAAAAGAACTTACATAAGGGGAACTCATTTAACCTGTTACATATATACCTCTTGAAGTTAAACCTTCTTGTTTTCAAAAAATATTTGATGCTTATTTAGAGCTGATTTAACAACTTTCTTTACGATCGGAAGACCTTTATTAATATGTAAGTACATATATTTTATAAACAAGGCTGTTAAAATTTTTAACATAAATTTTGGGTAGTAAATTGCCTGTTCAAAACTTTTAAAATACATATTATCGTTAACGATAATTTACGTACAAAAACATATTTTTCAATATTAAAAAAACATTCTCCCAAAAACTTTAGTTTTCGTCGCTTACGATTAAGTCGAAAATAGGGCTCAATATTTCCAACATAAATGCATTTTTTTAACAATTAGTCTCAGATATTTATATAACATTTTTCAAAAAGTTCGTAGCGAGTAGCTCTATTAGACAGTCTCTTTAATTTTACCATCCCTGATATAAAACACCCAACTTAACTACACAAACACATACATACTTAAAAATTGGTTTGTTATTATGACAGCAGTTTGCGTTGGGTCTTAATAATTACCACATTCATACACAATGATTTTTTTCATTTTCGCTTTTACTCTGCATCATAGACTTGTGTCCAACAGTTCTTTTTGAACTAGTTTGAGAGCGTTTGAATCCCAAGTTGTTTCAAACCCATTTAATTTACATTGATGTTTTTGACCGAACTTGTGTCCAACTGAACGAACTAGTTCAAAAAGAACTGTTGGACACAAGTCTACTGCATCAACTACTTGATGCTGATTTAAAATGAACATTTTTTTCTTTCGCATTATATTCTTGTTCTTGGGTCGAACTCGTTCACTAGTTCATTTTTGCCACAAACCAATGATCAAACCCATCTAAATTACATGGGTTTGATCATTGGTTTGTGGCAAAAATGAACTAGTGAACGAGTTCGACCCAAGTCTAGTCCGAACTGTTTGGTATGATGCTACGCATGATTATAATTCACACCCAACAATACTCCACTCACTTGAGCGATTAAAACTTAGCAATGAATATACGTGTTTGAACAAGTTTGATTTTTTCAAAAAAATAGCATGTTTTTAGGATATTGATTGCGTATGATTATTTTACCAATTACCCGTTGCAGGTCACTGGTATGTACATATAACTATGTAAGTTGTATTGCTTTTTTAAATATATGTATGCATACATGCTAGACTTGGGTCGAACTCATTCACTTAATTCAGTTTTACCACAAACCAATGATCAAACCCATGTAATTTAAATGGGTTTGATCATTGGTTTGTGGCAAAACTGAATTAAGTGAATGAGTTCGACCCAAGTCTAATACATGCATACATATGTACATACATATTTGTTTCATTTCAATAATATACATACATACATACATACATACATACATATATGTACACATCGATGGCTTAATTTTAATAACTTGTACATCGATTTTTGGATTTTATGTGTTTCAGTTAAACAATATTTTTCATATGCGTATTTATTTTCGCAAGTATGAAATAAAAATAAGCAATTACAATTTACTAAATTGATTAAATTATGTTAATTTTTTTTATTTAAATTTTTTTTCTTCTAATAATTACAAGGAGTTATGCCTATTTAATATAAAGTCTGTTCACATTTTAAATGGAATGCCACTTTTTTATACACATTATATTTTATGTGTATTGTAAAATCTGCGTTTTACATACGGTTTCTAGTTTTTATGTTCACACGTTGGTTGTTATATACATTTGACATAGCCTATAAGGATACACAAGTGATTACTTTTGTTATTGCCTTCTCAATTGTTTCCTTCATTTTAGTTTTTAATCTATTCAATACTTAATTTTATCGTAAAGTTTCACTTAGTTTTTATCGAAACAAGAACTTGCTATATTTAAAACGAGCTGATGTCAGACGCTCTATATCAAAATTGTCGTTTGTACTGAAAAATATCACATACTACTAAAAGGTTTTCAGACTATATGTACAAATATATCATGTAAAGGTTACATTTCACAAGACAAAAACATATAATGTAAACTCAGTTTAAGTGGTTTCACACGTATCATGTAGTATTTTCTATAATGTTTTTAAAAGCATTTTTTCAGCTATTCAAGTTGCATTTTAACCCATACAAAATGTAAAAGATAAAAAAATTTTATGTAGATGTGTATGTAAGAATATATTTATGTATATTAGACTTGGGTCGAACTCGTTCACTAGTTCATTTTTGCCACAAACCAATGATCAAACCTATGTAATTTAAATGGGTTTGATCATTGGTTTGTGGCAAAAATGAACTAGTGAACGAGTTCGACCCAAGTCTACACTCCAATGAACAGATATTACTACGACGCTGATTTTATTGAACGTTGAATGTTTTGTACGTGATTAAATGTGAGTAAAAATTTTAATGTATGAGTAGACTTAAGGTAGAATTAGTAAAATCGTATCGTTCTACTTTACAGCTTGCAGTATCGTTCAGCTTTGTGTACAAGTTATAGAAAATGTAACAGTTTGCACAGCACATTTTTTTTTTGTCTGGCTTTTAATGCTGCTTTTTTGACATTCGCTACAGAAAAATCTGTTTTCTGTAGATTTCTACCACCACATATTTTATAACTAGTAACATGCATTGCCCCATCGGGATAACTACCTTGTCGTGGTGTGGTGGCTTAACTACAGACTGTGGTCTATGTCTTCAACCCATAACCATAGCTGACCTTTAAGGGTCCCCTATGGTACTGGGTGAAGACAACTGACTCTAAAGGTCTGTGAACCAAAGGTTATCCAACCCTAAACCGAGGTGTGATGCGACCCGTGCGTATCGGATTTTTGCAGTCAGGGTCAATAGACTGTATTAGAACGGAGCCTTGCTGATACCTGGGCACCTCAGCAAGTAGACGACGCCCTCACCACGTTATCGGGGGCTATGACGTGGTGGCCTTCAAATCCCCCATACTCGTGGGACCAAATTATGAAAAAAATACAAATATAAATAACAACAAAACAAAAAACAATACTGGGACCGGTGAACTGATGGTGCTCTCCAGAGCGGAACGACAGGGGACCGGTTTCACGCAACCGTCTGGCACGAGAAAACTCGTTCAGACGAAGGCTGCCGAGAATAATAGGCAGATAGTCGGTACATGCAGCATTGCGAGCTCGGCCACGCCGGCTTCGACCAAGCATGTCCGACCATCTAAATGAGGCATAACCAAAAAAGGTTATGCCTACGCATTGTAAAGACGTTGGGCACTCAAGACCCATCCAAACTGTCCGAGGAACAGAAATCATCCCTTGGATGGGCAAAAGGTGTCCTTGAAAACATGGACACTCCTGATCCTCGTAGTAGCGGTGCTAGCACGTCGTCAAAACCGTCTGGTAAAAGACTGCGATCGCCGGACGACAAACCATTGCCTAAGCGGCCTAAGGCTAATAGTAATATTGGCGTTAGGTCGTTTAGTGAGGTTGCGAAAGACAACCTCATAATGGCCGTCGTCGACAGGGGAGATATGGATGGAACCATCCCCAAGGGCAAATGGAGTACTGTGGAAGCTAAGCTGGCAACCACGTACTACCAGGTCCTTGCGGAGAATCCAGGCATACCTCCTGTCTGTCGCGACGCAGGCTGGTATCAAGGCAGGGTCAAGCTGATGGCCTTTGGAGATCAGATATCGGCGGACCTGTACAAGGTAGCTATCAGCAGGATGGGAGAGCCGTGGCCGGGGGCAAAGATCGATCTTGTCAACAAGAGCGACATTCCATCCCGACCACGTGCGCATGCGTGGATTCCGGCATTCCCAGACACTGCTGAAGCGGGGATAAAGTTTTTAAAGGATTGTAATCCCTCACTTCCAACCGGCAATTGGAAGATGGGGAGGTTCGGTGAGGCTGAGGGGGACAGACGTGGTATAATTATTATACTAAACGCTGAAACCCTCCCTCACTTGGCCAAGTCCAATAACATTATATCGTATGCCTTTGGACAGGTTACGCTGAAGGTGTACAAAGGTGATCAGCCTCCAGTGACGGATAATTCCAAAACAGTGTGTGGAAACGCTGTGGAGGAAGAATGTGTAGAGGAGGAGAAGAAGGCCAGCTTGCGAGAATCTTCGGAAAAGGATGGCTACATTACATCCGACTCTGAAATTCTCGGAGGCGCCTCAGGCCTGTTCGACGCAGATTACGGCGAAGACAGTGACCTTCTTCTTTAGACTGACGACGAGTCAGATAAAACGGTCGTGGAGATGGATTTCGTAGCGGATGTTGAACCTGCTGCAGATAAATTTCCACCACTCTAAAGCAGCCTCAGCTGCTCTTCAGCTTCGCATGATGACATGCGTAGTTGACATAGTCCTGATCCAAGAACACTGGATTAGTGGTGGAGGGGTTTGCGGACTAAGGACCAAGGATTTTAAGATGCTAGCCATCAAGAATGAAGGTAACAATAGAACCTGCATCTTGGCAAGGAACCACCTTAATACATTTTTATTATCTAACTTCAGCGGCAGAGACATAACGGCGGTTAGCGTGGAAGTCGGCAATACATGCTACTGGCTGGAGTCGGTGTACTGCGCTCACGACGATCAAGGCCCTCTACCGTCGGTAGTGGTGAGACACTTTGTGGATGCGGCGGTAAACGCTGGACACCATATCATCCTGTGCTGTGATGCCAACGCACATCATACTATCTGGGGAACTACGGATACTAATGAAAGAGGTGAGGAACTTTTAGAATTTGTAGTTAGTACTAACCTTAACATTTGTAATAGAGGTCAAGAACCTACTTTTATAACAAGGAACAGACAGGAAGTCCTGGCTGTTACCTTTTCTTCTGATTCGGTAGCTGATAGGATCATGAATTGGCGTGTGCTTCAGGAACATTCCTTTTCTGATCATAGGTTTATTGAGTTTGGTATCAGGGAGCGGGCACCAGAGGTAGAAATCTCCCGGAATATTAGGCAGACAAACTGGCGTCTTTACAGGTCTATTTTTTTCTAGACAATTAGGAGCGATTGGAGACTCGTCACTTCTAGAAACTTCTGACTTAGATTGTGAGGTTGATAATATTACTACAATCTTTAGATATGCAAGGGAATCGTCTTGCCCTTTGAATAAGCCAAGGGGGAAAAAGAAACCGCCTTGGTGGAATAATGAGTTGCAATTGTGCAGATGTACATGTAGGAAACTCTTTAATAAGGCTAAATCATCCAGAAATGATCTGGACTGGATAGCTTATAAGGGTAAATTAAAAGAGTATAAAAAGCAGATAAAAACTGCTAAAAATACAACATGGAAGGAGTTTTGTGAAAATATTGATAATATTTCAGAAGCCTCTCGCATGAGAAAAATCTTGTCCGCTGCTCCCTGTACCCTGGGATATTTGAAGAATCCCAATGGGACGTGGACTACATCCAGCGAGGAGTCGGTAAGAACCCTGCTGGACACTCACTTTCCGGGTAACTCAGTGTCTGAGATTCAGACATCTGATCCTTATCCCATACCTGCGGAAAATATATCTGACATAGTCAATATGCAGACATTAAATTGGGCTCTGAGAAGTTTCAAGCCTTACAAGTCACCAGGACCCGACGGTATCATACCGGTCGAGATATGGAAAGTATCGAATCTCATAGCCCCAAGGCTACTGAGAATTTACACCAGTTGTCTAAGACTGGGTTATGTTCCTGACAAGTGGAGGGAAGTAAGAGTGGTCTTTATACCGAAGGCCGGTAAAAGCTCTCACACCACACCGAAGGACTTCAGACCTATAAGTCTATCATCCTTTCTTCTGAAAGCATTAGAAAGGATGGTTGATCATTATATCCGCAAAATGATAAGCTACTTTCCCCGCATCAACATGCATATCAAACGGGAAAGAATACGCCTTTGTGGCCTTCGTGGATATTGAGGGGGCTTTTAATAATATATCTCCAGATGCGATAATTGATGCATTGTCGAATTTGGGGGTTGGTGCGGGATTGTGTAAGTGGGTTCAGAATCTACTAACTCACCGCAGGATAAATGCGGCTCTAGGAGCTTCTAGACAGACCCGCTTTGTAAATAGGGGTACACCACAGGGAGGAGTTCTTTCGCCACTTTTGTGGAATCTAGCTCTAAATCCTGTGCTACTATCTCTAGAATCGCGGGGTTGCAGAATCGTGGCTTATGCTGATGATGTGGCAATAGCTGTAAGAGGAAAATTCCTCACAACTCTAAGGGACATCCTACAGGATGGTCTTTTACATCTAACAAGATGGGCGGAGAAACGAGGGCTCGCCGTTAATCCTAATAAAACAGAACTAGTTCTTTTCTCTAGGAAGTATAAGATACCTGATTTCCGACCTATCACACTTAATAATACGGAGATAAAAGTTTCCAACACTGCAAAGTATCTTGGTGTTATTCTTGATTCAAAACTGAGTTTCAAAGCAAATATTCTAGAGAGCGTGAGGAAAGCAACAATATCACTGTATCTATGCAAAAAATCCATTGGAAAGAATTGGGGTCTTACCCCAAAAATTGTTCACTGGATCTATACTGCAGTAGGACGTCCAATTGTCATGTATGGCATAATCGTGTGGTGGCCATCCCTGGAGAAAAAGGCGTATCTATACATCTTACACAAGGTGCAAAGACTCGCATCCTTGTATGTAACCAGTGCTATTCGCACCACTCCTACGGATGCACTGGGGATGCTTCTTCATCTACTACCATTAGATCTAGTAGGGAAGGAGATGTCAACGTTCTTAGCAATCCGTCTTCGATGTACCTCTCTGTGGAATGGAAATGGAACCGGCCACTGCAGAATACTCGATGATGAAGTTAGGGGATGGAGGATTGACCAAACCTCCCCTGCTCTACTACACGAACGTCTTTATAAAACCTGGATACCATCCACAGAAATGTGGATGAATGGAACTCCAGGTAGAAGAAAAAGTGTTGGTTTTTATACGGACGGCTCCAAAACACTGGAAGGTGTGGGTTATGGGGTCTTTTCGAGGGCTTTAGGTCTTCGTATTGCACGGCGACTTCCGGATCACTGCAGTGTCTTTCAGACAGAGATCCTTGCTATAAGAGAAGTTGCGAACTGGTTGAGAGTGAATGTCACTTCAACGACTTTGATTAACATTTACACCGATAGTCGAGCAGCTATTATGGCCCTAGAATCCCCGCTTCTAAGAACAACAACAGCCCTCGACTGCCGATCATCTCTAAATGAGATGGCAGAGCAGTTTGATATTAGGATCATCTGGATCCCGGGGCATAGAGGCTTCCAGGGGAACTCTAGGGCTGACGAGCTTGCTAGAATTGGGACAACCTTACAGGTTCCACCGGATTTGGAACGTGTAGGTCTTCCCCTACTCTCTTGCAAACTCGGACTTAGGCGCTAGACAGAGGAAGAAACGAATAGAAGGTGGGTCACTAGAAATGACTGCGTGATCACAAGGCAGCTATGGACTCACCTAAATAGAGAAGGTACGGATTACCTAATTTCGAAGAATAGGAGACAAGTTTCGGTTCTAGTATCCGTGTTAACCGGGCACTGTCTCATAGGTAGGCATGCACAACGGCTTAGGGTTGAACACAACGACTTTTGCCGCAGCTGCCAAGACATCGATGAAGAGGAAAGCATAGAACATTTTCTTTGTCACTGCCCTGGACTTGCAGGAAAGAGAATGGCCACAATGGGCGCTCTTGAATTCAGGGAACTTTCTGACGTTGCTAGTGTTACACTTCAACGTATTAGTAGCTTTATACTGAGCTCTGGATGGTTCGACGGTGGGGACTCCGCATAAGCAGTCTCCGTGGCATCACAATGGACCAAAACGGTCTAAGTGAGTCCGGATTTCTGACTGCCACCTCTACCTAACCTAACCTAACATGCATTGCATATCGTACGGCTTTTGTCAGCTGACACGCAACTTCACGATACGATTTTACTAATTCTACCTTTAGTGTGATTATGAGTAGACTTGTGTCCAACAGTTCTTTTTGAAATAGTTCGTTCAGTTGGACACAAGTTCGGTCAAAAACATCAATGTAAATTAAATGGGTTTGAAACAACTTGGGATTCAAACGCTCAAAAAAACTAGTTCAAAAAGAACTGTTGGACACAAGTCTAATTGTGAGTGTAGCGATCGAACATGTTTAAATCAATTCACTCACCATACCAGATATGTTTTATTCACATTTAATCATGCAACAAAACTCAATGTTGAATTTAATCAGCATCGTACAAACGAACGCATCGTTTGAATAAAACCAATGATCAAACCCATTTAAATTACACGGGTTTGATCATTGGTTTGTGTCAAAAACGACCGACTGAATGAGTTCGACCCAAGTTTAATTGTAAGTGGAGTGTTCGGACTGGTTTTATTCAAACTTCTACGTGAACAGGCGATGACGTTGAATAAAATCAAAGTAGTAAAGTTCGTTCAATTTAATTTAAAATACACATACATAAACGTGTCAAACAGGGATGAAAATTATAAAAAAGGTGCAAAATTTTTTTAAGTATTAACAACTAACTGGCATATTCATAAAAAATATTTTAGGTTTATGAAGCGCTTATTTGACGTAATTCTATGAGAAATTTGTCAAATAAACCTGTAATAAACCTAAAATATTTTTTTATGAATATGGCGGTAAATCTTCAAAAGAACTTACATAAGGGGAACTCATTTAACCTGTTACATATATACCTCTTGAAGTTAAACCTTCTTGTTTTCAAAAAATATTTGATGCTTATTTAGAGCTGATTTAACAACTTTCTTTACGATCGGAAGACCTTTATTAATATGTAAGTACATATATTTTATAAACAAGGCTGTTAAAATTTTTAACATAAATTTTGGGTAGTAAATTGCCTGTTCAAAACTTTTAAAATACATATTATCGTTAACGATAATTTACGTACAAAAACATATTTTTCAATAGTAGTAGGGAACTGGGGATACCGCCGCAATTAAAATTTTAAAATTTTGAAATTTTAATTACCCAAATTTTAAAATTCTTGGAAATTTGTGAAATTTGATACCCTACGAGGGTGGATCAATAAGTCCGTCCAACTTTTTGTTAACATTAGGAATTTTTTGTTTACATTAAGAGTTTTTTTGTTTACATTAACTTTGTGTGAACGGGTGATTTTGTTTTTGAGGTGGCATTAATTGTGTGAATGGGTGATTTTGTTTTTTGTGGGAATACGTTAAGTGGGTTCATAGGTTGGAGGTTTTTCTTTTTGTAATGTATGTATGTACATGACTACGGGAAAATCATGAATATGATTTTTCCTAGTACCAACGGGAAAATCATGAATATGATTTTTCCTATTACTAATGGGGGTGAAATAGTGAAAATTAATTTTTCCTAATGCCGACGGCAATGCATGAATATTTTTCCTAATACCTACGGTAAAACATGAATATTATTTTTTTCAAATGCCGACGGGAAAATGATTTTTCATAATTCCGACGGGAAAAACATAAAAGTTATTTCTAATGCTAATACAGGAGTTGAAGACAGGCCGTGATTTGGGTGGGTGTTGTTTTTGTTGTAATATATAACCGAGGGAGTTTATGGATGTGTCTGTCTGTCTGTTGTGCGAGGCTGTGATTGGTCGGGGGAGCGTGGTGTAGTTGAGGTAGATGGATTGAGTGCATGTGCGTATACCTGTCTGTTGGAATTTGTGTGAGGGTGTGATTGACAAAGGGCGGGGTGTAGTTGAGGTAGATCGACTGCGTGTATGCAGGTGTTGCAAGTCTGTAGGAATTTAAGTCTTATAGTGATTTGGGGTATGTGAGGGTGTTGTTGTACGAGTAACAGTATCCATGGGAATTTGTGGATGTGTCTGTCTGGGGGAATTTCAGCGAGGCTGTTATTGGGAGGGGGTGCGGTGTAGTTGAGGTTGATCGACTGCGTGTATGTATGTCTATATGCTTGTAGGTGCTCAAGGCTGATCGTGATTTAAGAGAGGTGAGGATGTTATTGTAATATGTATACGTTGGAATCTGTATGTATGTATGTCTGTGAAAATTTAAGGCTGATCATGATTTAGGGTAGGTGAGGTGGGTGTAGTAAAATGTCTGTGTGTATGTACATATGTTTGTAGAAGTTTAATACTATTAGTGATTTGAGGATAGGTGAGGGTGTTGTCGTACGAGTGATATGTATGCGTGGGAATCTGTATGCATGTTCGTAGGAATTTAAGGCTGATCGTGATTTGTGTTGTTGTCAGTGTTGTTTGTAGGAATGACCGTGAGAATTTTTTTATGTATATCTATAGGAATTTAAGGTTGGCCGTGTTTTGTGAGGGGTGGTGTGTTGTTGAAATAATTTGAATTTTTCTTAGATGAAATCTGGTATATGTGCGTGTGTGTGCGTATGATTTTCTCACGCTAGTTGTTTTATGTACGTAGAAATAAATTGTATTCAATATCGAGATTTGGTTCTATAAAATATTTTCATATATCTGATACATATACATAAGTATATTTTCATACTCAAGGTTGCTGGGTATTTTGTCATGCTTAAAATTGTCCAGCTTTAAAGTCTGCCTGCGAGAAATTTGTTTATATTACAGATTTTGTTTATTTAACTACGTCCGGCTTCTTTCGCTGAACTTCTTTTCATACGATCATGGAAATTTATAGTTTCTCTGTCCATAATAAGGTCGTTTAGCTTGGGCATGTGCTCTGACTGAATGGTTTGCGTTGTTCATATATTTTTATGATGTAGATATGTAAGTGTGATTGTCAAGATCTAATAAATATTTGAGTATTGATAAGAAATTTGATATTATGTGTACATACATATCTACAAATTGATTTTATGTATGTATGTACATATGTATGTACATACAAATAAGTGTTTGCCTCCGTGTTTGAATACATTTTTTTGTTTTTGTTGTTGTTGTAAATATTCGCCTGGTCTTTTATGTATAGATGTCAAATATCTTCATAGTTTTTTTTTTTTATTTGAAATTAAAAAAACGTTGTTTTAACTTTTATCTGTATTTACTTAATAGTTTGTGAGGATTTGCTGTTTTAAGTAAAACTAAATTCCTTAAGATACATACTTTAGAATAATAGTAACTATAATAGAAATATTTCCTATATTTAATTTACATTTGTTTAAAGTTGATGCAGCTTATCTTCATTCTTAGAAATATTTTGATATAAAATTTTTTCCAGCCGTAGGCTTTTTTCATCACCTTTTACATTTATTTTAGAGCATCTTGCATTGCCTTTTATACATTTATAAACATTTTTAAATGAAACTGATCCAGCAGTCCAGCTTATGTAATGATAGTTTTTTGTTAGCCAGCTTGCTTCTTTTTTTTATTTTTTATTGATTATTGCGTTTTATAATGAAATCATTATATTCGTAATTGTTGAAAACAATCGCTACTTCTTTTGCGATGAAATCATTTGAATTACTTTTGAAACATTGTACGTATATAAAAATTATGTTGTATTCCATATTACTCAATTTATAAGACTTTTCGAACTTGTCCTTTGATGGGTATATACATATGTATTCTATTATACGATCATGAATAAGAATACAGTAAGCTTATTTCTTTGCTTACTATTTCAAATTAAAATTTTATTCAATTGCCCCGCTATTGAATAAAAGGAGCTTTTATCTTAAACTCTGGTACAGGTAGAAACGCATGAGATTCTTTCATATACTACCTTTGCTGGAATCTTAGATACATATAATAACTATATAGAATTGCATTACGTTTATTTTTAAATTTTATGTTAGGATTATCATCATATGGATATGAGACTGAACTTAAATGTACTTTTAAATTAGTTAATTCATAATGAATAATCTTATTTTCTTCTTGAATAGCGAACAACAGAAAACGAAGTCGTTTTCTTACAATTTAGGTCTAACCTCTCAACTGGTCCTCTAGTATACAATATGACTTTATATGTCAACATTTCTGTCTCCTCTTTGTCAGCGTTAGGGATAATTAAATTTTAAACTTTTTATTCTTCAAATTGTGTTACTTCATACTGATAATACACAGAGAAAACAGATTCGTTGAGACAACCGAATTTGTTGCCAATCGAATTTTGGTGGTTGCACCAACTATATAAAATTCTGGTATAACGACTGCAATTTTCTTGTGGTACCACTATATTTTAATTATAACCCTTAAACAAATAGTTGCAGCAACAGAAAAAATTGGTTAACAGTATGGAATTTGACAAAAAGTTATTCTTGCTACCGAAAATGTTGTTAGTACAACTGAAACAATATCATAATTGGTACCTGTGAAAGAAAAATTGGCCTTCCTTGCTGAAATAAAATAAGCAATAAACGCAAATAAAAATATACAATTTTAGAAATTAATTATTTAACATATTGTCATAAGTTATTTTTAATTGAAATTTATTTATTTCAACCACACATTTTGAACAGTCACAAACCTTTTATCTTATGCACAGACTTTCAAAAACCATTTGAGAATTCATAAATCATAATATCTTTGAAAGTCACAAAAGTTAATTTTTAATTTGCTGCAACGAGTATAAACTATGATAGTAAGCTCAACCTATAGTTAGTTGCAGCAACTGATAGAAAGTGTTTATTTTAACCTTAATATAGAACGACAATTTTTTAGTTGCCAATACCAAAAGTTGGTAGTAACATCCAATTCATAATATTTTATTCGGTTGTGTTAACCAATCAATGAATTAGTCATGGCAAAAGCATACGCTCGGTTGATGCAATCAATTTAAGAATTGTCAGAATCATATCTTTATTACGATTATGCCCTTATGGCAACAAACATGGATTTTTTTTTGGATTAACAGAAAATTGATTGCGTGAACTGAAATATAGTTTATGCAAATGATATTTTGTTGGACTAACCATTTTCCAACCAATCATTTTTCTGGGTGTATGTTTAAGTACATTAATAATGTACGAGTATATGTTTATTTTATGACGGGTCCCTATGGCTTTTATTTGATGTTCTAGATGAAGTGTTTTTTTTTTCTAATTTTATTAAAGTTTAGCGTATTGCGTATATATTTCTAATATATTTAAGTGAGCTTTTTGTACCTGTCAGACAGAGTGTACGTATCAGTTGATCAGTCATTCTCTCTTTTTATTTTATTAATTTTTTCTTCTAATGTGTCACTACTATTTTTTCAGATTTTACTACTTGAAATAGAAAATATTTATATAATTTTAAGAGTATTAATATATACATACATATAGGTAAATATATGTATGTACGTAAAAATTAGTTCATATACAAAGAAATACATCTTTAATAATCAACTATTCTAGAAAATCGATCTAAGATAACACATTTACCTCCATCATCATTTCACCGTCAGTGTTTTCATAAAGTGTTAGAAACATTGGAATATCTATGTTTAGGAGAATTTTTATTTCAAGTGTTTCGATATAAGATTTGGTGTTTGACCCCTTGACGTTATTGTGGTTAACGTAGACTGCGTTGTATCACATTCAGATGTAATAATTTCTCACTTAGAAAAGGTCGTCATTACCATCAATCATACCTGTATATAATACATTCATGAGTTGAGTTGATCTAGATACAATTGCTGTCTACAAATTAATGATTAGAAAAAGCTTTCTCATCACATTCTAACAGGTTTAATATTTTGCTAGCATGCATGCTTTAGCATGCTATTCTATCAATAGTGAGGCGAGAGTCCGACATTTAGTGGTGTTTCAATTAAAAATCTATACAATTAGAATTACGAATTCACTCTTTTGAATTTTTAACAAAGTAGATACATATGTATGTATGTATTTCATTTGCCACAAACTCTTAAAATTTCTGTACTTATAAAAGTATGATGTCAGGAATTTTTTTAAATCATACATGCCTCGGCATGCTTCCAATATTTTTCTCGGTAAATTTATTTCATACTCATACAGATACAGATATAAAGTAAGATCTGTTTACATTCCATTTTACAATTTATGCATGCTTCAGCATGATTCTAGTTGAAGTCTGTATTTATTTATTTAGTAAGTTTGTTTGATACCCATTCATACACATGTACATTGTTAAAGATTGGATATCAAAATCCAATTTTCTTAGTTTATCTAGAAATAAACAAAGTGAATATCTTTTATAATAACCATATTCACACTTTAAAATTTTGTGTACTAGAGCTTTCGAAATGGAAAATGTACACCTTTTACTACAAAAAGTGATAATATGATGTGTTGCTGAATATTTTGAACTCTTAAGTTTTCACAATATTTCATACAGACCATCAAGTTTAGAGAATTCTAGTATATTAAGCTATTTATCTTCCCTGAGACCTAAAATTCCTAATCAATCCTTCAAAAAACCAATACAAATTAGATTTATCCTTTTTAATTTTATTTATATTTTCATTGAATTTCAACATTTTGTACCTCTTCAAATTACTGTATACTGTATTTTGCACCTTTTTCTCATTCGTTGAGTTAACTTTAATCGCAAATATTTTAATGATGTGGTGAACTTTTCTATTGTAGGCATTAAGTAAATCTTTGTGTATATCAATCCACTTATATGAACCATTATAGCTAAATTCTTAACACATAATTCCTTTTAATGATCTATTAATTTATTCTACTATTGATGCTTTCATATTATGAAATTTTTAATCCTCTGTTTATACATGAATTTTGCAGTGTTTATTAAAAATTCTTTACCAACATCTATATGTATTTTTTTGTTTTGATACTCATATCATTTCAAAAATATTTTCCATTGCCTTGGTTTTTTTTTTCGAGTGCAGCTTTTATTTTCAACGATACTCACAATATAAATTTTGAGAATGTGTCAGTTACAGTCAGCAAAAAATCAATAATTTCTATTTTCTCTAGAATAGCTACCCAGTTCACCTAAATCAGCTCCATAAAAGATCATCTATTCCATTCATTACATCACTACAATAGACAAACAATTTTATAAATTTATTATGGATTACGTTTACTAAATTTCTTTTTAAGGACATTGAGTTGTTTTACAGTTTTTTGGCGAGTGTTGTGATCTACTTGATACATTTTCAGATATTTATACTAAAATGTAGTTAATTTTCCAATCTATAAATTTTATCGCTCAGCTCTTCAATTTGTTTGTCAAAAGATGATTTAATTTTTAGAATGTCTTTTTCAATTTTATACCTATCTTCTATCGTTAATTTTATTTCACACTCCACTTATTAATTCATCCTTTAGTTTCTCGATTTGAGTTTCCAGAAACAATTTACTGATAACATTGTTCACCGTCAGTGAACATTGTATACATTGGTAGAAATTATATATTTTATTTAGTTTTCAAAATCAAATTTGTCATACTATTTTCACGTTTTATCAATCATTAAAGAAAATAAACCCACTTTTAAGCCCCATATTTGATCATCAACTTGTATTTTATCTTTATTCAGTTTTAGATTTCTATCACCAAATTTCCACTCATTATTGAAGTCTTTATGTGAGTCATAGTTTGTATCTAATTCATTTCATCCTTCCCAGACTAATAAGTCAATATAAGCATCTTCGATGTTGGAAGGCCGTGAGTAAAAATCATCTTCTTCTTCTTCATCGTCATAATCATTCTCAGTATTAGCATCATTAAATAAGATGGTATTATCAAATATTATTCCTTTTGAAAGTTTCTTTAACTTGTCTCTATCTTGAGTGATGGTTTTTCAGACTTTAAACTTGTATTATTTTCAACTTCTGTCTTCATTTTACTTTGTTCTTTCTTGTGTAATCTTTCAATATTTTTAGAACTATTTATGAATTCTTTGAGAGGTTCTGTTATAGGATCAAATATATCTCTTAGTTGTTCACGTGTATCTATTTCACCAGTTTTTATACTACGAAGCTTTTTCTTCAAGACACTTCTTATCAACACCGTTTTAAAATTTTCTCATCCATGTTTAATAATAGCAAATAAGAGGTATCAGCTATTAGATCAGGTATCACCTATTAGATCAGGTATCAGCTATCAGACCAGCTTATCAGGAGCTGCTCTGGTTTTCAGATCATCTTATTAGGAGCTGGTCTGATTTTTAGATCAGCTTATCAGGAGCTGGTCTGGTTTTCAGATCAGCTTATCAGGACCTGATCTGGTTTTCAGATCAGCTTTTCAGGACCTGGTCTGGTTTTCAGATCAGCTTTTCAGGACCTGATCTGGTTTTCAGATCAGCTTATCAGGACCTGATCTGGTTTTCAGATCAGCTTTTCAGGACCTGGTCTGGTTTTCAGATCAGCTTTTCAGGACCTGATCTGGTTTTCAGATCAGCTTTTCAGGACCTGATCTGGTTTTCAGATCAGCTTATCAGGACCTGATCTGGTTTTCAGATCAGCTTATCAGGAGCTGGTCTGGTTTTCAGATCAGCTTATCAGGAGCTGGTCTGGTTTTCAGATCAGCTTATCAGGACCTGATCTGGTTTTAAGATCAGGTTATCAGGTATCAGATCAGGTTATCGGACAGCTGATCTGTAAAACAGATCAGGTTATCAGGAGCTGTTAAGATTGTCACATCAGATTATCTGTTTTAAATTGGGTCATCAGATTACAAGTAGCTGGACATTTATAAAATTTAGATGAATGAAGTTTAAGGCCAGATAAAATGCGAAAAACTATACTGTTATGTAGTCAAATTGTTTTCTATGACGATCATCACTTAATTCAGTATCTTTCCTTATAATCAAAATTCCATATTTTTAATTCCAACACGATTTATATTTTTCTCATATTACTTAAACATTCTAACTACATTATGATTATTTCCTATCAAATATTTGGTGATTCTAGTATAAGTTTGACATTAGTAGAATGCATCAACATTCTTATCTTACCCCATACAAAAATATGCTTCTCACACACACAACATGGTTAAATATCGTATTGGTATTACTTCTAGATTTCTTAAAAGAAATAACAGATTCATTATCTGTAAATGTGTAATACCCATGACTTTCATTAATGAAATTAATTTCTACAGGTATTTATATTTAGGTTGTTAGAGAGATTTTGAGTTTAAATATGAAGATGTTTTCAAGTTTTAGTCCATTAGAACTGTCTAGCCAACCAATCATAATATTATTATTTTTTTATTTATTTTTTATTTATTTTTATTTTCGCAATTTGACAGACCAACTATTCTTGCACGAATAGAAATTGATAGAAGGGAACTATGATTTATTTTTGAGTTAACGTTTGATGACTCATCAAAATTTCATACCATCCTATTTTTAGGTTGTTTTGACTATAAGTATGTACCAATATTTATGAAATGTATTTCATAAATATTATCACTTATTATAGAAAAAATAAAATAATATAGCTATATGATATCAGAAAATATTTTCGGTTATCATATAGCTATATTATTTTATTTTTCCTATAATAAGAGATAATGGTACCTACTCATAGTCAAAACAAAGTATATTTTAATAGCTTAAAACCAGTATTGTCATACAAAATACTGATTTTAAACTGTTAAAATATACTTTGTTTTACTAACCACATTTTTTGTAACTAAATGCATTTCATAAATATTAACGCATACTCATACTCAAAACAAATGATATTTTTATGTTGTTTTGATTGTGAGTATGGAGCATTATCTGTTATTATAAAAAATAAAATAATGCAGCTATACGATTTTAGAAAATATTTTCTGAAATCGAATAGCTGTATTATTTTAGTTTTTTATAATAAGAGATAATATTTATAAAATGTATTACAAAAGCGGTTAGTAAAACAACCTAAAAATAGGATGGTATGAAATTTTGATGAGTCATCAAACGTTAACTCAAAAATAAATCATAGTTCCCTTCTATCAATTTCTATTCGTGCAAGAATAGTTGGTCTGTCAAATTGCGAAAATAAAAATAAATAAAAAATAAATAAAAAAATAATAATATTATGATTGGTTGGCTAGACAGTTCTAATGGACTAAAACTTGAAAACATCTTCATATTTAAACTCAAAATCTCTCTAACAACCTAAATATAAATACCTGTAGAAATTAATTTCATTAATGAAAGTCATGGGTATTACACATTTACAGATAATGAATCTGTTATTTCTTTTAAGAAATCTAGAAGTAATACCAATACGATATTTAACCATGTTGTGTGTGTGAGAAGCATATTTTTGTATGGGGTAAGATAAGAATGTTGATGCATTCTACTAATGTCAAACTTATACTAGAATCACCAAATATTTGATAGGAAATAATCATAATGTAGTTAGAATGTTTAAGTAATATGAGAAAAATATAAATCGTGTTGGAATTAAAAATATGGAATTTTGATTATAAGGAAAGATACTGAATTAAGTGATGATCGTCATAGAAAACAATTTGACTACATAACAGTATAGTTTTTCGCATTTTATCTGGCCTTAAACTTCATTCATCTAAATTTTATAAATGTCCAGCTACTTGTAATCTGATGACCCAATTTAAAACAGATAATCTGATGTGACAATCTTAACAGCTCCTGATAACCTGATCTGTTTTACAGATCAGCTGTCCGATAACCTGATCTGATACCTGATAACCTGATCTTAAAACCAGATCAGGTCCTGATAAGCTGATCTGAAAACCAGACCAGCTCCTGATAAGCTGATCTGAAAACCAGACCAGCTCCTGATAAGCTGATCTGAAAACCAGATCAGGTCCTGATAAGCTGATCTGAAAACCAGATCAGGTCCTGAAAAGCTGATCTGAAAACCAGATCAGGTCCTGAAAAGCTGATCTGAAAACCAGACCAGGTCCTGAAAAGCTGATCTGAAAACCAGATCAGGTCCTGATAAGCTGATCTGAAAACCAGATCAGGTCCTGAAAAGCTGATCTGAAAACCAGACCAGGTCCTGAAAAGCTGATCTGAAAACCAGATCAGGTCCTGATAAGCTGATCTGAAAACCAGACCAGCTCCTGATAAGCTGATCTAAAAATCAGACCAGCTCCTAATAAGATGATCTGAAAACCAGAGCAGCTCCTGATAAGCTGGTCTGATAGCTGATACCTGATCTAATAGGTGATACCTGATCTAATAGCTGATACCTCTTATTTGCTATTATTAAACATGGATGAGAAAATTTTAAAACGGTGTTGATAAGAAGTGTCTTGAAGAAAAAGCTTCGTAGTATAAAAACTGGTGAAATAGATACACGTGAACAACTAAGAGATATATTTGATCCTATAACAGAACCTCTCAAAGAATTCATAAATAGTTCTAAAAATATTGAAAGATTACACAAGAAAGAACAAAGTAAAATGAAGACAGAAGTTGAAAATAATACAAGTTTAAAGTCTGAAAAACCATCACTCAAGATAGAGACAAGTTAAAGAAACTTTCAAAAGGAATAATATTTGATAATACCATCTTATTTAATGATGCTAATACTGAGAATGATTATGACGATGAAGAAGAAGAAGATGATTTTTACTCACGGCCTTCCAACATCGAAGATGCTTATATTGACTTATTAGTCTGGGAAGGATGAAATGAATTAGATACAAACTATGACTCACATAAAGACTTCAATAATGAGTGGAAATTTGGTGATAGAAATCTAAAACTGAATAAAGATAAAATACAAGTTGATGATCAAATATGGGGCTTAAAAGTGGGTTTATTTTCTTTAATGATTGATAAAACGTGAAAATAGTATGACAAATTTGATTTTGAAAACTAAATAAAATATATAATTTCTACCAATGTATACAATGTTCACTGACGGTGAACAATGTTATCAGTAAATTGTTTCTGGAAACTCAAATCGAGAAACTAAAGGATGAATTAATAAGTGGAGTGTTAAATAAAATTAACGATAGAAGATAGGTATAAAATTGAAAAAGACATTCTAAAAATTAAATCATCTTTTGACAAACAAATTGAAGAGCTGAGCGATAAAATTTATAGATTGGAAAATTAACTACATTTTAGTATAAATATCTGAAAATGTATCAAGTAGATCACAACACTCGCCAAAAAACTGTAAAACAACTCAATGTCCTTAAAAAGAAATTTAGTAAACGTAATCCATAATAAATTTATAAAATTGTTTGTCTATTGTAGTGATGTAATGAATGGAATAGATGATCTTTTATGGAGCTGATTTAGGTGAACTGGGTAGCTATTCTAGAGAAAATAGAAATTATTGATTTTTTGCTGACTGTAACTGACACATTCTCAAAATTTATATTGTGAGTATCGTTGAAAATAAAAGCTGCACTCGAAAAAAAAAACCAAGGCAATGGAAAATATTTTTGAAATGATATGAGTATCAAAACAAAAAAATACATATAGATGTTGGTAAAGAATTTTTAATAAACACTGCAAAATTCATGTATAAACAGAGGATTAAAAATTTCATAATATGAAAGCATCAATAGTAGAATAAATTAATAGATCATTAAAAGGAATTATGTGTTAAGAATTTAGCTATAATGGTTCATATAAGTGGATTGATATACACAAAGATTTACTTAATGCCTACAATAGAAAAGTTCACCACATCATTAAAATATTTGCGATTAAAGTTAACTCAACGAATGAGAAAAAGGTGCAAAATACAGTATACAGTAATTTGAAGAGGTACAAAATGTTGAAATTCAATGAAAATATAAATAAAATTAAAAAGGATAAATCTAATTTGTATTGGTTTTTTGAAGGATTGATTAGGAATTTTAGGTCTCAGGGAAGATAAATAGCTTAATATACTAGAATTCTCTAAACTTGATGGTCTGTATGAAATATTGTGAAAACTTAAGAGTTCAAAATATTCAGCAACACATCATATTATCACTTTTTGTAGTAAAAGGTGTACATTTTCCATTTCGAAAGCTCTAGTACACAAAATTTTAAAGTGTGAATATGGTTATTATAAAAGATATTCACTTTGTTTATTTCTAGATAAACTAAGAAAATTGGATTTTGATATCCAATCTTTAACAATGTACATGTGTATGAATGGGTATCAAACAAACTTACTAAATAAATAAATACAGACTTCAACTAGAATCATGCTGAAGCATGCATAAATTGTAAAATGGAATGTAAACAGATCTTACTTTATATCTGTATCTGTATGAGTATGAAATAAATTTACCGAGAAAAATATTGGAAGCATGCCGAGGCATGTATGATTTAAAAAAATTCCTGACATCATACTTTTATAAGTACAGAAATTTTAAGAGTTTGTGGCAAATGAAATACATACATACATATGTATCTACTTTGTTAAAAATTCAAAAGAGTGAATTCGTAATTCTAATTGTATAGATTTTTAATTGAAACACCACTAAATGTCGGACTCTCGCCTCACTATTGATAGAATAGCATGCTAAAGCATGCATGCTAGCAAAATATTAAACCTGTTAGAATGTGATGAGAAAGCTTTTTCTAATCATTAATTTGTAGACAGCAATTGTATCTAGATCAACTCAACTCATGAATGTATTATATACAGGTATGATTGATGGTAATGAGGACCTTTTCTAAGTGAGAAATTATTACATCTGAATGTGATACAACGCAGTCTACGTTAACCACAATAACGTCAAGGGGTCAAACACCAAATCTTATATCGAAACACTTGAAATAAAAATTCTCCTAAACATAGATATTCCAATGTTTCTAACACTTTATGAAAACACTGACGGTGAAATGATGATGGAGGTAAATGTGTTATCTTAGATCGATTTTCTAGAATAGTTGATTATTAAAGATGTATTTCTTTGTATATGAACTAATTTTTACGTACATACATATATTTACCTATATGTATGTATATATTAATACTCTTAAAATTATATAAATATTTTCTATTTCAAGTAGTAAAATCTGAAAAAATAGTAGTGACACATTAGAAGAAAAAATTAATAAAATAAAAAGAGAGAATGACTGATCAACTGATACGTACACTCTGTCTGACAGGTACAAAAAGCTCACTTAAATATATTAGAAATATATACGCAATACGCTAAACTTTAATAAAATTAGAAAAAAAAAACACTTCATCTAGAACATCAAATAAAAGCCATAGGGACCCGTCATAAAATAAACATATACTCGTACATTATTAATGTACTTAAACATACACCCAGAAAAATGATTGGTTGGAAAATGGTTAGTCCAACAAAATATCATTTGCATAAACTATATTTCAGTTCACGCAATCAATTTTCTGTTAATCCAAAAAAAAATCCATGTTTGTTGCCATAAGGGCATAATCGTAATAAAGATATGATTCTGACAATTCTTAAATTGATTGCATCAACCGAGCGTATGCTTTTGCCATGACTAATTCATTGATTGGTTAACACAACCGAATAAAATATTATGAATTGGATGTTACTACCAACTTTTGGTATTGGCAACTAAAAAATTGTCGTTCTATATTAAGGTTAAAATAAACACTTTCTATCAGTTGCTGCAACTAACTATAGGTTGAGCTTACTATCATAGTTTATACTCGTTGCAGCAAATTAAAAATTAACTTTTGTGACTTTCAAAGATATTATGATTTATGAATTCTCAAATGGTTTTTGAAAGTCTGTGCATAAGATAAAAGGTTTGTGACTGTTCAAAATGTGTGGTTGAAATAAATAAATTTCAATTAAAAATAACTTATGACAATATGTTAAATAATTAATTTCTAAAATTGTATATTTTTATTTGCGTTTATTGCTTATTTTATTTCAGCAAGGAAGGCCAATTTTTCTTTCACAGGTACCAATTATGATATTGTTTCAGTTGTACTAACAACATTTTCGGTAGCAAGAATAACTTTTTGTCAAATTCCATACTGTTAACCAATTTTTTCTGTTGCTGCAACTATTTGTTTAAGGGTTATAATTAAAATATAGTGGTACCACAAGAAAATTGCAGTCGTTATACCAGAATTTTATATAGTTGGTGCAACCACCAAAATTCGATTGGCAACAAATTCGGTTGTCTCAACGAATCTGTTTTCTCTGTGTATTATCAGTATGAAGTAACACAATTTGAAGAATAAAAAGTTTAAAATTTAATTATCCCTAACGCTGACAAAGAGGAGACAGAAATGTTGACATATAAAGTCATATTGTATACTAGAGGACCAGTTGAGAGGTTAGACCTAAATTGTAAGAAAACGACTTCGTTTTCTGTTGTTCGCTATTCAAGAAGAAAATAAGATTATTCATTATGAATTAACTAATTTAAAAGTACATTTAAGTTCAGTCTCATATCCATATGATGATAATCCTAACATAAAATTTAAAAATAAACGTAATGCAATTCTATATAGTTATTATATGTATCTAAGATTCCAGCAAAGGTAGTATATGAAAGAATCTCATGCGTTTCTACCTGTACCAGAGTTTAAGATAAAAGCTCCTTTTATTCAATAGCGGGGCAATTGAATAAAATTTTAATTTGAAATAGTAAGCAAAGAAATAAGCTTACTGTATTCTTATTCATGATCGTATAATAGAATACATATGTATATACCCATCAAAGGACAAGTTCGAAAAGTCTTATAAATTGAGTAATATGGAATACAACATAATTTTTATATACGTACAATGTTTCAAAAGTAATTCAAATGATTTCATCGCAAAAGAAGTAGCGATTGTTTTCAACAATTACGAATATAATGATTTCATTATAAAACGCAATAATCAATAAAAAATAAAAAAAAGAAGCAAGCTGGCTAACAAAAAACTATCATTACATAAGCTGGACTGCTGGATCAGTTTCATTTAAAAATGTTTATAAATGTATAAAAGGCAATGCAAGATGCTCTAAAATAAATGTAAAAGGTGATGAAAAAAGCCTACGGCTGGAAAAAATTTTATATCAAAATATTTCTAAGAATGAAGATAAGCTGCATCAACTTTAAACAAATGTAAATTAAATATAGGAAATATTTCTATTATAGTTACTATTATTCTAAAGTATGTATCTTAAGGAATTTAGTTTTACTTAAAACAGCAAATCCTCACAAACTATTAAGTAAATACAGATAAAAGTTAAAACAACGTTTTTTTAATTTCAAATAAAAAAAAAAAACTATGAAGATATTTGACATCTATACATAAAAGACCAGGCGAATATTTACAACAACAACAAAAACAAAAAAATGTATTCAAACACGGAGGCAAACACTTATTTGTATGTACATACATATGTACATACATACATAAAATCAATTTGTAGATATGTATGTACACATAATATCAAATTTCTTATCAATACTCAAATATTTATTAGATCTTGACAATCACACTTACATATCTACATCATAAAAATATATGAACAACGCAAACCATTCAGTCAGAGCACATGCCCAAGCTAAACGACCTTATTATGGACAGAGAAACTATAAATTTCCATGATCGTATGAAAAGAAGTTCAGCGAAAGAAGCCGGACGTAGTTAAATAAACAAAATCTGTAATATAAACAAATTTCTCGCAGGCAGACTTTAAAGCTGGACAATTTTAAGCATGACAAAATACCCAGCAACCTTGAGTATGAAAATATACTTATGTATATGTATCAGATATATGAAAATATTTTATAGAACCAAATCTCGATATTGAATACAATTTATTTCTACGTACATAAAACAACTAGCGTGAGAAAATCATACGCACACACACGCACATATACCAGATTTCATCTAAGAAAAATTCAAATTATTTCAACAACACACCACCCCTCACAAAACACGGCCAACCTTAAATTCCTATAGATATACATAAAAAAATTCTCACGGTCATTCCTACAAACAACACTGACAACAACACAAATCACGATCAGCCTTAAATTCCTACGAACATGCATACAGATTCCCACGCATACATATCACTCGTACGACAACACCCTCACCTATCCTCAAATCACTAATAGTATTAAACTTCTACAAACATATGTACATACACACAGACATTTTACTACACCAACGTATACATATTACAATAACATCCTCACCTCTCTTAAATCACGATCAGCCTTGAGCACCTACAAGCATATAGACATACATACACGCAGTCGATCAACCTCAACTACACCGCACCCCCTCCCAATAACAGCCTCGCTGAAATTCCCCCAGACAGACACATCCACAAATTCCCATGGATACTGTTACTCGTACAACAACACCCTCACATACCCCAAATCACTATAAGACTTAAATTCCTACAGACTTGCAACACCTGCATACACGCAGTCGATCTACCTCAACTACACCCCGCCCTTTGTCAATCACACCGTCACACAAATTCCAACAGACAGGTATACGCACATGCACTCAATCCATCTACCTCAACTACACCACGCTCCCCCGACCAATCACAGCCTCGCACAACAGACAGACAGACACATCCATAAACTCCCTCGGTTATATATTACAACAAAAACAACACCCACCCAAATCACGGCCTGTCTTCAACTCCTGTATTAGCATTAGAAATAACTTTTATGTTTTTCCCGTCGGAATTATGAAAAATCATTTTCCCGTCGGCATTTGAAAAAAATAATAATCATGTTTTGCCGTCGGCATTTGAAAAAAATAATATTCATGTTTTACCGTAGGTATTAGGAAAAATATTCATGCATTGCCGTCGGCATTAGGAAAAATTAATTTTCACTATTTCACCCCCATTAGTAATAGGAAAAATCATATTCATGATTTTCCCGTTGGTACTAGGAAAAATCATATTCATGATTTTCCCGTAGTCATGTACATACATACATTACAAAAAGAAAAACCTCCAACCTATGAACCCACTTAACGTATTCCCACAAAAAACAAAATCACCCATTCACACAATTAATGCCACCTCAAAAAAAAAAATCACCCGTTCACACAAAGTTAATGTAAACAAAAAAACTCTTAATGTAAACAAAAAATTCCTAATGTAAACAAAAAGTTGGACGGACTTATTGATCCACCCTCGTAGGGTATCAAATTTCACAAATTTCCAAGAATTTTAAAATTTGGGTAATTAAAATTTCAAAATTTTAAAATTTTAATTGCGGCGGTATCCCCAGTTCCCTACTACTTTCAATATTAAAAAAACATTCTCCCAAAAACTTTAGTTTTCGTCGCTTACGATTAAGTCGAAAATGGGGCTCAATATTTCCAACATAAATGCATTTTTTTAACAATTAGTCTCAGATATTTATATAACATTTTTCAAAAAGTTTGTAGCGAGTAGCTCTATTAGACAGTCTCTTTAATTTTACCATCCCTGATATAAAACACCCAACTTAACTACACAAACACATACATACTTAAAAATTGGTTTGTTATTATGACAGCAGTTTGCGTTGGGTCTTAATAATTACCACATTCATACACAATGATTTTTTTCATTTTCGCTTTTACTCTGCATCATAGACTTGTGTCCAACAGTTCTTTTTGAACTAGTTTGAGAGCGTTTGAATCCCAAGTTGTTTCAAACCCATTTAATTTACATTGATGTTTTTGACCGAACTTGTGTCCAACTGAACGAACTAGTTCAAAAAGAACTGTTGGACACAAGTCTACTGCATCAACTACTTGATGCTGATTTAAAATGAACATTTTTTTCTTTCGCATTATATTCTTGTTCTTGGGTCGAACTCGTTCACTAGTTCATTTTTGCCACAAACCAATGATCAAACCCATCTAAATTACATGGGTTTGATCATTGGTTTGTGGCAAAAATGAACTAGTGAACGAGTTCGACCCAAGTCTAGTCCGAACTGTTTGGTATGATGCTACGAATGATTATAATTCACACCCAACAATACTCCACTCACTTGAGCGATTAAAACTTAGCAATGAATATACGTGTTTGAACAAGTTTGATTTTTTCAAAAAAATAGCATGTTTTTAGGATATTGATTGCGTATGATTATTTTACCAATTACCCGTTGCAGGTCACTGGTATGTACATATAACTATGTAAGTTGTATTGCTTTTTTAAATATATGTATGCATACATGCTAGACTTGGGTCGAACTCATTCACTTAATTCAGTTTTGCCACAAACCAATGATCAAACCCATGTAATTTAAATGGGTTTGATCATTGGTTTGTGGCAAAACTGAATTAAGTGAATGAGTTCGACCCAAGTCTAATACATGCATACATATGTACATACATATTTGTTTCATTTTAATAATATACATACATACATACATACATACATATATGTACACATCGATGGCTTAATTTTAATAACTTGTACATCGATTTTTGGATTTTATGTGTTTCAGTTAAACAATATTTTTCATATGCGTATTTATTTTCGCAAGTATGAAATAAAAATAAGCAATTACAATTTACTAAATTGATTAAATTATGTTAATTTTTTTTATTTAAATTTTTTTTCTTCTAATAATTACAAGGAGTTATGCCTATTTAATATAAAGTCTGTTCACATTTTAAATGGAATGCCACTTTTTTATACACATTATATTTTATGTGTATTGTAAAATCTGCGTTTTACATACGGTTTCTAGTTTTTATGTTCACACGTTGGTTGTTATATACATTTGACATAGCCTATAAGGATACACAAGTGATTACTTTTGTTAATGCCTTCTCAATTGTTTCCTTCATTTTAGTTTTTAATCTATTCAATACTTAATTTTATCGTAAAGTTTCACTTAGTTTTTATCGAAACAAGAACTTGCTATATTTAAAACGAGCTGATGTCAGACGCTCTATATCAAAATTGTCGTTTGTACTGAAAAATATCACATACTACTAAAAGGTTTTCAGACTATATGTACAAATATATCATGTAAAGGTTACATTTCACAAGACAAAAACATATAATGTAAACTCAGTTTAAGTGGTTTCACACGTATCATGTAGTATTTTCTATAATGTTTTTAAAAGCATTTTTTCAGCTATTCAAGTTGCATTTTAACCCATACAAAATGTAAAAGATAAAAAAATTTTATGTAGATGTGTATGTAAGAATATATTTATGTATATTAGACTTGGGTCGAACTCGTTCACTAGTTCATTTTTGCCACAAACCAATGATCAAACCTATGTAATTTAAATGGGTTTGATCATTGGTTTGTGGCAAAAATGAACTAGTGAACGAGTTCAACCCAAGTCTACACTCCAATGAACAGATATTACTACGACGCTGATTTTATTGAACGTTGAATGTTTTGTACGTGATTAAATGTGAGTAAAAATTTTAATGTATGAGTAGACTTAAGGTAGAATTAGTAAAATCGTATCGTTCTACTTTACAGCTTGCAGTATCGTTCAGCTTTGTGTACAAGTTATAGAAAATGTAACAGTTTGCACAGCACATTTTTTTTGTCTGGCTTTTAATGCTGCTTTTTTGACATTCGCTACAGAAAAATCTGTTTTCTGTAGATTTCTACCACCACATATTTTATAACTAGTAACATGCATTGCCCCATCGGGATAACTACCTTGTCGTGGTGTGGTGGCTTAACTACAGACTGTGGTCTATATCTTCAACCCATAACCATAGCTGACCTTTAAGGGTCCCCTATGGTACTGGGTGAAGACAACTGACTCTAAAGGTCTGTGAACCAAAGGTTATCCAACCCTAAACCGGGGTGTGATGCGACCCGTGCGTATCGGATTTTTGCAGTCAGGGTCAATAGACTGTATTAGAACGGAGCCTTGCTGATACCTGGGCACCTCAGCAAGTAGACGACGCCCTCACCACGTTATCGGGGGCTATGACGTGGTGGCCTTCAAATCCCCCATACTCGTGGGACCAAATTATGAAAAAAATACAAATATAAATAACAACAAAACAAAAAACAATACTGGGACCGGTGAACTGACGGTGCTCTCCAGAGCGGAACGACAGGGGACCGGTTTCACGCAACCGTCTGGCACGAGAAAACTCGTTCAGACGAAGGCTGCCGAGAATAATAGGCAGATAGTCGGTACATGCAGCATTGCGAGCTCGGCCACGCCGGCTTCGACCAAGCATGTCCGACCATCTAAATGAGGCATAACCAAAAAAGGTTATGCCTACGCATTGTAAAGACGTTGGGCACTCAAGACCCATCCAAACTGTCCGAGGAACAGAAATCATCCCTTGGATGGGCAAAAGGTGTCCTTGAAAACATGGACACTCCTGATCCTCGTAGTAGCGGTGCTAGCACGTCGTTAAAAACGTCTGGTAAAAGACTGCGATCGCCGGACGACAAACCATTGCCTAAGCGGCCTAAGGCTAATAGTAATATTGGCGTTAGGTCGTTTAGTGAGGTTGCGAAAGACCACCTCATAATGGCCGTCGTCGACAGGGGAGATATGGATGGAACCATCCCCAAGGGCAAATGGAGTACTGTGGAAGCTAAGCTGGCAACCACGTACTACCAGGTCCTTGCGGAGAATCCAGGCATACCTCCTGTCTGTCGCGACGCAGGCTGGTATCAAGGCAGGGTCAAGCTGATGGCCTTTGGAGATCAGATATCGGCGGACCTGTACAAGGTAGCTATCAGCAGGATGGGAGAGCCGTGGCCGGGGGCAAAGATCGATCTTGTCAACAAGAGCGACATTCCATCCCGACCACGTGCGCATGCGTGGATTCCGGCATTCCCAGACACTGCTGAAGCGGGGATAAAGTTTTTAAAGGATTGTAATCCCTCACTTCCAACCGGCAATTGGAAGATGGGGAGGTTCGGTGAGGCTGAGGGGGACAGACGTGGTATAATTATTATACTAAACGCTGAAACCCTCCCTCACTTGGCCAAGTCCAATAACATTATATCGTATGCCTTTGGACAGGTTACGCTGAAGGTGTACAAAGGTGATCGGCCTCCAGTGATGGATAATTCCAAAACAGTGTGTGGAAACGCTGTGGAGGAAGAATGTGTAGAGGAGGAGAAGAAGGCCAGCTTGCGAGAATCTTCGGAAAAGGATGGCTACATTACATCCGACTCTGAAATTCTCGGAGGCGCCTCAGGCCTGTTCGACGCTGATTACGGCGAAGACAGTGACCTTCTTCTTGAGACTGACGACGAGTCAGATAAAACGGTCGTGGAGATGGATTTCGTAGCGGATGTTGAACCTGCTGCAGATAAATTTCCACCACTCTAAAGCAGCCTCAGCTGCTCTTCAGCTTCGCATGATGACATGCGAAGTTGACATAGTCCTGATCCAAGAACCCTGGATTAGTGGTGGAGGGGTTTGCGGACTAAGGACCAAGGATTTTAAGATGCTAGCCATCAAGAATGAAGGTAACAATAGAACCTGCATCTTGGCAAGGAACCATCTTAATACATTTTTATTATCTAACTTCAGCGGCAGAGACATAACGGCGGTTAGCGTGGAAGTCGGCAATACATGCTACTGGCTGGCGTCGGTGTACTGCGCTCACGACGATCAAGGCCCTCTACCGTCGGTAGTGGTGAGACACTTTGTGGATGCGGCGGTAAACGCTGGACACCATATCATCCTGTGCTGTGATGCCAACGCACATCATACTATCTGGGGAACTACGGATACTAATGAAAGAGGTGAGGAACTTTTAGAATTTGTAGTTAGTACTAACCTTAACATTTGTAATAGAGGTCAAGAACCTACTTTTATAACAAGGAACAGACAGGAAGTCCTGGATGTTACCTTTTCTTCTGATTCGGTAGCTGATAGGATCATGAATTGGCGTGTGCTTCAGGAACATTCCTTTTCTGATCATAGGTTTATTGAGTTTGGTATCAGGGAGCGGGCACCAGAGGTAGAAATCTCCCGGAATATTAGGCAGACAAACTGGCGTCTTTACAAGTCTATTTTTTCTAGACAATTAGGAGCGATTGGAGACTCGTCACTTCTAGAAACTTCTGACTTAGATTGTGAGGTTGATAATATTACTACAATCTTTAGATATGCAAGGGAATCGTCTTGCCCTTTGAATAAGCCAAGGGGGAAAAAGAAACCGCCTTGGTGGAATAATGAGTTGCAATTGTGCAGGTGTACATGTAGGAAACTCTTTAATAAGGCTAAATCATCCAGAAATGATCTGGACTGGATAGCTTATAAGGGTAAATTAAAAGAGTATAAAAAGCAGATAAAAACTGCTAAAAATACAACATGGAAGGAGTTTTGTGAAAATATTGATAATATTTCAGAAGCCTCTCGCATGAGAAAAATCTTGTCCGCTACTCCCTGTACCCTGGGATATTTGAAGAATCCCAATGGGACGTGGACTACATCCAGCGAGGAGTCGGTAAAAACCCTGCTGGACACTCAGTTTCAGGGTAACTCAGTGTCTGAGATTCAGACATCTGATCCTTATCCCATACCTGCGGAAAATATATCTGACATAGTCAATATGCAGACATTAAATTGGGCTCTGAGAAGTTTCAAGCCTTACAAGTCACCAGGACCCGACGGTATCATACCGGTCGAGATATGGAAAGTATCGAATCTCATAGCCCCAAGGCTACTGAGAATTTACACCAGTTGTCTAAGACTGGGTTATGTTCCTGACAAGTGGAGGGAAGTAAGAGTGGTCTTTATACCGAAGGCCGGTAAAAGCTCTCACACCACACCGAAGGACTTCAGACCTATAAGTCTATCATCCTTTCTTCTGAAAGCATTAGAAAGGATGGTTGATCATTATATCCGCAAAACCATCAATGATAAGCTACTTTCCCCGCATCAACATGCATATCAAACGGGAAAGAATACGCCTTTGTGGCCTTCGTGGATATTGAGGGGGCTTTTAATAATATATCTCCAGATGCGATAATTGATGCATTGTCGAATTTGGGGGTTGGTGCGGGATTGTGTAAGTGGGTTCAGAATCTACTAACTCACCGCAGGATAAATGCGGCTCTAGGAGCTTCTAGACAGACCCGCTTTGTAAATAGGGGTACACCACAGGGAGGAGTTCTTTCGCCACTTTTGTGGAATCTAGCTCTAAATCCTGTGCTACTATCTCTAGAATCGCGGGGTTGCAGAATCGTGGCTTATGCTGATGATGTGGCAATAGCTGTAAGAGGAAAATTCCTCACAACTCTAAGGGACATCCTACAGGATGGTCTTTTACATCTAACAAGATGGGTGGAGAAACGAGGGCTCGCCGTTAATCCTAATAAAACAGAACTAGTTCTTTTCTCTAGGAAGTATAAGATACCTGATTTCCGACCTATCACACGTAATAATACGGAGATAAAAGTTTCCAACACTGCAAAGTATCTTGGTGTTATTCTTGATTCAAAACTGAGTTTCAAAGCAAATATTCTAGAGAGCGTGAGGAAAGCAACAATATCACTGTATCTATGCAAAAAATCCATTGGAAAGAATTGGGGTCTTACCCCAAAAATTGTTCACTGGATCTATACTGCAGTAGGACGTCCAATTGTCATGTATGGCATAATCGTGTGGTGGCCATCCCTGGAGAAAAAGACGTATCTATACATCTTACACAAGGTGCAAAGACTCGCATCCTTGTATGTAACCAGTGCTATTCGCACCACTCCTACGGATGCATTGGGGATGCTTCTTCATCTACTACCATTAGATCTAGTAGGGAAGGAGATGTCAACGTCCTTGGCAATCCGTCTTCGATGTACCTCTCTGTGGAATGGAAATGGAACCAGCTACTGCAGAATACTCGATGATGAAGTTAGGGGATGGAGGATTGACCAAACCTCCCCTGCTCTACTACACGAACGTCTTTATAAAACCTGGATACCATCCACAGAAATGTGGATGAATGGAACTCCAGGTAGAAGAAAAAGTGTTGGTTTTTATACGGACGGCTCCAAAACACTGGAAGGTGTGGGTTATGGGGTCTTTTCGAGGGCTTTAGGTCTTCGTATTGCACGGCGACTTCCGGATCACTGCAGTGTCTTTCAGACAGAGATCCTTGCTATAAGAGAAGTTGCGAACTGGTTGAGACTGAATGTCACTTCAACGACTTTGATTAACATTTACACCGATAGTCGAGCAGCTATTATGGCCCTAGAATCCCCGCTTCTAAGAACAACAACAGCCCTCGACTGCCGATCATCTCTAAATGAGATGGCAGAGCAGTTTGATATTAGGATCATCTGGATCCCGGGGCATAGAGGCTTCCAGGGGAACTCTAGGGCTGACGAGCTTGCTAGAATTGGGACAACCTTACAGGTTCCACCGGATTTGGAACGTGTAGGTCTTCCCCTACTCTCTTGCAAACTCGGACTTAGGCGCTAGACAGAGGAAGAAACGAATAGAAGGTGGGTCACTAGAAATGACTGCGTGATCACAAGGCAGCTATGGACTCACCTAAATAGAGAAGGTACGGATTACCTAATTTCGAAGAATAGGAGACAAGTTTCGGTTCTAGTATCCGTGTTAACCGGGCACTGTCTCATAGGTAGGCATGCACAACGGCTTAGGGTTGAACACAACGACTTTTGCCGCAGCTGCCAAGACATCGATGAAGAGGAAAGCATAGAACATTTTCTTTGTCACTGCCCTGGACTTGCAGGAAAGAGAATGGCCACAATGGGCGCTCTTGAATTCAGGGAACTTTCTGACGTTGCTAGTGTTACACTTCAACGTATTAGTAGCTTTATACTGAGCTCTGGATGGTTCGACGGTGGGGACTCCGCATAAGCAGTCTCCGTGGCATCACAATGGACCAAAACGGTCTAAGTGAGTCCGGATTTCTGACTGCCACCTCTACCTAACCTAACCTAACATGCATTGCATATCGTACGGCTTTTGTCAGCTGACACGCAACTTCACGATACGATTTTACTAATTCTACCTTTAGTGTGATTATGAGTAGACTTGTGTCCAACAGTTCTTTTTGAAATAGTTCGTTCAGTTGGACACAAGTTCGGTCAAAAACATCAATGTAAGTTAAATGGGTTTGAAACAACTTGGGACACAAGTCTAATTGTGAGTGTAGCGATCGAACATGTTTAAATCAATTCACTCACCATACCAGATATGTTTTATTCACATTTAATCATGCAACAAAACTCAATGTTGAATTTAATCAGCATCGTACAAACGAACGCATCGTTTGAATAAAACCAATGATCAAACCCATTTAAATTACACGGGTTTGATCATTGGTTTGTGTCAAAAACGACCGACTGAATGAGTTCGACCCAAGTTTAATTGTAAGTGGAGTGTTCGGACTGGTTTTATTCAAACTTCTACGTGAACAGGCGATGACGTTGAATAAAATCAAAGTAGTAAAGTTCGTTCAATTTAATTTAAAACACACATACATAAACGTGTCAAACAGGGATGGAAAATTGGAGGTTTGTATTTGTTCCAATTATAAAAAAGGTGCAAAATTTTTTTAAGTATTAACAACTAACTGGCATATTCATAAAAAATATTTTAGGTTTATGAAGCGCTTATTTGACGTAATTCTATGAGAAATTTGTCAAATAAACCTGTAATAAACCTAAAATATTTTTTTATGAATATGGCGGTAAATCTTCAAAAGAACTTACATAAGGGGAACTCATTTAACCTGTTACATATATACCTCTTGAAGTTAAACCTTCTTGTTTTCAAAAAATATTTGATGCTTATTTAGAGCTGATTTAACAACTTTCTTTACGATCGGAAGACCTTTATTAATATGTAAGTACATATATTTTATAAACAAGGCTGTTAAAATTTTTAACATAAATTTTGGGTAGTAAATTGCCTGTTCAAAACTTTTAAAATACATATTATCGTTAACGATAATTTACGTACAAAAACATATTTTTCAATATTAAAAAAACATTCTCCCAAAAACTTTAGTTTTCGTCGCTTACGATTAAGTCGAAAATAGGGCTCAATATTTCCAACATAAATGCATTTTTTTAACAATTAGTCTCAGATATTTATATAACATTTTTCAAAAAGTTCGTAGCGAGTAGCTCTATTAGACAGTCTCTTTAATTTTACCATCCCTGATATAAAACACCCAACTTAACTACACAAACACATACATACTTAAAAATTGGTTTGTTATTATGACAGCAGTTTGCGTTGGGTCTTAATAATTACCACATTCATACACAATGATTTTTTTCATTTTCGCTTTTACTCTGCATCATAGACTTGTGTCCAACAGTTCTTTTTGAACTAGTTTGAGAGCGTTTGAATCCCAAGTTGTTTCAAACCCATTTAATTTACATTGATGTTTTTGACCGAACTTGTGTCCAACTGAACGAACTAGTTCAAAAAGAACTGTTGGACACAAGTCTACTGCATCAACTACTTGATGCTGATTTAAAATGAACATTTTTTTCTTTCGCATTATATTCTTGTTCTTGGGTCGAACTCGTTCACTAGTTCATTTTTGCCACAAACCAATGATCAAACCCATCTAAATTACATGGGTTTGATCATTGGTTTGTGGCAAAAATGAACTAGTGAACGAGTTCGACCCAAGTCTAGTCCGAACTGTTTGGTATGATGCTACGCATGATTATAATTCACACCCAACAATACTCCACTCACTTGAGCGATTAAAACTTAGCAATGAATATACGTGTTTGAACAAGTTTGATTTTTTCAAAAAAATAGCATGTTTTTAGGATATTGATTGCGTATGATTATTTTACCAATTACCCGTTGCAGGTCACTGGTATGTACATATAACTATGTAAGTTGTATTGCTTTTTTAAATATATGTATGCATACATGCTAGACTTGGGTCGAACTCATTCACTTAATTCAGTTTTACCACAAACCAATGATCAAACCCATGTAATTTAAATGGGTTTGATCATTGGTTTGTGGCAAAAATGAACTAGTGAACGAGTTCGACCCAAGTCTAATGTATATGAATATATACATACATCAATTGGTATTTCATTGTTTTCACAACACAAATTTTGTCGTTTCAGACCGCTAAGCGTTAAGCACGTGTAAGAATATTCCAGTTTATGTTTTAAACTTAAAGAAATTCGTAGAGGCTAAATCGCTTTCTACTTCTGCATGTAAATGTGGATGTCACAGAAATTGTATGCCAATTGTTGCTAATTTTGAAAACAACTGTTTTGTATCTGATGGAATTTATCCAGAGAGTTAAATTTTATTGAAAAAGAATTAAACACGTCTTTTCAATTTAAAGTGTACAAAGAGAAGAAGAAAAAATTCAACTTTATTAAAGTTACCATATTGTATTAGAATAAATGTTGCCAATGTAGTGATTAAATAAATTTTACATTTTCAACATCCTCACTTAAAATTAATTTGATTTGATTTTTAGAAGCAACGATTCATTAGAAGCAAGATGAATTGCGCTTTGATTGTCGCAAAATAACGTTCTTGGCTTAAGTTCACACTGCATCAGTTCCTCTTCTAGTCCCCTTACCCATAATAATTCTTGTACCGCCACTCCCATTGACATGTATTCAGCTTCACACGTAGAAAGAGCGGTTATCTGCTGTTTTCTGGATCCCCATGCTATTGCACCACCTTTTTTAATTAAAACGTATCCGCTGACTGATTTTCGTTCTTCAGGGTCTGCTGCATAATCGGCATCACAGAAACACGTGGTTTCAAAATTTTTATGCTTTTCAAATGTTAATTTGTAATTGATTGTACCCTTTAGGTACCGTAAAACTCGTTTCGCCGCTACCCAATGTTGTCTTTGATATTTGTTGTTAAACCGGCTAAGAAAATTTACAGCGAAACTAATATCCGGCCTGGTTACCTGTGCCGCAAACAGTAGACTTCCTATTAGTTCTTGGTACGGATACATGGTATCCTTAGACACTGTATCTTCAGAATTCTCATGAAATCTTACATTTGGGTCCATTGGAGTAGACACTGGATTGCAAGAAACCATTTCAAAACGTTCCAACATTTTATTTATGTAATTTGATTGATCAATTGTAATATTTTTTCCAAAATTGTAATTTAATTTTACTCCAAGAAACGATTTAGCTGGTCCAAGGTCTTTCATTTTAAATTCATTCATTAGTTTTCTGATCAATAAATCTTTCTTTTCTTCATTTTTCCATAAAATGATCATATCATCAACATACACCGCTAAAATGATCAAATCCTCACTGTTTTCATTCATGACGTAAACGCATTGATCCGTTTTAAGCTGTCTCATGCCTTGGTCTTTTAATTTTTCACAAAGTTTTGTATTCCACATTCTAGAGGCCTGTTTTAAACCGTATAACGGTTTGTTTAAACGTAAGATATTACCTTCTGCTACTGATATACCCTCAGGTGGTTCAATAAAAATTTCGTCTTCTAGATTTCCCTGAAGAAACGCGGTACAAACATCTACAACTGTTAACAAATAACGTAGCGTGTTATATCTCATAACTGGAGCATATGTTTCGGTGTAGTCTATGCCATTACGCTGCGCAAAACCTCTTGTAACCAACCTGGCTTTGTATTTCACATTGCTGTCTATATCACTTTTTTTTCTTAAAAATCCATTTTCTGGATAATTTTTTAAATGTATCATTATTTTTAACTACGCTCCATGTTTTATTTTCTGTAAGAGACTTATACTCACTTTTAATGGCTTCCAGCCAATTTTTTTTTTTTCAAAAGAGAAGTAACACTCAGGCAATTAATGCCTACTGCTAATACTAGGTGTTACCTTCTTTAGGAAAGGGATAGTGAGAGAGAAGACAGGTGGTGAAAGAAGAGATAGAGGAAAGCTTCATTCTTTTACAACTCTGCTTTTCGCACGTTTTTAATAATGCAGTGTTGCAGTGCCTCTCTGATGTTAAATGGGGCGTATTAATTTTTTGAAGCTGTGTCTTATAGCCATTTTATTGATTATTTTTCTTCGCCGATGATTTTGCTACACAACGAAGGAGGGCGCTCTGATGTTACATTAGGACTAGTATCAGCTGAAGTCGGTATAGTTCAGTGACCAGTGACTATGCCTTCATCACGAACTTTCCTACAACAACTGACACAAAGGGACACTAATGCACATCAGAAAAATGCGTGGTGTTGTTATTTAATGACTGTCGGATACAGGGATTGAACCCAGGACCTTCGGTTTTGTAGTCAACGTGCTAACTACTTCAGCCAACGCCACCCTCAAATGCTTTCTTTCAGCACATATCACGGCTTCGGAATAATCTACAGGCTCTTCAACATTAGCATATGTTAAATACGTTATATAATCATCGATTCTTGGAGGTTTTTTTATTCTTTTTGAGCGACGTGGAGTTTCTACATTTTCTTGTAATTGTTGTTTTTGTGTGGCATTTTCATCATCTTCAACGCTTTCAGCTGATTCTAAATCAGACTTAACATCACTATCAACATTGTGAGTTGAATCAGAATTTTTATTGAAAAATATCCCCACTAAATTCTGATTGGATTGTTTTAAAATATTATCAGGTTCGTTTCTAATATCTTCTGATTTTGTAAAATACATTTTATTTTCAATAAAAAATACATTGCGACTTACATGAATTTTATTTTTTTCTGGATCATACAACCTGTAGGCTTTAGAATTTGCACTGTATCCAACCATTACACATTTTCTTGATTTGGCATCCCATTTCCTTCTCAAGTCCTTCGGTATCATTACCATCGCAACACAACCAAAAATACGTAAATGATTCATAATTGGTTTTTTACCACTCCATATTTCTTCAGGGGATTTTCCGTTAAACCTCTTATTAGGTGTAATATTTAATAGATATGATGCAGTATTAACTACTTCGGCCCAATATTCTTTATGTAAATTTGCATCATATAACATCGATCTACCTTTTTCAACCAAACTTCTATTCATAGGCTCCGCCTTTCCATTTTGCTGCGGGCTATATGGTGCAGAAGTTTGGTGCAATATTCCGCTGTCTGCACATATTTGCTTCAATTCAGTATTGCAATATTCCAAACCGTTATCCGAGCGGAGTATTTTAATTAGTTTTCCGGTTTGGTTTTCTACTAGATTTTTAAACTGCTTGAATATTTTTGGAACTTCTGATTTATTTTTCATCATGTATACAAAAACTTTATTGGAAAAATCATCCAAAAACAAAACGTAATATTCAGCACCACCTATTGAACGCTGTTCGATCTTACCACAAACTTCTGTGTGCACAATTTGTAAAATATCATCAGTTTTTGTTACTGAAGGTTTGTATACCATACGAAATTGTTTGTATTGTAAGCAAGATTCACAAATTTTTGAGGCAGAGTTTTCAATGTAATCAACACCTGAGCTTTTATCTAAACGAAGGTTTTTTACGTTGATATCGGCTGCATGGCCTAAACGCCTGTGACAAGTTTCCTTACTGACGGCTGCATAATATTTCTTTGGTACATTCATCATGTATAATTTTCCTTCTTTGAATGCTTCTATATACAAAACTTTGTTCTTTAATATTTTACATACATTACCAACAAACCTGACATCAAATCCTTTTTGTGTTAATTGACTAACAGAAATTAAGTTTGCCGAAAGGTCCGGTACAAATAAAACGTCTTTTATTGTTAAGTACTCTATTTTTTCTTTTACTTTATGCTGAATACGAACATCACCAATTCCAATAAGTTTAACTTCGCTATTGTTGGCTACGGTTACACAATCTTCAATATCAAATTTCTGCAATTTTACAAACACATCTTCAGAATTTACCATATGTGTAGTTGCACCAGAATCGATCAGCCATACGTTATCTGCTCTGTCAAACCTTGCTGCTAGCCGCGCTGTTAACGTTTTTTCGTTGTAGACGCCATTTTTAGATCTTTTTTGTATTTGACAAAATTTTGCAATGTGACCTTCCTTTTTGCAATTGTAACATATAACCTTACTTTTTTTTTAAATTTTTTTTACCTTTTTGTTTTACGTAGAATGACGATTCTGTTGCTACATTAAAATTATTGTATGTATCGAAATCTTTTAGTAATTTTGTCTTGATTGTGTCAGCAGTAATCTTCAGGTTACTACTTTCTATTGCCATTATCATCGGACCAAAATGGTCTGGCAAGCCGCTAAGCAAAAGGCTTCCGACTCACTCATCATTTACCTTAAAACCAATTTGGTTGAGTTTCTGAGCGGTGTCCACAATTGTGTCTACATATTCGCTTATGTCCTTACAATTGATTAGTTGTGTTGTCGTAAGTTTTCTTAGCAGCCCGCACCGGCACGTTAATCCAGAATCATCATAAGTAGCTTCAAATTTTTCCCATACATCCTTCGCCGTTGAGACACCATGTATGTGCACATATAAATTGGGCGATATATATAACACCAACCTTGACGTAGCCTTCTCATTCACCGCTGCATCGGTCTCCGTGCCCAGAACAGATTTCCAAAAACCTTGAAGTTTCATTGCGTGCTCAATGGCAAACTTCCATTTATGGTAGTTTTCTCTACCAGTCAGTTTCTCTATTTAAATAAACTTCTCCATATTAAAACGCTTTCTGGGCCCATAACCTGATGGAATTTATCCAGAAAGTTAAATTTTATTGAAAAAGAATTAAATACGTCTTTTCAATTTAAAGTGTACAAAGAGAAGAAAGAAAAAATTCAAATTTATTAAAGTTACCATATTGTATTAGAATAAATGTTGCCAATGTAGTGATTAAATAAATTTTACATTTTCAACAGTATCAACTGAAGATTTTATCAACTGAAGATTTTATTTCTACCTAAAACTCTAAAATGGACTCAACGTTTCAATTGCATTAAGTGAATAATTTTTCACATATTTTCTATAATAAAAATTATGATTCTTTGTTGTTGAACAAACCAATTGTTACCTTAATTAAATTATTTAAGTTAGAGTTTGATATAGCGCGTATTCATTGAATCAGTCTTCTATATACAAATAAAAACATCTTGAAATGCACAATTTAAATTTTTAAATGACAGGCATGCTCAAAACAAAATAGATTTAAATTTTGAGTTTAGAGCAATTAAGCAAAAAAAAAAAAAAACTAATTTAAAAAGCACTGAGCACTAAAAGTATCTTCATATTTTTTCGCGTTCAAAATCTTAAAAGCTGACAACATTGCAAAGCGAGTATAATGAGTGGTGCTCACAGCAGCGATGCCAATTTAGCGCCTTTCGCGCTATTTTTAGCGGTTTTCAACTATGCCAAACGCGCTTTTTTTCGTCTTAGCGCGTTTTGATTAAAGTCAAAAATATCATTTCAGTTCAATATCTTTTTTTACTTTTTTGTATAAATTTAACATTTTTCTAATATTCAAAATTTAACTTTTTGTTTAAATTCGTTAATGATTCAGATGTTGCAAAAAAAATTCTCTTGACTGTGGTTAAAATTAAAAACGCATTTTAATATTGTAAATGGCAACTATTTTGAAATTTCACAGTTAAAAATATGTACTCGTACTCGTGACCCAAAAAATTTATAAAACTTATTAAGCATCTATTCTTTTTGTACTTCAAAAAGCATTTGAATCGCAACACTATTCGATAATTTATATAAGTTGTTACAAAGTTTGACAAATAAAAATAAAATCAAAGCTAAGAATTTCGAATATTTGGAAGGCGAGACTGATTCTGTATTAGTTAGGATATAATTTCGAAGAAGCAATATTGCATAATCTGAAAAAGAGTTTCTAAAAAATTAATTGTACTCGTATTTACTAGCAACTATTTAAATTGTTGAAAATGCTGTAACTTAGCACGTTCTAGCGCGTTTTAAGATGGGGTGTAGCGCGTTTGTGTTATAAATAGTTGGTATCGCTGGCTCACAGCCTATCCATATAGCCGCGAAGCACATATACTAACAAAGAATAATATAGTGTATGTGTGGAAACAACAGCTCTTGATACATTTTACACTCAAAATATGGTGTTAGTAAATTCAAATGAAACATCATTTCAAACAATATTATTTTGATTTAAAAACCGCTCTGCTAAGCCTATAGTACACGACATGTAGAAAGACACATTATGACGCCAGGAAAATTTCCAGCACATTGGTTGCATTTTATTCAGTAAGCAGTAGCGGCGTAAAATTTTGATAGTATTTTTGTGTCAAAATCCAAATGTAACACACATTTTCATAGGCAGCACTTGTGTGTACATACATATGAGGATCTGCTGAAACAAAAAGGTCATTAAATGAAGGTTAGCCGCGAATAACGTTTTAAGTGACAAAATAATAATTTTTCAGGAGAGCGAATAAACGTATTTTGAAGCAAGATTGCTTTTTTCGTTTAAATTTTTTTAGCTTATCGAAAATAATGATAACTAGCATTAGCTTTTCTTTTTGTATCTCTGCTACATTTATCAATTATTTTCGAAAATTTCGTTTGCATGATTTTATTAGTTACTTACAAAGTTTTGCACTGACTGACCGATTTGTAATTGTATTTTGACGGCGATAAGATGCATAATTTTGAATGGTTTTATATTTGAACAACGCAAGAGTTATTTTAATGGTAATCTTTGAAAAAAACTGGTTTTTTAAAAATTGTCTTTCACAACGTTATTCGCGGCTGTACTTCAAATAATAATACATACTTTCTCAGCTACATGTGTTTATTATTTTGACATAACTACGTGGTATGTAGCATATGCAGCTTCATAGTGACGTTAATAATAACATGCGCACGTGGTTTTTTATTTGCCGATTACAACAGGCTTTGTTTTTCATGCGAACCGAAAGATTTTTAAGTTATTTTAATTTCAAACTTCAGCAAAAAAAATTTTTTTTCTTTTATTTTCAATAGCTAAAAACAACCTGCACATAATTAAAACTACTGATTTTAAATCGTCTGTTTCAAAATATATTTCTTCTAATTTGGAACACAACTATTAATTTGTGTATTCAAAATTTCAACTTAAGCAGGTGTGGCATGTCTTTTAACAGCTGAACTCACATCAAGACAACACGTGAAACGAGTCGGAAGCCAGCACATAACGTATATAAAACTATAAAAGTTGTCTTTACTTATTTTAACGGGCAACAAATTACCTACCGAATTAATTGAAACTATTGTTTCCTTAATATATTTTAATGCATTATATTATTTATTCTTAACACAAGTTAATACAATTACAATTGCTTGATTCACAATACACATTGTTGTATCATTTAAAGGTGTATTCGAAAACATGGCTTCAAATAAAATAGAAATAACTGGTTTTCATTTAGAGACATTTTTATTAAACTTTCTTTTCAAATACAACCTCTAGCAACACAACAAGGCTTCTAAATTAAACAAATATAATTTTAAATAATCAGCCTTATTACGACTCTCGTATTCGAGCTTTAAAATTCTCGTTTTTACACTATGGAACTACGTTCCTCGAAAGTCATAAAAATATATCGCTGTTAATAATTATTTTAAAATTTTTGTACTATGATTCTCGAAATCAAACGTCAAAAGTTGCAAAAATAGTCGTTAATTTTATTTCATTCGACAAAGAAGAAAACAAAATTTACAAGTTATTAAAGCATCAAAGGAGTGATGCCCTGACGCAAAAACGATTGTTAAAGTTAAAGCATGCTTTAAAACTGGGTTTGCCATACCAAATTCGCTTGTTAAACCAACTTTAAATTTAACAATCGTTTTTGCATAAGGGGGTAAATATTTTTGTTAATAAACTTTGTAGAAACTGCTTCTATGTAATGAGAATAATCTTAGATTGAAAGTAACCACAAGGAAGCAGTTAAAAAATGCTTAAAAAAGTACATAACTGGCACAATCGTACCGCAATAGCATACACAGAGTGGACACAAAGTCAGAATGGGTAGAAATACTTTAGAGCACCGTCTTGTACGGGGCCTGAATGTATGGAAGTGAGGGCGCACTATAAATATAATTAAAAGAACTTCTTCATAACAAAACTGAATGGCGTGCAATGGATGGAGGTTTAAACAACCCATATACATATGTATATATCTACTAAATGTTGACACCGTTAAAGAGATACTCATCTTCATCACCAGAGGATGAAAATAAGGCACAAATCAACATTTTAATTTAATTTAATTTAAATTTATTTATAAAAAAAAATTTAACTTTTTCATTTTTGTTAGCACCAATTTATTTTTATTATTGTTATTATTTTTGACAGTTCGCAATATACTGCTTAATAATATTCAACTAATTTTAAAATTTTGCGTCACTCTCTTCTTTTTTATTCTGTTACAAATTCCTTGCAGTCGAAAATTTTACGTAGTACCACAAAGAAACAAATTCGAGAATCAATACGACAACAGTCGAAGAACATTTTCGAGAACCGTAGTAAGACTGAATGTTTTTTATAAATCATTTTTATTGTTTATAAATATGTAAAGTACATATTGCTGAGATAATTAGGTAATATGGAAAATATATCTGTAAGTAATCTAATAACATAATTTTTTTATATTAGTACAAAATCATAAGAAAACCGATGCTTTCTCCTCATCTTCGTCAAAACAGAGGAGCCCTTAGATGTTATATACAGTGTGACCCTTTTAGCATTTTCACTGCTAAATTTAGAATTATGTAGTTTGATTTAGCAGTGAATTTTTTCTTTTGCATTTAGCATTTTTTTCAGCATTTTTGTATTAATTTTTTAGCATTATTTAGCACTTTTAATTATATAGATTTCTTATACTCCTTTCCATTTATAACAGTAAAAACTTTTGTCAATTAATGTATTTCATTGTATTTTGTTATTTTTATATAAATGTATAATGATGGAAACCGTGTAAACAGCATAAGACGTCTTAAGCGTCTATTAAGCTGTCGTACTTGGTATTTGAGAATGTTGTGTTAATGCAAAATTCGTGTTCTTCAGCTTGGTTTGGTTTTCAAAAAATTTTGGATTTTTGTATTTGTCATCATACCATCATACTTGTTTAATAGATCATCTGCCAAACTCAGTGCAAATTTGATGACTTGGTTAGAACGCGCATTATTAAAGGTGTTTATTGAAATGTGCGAACGTCTGTCATCTTCATATACCGAGTATGACCGTCTAATAGCCGCTTTAAACGTCAAACACCTAATAATAGAAGAAAGGAAGTATTCAAAATTATGTTTTTTTTCGTGATCGAACACTTCAAAATTCATCGTTACGGAATCCGGCTCCTGGACATACAATGAAAAATAAAACTGAAAAAAGTAACTTAATACATTATTTAATGCAAAAAGTATTTTTTAAATGTCTTTCGCATTATGTAGATAGCTGGCATGCTAATATATTAAAACGTATGAAATAAAAGTGTAAAATTATTTTATGTATTTCATTTTTATAAGAAAATTAAAAACAACAAATTTTACACTATTATATTTAATACAATCATACACAGATACAAGACGTTTTATGAATTCAGCAATTGTATTTTGCATCTTCCTGAATTGTTGTTTTACTTTTGAATAAACTTTGTTTGTGTTATTAAAGTTAAATAAAATACTTATTCGTAATTAAACCGGTAAAATTATTAAAAAATCATTCCAAATTTTTAGCATTATATATTAGCATTTTCAAATATTTTTTTAGCATTTTTAGCATTATTTTAAGCCTCATTTAGCATTCAAAATTTTTTTGGTTGTGGCCACACTGGTTATATATCATGTAACAAAGCTTCAATTATCTATTTCATGTTTTTTTTGCCAAATTTAACGTTTTATGTTTTTATGTACGTTCATATAGAGCTTTATTTTTGATTTAATAATAAACGACATGTAGTAAAAATTAACATTTTTATTAAAATTGAAATTTTAGGTGCCAATCCATTGTTTAGAGTTATCAAACTGCCAAAATTCTGGATAACTTTTAACATACAGGCTGTAAAATTGTATTGTAAGCGACAATTCAGACATGTAAAACATATTTGAATATCGAGCCATATTTTCGATTTTACAGCAAGCGACATGTTATCGAAAATTGACATTTTTATTGAAATTAAAATTTTATGGGCCTATCCATAGCTTAGAATTATCAAAATGCCAAAATTATTAATAATTTTTCAGATATATTTTATCGTAAGCGACAATTTACGCACAAAAACATATTTGAATATTAAAAAAACCTTCTCATGAACACTCTAATGTTTGTCGCTTATCAAATCGAAAATAAAGCTCGATATACCTATACCATTTTTTTTTTCTAAAAACTTTAATTTTTGTCTTTTACGATTAAATTGAAAATAAAAAATTCAGTAAAGTGCGACTTTGACTCGCGCAAGTTAAATACAATGAAATGTATCGTCTTTAAAAAACACCAAAACTTTAGTTTTGAGTTTTTTTTTCAACTTTATTTATTCAATTATTATTTTCTACTGATCAATGGTTTACAAAAGTGTTTTAATATAAATTGATTCTTACAATTAAAATGGTTATTCTATACTTTGTTTTTGTACAATTAAAAATGCTTAATCTATTTTATTATATTTGTTTTTGTTCATATTGCTTGAAACTAAAGAGGTGTTAAATTACTTTTCATAATCATGTTGTTGACAGTGGCTTTTGTTAATAATTAAAAATGCTGAATTTGTATAAGTGTGTCAATTGCACAATTTTAGTTGGGCGATTGACCTCTTATTATTTTTCCCAGTTAACATTTATTTTGGGTGAAGTCGAAGCTGTCGCTGACGTAACTCCTTCCCCCTTTGTATAAAAATTCTCCTGAATTTTTGGTTCAAGTTTTCTTGTGTATTTTTATTGTGTACACACCGATCGTTGTCAATAACATGATTAAAAGGAAAATTAATACAAATATTGTTATGATTGATGTACTACTATATTTTTTATGATATTTTAATTCTTTAATTTCTTTGACATTTTCTATTTCATTTAAAACTATTTCATCAAATGTAGGTTCTATGATATTGAATTCGATTTGATTTTTTGAAGGGATAACAAAATTATCTCTGCATGTTTTTTCTGAATTTACAAAAGTTTCATTATCTATTATTATTTTACAATCATGAAATGAAAATAAATAGTGTTTGCTTATTGAAAGATTCCTTTCATCACAATTACTAGATACAATACTTCCATTTGAATTCTTTAGGAGTATTAAGCCGGATTCTATTTCTGTTATTTCTTTTTTGTATTCTCTTATTTTCTTACAATTATTTTTATATATACACAAATTAGATATTTTCATTTCTCTAAAATTGGGATTTTGTCTGTATTCATAAACTTGTCCGTTGTAGTGTAGAACTTCTTGTGGTTTAAAGTTTAACTGTGTGAAATTTGTGTCAGTAATGGGTGTGATAAGGGATCTTTTAACTGTAACTGTGTTTTTTGGGAATTTAATTACAAATATTATGTGGTCGTCTTTGTATTTTGCGGCTCCTAGTTGCATATACTGAAGTTCGTAAAAATCAATCTTAAAATCGATAATTTCTTTGTCCGTTAGAATGTTGCTGGTCATTATATTGAATTTTGCGGATACTATATTATTTTGAATGTGTTCTACACTGTCCGATAGAATCTTTAATTTGAGCAAAGTATCTAAATAGTATATCTCGTTAATTATTTTATCATCATTTTTCTTTATCACGTTGAACTGGTTTGAGATACTTTTCCTGTCAGTGTCGATTGTTTCCTTGAGTTTGTTTAATGTCTGATTGAAATGGTTATTTACGTATATATTTTTATTAAGATCGTCTATTGCTTTGTGATTATTTTCATCTATAATTTTTAAATGATCTTCAATGTCATTTCGGTCATCGTCGCTCATTGTTCCTGCTATCCACTTTAAGCCTGAGCCTATTGCATTAAATAAACCTCTTTTGCGTCTGTTATGGTGTAAGGTTTGTGCCCTTGTTTGAGTTTTTCTAATTCGTGCTCAAGAAGTATTTTATTTTTGATAGATTGAAATTGACTTATCTCCCTTTCTAGATTATTGATTACGTCTGTTATTTGTTGAATATCAATTATATGAATGATTTTATTATATTCCAGTATTATTTTTACGTCATCTAATTTAATTTCGGCGAATCCGTCAGAATTATTGATTGGCTGGATGGTCAGGGATGCTATTGTCATTGGTATTAGCATCATCAGCATAACGAGTAAAGTCCAATTCTCCTAAAAATTTATTTTTTCGTTTAATGTTTGAAGGATGTATGTTTTCTTATTTCAATTTACGGTACCTAGGCTCATATTTCTGTCTTAATGTTTTATAGTTTTTCACATAGCCCTCGTCATCTGTTCTTTCATAATCTTCCCTTTTTTCATTTCTCTTATTTATAATATTGGGTGTTTTGTATTGAGGTATAGAACTTTAAGTTGGCATCACTTTTTTAACTGGCGGCCATTTTGTCAGCTGTCAAGTGATTAATATTTAGTTTGATTTGCCATTTCATCATGAACAGGTTGACAAAAGAACAACGCTTGCAAATCGTGCAAATTTATTTCGAAAATAATGGTTCAGTTCGCGAAGTTTACCGCAAGCTCCGTCCATTTTATGGTCGACATAATCGTCCATCAGAGCAATTAATTCGGTTAACCATGGATCGTTTTCGCACTACGTTTACTCTATGTGATAATACGCATCCGCAGAGACGTCGAACAGTGCGCACCGAAGAAACAATTGCCGCTGTAGAGCAAAGTGTTGAAGAGGACCCGAATGAATCGATTCGACCCGAATGAATCGATTCGCCACATGATAACCGACTATTTTGTTCCCGAATTGGATGGCATGAATGTGGATGAGTTGTGGTTCCAACAAGACGGCGCTACATGCCACACAGCGCACGTCACAATCGATTTATTGAAGGAAACATTCGATGAGCGCATAATTTCGCGGAATGGACCTGTCAATTGGCCACCAAGATCGTGTGATTTGACACCATTGGATTATTTTCTTTGGGGATATGTGAAGTCGCTCGTCTACGCCAACAAACCAGAAACGTTAGGTGACTTGGAAGCCAACATTCGTGGCGTTATTGCCAACATACGGCCCCATATGCTCGAAAAAGTGGTTGAAAATTGGACCTGTAGAATTGGCTTTATTCGAGCCAGCCGCGGCGGCCACATGCCCGAAATCATATTTAAACATTAATGGCATAAAATTATCCTTCCAATAAAGCCAAATTGATGGACATTAAAACGATTTTCTTGTGTTTTATTTCAATTCGAAGTTCTATACCTCTAATTCTTTAATTTTTTGTTCTACTTTAATTTTGTTAACTCTACCTTCTATGATATCTAATGGTTTTTCTTTAACTACAGAGTGAGTGGATTTGTTATACCATTCTACACACTTAAATATTCGTTCTTGAGTTGAAAGGGGTGAATTTTCAGATTCTAATGCTCTAAACTTTTCTGATATTGTGCTATGTAATCTTTCTATATCTGCATTTTCTGTATGGTTGTTAGGTTTAGTGAAATGTACCTCAATCCCTTCCTGTCCTAAAAATTCCTTTACATTTGTTGAATTGAATTCATTGTCAGTTATTATTTTGTTTGGCTTGCTTCTAATAGATAGAAATTGTCTTAACTTTTCAACCACCGTGGTACTATTCCTGTCTTCCAGGTATATTGCAACGGCATGCTTAGAGAATTTATCTATAAATGTTAAAAAGCTATGTTTCTTTATGGTATAAACATCCAAGTGTATAATTTCGTTGACGTCGGATGGAGTTTCAGTGATATGATATTTTGGTTTTAATGGATTACGATCATATTTTGATTTGTTGCATATTTCACAGTTGTTTATATATTTATTAATTAAGGTTTTAAGATTCCGAAAATAAATTTTCTTTTTCAATCCCTCATAATCTTATAAGTTTCGTCCTCACTACTCATGTCTTTTGCATGGTGACTACATCTGTAAAACTTTATGTTATTATCAAAAAGTTCAATCAGCTTAAGCTGAACTTGCTTATAAACTTCATCACTCAGTTCAGAAAATATTCCCACTCTTCCCTTTTTAAGAAATCTTCTAAAAATGTCAGTCATAAAATTGGATTGGATGTCATCTCTACTAACAAAAATCTTTCTCTTTCCATTGACTACCTCTATTTCTTTCACTTTGTGTTCAGTTAAAATTAATTGAGTTTGAAATCTGTTCACCACTGTATCTAGGATTGGAAAATGGTCATTTTGCTCTTCCTCTTGTGAATGAATCGTACCAGAGGTGCTAAAGTTGTCATTTACTACTTCATTCTCATCATTTATCGCATGAATTTCACCTGTATTTACATCGATCCTACTCAGAAAATCTGCTATTTTGTTCTCCTTGCCCTTTATATGATTCATTTCTATATTGTATTCTCCTAACTCCATAAGCCATCTCTGCAGCCTTGGGCTTATGTCCTTACCTTTGTGTTTTGTATAGAGCCAAACTAAAGGCTGATGGTCTGTTGCCAGATCAAAGTGTCTTCCATATAGGAATGGTCTGTAATATTTGACAGCCCAAACAATGGCCAATAATTCTTTTTGAACAGTAGCATATTTCTTTTCGTGGTCATTGAGGGTTCTACTTGAATAACTGATAGGGTGATCTCCTTGCATGAGAACAGCTCCTATGGCGTAATCACTTGCATCGGTAACTAATTTAAATTTCTTATTGTAATCTGGATATTTAAGTATAGGTGGGTTAATTAACTGTCTTTTTAGTTTTTGAAACGCATCAATATATTGTGGGCCATTTTTATTGACTTTAGTGTTTTTCCTAAGGTATTTTGTCATGTTATGTGCAATTTTTGCGTAATCTCGGATAAATTTTCTATAATACCCTGTGGCTTCGAGGAAGGATTTGATTTGTTTTTGTGTTTCAGGAAGCTTAAGCTTCTGTATGCTTTCAATTTTTGCGGGATTTGGTTTAACACCATTCGTTGTTAGTATGTGGCCTAAGTATTCCGTCTCTTTTGCAAAGAATTTGCATTTATCTACTTGGATTTTCAAATTATGCGCTCTTAGTCTGTCAAATATCTTTTATATGTTTTGGATGTGTTCTTCTAGACTTGTGCTGAAGATTAAAATATCATCCAAGTACACAACACATATTTTATTAATCAGATTTCTTAATACCGAGTTCATTAGCCGTTGAAATGTTGAGGGGGCATTCTTTAGCCCGAATGGCATACGAACAAATTCGTAGTGACCTAATGGTGTTGAGAATGCTGTCTTTTTCCTATCCTCGTTTTTTATTTTTATTTGGTGGAAGCCCTTGGCTAGGTCAAGGGTAGTGAAATACTGTGACCTTCCAAGTTTGTCTAGTATGCCTTCAATATTCGGCATAGGAAACTTATCGTCAACCGTGATTTCATTGAGTTTGCGGTAGTCAATTACTATCCGCCACTTTTTCTTCCCGGAGTAGTCAGCTTTTTTGGTTTTCTAAATTCGTCTTCGTTCATGTCATCTCTTAAGAGTTTATTCATTACATCATTGATTTCTGATCCCTCTAGGGTATGAATGTTGTCATATTCGTATGGACAAGAGTTACAAAATTTAATTTTATTATTATTAATTTCAATGTATTCTTCACCTATATTTATATTAGCCTTTAAAATTTTCAGAATATTTTGACCTATTAGGCCGTCAAATTGTTTGTTTTTTAAATCCGTCAGTTTCCAGCACATGAGATTGTTGTCTTTGAATTCTTTCGGTGTTTCTGTAATAATTTCATAATTTACCTCCATCAGTCCGTTTAATGTTTTGAAAAATAAAGGTTTGTCCAATTTATGATCTGTGTCTATTAAGCATTTTATTTTAGTGTTCCCTATTGTTAGTTCCACTAACGGTAAATTAGCTTTGCGGCTGGTGACTTCTTCGTCGATATGATCGACTTCCATTGGCTCTACATGATTTTGTCTAAACTGATTTCGAACTTGTCCTGATGTCTGTCCATGTTGTTCATTTCTAGGAAAGTTTGAATGGAGGTATAGTCCCGTATTGTTGGACTGCCTAATTTGTCCGAAGTTATTTGTCTGCCTAAACTGTCCGGAGTTGTTTGTTTGCCTAAATGGTCCAGAATTGCTTGTCTGCCTAAATTGCTTTTGGTTGTAAGGTTGACCTGAATAACTGGGTTGTGTATGATGTCCGATGTGATTGGATTGACTGTATTGTTCCCTATTTGGTATTTGTTTGTTGTGTGAGTGATTATTGGTGTGTTTAATGATGCCTGTTTCTTCTAATGTATAAAAAGCTGCTCTTATACTAGTTATGTTTCTACTATATATGATGCTTGACATGTAAGGCTGTATGTTATTTAGAAATGTTTTTAAAATCATACTTTCATTATTATTGAGATTAAACTCAACAGGCTTATTAGTATCCTGTTCGTATTTTTCATTTAATTTATTTAAAATAGAGCTTAAATTATAGTAATATTGACTTACATTGTAATTCTTTAGGGATAGAGCGTTGTGATATAGCTGATGGTAAGTTTCTCTTACTCCAAAGTTATAGATAAGTTCCTTTTTGATTTGCTCCCAATTCGCATTTGGTCCTAGTGTTCGGATAACATCTAAAGCTGCTCCCTGAATTTTATTGATTACGCATCTTTGGAAGACATATGCTTGTAGTCCCGTGTTTTCAAAAACTGGAAGAAAAAGTTCCACTTCCCTCAGAAATGACGATAAGGCATAGTCCCTGTTTCCTCGATACTCTTTTATTTTTGATGCCTCTTTAAGGATTTCAGTTACCGGGATAGGTGAATCCGTAGAAGGATTGGCTGTTGTTGGTGTTTGTTGTTGTTACGTCAGCGACAGCTTCGACTTCACCCAAAATAAATGTTAACTGGGAAAAATAATAAGAGGTCAATCGCCCAACTAAAATTGTGCAATTGACACACTTATACAAATTCAGCATTTTTAATTATTAACAAAAGCCACTGTCAACAACATGATTATGAAAAGTAATTTAACACCTCTTTAGTTTCAAGCAATATGAACAAAAACAAATATAATAAAATAGATTAAGCATTTTTAATTGTACAAAAACAAAGTATAGAATAACCATTTTAATTGTAAGAATCAATTTATATTAAAACACTTTTGTAAACCATTGATCAGTAGAAAATAATAATTGAATAAATAAAGTTGAAAAAAACTCAAAACTAAAGTTTTGGTTTTTTTAAAGACGATACATTTCATTGTATTTAACTGGCGCAGTCGACGGTAGGATCTAACCCCGAAGGATTAGACCAACTGCAAAATCCTTTCGAAAAAGGAACTTTTTTTAAGAAAAAAAACCAACTACAAAATCCTTTCGAAAAAGGAACACTTTTTGTGAAATCTTAAAAAAAAAAAGAATTAAAATCAATCGTGAACTCTTTAAAAATTTGTGAAATCCTACCGACTGCGCCAGTTAAATACAATTTTTTTTTTTTTTTTTTTTAATACATGATATTTATTTATTGTATCTTCCTATATGAACTAACAATAAGTATTCAAATCTTAAATCTAAAATATAAATTATTATAAATAAATTTAGAGATAGTTATAAATAATACATATTTAAGTAGTGATAAACAAAAGGAAGAAAAAATAAATAAAAAATAAAAATTATTTTCAGTTAGTCCCATCTGGAGTGTTGAGTATAAGAGCCCTTGTATCCCTCTTTTTTAGGCGGATGTGTCCAGTAAAGTTCAAAATATTACGAGCAAGCGGATTAGGATGTGACTCGAGTTTTGTTAAATATTTGCCAGCGTTTTTTGCAATTTCTTCAGTCACTAGTGGCATATTTAAGTCACGATGTATATTTGAGTTTTTTATATACCATGGAGCCGATGTTATTAATCGCAAAATTTTATTTTGCCTTCGTTGGATTCTCTCGACATTGGAAGCTGAAGCAGTGCCCCATAGTTGAATTCCGTAGCACCATATCGGTTTCAAAAGTGACTTGTATATCAAAAGTTTGCAATCTAGACTGAGGGTTGAATTTCTACCAATCAGCCAATGTACCTGAGTTAATTTTAATTTCATTTGGGTTAACTTAGAGTCAATGTGGTGTTTCCAAGTAAGCCGTCGATCAAGGTGTATACCAAGATATTTCACATGAGTATGTTGAGGGACAACTTGATTGTTAATCCGAATGGGTAAACACGTATCTCTTCGTAATGTATATGTTACTTGAACACACTTTTGTTCGTTTACCTTAATTCTCCATAAGTTTAACCATAGTTCCAGCTGGGTAATGTGTTCTTGAAGATATCGGGATGCCTCGTAAGGATTTTCATGCATACTAAGGCAGGCTGTATCATCAGCAAATGTGGAAGTGTGGATATTGCTGCTCAGAGGCATATCACAAGTATAAATCAAATACAAAACTGGCCCCAGTATACTCCCCTGTGGCACACCGGATGAGATAGTTTCAGGCATGCTCATAAAGTCTCCTTCCACAACAGTGAACTTCCGGGCAGTAATGTAACTTTTCAAAAGAATTACAACGTTTATTGGCAGGTATGTTTTTAATTTTAAAATTAGGCCTTCATGCCACACTTTATCAAATGCCTGAGAAACGTCGATAAACAGTGCAGAACAATACTTCTTTTCTTCAAATGTTCTTCTTATAAATTGGACCAATCTATGAGTTTGTTCAATGGTGCTATGCTGACTTCTAAAACCAAATTGATGGTCCGGTATGCACCCACTATTAACTAGAATTGGGGACAATTTTGTCATGAGCAGTTTTTCGAAAAGCTTTGACATTGTTGATAGGAGACTTATTGGCCTGTATGACTCAGCCTTGGTAAGGTCTTTGCCCGGCCTTGGAATCATTTTAACTTTGGCAAGCTTCCAGCTATTTGGATAATACTGCAGTCGTAAAATGGCGTTAAAAATAAATAACAGTATTCTAATTGCAATACGAGGCAACTTTATTAGCATATGGTTACTAATTCCATCAAAACCCGGAGCTTTCTTTGGGTTGAGTTCAGAAATTAGTTTTTGCACATCACGCGTCTTAAACTTTATTTGTTGAGGGGGTAGAGCGACTACATTTGGCAAATCAATTACACCAGTACATGTGTTTGGGGTAAATACGTATTTTAAATGGGCAGCAAATATGTTACCTTTTTCAGTATCGCTTCTTGCCCAACCTCCGGTAGATGTGCGCAGAGGTGGTTTAAACTCAACGGGTGTTTTAAGCTTTCTAGCAGCACGCCATAAAGAGTAATCAGATTCTGGTGTGACATCAAGATTTTCCAGATAGTTTTTAAGAGATGCAGTTTTTTCATGTGCAAGCAGCTCTTGGAGTCGTTTAGTGCACTCTTTAAATCTAATTTTATTCTGAGGTGATCTGTGCTGTTGCCATTCCCTTCTAGCTCTTCTTTTTTCACATACGAGACGTTCAATATCTGTAGAATATATTCTATTAAACCCAGTCTGCGGATAGGAGGTAGTGGCATGTTTAGCAGCCTGCTTAATATTTTCGTTAAGATTGGCAATGTTAGATTCAACATCATCAGGTGTTCTTAGTGTAATGTTTTCCGTGCAATGACTACTAAGATATTTTTTGAATCGCAGCCAATTTACACGATTTATCAAATTGACATATGGGTGAGGTAAATCACTTCTTAATGGGCTACAAATTGTAACGATCGTGGGAGAGTGATCGGACGAGAGATCTAGAGAAGCTTCAATTTGAATTAAATCCCTAGAGATATTTTTCATAACGCCAAAGTCTATTACATCCGGAATTTTATGTATGTCAGTAGGCCAATAAGTGGGCTCCCCACTTGAAATGACATCTAAGCCCATTTTGGAAATTGTATTGAACAACGCTCGACCTCTGGGTGTAATAAGACGCGATCCCCAGAACGTGTGTTTAGCATTATAGTCGCCAGCTGCTACGAAACAAGGACCCAGAGATTTGTAAAAATCCTCGTATTGATGCTCAGTAATTGCGAATCTAGGAGGAGAGTAAATTGATGATATGACAAAATCATTGGAAAAATTTTCAATACAAATATTCGTTGCTTGTAAATGTTCTTCACAAATGTTATCAATAATATAATGCTTGAGTCTTGACTTTATTAAAATTGCTGATCCACTGCATGCTCTTCCTCTCGTATCCCTTGAATCATATAAAGTGTAGCCATAAATTTTAAAAAGGCTTCTCGAAGTCAAATGAGTCTCAGAGACCAACATTATATCAATATTTTTTTCCGTGAGGAAGTGCTCAAGTTCATTTTATGTTGGCGAATGCCGTTTGCGTTCCAGAAACATATTGTTAACGTGTTCATGGCTTATTAAGTATTGCTTGAAGCAGAGTATTCTGCATTCGCAACATTTCTTGCATCATGCTAGTCATATTTGTTGTAAAATTGTTTATAGTTTGCACAAGATTTTCAATAGTGGCTTCAAGGCGATTATAATTAAAGTTTGAGTGTGTATTTGTAGAATTATTTTGCGGTGAAACATTTTGTGTCGGAATTGAACTAGCCTTAGCAGCATCTGCATACGATACACGGGAAGTAACTGGTTGGCTCATTTGCTGAAAAGTGGCAGAGTAAACGTTTGCTGATTGAGCTGGAGCTAATTTAGGTTTTTGCACCATAGTCTTCTTTACCAAAGAGTACACACGACAACCTCTGTAGTTAGCGGTGTGATTACCTCCACAATTACTGCATTTTTTATCACTTTGATCTTTTGGTTTGTTGCAGCTAGCGGTGCCGTGTAATTCTCCGCACACAACACAAACAGAGGGTAAATTGCAGTATGTTTTTGTATGGCCATATTCTTGGCAATTATGGCACTGTACAGGACCTGAACGCTTATGTGGCTCTTCAACTGTGATTTTTCGGTACAAGAGGTATTTTAAATTATAAATTGGATGCGTCTCATTTTTTTCAATTTTATATCATTAGGCTCAAGTTCAACACGAAATAGGGGTTGGGGAATCTTTTCTCTATTTATTATATTGGACACATTTTTTACCTTGAACCCCTGGAGGACGAGTGCATCTTTTATTTCTTCGGGGGCAACATAAGAATCTATGCCCTTCAATACGATCTGCATGCCTTTAGCGCTCTTAAGCTGGTATGTGTAAAAGCGTGTTTTACTTTTTTCAAATTCAGCAACCATTTTGCGGAAATCAGTTTCGTCATAGATTTGAATTTTCGTTTCATCGATATTGCCACGTTTTATTGGAACAATGTGAAATTTATTCTCACCAATTACCGAAATTAATTTCTTAATAAGAGCGTTTGAATTTTTTTCTCTCAAATATATTGGTGGCGGCTTGGAGGTTTTTTTCGCGGATATATCAGGTGTGTCGTTGTCATCTTGCAATATTTGAAAACGATTAGTAGATGATGCGCTGTTATCCCTAGATACCTTTGAAGCAGATGCAATTTTAGTAGAATTAGGGCTTCGCCCGCGCTTTCCCACAATAATATATCGGTCCATTCCAATTTGGACCTTGGGTTTTGGGCTTTTTTTATTTTCAGTGACTAATTGGGTAAGTGATGAATCGGATGATATCGCTGATTTAAATGACGAAGTAGTAGGCAACTGTAATGTTAACGAATCAGTTGACATTGGACAAAGCGAAGTTGATCGCTGACGAAAAATTGGCTTAGCCGTTAAAAAAAGTCTGTCATCAAGTTTTTTATTTATTTTTTTTAAATTAAGATCATCAGAACTCACAGTAAGTCTATCATCAAATTTGTTATTTTTATTGTTATCATTAAGATCATCAGAGCTCACAGTAAGATAGGCATTTCTGCCGTTATCACTCACTTCGCAATTATTTGTTTTCGAGGTACTCATATAGAGTATTCCTCAAGGGCACTTTGTAAGTGTATTCCTCAAGGGCACTTTAAGTTATTTTGTTTACGGTTGTTTTTGTTTTTTTTTTGTTTTAGTTATTACTGTCTATGTAAAAAAAAAATATTAGCAAAGCAAAAATAGCTTGTTTATCAAAGTTAATGTACAACAAATATTATGTACTACAAATATTTTTTTGTATGGTTTTTTTTGGTTTAGTATGTAAAAAGAAATTCCGCTAATACTTCTGTTCACTATGAAGGTACAACGAGAATCAGTTAAATACAATGAAATGTATCGTCTTTAAAAAAAACCAAAACTTTAGTTTTGAGTTTTTTTTTCAACTTTATTTATTCAATTATTATTTTCTACTGATCAATGGTTTACAAAAGTGTTTTAATATAAATTGATTCTTACAATTAAAATGGTTATTCTATACTTTGTTTTTGTACAATTAAAAATGCTTAATCTATTTTATTATATTTGTTTTTGTTCATATTGCTTGAAACTAAAGAGGTGTTAAATTACTTTTCATAATCATGTTGTTGACAGTGGCCTTTGTTAATAATTAAAAATGCTGAATTTGTATAAGTGTGTCAATTGCACAATTTTAGTTGGGCGATTGACCTCTTATTATTTTTCCCAGTTAACATTTATTTTGGGTGAAGTCGAAGCTGTCGCTGACGTAACTCGCACGAAGGGTTCCGTACGTTGGCTTTGAGCATTTGTTTTAATACAGTGTTTTTTTACGTTTTTTCAGCTGAAATAATTTTTTTTTATTATTTTTCGCTTTTTTCTCGTTTTGGCGATTTTTTTAATTTTGGCGATTTTTTTTTAATTTTGGCGATTTTTTTCATTTTTGCGATTTTTTTTTCATTTTGGCAATTTTTTTAATTTTGGCGATTTTTTTAATTTTGGCGATTTTTTCATTTTGGCGATTTTTTTTCAGTTCTCGTTGTACCTTCATAGTGAACAGACGTATTAGCGGAATTTATTTTTACATACATACTAAATAAAAAAAACCATAAAAAAAAAAATATTTGTAGTACATAATATTCGTTGTACATTAACTTTGATAAATAAGCTTTTTTTGCTTTGCTAATATTTTTTTTACATAGATAGTAATAACTAAAACAAAAATAAAACAAAAACAACCGTAAACAAAATAACTCAAAGTGCCCTTGAGGAATACACTAACAAAGTGCCCTTGAGGAATACTCTATATGAGTACCTCAAAAACAAATAATTGTGAAGTGAGTGATAACGGCAGAAGTGCCTATCTTACTGTGAGCTCTGATGATCTTAATGATAACAATAAAAAATCTGATGATAGACTTACTGTGAGTTCTGATGCTCTTAATATAAACAAAATAAATATAAAACCTGATGACAGACTTTTTTTAACGGCTAAGCCAATTTTTCATCAGCGATCAACTTCGCTTTGTCCAATGCCAACTAGTGATTTGTTAACATTACAGTTGCCTACTACTTCGTCATTTAAATCAGCGATATCATCCGATTCAGGCTCGTGTTCATCACTTACCCAAATTGTCAATATAAATAAGAGTAGCCCAAAACCCAAGGTCCAAGTCGGAATGGACCGATATATAATTGTGGGAAAGCGCGGGCGAAGCCCAAATTCTACTAAGATTGTATCTGCTTCAAAGGTATCTAGGGATAACAGCGCATCCTCCACTAATCGTTTTCAAATATTGCAAGATGACAACGACACACCTGATATATCTGAGAAAAAAACCTCCAAGCCGCCACCAATATATTTGAGAGAAAAAAATTCAAACGCTCTTATTAAGAAATTAATTTCGGCCATTGGTGAGAAAAAATTTCACATTGTTCCAATAAAACGTGGCAATATCGATGAAACGAAAATTCAAATTTATGACGAAACAGATTTCCGTAAAATGGTTTCTGAATTTGAAAAAAAATAAAACAAGTTTCTACACATACCAGCTCAAGAGTGCTAAAGGCCTGCAGATCGTATTGAAGGGCATAGATTCTTATGTTGTTCCCGAAGAAATAAAAGACGCGCTCGTCCTCCAGGGATTCAAGGTAAAAAATTTTTCAAATATAATAAATAGGGAGAAGATCCCCCAGCCTCTATTTCGCGTTGAACTTGAGCCGAATGATATAAAATTGAGAAAAAATGAGACGCACCCAATTTATAATTTAAAATATCTTTTATACCGAAAAATAACAGTTGAAGAACCACACAAGCGTTCTGGACCCGTACAGTGCCATAATTGTCAAGAATATGGCCACACAAAAACTTACTGCAAATTACCTACAGTTTGTGTTATTTGCGGTGAATTGCACGGTACTGCTAGTTGCAATAAACCGAAAGATCAAAGTAACAAAAAATGCAGTAATTGTGGAGAAAATCACACTGCTAACTACAGAGGTTGTCCTGTATATTCTTTCGTTAAAAAGACTATAGGGCAAAAACCTAAAGTAGCTCCAGCACAAACAGCAAACACTTACTCCGCCACTCTTGCCCAAGGGAGCCAACCAGTTAATTCACGTGTATCGTATGCCGATGCTGCAAAAACAAGCTCTATTCCCACACAAAATGTTTCACGGCCAAATACTTCAATAAATACAAACTCAGGCTTTAATTTTAATCGCCTTGAAGCTACTATTGAAAATCTGGTGCAAACTATAAAAAATTTTACAACAAGTATGACTAGCATGATGCAAGAAATGCTGCGAATGCAGAATACTCTGCTTCAAGCAATACTTAATAAGCCATGAACACGGTAACAATATGTTTCTGGAACGCAAACGGCATTCGCCAACATAAAAATGAACTTGAGCACTTCTTCACGGAAAAAAATATTGATATAATGTTGGTCTCTGAGACTCATTTGACTTCGAGAAGCCTTTTTAAAATTTATGGCTACACCTTATATGATTCAAAGGACCCGAGAGGAAGAGCATGCGGTGGATCAGCAATTTTAATAAAGTCAAGACTCAAGCATTATATTATTGACAACATTTGCGAAGAACATTTACAAGCAACGAATATTCGTATCGAAAATTTTTGCACTAATTTTGTCATATCATCAATTTACTCCCCTCCTAGGTTCGCAATTACTGAGGACCAATACGAGGATTTCTACAAATCCCTTGGCCCTTGCTTCGTAGCAGCTGGCGACTACAATGCAAAACATACGTTCTGGGGTTCGCGTCTTATTACACCTAGAGGTCGGGCATTGTTCAACACAATTTCAAAAATGGGCTTGGACGTCATTTCGAGTGGGGAGCCCACTTACTGGCCTACGGACATACAAAAAATTCCGGATGTTATAGATTTTGGAGTCATGAAAAATATTTCTAGGGAATTAGTTCATGTTGAAGCGTCTCAAGATCTTTCCTCCGATCACTTTCCCACGATCGTTACAATTTGTAAGTGTATTCCTCAAGGGCACTTTAAGTTATTTTGTTTACGGTTGTTTTTGTTTTTTTTTGTTTTAGTTATTACTGTCTATGTAAAAAAAAAATATTAGCAAAGCAAAAATAGCTTGTTTATCAAAGTTAATGTACAACAAATATTATGTACTACAAATATTTTTTTGTATGGTTTTTTTTGGTTTAGTATGTAAAAAGAAATTCCGCTAATACTTCTGTTCACTATGAAGGTACAACGAGAATCAGTTAAATACAATGAAATGTATCGTCTTTAAAAAAAACCAAAACTTTAGTTTTGAGTTTTTTTTTCAACTTTATTTATTCAATTATTATTTTCTACTGATCAATGGTTTACAAAAGTGTTTTAATATAAATTGATTCTTACAATTAAAATGGTTATTCTATACTTTGTTTTTGTACAATTAAAAATGCTTAATCTATTTTATTATATTTGTTTTTGTTCATATTGCTTGAAACTAAAGAGGTGTTAAATTACTTTTCATAATCATGTTGTTGACAGTGGCCTTTGTTAATAATTAAAAATGCTGAATTTGTATAAGTGTGTCAATTGCACAATTTTAGTTGGGCGATTGACCTCTTATTATTTTTCCCAGTTAACATTTATTTTGGGTGAAGTCGAAGCTGTCGCTGACGTAACTCGCACGAAGGGTTCCGTACGTTGGCTTTGAGCATTTGTTTTAATACAGTGTTTTTTTACGTTTTTTCAGCTGAAATAATTTTTTTTTATTATTTTTCGCTTTTTTCTCGTTTTGGCGATTTTTTTAATTTTGGCGATTTTTTTTTAATTTTGGCGATTTTTTTCATTTTTGCGATTTTTTTTTCATTTTGGCAATTTTTTTAATTTTGGCGATTTTTTTAATTTTGGCGATTTTTTCATTTTGGCGATTTTTTTTCAGTTCTCGTTGTACCTTCATAGTGAACAGACGTATTAGCGGAATTTATTTTTAAATACATACTAAATAAAAAAAACCATACAAAAAAAATATTTGTAGTACATAATATTCGTTGTACATTAACTTTGATAAATAAGCTTTTTTTGCTTTGCTAATATTTTTTTTACATAGATAGTAATAACTAAAACAAAAATAAAACAAAAACAACCGTAAACAAAATAACTCAAAGTGCCCTTGAGGAATACACTAACAAAGTGCCCTTGAGGAATACTCTATATGAGTACCTCAAAAACAAATAATTGTGAAGTGAGTGATAACGGCAGAAGTGCCTATCTTACTGTGAGCTCTGATGATCTTAATGATAACAATAAAAAATCTGATGATAGACTTACTGTGAGTTCTGATGCTCTTAATATAAACAAAATAAATATAAAACCTGATGACAGACTTTTTTTAACGGCTAAGCCAATTTTTCGTCAGCGATCAACTTCGCTTTGTCCAATGCCAACTAGTGATTTGTTAACATTACAGTTGCCTACTACTTCGTCATTTAAATCAGCGATATCATCCGATTCAGGCTCGTGTTCATCACTTACCCAAATTGTCAATATAAATAAGAGTAGCTCAAAACCCAAGGTCCAAGTCGGAATGGACCGATATATAATTGTGGGAAAGCGCGGGCGAAGCCCAAATTCTACTAAGATTGCATCTGCTTCAAAGGTATCTAGGGATAACAGCGCATCCTCCACTAATCGTTTTCAAATATTGCAAGATGACAACGACACACCTGATATATCTGAGAAAAAAACCTCCAAGCCGCCACCAATATATTTGAGAGAAAAAAATTCAAACGCTCTTATTAAGAAATTAATTTCGGCCATTGGTGAGAAAAAATTTCACATTGTTCCAATAAAACGTGGCAATATCGATGAAACGAAAATTCAAATTTATGACGAAACAGATTTCCGTAAAATGGTTTCTGAATTTGAAAAAAAAATAAAACAAGTTTCTACACATACCAGCTCAAGAGTGCTAAAGGCCTGCAGATCGTATTGAAGGGCATAGATTCTTATGTTGTTCCCGAAGAAATAAAAGACGCGCTCGTCCTCCAGGGATTCAAGGTAAAAAATTTTTCAAATATAATAAATAGGGAGAAGATCCCCCAGCCTCTATTTCGCGTTGAACTTGAGCCGAATGATATAAAATTGAGAAAAAATGAGACGCACCCAATTTATAATTTAAAATATCTTTTATACCGAAAAATAACAGTTGAAGAACCACACAAGCGTTCTGGACCCGTACAGTGCCATAATTGTCAAGAATATGGCCACACAAAAACTTACTGCAAATTACCTACAGTTTGTGTTATTTGCGGTGAATTGCACGGTACTGCTAGTTGCAATAAACCGAAAGATCAAAGTAACAAAAAATGCAGTAATTGTGGAGAAAATCACACTGCTAACTACAGAGGTTGTCCTGTATATTCTTTCGTTAAAAAGACTATAGGGCAAAAACCTAAAGTAGCTCCAGCACAAACAGCAAACACTTACTCCGCCACTCTTGCCCAAGGGAGCCAACCAGTTAATTCACGTGTATCGTATGCCGATGCTGCAAAAACAAGCTCTATTCCCACACAAAATGTTTCACGGCCAAATACTTCAATAAATACAAACTCAGGCTTTAATTTTAATCGCCTTGAAGCTACTATTGAAAATCTGGTGCAAACTATAAAAAATTTTACAACAAGTATGACTAGCATGATGCAAGAAATGCTGCGAATGCAGAATACTCTGCTTCAAGCAATACTTAATAAGCCATGAACACGGTAACAATATGTTTCTGGAACGCAAACGGCATTCGCCAACATAAAAATGAACTTGAGCACTTCTTCACGGAAAAAAATATTGATATAATGTTGGTCTCTGAGACTCATTTGACTTCGAGAAGCCTTTTTAAAATTTATGGCTACACCTTATATGATTCAAAGGACCCGAGAGGAAGAGCATGCGGTGGATCAGCAATTTTAATAAAGTCAAGACTCAAGCATTATATTATTGACAACATTTGCGAAGAACATTTACAAGCAACGAATATTCGTATCGAAAATTTTTGCACTAATTTTGTCATATCATCAATTTACTCCCCTCCTAGGTTCGCAATTACTGAGGACCAATACGAGGATTTCTACAAATCCCTTGGCCCTTGCTTCGTAGCAGCTGGCGACTACAATGCAAAACATACGTTCTGGGGTTCGCGTCTTATTACACCTAGAGGTCGGGCATTGTTCAACACAATTTCAAAAATGGGCTTGGACGTCATTTCGAGTGGGGAGCCCACTTACTGGCCTACGGACATACAAAAAATTCCGGATGTTATAGATTTTGGAGTCATGAAAAATATTTCTAGGGAATTAGTTCATGTTGAAGCGTCTCAAGATCTTTCCTCCGATCACTTTCCCACGATCGTTACAATTTGTAAGTGTATTCCTCAAGGGCACTTTAAGTTATTTTGTTTACGGTTGTTTTTGTTTTTTTTTTGTTTTAGTTATTACTGTCTATGTAAAAAAAAAATATTAGCAAAGCAAAAATAGCTTGTTTATCAAAGTTAATGTACAACAAATATTATGTACTACAAATATTTTTTTGTATGGTTTTTTTTGGTTTAGTATGTAAAAAGAAATTCCGCTAATACTTCTGTTCACTATGAAGGTACAACGAGAATCAGTTAAATACAATGAAATGTATCGTCTTTAAAAAAAACCAAAACTTTAGTTTTGAGTTTTTTTTTCAACTTTATTTATTCAATTATTATTTTCTACTGATCAATGGTTTACAAAAGTGTTTTAATATAAATTGATTCTTACAATTAAAATGGTTATTCTATACTTTGTTTTTGTACAATTAAAAATGCTTAATCTATTTTATTATATTTGTTTTTGTTCATATTGCTTGAAACTAAAGAGGTGTTAAATTACTTTTCATAATCATGTTGTTGACAGTGGCCTTTGTTAATAATTAAAAATGCTGAATTTGTATAAGTGTGTCAATTGCACAATTTTAGTTGGGCGATTGACCTCTTATTATTTTTCCCAGTTAACATTTATTTTGGGTGAAGTCGAAGCTGTCGCTGACGTAACTCGCACGAAGGGTTCCGTACGTTGGCTTTGAGCATTTGTTTTAATACAGTGTTTTTTTACGTTTTTTCAGCTGAAATAATTTTTTTTTATTATTTTTCGCTTTTTTCTCGTTTTGGCGATTTTTTTAATTTTGGCGATTTTTTTTTAATTTTGGCGATTTTTTTCATTTTTGCGATTTTTTTTTCATTTTGGCAATTTTTTTAATTTTGGCGATTTTTTTAATTTTGGCGATTTTTTCATTTTGGCGATTTTTTTTCAGTTCTCGTTGTACCTTCATAGTGAACAGACGTATTAGCGGAATTTATTTTTACATACATACTAAATAAAAAAAACCATACAAAAAAAAATATTTGTAGTACATAATATTCGTTGTACATTAACTTTGATAAATAAGCTTTTTTTGCTTTGCTAATATTTTTTTTACATAGATAGTAATAACTAAAACAAAAATAAAACAAAAACAACCGTAAACAAAATAACTCAAAGTGCCCTTGAGGAATACACTAACAAAGTGCCCTTGAGGAATACTCTATATGAGTACCTCAAAAACAAATAATTGTGAAGTGAGTGATAACGGCAGAAGTGCCTATCTTACTGTGAGCTCTGATGATCTTAATGATAACAATAAAAAATCTGATGATAGACTTACTGTGAGTTCTGATGCTCTTAATATAAACAAAATAAATATAAAACCTGATGACAGACTTTTTTTAACGGCTAAGCCAATTTTTCGTCAGCGATCAACTTCGCTTTGTCCAATGCCAACTAGTGATTTGTTAACATTACAGTTGCCTACTACTTCGTCATTTAAATCAGCGATATCATCCGATTCAGGCTCGTGTTCATCACTTACCCAAATTGTCAATATAAATAAGAGTAGCTCAAAACCCAAGGTCCAAGTCGGAATGGACCGATATATAATTGTGGGAAAGCGCGGGCGAAGCCCAAATTCTACTAAGATTGCATCTGCTTCAAAGGTATCTAGGGATAACAGCGCATCCTCCACTAATCGTTTTCAAATATTGCAAGATGACAACGACACACCTGATATATCTGAGAAAAAAACCTCCAAGCCGCCACCAATATATTTGAGAGAAAAAAATTCAAACGCTCTTATTAAGAAATTAATTTCGGCCATTGGTGAGAAAAAATTTCACATTGTTCCAATAAAACGTGGCAATATCGATGAAACGAAAATTCAAATTTATGACGAAACAGATTTCCGTAAAATGGTTTCTGAATTTGAAAAAAAAATAAAACAAGTTTCTACACATACCAGCTCAAGAGTGCTAAAGGCCTGCAGATCGTATTGAAGGGCATAGATTCTTATGTTGTTCCCGAAGAAATAAAAGACGCGCTCGTCCTCCAGGGATTCAAGGTAAAAAATTTTTCAAATATAATAAATAGGGAGAAGATCCCCCAGCCTCTATTTCGCGTTGAACTTGAGCCGAATGATATAAAATTGAGAAAAAATGAGACGCACCCAATTTATAATTTAAAATATCTTTTATACCGAAAAATAACAGTTGAAGAACCACACAAGCGTTCTGGACCCGTACAGTGCCATAATTGTCAAGAATATGGCCACACAAAAACTTACTGCAAATTACCTACAGTTTGTGTTATTTGCGGTGAATTGCACGGTACTGCTAGTTGCAATAAACCGAAAGATCAAAGTAACAAAAAATGCAGTAATTGTGGAGAAAATCACACTGCTAACTACAGAGGTTGTCCTGTATATTCTTTCGTTAAAAAGACTATAGGGCAAAAACCTAAAGTAGCTCCAGCACAAACAGCAAACACTTACTCCGCCACTCTTGCCCAAGGGAGCCAACCAGTTAATTCACGTGTATCGTATGCCGATGCTGCAAAAACAAGCTCTATTCCCACACAAAATGTTTCACGGCCAAATACTTCAATAAATACAAACTCAGGCTTTAATTTTAATCGCCTTGAAGCTACTATTGAAAATCTGGTGCAAACTATAAAAAATTTTACAACAAGTATGACTAGCATGATGCAAGAAATGCTGCGAATGCAGAATACTCTGCTTCAAGCAATACTTAATAAGCCATGAACACGGTAACAATATGTTTCTGGAACGCAAACGGCATTCGCCAACATAAAAATGAACTTGAGCACTTCTTCACGGAAAAAAATATTGATATAATGTTGGTCTCTGAGACTCATTTGACTTCGAGAAACCTTTTTAAAATTTATGGCTACACCTTATATGATTCAAAGGACCCGAGAGGAAGAGCATGCGGTGGATCAGCAATTTTAATAAAGTCAAGACTCAAGCATTATATTATTGACAACATTTGCGAAGAACATTTACAAGCAACGAATATTCGTATCGAAAATTTTTGCACTAATTTTGTCATATCATCAATTTACTCCCCTCCTAGGTTCGCAATTACTGAGGACCAATACGAGGATTTCTACAAATCCCTTGGCCCTTGCTTCGTAGCAGCTGGCGACTACAATGCAAAACATACGTTCTGGGGTTCGCGTCTTATTACACCTAGAGGTCGGGCATTGTTCAACACAATTTCAAAAATGGGCTTGGACGTCATTTCGAGTGGGGAGCCCACTTACTGGCCTACGGACATACAAAAAATTCCGGATGTTATAGATTTTGGAGTCATGAAAAATATTTCTAGGGAATTAGTTCATGTTGAAGCGTCTCAAGATCTTTCCTCCGATCACTTTCCCACGATCGTTACAATTTGTAAGTGTATTCCTCAAGGGCACTTTAAGTTATTTTGTTTACGGTTGTTTTTGTTTTTTTTTGTTTTAGTTATTACTGTCTATGTAAAAAAAAAATATTAGCAAAGCAAAAATAGCTTGTTTATCAAAGTTAATGTACAACAAATATTATGTACTACAAATATTTTTTTGTATGGTTTTTTTTGGTTTAGTATGTAAAAAGAAATTCCGCTAATACTTCTGTTCACTATGAAGGTACAACGAGAATCAGTTAAATACAATGAAATGTATCGTCTTTAAAAAAAACCAAAACTTTAGTTTTGAGTTTTTTTTTCAACTTTATTTATTCAATTATTATTTTCTACTGATCAATGGTTTACAAAAGTGTTTTAATATAAATTGATTCTTACAATTAAAATGGTTATTCTATACTTTGTTTTTGTACAATTAAAAATGCTTAATCTATTTTATTATATTTGTTTTTGTTCATATTGCTTGAAACTAAAGAGGTGTTAAATTACTTTTCATAATCATGTTGTTGACAGTGGCCTTTGTTAATAATTAAAAATGCTGAATTTGTATAAGTGTGTCAATTGCACAATTTTAGTTGGGCGATTGACCTCTTATTATTTTTCCCAGTTAACATTTATTTTGGGTGAAGTCGAAGCTGTCGCTGACGTAACTCGCACGAAGGGTTCCGTACGTTGGCTTTGAGCATTTGTTTTAATACAGTGTTTTTTTACGTTTTTTCAGCTGAAATAATTTTTTTTTATTATTTTTCGCTTTTTTCTCGTTTTGGCGATTTTTTTAATTTTGGCGATTTTTTTTTAATTTTGGCGATTTTTTTCATTTTTGCGATTTTTTTTTCATTTTGGCAATTTTTTTAATTTTGGCGATTTTTTTAATTTTGGCGATTTTTTCATTTTGGCGATTTTTTTTCAGTTCTCGTTGTACCTTCATAGTGAACAGACGTATTAGCGGAATTTATTTTTACATACATACTAAATAAAAAAAACCATACAAAAAAAAATATTTGTAGTACATAATATTCGTTGTACATTAACTTTGATAAATAAGCTTTTTTTGCTTTGCTAATATTTTTTTTACATAGATAGTAATAACTAAAACAAAAATAAAACAAAAACAACCGTAAACAAAATAACTCAAAGTGCCCTTGAGGAATACACTAACAAAGTGCCCTTGAGGAATACTCTATATGAGTACCTCAAAAACAAATAATTGTGAAGTGAGTGATAACGGCAGAAGTGCCTATCTTACTGTGAGCTCTGATGATCTTAATGATAACAATAAAAAATCTGATGATAGACTTACTGTGAGTTCTGATGCTCTTAATATAAACAAAATAAATATAAAACCTGATGACAGACTTTTTTTAACGGTTAAGCCAATTTTTCGTCAGCGATCAACTTCGCTTTGTCCAATGCCAACTAGTGATTTGTTAACATTACAGTTGCCTACTACTTCGTCATTTAAATCAGCGATATCATCCGATTCAGGCTCGTGTTCATCACTTACCCAAATTGTCAATATAAATAAGAGTAGCCCAAAACCCAAGGTCCAAGTCGGAATGGACCGATATATAATTGTGGGAAAGCGCGGGCGAAGCCCAAATTCTACTAAGATTGCATCTGCTTCAAAGGTATCTAGGGATAACAGCGCATCCTCCACTAATGGTTTTCAAATATTGCAAGATGACAACGACACACCTGATATATCTGAGAAAAAAACCTCCAAGCCGCCACCAATATATTTGAGAGAAAAAAATTCAAACGCTCTTATTAAGAAATTAATTTCGGCCATTGGTGAGAAAAAATTTCACATTGTTCCAATAAAACGTGGCAATATCGATGAAACGAAAATTCAAATTTATGACGAAACAGATTTCCGTAAAATGGTTTCTGAATTTGAAAAAAAAATAAAACAAGTTTCTACACATACCAGCTCAAGAGTGCTAAAGGCCTGCAGATCGTATTGAAGGGCATAGATTCTTATGTTGTTCCCGAAGAAATAAAAGACGCGCTCGTCCTCCAGGGATTCAAGGTAAAAAATTTTTCAAATATAATAAATAGGGAGAAGATCCCCCAGCCTCTATTTCGCGTTGAACTTGAGCCGAATGATATAAAATTGAGAAAAAATGAGACGCACCCAATTTATAATTTAAAATATCTTTTATACCGAAAAATAACAGTTGAAGAACCACACAAGCGTTCTGGACCCGTACAGTGCCATAATTGTCAAGAATATGGCCACACAAAAACTTACTGCAAATTACCTACAGTTTGTGTTATTTGCGGTGAATTGCACGGTACTGCTAGTTGCAATAAACCGAAAGATCAAAGTAACAAAAAATGCAGTAATTGTGGAGAAAATCACACTGCTAACTACAGAGGTTGTCCTGTATATTCTTTCGTTAAAAAGACTATAGGGCAAAAACCTAAAGTAGCTCCAGCACAAACAGCAAACACTTACTCCGCCACTCTTGCCCAAGGGAGCCAACCAGTTAATTCACGTGTATCGTATGCCGATGCTGCAAAAACAAGCTCTATTCCCACACAAAATGTTTCACGGCCAAATACTTCAATAAATACAAACTCAGGCTTTAATTTTAATCGCCTTGAAGCTACTATTGAAAATCTGGTGCAAACTATAAAAAATTTTACAACAAGTATGACTAGCATGATGCAAGAAATGCTGCGAATGCAGAATACTCTGCTTCAAGCAATACTTAATAAGCCATGAACACGGTAACAATATGTTTCTGGAACGCAAACGGCATTCGCCAACATAAAAATGAACTTGAGCACTTCTTCACGGAAAAAAATATTGATATAATGTTGGTCTCTGAGACTCATTTGACTTCGAGAAGCCTTTTTAAAATTTATGGCTACACCTTATATGATTCAAAGGACCCGAGAGGAAGAGCATGCGGTGGATCAGCAATTTTAATAAAGTCAAGACTCAAGCATTATATTATTGACAACATTTGCGAAGAACATTTACAAGCAACGAATATTCGTATCGAAAATTTTTGCACTAATTTTGTCATATCATCAATTTACTCCCCTCCTAGGTTCGCAATTACTGAGGACCAATACGAGGATTTCTACAAATCCCTTGGCCCTTGCTTCGTAGCAGCTGGCGACTACAATGCAAAACATACGTTCTGGGGTTCGCGTCTTATTACACCTAGAGGTCGGGCATTGTTCAACACAATTTCAAAAATGGGCTTGGACGTCATTTCGAGTGGGGAGCCCACTTACTGGCCTACGGACATACAAAAAATTCCGGATGTTATAGATTTTGGAGTCATGAAAAATATTTCTAGGGAATTAGTTCATGTTGAAGCGTCTCAAGATCTTTCCTCCGATCACTTTCCCACGATCGTTACAATTTGTAAGTGTATTCCTCAAGGGCACTTTAAGTTATTTTGTTTACGGTTGTTTTTGTTTTTTTTTTGTTTTAGTTATTACTGTCTATGTAAAAAAAAAATATTAGCAAAGCAAAAATAGCTTGTTTATCAAAGTTAATGTACAACAAATATTAGTACTACAAATATTTTTTTGTATGGTTTTTTTTGGTTTAGTATGTAAAAAGAAATTCCGCTAATACTTCTGTTCACTATGAAGGTACAACGAGAATCAGTTAAATACAATGAAATGTATCGTCTTTAAAAAAAACCAAAACTTTAGTTTTGAGTTTTTTTTTCAACTTTATTTATTCAATTATTATTTTCTACTGATCAATGGTTTACAAAAGTGTTTTAATATAAATTGATTCTTACAATTAAAATGGTTATTCTATACTTTGTTTTTGTACAATTAAAAATGCTTAATCTATTTTATTATATTTGTTTTTGTTCATATTGCTTGAAACTAAAGAGGTGTTAAATTACTTTTCATAATCATGTTGTTGACAGTGGCCTTTGTTAATAATTAAAAATGCTGAATTTGTATAAGTGTGTCAATTGCACAATTTTAGTTGGGCGATTGACCTCTTATTATTTTTCCCAGTTAACATTTATTTTGGGTGAAGTCGAAGCTGTCGCTGACGTAACTCGCACGAAGGGTTCCGTACGTTGGCTTTGAGCATTTGTTTTAATACAGTGTTTTTTTACGTTTTTTCAGCTGAAATAATTTTTTTTTATTATTTTTCGCTTTTTTCTCGTTTTGGCGATTTTTTTAATTTTGGCGATTTTTTTTTAATTTTGGCGATTTTTTTCATTTTTGCGATTTTTTTTTCATTTTGGCAATTTTTTTAATTTTGGCGATTTTTTTAATTTTGGCGATTTTTTCATTTTGGCGATTTTTTTTCAGTTCTCGTTGTACCTTCATAGTGAACAGACGTATTAGCGGAATTTATTTTTACATACATACTAAATAAAAAAAACCATACAAAAAAAAATATTTGTAGTACATAATATTCGTTGTACATTAACTTTGATAAATAAGCTTTTTTTGCTTTGCTAATATTTTTTTTACATAGATAGTAATAACTAAAACAAAAATAAAACAAAAACAACCGTAAACAAAATAACTCAAAGTGCCCTTGAGGAATACACTAACAAAGTGCCCTTGAGGAATACTCTATATGAGTACCTCAAAAACAAATAATTGTGAAGTGAGTGATAACGACAGAAGTGCCTATCTTACTGTGAGCTCTGATGATCTTAATGATAACAATAAAAAATCTGATGATAGACTTACTGTGAGTTCTGATGCTCTTAATATAAACAAAATAAATATAAAACCTGATGACAGACTTTTTTTAACGGCTAAGCCAATTTTTCGTCAGCGATCAACTTCGCTTTGTCCAATGCCAACTAGTGATTTGTTAACATTACAGTTGCCTACTACTTCGTCATTTAAATCAGCGATATCATCCGATTCAGGCTCGTGTTCATCACTTACCCAAATTGTCAATATAAATAAGAGTAGCCCAAAACCCAAGGTCCAAGTCGGAATGGACCGATATATAATTGTGGGAAAGCGCGGGCGAAGCCCAAATTCTACTAAGATTGTATCTGCTTCAAAGGTATCTGGGGATAACAGCGCATCCTCCACTAATCGTTTTCAAATATTGCAAGATGACAACGACACACCTGATATATCTGAGAAAAAAACCTCCAAGCCGCCACCAATATATTTGAGAGAAAAAAATTCAAACGCTCTTATTAAGAAATTAATTTCGGCCATTGGTGAGAAAAAATTTCACATTGTTCCAATAAAACGTGGCAATATCGATGAAACGAAAATTCAAATTTATGACGAAACAGATTTCCGTAAAATGGTTTCTGAATTTGAAAAAAAATAAAACAAGTTTCTACACATACCAGCTCAAGAGTGCTAAAGGCCTGCAGATCGTATTGAAGGGCATAGATTCTTATGTTGTTCCCGAAGAAATAAAAGACGCGCTCGTCCTCCAGGGATTCAAGGTAAAAAATTTTTCAAATATAATAAATAGGGAGAAGATCCCCCAGCCTCTATTTCGCGTTGAACTTGAGCCGAATGATATAAAATTGAGAAAAAATGAGACGCACCCAATTTATAATTTAAAATATCTTTTATACCGAAAAATAACAGTTGAAGAACCACACAAGCGTTCTGGACCCGTACAGTGCCATAATTGTCAAGAATATGGCCACACAAAAACTTACTGCAAATTACCTACAGTTTGTGTTATTTGCGGTGAATTGCACGGTACTGCTAGTTGCAATAAACCGAAAGATCAAAGTAACAAAAAATGCAGTAATTGTGGAGAAAATCACACTGCTAACTACAGAGGTTGTCCTGTATATTCTTTCGTTAAAAAGACTATAGGGCAAAAACCTAAAGTAGCTCCAGCACAAACAGCAAACACTTACTCCGCCACTCTTGCCCAAGGGAGCCAACCAGTTAATTCACGTGTATCGTATGCCGATGCTGCAAAAACAAGCTCTATTCCCACACAAAATGTTTCACGGCCAAATACTTCAATAAATACAAACTCAGGCTTTAATTTTAATCGCCTTGAAGCTACTATTGAAAATCTGGTGCAAACTATAAAAAATTTTACAACAAGTATGACTAGCATGATGCAAGAAATGCTGCGAATGCAGAATACTCTGCTTCAAGCAATACTTAATAAGCCATGAACACGGTAACAATATGTTTCTGGATCGCAAACGGCATTCGCCAACATAAAAATGAACTTGAGCACTTCTTCACGGAAAAAAATATTGATATAATGTTGGTCTCTGAGACTCATTTGACTTCGAGAAGCCTTTTTAAAATTTATGGCTACACCTTATATGATTCAAAGGACCCGAGAGGAAGAGCATGCGGTGGATCAGCAATTTTAATAAAGTCAAGACTCAAGCATTATATTATTGACAACATTTGCGAAGAACATTTACAAGCAACGAATATTCGTATCGAAAATTTTTGCACTAATTTTGTCATATCATCAATTTACTCCCCTCCTAGGTTCGCAATTACTGAGGACCAATACGAGGATTTCTACAAATCCCTTGGCCCTTGCTTCGTAGCAGCTGGCGACTACAATGCAAAACATACGTTCTGGGGTTCGCGTCTTATTACACCTAGAGGTCGGGCATTGTTCAACACAATTTCAAAAATGGGCTTGGACGTCATTTCGAGTGGGGAGCCCACTTACTGGCCTACGGACATACAAAAAATTCCGGATGTTATAGATTTTGGAGTCATGAAAAATATTTCTAGGGAATTAGTTCATGTTGAAGCGTCTCAAGATCTTTCCTCCGATCACTTTCCCACGATCGTTACAATTTGTAAGTGTATTCCTCAAGGGCACTTTAAGTTATTTTGTTTACGGTTGTTTTTGTTTTTTTTTTTGTTTTAGTTATTACTGTCTATGTAAAAAAAAAATATTAGCAAAGCAAAAATAGCTTGTTTATCAAAGTTAATGTACAACAAATATTATGTACTACAAATATTTTTTTGTATGGTTTTTTTTGGTTTAGTATGTAAAAAGAAATTCCGCTAATACTTCTGTTCACTATGAAGGTACAACGAGAATCAGTTAAATACAATGAAATGTATCGTCTTTAAAAAAAACCAAAACTTTAGTTTTGAGTTTTTTTTTCAACTTTATTTATTCAATTATTATTTTCTACTGATCAATGGTTTACAAAAGTGTTTTAATATAAATTGATTCTTACAATTAAAATGGTTATTCTATACTTTGTTTTTGTACAATTAAAAATGCTTAATCTATTTTATTATATTTGTTTTTGTTCATATTGCTTGAAACTAAAGAGGTGTTAAATTACTTTTCATAATCATGTTGTTGACAGTGGCCTTTGTTAATAATTAAAAATGCTGAATTTGTATAAGTGTGTCAATTGCACAATTTTAGTTGTGCGATTGACCTCTTATTATTTTTCCCAGTTAACATTTATTTTGGGTGAAGTCGAAGCTGTCGCTGACGTAACTCGCACGAAGGGTTCCGTACGTTGGCTTTGAGCATTTGTTTTAATACAGTGTTTTTTTACGTTTTTTCAGCTGAAATAATTTTTTTTTATTATTTTTCGCTTTTTTCTCGTTTTGGCGATTTTTTTAATTTTGGCGATTTTTTTTTAATTTTGGCGATTTTTTTCATTTTTGCGATTTTTTTTTCATTTTGGCAATTTTTTTAATTTTGGCGATTTTTTTAATTTTGGCGATTTTTTCATTTTGGCGATTTTTTTTCAGTTCTCGTTGTACCTTCATAGTGAACAGACGTATTAGCGGAATTTATTTTTACATACATACTAAATAAAAAAAACCATACAAAAAAAAATATTTGTAGTACATAATATTCGTTGTACATTAACTTTGATAAATAAGCTTTTTTTGCTTTGCTAATATTTTTTTTACATAGATAGTAATAACTAAAACAAAAATAAAACAAAAACAACCGTAAACAAAATAACTCAAAGTGCCCTTGAGGAATACACTAACAAAGTGCCCTTGAGGAATACTCTATATGAGTACCTCAAAAACAAATAATTGTGAAGTGAGTGATAACGGCAGAAGTGCCTATCTTACTGTGAGCTCTGATGATCTTAATGATAACAATAAAAAATCTGATGATAGACTTACTGTGAGTTCTGATGCTCTTAATATAAACAAAATAAATATAAAACCTGATGACAGACTTTTTTTAACGGCTAAGCCAATTTTTCGTCAGCGATCAACTTCGCTTTGTCCAATGCCAACTAGTGATTTGTTAACATTACAGTTGCCTACTACTTCGTCATTTAAATCAGCGATATCATCCGATTCAGGCTCGTGTTCATCACTTACCCAAATTGTCAATATAAATAAGAGTAGCCCAAAACCCAAGGTCCAAGTCGGAATGGACCGATATATAATTGTGGGAAAGCGCGGGCGAAGCCCAAATTCTACTAAGATTGCATCTGCTTCAAAGGTATCTAGGGATAACAGCGCATCCTCCACTAATCGTTTTCAAATATTGCAAGATGACAACGACACACCTGATATATCTGAGAAAAAAACCTCCAAGCCGCCACCAATATATTTGAGAGAAAAAAATTCAAACGCTCTTATTAAGAAATTAATTTCGGCCATTGGTGAGAAAAAATTTCACATTGTTCCAATAAAACGTGGCAATATCGATGAAACGAAAATTCAAATTTATGACGAAACAGATTTCCGTAAAATGGTTTCTGAATTTGAAAAAAAATAAAACAAGTTTCTACACATACCAGCTCAAGAGTGCTAAAGGCCTGCAGATCGTATTGAAGGGCATAGATTCTTATGTTGTTCCCGAAGAAATAAAAGACGCGCTCGTCCTCCAGGGATTCAAGGTAAAAAATTTTTCAAATATAATAAATAGGGAGAAGATCCCCCAGCCTCTATTTCGCGTTGAACTTGAGCCGAATGATATAAAATTGAGAAAAAATGAGACGCACCCAATTTATAATTTAAAATATCTTTTATACCGAAAAATAACAGTTGAAGAACCACACAAGCGTTCTGGACCCGTACAGTGCCATAATTGTCAAGAATATGGCCACACAAAAACTTACTGCAAATTACCTACAGTTTGTGTTATTTGCGGTGAATTGCACGGTACTGCTAGTTGCAATAAACCGAAAGATCAAAGTAACAAAAAATGCAGTAATTGTGGAGAAAATCACACTGCTAACTACAGAGGTTGTCCTGTATATTCTTTCGTTAAAAAGACTATAGGGCAAAAACCTAAAGTAGCTCCAGCACAAACAGCAAACACTTACTCCGCCACTCTTGCCCAAGGGAGCCAACCAGTTAATTCACGTGTATCGTATGCCGATGCTGCAAAAACAAGCTCTATTCCCACACAACATGTTTCACGGCCAAATACTTCAATAAATACAAACTCAGGCTTTAATTTTAATCGCCTTGAAGCTACTATTGAAAATCTGGTGCAAACTATAAAAAATTTTACAACAAGTATGACTAGCATGATGCAAGAAATGCTGCGAATGCAGAATACTCTGCTTCAAGCAATACTTAATAAGCCATGAACACGGTAACAATATGTTTCTGGAACGCAAACGGCATTCGCCAACATAAAAATGAACTTGAGCACTTCTTCACGGAAAAAAATATTGATATAATGTTGGTCTCTGAGACTCATTTGACTTCGAGAAGCCTTTTTAAAATTTATGGCTACACCTTATATGATTCAAAGGACCCGAGAGGAAGAGCATGCGGTGGATCAGCAATTTTAATAAAGTCAAGACTCAAGCATTATATTATTGACAACATTTGCGAAGAACATTTACAAGCAACGAATATTCGTATCGAAAATTTTTGCACTAATTTTGTCATATCATCAATTTACTCCCCTCCTAGGTTCGCAATTACTGAGGACCAATACGAGGATTTCTACAAATCCCTTGGCCCTTGCTTCGTAGCAGCTGGCGACTACAATGCAAAACATACGTTCTGGGGTTCGCGTCTTATTACACCTAGAGGTCGGGCATTGTTCAACACAATTTCAAAAATGGGCTTGGACGTCATTTCGAGTGGGGAGCCCACTTACTGGCCTACGGACATACAAAAAATTCCGGATGTTATAGATTTTGGAGTCATGAAAAATATTTCTAGGGAATTAGTTCATGTTGAAGCGTCTCAAGATCTTTCCTCCGATCACTTTCCCACGATCGTTACAATTTGTAGCCCACTAAGTAGTGACTTACCTCACCCGTATGTGAAGACGATCAACCGTGTTAATTGGCTGGGGTTCAGAAAATATCTCAGTACTCATTGTACGGAAAACATTACGCTAAGAACATCCGAAGATATTGAATTTAACATTGGCAATCTTATCAAAAATATAAAACAGGCTGCTGAACATGCGACTACCTCCTACCCGCAGACTGGATTTAATAGAATTTATTCTACGGATATTGAACGTCTTGTAAGTGAAAAAAGAAGAGCTAGAAGGGAATGGCAACAGCACAGATCGCCCCAACATAAAATCAGATTTAAAGAGTGCACTAAACGACTCCAAGACTTGCTTGCATTTGAAAAAACTGCATCTTTTAAAAACTATCTGGAAGGTTTGATGCCACACCAGCATCTAATTACTCCTTGTGGCGCGCTGCTAGAAAGCTTAAAACACCTGTTGCGTTTAAACCACCTCTGCGTACATCTACAGGGGGTTGGGGAAGAAGCGATACTGAAAAAGTTAAACTATTTGCTGAGCATTTAAAATCAGTATTTACCCCTAACTCGTGTACTGGTGTTATTGATTTGCCGAATGTAGTGGCGCTACCCCCTCGACCCATAAAATTTAGAACGTGTGATGTACAAAAAGTAATTGCTGAACTTAACCCGAAGAAAGCTCCGGGTATTGATGGAATTAGTAACCAGATGCTAATAAAGTTGCCTCGTATTGCAATTAGAATCCTGTTATTTATTTTTAACGCCATTTTACGACAGCAGTATTATCCAAATAGCTGGAAGCTTGCCAAAGTTAAAATGATTCCAAAGCCGGGCAAAGACCTTACCAAGGCTGAGTCATACAGGCCAATAAGTCTGCTATCAACAATGTCAAAACTTTTCGAAAAACTGCTCATGACAAAATTGTCCCCAATTCTAGTTAGTAGTGGGTGCATACCAGACCATCAATTTGGTTTTAGAAGTCAGCATAGCACCATCGAACAAACTCATAGATTGGTTCAATTTATAAGAAGAACATTTGAAGAAAAGAAGTATTGTTCTGCGCTGTTTATCGACGTTTCTCAGGCATTTGATAAAGTGTGGCATGAAGGTCTTATTTTAAAATTGAAATCATAGTTACCAATAAATTTTCTGAAGCTATTAGAAAGTTATATTACTACCCGGAAGCTTACGGTTGTGGAAGGAGACTTCATGAGTGTGCCCGAATCTATATCATCCGGTGTGCCACAGGGGAGCATACTGGGGCCAGTTTTGTATTTGATTTACACGTGTGATATGCCTTTGAGCAGCAATATCCATACATCTACGTTTGCCGATGATACAGCCTGCCTTAGTATGCACGAAAACCCTCACGAGGCTTCCCGATATCTACAAGAACATATTACACAACTGGAACTATGGTTAAATTTATGGAGAATCAAAGTAAACGAGCAAAAGTGTGTCCAGGTAACATTTACCCTGCGAAGAGATACTTGTTCCCAAATTCGAATCAACAATCAAGTTGTTCTTCAACATTCACACGTAAAATACCTTGGTATACACCTTGATCGACGGCTTACATGGAAGCCCCATATTGACTCAAAGCTAACACAAATGAAACTGAAATTAACTCAGATACATTGGCTGATTGGTAGAAATTCAACACTCAGTCTAGATTGTAAACTTTTAATATACAAGACGATTTTGAAACCAATATGGTGCTACGGAATACAGTTATGGGGCACTGCTTCAGCTTCTAATGTCGAGAGAATCCAACGAAGGCAAAACAAAATTTTACGCTTAATAACATTGGCTCCATGGTATATAAAAAATTCAAATATACATCGTGATTTAAATATGCCACTAGTGACTGAAGAAATTGCAAAATACGCTGGCAAATATTTAACAAAACTCGAGTCACATCCTAATCCGCTTGCCCGTAATATTTTGAACTTTACTGGACACATCCGCCTAAAAAAGAGGGACACATGGGCTCTTATTCATAGCACTCCAGATGGGACTTCTTGAAAATACTTTATTTTTTTCCTTTTGACTATCACTACTTATGTATTATATATAACTATTACTAAGCTTATGTCCGACACTGGTCGGGCCTAATTATATTTTTAGATTTAAGATTTGAATACTTATTGTTAGTTCATATATGAAGATACAATAAATAAAAATCATGCATTAAAAAAAAAAATTTTTTTTTTTCACTTTGACGATTTTTTCATTTTGGCGATTTTTCCGGTTTTCCGCGATTTATTTCCGATTTAGAAATTTTTTTTAATTTGGTGCTTTTTTCGTTTTGGCGATTTTTTTTTTGATTTTGGCGATTTTTTTTTCGGTTTGGCGATTTTATAATTTTGAGATTTTTTTTGTTTTACCGTTTTTGAAAATTTCAAGAAGTTTGCTCTTACGGTTTCCAAGATACAGCAAGTTATCAAAATTACATAGTCAAAATTACATTAACTGATGGTACACCCTTTAATTAAAATTTTTTAAATTTTAGTGTTAATTGTTGTAGTCTGTATAAAAATACACTAACTTTACAAATTTCAAGTGCATATATGTACATACAATTGTATGTATATTAAATGGGATTTTAACATTTTTCGTTGCTCGTTTTGGCACACCCTTTAATTTCCGACTCTCATGTATTTGTTGTTGTAGCGGCCAAGGGTCTACACACTCTGTCCAAATTTCAGGTCCGTAGCTCTTACGGTTCTCGAGAAAATACCCTGTGACGGACAGACGGACAGCGTAGCGAAAACAATAGGGTTCCATTTTCACCTTTGGTGTACGGAACCCTAAAAAGGCTCGATATGTATTTCCCATTACCCGTGTTCTACGAAACTTACGTACATATGCACGTGCATATGTATACATATATACACATATGTACATACTTAAATACATACATACATATGCCAAAACATGATACATAACAATTTCATGTACATACATACATACATAGCTTACCACTTTAATATTTTTATATTCGACAATAATGAATTTTTAATGTCCATATCGCACACTAAATCATAAAGAGTCACAACTCAAAAATTTCAGATGCTGAGTAGTTGCAAAGAACTGTTGATACTGTACAAATGACGCAAGTACATATGTGACATAAAAACAAGCATAACGGTATTTTAATTTCTTCAATTAACTGGTTTATAAAAAGGCAAAAGCACTTTTATAATTTTGAGTTGTGACTCTTTATGATTTAGTATGCGATATGTACATATCTATGTTTAAATTTAGGCAAAACCATTTTAAGCTTTTAAACTATACACTTAAGTTGGAATCTAATTTTTCAACTTATTTATTAGTTGTTACGAATATTAAAATATTTTTAACTTTTATAATGAAAGAAAATAATATAAAGCACCCGAATTTCACATGCGCATGTGGCTCTGACGTAATTTTGATGTCACCATGTATGTATGTAGCTATATTGACTACATGCGGGCTAAATGTTTCACATTTAAATTTTGGAACAAAAATACTATGAAAATTTAACGTCATGTAGCCACTACTACTAATTAAAATTAACCAACATGCTGAAAATTCTCGTGATGGCACAGCCACATGCGTGACATTTACTAAATAAACGCTTAAGTAAAAATTGTACGAAAAAAAATTTCTGATGAAATTGTTTTACTAAATACATATTCTAAATAATTTATTATATTGAGTGCACAGAAAATCATCAATATATTGTGGTTTGCTTATTAAACAATAAACACAAAGACTTTACATACAAATACCTTGGTAAAAATTTACCTACTTGTAAGATATACTTTAATTTTAGTTAACAGAATCTTCTTGTACATTCAGTTATTGTAAAACTTTTTTGAGTGTAACTACATGCATTAAATATACATTAAGGGCTATTATTACAACTTGAAAATAGCTAAAGTTAAGGTGTTATCGGACAGATAATTCGTTTTTCATTATCATGAGTACACTTTAAGCTAAAAGCGGCTAATAAGCTAAAGTGAACCCGATTTGAACTTTAATTTTTAACGTAAGGTTTATGAATTTGAAGTTGCCATATTTTCTGGTCTGTGAAAGAAAAAATAATAATTTTAATTTAGATTTCCAAATTAAAAAATAAAAATGGAAAGCAACCCACGATTGTTTTATATTAACGAGTTAGAAAATTTGTTTGAAGAAAGTCAGCCTCTAAGTAGATCACCAAAAAAATTTCGCGAGCAAGTGGACTATCTTGAATATTACGATGAAAGTGAGTTTGTGCAAAGATTTCGAGTAACGAAGCAGACGTTCCAATATATTTTAGGAAAAATTGGGCATTCTTTACAGTCAAGGAATCGGAGGTTTGTACCAATATGTATATAATTCGTGTTATATTAATATATTTTCTTCCAGGCTTTATTCCGTATCACCTCAGACTAAATTATTAGTAGCGCTAAGGTTTTACGCAAGTGGTAGTTTCTTAATTACAGTGGGTGATTTTTGTGGAGTTAGTGTCTCCACAGCAGGCCGTATAGTTAAGGAAACATCATTTGCATTAGCTGGTTTATCGAGAAAATATATTCAATTCCCTTCCGATACAAAAGGAATGCATCAAACAGCGGCTGATTTCTTTGCAATTGCAAAGTTTCCTAAAGTTATTGGCGCCATTGATTGCACCCACATCCGCATTCAGTCGCCAGGAGGAAACACCGGAGAAATTTTCCGTAACAGAAAGGGATATTTTTCCCTCAATGTTCAAGCAGTGTGCAATGCTAAGCTAGGGTTTCTAATTTCCCGGACTTTTTCAATTCCCGGGAACCGAGAAGTAAAATGTTTTATTCCCGGGAATTCCCGGGAATTTCAAATACATATGAATTTAATTAAATGACGTCAATAAAAAATATAATTTTATGAAAAAGTATACATCACAAAGAAAAGTAATATGAATAATTTTGTAATATCTATTAAAATATTTGTAATATCAATTAAAAAATTAACTAAATTTTGACCTATAAGCAATTTGATAATATTAATTAAGTTTTTCCACTCAAATGAATTAATAATTGATTCAATTAAATTAAATTCTTAATTGAAAACATTAATAAAACATTAATTGGTGAATACTTTTTTCTGTGAACATTCAAATGAAAAACAAAACAACTTTATTCATTAATTTCATCAACAACAATATTTAAAAAAACTAATAAAAAAATCCTATGCTTTGAGTTAAGCATGGATGGAAATTCCATCTAGATCTGCCAATCTAGATACTCTTTTCTATAAAGACTTCATAAGTTAAAAATATTTCGTAACGCTGGAAGTTGTTGGATTCACATCGGAAGCCTCTATTACATCTGTTTACATGCTTATACATATTATGCATCGTTACAGAGTTGTATTTTTAAGTAATGAAACAACGAAGAGCAATGTAAAAAAGCCAATTCCAAGAACCGATATATTAAATTCCCGAAAATTCCCGTTGAAAATTTCCCGGGACTTGCAAAAAAATAATTCCCGGGAATTCCCGGGATTTTTTTCCCGCGTAGAAACTCTATGCTAAGCTTATGTTCTTAGATCTGGTTGCTAGGTGGCCTGGTTCAGCACACGACAGCAATATATTTAAAAACAGCCGATTGAAATTTCGCATGGAAGAAGGCCATTTCCGGAATTACATTATCTTAGGTGATTCTGGATACAAGCAATGCAACTATATGATGGACCCCTTACAGAATCCACGTACAAGACCAGAAAATCTTTACAATGAATCTCAACGATTCAAAGATCTTTTGGTGTTTGGAAGCGACGTTTTCCAGTATTATCGACAGGTTTGCGTTTGACTAACGAGAATAAAATGGCTGTCGTTGTTGCATGTGCTGTTCTTCACAATATTGCTTTTATTTCAAAAGATCCACTTCCATCAACACAAGATACGTTGATACAGGAATCTCCAGAAGAATTTGTCTCAGACAACACTACAGGACATAACCACATTCTAACCAATGCCAATTCACATCCAAGAGCTCTTTTAATTGAGAACTATTTTACACAGTAAGTTCGTAACTTTTTATTTGCACTTTAACGTAACCATGAATATGTAACGTAAATAAAAGTAGCTGATTACAATGTATTTTTGTCTTCTGAATTCAAAAGGAACCAGAAGATATTCAACTAAAACTAGCTCTAGTTTTTCGCTAAATATTTCAAGAGCGGTCATCAAAATCATAAACACTTTATGGACTACTTTATGGAACACTCAATTCGAATCTACATTCCATTATTTTTTATAATTTTGCAGAATAAGTTGTAATTTGTTTTCAATTCAAATGAATTTGTTAAAGTGAATTGCAATTCATTTCCAATTTGTTTGAATTGAATTGATTTTGAATTAATTTAAATGAATTAGAACAATGAATCAATTCATTACCAGCTCATTTGAATTGAATTGATTCGTTGATCTAATTCATTCGAATGAACTCAAAATCGATTCAATTCAAACAAATTGGAAATGAATTGTAAATCACTTTAAAATACATATGTATGTACATACATATATACTATCACAACTTAAGGAGGGATTTTTCTATTCAGTAAAGAAGAGAAACCGTAACTCGACAACAAAATAATTATGAGATCGTGCAAACATTGTTTCTAAATTTGCTCAATGCTTTCAGATATGTATATATCTGCCTTATTCATAAAAAATATTTTTTTTGAGGTTTATACAACAATTTTCTATGGAAATTTGATTAATAAACCTTTTAGAAATTGGTTCACAACTTTTAATTTTATTCATAATTCAGTACATTTTCATGCAACAGCAATTTCTGACTATGATTTTATATACATATGTATATATGTATATATAGATTTTAAAAATATTTTATAATAATATTTTCTTATTATACTTTCAGTCTTTTACAGAATTCATCAGACGAATAGATAACCACATTAATATGTAAATATAACAAAAAATTAAAAATAAACAAAGAAAAATTTATCAGAAGTGTAATTTGAAAAACTTAAACTAAAATTACTGCCCTGTTTATGGATGTCGAAGGAATAATTTCTTTATTAAGGTACCGACACACTTGGAAAACATTTGCCCAAAAAATCGTAAACATTAAATACCAAAAACCTATAAATTCAGACAATTGCAATTTAAGTTACACACTTTTATCCTTAACTAATTGACAGTGTCATAGATTCCAATATTATTTGGAAACTGTTCAACTGAATATTCAATTATCTGAATTTATTGGGTTTTCCATGAAAAAAAAAACAAAGAGAGAATAGAAGTACCTTCAATATTTATATCATGGGTTTTTCATTAGTATTTAATGTTTACGGTTACCTTTACAATTTCATTTAAAACAAAATATGAAATTTTGTTTTAAATGTAATTGTACGAAAGAAAGAATTCTTTTGACATCAATAAACAAGCCGTAAGAGATTCAAATTCTTGATTCAATTACTACCTATTGTCGTTCCGAAATCAACTGAGTTTGGTCGTGCTAAAGTATTTTATTTCTATAAAATTTCACAAGAATTTGTCTGCGTTAATTTTTGTTCGACTCTCAGACGACCAAACTGAGTTGAATTGAGAACGGCAGTCAGGTCATTAACTAATAAGAAAATTTTGTAAATATGTACATATGAATGTAAATAACTACATAGTAATGCCAAAAAAGAATAAAAATTGAATTAAAAACAACTAAAGCAAAATTCAAATTTGAGATCTAAAATAAAAAACAGGCTCTATAGTCTAGAGTCTATTCATACAAAATGTTTTGATTTTTTGCAGCTAGTTCCATCTGCAGGATCTCAATCTTTAATTTTAAAGACAAGAGCTCCTGTTTATGTTTCTCCTGCGCGCGGGTATTTTCATCTCTATAAAATTTTTTTTGGAGAACTGTAAGTTCTATTCTTTCATCTTCTAGAGTTCTTTTTCTTTTGGCACCTACTACAAGCTCTTTCGATTTAGTTTGCTTTAAGCTTGTTGGCGTCCAGTTTGACCAGTCAGTCTATGGAAACAATCTCTTTACCAAACTGGAAAAATAAATGTGCAATATTAATAAAAAAAACTGGGTAAATATACATATTTATAAGACATACATACATACATCTTCATTGCTCACCAGCTTCTCTTCTACAACTTTTTCAATAGAGGTTTCGAGAAGTTTGTAGCCATCATCATCATCATCAAGTACTGAAAAATTAAAATATTATATACTATATACATATATATGTATATATTATATAGCCAATAATGCGACTGCAAAGCAATATATTATTTTCTTAAACATATTAATAATATATAACTACAGTATTTATCTAGATACATATGCATACATATATGTACTATGTAGCTTACCGTATTTAGTACATTGTGTAATTCATTGCATTTGCATATGAAAACAAGTAACAATATTTTAATACAAAAACCTATATTTATACATACCACAGTCACTATCATGCACATTTACTAGCCCAGTGGCTGAATCTCCCAGCATTGCAGCTATTTTTGCTGATACGGTGCTAACTTTAGTGGATGACACTCCTCCACCTGTGCGGTACGTCTCCATTTTCAGTGTAGCAATTTCCGTCTTGGACTTACGCTTAATCACCTCGTACTTGTCACGGCGTCGGATTTCTTGTTCTCTAAGACGTTTTTGTAGGCATCCACCAAATCCACCAACAGTACCTCTTCTTCATTCGTATAATTTTTTGCCCGCTTTCTTGAATTTTTGTAATTTTTCACAGACATTTTTGTTTTATTAATATTCACAACTATTCACAATTCAAATACATAAATAAACAAGACAGTCGTTGCCACTATGTACTTAATGATGCCACTATGTAATGACAACTTGTCAAAAGTAATCGGTTTTTTCTGTGGTACTGCCATATATTTGAAAAGGTTAATTTTATTTTATAAGGAAGTTGTGATAACGAAAAATTTTAAAGTTCACTTTATTCCCTACTTTAGTTATGGTTTCCTTTTACTATCAGCTGCATTAAAGGCAAGTTGTAATAATAGGCCTAAGAATAATGTATTTAACATTACAAAACGAAGTGTTGATCATCATCATTTTGAGTAGGTTAACATAACTATTCCCGTTGGGCAGAAGTTAACTAGGATTATAAGTACTTATAATTTTAATGTAATCGGTATACCTACATTGTGTGTGTGAGGTTTTACCTTACAGAACACTAAAGTACATTAAATAATGTTTATTTTCGAACACTGTTCAGAACTCTGCCGTAAGAACTCACTTTAAATTTTTTTTTACTTTGAGCTACTCATATATCTAGAGTATTCCTCAAGGCCACTTTGTTTGTGTTTTTTGTTTGTTGTTTTTTTTTTTGTTTTTGTTATTCTAAATGTAAAAAATATAGGCAAAGCAAAATAATGCTTATTTATCGAAGTCAATATGTATTACGAATATTTTTTTGTATGTTTTTCTTTGTTTGGTATGTACGTACATATTTAAAAAAAATTAAGAAAATAACCAACAAAATACCAAAAATTTTATATAACTGTTCAATCCTGATTGAACAAAATAAGTATAAATATAATACAAATGTATATTTACACTATGTTAACATCACTGAAATTTAGTACAAACTTCCAATAATGTAGCTTAAACTTAGCGGTCCTTAAAATTTAATCTTTTGTCTTACGGTCACTTACCAGTTTTCTTTTGTATCAAAAACATCTATCGATTTGCTTAACTATACATATACAACTTACATATATCTCTTTGTAAATTTATATTTTAAAGAATTAATTAAAGTGAATTAAAATATACAAAATCTCTTTTTGATCATAACCGGTGAGCATTTAACTGCAGTTGCATCAGTACATAAAAGGGAAATTAACCCAATCCTTATTTCTAAACCCACAATTGTAAATGCTCCATTCCATGAGTCTTTACAATTAAAATCCTTTATAGATTATCCATACCCTATTCCCTCAAGTTTGTAAAGGAAAACTTAACACGCCTGTGTACATGGTCCTCTCCCCGTAAACCAGCAACCAAAAGGAATTTGTCTCAGCAGAAAAATAACAACAACAAAACACAGACATAACTTCCAAATGAGGTAAATAAATTAAGCTCATCAGTCGAAACGAAACTATCAAAGCGTAAGTAAGCAAAAATGAATTTCGGCACAAGCATGTCACACATACATGCATAAAAATATAAGCACATATGTACTATATTAAAACCAAAATTACAAAAAAATTTAAAAGAACAACCTATGAAAAAGTGTCATTCCAAAACAATAAATACCACATTCTTATATGTATATAGAACAAATTAAATGTGTTAAAATAAATAAAAACCGAAAAAATTGTGTGTGCAACTAATGTGTGTAAAATAAAAAGAACGGGAAAATTTCAATATAGATACCTACATACATATGTATAATAATACATAAAATAAATAAGTGCCGCAATAAAATATATGGCACATAAATGAACGTAGACATATATTTTAAATATATACATATGTACTCGCATATGTAAAAAAGTACAAATCTCAAAGTCAAATAAAATACATAAATATACCGCAATTAGAAAACGGTGCACATACATATACCTAGTATACTTATATATTTACAATATACCTATTTATATATATTTGTATATATATATACATATGTACGGTTACATACATATGTACATACATACATACAGTTTCACTTGTGCATAAAGATCAACAGGTGGAATCTTCATATGTACATAAATGTCAATTAGCAACAAAGTGCAAGTGTTTAAAGCAGTGGTGTCAAAAATAAAACTATAGTTGTATGTGTGAGAAAAGTTGTCTCATTCGTCTCTGAAGTACATAGGAAAAAATAAATATTTGGAACAAATGCAGTTTAGTAAAGCAGCTAAAAATAAATAAAAAGGAGCCTATATGATAGAAAATTAAAAAATAAGATGAAAAAATTAAATAAAAAAGTTGGCAGTGACCCATATTTTTCAAGTTATCGGGCTCTGAACTTTTCATAGGAAACTCTGAAAACTCTCAAAAAAAGAATTTTTAAATAGCTTATCAGATAGTAATGTGAAAAATAAGAAAAAAAACTTAATCAAAAAAAATTGCTGCAGGCCATATTTCCCGAGTTATTGGTCTTTAATGTTTAAATAGAAAGTGAAGTTTAGTGAAAATGCTCCAAAAAAAGTCAAAATGTCTTTTAAATACATATTAATTTCTTTCCTTAAACGTTTTACAACATCAAACACATAAAAAATCGCGAAAGGCATTGGTGATCATAGAATATATTTCGCATACCACTTCTTTTCTTTCACTGTATCTATAAACAAATTAATACACCCGCTACGCATGTGTTCTCGTCGCTATCTCATCGACGACTAAATGGAAGAGAATAAGAATGTGTGTGATTTTAGTTTGCACAATTGTGCCATGAAACTGACATCATTGGTTTAAAGCCTTTAATTCATTTACATATAAACATATACATATGTACATACATACATATGTAGGTATAAAATACAATTGTACAGTTTATGGTTGAAATAAAACTAAACAACTAAAAAGCAAATACATACTTAAGTACATACGTACATATTTTTCTAACAAACTAAAATTTAATTTTGCAAAAAAAATAGTGATAATATAAAATAAAATAGCAAGGCAAAATCGTATAAGCAGATAAGGCCCCTTATTATTAATTTAATCCGCCCGCGTCGGTTAAACAATCACACACACATAAACAGAATATTTCAACCACCAAATCCTGAACTACTATTATGTATACTCTTTTTCAGTACAAGTAAGTAAACCAATACTCTTTTAATAATTGGATTCTATTGTCATGTTTTACACTTGGCAGTTTTTCTTGAAGCAGTTCTCTTCAATTCTCTTTTAAAACTGCCCATTTGTTTACACTCAGACGGTTTCTTGTTCAATTTTCGTATTGTTTTAATGCAGCGAATGAAATAACAAAACAGAATTGAAGTAACTTTTCTGTACAGGCAAGTCAGTACCCCTCTTCTTTCTTCTTTCCTTTCTCTCCTATAAACTCAGACTTGCTTCAAGTAAAACTGCCGAGTGTAAAACATGAAATTAGAATCAAACTCATACTTGTTCTCTGAAACCTATGTAACGAAGGAAAAAAAATATTCTCACGTATGAATTTTTGCAATTAATAAGAGCTAAGAAAAAATTTTTTTTAACAGAGTGTCTCTTAATAAGAAAAAAAAATCTACAGTCCACTACAGAAAATATAAGAGGGAAAACAAAACATATGCATTAATAAAAAACAAGTGCAGAAATAAGAGAAACGTAAACATTATCAAATACAGTTGTGCAGAATAAAGTAGCACAATTTTCTTTTCAAATACCTTGCCGCTTTAGTAAAAACTTAATAAGTACAATTTACATAATTACATGAATTTTTTTTTAGTCATTTCACGACTCTTTGTTTCTACATACAGTCCACAAACAGTAAAACAAATTGATTTACCATTCACGTTGTTTTTAAGAAATACATTATTCGCACATTTAAATAATTTCAAAATCTTAAGATAGATACACATCTACTAACGAAATAGAATTGAAGTTACTGGCAATTCATAATAATTACAGTGAGAAGTGAAACAGCATCAATCGCATATCAGGTGAAAATACTAAAATTTTATTTAAAAATAAATAAGGTATTTTTCGCAACTTTCGTATCAGATAAACCGATTTCGAAAATTGATACAGTTCGACTTCGCTTGAAAATAAATAAATTTATTTTTATATTAATTCAAATTTAGTCCAACACTTTAATCCCTTAAGTGTAAACACCTTATTAAAATGCCTTCTACTTCCTTTGAATCCTTCCAATCCGTAAAAGAACACATTCTTTTCGACTGTGATCATCTTCTAGCATTTTGTGAAAGATTCCAAGCAACAGCAGTGGATGATCAAACTGAAACCATACTTGAAGTTAAACTAAAAGACTTAGATGCAAGGTGGGCTAGAGCGGAGGCATCTTACGAAGATCTTATGGTGTCCAAGGATAATAGTGTCACAGAAAAATGTAAACAAGAAGCTAGAGAGAGATTTGACACATGCTCAGAATTGTATTATCACTGTACTTCACAAATTCTTGATTTGATAAAAGTTTTCCAATTAAATAACCCAGGTAATCCACGGTTCCAATCGACTTCACGATTTTCTGCTTCACCACAATACCCTGCCCAAGCATTAGATCAAAATAACTCTAACTCTAACGATTGTATCAAACTTCCTCCTTGTGATACAGAAATATTTAAAGGTAGTTATGAGCAATGGCCCTCATTTCGTGACATGTTCACTGCTCTATATGTTAACCACTCAAAACTTAGCCCAGTCACAAAGTTATATCATCTCAGAAATAATACACGAGGTGAAGCCGGCGCCATAGTAAACCGATATACACTCTGTAATGAAAACTTTCAGCTAGCATGGGATGCATTAAAAAGTAGATATGAAAATAAACGAGTCCTTGTAGACAATCAAATCAGAATTTTATTTGATATCCCAGCAGCAAGAAATGAAATAGTGAATCGATTAGAAAAATACAGTCGTCTGTTAATGACTCATTAGCGACTTTAAGAACGCTTGGTGTAGAAGTAGATAGTTGGGATCCGATTCTCATTCGTTTGATTTCAACCAAACTTCCTGATGTAACTCTGGCACTCTGGGAGCAATCGCTCACATCTCCTCGTGAGTTACCTAAGTGGTGCAAATTTCACAGTTTCTAGCAGACAGATATGAAGCTGTAGAATGCCTTACAAGTATTAGAAATTCCAAAGTTGGATTTACCCTAAATAAAGTAGAACCTTTACACAACATACAAACATATATATCCCAAGAAAACTTAAGTTTATTGTGCAAGCTATGTAATAAGGAACACGCACTTAAAACATGCCCCAAGTTTAGATCCCTCACTGTTCAGCAAAGAGTCGACTACGTATTTCAGAATAAAATTTGCAATAATTGCTTAGCAATTTCTCACATTAAAAAAAATTACAAGAGTAAACATACCTGTCTCTATTGTAAAAACAGCATCATACGCTACTACACATGGCAAAACGTTCTGATAATATACCTCAAGATTCTGACAAATCGCAAATAAATAATAACTCAAATAATCCGTCGTCTTCTTCTCAAAATGTCACAAAAGATACCCAAGAGGAGCGACCTTCAACATCAAGTCGAATTCAAGCAAATTGCTCCACAGGCGATGAAAATATTTTATTGCGAACAGCGTTAGTACAAATCGAATTCAGGGGCGAACGATTTACTATTAGAGCGCTAATAGACCCAGGCTCTCAGAGAACATTTTTATCTGAAAAGGTCAGAAATAGACTACAACTACCGTATAAAAAGGACTATTTTGAAATCATAGGTATAGGCGGTCAAAAACAGTCAGCGACAAAGGAATGTGAATTTACATTATACGCAAGTAGAACCAATTCACGAATACCCATAAAAGCCATCATTTTACCAAAAGTCACAAAACGTCTCCCATCTTGTAGCTTTGAAATACCCTATTCAAAAGAACTCAAAGACTTAGATCTAGCGGACCCAACTTTTAATCACTCTTCACAAATAGATTTAATTTTGGGCAACGACTACGAACAATCTATCAATATTGAAGGCATAAAAAAGAATATTTGTGGTTATACTTCAGCCTACAATACAATTTTCGGATGGGTACTTAGTGGTCCCATGAAAAAACAAACTTTTCAAACGTTCACAACTTCAGTTCTCCCTTCAGACATTCCTGATCTACAAAATATCTTAAAAAAGTTCTGGGAAGAAGAACAAGTACCTACAAGTTGCCCAATATCAGTGGAAGATAAAATTTGCGAAACATTTTATGCCAAAACAACAACGCGCAATAAAGATGGTAGATATGTTGTACGACTTCCCTTCCGCGCAGAATATCCCGAAAAGTCATTTCTAGGGTCGTCTCGATTTATAGCCTTAGCACAGTACTCTAGACTAGAAAAAACTCTGTCAAAGGACTCAGAACTACAGTCCCAGTACCACGATGTACTACAAGAATACTTGACTCTCGACCATATGGAGGAAACAACGCCACAAGAAGTAGTATCTCATGGGAAATATGCCTCATTTTACTTACCTCATCACGCAGTGGTACGTCCAGATCACAAAACCACAAAGGTGAGAGTTGTATTTAATGCCTCTAGGAAAACTAAATCTAACTTTTCTCTAAATGACGTTCTTTACACTGGCCCAGCTCTCCAAAAAGAATTAATAACTATTATTCTAAATTGGAGGAAGTATCGTTATGTATTCAGTGGTGACATACAAAAAATGTATCGGCAAATACTGGTACACCCTGATGATAGGCCCTTTCAAAGAATTTTATTTCAATCAAAGCCAAACAGCACAATAAAAGACTACCAGTTGAAAACTGTAACTTTCGGAGTCAATTGCGCACCCTATCTTGCGATAAAAACTCTTTTACAACTCGCCTCAGACTCAGAATCCGTCTATCCCAAAGCAGCATCAATTTTGCGCAAAGAGACCTATGTCGATGACATACTCTCTGGAGGGTTCTCAATAGAAGATGCTCTTTCTGCTCAAAACCAGCTCATTGAAGCGTTAAAATCAGCAGGATTCCCTCTTAAAAAGATTACGGCAAATGATTCTCAGTTACTCTCACATTTGCTGAAGGAAGATCTTTACGACTCAGATTTCCTTAGATTCCAAGAAACAAGCTCGGCCAAAACCCTTGGCATTAAGTGGAATGCGCTCAATGATTCATTCACTTACAGCTTTAACCCGATAGATCAACCAACTAAACTTACTAAAAGACACATTCTTTCCGCAGTCGCAAAATTATTTGATCCCGCTGGATGGCTAGCACCCATAGTCATTCGAGCAAAAATTCTCATGCAGCAGTTATGGTTGGAAGGTCTTGAATGGGACGATGACATTTCAGCTGACTCTCAAAAAAATTGGAACGAACTCGTGATTGATCTATTAAAAATAGAAACAATTTCCATTCCACGCTGGATTCAATACATCCCTTCTGATACAGTTCAAATACATGGATTTTTCGATGCCTCTAAAGCAGCGTATTGCGCTACAGCTTATATTCGTTGCCAAAATCAAGCACTTAATACCTTTTCAAACTTGTTAGTAGCAAAATCTAAAGTTGCCCCTATTCAAACTGTTTGCCTGCCACGACTTGAGCTCAATGGTGCTGTTTTATTAGCAAATTTAATTAAATATATTAAATCCTCCTTGAATTTCAATGATCAAGAACTATTTCTATGGACGGATTCCACAATAGTTCTTGTATGGCTCTCTAAACCTCCCTCATCATGGGAAACCTATGTTGCGAACAGAATTGCTCAAATTCACAGTCTTGTTCCTGATGCAATATGGCGACATGTCCCAACACATTATAACCCTGCCGATCTCGGTACACGAGGATGTAAGTCAAATGAGCTCGCCAATAATTGCCAATGGTGGCACGGACCACCATGGCTAAGCAAACCCACATCAGAGTGGCCTAAAAGGAACGCCTTAAAATTAATTGAACCCACAGTAGAAATTTGCACTCTTTATTCACAAAGTCAAGAAGATGACGTTCTCAATAGGTTTTCGTCATACAGCAAGGCTTTACGAGTGCTAGGTTACGTTTTTAGATTTGTTCACAATAGTAAAAGGAACATTAATCAAAATGCTTGGTTTATTACGGAAGGTGAATTAACACAAAAGGAAATATTATACGTAAAAACTAAGCTTATAGTTCTATCTCAAAAAAGGTTCTATCCCGAAGAATATCAGTGTCTGTTAAATGCACATGAAATACACAATAAAAGTTCGTTAAAACCTCTCAATCTATTTCTAGACTCAAACTCGATTGTAAGAGTGAATGGTAGATTAACTCAATCATCACTCCCCTATAACGAGCGCTATCCCATTATTTTACCTAACACTTCACTTCTTTGTCAATTATATCTCACTCACTTGCACCAATTTCTTTGCCATGCACAGTGCAATCAAATGTGCCGAATGGTTCAAACGGAATTTTACATACTCAGGCTGAAACCCCAAGTGAAAAGGACAATTCGTCATTGCAAAACGTGCATTATAAACAAAAAGCAGCCATGTACCCAAATTATGGCTCCATTACCTCCAGAAAGGTGTACTTTGTCGCTACCCTTTCAAATTACCGGCATTGATTTTGCAGGGCCCTTTGAGTTAAAAACATCGCCCCTAAGAAAGTCCCCTGCCGTAAAAGGATATGTAAGTGTCTCCGTTTGCTTCAGCACAAAAGCAATTCACTTAGAAGCATGCTCAGAATTATCCTCAGCTGCATTTCAAGCCGCATTCTCTCGATTTGTTGGGAGGCGGGGGCTCCCCCAAAGGGTAGTTACGGACAATGGGCGAAATTTTTTAGGTGCAAGTAGAAGTTTAGAACGGGAGTTCAACATATTCGTAAAGACTGCTGCTAAAGACATAGCTCAGAAATACATAACGCATGGGTTTGAGTGGAAATTCATTCCCCCACATGCTCCTCATATGGGTGGTTTGTGGGAAGCTGCGGTCAAAAGCTTTAAGTTCCACCTAAAGAGAATTTCTGGTTCCCAAAAGTTTACGTTCGAAGAATTCTCTACGATTCTTACACGAATTGAAGGGTTATTAAATTCGCGACCTATATCAGCGGTATCGGAAGACCCAGACGATTTGACAGCCTTGACACCAGGTCACTTTTTAAGAGGCGCACCCTTAACAGCCTTTCCTGAACAAAATTTTCAAAAAATGTCCCTTATTAATCGCTGGGAGAAATTAAAGGTTCTTCATCATCAGTTTTCCATTCGATGGAAACAAGATTATCTTAAGTCCCTACATAAACGATATAAATGGAAGAATTCAACTCCAAATATTCAGGTAGGAGATCTCGTAGTCGTCATGGATGATCTTCAACCCCCATATTAGTGGCGTTTGGGTAGAATAGAAAATACTTATCAAGGTTCAGACTCAAACGTACGTATAGCAAATATACGTATAGCCTCAGGAATTATTACTCGCCCCATAACAAAATTATGCTATCTACCTTACTCCAATCATGAAGAAGAAGTTAATTCAAGTAGGATTGTTCAAATTTAACGTATATTACTCAATTCTATAATTAACTAACAATTAAAATAATTAATGATTCAACTTCTTTCAAGCCTATCATTTATTTCTATTTAACTTCATGTCGTACCCAAATTACATTACTAACATTTATGCAATGATTCCTTTAATCTAGGAGTAACACAAAATTAAGCAGTACCCGTTCAGCTCAAGGACGTAAAAATCATTATAAGGGCCGTAATCATCGCGATCCAGCGCTATACAAATGTGTGCTTTGCAAATCATCACATGCGTTGTGGTTTTGTCGCAAATTTTTGAAGATATCGGTCAATAAGAAGGAAGACTTCATCGAACAACATCGCTATTGTGTAAACTGCTTGGCAAAGAGTCATGACCTTCGAGCCTGTACGTCAATGGACACTTGTAAAAAATGTGGTAAGTTCCATCATACGCTTTTACATCCGAGAGTTCAGGGTCATAAGGCTCCAAGGCATATCACCACCAAGGAACTACGCCAACGCATAACGAAAAGGGACACTCCAAGAGCAGTCACGCAACCTGTCGCACAATTAACTACTCCAGCAACAACACAGGCTATTGTTGAAGTCATTAAATCTTTGGCAAACGTACTTTGCAACAATGGAATCAAAGGGTATTCTGTTGCCTAGTGGCAAGGCCGGCGGCATGTTCAATCCTGATTGAACAAAATAAGTATAAATATAATACAAATGTATATTTACACTATGTTAACATCACTGAAATTTAGTACAAACTTCCAATAATGTAGCTTAAACTTAGCGGTCCTTAAAATTTAATATTTTGTCTTACGGTCACTTACCAGTTTTCTTTTGTATCAAAAACATCTATCGATTTGCTTAACTATACATATACAACTTACATATATCTCTTTGTTAATTTATATTTTAAAGAATTAATTAAAGTGAATTAAAATATACAAAATCTCTTTTTGATCATAACCGGTGAGCATTTAACTGCAGTTGCATCAGTACATAAACGGGAAATTAACCCAATCCTTATTTCTAAACCCACAATTGTAAATGCTCCATTCCATGAGTCTTTACAATTAAAATCCTTTACAGATTATCCATACCCTATTCCCTCAAGTTTGTAAAGGAAAACTTAACACGCCTGTGTACAATAACAAAATTATATTTATTTGGAAATTATTTATATTAAGCATGTACAATAAGAGCTTATATATATTAAATTATTTCATAAATATGTATGTGACGCGCAAAATAGAAAGAGACCTAAGGGTAAAAACCGGTTTTGTTCAGGAGAGCCATTTTAAAATTTTAAATACGTGTATCTTTGGTGTACCATCACTGAGCGTGATTGGTCTCATTTGAAAGCGCCACATCACATGACGCCAGGAACGTATTGGTCACAATTGAAAACGCGCTTAGATCGTCCCTACCTCTTGTTCTGTGTAGTTGGTTTTTACTGTTTTCTACCTAGCGCGCTGTTTCCATGAGTTTGATATCAATTTTGCTCGCGTTTTTTCGAATCCAGGTTTATTTTCTGAAATTATTAATTGTGAATTATAGTAAATACGCATTTATAATTCTTTTAAATCGTGAATATCACTCTGTTAGTACGAAATTTTTTTCACATAACCTTAGAATCGTCGACTTTAATTTCATAAAACGCGCATATCTCTGGGAGGGAACACTTTTGGGGCTCAGATGTTGTCCACATAAAAAAAAAAGTGAAAATTGATTTTTTAACCCTTAGTCCCTTTCTTTATGCGCTGTCACATATACATAGGTAGTAAAAAAAACTAAAAAGGAATTACATTGAATACATGGGCTTGAAGAACAACTTTGAGGGGCTGACGCAACCCCTAAACCACAAATTATTGCTGTGATTTTTTTTACTTAAAACTGAACCGATTTGGGGGGAGAGAATATGAGAAATAAAAAAAAAACTTTCCATACAACTAACGACCACGCTAATGTAAGTTAGCGATACCCTTGACAATGCCAACCAAATCAATTTGCAATAATCAGCATTTAATAAATTAAGAATTTCTACAAGCATATCCGGCCTAATTACAAACTGTCTACTTGCACTTGTTTCGTGGGAAAAGCTATTTTGTTGGATCAGCATTTGAATATTGGCGCATGTATTGCAATATGATCGGACAACCAAAAAGCCAAGTGAAATGAAGGAAAAACGGGCAGTCTTGGTTGCGAGCTTCTTCGGTTCGGTGTCATAAATTTAAATTGTGAACAACTAATATTGTGAAATACTTAAATAAAGAATTAATTGTTTAATTTGAAATTTTAATATAAAGTGAGTTTATTAATTAATACTTGGCGCTGTTGGTTGCGCCTTAATACATTTTTTTGTTGAACTCAAGTGTAGATCCTTTAATTGGCACCCGAGCAGGGACCCGTTTAAAAAACTGCGGAGTCCTCGAAATAAAAAATAAAATAATTTAAATAAAAAATAAAGATAATGCAATTCCTACGGGACCCTCCAGGATCTTCAAATTATAAATCAATAAAGTTATAACTGAATAAAACGCAAGCTCCTCCTTTGCCAACCGGGTATTTCTGGTGATTCATAACTAAAATTATCACATAAGGTTACCCGAGAGAAAGTGAAGTCATCCGTACCTTAGTAGATGCCCACGATTATAAAAGCGGGCTTCCAAAAAGGAATCGCACGGACCTTCCGTGAGGACAAAAAGGTTCTCCACTTGAGCGTGTCGCGGTCACGCTACCAAGACTCACTCAAGGAAAAGCAAGTTATTCTTCCTTAAAAATAAAGCAAACATCGAATAAAAGTCTAGAAAATAAAAAAGAAATTGATCTAGATACCAAAAGAAGATATAAAAAGAATTTAATTTAAATAAAAAAGAAATTTATCTATAATATCAATAAGAGAAAATAAAAAGAATTTAATTGAAATAAAACTGAAATTGATCTGAATACGAAAAAAAGAAATAAAAGGAATTTAATTTAACCAAAAATAGTGAATAAAAGAAAAAATTATAAAACCTTTTTTTTACGAAAAAGAAATAAAAAATTGAAATTAAATTGACAAGTGAAGAGAAGTAAAGAAAATTATAATTTTTACAAAAAAGGATATCAGAAAATTTGAATTGAATCAAAAGCAGTATATAAAATTTTGTCTATAAATTGAAATCTGAAAAAAAGTGAATAAAAGGAAAATTATTATAAAGTATTTTTTTTTGCAATAGAAAAAAGAGAGAAAAAATTATAAAAAAAGAAAAAAGAATACACGCATTTGAAAATTAAAGAATACAAAAAATAAAGGAATATAGCTCAATAAAGAAGGAGCAAAAATTATAAAGTGAAAGAAATAGAAGTGCAGTGCAGTGAAAAAAAACTGAGAAAAGTTGCTTTTATCATCAGGTGAGTCCAAGTGTCCTTTTGCCACTTAGATAATTTTTCTATGGAAGATATACAAGGAAATCTTACTACCCTTACGGGGGCAGTAAACCGTCTCTTGCAGGAGATGAAAACAATTGAGTTTAGGCTTAAAACAATTGAGAAAAATAGGGACGTAGAAGAACTAAAAAGAAGGTTAGATTCAAGTATTCCGTCAGAAGCTGATCAGGGGGAAACAGTTTCAATTTCACAGGCCCCGTGGAATGAAGAGGAGCTTAACTCAATATGTAGGCTTCCAGATAGCGTTAAAGAACTTAGAACATTTGACGGGAATCCACTAAACTACGTGTCCTGGCTCCATGCCGTAGAAATGGCCCTGAAAAACTTTGAAATAGTTAGGCACAAGCCTATTTATAGGTCCATTTTACAAAGTATACGCCAGAAAATAGTCGGCGAAGCTGATGCCGCTTTAGTATCATATAACATTTTTGACAATTACTGGAAGGAAGTAAAAAAGGTTCTATCACTCCACTATGCAGATAAAAGGGATGTTCAAACCCTCGAGCACCAACTGAACCAACTGTCACAAGGGTCGTCAAAGGTAGACCAGTTCTATTCAATGGTAAACCATCAATTATCCCTTATAATAAATAAACTAAAAACAGAGACCTATAGCGAGGAGACGATAGATGCATTGGTTACTACACATAGGAACAGGACATTAGACATATTTATCCGCGGGTTAAATCCAGACTTATCCAGAATGGTCATTATACAACGACCAAGAACCTTGCCAGAGGCATATTCGGCCTGCCTGGAACTTCAAAACTTTACAATGCGGAACAATATTTTGCATTAAAAATCCCAGCCACGAACGAACAATCCATCAGCTGCAGTGCTTTAATTTTTCGAATAACGCTAGGTATAATTACCATCACCATGGATACTACAATAATAATAATCGACCTGCACCATTTCCAAGATTCCAAAATGTCAAGCCAGAGCCGATGGAAACGGACCACTCGACCCAAACACGAAAAACAAATTACATGAACCGCCCCAATAACGCAGAAAAAAGAAGGGCAAGTGAAATGTTTAGAACAGACAAACAGCCGCGTGTTTTCCACCTGAATACGGAAATTCAAGATGCAGGACTCGTTCCTCAAGAGGAATTATCTATAGGTGATTTCGATTCCGCAGCAACGAAACAAAATTTTATGGAGGAGGGGCATCCAGCCTACCTTACATAGAACATATTACAGGTAACAACACTGGACTTGCGTTTTTGATCGATACCGGCTCGAACAAAAATGTTTGCAGTCCAAAACTATCTGCCGGAAGTACACCTTTATAAAACTCAGTCATTGTCAAAACAGCAGCAGGAAAAATTGAAATAACTAGAAAGATAGTAGGAAAATTCTTCGCAAAATATGGAATAGTTGACCCAATATTGTTAGCTGGTCTTAGTACCTTTGATGGTATTATAGGTGATTGTTAAATATTAGTATTACTCGATTCCAACACTTGAATTGGAACCGTACTAATTGTTTTTTTTTTATTGTTTTATCTTCAAGCACTTGTAACTTGAAGACAATGAATCAGATTAAATTAAAACACTCAGATTTATTTTGTGACTGACTGAATTTAAATTTTATTACGATACTTATTTATACTAAATTAATAATAAAAAAATTGCTGAGCTAATGTCTACAGAAACTTAAAATTTATGGGAAATTAACCAATCAGAACAAAGTTGTAATTAATGCAATTTAATACGTTTAATATTTTGCTTTGGTTGGACAAATTCAATTAATATTAATATTAGGTGTGTTTTAACACATTTTAATAATAGGTGTGTTTTAACATTCTCCCCCACGTTGAACAGATGTTCAACAAATCGTTTCATCTTAGGTGAGTCGACTAAGAGTTACCATATAGCCTAAACGTCTAGACGAACTGAAGTGGTTGCTGACGTGGCATTGGTATAGGGGTCATCTTGTGTTCTTCGGCGTATTGTTGGAGCTCAATGTCCTTTTCAGTGGATTCGATTGACGTAGTTGGATGTGGGTTTTTTGCATTTTTTCTTGATTTGCATGTTAATAGCAAAATGATTAGTGCTATGATGTTTACTACGAGTGCTAGGTAACCAATTATATAACTGTGAGTCTGGTGGGTTTTCAATTTATTAGGTAACTCAGCAATTTCATGTTGTTCCAGCGACCTTTGTAGAGTTGTTAGGTCCTTAATATTCTTGGCATATACACTCTCTAAATTTGTTGAGGTTGATTTGTTATTATTTATGAAGACTGTAGTGTTTTTTGGTAGTGATAAGTCTGAAATTTTGCCAAGACTTGTGTATGATGACCTTACTGTGCTTGATATAGTTCTCAGTCCATTCATGTTGACAAAATCTTGCTTGAGTATACATTCTGGATCAAGCGTCAGCAAACCGGAGCCCTTTAGTGATATAGGAATGATTTCACTGTTGCAAACAGCTGTGGCCCTTGAAAATGGTGACGCTACATATATCCATTGATTGCCTTTGCTGAGGGGTACCCATCTGATATCAGTTTTCTCCAGCACACAATTTGGTTTTGTTTTATTGTGGAATAAATTTATTTCATATGTACAGACATCTGAACCATAGTGATAACGGATTTGAATGTTGGAACATAGGAAAACGCCTTGTTCAATTGTGTCGCAAGCACTTAACTCAGAATTTGTAAAAGGAATGTATTGTTCCCGCAAAGTAGATATAGCCAAGAAAACAGTACATGGTTTAATGGCTACCACGGTATTGTTCATTATATTGGGTACAGGAATCAAATGAAACAGCTTGAGTATTTCACGTTCAACCAATGGTAATGTTATTTTGAAAACAGCGTGGTGGTGTGTTAGTCTGCCCTTAACCTTCATGAGTCTGAATAATTGTAGCAAGTCAGTTTTTTCTGTCACTGGATGATCTGATTAATTTCACTTTGTAACTGTTCTGGAGTAAGTAGCCATGGACTGATTTTTCCATGATGAGTATCCATTAGGGTGTCAAGGATTGATGATTGTATCTTTCTTATATTGTTTGCGATTAGAGTTAATTCCAGAACTGCTGAATGAAATAGTTGATTTAGTTGTACTTGTAATAATGCATTGTTGATGTTATTTATATCATCTGAATAGATTTTAATTTCTTTCTCCAATCGTTCAAATCTTGACTTAGCTGTTATTTGATTCTGCCGGATGATATTAATTGTAGAATCAACAATTGATGTTTGATTCTTCAATAATTTTAGCAAATATGATTGATTGTCGTTGACTTGTTTTATTGTTTCTGACATCTGTTCTGCGTATTCAGAGTCCAGTACGCCAAATAATGAATGGGCAACGTTACCAACGATATCCAGCGCCCCTCTTTTAACTCGTAATAGTCGGTTATCTAGTTGTAACTCACTTTCCATGTGTTGAAAGTGGTCAAAGATACTGAGACAAGATGAATTTGTTTCTAAAATTTTACACAACGTTTGTAATGACCGTGTACCATTGACAAGAATTGATGTTTCTGACCAATAAGGAGCTAAATCATAGTATACAAATAGATTCCATTCCGTAGTTGAAATAGTTGTAGTTCCAATCTGTTCAAAATGGATTCCTACCTTTGATCCAAACTTCTTATTCTGGACTGGAGTTCCAAGAGCAAGTGGTACCAGCAATAATAATGTGATTAATGCCATGGTTAGATAATTTGTTGGTATTTTGACCTTTTTCTGCCTTTTAGCCTCAGGCTCTTCACTTGACGTAGATATGAACTCACTTGTTGCCTTACTATTGTCATTAATTATTGCTTTAGAGTCTTGGTCGATAGGTAGTAACGCGATTCGATGTATTGGATGTTTGAACTGCCCATTAGCTGTTTTTACTTCGACGACCCTGACAATACCATCGTCACCAGGATGAGTGTTTATTACTCTCGCCAATGGTCATTTCATGACTGGCAGGTTGTCCTCTTTTATAATTACCATGTCCCAAATTTTAAGGTTAGGGGATTGCTTGTTCCACTTATGACGTTGCTGAAGTTGATTTAGATATTCAGAAGACCATCTTTTCCAAAATTCTTGTTTGAGGTGTGCTACAAGTTTCCAATGCTGAAGTCTCGAATTATTGATTGGAATAGCCCTACTATCTATTTGTGAAACAAGGGGTTCGCCTATGAGAAAGTGGCCAGGAGTCAGTGCTTCAAAACTGTTTGGATCATTTCTATTATGACTGTTTCCAATTCTTCTTGTGTCAAAGATGCCGTTGCAACACTACGGAGTAGCAAATACTTTGCTGATTTTACAGCAGCTTCCCAGAGTCCTCCAAAGTGCGGTGCTCTTGGTGGAATAAAATGGAATTGTATTCCTCTTGCGCTGGTGGTGGAGATAACCAATTCTCGTCCTTTATCAGAGTAAATGGTGTCAGCTAGTTCTGATAACTGATTCCTAGCTACTACGAAATTAGTAGCGTTATCTGAATAGATATTTTGGCACCGACCGCGACGACCTATAAAGCGCTTTAATGCACCAATAAAAGCTTCGGTTGTTAAATCGGAGACCAGTTCAAGATGGATAGCCTTTGTTGCAAAACAACAAAATACCGCTATATATGCCTTTGTCTGTTTTTTTCCGCAGACCCTGTAATGAATCCAGAATGGTCCACAATAGTCGACTCCGGCATTAACGAATGGACGTGCCGGAGTTATCCGAGTATGAGGTAAATTGCCCATGAGTTGTTGGCACAGTTGCGGATGTGCCTTAGCACATCTTAAACATTTTTGAACTGTGGATCTTGCCATTATTTTGCCTTTTATTGGCCAAAAATTTTGTCTTATTATATTCAATAATGCTTGCGGTCCGCAATGATTATTTTCTTCATGGACCATCTTAAATAGAAGCTTTATAAGATGATCATTATATGGAATTAGCATTGGATGTTTCACGTCGTACGGCAACGTGGAGGCCTCCAATCGTCCTCCAACTCTCAGAACACCTTGCTGGTCAAGAAATGGCGTCAAACTAATAATTGAACTTTTCCTTTCAATCTCCTTACTTTTCTTAAGTTGTTCAATTTCCGGTAAGAAATCAGATTTCTGAATGGCCTTTAAAATCACACACAAGGAATTGTGCAGTTCGCTTGGAGTAAGTGCTCTATGTGTTGCTCGCTCTTCGTTTTTCATTCTTGCATGTTGGATGAATCTGAGACCATAACCTATTATCCTCTGTAATCTTCCGAAGGAATTTTTGTGTTGAATTTTATATATGCAATCGTCAGAGGCAACTGTATTAAGTGCAACTGAACGTGTTTTCTTCATTTCGATGTCGCTGCTGATTTGTAACCGATGAGAGAAATTAGGTGGCCACATTTCTTCTTTTCCATGCAGAAACAGTGGTCCGTAGAACCACAACATGGATGAGCGAAATTTTGGTGCTGGCAAGCCCCTGGATAATATGTCAGCTGGATTATCTTTTGAAGACACGTGACGCCATTGATTTGCCAGTGTTAATGACTGAATTGTGGCTACTCGGTTGGCCACAAACGTTTGATACAAAGTCGACTGTGTATTTATCCAGGACAGCACAATTTCGGAATCAGTCCATAGGAATATTGGTAGGTTCTTAGTCTGCAGATCTGCTTTAATTCTATCAGCGAGCTGTGCAGCTATTACTGCAGCCCATAGTTCAAGCCGTGACAACGTTTGTTGTTTTAATGGAGCAACCCGACTTTTTGCGCAGAGCAATTGTACTATGATTCGTCCATCTTTTAGCTTCGCACGCACGTATGCGACTGCACCAAATGCTCTCTCGGATGCATCTGCAAATATATGTAATTGATGACCTGTTGGCAATTCACCCTTGAAGATATGTCGTGGAATTTCCATATTATTTAAATCTTTTAAGTCTTCCCTGAAGGTATTCCATGCAGTACGGAGATTTTCTGGAAGTTGCTCATCCCAATCCAATTTTTGTTGCCATAATTGTTGAATGAATATTTTTGCCCTCACAACTACTGGTGCCAGCAGTCCGAGGGGATCAAACAATTTTGCGATGTCTGAAGCTGCAGTTCGTTTAGATACACTCTTGATATTGTCTAGTTTTACTTTGATACAAAATCCATCAGATTTAGGTAGCCACATTAATCCAAGCGTTTTTACTGTATTGGCCTTGTTATTGTTAAAGTCCAAGTCCACCTCTTGATCTCCTACTGGAATATTTTTAAGTAGCTGAGAATGATTTGCACACCATTTTTTTAAAATGAAGCCATGGGCTCTCAAAAGTGTAATCAATTGCCTTTGTGTCTCAATCGCAATATTTAAATTATCCGAACCACCCAGGCCGTCATCGACATAAAAATTATTTTTCAACATTTGGGAACCTTCTGGAAAGTCCACCATATTTTCGTCAGCAATCCTCTGTAAGCATTTTGTTGCCAGGTACGGTGCTGCCCGTGTTCCATATGTTACAGTGTTGAGCTTGTAATAATTTATGGGTGCCGCTGGGTTTTCCCTCCACATAATTAATTGGTATTGTTGGTCATCAGGATGAATTAGAATTTGCCAATACATTTTCTCGATATCGGTAGTGAAAACATATTTTGGAGTTCGAAAACGCAGTACGATTGAAACTAATTCACTCTGAACAGTTGGCCCAGTGTACATCAAATCATTCAATGAATAGCCCGAAGTGGTTTTTGCCGATGCATCAAAAACCACTCTAAGCTTAGTTGTAGAACTATCTGGTTTCAATACACTGTGATGGGGTATAAAGTATTTAGGCCCACACAAGGAATCGATATCGACTTCCTGCATATGGCCTAATTGTTTATATTGTTGCATGAACTGCACATACTGTGTACGAATGGGCTCATTTTTTTGAAGTTTCCGTTCTAGCCCCAAAAACCTGTTGTACGTCATCGCGTGTGAATCTCCTAGAGCCTCTGGACTTTCTCTGAACGGAACTCTAACTACAAAACGACCTTCTTGGTAGTAGTTCACATTGTTTGTCTGAGGGTGACAATGGTTTTTTGTTGTCTTGAATTTCGTCCAGTTTCCAAAGTTGCTCTATAGTTTCTTCCAATGATGTAGCCTTGTCAAATATTGCACATGTTATTGTATGTGGCTTGCTGGCAATCGACTTTTGTTCCACAGGTCCACCAACAATCCATCCAAGTGATGTATTTTGAAGAATCGGAAGATCATTAGACAACTTAATTGTACCTGATTGAGTCAAACTGAAGAAGAACTCCGCTCCGAGTAGTATGTCGATTTTTTCTGGTTTGTAAAAATGGGGATCTGCTAAATGAATATGTTTTGGAATGTTCCAGGATGAAACATTAATATGTTGACTGGGCTGTGCTGGAATTATGTCTGGAAGAATATAGGCTTCCAAATTAGTCACGAAACTGTGGTCGCGGGACTTCATGATGACATTAATTCATTGTGATGATCGCTTTTGTACTTTGCCCACACCGTCAATACATAGTGATGCTTCTGTTGGTGAAATTCCCAATTTTTTTATTAAACGTTCAGACACAATATTCACCTGTGAACCTGAGTCTAATACAGCCCGAAATTCATTAGCGATTCCATTTGGAGTCACAATTACAACCCTTGCTGTGGCCAATAACACAACGCTCTGGCGACCCATGACTGTTTTTGTTGCTGTCGTTGCAACAGCTGAAGGATTCTGTTGCATTATTGTCTGTCTCCGAACTATTTCTCTTTTCTGAGTTTTTTCCGCTTCGGTAAATGTACCAACGTGTTATGCTTTTGTGCACACAATTTGCAGCTACTCGAATTACATGCCTTTGCATTGTGGTCGGCTTTGAAGCAATTTACGCATAATTTTTGTTGTTGTACCCATCGCAACCGTTGTGATTCTGATAATTGTTTAAATTTACTACAAATGTAGAGCTTATGGTTTCCGTTGTTGCACAATTTGCAGGTACCACTATGTTTTAAGTTGGACGCTGCACTTACGTTCGAAGCTGCAATAGATGAAACAACTTTGTAATGAGTTGTTTTTTCTTTTTGAGCAATTGCTTCCATTGATTGAAACTGTAGTTCCAGAAATGTGAGAAATTCTGAAATTATTGGTACTTCTTTAGGGTTGCTTAATGATTGCATATATCTGACGTGTGTATTTTTGTCAAGTTTTTTTATTAATAGTTGTATGAGAATTGCGTCCCAATCTGCCGTTGCAATCCCTAAATTATTGAGAGCTAATAAGGATTCCTTAGTGGTATCATCCAGGGCCTTAATTGATGATATAGATGATGACACAGCAGGTTGGCTGATTATTCTTTCTACGTAGTAGAAGCAACAAGAACTCTTTTGTTATTGTATCTGTCTTGTAATGTTTGCCATGCGGTGTTATAATTTTCTTCTGTTAGTGTAAACTGTCGAATTAAATGTTCGGCTTCTCCGGAAACATTCGATTTCAAATACCACATTTTTTGTATTGCAGGGATAGCTTGTTTGTCTACCATTTCGGAAAACAAATCATGAAATTGTCGCCATTTAAGATAATCTCCATTGAAATGTGGGATTGTAACCTTTGGCAATGGTAGAGAGCTTTGTACACAAGAATTTGATGATGTAGTTTGTGGGGTTGCAGTACTTGTTTGATGCTTTGAAGCCATTATGGAAAGATTGACCAACTGCTCTTGAACCTTGTCGTTTAATTCATAAAATTTGTCAATGTCAAAACCAGAAATCAATGAAAAATTGTCGTATAAGACCAAGATCTGGTCCCAAAGTTTGTTGATAGTTGCTAATTTGATGTCGTAGAATGGACGTGGTTGTATTTCATCGGTAATGGTTAATCCATTTAAAAACCTACTTAAGGCTGTCATTCTAGCTTGTGCCTTGCGAATCAGGCCCTGGTTTTCATTGGACTCTTGACGAGCCACTGAAGCAACAGTGCTTTTAGTTGCTGGTAGCGTTTGTTGGTTTAATGCCATTATACGATTGGCCTCTGTTGTGAATAAATTTATGTATGAGCTTGTGAGCTCACTAATTTTGGCATAATAATCTGACGTAAAATATTCATGCGTTGTTTTTAGCGTTTCACCATCGTCACGCATACGCAATTCTGTATCCTTGGCTTCAAATATATCCCAGGACTCCGAAATTCGCCTTTTACGCTCCTCAAAGTACTCTGTGGTTGAAGTTACGCAGTATCGTTTGAATTGCTTCGCCTGTTTTCAACAGTGAATCCAAAATATTTGCAGTTGCCATTGTGTATGATCAGGGACTGCCACAAACGTTTGGTGAAGGAAAGAATTCAATGGTTGTCGGGATCACCCAAATGTTACCCAAAATGTTATCTTGATGAATTATGTTGGACCGGATGATATCCTCTGCCTTTGTTGCGCTGGTGCGTGTTTTTCAAACTACTTAAAGTTTGAAAGCTAGGGGTCACCAAAAATGTTAATTTGGTGAATTATGTCGTACTGAATGATACGAGTATCCTGTGATTTGTAATGCTGTTGCGTGTTTTTCAAACTACTTAAAGTTTGAAAGCTAGGGGTCACCAAAAAATGTTAAATATTAGTATTACTCGATTCCAACACTTGAATTGGAACCGTACTAATTGTTTTTTTTTTATTGTTTTATCTTCAAGCACTTGTAACTTGAAGACAATGAATAAGAAAAAATTAAAACACTCAGATTTATTTTGTGACTGACTGAATTTAAATTTTATTACGATACTTATTTATACTAAATTAATAATAAAAAAATTGCTGAGCTAATGTCTACAGAAACTTAAAATTTATGGGAAATTAACCAATCAGAACAAAGTTGTAATTAATGCAATTTAATACGTTTAATATTTTGCTTTGGTTGGACAAATTCAATTAATATTAATATTAGGTGTGTTTTAACACATTTTAATAATAGGTGTGTTTTAACAGTGATGATAGTCTCAAGGAGCTTGGAGCTATAGTAGATAGGAAAACAAATATGCTAGTGATTAGGGATATCATTAAAATACCTCTTGCGGCGAAAGAATCAAGTAGTTTAAATTATGTGTTGAGTGAATCCATTTCAGACAACCTAAGGAACTATCTGTATGGAGTGAAGAAGATTAGAATATACACCGACCATCAGCCCCTTACCTACGCGTTAGGTAACCGGAACTTCAATGCCAAATTGAAGCGATGGAAAGCTCGTATAGAAGAGTATAATCACGAGTTGATCTACAAACTTGGTAGATCAAACGTCGTGGCAGAAGCACTCTCTAGATTGAAAACTATCGTTAACCATATCAGTGACGTTTCCACAGACACGGCCAGCAAAGGTTATTCACAAGCAACAAGGACAGCGTCAGAAACTAGAGACGATGACATTGAATCAACAGGTTCAACCATCCACAGCGCACTCCAAGATGCATCAGACTTAATTCCCCACGTGGAGCTCCCTATCAACGTTTTCAAAAACCAGATAATTATCAAAATAGGTCCTGAATTGCAGTCCAGCGAAATACCACACGAACACTTCCTACGTCACTACGTCTCTTCGCCTGATTGGGATGCAGAGAAAATTTCGGACGTGCTGAAAAAGACACTAAATCCTAACATCGTAAATGGCATTAAAGCCCCAGAAAAATATTTAGCGATTTTACAAGATTTGTATTTACAACATTTTTCAAGTGTAGTGTGTCACACAAGTTGATAATGCTTGCACAATGAGTGCAACAAAGAACTAATAAAGTATCAATAACATTACTTTCTTTGTATGCATGCATGGTGCAATGCTGAACTGCTTACGATTAATTGTTTGAGTGACACATTTCTGTTTGAGTGCAATTGTAAATATAAAATACGATGATTGGTCAAACATAAATGTGAATACGATACTTCATAGTATTGAAAGAGAAAACAATAACATTTGTATGTTTAGAATAAGTTAGAAAGGTTAAGATTTATTTTCAAAATTAGTATATAAGCCAAAGAAAAAATAGAATAAAATCAGACTTTAATTTGATTAACATAAATCGGCTCTTTAGCCTTGTTTTCTTTTTAAAGTTTCAAAACTTCTTTTGGCAGTTCTTTTGAACGCCTAAGTTTTAGCTGGGACCCCCTCAGCTGTTTTAAAATAAAAAAGGGGCTATAGAGACACTTTTCAAAGACACTTTACAAAGACACTTTTATATTGCATAATTTGGCGATCCTTGCGTATTACATGGCGATCCTGCAAAATTGGACAATTATATAAAGACACACAGTATTTTTCCCAGAAAGCCAAATAATAACCAAGCACCAGGTACAACAAAAAAAAAAGTTCAAGAAGAAAAGAGCCGGAAGAAAGTTCCAAAAGTGAAAAGAGTTAGCCATACTCTGCAAGGAATCAACCCTAGCAACAACACTAGAGGCAAAAAAAAAAAATAAATTCAAATTAAAATTAAATCTTTAAAATACAAAAATTATTAAAATGAATTTGCCAATGTTTTAAATTCCGAAATTTTAATATAAAGTTTTCTATAAATACATTATTCATTCTAATGGTAGGACCCATTTGGGGAAATAAAATAAAAAACAAAATGGGAAAACCACAGAGCAAAGTGGAAATTCAAGAAAATATTGTAAACAACGGTGAAGGAAAAAATACTAACAATATTATACCAGAGTATATTGTAACTTTAATAATAATAGCATTAGTATTATATATGGCCTACAAAATTAACACCTATTTCAAAAATTATGTTCGAAAACACAAAAACAGTCTTAACACAGACAATGATATCACAGAAGTTAAAAAAAAAAATAAAAATAAAAATGTTCACATTTGTAATTGTAAATGATAATAAATAATTTAAATGGAGAAAAATACTTTCGATTTAAACAAAATACTAAAGATTCTAAAGAAAAATCCAAGCAGAACTTACACAGAGAAGACAGTTAAAAGCAAATTAGAAGCGATAGAAAAAATAAAAGAAGATTTTCAATCAAATACCCTCGAAGAAGAAAACGAAGAAAAATTATCTTCTCTAAAGATAGAATTCAATAGCACTTATTTAAGAATTAAGGAATTATTATTAGAAAATCAAAAAGAATTAGAGCAACAAAATACCACAATGGCATCATTCAGCCTAGAAACCGTGTCAAAAGCTTTACCATTGTTTGCTGGTAATTTCGTAGAACTGGAAAGTTTCTTAATAACAGCAGAGCTGATAAACAAATCATTATCAGCAACAGCTAAAGTAGATTTTCTTCAATACATTTATTATGCCAAACTAACATCTAACGTTAGAACAGCGACAGGAAGTTACATCAAACCAGAAAACTTTGAAGCATTAAAAGAATTGTTAGAAAAAAGATACAAAACCACTAAAACAATACCAGAATTGCAAAACAAGCTTAGTACATTATTCCAAGGAAAAATGTCTGTTAACTCATTTAAGGACAAAATATTATATATATTAGATAGCCTAAACAAGTTAGGGATAGAAGAACTAGGAAATACTGCGACAGTAGCAGAAAAGAATATCATAGTTAAATTAAATAATAAATTAGCCCTAGATACGTTCAAAAAGGGACTAAATGAAGACTTTAAATCGACCATATACGCGTCGCGACCAACCACATTGCAAGAAGCATCAGAACTTGCAAGTGAACTTGAAAATGAAAAGAAAGTAACTAATAATGCAATTCTACATATCAGAAAAGAGAAACCACAGTATCAATCACAAAATCACAACAGAAATAACAACACATTTAATAACTACAACAATAACAGTTCCTATAACAAACAAAACTTAAACAGAAATAGTTACACAAGAAATAACAATTATGGCAATAGTAACAGTAACTCGCCAAGAAACAACAATTTCTCTAAAAACAATAATTTCAACAATAATAGAAATAATTTCAATAATAGAAATAATCTAAGTAACAATAGGAATAACAACAATTACAGAAGAAACTTTAACAATAACCAAGATTACTCCAACAGAAACAAGAACAATTATGTACACACCATACAAAGTTCGGGAAACGAAGTAGGCCCGGAATACATAACTATTCCGGAGAGCCAGAATTAAAAATACATAGGATATGTGCAAACAGAACAAACTTTATAAACACAAAGTACAAGAATAGAATATTGACATTCCTTATCGACACAGGCGCTGACATATCACTTTGTCGTATGTGTAAAGACTTTGAAGGTGAACAATATAACCCAGAACAAAAATGCAAACTTACAGGAATCACAAAGGAAGAAATATACCCTTTAGGTACAATAGAACTTGAACTCTCCTTATCAAATGAAAAATGTACACATTCTTTCCAACTAGTAAATTCAGATTTTCCTATAGAAACAGATGGCGTAATTGGTAGAGATTTTCTACAAAAATATCTTTGTAAAATTGATTACGAGACATTTACAATTTCTTTATTTATAAACGAGTCTACCACAATTCTGCCTATGCAATCAAAACCAATTTCTTCATTACAAATAACAATACCACCCAGAACAGAAATTATTCAAGCCATAAAATTAGAACTAAAAGAAGATTGCGTCATATTTAATAAACAATTACAAGAGGTAATATTTTTAAGTAATACAATAGCACCCAAAAGCGGCATGACACACGTAAAAATTTTAAACACAACAAACGACTACGTAACAATAAAAGGCATTCAACTTTAGACTGACCCACTTAAAAATTATGAGATATTAAGTTACAATAATATGAACAATAACGAACGTTTTGAAAGAATAGTGAATGAATTAAAATTAGACCATAATGACAAATTTGTAAAAGCACAATTAATAGGAATATTTAAACAATATCAAAATGTTTTTCATTTAGAAGACGAAAAATTAACCGTCAACAATTTTTATAAACAAACAATCACGACCTCGGACAACACACCAGTTTATATAAAAAAATATAGACTACCACACTCACATACTGAAATAATAAATGAACAAGTACAGAAAATGCTTGATGACAAAATAATAGAACCATCAATTAGCCCATATAATGCTCCACTCCTTTTAGTACCAAAGAAAAATATAGAAGATAAAAAGAAATGGAGACTTGTTGTGGATTTTAGAAAACTTAATGATAAAATTATCAATGACAAATTTCCTTTAACTAGATTAGAAGACATTTTGGACAAATTAGGTAGAGCAAAATGGTTTTCTACACTCGATATGACCAGTTCCTTTCACCAAATTGAGTTGAATAATGAATCCAGACCACTAACTGCTTTTTCTACACCACAAGGTCATTTTCAATTTGAAAGACTTCCATTCGGATTAAAAATTTCTTCAAATAGTTTTCAAAGAATGCTTACAATAGCACTATCTGGATTAGAATCCGAAGCATTTCTTTACGTTGATGACATAATTGTATACGGATGTAGTTTAAATCATCACAATCAAAATTTAATAAAAGTACTAGACCGATTACAAAAATACAATCTAAAACTAAACCCAAGGAAATGTTGTTTCTTAAGACCAGAAGTAGTTTACTTGGCACATTTAATAACAAAAGACGGAGTTAAAACAGACCCATCCAAATACGAAGTAATCAAAAACTATCCAGTACCGAAAAACGCGGACGAAGTAAGACGATTCGTTGCATTCTGCAACTACTACAGAAAATTCATACCAAACTTTGCCGACATTGCAAAAGATTTGAACGCACTATTAAAAAAATCAACTAAATTCATTTGGTCCGTCCAATGCCAACACGCTTTTGAAGAATTAAAAGAAAAATTAATGAACCCACCAGTATTACAATATCCGGATTTTGATAAACCATTTATTTTAACAACTGACGCATCAAACTATGCGTTAGGAGCAGTCTTATCTCAAGGCGAAATAGGACAAGATTTACCAATCTCATACGCTAGTAAATCATTGCAAAAGCATGATATTAACAAACCAGTAATTGAAAAAGAACTCCTAGCAATTCATTGGAGCATAAATTTCTTTAAACCTTACTTATATGGCAGAAAATTTATTGTAGTTACAGACCTCAGACTATTAATTTCACTATTTTCACACAAGAATCCTTCATCAAAAATGACAAGAATAAGACTTGATTTAAGTGATTATGATTTCACAATTGTTTATAAAAAAGGAAAGATGAATACAAATGCTGATGCACTTTCTAGGATAGAACTAGATTCAGACATATTAAAACAAATGATACCAAAAGAAAATGACGAAAAAGAAAAAAAGTATTAATAACGACAAGGGCTATGCAAAATAAGTTAAACAATGCAAATAAGAATAAAATTAATGAGGCAAATAAAATAATAGATAATGAGAAAAATGAAGATGAAAATGATATAGATAATAATACACGTATAGAAGAAAATAATATGGAAAAATGTAATTCTCAGAAGCCTGATCAACTTCAAATATGGGAATGCATATCCATTAATGACGTCAAAAATATAAAAAAATTGCAATTTAATGAAACCGAAAATATAGAAGAAAAAGATATAACTATTGAAGATAATATTGTGCACATTGGACATAATGATAATTCATCGAAACCAGTTTCGACCATGAAGAAATTATGTACCAAAAATAAGATTAATAATAATAAAGTAAGTAACGATAATTCTCCGAAACCAGATTCGATTATGAAGAAGTTACATACAGAAAATATGAATAAAAATAATATGCATGCAAGATTCAGTGATAACTCAGCGAAACTAGATTCGATTCTGAGTAAACTGATATCTAAAATGAATAAAGAAAATATAAAAGAATTAGCGCTTTCAAGTGAAGATAAAATATTTAAAAAATATACCAAAGAAGAATTGAAAAAAGCATATGCAAAAATAAGAATAAATAACAAAAATCCTCAATTGAAAATAATTATATACAACGCCCCAAAAAGAATAACAGATGACATTTTAAAATATAAACTAATTGACCAATTCCACAATACCACCCACGCTGGACACTTAGGAATAAGAAAAACAATCATTAAACTAAAACAACGATACATATGGAAGAACATGAACAAGATGGTAAAACAATTTGTATCTTATTGTGACAGTTGTAACAAAAATAAACAAACAAAACACACAAAAGAACCACTCACACTAACAAACACACCAAACAATAGTTTTGAAGTGATTTCAATTGACACCGTTGGCCCTCTTCGTATATCAAACGACTACCGCTACATCTTAACAATGCAGTGCGAACTGACAAAATTTGTCGTTGCACACCCAATGCAGACAAAAGATGCACTTGTCACAGCAAAAACATTAGTTGAACATTTTATTTTAAAATATGGTCAATTTCAAGTACTTAAATCCGACAGAGGAACAGAATTTACAAATGAACTTATGAAAAACATATGCTCATTATTACAAATCAAACAAGTATTTTCAGCACCATACCACCATGAAACATTAGGTTCAATAGAAAGAAACCATAGAGTTCTTAATGAATTCTTGCTAACAACCGCAAATGATTATGAATGGGATAAGTGGATTCCATATTTCACTTTTGCCTACAATACGGCACCACATGTAGATACAGGCTACTCGCCTTTTGAATTAGTTTATGGGAAATTACCAAGCCTACCATCTGACAGCATAAATAATAAAATAAAAATATATAATTATGACGACTACGTACAAGAATTACGAGTCACATTACAATTTGCATTAAATAAGGCAAAAGAGTTATTAATAAAATCTAAAGAAAAAAGAATAAATAATGACAAAAGTAAAAATAGACTTAATCTTAATGTAGGAGATTTAGTATTAGTTAAAATATAAAATAGGAAAAAACATCAAAGTCCATATAAAGGACCATTCAAAATAATAAGTAGGGATAGTGTAAACACCACAATAGATTACAAGGGAACAAATAAAACATACCATAATAATAATTTAAAACCATTTAAATCATTATAGAATACAAATCCTAATATAATCGCTAATATACGTAAAAATAAAATACCTATACCTATATAAAAATTCAAATTAATTATTTTATAAATGTTTATGTGTATAAGAAAATATTGTAACAATACTATGAAGTTGATTAGAAAAATTCCTCCCTAATTTTTCTCTTAAGGGTGAGGGTGTAGTGTATCACACAAGTTGATAATGCTTGCACAATGAATGCAACAAAGAACTAATAAAGTACCAATAACATTACTTTCTTTGTATGCATGCATGGTGCAATGCTGAACTGCTTACGATTAATTGTTTGAGTGACACATTTCTGTTTGAGTGCAATTGTAAATATAAAATACGATGATTGGTCAAACATAAATGTGAATACGATACTTCATAGTATTGAAAGAGAAAACAATAACATTTGTATGTTTTGAATAAGTTAGAAAGGTTAAGATTTATTTTCAAAATTAGTATATAAGCCAAAGAAAAAATAGAATAAAATCAGACTTTAATTTGATTAACATAAATCGGCTCTTTAGCCTTGTTTTCTTTTTAAAGTTTCAAAACTTCTTTTGGCAGTTCTTTTGAACGCCTAAGTTTTAGCTGGGACCCCCTCAGCTGTTTTAAAATAAAAAAGGGGCTATAGAGACACTTTTCAAAGACACTTTACAAAGACACTTTTATATTGCATAATTTGGCGATCCTTGCGTATTACACAAGGCATAAAATTAGAATCGCTCAGAAAGAAGTGAAAGATATAGGATCAGAGAATATTCAATTCGAAATAATACAGCGAGAACACCATAGAGCGCACAGGAATGTAAGAGAAAATAGGATGCAAATTTTAGATGAATACTACTTTCCATGCATGTATGCTCACATTAGAAAATTGGTTGAGCGTTGCGGCATATGTAATAGCAATAAGTACGACAGGAATCCAACGAAACCTTTACTGCAAGACACTCCTACGCCAACCATGCCGTGCGAAATATTACATATGGATATAATGGAAATACAAAATCAAAAATTCCTGTCCGTACTGGACAAGTTCTCCAAGTTCATTAAGCTGTTAAGTGACAGGTCTGTATTAAACGTGAGAGAAAAATTAGTAAAAGTCCTTCATTACTTTACAGCCCCAAAGATTTTAGTAACTTTGCCCCTTAGTAAAAGATTTCATTGAAAGACTAGGGATAAAAATTTATTTGACCCCATCGCAACGAAGCGAAGTAAATGGACAGGTAGAACGCGTCCACTCAACCCTTATAGAAATTTACAGGTGCCTACGGGAAGAAAAAGAGGAACTCAGTGTGCAAGAGCTAATGTATGTAGCCGTCGATAGATATAACAATACTATTCTCTCCGTTACGGGAAAAAGATCAAGTGATATATTCTTTAACAGATTAAAAACATCCGATATAAACAAACTGTTTGAACCCCGCTCTAAAATTAACAAGGGAGCTAATTAGAAATAATGCTAGGGAAAGGAACAAGCGTATGAACAGGAAACGCACGTCTCCAAGAAAATTTAGAAAAGGTGATACGATCTTTGTTAAAATTAAAAACGTCAAAGCTAAAAACAACCCAGTTTTTAGGAAAGAGATTGTAGGAAAGGATAACAGAGTCACAGTACGCACGGTAAGTGGTAAAAGGATTCACAAGGCTCACATAAAAAATTCTAAACAACTTCCATAAATTATTAAACATTCTATTTCTTTCACAAGATTTTTCCTAGAATTCAAAATAATGCAATTGCTAAAAACATATAAAGCACTCTATAAAAAATTGGTGAGTGCCTCAGGCACTGGGGTTCGACTCCCTAAGGGCAGCGCTCATTACTATTATAAAAATGCCGATATACATATATTGAAATCAATATAGATTTGGAATTAAATTATATAAAAAAAAGGAAAAGAGTAAACTTTTTACATACATACATATATAAAAATCTATCATTTAATTCAAAAGATAAAATTTAATAAAAAAAAGAAAAAAAACGGCTTTGCCAGAATTACACTTATGTTATTTAATAAAATAATTATTTTTTCACTTATGTTATTTATGGGTTATATTTTTACTCTACTCTGAACAAATTTTTCACTATGACGTCCCTATTGTTACTGTGAAAGCTGGCAACGCGTGGACGATTAATGGCAATTTTAAATTGGTTCACGTCATCAACCTGGATGAATACGCAACAATTGTTGACAATATAACAGTGCTGGTCCAGAAACACTTTCCGACCGGCAAGACTAAGGAAATAATTGATTACCATCTGATGCAGGTGCAAGAGAGACTCATCGAGTTAGGAGCCATACGGGGCAGAACCCGAAGATCAATCGATTGGAAAGGATCCGCATGGGAGTGGGTCGCTGGCAATCCAGACGCTGCAGATTGGAACTCTATTTTAAAAAGTCAAAACGCAATAATTGATAACAACAATGAACAGTACAAGATCAACTCACAAATATTGAACACCACTAATGAAATCGTTCATAAAACGAATGATCTTATTATCAAAATGAACGAGATTAGCAATGGCAAAGAGGCCGAGAGAATTGGACACAACACTATGAACCAAGTTCTCATTCTAAAAGATATGATTAACGAAGTAGTAAGGGCTTGTCAATTGGCTAAAAGTGGAATTATCAACACAAACTTATTGAATAGAGCTGAGGTCGAGGATAATATTTCCGAAATGGAAACACTTCCATATTCTAACGCCATCGAAGCTATTAAACACGGGAATCCATCCATATATACAAATGGGTCACTATTGCTATAGGTTCTCTCCATTTCAAAGCTGAAAAAGGACTTTTATCACCGACTCATCACGAGAACAACAATAAGAATAGGTAGACAAATTGAATTGCCATTTAATGAAATACTGATAAGTCAAAATGAAACGTTTGGTGTGAAAACCCCCTGTCTAAACATTAACAAAGTAACAGTCTGTCAACAAACATCTCTAATCAAACTTGCTGGAGAAACATGTATACCACGCCTGCGCAAAGGAGGAATTGTGAACTGCCGCTACAAGATGACCAAGACGCATGTAATAGAAATGTTAACAACCGATATTATTTTCCTAACAAACTTCGATGGCGTCCTTAAAACCCGGATACATACAAAAACGCTCAATGGAAGTTATTTGATACAGCTGTATAACGAAAGCATACTGATCAACAACGAAACATTCTCCAGCACATCTGTTTCGAGGCTACAACCACTTCCCCCTGTCCTACCCTGCGAGGCTGATCAAAAACTACTGGTGGACATCGACCAAGTCCACAATTTAAGTTTGCACAACGTAAACAAGCTTGAATATCTTGGTTTGAAATTAAACTTGTCACTTGGAACACATATAGGTATCGCGATTGCGATGGGTATTTGTGTTGGAGTCCTGTGACATAGGATAACTAGGAGAATCCACCTACCAACAATCAAATTTCCTCAGACAGCCGATCCTACCACTAAACCAAGAAATGTGATCTGCGGGACGCAGATATTTAAAGAGGGAGGAGTTAGCGACACCGTTGACAATGCCAACCAAATCAATTTGCAATAATCAGCATTTAATAAATTAAGAATTTCTACATGCGTATCCGGCCTAATTACAAACTGTCTACTTGCACTTGTTTCGTGGGAAAAGCTATTTTGTTGGATCAGCATTTGAATATTGGCGCATGTATTGCAATATGATCGGACAACCAAAAAGCCAAGTGGAATGAAGGAAAAACGGGCAGTCTTGGTTGCGAGCTTCTTCGGTTCGGTGTCATAAATTTAAATTGTGAACAACTAATATTGTGAAATACTTAAATAAAGAATTAATTGTTTAATTTGAAATTTTAATAAAAAGTGAGTTTATTAATTAATACTTGGCGCTGTTGGTTGCGCCTTAATAAATTTTTTTGTTGAACTCAAGTGTAGATCCTTTAACTTGTACATGATTAAATCATTTTTGTATAATTGAATTTATTTTGATATTTTGTATGGATTTTGCTATGCATTTCGAATCAGTTGGATAATTTGGTGATGTTTTCCATCACATGACAGAAATAATCCCCTTATCGTGGTTGTCACATTTTGACTTCGACTGCGACGTTTTTGTAATAGATTAAAGAACACTTCAAAAAATTTTCTTTAATCTATCCCAAATAGTCGTAGTCGTAGTCGAAATACGCCAACCATGATAAGGCCCAATATATTTAAGATAAGTACTAGCACATCTAGCTTCATTTTCAGATGTAACATAAATCAATATGTGCTATATTATCAAAAATATTTCAGGTACAAAATACACATTTTGGAAATATCATCTTAAAGTAGGCTTAACAAACGTGGGTGCCTACTTTAGAATTTTGATATAATATTTTTTTTTAAATGCAACTTTACTTAACATTGCTTTACAAAGCTTTGTTGAGTTTTTTTTGCATATTTTGTTTTTTGTAGACTTGGATCGAACTCATTCAGTAGTTCGTTTTTGACACAAACCTATTATCCAACCCATTTGAATAACATGGGTTTGAATATTGGTTTGTGTCAAAAATACAATAAGTGTTTTATTTTGTCTACACTTTTGTCTCCCTTTATTTTGCAAAAAAAAGTGGAATTGATGAACAATTTTGTAAAATCGTTACATTTGAGTGCAAAAATAAAAAATAACACTGTTCCAATTTAAGCAGGTAAATAAATTTTGTTTATTTTAATCCTTTAATCCCGATTTTTCAATATGTCGATCCTTTGTTTCGATTTTATTGTAAGCCACAAAAATTAAATTTTTCAGGAGAAGGTTTTCTTTTAAATATTCAAATTTGTTTTTGTACGTAAATTGTCGCTTACGATAAAATTGTACAGCCTGTATCTTAAAAGTTATCAACAATTTTGCCATTTTGATAATTCTAAGCTATGTGTAGTCCCATAAAATTTTAATTTCAATCAAAAAGTCTATTTCCGATAACATGTCGCTTACGATAAAATCGAAAAAAGAGCCCGATATGTACATAGCTGAGTTCTTCACTCTTGGAAATATTTTCTACTTCATTATATTTCCTCTGTGCTAAGAAAGTTGAGATATAGCAAGTGTCGTAATCCCTTAAGATTTTTAAAATTGTTGAATTCATACAACCTGACTCACCCTTATGTACATGTCGAGCCCTTTTTTTATTTTATCGTAAGCGAAATGTTATCGAAAATAGACTTTTTGATTGAAATTGAAATTGTATGGGACTACTTATAGTTAAGAATTATCAAAATGCCAAAATTGTTGGTAACTTTTAAGATCGTAAGCGACAATTCATGCAAAAAATCATATTTGAATATTTGAAAAAAACCTTCTGAAAAATTTAATTTTTGTCGCTTACGATTAAATCGAAAATAAGTCTCGATGTAGTTGCATGCAGGGTTACCGCTAGGAATTTTAGAAAAGTCGCACAAAAGGTCGTTTTGTGAAAATAAAGTCGCACAAAAAAGTCGTTTGAGAAAATAAAAGTTGCATCTCTTTTTTTTAACGTTTTTTATTAATAAAAAGCATAACAAAACAAAAAAACAATTGAAACAAAACAAAAATCTTATTGCAGAATCCATTTCTATCATATTTCACAACACATGCAGTTGCATTATACATGCTTATATATGTACCCAGCAAAAAATTACGCATTACCATATAATGAACTACTTTTCTGATTACCAAATTTCATTACTCGCTTACAAATCACATTACCTAAAATTTAAAAAAATTATATACAAGTTGCTAAATGATGAGAATAATTTTTTTAGATTAAATAGATTACGTGAACAAGTTGCCAAATAAAATAAGTAAGTACTTCTCAAGAATCGATTATTTTAGTCTCATTCTAATCATTAAGTTGGTGATCCAGTAAGGAATAGCTTCCACCAAAAATGCTTCATTCCAAATCCGATTACCTTTTCTGAAATTTTTTGCTGGGTATGTACATGTTTTCATGTACCCTGGAGATTTTAGTTAAAACTATTCTTTGCAGTTCTACTGAAAATTTATGAAACATTTCTTGAATACATTTTATACATGATATGCATGTTGCAAAAAAGTGGTAAAAGTGTTTCCAAATGAACAATAATCTGTGAATTGATTTTAAATTTTGCCGACGTTATTTTGACGATTTTTTTTATAAAAATAATCAAAAAACTTTTAGTTAATTATTATTTTTCGAACTGTATTTTGTTTCTATATTCTTATGAATTGAACAGGCTAATGTTCGTAACGCTTTTTAAGCCAAATTACATGTGATAATTATTAATGAACAAATAACATCAATGTGTTGTTGTCAGAATATTTACAACTAACTTTGATGTTATTTGTTCATTAATAATTATCACATGTAATTTGGCTTAAAAAGTGTTACGAACATAAGCCTGTTCAAAAAAAAACTTTTAATTTACTGCAAATTAACTGTTTTTTGAGAAGTTTCACAAAAAAGGGTAAAAAGTCGCAATAAAATTAAAAAAAGTCGGAAAAGTCGGTGACAAAAAAACGTCTCACAAAAAGTCGCAGACCGCTAAAAAGGGGTCAAATTGCGACTTTAGTCGGGTGAACGGTAACCCTGGTTGCATGCTTTCTGTATAGGGCATAAGATATTTTCACTGTTTTTCAGTTTCCGGACTCTCAAAAAATGTACCGTGAAACGAGAAAAAAAAATTTATGAATTTCTAAAAAATTTAATGACCTTATTATGACTTACAACTAAGTTGATAGTTGAGTTGTAGTATCCAATTTTTTATTATGCATTACAACTTTTTTTTACCATGAGACAATTGGGCAATTCTATTCTGACGGGTGCAACATTTAGACGTTTTAAACGTCTTTTACTAATACAGGGTGTTTTTTTAGAGGTATAGAACTTCGAATTGAAATAAAACACAAGAAAATCGTTTTAATGTCCATCAATTTGGCTTTATTGGAAGGATAATTTTATGCCATTAATGTTTAAATATGATTTCGGGCATGTGGCCGCCGCGGCTGGCTCGAATAAAGCCAATTCTACAGGTCCAATTTTCAACCACTTTTTCGAGCATATGGGGCCGTATGTTGGCAATAACGCCACGAATGTTGGCTTCCAAGTCCCCTAACGTTTCTGGTTTGTTGGCGTAGACGAGCGACTTCACATATCCCCAAAGAAAATAATCCAATGGTGTCAAATCACACGATCTTAGTGGCCAATTGACAGGTCCATTCCGCGAAATTATGCGCTCATCGAATGTTTCCTTCAATAAATCGATTGTGACGTGCGCTGTGTGGCATGTAGCGCCGTCTTGTTGGAACCACAACTCATCCACATTCATGCCATCCAATTCGGGAACAAAATAGTCGGTTATCATGGCTTCAATTGCTGTGCACGGTGGCGAATCGATTCATTCGGGTCCTCTTCAACACTTTGCTCTACAGCGGCAATTGTTTCTTCGGTGCGCACTGTTCGACGTCTCTGCGGATGCGTATTATCACATAGAGTAAACGTAGTGCGAAAACCATCCATGGTTAACCGAATTAATTGCTCTGATGGACGATTATGTCGACCATAAAATGGACGGAGCTTGCGGTAAACTTCGCGAACCGAACCATTATTTTCGAAATAAATTTGCACGATTTGCAAGCGTTGTTCTTTTGTCAACCTGTTCATGATGAAATGGCAAACCAAACTAAATATTAATCACTTGACAGCTGACAAAATGGCTGCCAGTTAAAAAAGTGATGCCAACTTAAAATTCTATACCTCAATAAAAAACACCCAATAGAAAGAAACACATTTTCAGTTAAGTTATTCCTAGAAGGGGTAAATTTTTTTATATACTATTGTTATCTATTTACAAGAATTTATATGAAACGATCAAATTGCCACGAGAGAGCTCTAAAGTGCATGACGGGTGCAACTAAATTTTTTTTATTAAATATTTATTTATTGTATCTTCAAAAATAAATGAACTAACAATAAGTAATCAAGTCTTAGGACTATATATAATTAATGGGCTCGACTAGAGTTTTTCTTTTCCCGGACTTTTTTATATCCCGGGAAAGCGGAAACGACTTTTCGGTTTCCCGGGGATTCCCGCTCAATGCAAAACAATACAAAATATTTTTTAATTTAATCTATTTCAACAAAAAACAAATTATAATTTATTAGACCGATTTTATCAACACATTAGTCAAAAAAATAATATCATTTCAGTTTTTTATATAATAGTAATGCATACATACCAATACTATATGCAAATGCAAAGCCAAATGGATTGATATAACGCAAAAAAAACCAATTATACCTATTATTAAAATAATATTACAAAATATTTCTGTGGAAGTAGGACTTTAGTACAGAATAAGCATCAATATAATCTTTTTTTTTACCAAAGAGAATATGTAATTATTTTGTAAATTTTCTTTTATTTCCTTGCGCATTTCTGTTTTTACTTCTATGAATTGTTGTACAACTAAATTTTGAACGTTGCATTTCGATTTTAGAAAATAAAGGCCTCTAAGTCTGAGAGCACATGTGTGCCAGATGTAAACTTGGCCTCAGTTGTTGTAAAGCTTTATCTATTGTGCTAGTGCTATCACCTTTTTATTGCACCATCGCATTCACAAAGTGAATTACTACACTCATCAAGGAATATGCACATACAAACTAAAGTTTCCATAACAAAATAAAAAAATTCCGGGAATTCCCGCAATTTCCTAGGATTTCTTTCCCGAAAAATGTGCGGGATCCCGGGAAAATTTTCCCGGCAAATCACGTATGAAAAACGATAGACTCGACCAATGCCGAACACAAATTTAGTGGTAGTAAATAGTAATACAAGAAAGATATACAAAAATTTTCTTAAAAAGTTTCATCTGCGGTATTGCAGATGTGACTCGAGTTTAGTTAAATATTTGCCTGCGTATTTTGCAATTTCTTCAGTCACTAGTGGCATATTTAAATCTCGATGTATATTTTAATTTTTGATCTACCATGGAGCCGCTGTTATCAAACGTAAAATTTTATTTTGCCTTCGTTGGATTCTCGCTATATTTGAAGCTGAAGCAGTGCCCCATAGCTGAATTCCGTAGCACCATATTGGCTTCAAAAGCGACTTGTATAGTAAAAGTTTGCAGTCTAGGCTGAGTGTTGAATTTCCGCCAATCAACCAATGTATTTGAGTTAACTTAAGTTTCATGTAAGCCGTCGATCAAGGTGTATGCCAAGGCATTTCACTTGAAAATGTTGAGGAATATTTTGATTGTAGATTCGAATAAGGGAACAAGTATCTTTTCTTAGGGTAAACGTTATATGAACACACTTTTGTTCATTTACTGCCTGGCTCACGATGTCGACAAGAAATTTTCGTTCGCTTATTTATATTGAAAACAAAAACAAATTTTCTTGTTTTGTTTTTGTTTTCAATATAAATAAGCGAACGAAAATTTCTTGTCAACATCGTGAGCCAGGCAGTTACTCTAATTCTCCATAAGTTCAACCATGTTTCCAATTCAAGAATGAAGTCAGGAACGCAAAACGCAAAACTTGGAGAGAATTCTGCAGTAATGTAGAAACTTACTCCAAGACTAGCAGAATGCGTAAAATCCTTGCGAAAAAGCCACTGATACCCAGCTACATCCAAAATAATGATGGAAACTGGACCACTAACAGTATTGATTCCCTAAAGATTCTAATGGACACCCATTTTCCGGGATGTCAACCTTGTAGCGATATGCCACGGGCGTATCCCTTTCATGCTCAATCAAATATATCCATCGACTTAACGGTGGAGAAAGTTAAATGGGCAATTAAAAGCTTCCATCCGTTCAAATCACCAGGACCGGATGGCATTATCCCAGCGGATCTACAACATAACGTAGAACTTGTAATCCCATGGTTACTTACCATATATAAGGCCTGCTTAGTATGGTCATATATTCCAATTGCATGGACTAGAACTAAAGTGATATTTATTCCCAAAGGAGGAAAAGCATCACATACAAAAGCGAAGGATTTTAGACCCATAAGCTTAACTTCCTTCCTTCTAAAAACTCTTGAGAGAGTGTTGGATGTATACATTAGAACTTCCATAAACAGCTCTCTAATCTCAGTCTCTCAACACGCTTACACTAAGGGCAAATCAGTTGAGACCGCTTTACATTCGCTTGTAGGCTACATAGAGAAATCACTCGAGCATAAAAACTATACCTTGGCAGCCTTCATGGACATTGAAGGTGCCTTTCATAACATTGATCCAACGGTAATCATTCAGTCTCTCAGGGAGCTGGGGATTGACCGAGGGATTTATCGGCTCATTGAAAATCTGCTTCTATGCAGAACCATCACTTCCACCATGGGAGCAGCCACCATCACAAGGCAGGCCCACAGAGGTACACCTCAGGGTGGTGTACTGTCACCACTACTGTGGAATGTGACAATCAACAATCTGCTTAGAAAATTGGAATCCTTGAGCATTAAAACCATTGCATACGCAGATGATGTAGCGATAGCAATATCAGGATTTCACTTAGATACGATATCGCAAAGGCTAGAAACAGCACTAAATGAGGTTAATGCTTGGTGCTCTAGTTGCGGCCTTAGTGTCAACCCGGCCAAAACGGAACTAGTACTCTTCACCAGGAGATACAAAGTTCCACAATTCATTCCCCCGGCATTGAATGGTACTGTACTTACCATGTCGAAAAGTGCCAAATATCTAGGTGTTGTTCTAGATAGTAAACTCTCCTGGAGGGAAAATCTTCAGGTGAGGATAGAGAAAGCCACTATGGCAATGTACATCTGTAGGAAAGCAATCGGCTCTGTTTGGGGAATTAACCCCAAAGGAGTCGGTTGGATACTAGAGATGGTCATAAAACCTATCCTATTTTATGGGGTCTCGGTCTGGTGGAAAGCACTAGAATCAGCGGGAAACCAGACCCGTATAGAAGGTATTCTACGCAAAGCGGCACTTATGATAACAGGTGCCCTTAGATCCACGCCGACAAAGGCACTCTTAACTATGCTTTGTTGGCTTCCTGTGGACTTAATGGCTAGAAAACTGGCCCTACATACGGCCGTTAGGCTGAAAGCAATAGGCGTATGGAACTATAGACCATGGGGTCACGCTAGCATCCTAAATACAGCAAACAATATACCTAAACCCATTGACTACTGCACTCCCAAACCCTACTTCAATAGGAATTTCAATATCTCTTTGACAGAAGGGTTCTCCCCAGTAGACAGATCCGTTCAGGTTTTCACGGACGGCTCTATACGGAGGGGAAGAGTTGGAGGGGGGATATATATTCCAGATTTTGGAATTGAAATATCCTTCAGACTCCCGGACAAATGTAGCATATTACAGGCAGAAATATCCGCAATAAAAAGAGCAACACACTGGTTGAGTTATTATCGGATACACAATAGTAATACCCAGATAATAACGGACAGCCAACCAGCGATCAAAACCCTACTCGGGGAAGAGAGGAACCCTACTCGGGGAAGTCGATATTGACAATCTCTGTGGGCTCCCTCTGTCGTCTTGCTGGAAATTCTTCGATACTGTCTTTCTTAATTCATCCCAGGAAAGATGGCGTAATGAGCCTACCTGCGCTATATCGAGAACCCTTTGGCCTCGTCTAGATACTAAAAGAACCAGCAACCTCATTAGCTTTACCAGAAAGCATCTGAGGAATCTCCTGGCCACACTTACAGGCCACTGCACTTTCGGAACCCATGCTAAACGTATGGGTCTCCCGTATAATGACTACTGTTACAGCTGCAATGATGAGGAAGAGGAGGAAAGCATTTCGCATCTTCTCTGCTTCTGTCCTGCTTTGGAGGATCTCCGTCTGCATTTCCTTGGCAGAATATCCTTCAATAGCTTGTCCGAGTTATCGGAAATAGGACTTAGAAACCTAAGTCTATACATTAGGAACAGCGGCTGGTATGGCCGCTAGCCTTCACGGCATGTGTATGTACTAGACCCTCTCCTTGTCCCACTTTTTAACTTCTTCTCTACTCTACTCTCTCTTATTGCACAAAAACTCTCCATCCATATCCTCTTCATCTATATTCTCCCTATACTTCCGGTCTACCCCCTTATTCTTATACTTTCAACTTACAGGCAGCACAAAGGGATCATCGTATTGGACCCAAGTGATCTAGACTCCTATATTTTCATTCTTCACTAGCAGCCTGCTAACCTAACCTAACCATGTTTCCAGCTGAGTATTATGTTCCTGGAGATTGCGGGATGCTTCATAAGGGCTTTCATGCAAACTCATGCAGGCTGTATCATCGGCAAATGTAGAGATGTGTATATTATTGCTCACAGGCATATCACAAGTATGTATTAAATACAAGACTGGCCCCAGAACACTACCCTGTGGTACATCGGAGGATATAGATTCGAGCACACTCATGAAGTCTCCTTCTAGAACAGTGAACTTCCTATCAATAATATAACTTTCCAAAAGTTTTTGTATGTTTATTGGCAGATATGTTTTCAATTTTAAAAATAGGCCTTCGTGCCATACTTTATGAAATGCCTGAGAAACATCAGTAAAAAGGCCAGAACAATATTTCTTTTCTTCAAATGTCCTCCTTATAACTTGAACCAATCTATGCGTTTGTTCAATTGTGCTATGCTGACTTCTAAAATCAAATTGATGGTCCGAGATGCACCCATTATCATGAGCAGCTTTTCGAAAAGTTTTGAAATTGTTGAAAGTAAGCTTATAGGCCTATATGACTCAGCCTTGGTAAGATCTTTGCCTGGCTTTGGAATCATTTCAATCTTGGCAAGTTTTCAGTTATGTGAAAAATACTGCATTCGTAAGATGGCATTTAAAATAAATAGCAAGATTCTTATTGCAATATGAGGCAAATCCATGAGCATCTTGTTACTAATGCCATCAATACCTGAAGCTTTCTCGGGTCGAGCTCAGCAATTATTTTTTGTAGCTCACGCATCATAAATCTTAAGGGACGAGGGGGTAGAGAGACTACACTCGGTAAATCGGCAGCACCCGTACATGAATTGGGAGTGAATACAGATTTTAAATGCTCAGAAAATAAGTTACCTTTCTCACTATCGCTTCTTACCCAGCCTCCGCTCGAAGTACGCAGTGGTGATTTAAGATCAACGGGTCTTTTAATATTTCTAGTAGTGCACCATAAAGAGTAGTTAGATGTTGACGTTTCATCAAGACCTTCTAAATTCTTTTCCAGTAATGCAGTCTTTTCCGACGATAGCAGCTCCTTGAGTCGTTTAGTACATTCTTTAAGTCTGATTTTATTTAGGGGTGATCTTTTTTTACAATTCAATTTTCGTAGAACAAATTCTATTCAAGCCAGTCTGCGGATAGAATGTAGTGGCATGTTCAGCAGCCTGTTTAATATTTTTGTTAAGATTGGCAATATTAAATTCAATATCATCAGATGATCTTAGCTTAATGTTTTCTACGCAGTGACTACTAATATATTTTCTACTACTACTAATTGAATTCTAGCCAGTTGACCATATTAATCGTTTTCACATATGAGTTAGTTAAATCACTCCTTAGTGGGTTGAAAATTGTAACTATTGTGGGAGAGTGATCAGAGGACAGATCTAGAGAGCCCTCTACGTGAATTAAGTTTACGTGACGCAAAAATCTATAACATCTGGAATTTTTTTTACGTCAGTAGGCCAGTAAGTAGGGTCCGCACTCGAAATGACATCTAAGCCCATTTTTGAAATTGTATTAAACAACGCTCTACCTATAGGTATAACAAGACGCGAGCCCCAGTACGTATGTTTTGCATTCTAGTCACCAGCTGCCACGAAACAAGATCCAAGCGATTTGTAGAACTTCTCATACTGATCTTCGGTAACTGAAAATCTGGGAGGTGAGTAAATTGATGATATCACGAAATTCTCACAAAAATTTTCTACGAAAACATTCGTTGCTTGCATATATTCTTCACTAACGTTCTCAAGGATATAGTGCTTGAGCCTTGACTTAATTAGAATTGCTGATCCACCGGATGCTCACCCTCTCGGTTCCTTTGAATCATATAGAGTGTAACCATTTATTTTAAAGCAGCTTCTCGAAGTCAAGTGAGTCTCAGAGACCAACATTATATCAATATTTTTTTTCATGAGGAAGTGTTCAAGTTCATTTTTATGTTGGCGAATGCCGTTTGCGTTCCAGAAACATAGTTTTAACGTGTTCATGGTTTGATGACTAATGCTTGAAGCAGAGTATTCTGCATTCTCAGCATTTCTTGCATCATGCTAGTCATATTTGTTGTAAAGTTGTTTATAGTTAGCACCAGATTCTCAATAGTAGCTTCAAGACGACTAAAATTAAAGCTAGAGTTTACATACGATACACGTGAAATAACTAGTTGGCTAGTTTGAGTAAGAGTGGCGGAGTAAGCATTTGCTGATTGAACTGGAGCTAATTTAGGTTTTTGACTCATAGTCTGTTTAAAGAAAGAATATACAGGGCATCCTCTGTAGTTAGCAGTGTGATTACCTCCACAATTACTGCATTTATTTCTGCTTGAACTTTTGGCTTAGTACAGCTGGCAGTACCATGCAATTCACCGCAGATAACACAAACTGTAGGTAATTTGCAGTAAGTTTTTGTGTGGCCATATTCTTGGCAATTATGGTACTGTACGGGACCTGAACGCTTGCGTGGCTCTTCAACTGTGATTTTTCGGTACAAGAGGTATTTTAGACTATAAATTGGGTGCGTCTTTTTTTTCAACTGTATATCATTCGGCTCCAGTTCAACACGAAATAGAGGCTGGGGAATCTTCTCTCTATTGATTATATTGTTAAAATTTTTTACATTAAATCCTTGTTCGATAAGTGCACATTTTACTTTTTCGGGCTCAACATATGAATCTATGCCCTTTAATACTATCTGTAGGCCTTTAGCACTCTTAAGTTGATATGTGTAAAAATTTGTTTTATTTTTTTCAAACTCACTAACAATTTTTGGGAAATCTTTTTCATCATATATTTGGATTTTAGTTTCATCAATATTACCTCGTTTAATTGGAATACGGTGAAAAGTATTTTCACCAATGGTCAAAAGTAGTCTTTTTAAAAGCGCGTTAGAATTTTTTTGTCTCAGATAGATAGATGGCGGCTTAAAAGACTTTTGCGATGATGCAGCGGGCTTGTCTTCATTGACTTGCAATACTGAAAAACGATTTTGACGATTCGTAGATGATGCACTGTTATCCCTATACATCTTTGAGGCAGAAGCAATTTTAGTAGAATTTGGGCTTCGCCCGAGTTAAATACACGCTACCAACAACAGAAAGGCCAATACTCCAGAGGTGCAACATTTAAATTCCAAGAATAATTTACTTAAATTTTTTACTTTTATTAAATTGATATTTTGTGTTGTGTGCAACTTCAATAAACCTTAATTCCACACAAGCTCTAGTTTTTATTTTATTTTTTATTAACATTTTGCTTTATGTGCAAGTTTAATAAACTGAACTTCCAGATAAAAATAATATTTCGTAAGTTACATTGTTTTGTACTAATTACCTTTAAGCTTAATTTGCACTTTGTAATATATAAAAACATTGTAAAATAACTAATATGTTGAGAAATAAATTGGTGTTCAACTTTAACGGTTGATTTTTTTTAATCAAACAAAAGTTTTAATACATATTTCCCACGCCTTAAAACAGTTATATATCTGTCCATTCCGACGTGGACCTTTGGTTTTGGGCTACTGTTATCTGTTGTGATAACTGGGTTTAGTGATGAATACGAGCCCGAAGCGAATGATGCCACTGACTTATATGACGAGGTACTAGGCAACGTTAGTGTTAACGAATCACTATTTGGCATTGGACAAAGCGAATTTGATCGCTGACGAAAAGGTGAATTTGCAGTTGGAAAAAGTCGTTCATCAGAATTTTTATTTTTATTGTTTTCAACAAGAGCTTTAGAACTCACAGCAAGTCTATGCAACCAAATTAGCCCACTTTCATAATATCATACCACAAAAAGACAAAACTCTGTTAATTTTTAAACTTTTATTGTATTATACTTTTTTATTGTGAAAGATGAGATATCAGACGATGATTATCAAATCAAACATCGTAGAGAAATATAATCCAATAATGAGAAATTTGCTCTTTAAGCCATGGCGGGTGCAACATGACGGGTGCTATGAATCTTAATGCTTCGAAGTGCACAACCAATTTATATTTTTAAATAAAGCTTAAAAGCTTACGCCTAAAAAAATTAAAAAATATAGATAATTTATTTTAAATTGGTATCAAAAAAAGTATAAAAAAATTATTTGAAAATTTATGTTAAAAGTTGTCTAGAATAGAATCGCCCAACTACTTTGTATCAGCTGCATTTTGGTTTTTATTTAGCCTATTTTATTAGTTTTGCTTCATTATTCCAGACGGCATATAATCCAATTTATCAACCAATATTATTGTCATGTTCATAAAACAGATAATTTCAAGAAAAAATAGCAAGACCAATATTAAAATATTTTGTGATGGCTACTATGGTGTCTAACAACATAGCATTGATAAGAAACTTTTATTTCGAGACAACTAAAATTAAAATTAAATTTCGGAGACAACTAAAATTAGTTGTAATTCAGAATACAAAAAACAGTTTAGTTGTTTAAAAGTTAAGTTTTTCTAGTTTCAGTTGAATTGTAAACTATAATGGGGTCATAAATTGTATTTTTGTTTCTTTTTTTGATAATAATAATTTGATTAAACAGATAATTTAAATAATTAGCTAATTCCTTAGGCCTGATACTCTGTTCACAATTTCGTGCGAAATGCTGTCAAACTACATATAAAAGTATTTGGTATGAAATATTTGCGAAATAAATTCGCAAGAGTAGTACTCTGTTCTTGGTGTGAAAAACACGGAAAATCATGTCTTTCCATGCAAAATTAATCTGACATCATTTTAGTTTAGCTGCGAAACAACATGAGCAGTACTTTTTTCGCACGGAATTTTAACAATGTTGCATACTTTCAAGCAATAAAAGCGAGAAATTTATTTAAAAAACCGCGAGTTGGGCTACATTTAGTACATGTCAAATTTTTCACACAAAATAACGAATGGCACTGAAAATTTTTCACAACTTCGAACAGAGTACCATGCTTTACACATAACGAAAAACTGGCATTAAGTCATCATAGGGGGCAAACTTTAACATGGTTTTAACGAGTTTTGCTACACAGTTGTACATTAAAAACCACAATGTGTAAGTGTATGGAGGAACTCGTTAAAACCTAGTTCAATTTCGTCACTTACTTATATTAACTTTATGCCAATTTATTCAAGATGTACCTTCTTGATTCACTCCCATCAATTTATTTACGTTCTTTAAGATCGTGCCAATTTAACAATTTTTTGCAAAAAGACTTGTTAATGTATACAAGAGATCAGTTTACAATTATATAATATGACAGTAGTATTTAAAGTTGTCTATTACCTCGTTTATACACAAATCTTATTTCCAAATAAAAATATTTGTAAATACTGAACTCACCGTTTATACGTATATAGTATACATTACTATCTGTAAATTATTTTGCCACACATTGTTAAATATGTATTACATTTCTTACAAAATAAAAATAATTGGCAACATTTTACATCTTATTTGCAAATAGTGCGGTATTAGTGTTGTAAAAAGCGGCTACTTTTGAATACCCAATACAACTCGATACTTTTTCAATTGGGTACTCGATACTACTCAATACTTCAAGAAACTTTTGAATTTAAAACTTAAAACACACATACATACTAGGGATGCCAAACGGGAAATCCCGATCCCGGAAATCCCGGGATTTTCGGGATTTGGCAAATCCCGGGATTTTCGGGATTTGGCAAATCCCGAATCCCGGGATTTATAAAATTCAATCTCGGGATTTCGTAGCAATTTTTATATAAAAAACTTTATAGATTAAAATTTTCGTTGATTTTATGGTATTTTTTATAATATTTAAAAGTCCCATGCAATTTTATACGTGCAGTTTTAACAATTTAATGACTATTCGTGACATATTTCTTATAAGTTAATAACAAGTGCAAAATAAATTAACTACTTTCTCACGGTTATTTTCATCAAAGGTGATACAATATACAACTAAGAATTATTTTGAAAACGAAAAGAAGCATATGAGCTTTCGACTCAATTATAGTTTTATTCGAGTTGCAGGGTAGAAGGACATCACACTAATAAACCATACTCCTCTTAGCGAACGTAGGACTACATATGTATCTGTTGAACTTGCAGAAAACAACTTATATATGAATTTAAAATTTTTCAGTAGAACAAAAATACTGTTCAAGTGCTCAGGCAAACTTTTAGTGGCATATTCATAAAAAATATTTTAGGCGCTTATTTGACGCATTTCTTTGGAAAATTTGTCAAATAAACCTGTAATAAACCTAAATTTTTTTTATGAATACGGCGGTTAATGTATGTGCCTACAAAAATGTGATAATTAGACGTAATTTATAGAATTTGATTAGAATTGTGTATACATTTCTTTTAATTTTTCGACATGTTCAGCCTTATTATCGTTGTCGTAGTAGTGACGAAATCGATTAAAAAAATAGGCAATGCCTGGTATATGTAATAACCGTAATGGCTACTTGTTGGTCAATTGCAATTAAAAAAACGTTAATAGATATATTTAAAAAAACAAAATTGTTTTTGCAGCTTATTTGTTGAAAGTGCATCTAAAATTTTCGTAAATCAACTTAAGCGATAGTGCTAAAAGTCCACAGATATGTACATTCGTTTTGATTTAGATTATAGAAAAGCATTTATATTGAAAACAAAAACAAGTTTTCATATTTAGTTATTGTTTTCAGTATAAATTCTCTAACATCAACTTAAAAATAGATGACAAAAATTCTTTCGATTTTTATTTCATACTAGTATTAAAATATTGTTAACTTTAAAGCAGTGTACGAAAATAAACTGTACATTATTTAATGTATTATACAAAGGGTAAGATATGACAACTTTCTACTTTGTGTATGTTTACATGTACACTACGCGATTAGAATCACAATGATTTTTCAACGCAAGTAAAATACTTTATAATGCACTCTGCTTGACGGTCATAGCATGTAAATTAAAATTGTTGTGTACATCTATGTGCAAGTAAATTATATTTTAGTGTTCTTTGCCAAAGTGTTAGTGCTTCATAAGCAAACCCTGTAAAGATATGTACATCCATTCATGCATGCATGTATGCATGCATGTATGAATGGATGTTCATATAAAGATGAGAAATTTAAAAAAAAAATTGGTTTTCGGTGGGAGGAAAGTAACTAAGAGAGAAAATTATTGAGATTATAAAGAAACACATCGTCGGTTGGTTTCTGGTTTGCTGCAAATAGATTGTATTTTGAATATACCGTGCCGCAAACCAATAGCCAACCGACGACAAAACATCAGTGTTGCCGAATTCTGCGATATTATCTATACATGGAACAAACCAATTTTTCCACAACTATATTTGAATTACAAAATATATATGTAATTTTAATATAATTTTGCTAGAATTATTCAGTGGAAAGAATATTATAGTTTACACTTTTGATAATCACGTTGCATACGTAAATATTTTGACACATTTCGTGTCATATTAAAAATTTATATAAAAATTATTTTGTTTGTCATTTATATATCGCACACTAAATCATAAAGAGTCAGATGCTGAGTAGTTGCAAACAACTGTTGATACTGTACAAATGACGCAAGCATGTGACATAAAAACAAGCATAACGATATTTTATATTCTTCAAGAAGACTGTATTGAAAAAGAAATTGTTGAGGTCGTTATAGATTTCTTCAATTAACTGGTTTCTAAAAAAGAAAAGTCACTTCTATAATTTTGAGTTGTGACTCTTTATGATTTAGTATGCGATATATTAAATACATGTAAATAATAAATTAAATGTTTCGTTGAATTAGTAAAGTCAAACACTTAAGTATGGAACTAAACGTGTGGCAAACCTTTAACTGATAAAATCTTCCACAGGCTCATCAAAATTTCATAATTGACACTTTTTATAAGATATGACATTTTAATGTCGTTCGATAGAGAAAAACATACCGCATCGATTGCCCGAAATATTTGTTTTAATTAGAAACTCCACATGTCGAAAAAACTTGACGTTTTAGGTTAATTTCTTAACCAATGTATAGAAAATGTTAACAGTATTTTGTCTCTCCTGTAAAATTTTATTGAAGTGAGGTTTGCACTTTGCGACGATATCTTACGATAATCGTTGATTGTAACCAATTATTCAATTATTATTATTCAATTTTAAGGATAATATAACCTTTTTGTCATTTCTCCTATAATTGTTATGTCCCTAGTTAAAACTTTTTACATTTTATTTTTATTACTAAAATAATATTGCCCGCAAGATAAATCATTGGGAGAATTACGTCCAAATAAAGTTATATGTACATGTATGGAAGCATTTATGTATTTAAATAATTGTTTGTCTTGCACGTATATGTAGAATTGAATTTCAAAACTCGCTACATGCAAGGTTAAAAAACGTTTAGTCCTAATTTACACTAAGCAAGTCTTATTGCTTAGTTTGTCGCAGAGAGATACGAGGGGAACATATAAGTCTCTTTTCCCCTCGTCTCTCTTTCCTAAAAAAAACTAGTCAGCTTAGCAATAAGACTTGCTGAGTGTAAATTAGGACTTAATAAAGCAAGTGCGTCATTTACAGTTATGTATTTTCGTTATTTTGTTGGATAGGCACATACATAGTAAATTTTTGCAAAAGAAAGAATATTTTACTTAAACCATATATGTATAGCAGCACTACTTGGCAACGGAAAGTACGACAACTACACAAAGCAAAAACAAAAGTTGCACATTAGGCTGGCTATGGTGCAAGGGACGATTTTTATTCTGTTCCATGTAAGCAAGAAGTTTTTTTCTCACTAGACAATGCAAAAAGAGAATTTTGGAACTCCCTTCAAAGTTGAATGTAATTTTCAGTAATCATTGAGCAATTTGCTTGTTATTTGTCAGAAGTTACTGCTATGGTGATTTATTTATATACATGCAAGTAATGTACATACTTATGTACATATGTATTTAGGAATAGAGCGCCGTAAATAAAATTACAAAAAATTTTGTTTGCGTAATATCTAAAATTTGGATTAGTTTTATCCCTGTAAAATGAATTACGATTCCGGCAACACTGAATAGAATACAAGATTAAACCAACCCAAGAACATTGCAGACGGACGACGCCATGCACTCTTTATACTTATCTATTGATAATTTTAAGCTAGGATTGCCAACTTTTACAAATGTAATGTAAAACCGTTCTTCTTGTATTAAGTTTGGCAATAAAGTGTGGATAAAAATTTCTAAAATTTTTTAACCTGCTTACATATGTATGTACATATGTACGTAGAAAATAAAAGAATATTGTTTATGTTGTATTTATCCTTTCTTGAATTTTAGCGGTAATTGCGGAATTTAATGTTATGGATTTGCAAATTGTAGCCAATGTATTCTAACGAGCTTTATTTTACTACATTTTATAGTTAGGAAGCAAAGAAAACTACTCGTAACCAATTTTGCCGTTGAAAATGTCAAATTACACACACACACACAAATGCTATAACCAAGGTATTTTTAAGCAATTTGACGTTAAAAATCAGACAATATTATGGTTTCTAAAGTATTTATTTCAAAATTAAATTTCATTTTTATTCTTTAGTTAAAATTTACACGAAAATCTCTTTCATATAAATATTTAAATTCATTGAAATGCGTTTATTTAATTTGGTAAAAGTTTAATAAAAAAGTTAAAATGATATTTTTGCTTGTTTTGTTGACTAAACAATGCATTTTTTAGCTTATTTTATATATTAAAAGTTATGTGTTTTACACAAATACATACATTTGTATATACACATACATATACATATGTAAACATATGTAAATTAAAGCTAATCCCTAATTAAAAATATTTTATTACCCCTCTGAAACTAAAGATCGATATTTTTTAAAGAGGATTCCCAAAACAATTAAGGATCTAGAGATAACCGTTCACGTATAGGACCGTGTCTAAAATAGGTAAATTTTTATATATTTTTTTGGAATACTTACGTATTTTTTCGCAAGGCAAATAATTAAAAAAAGATACTTCATCTGATTGATTTTTCAAGCCGCGTTCAATGGTGCATTTAACTTTACTGTTCGTACCATCAGCAATGTATTATTCCATTAAAACTACGATTTTTAAGCATCGTTATAGCCTGTGCTACTTATATTAAAATAAATTCTATAATTTCTTTAGCTATTATTTGACTCATTTGAGTCATTGTTTCTGTTAAAAGTTTTCCCAAAAAATTCCCTCAAGACCTTCCAACAGAAATAATTTAACAATGACTCAAGTAGTTTGGCGTTTCTTAATATTTTTTTATAACGATGTGCGCCAGGCCGTGTAAAATTTCATTTTTGCAAAATTACTAAAAAAAAGCTGTTACCCTAATATACATACATATTTCAATATTTGGAACTTAAATGCATTGTTTTTTGTTGTAATAAAGTACCTAAAACACTAAAGTACCTAAAACACTCTAAGGCACATACTTATATGTATATGTAAATATATACTATATACATACACACAAACATGGCTTTAAGGTATAGCTTTCAATTATTTATTGTATTTAAAATAAACATTTTAAAATTTTCGATGAAAAAAAGTGGTTACAAATCTTGTTCGTTACCTGCTAACAACACATACACATTATTATTATTAATAAAAAAGAAACCATAAAACTTTGGAAAATCCCACAGCCCATTGTAAATGCATAAAACTTAAGTACCCAATTACTCTTAAAATCAAAAAGTATAATGGTAAAGAAAACATTCGACTTACAATTTATATTGAAAAAACAAAAACAAATTTTCATATATCATTGTTGTTTTCAATACAAATTGTAAGTCGAAAGTTTTATTTCGCAGTTCGGAAATAGGCCATATATACAAAAAAGTAGGATTAATTCTTGTCTTCCCTTTTTGTACCAACTTAGCAAGAAAAGTGGGATAAAATTACCTGACTAAAGGTTGGCAGTCCTGTAGTAAAAAAAAATCTATATATGAAGTGCACAGTGGGCAGTTAAAAGCAAAAAATAAGAGCGAAATTGTACGGATAACTAAGACTTTTCGTTTTTTTTTTTAATAAATACATACATACATACATATGTACATTCGCACATATTTTTGGAAATTGGAAATTGTTGCAATCAAAGATATGCCGTAGATTCTTAAAATTAGAGAATTTGTTTTCAAAAGGCAGATATTGAAAATAATATAAAATCAGAAAGTTGAAACTAATGACATTTTGGGGTTTCAAGTTCTTATTCAAACGCAGAAATTGATAATATGTTAATAATTCGTATAGCCGACACATGTAAGCAAACGATTTTAAACAATACAGTGTTTAATATCAGTTGTGGCTATCTGGGTAATATACATATGTATGTATGTATCTACTTAAAAGTATTAATAGCATTGACGATATGCTTCAAAATATATACATATATAGGCAACGAGTTAGAATATTTGCAGTATGAAGTGTGTAGAATTCCGTCGGCTATTATTGTTATAAATTAAAAATATTTATAAATCATATGAGTGAAGGTGGATTAATAAGCAAACCGTAAAATTCGTTAAAATTAAAGGTCTTATATATTTTTATATTTTTTTTTATTTTCATTAGCATTCACAAATTTAGACAATTATAAAAAAATTTAATTTTTCACTTTCAAAATTTATGGAGAAAAATTATAATTTGTTCCACTGTGATGTTTTCCCAGTTTTTTTGCTTGTTTTTTTCCTAATATTTTTCAGCCAATAGCAATGCATTATGCGTCAACAAGTACCGTAATCCTTTAAAAAATGCATACATACATATCTGTATCATACCTGTTCGATGCTAACCAGTGCTGTCAGATTGATTTTTAGTCACAGCGCTGACACATTTGTCGTTTATCGTCAATATTATACAACATTAAATATTAGTTAGCTACACAACATTTTTTATTTAAAATATAATTTTATACATATATGTACATATTTTTAGGTTTTTAGAAAAATTTGGTTAATTTTAGGAAATATTCGTTAATTTTAGGGTACGAAATGCTTCGTAGATATGTAGTAGATGTGATATTTCTTTATTTTACGAAATATTTGTTGTCCGCAAAAAAAATTTTGTATATCAAATTTTTTTTCGTAAATATAAGAAACACAATGTTAATAATACAAAATAAATTAGTGAATCATGAAAAGCAAGTTTGTGTTATATGCGAAATTTTGTATAAAATTAAAATCGTGGAATATAAAAATCTTCAAAAAATGTATATATTCTTGAAAAATAGTTTATTAATCTTTAATTCCTAGAATTGAAGGTTGTAATAATTATGAAAATAAAAAGATAACTTAAGGAAAGTTGTTACAGCCTCTGCATTCCTCACACATCACATACATACATGAATATTTTGCAATGAAACTCACGAATTAAACTGGGAACACAATTGGGACGAAGACGAAGTTTTCATTGCGAACTTTTGTCATGGAAAATAAAATATATTTGTTCATATTAAAATTAACACAACGCCTCCATAAAACGAAATTTGTAGAGCGTGACGAGCTCTGCGATAGATTTATTTCTATTTTGTACACCGACGAACAATGAAATACAAATTTTCTCTCTCTCTGGCTTTGTAAATGCTTCAAACAACTTTATAAATTATAACAGCTGAATTCGTTGAGTAAATTCGTCGTTGTTGTGTTTCACACGACGAATTTACGCAGCAAACTCTGCGTGGACGAAATTCGTCGTTCGTACCAGTTGTGTTCCTAGCATGAACTAAAAACAAATTGTTTATTACAATAATTTTTTATACAATAACAGGAAAATAAATGGGGCATATAACAAGAAGTAAAACAAACCAACAGTTTTTATTATATGTTTAAATTGGTTTTTGTAAAATTCACGAAACTTGTGTAGGTTTAAGAATAATTTTGTACTGTAAACAAAATGATAACAAAACAAAATTTATTTATTTCACGAAATTTCCAATTTTGTGAGAATGTTTTATTTCTTCCTAAATTCAATGAAATAAACGAAAAATGTGGTACTATATACGAAAATAATTGTAGGAAATCGTTTTTGTAACTTAACGACATTCGTAAAATTATGAAACTTGTTAAGGCCGTGATACACTATCATACAAAGTCGTGCGATCTACGAATAAATACAACCCTGATATGATGGAGCTTATAAAATATTTCAAAAGACAAGAATTCATCACACAAGGGTTGTACTTTTTTCGTAGATCGCATGACTTTGTATGATAGTGAGAAATGGCCTTTATCCTGCAAAGCTACAAATATTTTAGTAAAATTTAAAAATTTTTAGTTTATTGTACAAAAATTAAATTACGAAAAAGTGTTTCGTATTTTTAAGCATGGAATATTTTGGAGTGTATTTCATTTATAAAACAGACATACATACAAACATACTGGAGTATAAAACATACTAAAAATTAATTACATCAATATGAATCTTATTTTCAGTTATTTATATCCTTATCATGATGCATAAGGCTATTGATGCATCATTATCCAAAATGCTAGTTCCAAATTAATAAAAGGAAGTTTTCCCCGCTATGTTTTATAAAAACCACACTTTAGATATAGAAAACAAATCTCTTTTCATTAATTATTTTATGTTGTAGAAAACCTTTCTTGTGTAAAATTTGCCATGTGTGTTTAGCTAAAATAATCGCAAATGAGTTGAAATATATAAATGAACAAAAGCTTTTGGCGATTTTAGAGACAAATCGTTACATCCGACAGCAGTGGCGGTTGTCATACTCTCAATTTTCTATAATTGGGACAGTGTTATCAACTTTTAAATTTCAAAAAGCACTGCAACTATGAAAAGCACTTAATTTATATAAACAGATGTACTCAATGTAATTGGGCCTTATATCGAGTGTCGTATTACGACTTCGGCTATGACGATTTTGTAGTAGACTAAGGAAAATTTGCTAGATTTTTTCTTCAATATATTACGAAATCTTCGTAGTCGTAGTCGAAATACTATACTCGTTATCAGGCCCAATATGTTTAACTTTTATGAAACCCACTCATATATTAAAAAAATCAAATAGTAAGGAACATGTATATAGCAAAGACAAAAAAGACCGAACATAAAAAGGTTTCATTTCATAAAAATATCACAGTCCCTATTTGAAAAAAGAACTTATTTAACAAAAAAACTGATATAAAAAAATTATAAAAAATAGAAAAATGTCTATTACAATAAGTAAAAAATAAGTTTAATGTACTAAAGAGATATAGATATCATCGTTTCTCCGACAAAATCAGGTTTGTTTTCAGGAGAGCAAAAAAACTGTGTTATTTTGAAACCTGTAAATGGGTGAATGTATGACACATCAAGTTTTATAATAATGAAATAAACACTTTTTCTGTCAAAGATTTAGAGCCGGACATTTTAAATGCGTACTTTTGTTTAAAATGTGACTTGTTTTATTAACAACTGATTTTAACATTCAAATATTTTATTCAAATTAATTTCGAATGTCACCATTTCGAGTAATTTGTAAAGCACCAAATATACATTTACTCGTTTTTGAAAATTTCTCGTTTTGAAAACGATTCGGTTTACAGAACATACTCGATCACCTGAGCATAACATAGTTTTTTTTTTAACTTTAAAGTTATATACATTACATTGCTATTTATATAAAAATCGTTATTATTTGTTATTTCATTGATTTCACAACAAAATTTTTATCGTTTCAGACCTTTGTTATATGAAAGCGTTAAACGCGTGCAAAAATATTGTGGTAAACCTTAAAAAATTTATAGAGCTTACAACCCGTTCTATTTCTACATGTTAATATGGATGTGACAGAATTTGTATGTCAATTTTTACTAAATAGGTTTATATTAACTGAATCCATAAAGACTCAATTCCCTCTCAATTGCATTAATTGAATCATATTCCATATATTGTCTATAACAGACCAAATTTCGCTATTCGACTCTATTTGGAATGCTGATGACATTATAATTATCTCTTGTTAGACAAAACACTTTTTACATTAATTAAATTAAATATTAAAGTCAGAGTTTGATATAGCGCGTATTCCTTGAATCAATTTTTCTAACAATACAAAAAACATCTTGAAATGCACAATTTAAACTTTTAAATGACAAGCATGCTCAAAACAAATTTGATTTGAAATTTTTAGTTTAGAGCTCTTAAGAAAAAAAAATTAAAAACTAATATAAAAAGCACTGAGCACTAGAAGTATCTTCATATTTTTTCGCGTTTAAAATTTTAAAAGCTGACAACATTGCAAAGCGAGTATAATGAGTGATGCTCACAGCCTATCCATACTGCCGCGAAGCACATATACTAACAAAGAATAAGATAGTGCATGTGTGGACACAACAGCTCTTGATACATTTTACACTCAAAATATGCTGTTAGTAAATTCAAATTAAACATCATTTCAAACAATATTATTTTGATTTAAAACCGCTCTACTAACCCTATAGTACACGTAGAAAGACACTTATGACGCCAGGAGAATTTCCAACACATTGGTTGCATTAGCGGCGTAAAATTTTGATAGTATTTTTGTGTCAAAATCCAAATGTAGGCAGCACTTGTGTGTACATACATGTGAAGATCTGCTCAAACAAAAAAGTCATTATATAATAATAGATTCTCAGCTATGTTTATTATTTTGACACAACTACGTGGTATGTAGCATATGCAGCTTCATAGTGACGTCAATATTACGCCCAAGCTACATGCGCACGTGTTTTTTTATTTGCCGATTACAACAGGCTTTTTTTCATGCGAACCGAATGATTTTCAATTTATTTTAATTTCAAATTTCAGTAAAAAAGAATTTTTCTTTTATTTTCAATAGCTAAAAACAACCTGCACATAATTAAAAGTATTGATTTTAAATCGTCTGTTCCAAAATATTTTTCTTCTAATTTGGGACACAAGTATTAATTTGTGTATTCAAAATTTCAACTTAAGCAGGTGTGGCATGTCTACCACTGTTTTTCTAAATAATTTATTATATTGAGTGCACAGAAAATCATCAATATATTGTGGTTTGCTTATTAAACAATAAACAAAAAAGATTTTACATACAAATACCTTGGTAAAAATTTACCTACCTGTAAGATTTACTTTAATTTTAGTTAACAGAAACTTCTTGTATATTCAGTTATTGTAAAACTTTTTTGAGTGTAACCTGCATGCATTAAATGTACATTAATAATAATGTCTTTAACATTACAAAACGTAGTGTTGATCATCATCATTTTGATTAGGTTAAATAACGATTCTCGTTGGGCACAAGTTAACTAAGATTGGAAGTACTTATAATTTTAAGGTACTCGGTATACGTACATTATTAGCGCTTGTGCGTGTGAGGTTGTACCTTACAGAACATTAAAGTACATTAAATAATGTTTATTTTCGAACACTGCTTTAAAGACAACTGTTTAATGATATATTATCAACATAAAACCTCTTAAAATGCATAAAATTTGTTATTAAAGTAATATTTATTTAAAAAAATTATTTATTTTACCAAAAAATGTTAGATCCCGAAATCTCGAAAATCCCGGAATCCCGAAAAATCCCGGGATCCCGAAAATCCTGCGATCCCGAAAATCCCGGGATTTACAAATCCCGAATCCCGGGATTTCCAAAAATCGATCCCGATTGGCATCCCTAATACATACGTATGAAAGCTTAAAATTATTATTTATTGAAATAAATTAACCCTGCAGTGCACATTAAATAATGCAGAATATAAGAGATTTTTTATATATGTAAGAACCTGACTTGCTGGTCTCACGCGCCTTCCACCACTCCTAAAGGGTCACTTTTTCTGTCCAATATGTTTATGAGTGATTTTTTTAGTTCAATGATGCATTTTGAAGTTTTTGTTTCCACAGCCGTTTTTGTATCAAAATAATTCCAAACAGAACTATTGCTTTCTGAATTTGTATTTGTTACACTAATTCCAGGAGGTTCAGAGATACATTTTTATCGAGCTTAAGTTCGCACACAGAGCTCTATAAATTTGATTTACATATTTCAAAAGAAGACTTCCGCTTCCATACTAGAAAATGCAACCCTGAAAGTATTGAGTAGTTAGTTTTGTGTATCGAGTACCGGGAAAAACACTCGGTATTGAGTACTCAGTACCCAAATACTCAATACTTTTACAACACTATGCGGTATTTGCAAATAGTTTTCGTGAGTTATTGACATACAATAAAAAAGTTATATTGCACCGCTTTCCAGTTTTATTTGCAAATAAGAAGTGCGTATAAACGGGATATATTATAATTAAGTTAATAAGTTTAAGAAATAGTATTCATAAATTTATTTACAAACATCGAAAGAACTTTTAAATTTTAAAATTGAATTCTTTGAGTTTAGCGCTCTGTAATTGACAACACCCTTAAAATTATTTCGTTCAGCATAATTTAAGATTTTTTCTTCAAAGTAGGTAATCTCTTTTATTCGGGCGGCTGTTAACAATTTTGTTTCTATTATCAAAAGAGATTTATGCTTTAAGACATCAACAAAGCTGTCTTGAAGAAACTTATAGTAGTTATGCCCAACAAAAGCAACATCGAAAAAGTTCAACCAATTTCCTGATGACTTTTCCTGCAGTGACAAGATATTATCTGAGGACAAAAAATGTATTTTAACTTTATCTATTAAGGTCCAAGGGTAATCATATTCCTCTGCACTTTCAACATCAAAATCATGGTGTGTTAAACATTTTCCTATCTTCAAACGAACTGGGCCGTATTTTCGTGACCGATTTGCGTCGTGCTCGTATGAAGTTTGGGTTGTTAACTCATGAAATAACTCCAACAAATTACGTTCGGTAATATCTGTTGAACGATAATCATTTTCTCCATGCATGGCCTTAAGCATACGTTCGTCGGATGTTTTTAATCCAAAAGCTGGAAAAGGGCCCGTTTGAATGTCACCAACATAACCTCGATGAATATACTTATCACCATTACGAACTAGACCTACTACAAGCGTTTTATTTGATTTACTATACTCGTACTCGGGGAAGGTAAAAGCTATACCAGTTTCCCGCCAATAAACGTATTCCTGTAAAAGAAAAAAATTTCCTATATTAATATGAATAATTATGTATGTATTAGGGCTTGGGAATCCGTAATCTGTCAAGGTTGCAGGGAATTTTTTAAGATTTTCCCGGAAAAACAGGAAGTTAAAAGTACTCGTTATATCATAAATACATAACCCCTTATGCAAAAAAAAATTGTTTTTGCTTTATAGTGCTTTCACACTGCAAGTTAAAACCTGGTTTTAACGTTAAAACCACACAGAAAAACAGTGCCTACTAAATACCTCATAAAATATTACAAAATTAATATGGTTCTTTCCAATAAGGAAATCTTATTAACTTCTTAGGGAAACCCTTTTTGAAAGAATCAAGAAGAAATCTTCCAGTTTTTATTAGGTTATCTTATTGATTTTTTCAATAAGGTGTTCTTCTTGTTTTTATTAGGCGACCTCATAAAAAATAAAAAATAAATTGCGTCTTTATTCTCTGTACTTATGTATTAGACTTGTGCCATTTAGTTCATTTCAGTGACCGGTCATTTTAGTTCATTATTGATAAATGAACTAGTTCGTTCATTTAGTTCAATTGGTCTTTTTAGTTCAATGAACTAGTTAGGTCTTTTTAGTTCAATGATTTTATGTACATATGTGCATATGTATGCATGTATATAAGTATTAAAAACGCAGATCTGTGATTAAAAAACCTTACGAAAACTAAAATTAATTAATTAATAAATTTGCTTTATAAGAGGTTTATAAAACAAATTTAGAGTAAAAATATCATAATTCCAAAATACATATCCACATACATATGTATTTTTTGTGAATAGAGTAGTGTTTACTTGTGTTTTCTTGTTCATTGCATTTGTGTTAGCAGCCAGGGATGAACAAGAACTAAAGCAAGCCACAGACCTTGCGACTGTTGGTACAACATGATCAAGTTGTGTATAAGATTGTAAAGTGTGTGGGGTCGTCGTATGAAGTTGTGTATCGGTTGTACGAAAGATTAAAAAGATTTGATTTTTTGGCAAGTTGTATAGACAGGTTGTAAAATTTAGGAGTTTGTTGTACAACTTCATTTCATTTTGTTCTTATTTTCGTTGTGGTGAGATGAAAAACATCGCGCTCGAATTCAAATTTGCGTATAAAATGGAGAATTCAACAGAAAAAAGTGATTTTATATAATTGTATAAGAGTTTGCGCGGAAGAATTGCTTTTGTATATGCATCGGAACTTTTGACAAAAGGCCATTGAATACTTCGTTTGACACCCACGTGTAATTTTTATAGTCCGTTAGCTCACTTTCTTTTATTATTTCCAAAAGTTTGTTATTAGAATACGTTTTTTTATATAAATCACTCCTTTAACCAAATTCTTTTTTTCTGTCCTTTTTTACGTTCTTCTTCTTATTTTGTCACCAAAAAAAAACCGTCCATTACAATACGCGACATAACACCCGATGTCATGTTTACTCCAAAAAAAAATTAAGAAATGAAGTTGTGCTCTAATGTTGTGCACGTTGTTGTAAAGTTTGTGGGCAAAACACACAACTTGTTAATCCAACGTGTTGTACCAACATAATAAATATACATACATACATACATATAGATGAGTGTAGTAGCAAAGCACACAAACAGTAAAGCAAAACGTTGAAAACATTAAGTTCATAGAATGTGTTAGTTCATTTTGTGTCTTAGCTCTTAGTTCCAAAATTGAACTATACCATTTTTCATTGAAATTGAGAAAATTCAAGATAATATTGAGAATATTCCAATTGAAATTGAGAATTTCAATTTGAAATTGAGAAAATTTCAAATGAAAATGAGAATTTCAATTTGAAATTGAGAAAATTCCAAATGAAAATGAGAATTTCAATTTGAAATTGAGAAAATTCCAATTGAAATTGAGAATTTCAATTTTAAATTGAGAAAATTCCAATTGAAATTGAGAATTTCAATTTTAAATTGAGAAAATTCCAAATGAAAATGAGAATTTCAATTTGAAATTGAGAAAATTCCAAATGAAAATGAGAATTTCAATTTGAAATTGAGAAAATTCCAAATGAAAATGAGAATTTCAATTTTAAATTGAGAAAATTCCAAATGAAAATGGGAATTTCAATTTGAAATTGAGAAAATTTCAAATGAAAATGAGAATTTCAATTTAAAATTGAGAAAATTCCAAATGAAAATGAGAAAATGCCAAATGGAAATGAGAAATTTTAATTTGAAATTGCGAAAATTCCAAATTAAGCTGGAATTCAGAAAATGTATTTATTCGAGATCTTTTTAATAAGTATATGTACATATATGATTTAAAAATAATATATAGCTACGAGTATGTATTATTGCCCAACAGGCATATCCTCCAGATCCATAGCAGACTGGTAAAACGTTGTAGTGTGCTGTATAGCTCTACTGCAATCGCCAACAGTTATACTTGCCTTTGAAATATTAATTGTCTCTTCTAAAAACAGAAGCCTCTGCTCTCCTACATTTGGGGGACTTACGTTTGGTACATTCATCTTTGTTTTTACTATACTTTTTATTTTTGACCAAATAAATTCGATAGGATTAAGCATCGGTGAATAGGGGCTCAGTCGTAAGAGTGTAGCTGGAGAGTTGAAGCACAGCCGCGAATAACGTTGTAAATTACAATTTAAAAAAAACCAGTTTTTTCACAGATTACCAGTAACATAACTCTCTTGCGTTGTTCAAACATCAAACCATCCAAAATTATGCATCTGATCGCCGTCAAAATACAATTACAATCAGTCAGTCAGTGGAAAACTTTGTAAGTAACTAATAAATCATGCAAACAAAATTGTCCAAAATAATTGATAAATGTAGCAGAGATACAAAAAGAAAAGATAATGCTAGTTATCATTATTTTCGATACGCTAAAAAACTGTAAACGAGAAAAACAATCTTGCCTTAAAATACGTTTTGTGGCTCTCCTGCAAAATCATTATTTTGTAACTTAAAACGTTATTCGCGGCTCGCCTTCAGTTGTCGAAAATATTTTGTAAACGGTTGTGGCAGGGAGCGTTGTCGCATACCACCACAAGCTCGGATAAATCGTTTCCTAACTCTTCCCACCTATCAAAAACACTCTTTACCCACTCATTATCGCTGTTAGCTTTGAATGAACCCCTACGGTTGTCCATTTTAATAATGCCTGATGTACTAATAGCACCTATCAAATGTATGTTTGGTCCACGAGATGTAGGCTTTGACTGCACTGTTCGGAGACCAACACGGGACCAACCATGTTTCCTACGACAAAACAAGTTGAAGTTAGTTTCATCTATCCAGATAACTTGTTTTCCATTTCTCACAAAATCGTTAAGTTTGCGTACATATGTTGCACGTTTTTCTTTATTAAAATGGGTGTTCATTGACACTGGTTGCATATGAACACCTTTTATGGAATACATCTTTCCGTGCAGAGTATTTCCTACAGTTGTGATGGAAACCTGTTTATTAAATAGCAAATGTATTTTGTCGACGATTTCACGAAGTGTTATTTCTGGCCTTTCTTCTATCCAAGCTGGAATATTATTTACTTCTTCATCGTCTAAAGACCGGGGCTTCTTACCACCTCTTTGCATAGGTATTACGTTTAACTGAGAGGCCCATCGGTGGGCAGTTTTATAGCAAATATTTAAGGATGAAGCTAATTCTGCCCAGTCCATTCCTTTATTAGATGCATCAATGATTCTTCGACGATCCGTATCAGAATATCTTTTGTAACTTCTTCGTGTAACGCGTTCCGACCCTGAAGGAAATCAATTACATTATGTGTACATCTTGTCACACATATGTTATGCCACACCTACTTACCTTCTATTTCCCTTCTACATATAGGGCAATTCGCCATTACCCCAGTTATACATTTTTGGTGAAATAAGTGACGACACGGAATGAGTCGATTTACTTCACCGCGTATCATGTTGACTAAACATATTGCACAGTTATCATTAAATTCCATGTTGTTGGTTCCAGTGCCACATTAATTTAAATATTCTTATTGCTTTTCAGTGACATTCAATTTAAAAAGCCTACTTGTCCTAAACTCAAAACAAAAATACATATGTACATATGTATATGTGCATATGTAGCAATCATGCAGAATTAAATCTCATATTGTTATTTATATTGCGGAATAATTTAAAGAAATATCTCTTAAATCAAGTTGTGTGTAAATTGAAAACTTTAAACTCGTTTTTTTTATGAAAATCTCATTTTCATTTGAAATTTTCTCAATTTCAAATTGAAATTCTCATTTTCATTTGGAATTTTCTCAATTTCAAATTGAAATTCTCATTTTCATTTGGAATTTTCTCAATTTAAAATTGAAATTCTCAATTTTAATTGGAATTTTCTCAATTTCAAATTGAAATTCTCATTTTCATTTGGAATTTTCTCAATTTCAAATTGAAATTCTCATTTTCATTTGGAATTTTCTCAATTTCAAATTGAAATTCTCATTTTCATTTGGAATATTCCCAATTTAAATGAAAAATTGTGTAGTTCAAAAATTGAACTAGTGATCGTAAAACAATTGAACTACACCATTTTTCATTTAAATTGAGAATATTCCAAATGAAATTGAGAATTTCGGTTTGAAATTGAGAAAATTCCAAATGAAAATGAGAATTTCAATTTGAAATTGGGAAAATTCCAAATGAAAATGAGAATTTCAGTTTAAAATTGAGAAAATTCCAAATGAAAATGAGAATTTCAATTTGAAATTGAGAAATTTCCAAATGAAATTGAGAATTTCTATTTGAAATTGAGAAAATTCCAGTTGAAATTGAGAATTTCAATTTGAAATTAAGAAAATTCCTGTTGAAATTGAGAATTTTAATTTGAAATTGAGAATATTCCAAATAAAAATGAGAAAATGCCAAATGAAAATGAGAAATTTTATTTTGAAATTGGGAAAATTCCAAATAAAAATGAGATTTTCAATTAATATTTCAAAGGCAAGTATAACTGTTGACGATTGCAGTAGAGCTATACAGCATACTACAACGTTTTACCAGTCTGCCATGGATCTGGAGGATATGCCTTTTGGGCAATAATACATACTCGTAGCTATATATTATTTTTAATCATATATTTACATATACTTATTAAAAAGATGTCTTATAAATAAATTTTCTGAATTCCAGCTTAATTTGGAATTTTCTCAATTTCAAATTAAAATTTCTCATTTTCATTTGGCATTTTCTCATTTTCATTTGGAATTTTCTCAATTTCAAATTGAAATTCTCATTTTCAACAGGAATTTTTTCTCAATTTCAAATGGAAATTCTCAATTTCAACTGGAATTTTCTAAATTTCAAATAGAAATTCTCAATTTCATTTGGAAATTTCTCAATTTCAAATTGAAATTCTCATTTTCATTTGGAATTTTCTCAATTTCAAATTGAAATTCTCATTTTCATTTGGAATTTTCCCAATTTCAAATTGAAATTCTCATTTTCATTTGGAATTTTCGCAATTTCAAATTGAAATTCTCAATTTCAATAGGAATTTTCTCAATATTTTCTTGAATTTTCTCAATTTCAATGAAAAATGGTGTAGTTCACTTAGTTCAAAGTACTGAATAGTTCATTTGAACTAGTTCGTTCATGTACTACACAAGACTATTATGTATTACTATACGCGCACTATTTGCAAATAAAAATATTTGCAAATAAATTAACTCACTGTTTATACAGCGTAGCGTAGTGCTACAACTTGGTAGCACTTCTATAGAAAACTTACTTATATTGACAAAAAAGTAGTGTAAATGTACAAAATATGAAATAATTATTTGTTTTTATTGTCATTATGTGCTTCTAGCAATGTTTTTTGTGCAATATTTATCCATTTATTGTTTTTTCTTATCAAACATTTGTAAGCGTGGCAACCTCAAGCATTTTATTTGCAAATAGTGCATTAATAGTGAAAAGTTTTCTGTATTAGTAAGTAGAATTAAAACCAATAATATGGCAATAATTTACAGTTTTATTTGCAAATAAGCCCTTCGTATAATCGTAGTATATTTTCATTTAAATTCTATACCATATACATAAATATGTATGTATGTAGTATATTATAGATGTTATTTATTTATACATACATATGTACATACGCATGTTATATTCTTAACTAACTTACTCACCAAGTATTGAACCAGCAAACTTCTGACTGATAGACAAGCACTCTAACCATAATTCAAATACAAATGATGGACAAATCAAGCAAAAGCAAAGCAAAAAAAAAAACACGTACAAATTTTACTCTCTTTATACGTCCCAAGTATTTATATTTACTCGCACTTGTAAAATATAAAGAAAATTTTTTTTATTTTTTATTTTTTTTTTATAATACATGATATTTATTTATTGTATCTTCCTATATGAACTAACAATAAGTATTCAAATCTTAAATCTAAAATATAATTATTAGGCCCGACCACTGTCGGACATAAATTTAAAGATAGTTATAAATAATACATATTTAAGTAGTGATAAACAAAAGGAAGAAAAAATAAATAAAAAATAAAAATTATTTTCAGTTAGTCCCATCTGGAGTGTTGAGTATAAGAGCCCTTGTATCCCTCTTTTTTAGGCGGATGTGTCCAGTAAAGTTCAAAATATTACGAGCAAGCGGATTAGGATGTGACTCGAGTTTTGTTAAATATTTGCCAGCGTTTTTTGCAATTTCTTCAGTCACTAGTGGCATATTTAAGTCACGATGTATATTTGAGTTTTTTATATACCATGGAGCCGATGTTATTAATCGCAAAATTTTATTTTGCCTTCGTTGGATTCTCTCGACATTGGAAGCTGAAGCAGTGCCCCATAGTTGAATTCCGTAGCACCATATCGGTTTCAAAAGTGACTTGTATATCAAAAGTTTGCAATCTAGACTGAGGGTTAAATTTCTACCAATCAGCCAATGTACCTGAGTTAATTTTAATTTCATTGGGGTTAACTTAGAGTCAATGTGGTGTTTCCAAGTAAGCCGTCGATCAAGGTGTATACCAAGATATTTCACATGAGTATGTTGAGGGACAACTTGATTGTTAATCCGAATGGGTATACACGTATCTCTTCGTAATGTATATGTTACTTGAACACACTTTTGTTCGTTTAACTTAATTCTCCATAAGTTTAACCATAGTTCCAGCTGGGTAATGTGTTCTTGAAGATATCGGGATGTCTCGTAAGGATTTTCATGCAAACTAAGGCAGGCTGTATCATCAGCAAATGTGGAAGTGTGGATATTGCTGCTCAGAGACATATCACAAGTATAAATCAAATACAAAATTGGCCCCAGTATACTCCCCTGTGGCACACCGGATGAGATAGTTTCAGGCATGCTCATAAAGTCTCCTTCCACAACAGTGAACTTCCGGGCAGTAATGTAACTTTTCAAAAGAATTACAACGTTTATTGGCAGGTATGTTTTTAATTTTAAAATTAGGCCTTCATGCCACACTTTATCAAATGCCTGAGAAACGTCGATAAACAGCGCAGAACAATACTTCTTTTCTTCAAATGTTCTTCTTATAAATTGGACCAATCTATGAGTTTGTTCAATGGTGCTATGCTGACTTCTAAAACCAAATTGATGGTCCGGTATGCACCCACTATTAACTAGAATTGGGGACAATTTTCTCATGAGCAGTTTTTCGAAAAGCTTTGACATTGTTGATAGGAGACTTATTGGCCTGTATGACTCAGCCTTGGTAAGGTCTTTGCCCGGCTTTGGAATCATTTTAACTTTGGCAAGCTTCCAGCTATTTGGATAATACTGCTGTCGTAAAATGGCGTTAAAAATAAATAACAGTCTTCTAATTGCAATACGAGGCAACTTTATTAGCATCTGGTTACTAATTCCATCAAAACCCGGAGCTTTCTTTGGGTTTAGTTCAGAAATTAGTTTTTGTACATCACGCGTCTTAAACTTTATTTGTTGAGGGGTAGAGCGACTACATTTGGCAAATCAATTACACCAGTAGATGTGTTTGGGGTAAATACGTATTTTAAATGGGCAGCAAATATGTTACCTTTTTCAGTATAGCTTCTTGCCCAACCTCCGGTAGATGTGCGCAGAGGTGGTTTAAACTCAACGGGTGTTTTAAGCTTTCTAGCAGCACGCCATAAAGAGTAATCAGATGCTGGTGTGACAAGATTTTCCAGATAATTTTAAAGAGATGCAGTTTTTTCATGTGCAAGCAGCTCTTGGAGTCGTTTAGTGCACTCTTTAAATCTAATTTTATTCTGGGGTGATCTGTGCTGTTGCCATTCCCTTCTAGCTCTTTTTTTTCACATACGAGACGTTCAATATCTGTAGAATATAGTCTATTAAACCCAGTCTGCGGATAGGAGGTAGTGGCATGTTTAACAGCCTGCTTAATATTTTCGTTAAGATTGGCAATGTTAGATTCAACATCATCAGGTGTTCTTAGTGTAATGTTTTCCGTGCAATGACTACTAAGATATTTTTTGAATCGCAGCCAATTTACACGATTTATCAAATTGGCATATGGGTGAGGTAAATCACTTCTTAATGGGCTACAAATTGTAACGATCGTGGGAGAGTGATCGGACGAGAGATCTAGAGAAGCTTCAATTTGAATTAAATCCCTAGAGATATTTTTCATAACGCCAAAGTCTATTACATCCGGAATTTTATGTATGTCAGTAGGCCAATAAGTGGGCTCCCCACTTGAAATGACATCCAAGCCCATTTTGGAAATTGTATTGAACAACGCACGACCTCTGGGTGTAATAAGACGCGAACCCCAGAACGTGTGTTTAGCATTATAATCGCCAGCTGCTACGAAACAAGGACCCAGAGATTTGTAAAAATCCTCGTATTGATGCTCAGTAATTGCGAATCTAGGAGGAGAGTAAATTGATGATATGACAAAATTAGTGCAAAAATTTTCAATACAAATATTCGTTGCTTGTAAATGTTCTTCACAAATGTTATCAATAATATAATGCTTGAGTCTTGACTTTATTAAAATTGCTGATCCACCGCATGCTTTTCCTCTCGGGTCCTTTGAATCATATAAGGTGTAGCCATAAATTTTAAAAAGGCTTCTCGAAGTCAAATGAGTCTCAGAGACCAACATTATATCAATATTTTTTTCCGTGAGGAAGTGCTCAAGTTCATTTTTATGTTGGCGAATGCCATTTGCGTTCCAGAAACATATTGTTAACGTGTTCAGGGCTTATTAAGTATTGCTTGAAGCAGAGTATTCTGCATTCGCAACATTTCTTGCATCATGGTAGTCATATTTGTTGTAAAATTGTTTATAGTTTGCACAAGATTTTCAATAGTGGCTTCAAGGCGATTATAATTAAAGTTTGAGTGTGTATTTGTAGAATTATTTTGCGGTGAAACATTTTGTGTCGGAAAAGAAAATAAAGCAAATAAGATGTTGCTGGTATACTCTAAGACCCAATTATTGACCTCCCAATTATATGTCATTTAGCTAATTGCCACTTAAATTTAGGTGGCACTTAAATGTAGGTTAATTTTTTTCAGTGGGTAATTAAAGTTCTTATTAAATTACGTTGAAAGTAAGGCAGCACTACCCGAACAACAGCGCTAGTTTAGCACCTAGATATGCTGTAGGAGTAGTAGTCTCCTGTCTGGCGCGTCCCCAGGCGGCGGATAGGGGAGAGACATTATCAGTAACCCTCCTGACACACTGCACAAGTGGTCATCTGTGTTTCTGTCATGTCTCGGGTCTGGCACGAATCTGCGGATTTTTGTTTTTAGGAATGCGTAGGATCGTTGTCATAGCCAGGCTATGTGCTGGCGAAATGCACCTCTGGTATCTCACCGACAATGGCGTACCCTGGAAAAGAGGCGCCAGGGCTGGGTGTACCATGGGGGAGGAAACCGCAAGTGGAGACTCCCGATCATGAGAAATATTCCACCCATGTTTGCTATCATGATGGGGAGATGCTATCCAACATGAATTGACCTTCCAACTTTGAAGGGAATCGTGTTGGGCAGTTACTCCTAATGAAATCTAAGAGGGTGACATGATACTCCCATAGGAGGTCATGAGGCCAGCTTAGTTCTCAAGTTGTGGCTCCTCTTTATGGTGCAGTTTCTCTATGCATGGAGCCAGCGGACCAAAACTAAACCACTTGTAAGGTTAAGGTGGATGGTAGCAGTGCCGAGAACCTGAATGGCTAGTTAGTGGTTAAAGAAGACTAGTCGTTAACAGCTCCACGCCGACGCCAGGGCACGGGTCGGTTAAAACGTGATTGCCTAGCCCATGTACGCCGTCCCTGCATGGGTGGTCCAACCCCTTACGCGCATACTCGTGGGAACAAAATTGATATTAAAAGTAAAAAACAACAACAACAAAAACCAAACCTTGCCATTCCACTAGGAAAGGCAAGGTTAACTCGTAGCGTGTTCTTGGACTGTAGTCCAAGCACATCTGCTACAGCCAAAATCAGAGCTGAGAAATCAGCCAAGAAAACTCTGGGTGTGCCAACCGGGAAATCCTCGGTAGTGCCAACTGCACCCAATAAACAACTGAAAGGTGCGCCAGCTGGAGTAAAACCAGCCGTGCCAATTTCACCCATTAATACCGAGCTCGAGAAGGATGCGCCAGTCAGCGTAAAGCTGACAGTGCCAACTGCATCTGGATCGAGTGCACGGAATACACAAGAACGTAGATTCCTGACGCGCAAAGCCACCGGTGAATTACGGGCTGCTCGACGCTATATCGAGCAGTTGGGCAAAAAGCTGTCTAAGGACCTAAGCAGTAAGGAGAAATCCTCGCTGGCATGGGCAAAGGCTCACTTGGCGGCACATGATGGCTCCAACCCTGAAGCGGCTGCAAAAACACCTGCAGCCATTGCGCCTAAAAGGCAACGCTCAGGGGAGGAGCCATCATCGCTGCCAAGGGCACAGCCATCCAGCAAGCGACAAAAGCAGGTGGATTCTGGAGTCATAAACAGACCTTACAGTGAGGTTGCAAGAAACACACTGGTAAGGGCTGTTCTTGACCGTAGTAACTGCGACGGAGCAATCGACAATGAAAAATGGGGATTGATCTGTCAAAAGTTATTGGATATTTACCTGCAAGATACCGACATGAGTAAAGGGCATTCGCCACTATTCATGGACTCAGGCTGGTTTCAAGGACACGTGAAACTGGTCTCCTGCATGGACGAGCTATCAGCGTCCAAATTAAAGGATATCATCCTATCCCTAGGGGAAGTGTGGCCCGGCGCGAGACTGGAATTGGTCGCGGTCAGTGAGATACCTCGCAGACCGAGAACAATTGCTATCATTCCGGCGGAACCACATGACCCAGCGAAGATCCTGGACATTTTCCGGAAAGGTAACCCGGACCTACCAACCAATGACTGGAAGGTAGTAAAGGTTTACGAACCGGTTGGTGCCCGTAGGAAGGCGATCGTGGTCCTTAATAAGGAGACGTTGTCCCTACTCCGGGAGAAGCAAGGTCTGGTGTACTACGGTTTTATGGGCATCAGACTACGCATCTACCGGGGTGACGACAAACCCGATCCCGAAACCCCTGCTGCAGTAGAGGGGTCACAAGGGCTAGAGATTGGTAAAGAGACCAATGCCAATTCGAAGGCCATAGTTGAACCGGCGAACTCAGTCGCTTCGGGATGTTCCCAAACAGACTCTTGTCTGATTGGGGACCTCCTGGACAGACTCGACTTCGTGGACGATGAAAACGCTCTCCTGGACCCAAATCCAGAAGACGCAGACATCGTTATCAATTATGACCCAGATATCTGAGGATGGCGAAGATAATACAAATTAATCTTCATCATTCGAAATCAGCCTCAGTGGCATTAACCAACCGACTTATTGAGGGAAGAGTGGATATGGCGCTTATCCAAGAGCCGTGGACTGTCAACGGCAAAATGCTTGGACTTGGCGCAAAAGGTTACAAATTATTGTATGTAAACAGTTCAGGTAACAATGACAAAAACATTAGATCTTGTATTATGGTTAAAACCAACTTAAATATCTTCATTCTATCTAATTTTAGCAATGAAGATACGGTAGCGGCGGCGTGGGAGACAGGGGAATCCACTATATGGATTCTTTCCTGCTACATGGCTCACGGCGGCACAGACCCACCTCCTGGTACAATGGTCCGGGATTTAGCCAAAGAGGCCAATAGACGCGGCACGCCACTAATAATAGGTGCCAACGCCAACGCACATCATCGAATCTGGGGAAGCTCAGGTAATAATGAAAGGGGTGAGTGTATTTTTGATTTTATTATGGAAAATAACTTAGTAGGATCCAATCAGGGTTCAGAACCCACTTTCATAGTCTCCAACAGACAGGAGGTGTTAGACATAACTCTAGTCAGTGCGAGACACGCTCATCTGATACGTGAATGGAGGGTCTCTTCAGACTGCTCATTCTCTGATCATCGCTATTTGCTATTCACAGTCAGCATATCAAATAGGCATTCGACATTATATGTTAATAGACGGAAGACGGACTGGGTGATGCAAAACCAAATCCTAACCGACTTAATTGCACGCCCACCAAATATAGAGGGGGCTGCGGATATTGATTTAGCCGTGGACATGCTACCAAATGCGTTCAAAGCAGCCACAGGCACATCCTGTAGGGCATCTGTACAGCGCCCGATAAGAAGGCTACCTTGGTGGTCTGGAGATATAGCAGAAACTAGGAAAAACTGCAGGAGACTTTTCAATGAAGCAAAAAGGACAGGAAATTGGTTACTATACAAAGCTGCATTAAATAAATTCAAGAATGAAGTCAGGAACGCAAAACGCAAAACTTGGAGAGAATTCTGCAGTAATGTAGAAACTTACTCCGAGACTAGCAGAATGCGTAAAATCCTTGCGAAAAAGCCACCGATACCCAGCTACATCCAAAATAATGATGGAAACTGGACCACTAACAGTATTGATTCCCTAAAGATTCTAATGGACACCCATTTTCCAGGATGTCAACCTTGTAGCGTTATGCCACGGGCGTATCCCTTACATGCTCAATCACATATATCCATCGACTTAACGGTGGAGAAAGTTAAATGGGCAATTAAAAGCTTCCATCCGTTCAAATCACCAGGACCGGATGGCATTATCCCAGCGGATCTACAACATAACGTAGAACTTGTAATCCCATGGTTACTTACCATATATAAGGCCTGCTTAGTATGGTCATATATTCCAATTGCATGGACTAGAAGTAAAGTGATCTTTATTCCCAAAGGAGGAAAAGCATCACATACTAAAGCGAAGGATTTTAGACCCATAAGCTTAACTTCTTTCCTTCTAAAAACTCTTAAGAGAGTGTTGGATGTACACATTAGAACTTCCATAAACAGCTCTCTAATCTCAGTCTCTCAATACGCTTACACTAAGGGCAAATCGGTTGAGACCGCTTTACATTCGCTTGTAGGTTACATAGAGAAATCACTCGAGCATAAAAACTATACCTTGGCAGCCTTCATGGACATTGAAGGTGCCTTTAATAACATTGATCCAACGGTAATCATTCAGTCTCTCAGGGAGCTGGGGATTGACCGAGGGATTTATCGGCTCATTGAAAATCTGCTTCTATGCAGAACCATCACTTCCACCATGGGAGCAGCCACCATCATAAGGCAGGCCCACAGAGGTACACCTCAGGGTGGTGTACTGTCACCACTACTGTGGAATGTGACAATCAACAATCTGCTTAGAAAATTGGAATCCTTGAGCATTAAAACCATTGCATACGCAGATGATGTAGCGATAGCAATATCAGGATTTCACTTAGATACGATATCGCAAAGGCTAGAAACAGCACTAAATGAGGTTAATGCTTGGTGCTCTAGTTGCGGCCTTAGTGTCAACCCGGCCAAAACGGAACTAGTACTCTTCACCAGGAGATACAAAGTTCCACAATTCATTCCCCCGGCATTGAATGGTACTGTACTTACCATGTCGAAAAGTGCCAAATATCTAGGTGTTGTTCTAGATAGTAAACTCTCCTGGAGGGAAAATCTTCAGGTGAGGATAGAGAAAGCCGCTATGGCAATGTACATCTGTAGGAAAGCAATCGGCTCTGTTTGGGGAATTAACCCCAAAGGAGTCGGTTGGATACTAGAGATGGTCATAAACCCTATCCTATTTTATGGGGTCTCGGTCTGGTGGAAAGCACTAGAATCAGCGGGAAACCAGACCCGTATAGAAGGTATTCTACGCAAAGCGGCACTTATGATAACAGGTGCCCTTAGATCCACGCCGACAAAGGCACTCTTAACTATGCTTTGTTGGCTTCCTGTGGACTTAATGGCTAGAAAACTGGCCCTACATACGGCCGTTAGGCTGAAAGCAATAGGCGTATGGAACTATAGACCATGGGGTCACACTAGCATCCTAAATACAGCAAACAATATACCTAAACCCATTGACTACTGCACTCCCAAACCCTACTTCAATAGGAATTTCAATATCTCTTTGACAGAAGGGTTCTCCCCAGTGGACAGATCCGTTCAGGTTTTCACGGACGGCTCTATACGGAGGGGAAGAGTTGGAGGGGGGATATATATTCCAGATTTTGGAATTGAACAATCCTTCAGACTCCCGGACGAATGTAGCATACTACAGGCAGAAATATCCGCCATAAAAAGAGCAACACACTGGTTGAGTTATTATCGGATACACAATAGTAATATCCAGATAATAACGGACAGCCAACCCGCGATCAAAACCCTTGCAGGTGTATATTCTACATCATTACTTGTCCAAGACTGCCGCACAGTCCTGGATGAACTGGCGCAGCACGCAACCATCACACTATACTGGGTGCGTGGACACGGAACTACTTCAGGCAATATAGTTGCGGATGAACTAGCAAAGAGAGGAACCCTACTCGGGGAAGTCGATGACAATCTCTGTGGGCTCCCTCTGTCGTCTTGCTGGAGACGCCTCGATACTGCCTTTCTTAATTCAGCTCAGGAAAGATGGCGTAATGAGCCTACCTGTGTTATATCGAGAACCCTTTGGCCTCGTCTAGATACTAAAAGAACCAAAAACCTCATTAGCTTTATCATAAAGCATCTGAGGAATCTCCTGGCCACACTTACAGGCCACTGCACTTTCGGAACCCACGCTAAACGTATGGGTCTCCCGTATAATGACTACTGTTACAGCTGCAATGATGAGGAAGAGGAAGAAAGCATTTCGCATCTTCTCTGCTTCTGTCCTGCTTTGGAGGATCTCCGTCTGCACTTCCTTGGCAGAATATCCTTCAGTAGCTTGTCCGAGTTATCGGAAATAGGACTTAGAAACCTAAGTCTATACATTAGGAGCAGCGGCTGGTATGGCCGCTAGCCTTCACGGCATGTGTATGTACTAGACCCTCTCCTTGTCCCACTTTTTCACTTCTTCTCTACTCTACTCTCCATCTATATCCTCTCCATCTATATTCTCCCTATACTTCCGGTCTCCCCCCTTATTCTTATACTTTCAACTTACAGGCAGCACAAAGGGATCACCGTATTGGACCCAAGTGAGCTAGACTCCTATATTTTCATTCTTCACTAGCAGCCTGCTAACCTAACCTAACCTAACCTAAGGCAGCACTACAAAATTTCCCAGTATTATGGAAGGCTTTTTAGGTTATCAAAATGAAGAAAACTAAAATTGCATAAAAACACATTTTATGAAACGAAAAGAGCATCATATGAAAGTATATATTGTATATGTTATACATTTATGAAAATTAAACAAAATTCTTTTTAATACGACCACATGATGCTCATGTACATGTTTTCAATAAACACACACAAGCACAATAACTTGTGGGCATTTCCATGAAAATGAAAACCACGACTGAAAAATTAAAAAACCTTGAACATTTTTTTAAAATATGTTAAAGAGGAAAACATCACTCTAAGTTTACTATGCAGAGGTATTAATAACTTAACTTAAAATTTTTCAAGAGCAAAAATAGCAGTTTAAACTGACCATCTCTTTGATTAATGTTAAGAAATTGCAATCACCTATTTTTTCTTAACTAGCGACTCGATTCAGGTATTTGTAACATTACAATTGTACTTGAAAATTAATGTTACAACAACAATGAACAAGATCCATGACGAAAGAGAAAATTTAGAGTTCGATAAGCGGTATTTTTTTGGTTTGCTTTGGATGCTATTCTAATGTCACGTACGCGGTGCAAAACCCGTATTTGTCTATATCATTTGAATTTGACCGGTCGCAACTGTTTCAAAATAAAAGTTCAAGGCAGGATAATTGTCGCAAATAAATATTGTTCGAAATTTTTTCTCAATTTAGTGTAATAAAAATTTTATAAGCATTTAAAGTTCGTCACGTACGCTATTGTAAGTATTAAAATTACAATTAAATCTATCAGCGTTAACTTGATAATTATCAGGGATGTTCTGAAAATCACTTTTTGTGAAAGTGAATTGAAAATACAAGAAAGGTGTTTTGCACACATAACTTTTTTAATTTTTGTGATTTTAAACCGGTCAGCTAAATGACTGCCGATTTGAAATCACTTGGTTATTTTTTCAATCACTTTATTTTGAAATTCTCAATAGATTAATTAAATGAATAACTTAATATCTTCTTTATTGATTTTTATAGTAAAATGAGCAATTTTCTACGAAAGAATTTATAAAGTTATAAAAAAATTTAAAATTCTTCCTTTTGCAAAAATGTTGTTATTTGCTTTGTGATTTACATTTGTGATATTGCAGTTACAAAACAAAACGTCAGCTGTTTTCTTCTATTTTTTAAAGGGTAAAATCACACAGAAAATTTAAAACTTTTGTGATATTCAGAACACCATGAAATCACAATTGTGATTTTAAAATCACAAGTGACTCGAAAACTTGTGATTTCCAGAACATGCCTGTATAAGATGGCGGCGAAAACTCAGCGCCCAAGTAAACAGTTTGTAGTAAGAAATGAAGTTGACTCCTTATTGTTTTTATCAGGGATCGCAAATAACGATTATTTTCCAAATTTAAAGTGAAAAAATCACAATAATAGAGAAGTGATACGTGCACAAGGAATATACCAAGATACTCCATGTTACATGGACTACCTATAGATGCAATGATTTTTATTTTTTTGATTTTTATTTATTCCTCACAAAATAACTATTATTTCTTGATTTTTATTTATTCCTCAGAAAATAACAGTTATTTCTTGATTTTTATTTATCCCTCACATAATAAGAGTTATTTTGTGACTTTTATTTATTCCTCACAAAATAACAGTTACTTTTTGATTTTTATTTTTTTGCTCAAAAAAATTTTAATTTTTAAAATGAATAAATATAAAAAAGTCAATTTAATTTAACATATAAGAGTTTTTTTTAAGACTCTGGCGATAAATTCAATTTTAAATCGGTTAATATTCATTTTAACGCAAAAATTACGCTTTCTACATTTTAAAAGTTAAGCAAAAAAATAAAAATCAAACAGTAACTGTTATTTTGTGAGGAATAACGCCAAGATTTCTTACTCAAACGTCTTACACAAACAGGGGTTATTCTCTTCTTCAAGATCTATCATTTAAACTATACCCATTTATATTTTAACTTAAGTCTTCTTGGAAAATAATACATAAGCCATAACATCTTAACTCAACTTAATTTTTTTACATCAATATTAAAATATTTGAGCATCTAAACTTGTATACACTTAAGTTCAATAACTAACAGACCATTCAAATTATTCCTCATTAAAAAAAAACAGGGACCGTAAATAACTGTTATCGAAAAAATTTCAACTCAAAAACTCCCTGTGTTAGAGTCAACGGAGAGCTATACTGTCATATACCAATAGATTCGTATTGGCGAGCATTTCAGAATTTATAGGGAGCTTAAAAAACCGATCTCATCTTCACAGGTAAGAGTTATTTTTCAACGGAAAAATAAAAGATCAGATAAAACTCTTAAAAAGAGAGTTTTATTTTTCCGTTATAAAATAAAACTCATTTCAGGAGTTTTATTTTTTCCCTCTAAAATGAAACTCTTTTACGGAGTTTTATTTTTTCCCTCTAAAATAAAACTCATTTAGTTTAATCAAGTCAAAAAAATAAGTCGCTTAAGCTTTTTTTGGTGGTTATGGCACGATATGTTTTTATTTTAATTCCGATTTATTCAATTGCAATTCAAGGTAATTTTTTTGGGAGACAATTTACATAAACTGAGTTTTATTTTCGGACGGGAAAAATAAAACTCCTTACAAGAGTTTTATTTTAGAGGGAAAAAACTCCTGAAATGAGTTTTATTTTATGACGTAAAAATAAAACTCTCTTTTAAGAGTTTCATCCGACTTTTTATTTTTATGGTGAAAAATAATAGATGAAGTTTTATTTTTAAATTCACAAAATAATTGTTATAAAATAATTTTTTGATATCGATAACTGTTATTTACGGTCCCTGAAAAATACTTATGTGCAGTTTCTACAAGTCAGGCAGACGACTCGTCTAGATAATTTTTATGAAAGTCACTGAAGAAAATTAGTGCTTTCCATGTAAATTCTATACTCAAGTCGACCGTCTGGGTTGTAGAAACAGGGAGTTATATTTTACTAACTCCCTGTTTCTACACCGCAGACGGTTTACTTGAGTATAAAATTTGTATGGAAAGCACTCATCTTTTTGAGTAATTTTCATATAAATTTTCTAGACGAGTCGCCTGACTGACTTGTGGAAAAGGCACATAAGCTTTTAAAAAACGATCTTATTTCAAGTTTTCCGCATTTTTCAATTTAACCTAAAGCACTTATCTCGACTTACTATCAATAAAAATTATTTTGCCTTTCAATATAATAGCTTAAGTTCACTTTAGTTTTTATTTTTCTGCCATTGTATTTTTTCATAACATCTTAACTAAAAAACAACGAATAATAACTAATAAAATCGTTTCTTTTTTTTATAAAATTAACAGTTTTGTTCTAACTAAATGTGCATTTTTTTCGGTATCTAAAAATTTTATATAAAAACCAAACACAATTTATTTTAGACAAAACCAATAATATCTCAAAACACGAAATTTCGACTCAAGCCATTATTATTTATTGCCACAGATTAAAAAAAAAATTTTTTTACTTAAGATATTAAACATTATAAAATCAGCCAAAAGTCTTTTATATTTCAAAACTACTGATAATAAAGGAAAAATAGTTGGATTCGTGCAAGAAATTTAATACAAGAAAAAAACTTCACAATTCGCAGTTTTACGTATACTTTTACAAGCACCTTGATATCAGTTCCGTTTTATGTCACGTACGCTATGCCCTTATTTCCCTCGATATTTTGGACAACATAGATCCAAATGTAATAATTTTTTTCGCATATAGTACGCCCTGAATGGAACATAACAAAGTATTTTTCAGTTACTTCTATTTTTTCAGAATCTATTCCACTTTGTAGACGTACAAATGTCACGTACGCTGATATCGAAATGTCCATATTTCATTAAAATATGCTTGTACTTTATTTCCAACACTTTTCCGTTGAGAAATACACTTTTTATTTATATAGTTTTGCACCAACCGTATATGCTTTTAATGTTTTGCCTTTTAGTTTTGATCATACAGTTCTTAATTTCGTTATTTCATCTCGTTATACATTTAAATGTACTTTTATTTTTTTAAGCATCCGTTTTTTCTTTTGTATTTTTCCCCTTCAATTTTAACCGTTTTTTTTTGTGAATTCCTTTTTCTGTCAAGAATTTATCATAACTGTTTCTTATTTCTTTGTGAAACTTTTGGTAAAACTGTACCTTAAATAAAATACTTTTTTTTTGGTTTCTTTTTCTGTTTTGAAACAGTTTTTTCATAAGGAGTTTTGGTTTTTATACCCTTTACCAAAAATGGAAAAGAGTATAGGTGCGTCCTTCCGTGTGTAATTTCCATAATATTTATGTGCGACCCATAAAATATATATATTCTGGGTCCTTATTAATAGGGAAAATGAATAAGCGATGTCCGTCCGTCCGTCCGTCTGGTGTACGTGAAATCGGTTTTCCGAAGCTCCCAGAAAAGCTAGAGACTTCGGTCTTTGAATGGTGTGTCAGAAATTATCCAAAATAGATTGGTATTGAAAATCAGCAAAATCGGGCAGACGGTTTCAGAGCTGGAAAACTTAAACTTGATTTTGCCATATAAAAGTAACTAGGTAACACAAATTTCTTTATTTTTTTGTTAAATAAACTTATTTTATATTTCAGTACAAATAAAATTTGTATTAAAAATATATTTAAGAAATTTCTTATTCGACATATTGTTATCCAAAGGATTTCTAATTGTATAAAGGTGTAGAAAAATAAAATAGATTCATATCGAATATAAATTATTTACTGGGTTTTGTATAAGTTTCTAAGCCTACTATGCTAATTTTTCTTTTGTGATTTTCAAAAATATTATTATATGTGAATTCTCAAATAGTTTTTGAAAGTCTGTTCAAAATGTGTGGTTGAAGTCTACTGACGATTTGTTACAGCAACAATGAAATGCATATAGACATCGCTGAAGCACCAGCAAATAAATTTCAAATTAAAAATATATAAAAAAAATAAAAAAGACGTTTACGGTGTTGGGAACTTTAATTTTTTTGTTATATAAAAATAACCTATTAATACTATTTTTTCCTTTTTATCTATAAATTAAACATATCTTACATTCTTAAAAGGAAAATATTGGTGTAAGAAATCAGAAAAATTTTAAATTATGTTTCCAGGGTTGGGAAACGTACACTTTTTGTGATATATAAAATAAACTAGGTCTAATAATTTTTTTCTATATATTTTAATTTATATATATTTTTTATGTTTTAAAAAGAAAATATGGGTATAAAAAATTAGAAAAATAAAAACCACAGGTCCACAGCTGGACAATTTCAACTTTTTAGGATTCCGTACACCAAAGGTGAAAAGGAACCCTATTGTTTTCGTTACGCTGTCCATCCGTCTGTCACAGGCTATTTTCTCGAGAACCGTTAGAGCTACGGACCTGAAGTTTGGACAGAGTCTGTAGACCTCTTAGCGCTACAGCAACAAATACTCGAGATTTAAAAATTAAAGGGTGTTCCAAAACGAAAACCGAAAAATTATAAAATCGCCAATCCGAAAAAAAATCGCCAAAAAGCTAAAAAAAGTCGCCAAAACGAAAAAAAGCGCCATATTTAAAAAAAAAATTCTAAAACTAATATAAAAATTTTTCCACAAAAAATCGGGAAAATCGCCAAAATGAAACAAAATCGCCAAAATGAAAAAAATCGCAAAAATGAACAAAACGCCAAAAACCGAAAAACGCCAAAACGAGAAAAAAGCGACAAATCTAAAAAAAATCGTTTAAAATGAAAAAAGCCAATAAACGCAAAAACACGCCATATTAAAAAAATGCTGGAAACCGAACGTACAGAACCCTTAGTGGGCGAGTCAAAATCGCACTTTACTGAATTTATTTGATATTAAAGTAAATAAATAAAACTAGTATTTTCCTTATTTATTTTTTTCTTTGTTCACTTAACATATTTTATATAACTATTTTTTAAAAAACAAAATTGGTATAAGGACCCAAAAAAATTTAAAGGATGATTCCAGGGTTGCGAAAAGTACACTTTTTTTGTTATTTAAAACTAATTAAATAAATTTGAAATTTATTTGCTGGTGGTTCAGCGATGTCTATATGCATTTCATTGTTGCTGTAACAAATCGTCAGTAGACTTCAACCACACATTAATAAATAAATAAAGCTAGTTATTTCTTTGACAATTAAATATATTCTATATTTTAGAAAGAAATAAATTTGCCAGAAAAATTTCAATTATTTTAGAGTTGGAAGTTGAAACAAAATGTGGGTAAAAAATAGCCAAAAATAATTTTTTTTCATTTAAAATATTTCATGTTTTATTAAAGCAAATTCTTTAGTCGAAAAAAATCGAGAGGCCACTTACTAAAAATTGCACTATAACAAAAATTTATAAATTTTACCACAAAACAAATATGTACGTATGTACTTATGTATGTGTCTGTATACTACATATACATACGTTGGTAAAGGGTATATAAGATTCGACTCAGCCGAATTAAGCACTGTAACTTGTTTTTTGTTTATTTATTTTATATTAAGAAATTTTATTATAATTTTGTGTTTAACGAGGCCACTGTGATGGTTTTTTCTATTTTTTGGTTTCTTTACGTTTTTCTTATCGTTTTAGTTAAATTTTAATTTTTTTCATCGCTGCATTTTTTTTTTACTTTATATGTATATATTTTTATGAGAAGCAAAAGTTGTCACGGTCGACATGTAGCAATTTATACCTTAATTAAAACAACCGACTAGTTTTGATGTTCAAGTAAGACCACAGGGTATACCAGAGGTGACACGAGACGGAAGAAAATTGCGTTTTCTTTACGTCTCTATTGTAAAATATTTTCGTGTTTTGTTTTGTTGCCTTATTCGCTGTGTGATTTTGGTAAGTAATAGGTGAAAAATTTTTATTTCTGGAAAAATATGTTTTAAATTTAATTTATTTGCATATTTCTATAACAAAAACACAATCTTGGTTGAAATTAAATGTGAGTAGTTTCTGCAATTGATAATTTATGTGTGTATGTTCTCATAATAGCTAGTTACTTTCTCTATATTTTCAGAAGCACATTTTTGGCAAAACTGAAAAATACCTTGTCTAATTTATGTATATTAATTTAAATTGTTACAATTTCTTAGGAGCAACAAATGCATAAGAGGCTGCCCGTCTGGAGAGAAGCTGCACGGCATTCCGAGCATTCCTCTTTCGCCATTTGACAAGTTTCCGTTAACTATGGCTGACACACAAGCTGCTCCTGCCAAAGCATTCAAAGCTCCTAAAGGTTACCAAAATCGAAAAGTATGCACCTAAATGCAAACGTCATGGCCGTTTGTTCGCCAAGGCTGTGTTCACTGGTTACAAGCGTAGTTTGAGGAATCAACACTAAAACCAAGCAATCTTGAAGATTGAGGATGCTCGCAGAAAAGAACACGGCCAGTTTTACGTTGGCAAACGTTGTGTTTATGTGTACAAAGCTGAAACCAAGAAATGCGTACCACAACATCCAGAACGTAAAACCCGAGTACGTGCCGTTTGGGAAAAAGTGTTAAGAGTAGCTAATTTAAATTTGTATCGGCGAATATATGATTGCTACGAAATTCGAACCAAGGGATAACTGGTTGCCACCATCTTATTATGTGCCCAAAGAACTAGAAAAAGCATCAATAGAAGCCGAAATACCACCGCATTATTGGAGCTTAGTTGATTTAGTTAATATTAAAAAACTAACAAATGTGGAAATTTGTGAAATGGTTCGTAAGAAAGCTGACGAATGGGGATTAAATTTTTTTGGTATTGAAATCATTTTTATTATAGAATACATGATATTTAAAAGTTTGTATTGCATTTTAGGAACAAGATGATTTCGAAGATGAAAATTTGACAGTGATGGAATGGTACATGTTTTTGGTTCATGGGCTCCACCGAAATCTCCACTTTTGCCCTATGCAAATCACTCTGGAAAAGCTTTAGATGCATTGCTGGTGGGGTATGATGCGTTTGAGAAAAAGTTGGGCTATAAATTTCAACCTATGTACTTTAAAAATGGAATGTTCGTCATTCGCTACCTTAATGTAGGAAGGCCCTACCTTGTTATTTTGTTTTTGAAATCGATAATTTGACATTTTTCGATGCATTAGATCTATCAAAATGTACAAAAAACTCGATTTCAAAAATATAATGATGTAGTTTTATACATTCTGCTCTAGCAAAGTACAATATTTAATAAGATCCTCATTCATAATAAACAGGTATGTGATGGAAAACAATCGTTTTCAAAACAATGAAAAATGTGTGATGAATTCCGATTTTGTGTCTCACTTTTACCATCAAAACAAATATTTTACATATACATACATATATATATATATAGCTTTTATCGTTTTCAAATCTTACCACAATTGTAATATAAATGCTTTTCTTTGAACTAAAAACCCTAAAATTTAATTATTTACTTTTATAAGTTTTTATTTGTATTTAATGCAATATTTAACTCTTTTTTTGTGCATTTATATAACTGCAATTGTACACTATTTTACTAGTTTTACATTTTTTAAATAAATATTTTGAAAACACAATAATAAATTATGTATTATTATAAATTGAATTCAATATACTTTCTTTACATGCTTATAATTAAAATTTCAAGACAAAATAGAAAAATAAAATGCATACATTTATTTGCAAAATAAAATTAGTTGTTTTTAATTAGCTACATAAAGAAAAATTCAAACGAACTTAATCTATTCACAAATATTCACCCTTATCGGGAATGAAAGGCAAACATTTTGTTCACCTGAAATATTTTCCATTAACAAGAAATGGTGCACAAAATGGAAAATAGTATACTGACAACAACTCAAACATTGGCAATCACTGTTTTAGGGAAAGGGAACACATTCCACCCGAGCTTTCATTACCGATAATTGAGAATAATACCTCCTCTTTTCATAAATCAATTTCATTATTTTTCCGAAATTGAAAAGTTTGTTCAAGTAATGTACATATAACCACAGTGGACATAGCATAACATCCGTATGTTTAGAATACCATATTTCAAGCGCACTGAATGATAAAAAGAAACCAAATTATTATTTTCTTTAAATAAATAAAATACTGGTTCATTACCTTCGCAATAGGTATCGTATTATCATCATCAGATGAATGTCTGGCAGCCATCAACCCCAATTCCAAATAAGACACATTACGTACGCCGGAGCAAGTATTTGTCTTTCAATGATTGAGTATATCCATTTGCTACTCATTTTCACCTTTATTTTCTATAAATTTCGTGTTTTTTTATATATTGGCCACAGTTTTCTCATAGACAGGGACTTGTGGCATTTTAACTTTTTATACACACACACACACCATTTACCATTCACAAACAAATCTGATACGTATGTACACATTTTAGTTCCAATAATCTTTTTCACATTATATTTTACAACAAATATGACTAGCATGATGCAAGAAATGCTGCGAATGCAGAATACATTGCTTCAAGCTTTAGTTAACAAACCATGAACACGTTAAAAATATGTTTCTGGAACGCAAACGGCATTCGCCAACATAAAAATGAACTTGAACACTTCCTCACGGAAAAAAATATTGATATAATGTTGGTCTCTGAGACTCATTTGACTTCGAGAAGCCTTTTTAAAATTTATGGCTACACCTTATATGATTCAAAGGACCCGAGAGGAAAAGCATGCGGTGGATCAGCAATTTTAATAAAGTCAAGACTCAAGCATTATATTATTGACAACATTTGCGAAGAACATTTACAAGCAACGAATATTTGTGTCGAAAATTTTTGCACTAATTTTGTCATATCATCAATTTACTCCCCTCCTAGATTCGCAATTACTGAGGACCAATACGAGGATTTCTACAAATCCCTTGGCCCTTGCTTCGTAGCAGCTGGCGACTACAATGCAAAACATACGTTCTGGAGTTCGCGTCTTATTACACCTAGAGGTCGGGCATTGTTCAACACAATTTCAAAAATGGGCTTGGACGTCATTTCGAGTGGGGAGCCCACTTACTGGCCTACGGACATACAAAAAATTCCGGATGTTATAGATTTTGGAGTCATGAAAAATATTTCTAGGGAATTAGTTCATGTTGAAGCGGCTCAAAATCTTTCCTCCGATCACTCTCCCACGATCATTACAATCTGTAGCCCACTGAGAAGTGTTCTACCTCACTCATATGTGAAGATGGTCAGTCGTATTAATTGGCTGGGGTTCAGAAAATATTTCAGTACTCATTGTACGGAAAACATTACGCTGAGAACATCCGAAGATCTTGAATTTAACATTGGCAATCTTATCGAAAATATAAAACAGGCTGCTGAACATGCGACTACCTCCTACCCGCAGACTAGATTTAATAGAATTTATTCTACGGATATTGAACGTCTCGTAAGTGAAAAAAGAAGAGCTAGAAGGGAATGGCAACAGCACAGATCGCCCCAACATAAGATCAGATTTAAAGAGTGCACTAAACGACTCCAAGACTTGCTTGCATTTAAAAAACTGCATCTTTTAAAAACTATCTGGAAGGTCTTGATGCCACACCAGCATCTAATTACTCTTTGTGGCGCGCTGCTAGAAAGCTTAAAACACCTGTTGCGTTTAAACCACCTCTGCGTACATCTACAGGGGGTTGGGCAAGAAGCGATACTGAAAAAGGTAAAATATTTGCTGAGCATTTAAAATCAGTATTTACCCCTAACTCATGTACTGGTGTTATTGATTTGCCGAATGTAGTGGCGCTACCCCCTCGACCCATAAAATTTAGAACGTGTGACGTACAAAAACTAATTGCTGAACTTAACCCGAAGAAAGCTCCGGGTATTGATGGAATTAGTAACCAGATGCTAATAAAGTTGCCTTGTATTGCAATTAGAATCCTGTTATTTATTTTTAACTCCATTTTACGACTGGAGTATTATCCAAATAGCTGGAAGCTTGCCAAAGTTAAAATGATTCCAAAGCCGGGCAAAGACCTTACCAAGGCTGAGTCATACAGGCCAATAAGTCTGCTATCAACAATGTCAAAACTTTTCGAAAAACTGCTCATGACAAAATTGTCCCCAATTCTAGTTAGTAGTGGGTGCATACCGGACCATCAATTTGGTTTTAGAAGTCAGCATAGCACCATTGAACAAACTCATAGATTGGTTCAATTTATAAGAAAAACTTTTGAAGAAAAAAAGTATTGCTCTGCGCTGTTCATTGACGTTTCTCAGACATTTGATAAAGTGTGGCATGAAGGCCTAATTTTAAAATTAAAAACATACCTGCCAATAAACGTTGTAAGTCTTTTGGAAAGTTACATTACTACCCGGAAGTTTACGGTTGTGGAAGGAGACTTCATGAGTGTGCCTGAATCCATATCATCCGGTGTGCCACAGGGGAGCATACTGGGGCCAGTTTTGTATTTGATTTACACTTGTGATATGCCTTTGAGCAGCAATATCCATACATCTACGTTTGCCGATGATACAGCCTGCCTTAGTATGCACGAAAACCCTCACGAGGCTTCCCGATATCTACAAGAACATATTACACAACTGGAACTATCGTTAAATTTATGAAGAATCAAAGTAAACGAGCAAAAGTGTGTCCAGGTAACATTTACCCTGCGAAGAGATACTTGTTCGCCAATTCGAATCAACAATCAAGTTGTTCTTTAACATTCACACGTAAAATACCTTGGTATACACCTTGATCGACGGCTTACATGGAAGCCCCATATTGACTCAAAGCTAACACAAATGAAACTGAAATTAACTCAGATACATTGGCTGATTGGTAGAAATTCAACACTCAGTCTAGATTGTAAACTTTTAATATACAAGTCGAATTTGAAACCAATATGGTGCTACGGAATACAGTTATGGGGCACTGCTTCAGCTTCTAATGTCGAGAGAATCCAACGAAGGCAAAACAACATTTTACGGTTAATAACATTGGCTCCATGGTATATAAAAAATTCAAATATACATCGTGATTTAAATATGCCACTAGTGAATGAAGAAATTGCAAAATACGCTGGCAAATATTTAACAAAACTCGAGTCCCATCCTAATCCGCTTGCCCGTAATATTTTGAACTTTACTGGACACATCCGCCTAAAAAAGAGGGACACATTGGCTCTTATTTACAGCACTCCAGATGGGAATTCTTGAAAATACTTTTATTTTTTTTCCTTTTGATTATCACTACTTATGTATTATATATAACTATTACTAAGCTTATGTCCGACACTGGTCGGGCCTAATTATATTTTTAGATTTAAGATTTGAATACTAGTTCATATATGAAGATACAATAAATAAAAAATCATGCATTAATAAAAAAAAAATATTTTCCCAATAAATACTTTTAATTTGAATTAATTTAATTTAATATTGTAAAACTAAAATGCTAAAATTTCTTTATTATATTTTCTTTTTTCCATTATTATTTGTCCCTTTTTAACAGTGATCAAATCAGATGATTTTAGCTTTTTGCATAAGTCAGTTTCTTCAACTCTGGTCTACTTTGTGAGTAAGACTGTGTCTCGCTTTATTCGTTTATTCACTATTCTTCATTTTACATATTTCTTAAGTTATAGATAGAGTTTCCATAAGAAGTATATAAATGCATGGATGGCACTACAATACCATGTGTCGTTGCTAATACAGAGTTGTTTCTACAATGTGTTTATAGTTGTTTGCTACTATTCTATATTGTTTTTTTGCATTGACCCTGTAATACTTCCATTAACCCAGTTGGAATATTTTTGCGAAACATTGCATTAACCCTGTCCGCGGTCATTTCCGCAACAATATTGATAGTTTTGTTGTTATTTAAAAAAAAAAAAAAAGTTAAAAAATTAATTAGTTTTCAACCAATCACGGAAATTGTAGTGTTAACTCATACATTTTAATTGAATTTTTTTTTTTTATTATTTCAATTAAATTAAATTTATATATAGAAAAAATCTAATAGTGTAAAAATTTAAAAATGATGTTATGTGCATATCAAAAATTTCCAAAATGGGTACATTTGTCTTTTGCACCAATAGTTGAAGTTCAAATGGTGCACAAAAGTACAATGGCCGTATTTGGTGTTCGATAGTCTTACAGAATATCGTATACGATATGATACGATATTTTCCATATTTATTTACGGAAGACCATTTGCATCGATCCCCAAATACCGCCAATGTACTAATTTTACCATCCACATTTGGTCTAAAAACTTGAACTTCTCATTATTATTTGCTTGTTATTTCTCAACAAAGGTAAATAACCTGAATTTCTGTTAACAAAAAAAAAAAAGCTAAGTAGTTTTTTTTCTCCCAAACAAAATATCATAACCAATTAAAAGATTAATTAGGTATTTTAATTGAAAATATTTTTTCAAAAATATGTGGCTTACTATAAAACACAGCTCGATTTTCACACATAAAAACAAAAGTTACATTATTTACATACAATTAATATGTAATAATTGTTACCCATTTCATAGTATTCTGACTTAAGGTCTGTTGATTACACTTTTTTGACAAAGCAGTAAATTCAACTAATATAAACATATATTAGCAAATAAGTAATGGTGGCGTTAGTCCTATTTGAAAATTCAAAACCGGGAAAAATCAAAAAGGGTGGCAACCCTGTTACAAATGGGGAGATTTTGGGGATTTTCACGCTAAGATTTTCTTGGCTATATATATGTGTGTGTGTGTGTGAGTTTGATTCTTTGTGTATTTGTATGTATGTATACTTGTGTGAGTAGATTAGTAATGGTGACCTGAGACATGTTTTGGGAATTCAAAACCGGGAAAAATAAAAAAGGGTGGCAACCCTGTTACAAATCGGGGGATTTTGGGGATTTTCTTGGCTATATGTGTGCGTGTGTGTGTGTGAGTTTGATTCTTTGTGTATGTATGTATACGTGTGTGTACAGCTTTGGTTGTTATTGTAGAGAGGGGTTGTGCTTGCAGTGTATGGATGTATGTATGTATATGTGGGTGTGTGTGAGTATGTGTATATGTATGTATGCGTGTGTGTATGAGTGTGTGTTTTTGTATTTACTTATATGTTTGATGGTGTTCGATACTTTTGTTGTAGTGGCGGACAATCATTATACCCAGTAGGAAATGTCGATGGTGAAAAATGTGCTGACTAGCTTTTGACTAGCTTATCACCAGTACTACTCTATAATTATTTAGCATGTGCTTGTCATTGAAACCCTACTAATAAAAATACAATTGACTAGGTACTGACTACGTAGTTCTTATGGGAATATGGAGACATACTAACCAGACAGTTAGTTACTGGTACATTTATATAATTTACGTACATACAAATGTATGTATATTGACAATTCCATCTCTCTCCTTCTTTTATACTGGTGGATAGTAGAAAACTTATTATACAAAAGTTGTAACTAGAATTTTAGTGTTGCTCCCAGTCTGACTGCAGGGTAGTGACAAGTGATCTGTGTATTTGTGTGCATGTAGTGATTGTTATTTGATAGATTTTGAGTTGTTGTTTTGAGTTATCGTTGGTATGCTTCTGTAGGGTTTTTGTATGTATGCATTTATGTTTGCGATCTCTGGGGAAATAATCTAATAGCTGCAGAGTGGCAGCCCTGTTGTGAATGGAAGTGGATAGGGAATGTATTTGGTAATGTATGTATATGTTGTTGTATTAATGTTTGTGATCATATTTGTGTTTACTTTGAAGAATATCATTGCTTGTGTGTATTGTTTGGTCTTCGAGAGTTTTTCATACATGTTTACAAATGAATGTGTATATGTTTTCTAGGTTATTGACGTTGCTATTCTTATGGAGATAGAAAATATTGTGTTGACATATGGTTTATATATACAAGTGAATTTATTTTGAATCAAATCAGGTTGATAAGCAGATTTTTTAAATAAAGGGAATGATATTTTTATTTCAGTATATTTTACTTTAATGTAACAATTATAGGAAATAGCTTTAGGAGACATGCACCGAAACTTATAGAAGCATCTACTTTTACGTGTCCCGATTTTTCTCGTACCCTTGTATTACAAACTGATGCTAGCGATTTAGATCTGGGTGTTGCTGTGCATATGAATTTCATCATATATCGTAATACCATCAGATAAATTAGATTTGACGACTACTACACGATTATCATATGAATTGTGTGAATTTGTATGTGTGTGTGTATGTGAGTATGTATGTATGTGTGTGTGTGTCTGTGTGTATGAATTTCATAATATTATAAAATTACGTCATCACCTCTTTGTGTGCCAGACATTTGGTAGTATAAAATATTAGCATATAGGTATCAGAACTTTTCTTTTTTTTAATCCTAGTATGTTTTTATACTCAATATTGCTTTATATTTTGTCATGCTTAAAATTGTCCAGCTTTAAAGTCTGCCTGTGAGAAACTTATTAATATTACAGATTTTGTTTATTTAACCCTTTGACGAGTGGTGTACATTATAATGTACGTTGACTTTATCAACCCGTCACTGATTATAATTTTAGCATACATGCAATTAATTTGCAGTTATCGGTTCTTCGTTTTGTTGTTGTTTAAATTCTTAAGAGGATTTCAAATTTCAAAACAACGTGAGCTCAGTTTTATATATTTTGTGTCTTATCCTCATAAAAACATATTGCTATCCTATTTTTTTATGTATATTACACCATACAATAAATTTGTTCGCTTCTTTACTTTAATGAATTTTTAAATGCACATATACTAAATTAAATGTAAATATACTAAAAAAATAAAAACAAAAAAAAATAAAATAAAGTGAAAAAGTGTACGTATTGAAGCGGATTTTACATTAAAATGTACATCCTTAAAACCTACTTTAAAATAAAAATTTGTCCTCAGAATTTTTTACACGTGATTCTTGAAGCGTCTTTAAGCGATAAAAACCATATATAATATTTTTTAATGGCTAGAATTAATTCCCGTGTCAAAGGGTTAACTACGTACGGATTCTTTGGCTGAACTTCTTTTTATACGATCATGGGAATTTATAGTTTCTCTGTCCATAATAAGTTCGTTTAGCTTTGGTATGTGCTTTTAATGTAAGTGTGATTGTTAAGATCTAATAAATACTTGAGTATTGATAACAAATTTGATATTATGTGGACATACATATCTAAAACTTGATTTTATGTATGTATGTACATATGTACATACAAATATGTGTTTGACTCCGTGCTTGAATACATTTTTTTGTTTTTGTTGTTGTTGTAAATATTCGCCTGGTTTTTTATGTATAGATGTAGATCATTGTCATCTTACGGGTAATTATCGTGGGGCAGCTCATAGCGACTGTAATTTGAATTATAAAACACCTCATTTTATACCGGTTATCTTGCATAATCTTTCTGCATATGATATACACTTATTTTTCAAAGAACTTTCTACTATAAAAAATACCACAATAAAAGTGATTCCCCAGAACGCAGAGCGTTATATTTCTCATTAAATTTTCATCAGATTAGATGAAAAACATGGATTTCAAATAAAATTTATTGACTCGTTTAGATTTATGGCTTCGAGTTTAGATACGCTAGCGAAAAATCTTGATAGCAATGATTTTAATACTATTCAATCATGTTTCGTTGATGAAGCTCATTTCAACCTGATTAGAAGAAAGGATGTATTTCCGTACTCTAACATGGATTCCATGACTAAGTTTAAGGAAATTAAACTCCCTAGTAGAGAAGAGTTATTCAATATTCTAACGAATGAAGAATGTGATGTAGTCGAGTATGAACATGCTCAAAAAATATGGAGAGAGTTTAACTGTAAAACCCTCCTTGACTATACAGAACTCTATTTAAAGACAGATGTCCTTCTTTTAACCGACGTGTTTGAAAATTTGTAGAGATATATACGATTTATAGCACTATTATATAGCAGCAGGCTTACTCGTATCTTGGGATGCAATGTTGAAAACCACAGAAGTTTCACTCGAACTGTTCACTGATTCCGAAATGTATATGTTTATGCAAAACGGAATAAGAGGTGGACTAGTTCAATGCTCGCAAAGATATTCGAAGGTGAATAATAAGTATTTGGAAGATTTTGATGCATCAAAAACATCGGAATTTCTTGTCTATTTAGACGCTAACAAATTGTATGGTTGGGCGATGTCGGAATATCTTCCTTGCGGTGAATTTGAGTGGGTATGTGATACTGATTTTGATGTTAAAAAAATTTCTGATACTGCAGAGTATGGGTACATTTTGGAAGTGGATATAGATTATCCCGATTCAGTGCATGATCAACATAATGATTTGCCATTTTGTCCTCAAAATTAGTCCGTGGGGGGATCCAAAATCAAAAAATTAGTTGCAGACTTACACTCAAAAACAAATTACACCATACACTATAGAGTTTTAAAACAAGCCATTTCAAATGACCTCATCTTGAAACAAATCCATAGAATACTCAGATTTAAGCAATCTCCTTGGCTTAAAAAATATATTGACTTAAACACATTTCATAGGACAAAAGCTAAAAATAATTTTGAAAAAGATTTCTTCAAACTTTTAAACAATGCTGTTTACAATGGAAATGGAAATGGACAATGGAAAACATTGAGAAACGTAGGGACATTAGAATTACTTCATCTTGGGAAAGAACAGAGCATTAATTGCGAAACCAAATTTTAAGCAGTGAACAAATTTTTCTGAAGATATGTATGCGGTAGAGTTAGAAAAACTGGAGCCACTATATGATAAACCTATATATGTTGGTTTCACAGTACTGGAGTTATCCAAGTGGAGAATGTATGACTTTGATTATGGCTTCAAGAACATTTCTCTCAACTATATGGATACTGACTCATTTATTTATTCAATTAAAACTGATGATTTTTACGATGACATCCGTAATGATATTAGTTTGAATTTTGATACGTCAGAATATCCTGTAGATAACCAATAACCTTCAATAAGGTTTTGGAAATGATGAAAGATGAAAACAGTGGGGATATAATGACAGAGTTTGTTGGTTTAAGAGCAAAAATGTATTCTCTGTCGACTGTTCGCTCGGAAGCTGTTAAAAAATCTAAAGGGGTCAAAAAATCTGTAATTAAAAAGTTGTCCATTAATGATTACAAAAGTTGCTTATTTGAATCCAAAATTATTTCGGATGAAATGTTTTTGATTAGATCTAAAACACATCAACTATATACCCAAAAACTACATAAAATAGCACTTAGCTTTTCTGATGATAAAAGAAATATAATGAAAGATAAAATTAAAACGCGCGCTTGGGGACATTACATAGACCGAAACAATGAAACTATGGATGTAGAATAGAATGCTTCCTACTAAATTGCATGTAAGATGACAAAGACAATTTAATTTTGTACTAATTGTATTTATGTTAATATATTTCTTTAATTATTTATTATTTACTTATTTGCTTATTATTTAATTTATTTATTTAGTATTTCTTTAATTATTTATTAATTTATTTATTATTTACTTTTTTGTTTATTAGTTAATTTATGTATTTATTATTTATTTATTTATTAATTTATTTATTGTTTATATATTTGTTTATGATTTTATCTATTAATTTTAGTATTTTATTCACACAAAAACATGTAAAAATTTAATGGTTTAAAACTTTTATCTTTTTACCTACACCTAAATTATCTGTAAATTAAAAGCAAATATTTGATTAATGATCTTTTTTCTTTTTTATATCTATATATTTTTATTTATACATAGAGTTAAATTTGTATTAGTACTAAGATTTTTAAGAAAAATGTTAAATAAAATATTGATAAAATATTAAAATATGTAAATGGTTTTTATTTCAGCTTAAATTTACTAAATATAAATTGTAACTACAAATGTCTACATTTTTATATTTTGTTTCTCTATTGGCTTTACTTCGCTAAATCAAAAAATTTTCTTTTTTGTTTTCATATCGCTTAAACATGCACAATCTTATTATCTTTGAGAGGTCCTACACAAGAGGAATTGAATTTCACAATATTATGAAATTCCATTAAATTTCATTAGATATTTTCTGGTCAACACCAACTGTTTTAAAATATATATAACACATCCGCCTAAAAAAGAGGGACACATTGGCTCTTATTTACAGCACTCCAGATGGGAATTCTTGAAAATACTTTTATTTTTTTTCCTTTTGATTATCACTACTTATGTATTATATATAACTATTACTAAGCTTATGTCCGACACTGGTCGGGCCTAATTATATTTTTAGATTTAAGATTTGAATACTAGTTCATATATGAAGATACAATAAATAAAAAATCATGCATTAACAAAAAAAAAAATATTTTCCCAATAAATACTTTTAATTTGAATTCATTTAATTTAATATTGTAAAACTAAAATGCTAAAATTTCTTTATTATATTTTCTTTTTTTCGTTATTATTTGTCCCTTTTTAACAGTGATCAAATCAGATGATTTTAGCTTTTTGCATAAGTCAGTTTCTTCAACTCTGGTCTACTTTGTGAGTAAGACTGTGTCTCGCTTTATTCGTTTATTCACTATTCTTCATTTTACATATTTCTTAAGTTATAGATAGAGTTTCCATAAGAAGTATATAAATGCATGGATGGCACTACAATACCATGTGTCGTTGCTAATACAGAGTTGTTTCTACAATGTGTTTATAGTTGTTTGCTACTATTCTATATTGTTTTTTTGCATTGACCCTGTAATACTTCCATTAACCCAGTTGGAATATTTTTGCGAAACATTGCATTAACCCTGTCCGCGGTTATTTCCGCAACAATATTGATAGTTTTGTTATTTAAAAAAAAAAAAAAAGTTAAAAAATTAATTAGTTTTCAACTAATCACGGAAATTGTAGTGTTAACTCATACATTTTAATTGAATTTTTTTTTATTATTTCAATTAAATTAAATTTATATATAGAAAAAATCTAATAGTGTAAAAATTTAAAAATGATGTTATGTACATATCAAAAATTTCCAAAATGGGTACATTTGTCTTTTGCACCAATAGCCTAACTGATGCATCGTATGGATTTTGAAGTTCAAATGGTGCACAAAAGTACAATGGCCGTATTTGGTGTTCGATAGTCTTACAGAATATCGTATACGATATGATACGATATTTTCCATATTTATTTACGGAAGACCATTTGCATCGATCCCCAAATACCGCCAATGTACTAATTTTACCATCCACATTTGGTCTAAAAACTTGAATTTCTCATTATTATTTGCTTGTTATTTCTCAACAAAGGTAAATAACCTGAATTTCTGTTAACAAAAAAAAAAAGCTAAGTAGTTTTTTTTCTCCCATACAAAATATCATAACCAATTAAAAGATTAATTAGGTATTTTAATTGAAAATATTTTTTCAAAAATATGTGGCATACTATAAAACACAGCTCGATTTTCACACATAAAAACAAAAGTTACATTATTTACATACAATTAATATGTAATAATTGTTACCCATTTCATAGTATTCTGAGTTAAGGTCTGTTGATTACACTTTTTTGACAAAGCAGTAAATTCAACTAATATAAACATATATTAGCAAATAAGTAATGGTGGCGTTAGTCCTATTTGAAAATTCAAAACCGGGAAAAATCAAAAAGGGTGGCAACCCTGTTACAAATGGGGAGATTTTGGGGATTTCCACGCTAAGATTTTCTTGGCTATATATATGTGTGTGTGTGTGTGAGTTTGATTCTTTGTGTATTTGTATGTATGTATACTTGTGTGAGTAGATTAGTAATGGTGACCTGAGACATGTTTTGGGAATTCAAAACCGGGAAAAATAAAAAAGGGTGGCAACCCTGTTACAAATCGGGGGATTTTGGGGATTTTCTTGGCTATATGTGTGCGTGTGTGTGTGTGAGTTTGATTCTTTGTGTATGTATGTATACGTGTGTGTACAGCTTTGGTTGTTATTGTAGAGAGGGGTTGTGCTTGCAGTGTATGGATGTATGTATGTATATGTGGGTGTGTGTGAGTGTGTGTGTATGAGTATGTGTATATGTATGTATGCGTGTGTGTATGAGTGTGTGTTTTTGTATTTACTTATATGTTTGATGGTGTTCGATACTTTTGTTGTAGTGGCGGACAATCATTATACCCAGTAGGAAATGTCGATGGTGAAAAATGTGCTGACTAGCTTTTGACTAGCTTATCACCAGTACTACTCTATAATTATTTAGCATGTGCTTGTCATTGAAACCCTACTAATAAAAATACAATTGACTAGGTACTGACTACGTAGTTCTTATGGGAATATGGAGACATACTAACCAGACAGTTAGTTACTGGTACATTTATATAATTTACGTACATACAAATGTATGTATATTGACAATTCCATCTCTCTCCTTCTTTTATACTGGTGGATAGTAGAAAACTTATTATACAAAAGTTGTAACTAGAATTTTAGTGTTGCTCCCAGTCTGACTGCAGGGTAGTGACAAGTGATCTGTGTATTTGTGTGCATGTAGTGATTGTTATTTGATAGATTTTGAGTTGTTGTTTTGAGTTATCGTTGGTATGCTTATGTAGGGTTTTTGTATGTATGCATTTATGTTTGCGATCTCTGGGGAAATAATCTAATAGCTGCAGAGTGGCAGCCCTGTTGTGAATGGAAGTGGATAGGGAATGTATTTGGTAATGTATGTATATGTTGTTGTATTAATGTTTGTGATCATATTTGTGTTTACTTTGAAGAATATCATTGCTTGTGTGTATTGTTTGGTCTTCGAGAGTTTTTCATACATGTTTACAAATGAATGTGTATATGTTTTCTAGGTTATTGACGTTGCTATTCTTATGGAGATAGAAAATATTGTGTTGACATATGGTTTATATATACAAGTGAATTTATTTTGAATCAAATCAGGTTGATAAGCAGATTTTTTAAATAAAGGGAATGATATTTTTATTTCAGTATATTTTACTTTAATGTAACAATTATAGGAAATAGCTTTAGGAGACATGCACCGAAACTTATAGAAGCATCTACTTTTACGTGTCCCGATTTTTCTCGTACCCTTGTATTACAAACTGATGCTAGCGATTTAGATCTGGGTGTTGCTGTGCATATGAATTTCATCATATATCGTAATACCATCAGATAAATTAGATTTGACGACTACTACACGATTATCATATGAATTGTGTGAATTTGTATGTGTGTGTGTATGTGAGTATGTATGTATGTGTGTGTGTGTCTGTGTGTATGAATTTCATAATATTATAAAATTACGTCATCACCTCTTTGTGTGCCAGACATTTGGTAGTATAAAATATTAGCATATAGGTATCAGAACTTTTCTTTTTTTTAATCCTAGTATGTTTTTATACTCAATATTGCTTTATATTTTGTCATGCTTAAAATTGTCCAGCTTTAAAGTCTGCCTGTGAGAAACTTATTAATATTACAGATTTTGTTTATTTAACCCTTTGACGAGTGGTGTACATTATAATGTACGTTGACTTTATCAACCCGTCACTGATTATAATTTTAGCATACATGCAATTAATTTGCAGTTATCGGTTCTTCGTTTTGTTGTTGTTTAAATTCTTAAGAGGATTTCAAATTTCAAAACAACGTGAGCTCAGTTTTGTATATTTTGTGTCTTATCCTCATAAAAACATATTGCTATCCTATTTTTTATGTATATTACACCATACAATAAATTTGTTTGCTTCTTTACTTTAATGAATTTTTAAATGCACATATACTAAATTAAATGTAAATATACTAAAAAAATAAAAACAAAAAAAAAATAAAATAAAGTGAAAAAGTGTACGTATTGAAGCGGATTTTACATTAAAATGTACATCCTTAAAACCTACTTTAAAATAAAAATTTGTCCTCAGAATTTTTTACACGTGATTCTTGAAGCGTCTTTAAGCGATAAAAACCATATATAATATTTTTTAATGGCTAGAATTAATTCCCGTGTCAAAGGGTTAACTACGTACGGATTCTTTGGCTGAACTTCTTTTTATACGATCATGGGAATTTATAGTTTCTCTGTCCATAATAAGTTCGTTTAGCTTTGGTATGTGCTTTTAATGTAAGTGTGATTGTTAAGATCTAATAAATACTTGAGTATTGATAACAAATTTGATATTATGTGTACATACATATCTAAAACTTGATTTTATGTATGTATGTACATATGTACATACAAATATGTGTTTGACTCCGTGCTTGAATACATTTTTTTGTTTTTGTTGTTGTTGTAAATATTCGCCTGGTTTTTTATGTATAGATGTAGATCATTGTCATCTTACGGGTAATTATCGTGGGGCAGCTCATAGCGACTGTAATTTGAATTATAAAACACCTCATTTTATACCGGTTATCTTGCATAATCTTTCTGCATATGATATACACTTATTTTTCAAAGAACTTTCTACTATAAAAAAAACCACAATAAAAGTGATTCCCCAGAACGCAGAGCGTTATATTTCTCATTAAATTTTCATCAGATTAGATGAAAAACATGGATTTCAAATAAAATTTATTGACTCGTTTAGATTTATGGCTTCGAGTTTAGATACGCTAGCGAAAAATCTTGATAGCAATGATTTTAATACTATTCAATCATGTTTCGTTGATGAAGCTCATTTCAACCTGATTAGAAGAAAGGGTGTATTTCCGTACTCTAACATGGATTCCATGACTAAGTTTAAGGAAATTAAACTCCCTAGTAGAGAAGAGTTATTCAATATTCTAACGAATGAAGAATGTGATGTAGTCGAGTATGAACATGCTCAACAAATATGGAGAGAGTTTAACTGTAAAACCCTCCTTGACCATACAGAACTCTATTTAAAGACAGATGTCCTTCTTTTAACCGACGTGTTTGAAAATTTGTAGAGATATATACGATTTATAGCACTATTATATAGCAGCAGGCTTACTCGTATCTTGGGATGCAATGTTGAAAACCACAGAAGTTTCACTCGAACTGTTCACTGATTCCGAAATGTATATGTTTATGCAAAACGGAATAAGAGGTGGACTAGTTCAATGCTCGCAAAGATATTCGAAGGTGAATAATAAGTATTTGGAAGATTTTGATGCATCAAAAACATCGGAGTTTCTTGTCTATTTAGACGCTAACAAATTGTATGGTTGGGCGATGTCGGAATATCTTCCTTGCGGTGAATTTGAATGGGTATGTGATACTGATTTTGATGTTAAAAAAATTTCTGTTACTGAAGAGTATGGGTACATTTTGGAAGTGGATATAGATTATCCCGACTCAGTGCATGATCTACATAATTATTTTGTCCTCAAAATAAGCCCGTGGGGGAATCCAAAATCAAAAAATTAGTTGCAGACTTAAACTGAAAAACAAATTACACCATACACTATAGAGTTTTAAAACAAACCATTTCAAATGGTCTCATCTTAAAACAAATCCATAGAATACTCAGATTTAAGCAATCTCCTTGGCTTAAAAAATATATTGACTTAAACACATTTCATAGGACAAAAGCTAAAAATAATTTTGAAAAAGATTTCTTCAAACTTTTAAACAATGCTGTTTGTTTACGGGAAGACAATGGAAAACATTGAGAAACGTAGGGACATTAGAATTACTTCATCTTGGGAAAGAACAGAGCATTAATTGCGAAACCAAATTTTAAGCAGTTAACAAATTTTTCTGAAGATATGTATGCGGTAGAGTTAGAAAAACTGGAGCCACTATATGATAAACCTATATATGTTGATTTCACAGTACTGGAGTTATCCAAGTGGAGAATGTATGACTTTGATTATGGCTTCAAGAACATTTCTCTCAACTATATGGATACTGACTCATTTATTTATTCAATTAAAACTGATGATTTTTACGATGACATCCGTAATGATATTAGTTTGAATTTTGATACGTCAGAATATCCTGTAGATAACCAATAACCTTCAATAAGGTTTTGGAAATGATGAAAGATGAAAACAGTGGGGATATAATGACAGAGTTTGTTGGTTTAAGAGCAAAAATGTATTCTCTGTCGACTGTTCGCTCGGAAGCTGTTAAAAAATCTAAAGGGGTCAAAAAATCTGTAATTAAAAAGTTGTCCATTAATGATTACAAAAGTTGCTTATTTGAATCCAAAATTATTTCGGATGAAATGTTTTTGTTTAGATCTAAAACACATCAACTATATACCCAAAAACTACATAAAATAGCACTTAGCTTTTCTGATGATAAAAGAAATATAATGAAAGATAAAATTAAAACGCGCGCTTGGGGACATTACATAGACCGAAACAATGAAACTATGGATGTAGAATAGAATGCTTCCTACTAAATTGCATGTAAGATGACAAAGACAATTTAATTTTGTACTAATTGTATTTATTTGTTAATATATTTCTTTAATTATTTATTATTTACTTATTTGCTTATTATTTAATTTATTTATTTAGTATTTCTTTAATTATTTATTAATTTATTTATTATTTACTTTTTTGTTTATTAGTTAATTTATGTATTTATTATTTATTTATTTATTAATTTATTTATTGTTTATATATTTGTTTATGATTTTATCTATTAATTTTAGTATTTTATTCACACAAAAACATGTAAAAATTTAATGGTTTAAAACTTTTATCTTTTTACCTACACCTAAATTATCTGTAAATTAAAAGCAAATATTCGATTAATGATCTTTTTTCTTTTTTATATCTATATATTTTTATTTATACATAGAGTTAAATTTGTATTAGTACTAAGATTTTTAAGAAAAATGTTAAATAAAATATTGATAAAATATTAAAATATGTAAATGGTTTTTATTTCAGCTTAAATTTACTAAATATAAATTGTAACTACAAATGTCTACATTTTTATATTTTGTTTCTCTATTGGCTTTACTTCGCTAAATCAAAAAATTTTCTTTTTTGTTTTCATATCGCTTAAACATGCACAATCTTATTATCTTTGAGAGGTCCTACACAAGAGGAATTGAATTTCACAATATTATGAAATTCCATTAAATTTCATTAGATATTTTCTGGTCAACACCAACTGTTTTAAAATTTTCTCATCCATGTTTAATAACAGCAAATAAGATGTATCAGCTATTAGATTAGGTATCAGCTATCAGATCAGCTTATCAGGAGCTGGTCTGGTTTTCAGATCATCTTATCAGGACCTGATCTGGTTTTGAGATCAGCTTATCAGGAGCTGGTCTGGTTTTCATATCAGCTTATCAGGACCTGGTCTGGTTTTCAGATCAGCTTGTCAGGACCTGGTCTGGTTTTCAGATCAGCTTATCAGGACCTGGTCTGGTTTTCAGATCAGCTTATCAGGACCAGGTATGGTTTTCAGATCAGCTTATCAGGACCTGGTCTGGTCTTGAGATCAGCTTATCAGGACCTGGTCTGGTTTTCAGATCAGCTTATCAGGACCTGGTCTGGTTTTCAGCTCAGCTTATCAGGACCTGATCTGGTTTTCAGATCAGCCTATCAGGTAGCTGGTCTGGTTCTCAGATCAGGTTATCTGATTCAGATTGAGTTATCAGTTTACAAGTAGCTTATCATTTATAACATTTATATGAAAGAAGTTTCAGATGAAATAACTAAAGTCAATCCTTTATGAGCAGTAATTTATATAGTTATGAAATAGTCAAATTGTTTTCTAAAACGAACATCATTTAATTTATCATCAAAAATCCATATTTATCCTTCCAACACTATACAAATTTCTTGAGACTTTTCAAAATTCATATTACTGACAACATTATCCCTATAGACGAGCTTAATATTTTTCTCATCTTGCTTAAACATTATAATAACATTTGCATTATCTCTTGTTAAATGCTTACAGCCATATTCATAAAAATTTTAAACAGCATTTTGAATGTTGTTGAATCAAAATTCACTAAAATTGTATTCATAATAGAATTTTAGCTTAAAAAAACGTTTTTTTTATTTAAACCTTGTGTAAATCACCAAATCTTAAAAATTAACTGCACCCATACTTAAAATAATTTTAGTTGACGTCGTTGTCATTTTGCTTCATGTTTATTTGCATTTTTAACTTTGCCTATATTTATGTATGTATGTATGTATGTATGCATGTGCGTGTGCGAGTATGTACGAAAGTAGTGTAGTAATGGGGGCGGGCGACATGTTTTGGGAATTAAAAACCGGGAAAAAATCAAAAAGGTTGGCAACCCTGTTACAAATGAGGGGATTTTGGTGATTTTGTTGGCTATATGTGTGTGTGTGAGTTTGATTCTTTGTTTATGTGTATGTATGTATACTTGTGTGTACAGCTTCTGTTGTTATGGTAGAGAAGCGTCGTGCTTACAGTGTATGGATGTATGTATGTATATTTGGGCGTGTGTGTGTGTGTGTATGAGTATGTGTTTACTTATATTTTTGATGGTGTCTGATACTTTTGTTGTAGTGGCAGACAATCATTATACTCAGTAGGAAATGTCGATGGTGAAAATGTGCTGACTAACTTTTGACTAGCTTGTCACCAGTAGTACTCTATAATTATTCCCCATACAATACTTTGAAACCCTACTAATAAAAATACAATTCACTAGGTAGTGACTAGGTAGTTCCTATGGGAATATGGAGACATACTAACCAGACAGTTAGTTACTGGTACATTTCTATAATTTACGTACATACAAATGTATGTATATTGACAAGTTATTGACAATTCCACCTCTCTCCTTCTTTTATACTGGCGGATAGTAGAAAACTTATTATACCAAAGTTGTAACTAGAATTTTAGTGTTGACACAAAGACACTTGCTCCCAGTCTGACTGCAGGGTAGTTACAAGGGATCTGTGTATGTGTGTGTAGTGATCGTTATTTGATAGACTTTGAGTTGCTGTTTTGAGTTATTGTTGGTATGCTTATGTAGGGTTATTGTATGCATTTATGTTTGCGATCTCTGGGGAAATAATCTAATAGCTGCAAAGAGTGGCAACCCTGTTGTACATGGAAGTGGATAGGGAATGTATTTGGTAATGTATCTATATGTTGCTGTATTAATGTATGTGATCGTATCTATTTTTACTTTGAAGAATATCATTGCTTGTGTGTATTTGGCCTTCGAGAGTTTTTCATACATGTTTACAAATGAATGTGTATATGTTTTCTAGGTTATTGACGTTGCTATTCTTATGGAGATAGAAAATATTGTGTTGACATATGGTTTATATGGTTTATATGGTTTATATAAGTTCTCGTGGTACCTTCATAGCGAACAGTCGAATAGCGGAATTTTACTTACTTACCAAACAAACAAAAATTACATATACAAAAAAAAATATTAGTAGTACATATTATTCGTAATAGGTACATACATACTGTCTTTAATAAATAAGCTTTCTGCTTTGCTAATATTTTTTACATAGTAAAAATAACAAAAACAAAAAAACCGCAAAAAAAACTTGAACAAGTGATATTGAGGAATACCTCAAAGTCAAACAAACAATCATAAATAACAAAAACAAAAAATACCGAAAATAAAAAAAAAAACATAAACGAATAACCCTTGAGGAATTCTTTGTATGAATTCCTCAAATACAGAAAAACTTGAAGTGAGTTCTAACGGCAGAAATGCTTATTTTACTGTGAGTTCTGAAACTCTGAATGAAAAAAATATAAAAAATAAATCTGATGAAAATCTTTTGTTAACGGCAACGCCAATTTTTCGTCAGCGATCAACTTCGCTTTGTCCAATGCCAAATAGTAATGATGCATTAACATTACAGTTGCCCAGTACTTCTTCATATAAGTCAGTAATATCATCCCCTTCAGGCTCGTGTTTATCACTTAAAAAAGTTATCACTACAGATAACAGCGGCTCGAAACTCAAGGTACAAGTTGGAATGGACAGATACATTACAATTTTAAAGCGCGGGCGAAGCCCGAATTCTTCAAAAATCTCATCTGCTCCAAAAGTGTCTAGGGATAACAGCGCAGCCTCAACTAATCGCCAAAACCGCTTTAAAATTTTTCAAGATGACAACGACAAACCCGAGGTATCCTCGAACAAAACATCCAAGCCGCCACCAATCTATTTGAGACAAAAAAATTCAAATGCCCTTATTAAAAAATTAATTTCGGTCATTGGTGAGAATAAATTTCACATTGTTCCAATAAAACGTGGCAATATCGATGAAACGAAAATTCAAATCTATGACGAAACTGATTTCCCCAAAATGGTTGCTGAATTTGAAAAAAGTAAAACAAGCTTCTACACATACCAGCTTAAGAGCGCTAAAGGCATGCAGATAGTATTGAAGGGCATAGATTCTTATGTTGCCCCCGAAGAAATAAAAGATGCACTCGTCCTCCAGGGGTTCAAGGTAAAAAATGTGTCCAATATAATAAATAGAGAAAAGATTCCCCAACCCCTATTTCGTGTTGAACTTGAGCCTAATGATATAAAATTGAAAAAAAAAATGAGACGCATCCAATTTATAATTTCAAATACCTCTTATACCGAAAAATCACAGTTGAAGAGCCACATAAGCGTTCAGGTCCTGTACAGTGCCATAATTGCCAAGAATATGGCCATACAAAAACATACTGCAATTTACCCTCTGTTTGTGTTGTGTGCGGCGAATTACACGGCACCGCTAGCTGCAACAAACCAAAAGATCAAAGTGATAAAAAATGCAGTAATTGTGGAGGTAATCACACCGCTAACTACAGAGGTTGTCGTGTGTACTCTTTGGTAAAGAAAACTATGGTGCAAAAACCTAAATTAGCTCCAGCTCAATCAGCAAACGTTTACTCTGCCACTTTTCAGCAAATGAGCCAACCAGTTACTTCCCGTGTATCGTATGCAGATGCTGCTAAGGCTAGTTCTATTCCGACACAAAATGTTTCACCGCAAAATAATTCTACAAATACAAACTCAAACTTTAATTATAATCGCCTTGAAGCCACTATTGAAAATCTTGTGCAAACTATAAACAATTTTACAACAAATATGACTACCATGATGCAAGAAATGTTGCGAATGCAGAATACTCTGCTTCAAGCAATACTTAATAAGCCATGAACACGTTAACAATATGTTTCTGGAACGCAAACGGCATTCGCCAACATAAAAATGAACTTGAGCACTTCCTCACGGAAAAAAATATTGATATAATGTTAGTATCTGAGACTCATTTGACTTCGAGAAGTCTTTTTAAAATTTATGGCTACACTTATATGATACAAAGGACCCTAGAGGAAGGGCTTGCGGTGGATCAGCAATTCTAATAAAGTCAAGACTCAAGCACTATGTTCTTGATAACATTTGTGAAGAATACCTACAAGCAACAAATATTGGCATTGGAAGTTTTTGTTCAAATTTCGTTATATCATCAATTTACTCCCCTCCCATATTTTCAATCACTGAGAATCAATATGAGGATTTCTACAAATCTCTTGGATCTTGTTTTGTAGCAGCTGGAGACTACAATGCGAAACATACGTTCTGGGGTTCGCGCCTTGTTACACCCAGAGGTCGAGCATTGTTCAACACTATTTCAAAAATGGGCTTGGATGTCATTTCGAGTGGGGAGCCCACTTATTGGCCTACTGACATACAAAAAATTCCGGATGTTATAGATTTTGGCGTCATAAAAAATATCTCTAGGGATTTAATTCAAGTTCAAGCTTCTCTTGCTCTCTCGTCCGATCACTCCCCGACGATCATCACAATTTGTAGCCCATTAAGAAGTAACTTACCTGACCCATATGTGAAGATGATCAATCGTGTAAATTGGCTGGGGTTCAAAAAATATCTCAGCAGTCATTGCACGGAAAACATTACGCTTAGAACACCCGATGATATTGAATCGAACATTGCCAATCTCAGCGAGAATATTAAACAGGCTGCTGAACATGCCACTATCTCCCATCCGCAGATTGGGTTTAATAAAATTTATTCTACAGACATTGAACGTCTCGTACGTGAAAAAAGAAGGGCTAGAAGGGAATGGCAACAGCACAGATCACCACAAAATAAAATCAGATTTAAAGAGTGCACTAAACGACTCCAAGAGTTGCTTGCATCTGAAAAAATTGCATCTCTTAAAAATTATCTGGAGGGTCTTGATGTTACACCGGCGTCTAATTACTCCTTGTGGCGCGCTGCCAGAAAGCTTAAAACACCCGTTGAGTATAAGCCACCTCTACGCACATCTACCGGAGGTTGGGCAAGAAGCGATACTGAAAAAGGTAAAATATTTGCTGAGCACTTAAAATCCGTTTTTACGCCAAATATATGTACTGGTGTTGCTGATTTGCCGAATATAGTCGCTCTACCCCCGAACTCAACCCGAAGAAAGCTCCGGGTATTGATGGAATTAGTAATCAGATGCTGATGAACTTGCCTCGTATTGCAATGAGAATCCTGTTATTCATATTTAATGCTATTTTACGACTGGAGTATTATCCACACAACTGGAAACTTGCCAAGGTTAAAATGATTCCAAAGCCGGGCAAAGATATAACAAAGGCTGAGTCATATAGGCCAATAAGTCTACTATCTACAATGTCAAAGCTTTTCAAAAAACTGCTCAAAACAAAATTGTCCCCAATTCTAATTAGTAGTGGGTGCATACCAGACCATCAATTTGGTTTTAGAAGTCAGCATAGCACCATTGAACAAAGTCACAGATTAGTTCAATTTATAAGAAGAACTTTTGAGGGAAAAAAGTATTGTTCTGTGCTGTTTATTGACGTTTCCCAGGCATTTGATAAAGTGTGGCATGAAGGCCTTATTTTAAAATTGAAGACTTACTTACCAATAAACATTTTAAATCTTTTGGAAAGTTACATTATTTCCCGTAAGTTCACTGTTGCGGAAGGAGACTTTACAAGTAGGCCTGAAACAATTTCATCTGGTGTGCCACAGGGGAGTATACTGGGACCAGTTTTATATTTAATTTATACTTGTGATATGCCTGTGAGCAGTAGTATCCTTACTTCCACATTTGCCGACGATACAGCCTGCCTTAGTATGCATGAAAACCCTGATGAGGCATCCCGCAAACTCCAGGAACACATTAGCCAGATGGAGCTTTGGTTAAACTTATGGAGAATCAAGGTAAATGAACAAAAGTGTGTTCAAGTAACATTTACTTTACGAAGAGATACTTGTTCCCCCATTCGGATTAACAATCAAGTTGTTTCTCAACATTCACATGTGAAATATCTTGGTATACACCTTGATCGACGACTTACATGGAAACACCACATTGATTCTAAGTTAACTCAAATGAAAATTAAACTAACTCAGGTACATTGGCTGATTGGTCGAAATTCAACACTTAGCCTAGACTGTAAACTTTTAATATACAAGTCGCTTTTAAAGCCAATATGGTGCTACGGAATTCAACTATGGGGCACTGCTTCAGCTTCAAATGTAGAGAAAATTAAACGCAGGCAAAATAAAATTTTATGCATGATAACATCGGCTCCATGGTACATCAAAAATTCAAATATACATCGTGATTTGAATATGCCACTAGTGACTGAAGAAATTGCAAAATACGCTGGCAAATATTTAACAAAACTCGAGTCACATCCTAATCCGCTTGCCCGTAATATTTTGAACTTTACTGGACACATCCGCCTAAAAAAGAGGGACACAATGGCTCTTATTCACAGCACTCCAGATGGGACTTCTTGAAAATACTTTTATTTTTTTCCTTTTGATTATCACTACTTACATATGTATTATATATAACTACTACTAAGCTTATGTCCGACATTGGTCGGGCCTAATTATATTTTTAGATTTAAGATTTGAATACTTATTGTTAGTTCATATATGAAGATACAATAAATAAAAATCATGCATAAAAAAAAAAAATATGGTTTATATATACAAGTGAATTTATTTTGAATCAAATCAGGTTGATAAGCAGATTTTTTAAATAAAGGGAATGATATTTTTATTTCAGTATATTTTACTTTAATGTAACAATTATAGGAAATAGCTTTAGGAGACATGCACCGAAACTTATAGAAGCATCTACTTTTACGTGTCCCGATTTTTCTCGTACCCTTGTATTACAAACTGATGCTAGCGATTTTGATCTGGGTGTTGCTGTGCATATGAATTTCATCATATATCGTAATACTATCAGATAAATTAGATTTGACGACTGCTACACGATTATCATATGAATGAGGTAGTTTACACGAGAACAATTTTTAAGCCGCACAATTTTTTGTTCTTTTCCAAATTACACGAGACTAATTCATCTGGTATAAAATGTATACGTATACACAGCTTTGTGTTTTTCGTATACATTTTACATTTGCTGTTTTTTTAAGTTGTGTGTGTATTGGTTTTGTGCTGTTAATGCGGGATTGTAGCTGGTTGAAAAAATATGTCAAACACAAAACCACTCTCTTTGCCTCTCTCACCGACAAACTGGCATGTTATGCCAGCACAATTATGCCCGTGTAAATCAGCGCAATTATGGGAATTTGTATGTGTGTGTGTGTGTGTATGTGAGTATGTATGTATGTATGTGTGTGTGTATATGAATTTCATATTATAAAATTTCATTATGTATGTTTGTGTTTGTGTATTACGTCATCACCTCTTTGTGTGTCATGCCAGACATTTGGTAGTATAAAATATTAGCATATAGGTATCAGAACTTTTCTTTTTTTTAATCCTAGTATGTTTTTATACTCAAGATTGCTTTATATTTTGTCATGCTTAAAATTGTCCAGCTTTAAAGTCTGCCTGTGAGAAATTTGTTTATATTACAGATTTTGTTTATTTAACTACGTCCGGCTTCTTTGGCTGAACTTCTTTTCATACGATCATGGGAATTTCTAGTTTCTCTGTCCATAATAAGTTCGTTTAGCTTTGGCATGTGCTTTGAATGTAAGTGTGATTGTTAAGATCTAATAACTACTTGAGTATTGATAAGAAATTTGATATTATGTGTACATACATATCTACAAATTGATTTTAAGTACGTATGTACATATGTATATACAAATATGTGTTTGACTCCGTGCTTGAATACACTTTTTTTGTTTTTGTTGTTGTTTGTTTTTTATGTATAGATGTGAAATATCTTCATAGTATTTTTATGTGAAATTAAAAAACGTTGTTTTAATTTTTATCTGTATTTACTTAATAGTTTGTGAGGATTTTCTGTTTTAAGTAAAACTGAATTCCTTAAGATACATACTTTAGAGTAATAGTATAAATTTTAAATTAGTTAAATCATACTAAAAACAATCTTGTTTTCTTTTTGAATAGCGATCAACAGAAAACGAAGTCGTTTTCTTACAATTTAGGTCTGGCCTCTCAACTGCTCTTCTAGTATACACGATGACTTTGTATTTCAGCATTTCTGTCTTCTCTTTGTCAGCGTTATGGGTAATTATATTTTTAAATTTTATTTCCTCAAATTGTATTACTTCATACTGATAATATGTTTACATTAATAAGGTACGAGTGTATGTTTATTTTATGAAGAGTGAGCGCCTATGGCTTTTATTTGATGTTCTGTGATTTTTTTCTTATTTTACTAAAGTTCAGCGTATTGCGTAAAATTTTTTTTATTTATACTGAGCTTTGTGTACCTGTCAGACAGAGTGTACGTATCGGTTGGTCAGTCAGTCTCTCTTTTTATTAATTTTTTCTTCTAATGTGTCACTACTATTTTTCAGATTTTACTAGTTCACATTTTTTTTCATATATATATTTATTTATTGTATCTTCAAAAATGAACTAACAATAAGCAATCAAATCTTAAATCTAAATATAATTATTAGGTCCGACCAGTATCGGACATAAGCTTAGTGATAGTTATAAATAATACATAAGTAGTGATAATCAAAAAGGAAAAAAAGAAGTATTTTCAAGCAGTCCCATCTGGAGTGTTGAGTATAAGAGCCCTTGTGTCCTTCTTTTTTAGGCGGATGGGCCTAGTAAAGTTCAAAATATTACGGGCAAGCGGATTAGGATGTGACTCAAGTTTAGTTAAATATTTGCCTGCGTATTTTGCAATTTCTTCAGTCACTAGTGGCATATTTAAATCACGATGTATATTTGAATTTTTAATGTACCATGGAGCTGATGTTATCAAACGTAAAATTTTGTTTTGCCTTCTTTGGATTTTTTCAATATTTGAAGCTGAACCATACCTGAATTCCATAGCACCATATTGGCTTCAAAAGCGACTTGTATATCAAAAGTTTGCAGTCTAGGCTGAGTGTTGAATTTCTGCCAATTAACCAATATATTTGAGTTAATTTAAGTTTCATTTGGGTTAACTTAGAGTCAATATGATATTTCTATGTAAGCCTTCGATCAAGGTATTTCACTTGAGAATGTTGAGGAATATTTTGATTATTTATTCGAATGGGGGAACAGGTATCTTTTCTTAGGGTAAACGTTATATGAACACACTTTTGTTCATTTACTTTAATTATCCATAAGTTCAACTATATTTCAAGCTGGGTAATGTGTTATTGGAGATGGCGGGATGCCTCATCAGGGTTTTTGTGTATACTCATACAGGCTGTATCATCGGCAAATGTAGAAGTGTGGATGTTTTTGCTCACAGGCATATCACAACTATATATACAAAACTGGCCCCAGAATACCACCCTGTGGCACACCGGAAGATATAGATTCGGGCACACTCGTGAACTTTCCTTCCACAACAGTGAACTTCCTATCAATAATATAACTTTCCAAAAGCTTTTGTATGTTTATTGGTAGGTATGTCTTCAATTTTTAAACTAGGCCTTCGTGCCATACTTTATCAAATGCCTGAGAAACATCAATCAAGAGAGCAGAACAATACTTCTTTTCTTTAAATGTTCTTCTTACAACTTGGACCAATCTATGCGTTTGTTCAATGGTGCTGTGCTGACTTCTAAAACCAAATTGATGATCCGGGATGCACCCATTATCAGCTAAAATTTTGGACAATTTATTCATGAGCACCTTTTCGAAAATTTTTGAAATTGTTGAAAGTAAGCTTATAGGCCTATATGACTCAGCCTTGGTAAGAATTTTGCCTTTTTTCGTATGGGAAAATATTTTTAACATATAGGGGAAATGGATTTTTTAAAATCAACTGGCAACACTGATACCATTTTTGAAGGCAAAAAAATCAAACCTAGAAACATGAAAAAATTATCGTATGAATGAACAATGTTTTTGGAAGCAACTTTTAAAGAGAATTTAAAATAAAACAAGATTTTTAAATCCTCGTATGAATTGGGCCATACAATACCTTATGATTGTCCCAGTCCTCACTCTTTCCTGTGAGCTTCGCCCTATTAAACAATCTTCTAACCGAAAACCTCAGATCTTTTAGATCCTTGGTCCACCACGAAGGCTGCTTTCTTTTACCCGGAAAAACCACTGGACATGACTGTTCAAAACAATCCCTACAAGTATTAGTGAAATATTCCACCTCCTCTTCCACTCCTCTTTTTGTATCCACACCCTGCGGAGCTTCCCTTGCCCTAATATCAACAGTGGCCTTATAGGTATCCCAGTCAGTCCTTCTTGGATTCCTATATGGCTCACGCCTTTCCCCTGAAAAATTTAGACTGAATGATATCCTACTGTGGTCTGAAAACGTACAGTCCTTATCTACCATCCAGTCCTCTACCAGGTTCCGATAGTTAGTGTTATGTCTATAACCTCTGCCCTATCCCTATTCCTGAACGTGGGTACGTTACCCTTGTTGCAAATAAACATATTGCTAGAAGTTATAAAATCAAACACCAACTCACCTCTTTTGTTAATGTTGCGGCTCCCCCACTGACTATGGTGCGCATTAGCGTCACAGCCGAGTACCAATGCAAGCCTTCTCGATCTTGCATACTCGGTCAGCTCCCGCACACCTGCCCCCGGTGGATCAACATCATCATAGGGCATATAGACCGATGCAAGCACAATCCCCTGCTTACCCCTGGCTCCTCCATTAACGACCGTAAGGTCTCCTTTACTGAAAGAATTAAATAAAGTTAATCCCTGCCCATCCCTTGCTAAAAAGCAAGTTCTTACCTTATCCTCTGTGACAGGAACATATAATGTGTAGCCTGTGACTCCTAAGCCGCAAACCCTATTTTTATTAATCCAGGGTTCTTGGATAAGAGCCACGTCTACTCACGACTTGTTGAGGTGCACTACTAGCTCGGCCGAGGCTGCCTCACCACCCGCAGCCTTCTCGAGACCATCTGATTTAGTAAATCTAAATCTGACAGTCCCCAAGCCGAACCTCACAACACCCCCCAACAACTGTAGTCTCTTTAGAGACTCCTGATCCACGGCAAACCGAAGATCTTTACCCGCGTTCTCTTTGCAATCCATTGAAGCCAAAGGCTTCCATTGGTTTGTCCTGAGAGGCGAGTTCTGAGCCTCCAGTACCGACAAAATGGTTTCCATCGATCTAACGGGTGGTGGAAACCACGTTGTCACCACTGCCCGGAGAGGCAGATCTGAGGCTAAAATTACCTCCAGCCTCGCCTCCGGGCGAAGGTTGCCACACCTGTCGACGACGGTTTTAAGGAAATCAAATGATTTCCTATTGCCGCAGTTAACAAGCTTGACACCCCTCTCCCAGTCCGCGCCATGGAATTGTAATTCCTCCTCTTTTTCTACCCCTGCTAGGCCGATTTCATCGATGAGCCTACCTTCCACCAGCTGCCACAGTTCAGGATTAATCCTCCCATCCGGATCATTCCTATCTATGACAGCCACCCGAATGTCACCTTTCTGGCTCGTCGACTTCTTCACTTTCTTTGAAGTGGAAGTGTTTTTATTTAGGAAGTGCTCAAGTTCATTTTTATGTTGGCGACTGCCGTTTGCGTTCCAGAAACATATTTTTAACATGTTCAAGGCTTGTTAACTAATGCTTGAAGCAGAGAATTCTGCATTCTCCGAATTTCTTGCATCATGGTAGTCATACATATTTGTTGTAAAATTATTTATAGTTAGCGCCAGATTCTCAATAGTAGCTTCAAAACGACTAAAATTAAAGCTAGAGTTTGCATTCATTGAATTACTTGGCGGTGGAACATTTTGTGTGGGAATAGAACTAGTCTTAGCAGCATCGGCATACGGTACACGTGAAGTAACTAGTTGGCTAGTTTGAGGAAGAGTGGCGGGGTAAGCATTTGCTGATTAAACTGGAGCTTATTTATGTTTTTGACCCATAGCATGTTTAACGAAAGAATATATACTTACGTGGCTCTTCAACTGTGATTTTTCGGTATAAGAGGTATTTTAGACTATAAATTGGGTTCGTCTCGTTTTTTTTTCAACTGTATATCATTCGGCTCCAGTTCAATACGAAATAAAGGCTGGGGAGTCTTCTCTCTATTGATTATATTGGTAACATTTTTTACCTTAAATCCTTGGTCGATAAGTGCACATTTTACTTCTTCGGGCTCAACATATGAATCTATGGCCTTTAATACTATCTGTAGGCCTTTAGAACTCTTAAGTTGGTAAATGTAAAAATTTGTTTTACTTTTTTCAAACTCACTAACAATTTTTCGGAAATCTTTTTCATCATATATTTGGATTTTAGTTTTATCAATATTACCTCGTTTAATTGGAATGATGTGAAAAGTATTTTCACCAATGGTCGACAGTGGTTTTTTTAGAAGCGCGTTAGAATTTTTTTTCTCTCAGATAAATAGGTGGTGGCTTAAAAGACTTTTGCGATGATGCAGCGGGCTTGTCGTTTTTAAGTTTACTCCAGTTACATTTGGGGGCTCAACCGTGTCTGAATTAAAATAAAAAAATTGGGTTGGAAAACTGAAAACTAAAAATATCTGCTTCATCATTGAAGTGTGTTAGTGAAAGCGGAAGGTGTTCAGGGAAGAAGTTGCCCACCATTTAAATTGATATACCACGCAGTGGTTGGCTATTTAAGGATCTAGTGAAGAAGGTATATATTACTTAAATTAACATGACTAGCGGTTTGCAGATTTGGGAAGGAAAGAAGGAAGTAATGATGCCGTATGTTATGGGTCTCTTAAAGGAAAAAATCATTAATACAAAAAAACGGCGATAAATAAGTACATAGAATAGGTAATGAATAAGGATAAACGAATTGAAACAACAAAACCTAGTGAACAGAAAGAGCCATATAACACAAGAGCAAGTGTGAAAAATATAAACGCAAATATAGAAGAAATTACGCTCAGTTTAATACAACGAGAACAACTAAATTCACCACGGAATATCGTTCAAACTAACGAGCTGTCAGAACATTGTGTAAAAGAAAATTGTGAAAACGAACAAGTAGACTTTAAAGTTATAGAAACATTGGGAAAAATAGATGGCATTACAGTTCGAGAAGCGTTTGAAAAAGTAAGTGACATTGACAGGAACAGTTTGGAAGCAATTGATAAAAACTTTGAAGAAATTGAAAGTATATACAAAGAAGTGGAGAATAAACAAGTTTTTAATAAAGTTGGTGAAATGGCGAATGAACAATTAAGTGAGTTAATAAGATTGCTATCTATTAAAATTGCGAAAGAAGAAGCAGTTGAAGAAAAAATTAACATTTCGGTCGAAAGCTTCGCAAAAATTATACCTGATTTCGATGGTAAAAATATGCTGGTAAGAAGCTGGTTTGATACATTTGAAAGTAATGCGTCGGCATATGAACTGACAGAAAAGCAAAAGTATGTCCAATCACGCAATAAAGTGTCGGGAACGGCTAAATTATTTTTAGAAACAGTGAGTGTTAATAAATACAATGAACTAAAGCAACAATTGATAAACGAGTTTAGCAAAACATATAATTGTAATGAAGTGCATAAGATGTTAAGTAGCAAACGCAAGTTAGAAAACGAATCGTTCCACGAATACATGTTGCAAATGCACAAAATTGCAGCACTAGGCAGTTTGGATGAACCTTCAACAATTCGGTATATAGTAGACGGGTTAAAAATTAAATCGGAACTCAAATATCAACTATACAGTGCAACTTCGTTCAAAGAACTCCGCGAAAAATATGAAATTTTCGAACATATGAAAAATTATTTTTGTTACGAAAATAAAAATAAGCAATATAAAAGTGCACACGTAAAAAAAGAAAAATGTTTCAATTGTGGTTCCACAGAGCATAAAAGATCTGATTGCAAAACGTCATCAAAATGTTTTGGGTGCAATAAATTTGGGCACATAGCGAAAAATTGTGCATCCAGCTCACTTAATATAAAAGATCATGAAAAAAATTTGAATATTATAGTGGACAAAAGTCGGTACAAAACTGTAATTTTGAATGGTAAAGAATTGGAGGGTCTCGTTGATACAGGCTCTGATATTTCGCTTATGAGGGAATATGTGTTTAAGACAAACTTTCAGAATTGTGATTTGCTAGACTGTAATTATTCACTTTTTGGTTTCGGCAATAAAAAAACATTACCGCTTGGATGTTTTAATGGAACTGTCATGGTATAGAAACAGAACATTCTTTCATCGTTGTTCCAGATAATGCAGTTAAGTGTGAGGCTATTTTAGGTTACGATTTTACAAAGAAATTTAAACTTTATGGTGATGAAAACGGATTTAATTTTGAAAATAAAGAACTTAATGAAAATACTAATGAACTGAAAGTGTATAATATAAGTATAGAAGAAATCGATGTTGACAAGGTGCATAAAGAGAAAGTCGAACGTTTAATAAAGTCATATAAACCGGTAGTGCCGCGGAAAGAATCGCCAATAACAATGAAAATAACGCCGAATGATGAAATTAAACCAATCTGGCACTCACCAAGCCGCCTTCCTATACAACAGGAGCAAATACTAAACTCGCAGGTAGCAGAGTGGCTGGAGAAAGGAATCATCAGAGAGTCGACGTCAGATATGGCCAATAGAGTTGTGTTAACCAAAAAGAAAGGAGGTGACTATCGAGTATGCATAGATTATCGTCAGTTGAATAGAATGGTGTTGAAAGATTGCTTTCCAGTGCCCATTATAGACGACGTTTTATTGAAACTACAGAAAGCAACATTTTTTATAGTGATGGATCTTGAAAACGGTTTTTTTCATGTTCCTGCTGAAGAAAACGGCAAAAAATATACAGCTTTCATCACTAAACAAGGGTTATACGAATTCAGTAAAGCACCATTTGGTTTTTGCAACTCGCCAGCCAATTTCATCAGGTATGTCAGTCATATATTTCAAAAACTTATTAACTCAGACGTTATGGAGCTTTACGTAGACGATATTATTATTTATGGCGGAACGGTTGAAGAATGTTTAGACAAACTAAAACTTGTTTTAAATACAGCTGCTAGGTTTGACTTAAAGTTTAAATGGTCAAAGTGCGCTTTTAATAAAACTAAAATTGAATTTTTGGGCCATAGCATTGAAAACGGCAGTGTTTCGCCCGGCAAAACAAAAACGAAAGCTGTTGCAAAATTCCCAATCCCGAGGAATATAAAAGATGTGCAATCTTTCCTCGGATTGACGGGTACTTTAGAAAATTTGTGCATGGCTATGCCCATATAGCAAAACCGTTAACTGACTTGTTAAAAAAAGATGCACGATTTCACATAACTACCAAAGAGTTGCAAGCAATTGAGCAGTTGAAGACAATCATCACTAGTGAACCAGTTTTAAAAATTTACAACAGAGATGCTGAAACAGAGCTGCACACAGACGCGTCTAAAGAAGGTTTTGGGGCAACTCTTGTTCAAGTTTTTAATGGAAGACTACACCCTGTTTATTATTGGAGCAAAAGAGCGTCACCGCAAGAGAGTAAACTACACAGTTACATAATGGAGGTAAAAGCAGCGAGGGTTTAAAAAATTTCGACACTATTTATTAGGAATCGAATTTAAATTGGTTACTGATTGTGCCGCGTTCAAACAAACAACATCTAAAAAAGATATCCCAAGAGATGTGGCACAGTGGGTCATGTACCTGCAAGATTTTTCGTACACTGTTGAACACAGACCAGGTAGCAGAATGAAGCATGTAGATTGTTTAAGCAGATATCCAGTTAACGTAATGGTGATATCATCAGAAGAAACGGCACGTATTAAACGTATGCAGCAGACGGATAAATATATTAAAGCAATATCAGCAGTACTTCAACATCATGATTACGAAGATTATAAGGTCAAAGGTGGTTTAATTTATAAGTCAGTAGATGGAAACGAGTTACAAAAGCAATGGAAGTTGAAATAATAAGAAGTTGTCACGAGAATGGTCACTTTTCCGTTGCAAAGACTATGCATGCGATACAACAACAATTTTATATACCACATCTGGAGAAGAAGGTTACACAGATTGTACGAAATTGTGTAAGATGCATAATACACAATAAAAAACTCACTAAGAAAGAAGGCATGCTGCAATGTATCGATAAGGGCGATATTCCGTTGCACACTATACACATTGACCACTTGGGGCCAATGGATTCAACGTGTAAGCAGTATAAATACATTTTGGCAGTAGTAGACGGGTTTTCCAAATTTGTTTGGCTATTCACCACAAAGACAACAAATACGGATGAAGTTGTGAAAAATCTTTCAATATGGTCTAACACGTTTGGCAATCCGAGTCGTATTATTAGCGACAAAGGGTCAGCGTTCACGTCGCAAAACTTCAAAGAATACTGTGAGTGTAATTCAATTGAACACGTTTTGACTACAACATGAGTACCAAGAGGTAATGGGCAGATTGAGCGTGTTAATCGCTGCATTTTATCGGCTATCTCAAAGTTGTCGCATGAAGATTCTTCAAAATGGTATAAATACGTTGGGCAGGTGCAAAAATCATTAAATTCCTGCATTCACAATTCTACAAAATCTACACCATTTGAAATTCTGTTCGGTACCAAAATGAAGATTATGCCAGAAAACAACATTCTTGAAATACTCCAGGATGAACTAGTTACGCAGTTTGATATGGAACGTCAGCAGTTGCGAAAGGAGGCTAAACAACAAATCATGAAGGCTCAAGAAATCTACAAGAAGCAGTACGACAAAAATCGAAAAAATCACATTAAATATGCAGTCGGGGATCTTGTTGCTATCAAAAGGACTCAATTTGTAGCGGGCAAGAAGTTAGCCAACGAGTATTTGGGCCCATATAGAATAGTGAAGGTAAAACGCAATGGGCGATATGACGTTTTGAAAGCAGCAGAATTTAAAGGTCCAAGCAACACATCCACAAGCTGTGATTTCATGAAGCCGTGGAGAAAGGCAGAAGAAGAAGTATTGTCATCGGAGACTGATGACTAACAGGATGGCCGAATGTAAAGGTGCTAAGAGGGTTAAGAAATACAACACAGGTTGGTGTGGTTAAGTTGAAGTAAAAAGAAGCGAGTCAGTCGTAAGAGGATCATTGAAGTTGACAAGTTTTCCTGCGCTCATTATTTAAAAGTTGTTTAATTAAAGTTGCCTTGTTTGAAGTAGTTAAAAATAGTTAACATATCCTAAACTATAGAAGTTAAAAAGTTGTCCAATTGCCTTAATTGAAATTCTTAAAATAGAAATACTTAAATTTCCTTAATTTAAATACTTTAAACTATATAACTTATCTTAATCAAAGTGAATTTCCAATACTTTAATTTAACAATAATTCAAACAATAAAACTAATTGTTTAAAATTATTCAACGAATATTAAATAATTGAATTTAAAAACGAATAAAAATTATATTTGTTTAATTAAAACCTTTAACTTTACTCCATTTGCATACATATGTATGTATATTTAAAAAAATTTAAGTGTTCTAATTTTTAATTTCTTATGTTCAAAATTATAAATTTTTCTAAGTATCTATTTTAAAATATTTGAAGTGTCCTTATATTTTCCATCACCAACAATAAAAATCTATGACGAAATTTTACGTGTTTTGACAGCTTTGCTGTTTTGCGTAATTTGTTGTTTTTTTTTATTTTATCTGAAGGAAAAATTTTTAGATCTGATTAAGAGCTAAAAATTTGCAGAAGAAATACGCGCAATATTTCGAATAGTTCACAAGATATTGACTTAAGAATCAGTACATGTTTTTTGAAAATTGTACTAAAATCTACCCCCAGTCGAAAACTTCAAAAGTGAATTAAAACAAAACCTTAGCTAATAATTAAAAACCCAGCTAGGGGTTTTGTTATACTATCATAAGGTTTCAGATTTTGGGGGCCTCAATTGCTTCAAGATTTTAGTGCTGCACTGTGTAATAAACTATTCTAGAAAATCTATCTTAAATAACACAGTTACCTCCATCATCAATTCACCGTCAGTGTTTTCATAAAGTGTTAGAAACATTGGAATATCTATGTTTGGGAGAATTTTTACTTCAAGTGTTTCTATATAAGTTTTGGTGGTTGACCCCTTGAAGTTATTGTGGTTAAAGTAGGCTGCGTTGTATCGCATTCAGATTTATCAGTTAGAAAAGGTCCTCATCACCATCAATCATACCTGTATACAATACATTCATGAGTTGAGTTGATATAGATACAATTGCTGTGTACAAATTAATGATTAGAAAAAAGCTTTCTCATCACCTTCTTACAGGTTTAATATTTTGCTAGCATGCATGCTTTAGCATAGTTCTATCGATAGTGACGAGAGAGTCCGACATTTAGTGGTGTTTCAATTAAAAATCTATACTATTAGAATTACGAATTCACTCTTTTGAATTCTTGACAAAGTAGATACGTATGTATGTATTTCATTTGCCACAAAGTCTTAAAATTTCTTTGCTTATAAAAATACGACGTGAGGAATTTTTTTAAATCATACATGCTTCGGCATGCTTCCAATATTTTTTTCGGTAAATTTATTTCATACGCATACAGATACAGATATAAAGTAAGATATGTTTACATTACATTTTACAGTTTATGCATGCTTCAGCATGATTCTAGTTGAAGTCTGTATTTATTTAGTAAGTTTGTTTGATACCCATTCATACATATGTACATTCTTAAAGATTGGATATCAAAGTCCAACTTCCTTAGTTTATCTAGAAATGAACAGAGTGAATATCTATTAAAATAATCCCATATTCACAATTTAAAATTTTGTGTGCTAGAGCTTTCGAAATGGAAAATGTACACCTTTTACTATAAAAAGTGATAATATGATGTGTAGCTGAATATTGCACTGTGTTATTGTTCATTTTGAACTCTTATGTTTTCACAATATTTCATACAGACCATCAAGTTTAGAGAATTCCAGTACATTAAGCTAATTATCTTCTTTGAGACCTAACGTTTCTAATCAATCCTTCAAAAAAAATACCAATACAAACTAGATTTCTCCTTTTTAATTTTATTTATATTTTCATTAAATTTCAACATTTTGTACATCTTCAAATTACTGTATACTGTATTTTGCACCTTTTTCTCATTCGTAGAATTAACTTTAATCGCAAATATTTTAATGATGAGATGAACTTTTCTATTTCATGTACTGAGTAAATCTTTATATATGTATGTATATCATTCCACTTATATGAAACATTAATGCTAAATTCTTAACACATAATTCCTTTTAATTATCTATTAAATAATTCTACTATTGATGCTTTCATATTAAGTAATTTTTAATCCTCTATTTATGCTTGCATTTTGCAGTGTTTATTAAAAAATTCGTTACCATCATCTATTTTTAAGTTTTTTGATACTCATACCATTTCAAAAATATTTTCCATTGCCTTGGTTTTTTCAACGATACTCACCATATCAACTTTGAGAATGTGTCAGTTACATTCTACAAAAATCATTAATTTCTATTTTCTCTAGAATAGCTACCCACTTCACCTAAATCAGCTCCATAAAAGATTATCTATTCCATTCATTACATCACTACAATGCACAAACAATTTTCGAAATTTATTATTATTATGAGGATGATTCTCTATGTATGCATTGGTAGAAATTATATATTTTATTTAGTTTTCAAAATCAAATTTGTCATAGTATTTTATCTTTATTCAGTTTTAGATTTCTATCACCAAATTTCCATTCATTATTGAAATCTTTATGTGAGCCAAAGCTTGTATCCAATTAATTTCTTCCTTCCAAGACTAATAAGTCAATATAAGTATCTTCGGTGTTGGAAAGCTGTGAGGAAAAATCATCTTCATAATCGTCATCATCATTTTCAGTATTAACATCATTTAATAAGATGGTATTATCAAATATTGTTAGTTCTACAAGTTTCTTTGGCTTACTTGTCTCTATCTTGACTGATGGTTTCTGAGGCTTTAAAACTTGTATTACTTTCAGATTCTATACTTTTTTTACTTTGTTCTTGCTTGTGTACTCTTTCAATATTTTTAGAACTATTTATGAATTCTTTAAGAAGTTCTGTTATAGATTTAAATGTATCATGTTGCCAGCAATATGAATTTTGAAAAATTTCAAGAAATTTTATAGTATTGGAAGGATAAATATGGATTTTTGATGATAAAGTAAATGATGTTTGTTATAGAGAACAATTTGACTATTTCTTAACTATATAAATTACTGCTCATAAAAGATTGACTTTAGTTATTTCATCTGACCTGAAACTTCATTCATATAAATGTTATAAATGACTAGCAGGAATATGCTATAGCGGCGCAGATAATACCCACAATTGCATGCTTGCAACACGACGATAAGGCTCATCCATTATATCATAATCTCACTGCGGAGCAAAAACTACTCTTAGAAAAGGGTTCTTTAGTATTTCCGTTTTACGAAAGTTTAGGGCTTGGATGTACACACATCTTAGAACACCACATAGACACGGGAGATTCAGTACCAGTAAAATCAAAGCATCACCCATTGTCTCCTCCAAGACAAGCAGAAGTGTACGAAGAGTTAGATGGATTATGAGCGTTAGGAGTAAGAGTTTAACTCCCAGTGGTGCAGCCTTATAGTCACGATACGTAAGCTAGGAAAAATAAGACTGACTGAAAAATAGACTGCCGCAAATTGAATCAGTTGACCAAGGAAGACTCACACCCGCTGCTTCATATTAATGGGCTATTAAGCCATCTTAGAAACACTAATTTCATCAGAAAAAAATGCAGTAATTCTGGAGGTAATCACACCGCAAACTACAGAGGATGCCCTGTATGTTCTTTCGTTAAACAGGCTATGGGTCAAAAACCAAAATTAGCTCCAGTTCAATCAGCACATGCTTACTCCGCCACTCTTCCTCAAACTAGCCAACTAGTTACTTCACGTGTATCGTATGCCGATGCTGCTAAGACTAGTTCTATTCCCACATAAAATGTTCCACCGCAAAATAAGTCAACGAATGCGAACTTTAGCTTTAACTTTAGTCGTCTTGAAGCTACTATTGAGTATCTGGTGCTAACTATAAGTAATTTTACAACAAATATGACTACCATGATGCAAGTTAGGTTAGGTTAGTAGGCTGCTAGTGAAGAATGAAAAATTTAGGAGTCTAGTTAACTTGGGTCCAATACGATGATCCATTTGTGCTGCCTGTAAGTTAAAAGTATAAGAATAAGGGGGAGACCGGGAGTATAGGGAGAATATAGATGGAGAGGGTATAGATGGAGAGTTTCTGTATAATAAGAGAGGTAAAGAAGAGAAGAAGTGGGACAGGAGAGGGTCTAGTACATTCACATGGCATAGAGGAAGGCTAGCGGCCATACCAGCCGCTGCTCCTAATGTATAGACTTAGGTTTCTAGGTCCTATTTCCAATAGCTCGGACAAGCTATTGAAGGATATTCTGCCAAGGAAGTGCAGACGGAGATCCTCCAAAGCAGGGCAGAAGCAGAGAAGATGCGAAATGCTTTCCTCATCTTCCTCATCATTGCAGCTGTAACAGTAATCATTTTTCGGGAGATCCATACGTTTAGCGTGGGTTCCGAAAGTGCAGTAACCTGTTAGTGTGGCTAGGAGATTCCTCAGGTGCTTTCTGGTGAAGCTAATGAGTTTTCTGGTTCTGTTAGTATCTAGACGAGGCCAAAGGGTTCTCGATATAACGCAAGTAGCCTCATTGCGCAATCTTTCCTGAGCTAAACTAAGAAAGGCAGTATCGAAGCGTCTCCAGCAAGACGACAGAGGGAGCCCACAGAGATTGTCAATATCGACTTCCCCGAGTAGGGTTCCTCTCTTTGCCAGTGTCCACGCACCCAATATAGTGTGATGGTTGAGTGCTGCGACAGTTTATCCAGGACTGTGTGGCATTTTTGGACAAGTAATGATGTAGAATATACACCTGCAAGGGTTTTGATCGCGGGTTGAATACCGTTATTATCTGTATATTACTATTGTGTATCCGATAATAGCTCAACCAGTGTGTTGTTCTTTTTATGGCGGATATTTCTGCCTCTAATATGCTAGATTCGTCCGGGAGTCTGAAGGATATTTTAATTCCAAAATCTGGAATATATATCCCACATCCAACTCTTCTCCTCCGTATAGAGCCATCCGTGAAAACCTGCACGGCTCTGTCCACTGGGGAGAACCCTTCTGTCAAAGAAATATTGAAATTCCTATTGATGATGCAAGAAATGCTGAGAATGCAGAATAATATGCTTCAAGCATTAGTTAACAAATGTTATTGATACAAATGTTGGTTTCTGAGACTCACTTGACTTCGAGAAGCTGCTTTAAAATAAATGGATACACTCTATATGATTCAAAGGACCCGAGAGGGAGAGCATGCGGTGAATCAGTAATTCTAATTAAGTCAAGACTCAAGCACTATATCCTTGAGAACGTTAGTGATGAATATATGCAAGCAACGAATATTTCCGTAGAAAATGTTTGTGCGAATTTCGTGATATCATCAATTTACTCACCTCCCAGATTTTCAGTTAAATATGTAAATTTCAATTAAAATAAAAATTATTAAAAAATTACTTTTTGGCCTATGATAGAAACACAACTGGGAAGAACAATAAATCTCGTCCACGGCACACCAACAACGAATAAGTAACAGATCTTATAATTGATAATTAGATAAATGGTTATTGTTTGTGCAAAGATGGAGAAAATCTACATATCTAAATAAATCTATCCCAGAGTTCGTCACGCACGATGAATTTTGGAACAAATGTGTTTTATTTTCTATGACGATAGTTCGCAACGAAAAATTCGTTGTTCGTCCCAGTTGTGTTCCCAGTTTGATTCGCGAGTTTCAGTTCAAAATATGTATGGATGTGTATGTGATGTATGAGGAATGCAGAGTCTGTAACAACCCCCCTTAAATTATGTTTTTCTTTTTATAATTTTTGATATGTAAGAAAATATATTTTTTTTTGCAGATTTTAATTTAAAAACTGTAATTTTTAGGTTTATACAAAATTTCGTATATTACACCAAATTGCTTTGCATGATTCACGAATTTCTTTTGTAATATAAACATTGTTTTTCGTAAATTTACGAAAAATAATTTGTAAAAATACAAAATTTTGTTATTTACAGACATGTTCTCGTTGTACCTTCATAGTGAACAGACGTAATAGCGGAATTTTTCTTACATACAAACTAAACAAAAAAAAATCATAAAAAAAATATTCGTAGTACATATTAAATTTGTTAAATTAGCTTTTTTTTGCTTTGATAATATTTTTACATATAGAAATAACAAAAATAAAAAAAAAACCGTAAACAAAAAAACATACAAAATACCCTTGAGGAATACTCTATATGAGTACCCCAGAGGAAAAAAATAGTGAAGTGAGTTCTAACGGCAGAAATGCCTATTTTACTGTGAGTTTTGATGCTAATAATGATATCAATAAAAATAAAATATCTGATAATAGACTTGCTGTGAGTTCTGAAGCTCTTAATAAAAATCAAAAATCTGATAATAGACTTTTTCTAACGGCAAAACCACAGTTTCGTCAGCGATCAACTTCGCTTTGTCCAATGCCAACTAGTGAATCGTTGACATTATTGCCTAGTACTTCTACATTTAACTCAGCGATATCATCCGCTTCGGGCTCGTGGTGAACAATTAAACAAGTTGTTACTGAAGACAACAGTAGTACAAAACCAAAGGTACAAGTAGGAATGGACAGATATATAACCATTTTAAAGCGCGGGCGAAGCCCAAATTCTACTAAAATTGGATCCGCCCCAAAGATGTCTAGGGATAACAGCACATCTTCTATCAATCGTCAAAATCGTTTTTCATTATTGCAAGACAAAAACGACAAGCCCGCTGCATCATCGCAAAAGTCTTTTAAGCCACCACCTATTTATCTGAGAGAAAAAAATTCAAACGCGCTTTTAAAAAATCTACTGTCGACCATTGGTGAAAATACTTTTCACATCATTCCAATTAAACGAGGTAATATTGATGAAACTAAAATCCAAATATATGATGAAAAAGATTTCCGAAAAATTGTCAGTGAGTTTGAAAAAAATAAAACAAATTTTTATACATATCAACTTAAGAGTGCTAAAGGCCTACAAATAGTATTAAAGGGCATAGATTCATATGTTGAGCCTGAAGAAGTAAAATGTGCACTTATCGAACAAGGATTTAAGGTAAAAAATGTTACCAATATAATCAATAGAGAGAAGATTCCCCAGCCTCTATTTCGTGTTGAACTGGAGCCGAATGATATACAGTTAAAGAAAAATGAGACGCACCCAATTTATAGTCTAAAATACCTTTTACACCGAAAAATCACAGTTGAAGAGCCACGTAAACGTTCAGGTCCCGTACAGTGCCATAATTGCCAAGAATATGGCCACACAAAAACCTACTGCAAATTACCTACAGTTTGTGTTATCTGCGGTGAATTGCATGGTACTGCTAACTGTACCAAGCCAAAAGTACAAGCAGAAAAGAAATGTGGATGTAATCACACTGCTAACTACAGAGGATGCCCTGTATATTCTTTCGTTAAACAGGCTATGGGTCAAAAATTTAAATTAGCTCCAGTTCAATCAGCAAATGCTTACTCTGCCACTCTTCCTCAAACTAGCCAACTAGTTACTTCACGTGTATCGTATGCCGATGCTGTTAAGACTAGTTCTATTCCCACACAAAACGTTCCACCGCCAAGTAATTCAACGAATGCAAACTCTACTTTTAACTTTAGTCGTCTTGAAGCTACTATTGAGAATCTGGTGCTAACTATAAACAACTTTACAACAAATATGACTAGCATGATGCAAGAAATGCTGAGAATGCAGAATACTCTGCTTCAAGCATTAGTCAACAAACCATGAACACGTTAAAACTATGTTTCTGGAATGCAAACGGCATTCGCCAACATAAAAATGAACTTGAGCACTTCCTCACGGAAAAAAATATTGATATAATGATGGTCTCTGAGACTCACTTGACTTCGAGAAGCTGCTTTAAAATAAATGGTTACACTCTATATGATTCAAAGGACCCGAGAGGGAGAGCATGCGGTGGATCAGCAATTCTAATTAAGTCAAGATTCAAGCACTATATCCTTGAGAAGGTTAGTGAAGAATATATGCAAGCTACGAATATTTTCGTAGAAAATTTTTGTGCGAACTTCGTGATATCTTCAATTTACTCACCTCCCAGATTTTCAGTTACCGAAGATCAGTATGAGAAGTTCTACAAATCGCTTGGATCTTGTTTCGTGGCAGCTGGTGACTACAATGCAAAACATACGTACTGGGGCTCGCGTCTTGTTACACCTAGAGGTAGAGCGTTGTTTAATACAATTTCAAAAATGGGCTTAGATGTCATTTCGAGTGGGGAGCCTACTTACTGGCCTACTGACGTAAGAAAAATTCCAGATGTTATAGATTTTGGCGTCACGAAAAATATCCATAGGGACTTAATTCACGTAGAGGGCTCTGTAGATCTGTCCTCCGATCACTCTCCCACAATAGTTACAATTTTCAACCCACTAAGGAGTGATTTAACTAACTCATATGCGAAAACGATTAATAGGGTCAACTGGCTAGGATTCAAAAAATATATTAGTAGTCACTGCGTAGAAAACATTCAGCTAAGATCACCTGATGATATTGAATTTAATATTGCCAATCTTAACGAATATATTAAACAGGCTGCTGAACATGCCACCACTTCCTATCCGCAGACTGGCTTTAATAGAATTTATTCTACGGAAATTGAACGTCTTGTATGTGAAAAAAGGAGAGCTAGAAGAGAATGGCAACAACACCGATCACCCCTAAATAAAATCAGACTTAAAGAATGTACCAAACGACTCAAGGAGCTGCTATCGTCGGAAAAGACTGCATTACTGGAAAAGTATTTAGAAGGTCTTGATGTAACGTCAACATCTAATTACTCTTTATGGCGCGCTACTAGAAATCTTAAAAGACCCGTTGATCTCAAATCACCATTGCGTACTTCGACTGGAGGCTGGGCAAGAAGCGATAGTGAGAAAGGTAACTTATTTTCTGAGCATTTAAAATCTGTATTCACTCCCAATTCATTTACGGGTGCTGCCGATTTACCGAGTGTAGTCTCTCTACCCCCTCGTCCCTTAAGGTTTAAGATGCGTGAACTACAAAAAATATTTGCTGAACTCGACCCTAAGAAAGCTCCAGGTATTGATGGCATTAGTAACAAGATGCTGATGAACTTGCCTCATATTGCAATAAGAATTTTGCTATTTATTTTTAATGCCATTTTACGAATGCAGTATTTTCCACATAACTGGAAACTTGCCAAGATTAAAATGATTCCAAAGCCAGGTAAAGATCTTACCAAGGCTGAGTCATATAGGCCTATAAGCTTACTTTCAACAATTTCAAAGCTTTTCGAAAAGCTGCTCATGACTAAATTGTCCACAATTTTAGCTGATACTGGGTGCATCCCGGACCATCAATTTGGCTTTAGAAGTCAGCATAGCACTATTGAGCAAACGCATAGATTGGTTCAAATTATAAGGAGGACTTTTGAAGAAAAGAAGTATTGTTCTGCCCTTTTTATTGATGTTTCTCAGGCATTTGACAAAGTATGGCACAAAGGCCTAGTTTTAAAATTGAAGACATACCTACCAATAAATATACAAAAGCTTTTGGAAAGTTATATTCTTGATAGAAAGTTTACTGTTGTGGAAGGAGACTTCATGAGTGTACCCGAATCTATATCTTCTGATGTGCCACAGGGTAGTATTCTGGAGCCAGTCTTGTATCTAATATATACTTGTGATATGCCTGTGAGCAATAACATCCACACTTCTATATTTGCCGATGATACAGCCTGTTTGAGTATTCACAAAAATCCTGATGAGGCATCCCGCAATCTCCAAGCACACATTACCCAGCTTGAAATATGGTTGAACTTATGGAGAATTAAAGTCAATGAACAAAAGTGTGTTCATATAACGTTTACCCTAAGAAAAGATACCTGTTCCCCCATTCGAATCAACAATCAAAATATTCCTCAACATTCTCAAGTCAAATACCTTGGCAAACACCTTGATCGAAGGCTTACATGGAAATATCATATTGACTCTAAGTTAACCCAAATGAAACTTAAATTGACTCAAATATATTGGTTAATTGGCAGAAATTCAACACTCAGCCTAGACTGCAAACTTTTGATACAAGTCGCTTTTGAAGCCAATATGGTGCTATGGAATTCAGCTGTGGGGCACTGCTTCAGCTTCGAGAGAATCCAACGAAGGCAAAACAAAATTTTACGTTTGATAACATCTGCTCCATGGTACGTTAAAAATTCAAATATTCATCGTGATTTAAATATGCCACTAGTGAGTGAAGAAATTGCAAAATACGCAGGCAAATATTTAACTAAACTCGAGTCACATTCTTATCCGCTTGCCCGTAATATTTTGAGCTTTACTGGACACATCCGCTTAAAAAAAGGGACACAAGGGCTCTTATACCCAACACTCCAGATGGGACTGCTTAAAAATACTTCTTTTTCATTATCACTACATATGTATTATTTATAACTATCACTAAGCTTATGTCCGATATTGGTCGGGCCTAATAATTATATTTAGATTTAAGATTTGATTACTTATTGTTAGTTCATTTTTGAAGATACAATAAATAAATATGTATATGAAAAAAAAAAATTAGCTTTTTTTGCTTTGCTAATATTTTTATATATAGAAATAACAAAATCAAAAAAGAACCGTAAACAAAAAAAAAAAAATACAAAGTACCCGTGAGGAATACTCTATATGAGTACCCCAAAGGAAAAATATAGTGAAGTGAGTTCTAACGGCAGAAATGCCTATTTTACTGTGAGTTTTGATGCTCATAATGATAACAATAAAAATCTGATAATAGACTTGCTGTGAGTTCTGAAGCTCTTAATAAAAATCAAAAATCTGATAATAGACTTTTCCTAACGGCAAAACCACAGTTTCGTCAGCGATCAACTTCGCTTTGTCCAATGCCAACTAGTGAATCGTTGATATTATTGCCTAGTACTTCCACATTTAACTCAGCGATATCACCCGCTTCGGGCTCGGGGTCATCACTTAAACAAGTTGCCACTGAAAATAAGATTAGCCCAAAACCCAAAGTCCAAGTCGGAATGGACAGATATATCACAATTTTAAAACGCGGGCGAAGCCCAAATTCGTCAAAAATTTCATGTTTATAGTCTTTCTTCAAAGTTTTTAAAGGGGGGCTTTATAAAATGAATAATCCTACCCGTGATTTGCCGGCGCTAATTAACGCCACTGGCTGAATATTTAAATAAAATAGCAAATGAATGCTTTATAAAAAATAAGTTTCTATGAGCAGTTGAATGCTCTAATAGAATATAAGTAAGTAATGCAGCCGATTTTAGGCTTGACTTATAATTGATTTTTATTTCCAAAATTGATTGCTTATATACCAAAATAACGGTATTAAATATTAATACTAATTCCATTCCTTATAACTAAACAACAACAATTCCTTAACAAATATTCCTTAACTACAAAACTACAATAATTAACTTAATATAATTTACAGTAGTGAACATTAATATAAAGTTTATTCTTCCAGTATTTTAAGTAGTGTGTTAAGACTTGGTAGATACTCTACACCCTAACCCTCTAGAAAAAAATTCACAATTTTTTTTTTTTTTTTTGTATATATGCTTATTACCTTATTACTAAAATCTTTTCAAGTTATTGTTGTGGTATTCTTTAACTGTGTTCCCTAAATCTAGGATAGAGTTTACTCCTTTGGTTTTTATTACTTTATAAGGACCATGGTATGGGGGTTGATTTTTTTTTCTATTGAAATTTTTAACCAAAACCATTTCGCCTACATTCAAATTTAGTGGATTTATGTTTTTATTTTGTTCTACTCGTTTTAACTTTGCTAATTCTATTAGTTCTTTTGCCTTTCTTAAGGAAAACTGTAATCTTGCTTTTAATTCATTATTATTTTTATCCATATTGTACACGGGTTTATCATCTAACCATTTATCCTTTGGTAAGTTTGGCAATTTTGCAAATATTAACTCGTATGGAGTGTAGTTGGTATCTATATGAGGAGTTGTGTTGTACGCGAAACAGAAATAAGGGATCCAATATTCCCATTCATCTTGTTTGCAGAAGTTCAAGAGAAATTCATTAAGTACCCTATGATTCCTTTCTATAGCACCCATAGTTTCATGGTGGTATGGTGTGCTAAAGACCTGTTTTATTTCTAAAAGTTTGCATACTTCGGACATTAACTCGTTCACAAATTCGGTACCGTTGTCCGATTTGAGGATTTTGAAATGACCGTATTTTAAAATTAAGTTTTCCACTAGAGCTTTTGCAATTGTTTTAGCTTCCTTTGTCTCAATAGGGCATGCTATCACGTACTTCGTTAAATCACACTGCATGGTTAATATGTATCTGTATTTACCCGAATATCGAAGTGGTCCTACTGTGTCTATTGACACGACTTCAAAACTTGTATCTGGTGTATCTGTTATTGTTAGTTTTTCTTTTGTATGTCTTGTTTGTTTGTTAATCTTGCATTCTTTGCAATTTAGTATGTACTTTTTTATCATTTTACTCATATTCTTCCATATATATCTTTGCTTGAGTTTTAATGTTGTTTTCCTGACACCTAGATGTCCTCCTAAAGTTGAGTTGTGGTACTCAGCGATAATCATGTTCTGTAAATTTTTGTCAATTATTCTTTCTGGTTCTCTGTAAATTAAAATTTTTAAGTTTTCCCCATTCTTTCTTTTTAATGTATTAAACATATCTTTAAATTCTTTATTATTAACTATTTCAAATATGTTGTCGTTGTCTTTTAACGCGAGTTCTTCTATTCCTAAGGATAGCGATTTCGATAGCAGCTTCTACAAAGACATCTGTGTGCTTATTGGATTATCACCACTTCTAACAACTATCTCTACATCATTTACTATAATTTCAGGTATTTTTAGTTTACTTTCAATTTCGAATCTGAGTTGCTTCATATTTTTTATATCCGAGATTGACGTGCACTCCCATATGGAAAGTTGATCAGTCTTTTTATTAGAGATGCTGTCCTCGTGCTTGTTTTCATTCTGTATATTTAAGTTCTTTCTCATATTTCGTGTTATTGCTAATATTTTCTTTGATTTTTGCTCTTCTTCTGTAGGAATTAATGCTTTTAGGGTGTCCGTATTTATAACTATTCTGGACAATGCGTCTGCATTTGTGTTTACTTTGCCCTTTTTGTATGATATTTCGAAGTCATAGTCACTTAAATCCAATCTGATTCGAGTCATCTTGGATGATGGGTTCTTATGTGAGAACAGTGACACTAATGGTCTATGGTCGGTTACTACAAAAAATTTCCTACCATAAAGATATGGTCTGAAAAAATTTATGCCCCAATGAATTGCTAGTAGTTCTTTCTCTATGATTGGTTTGTTCAGGTCATGCTTGGATAACGTTTTGCTGGCATAAGATATCGGTAAGTCTGTTCCAATATTGCCTTGTGACAGTACTGCTCCAAGTGCGAAATTAGAGGCATCTGTCGTTAATATAAAGGGTTTTTTAAAATCAGGGTATTGTAGGATGGGTGGTTTTATTAATTTTGATTTTAATGTTTCGAATGAATTTTGACAATTTTCGTCCCACTCAAAAGTTTTATTTTTCTTTAACAGTAAATTTAAATTTCTCGCTATTTTTGCATAGTCAGGTACGAATCGCCTGTAATAATTACAAAATGCTATGAAACGTCTAACGTCATCAGCATTTTTTGGTACGGGATAGTTTTCTATCACACTATGTTTGGCAGGATCGGTACAAATACCTTTGTCAGTGATTAAATGACCCAAATACACTACTTCAGATTTTAGAAAGCAGCATTTATTGGTATTTAATTTTAAATTATATTGTCTCAGTTTTTGAAATACTTTCGATAAGTTATCATGATGGTGTTTCACACTGCAGTCAAATACAATAATATCGTCTACATATAAAAATGCTTCGGCGCTTAAGCCACTTAGGGCTATCGTTAGCATCCTTTGGAAGCTATTAGATATATATATATATATAGTAATTTGACAATTGTTTTGTCTCTAATTTTAATTCATCTAATGTTATATCTTTATCAGTTGTGTTTAATACTTTTACATGTTGTATGCCGACAGCTGGTATTATACTGTTTCCTACGTAGACTCCTGAAGATATTTCTTTGTTTAGAACGATACTTTCTTCATTTGTCACTATATTAACTGGTACAATAGCCTCAGATCGTGCTGGTATAAAAATTTTTGTGTTGTAAATACGTTTGGGTGTAATTGGTAAAATAAACTCTTCATTTGATATACGGAATGCTATTGTGTACGTTTCAAAATCAATTTTACACATATATTTCTCTAATATATCCCTTCCTATTATTCCATCGGTATTGATTGGGAAATCATCTTTCGACTATATGGAATTGATGATTTATAAATTTATTTTCAAATTTTAGGCTCAAATTTGCTGTACCAATACTTTCTATTGTATCTAATGTGATACCACTTAGTAAAGATATACAATCCCTATTTATATTTTCTATATCTCCTAATTTACTAATGGAGATATCAGCTCCTGTATCTATTAAAAATTTTAGGTGTCTTTTTCTGGTTTTACATGTTATTGTCACTGAATTGTCAGTGGTAGTTGAAAGTTTGAATATTTTTCGGCCTTCTGGATAACAATTCTTGTTGTCCGGCGCTTTTAGTTTCCCTGATTTCGACCTTGATTATATCCTCTGTGAGAATTGTTTCTGTTTACATTGTAATTGTTATTAATGTTACTATTATTATTATTTCCGTATCTATTGTTGTTATGAAATATATTATGATCTCTATTGTGGTTGTGATTATTGCTGTTATTATTATTGTGGATTCTATTGTGGTTGTTGGTATTTGTATGGTTGTTGTAGGTATTTGAGTTGTGGAAATTGCGTTCGTCCGTAAAATTTCTAGTGTTTCTTTGTCCGTGGAAATTTCTATTGTCTCTTTGTGAATTGTAATTATTTCTGTTTTCCCTTCTCCAAATTCTGAAAATACTACTGTTGCTATTTTGCAAGTTTCTTTCTATTTCTGCCGCTTCATTTAGCATCTTTGGACTACATGCCACTAGCGTGCTGTGGTATTCTACTTTTACTCCTTTCATGAATACGTTGAGAGCCATGCTCTCGCTCATTTTAAAAATTGCATTTTTTGCTTCTTGTGTAGGATTGCTAAAGCCTTTATCTCAAAATTGCTTAACTGTTCAGATAGCAGTGCAACTTTTTATCTATACGTCGTTATGTTCAGATTTCCTTGCCTAATTGTTCCAAATTGCAAACTTGTTGCAAAGTTCTAGGATTAGGGCAAGCTTCGGTTAATAATTTCTTCAAATCTTTAAATGTAGTTGGTCTGTTTGAACGCCCTATAACACTTCGAACATGTGATGCAAGTTTGAAATTGTAGACATACTTAACGAAAATCTCTCTATCTTCTACTCGCAAAATATCATGGAGTAATTCGGTTTGCACTATAAAATCTTCCAACACCTCATATGAACCTTTGAAAATTTGTAGGTTTTTGCCTACTATCGATATATCGAAATGTGCCATACTTTTTAAATTGTTAGTTTCTTCAATAGTTTGTTCGTGTATTTTCGTTTCTCTAATACTTAATTCTTCTATCTGGCGTAATAATCTTTTATATAAATTATCGAATTCGAGTATAAGTGACTTTTCTTCTTTTTCAATTAATTCCTTATAAATATTATCAACTTCTTTTCTTATATGCCTTAATCGTTTTAATTTTTCTGTTTTGAATTCAGAGGAGTAAGCTCTATCTTTACTTTTCTTTAGATTTTTTTCTAATTTTTCTAATTCACTTTTATATTCTATTAATTTTTCCATAAAAATTAATATTATTTGATTATTAATTTATAAAAAAAATTTATATGTTTAATTCATTTACAAAATAATAATATTGGAAAAAAAATTACTTAATGGTAACACTGAAATTTCATATGTTCTAAATTAATTAATTTTTTTTTTCACCCTGTGAATTTTTTTTTTTTTTATTTTCTTTATGGCAATACTAAGCAGCTGGACTGACATTTCTTTTTGTTTCTATTTCTTTTATTAAGTCAGTGCTTCTTCAGATTTTTGATTTCTTTATTTTAATTTAGTTAATTTTTTTTTTATTATTTATTTTTATTAGTATAATTTAAGTCTTTGTGTTTGTGAAATACATAAATAAAATTGAAAATTTATTTTGTGCGGTGTTCGGCCATCTCGCTCTCCAATTTGTCGATTTGCGACCAAATTTCTGTCGCTCGTTGCCAGGATGGTGGAGGGTCTGCCTCAGCTACGGCTCGCAAGGCAGCTAGTTTCCTTCGTATCTTTACGATTTTTCCGCCTCTTCGATGCCTCGGCCTGATGACTTTTGGTATTGTGGTAAGTTTTTCGTCTTTTTTTCTTTGCTGTCTTCTGCGGTATTCTTCTATAGTTAGAGGTTTTGGTCTTGCACTTGTTTGTGTTGCAGTGTATGTAGGAGCGTCTAATATTCTGCCTGCAGGTTTATATTCCTCCGTAGGTATATTTTTGTCCGCGATTTTGTTTGGCAGGATCGCCATGTAATGTTTATAGTCTTTCTTCAAAGTTTTTAAAGGGGGGCTTTATAAAATGAATAATCCCACCCGTGATTTGCCGGCGCTAATTAACGCCACTGGCTGAATATTTAAATAAAATAGCAAATGAATGCTTTATAAAAAATAAGTTTCTATGAGCAGTTGAATGCTCTAATAGAATATAAGTAAGTAATGCAGCCGATTTTAGGCTTGACTTATAATTGATTTTTATTTCCAAAATTGATTGCTTATATACCAAAATAACGGTATTAAATATTAATACTAATTCCATTCATTATAACTAAACAACAACAATTCCTTAACAAATATTCCTTAACTACAAAACTACAATAATTAACTTAATATAATTTACAGTAGTGAACATTAATATAAAGTTTATTCTTCCAGTATTTTAAGTAGTGTGTTAAGACTTGGTAGATACAAAAGAACTAATAGAACTAGCAAAGTTAAAACGAGTAGAACAAAATAAAAACATGAATCCACTAAATTTGAATGTAGGCGACATGGTTCTAGTTAAAAATTTTAATAAAAAAAAAAATCAACCCCCATACCATGGTCCTTATAAAGTAATAAAAACCAAAGGAGTAAATTCTATCCTAGATTTAGGAAACACAGTTAAAGAATACTACAACAATAACTTGAAAAGATTTTTGTAATAAGACTATAAACATAACATGGCCACACATGGCTACACAAGCAAATAACGACCAAGATGCTGTTTCATCAAAAAAAACTTCCAAGCCACCACCAATATTTTTGAGAGAAAAAAATTCGAATGACCTTATTAAAAAATTAGTCTCGGCAGTTGGTGAGAACGCATTTCACGTTATTCCAATAAAACGTGGTAAAATTTATGAAACGAAAATTCAAATATATGAAGAAAAAGATTTTCGCAAAATTATTACTGATTTCGAAAAAAATAAAACAAATTTTTATACGTATCAGCTTAAAAGTGCTAAAGGTATGCAGATCGTATTGAAGGGCATGGTACTGATAGCTGCACGAAGCCAAAAGATCAAGCAGAAAAAAAATTTAGTAATTGTGGAGCTAATCACACCCGGTAACTACAGAGGATGCCCTGTATATTCTTTTGTTAAACAGGCTATGGGTCAAAAAACTAAACTAGCTCCACCTCAAGCAGTAAACGCTTACTCCGCCACTCTTCCTCAAACAATCCAACCAGTCAGTTCACGTGTATCGTATGCCGATGCTGCTAGGACTAGTTCTATTCCCACACAAAATGTTCCACCGCCAAATAACTCAACGAATGCAAACTCAATCTTTAACTTTAGTCGCCTTGAAGCTACTATTGAGAATCTGGTGCTAACTATTAATAGTTTTACAACAAATATGACTAGCATGATGCAAGAAATGCTGCGAATGCAGAATACACTGCTTCAAGCATTAGTTAAGAAGCCATGAACACGTTAAAAATATGTTTCTGGAACGCAAACGGCATTCGCCAACATAAAAATGAACTTGAGCACTTCCTCACGGAAAAAAATATTGATATAATGTAGGTCTCAGAGACTCATTTGACTTCGAGAAGCCTTTTTAAAATTTCTGGCTACACCTTATATGATTCGCATGCGGTGAATCAGCAATTCTAATAAAGTCTAGACTTAAACATTATATTATTGACAACATTTGTGAGGAATATCTACAAGCAACGAATATTTGTGTTGAAAATTTTTCCACAAATTTTGTGATATCATCAATTTTCTCCTCTCCCAGATTCGCAATTACTGAGAATCAATACGAGGATTTCTATAAATCTCTTGGCCCTTGTTTCGTAGCAGCTGGAGACTATAATGCCAAACACACGTTCTGGGGTTCTCGTCATATTACACCCAGAGGTCAAGCATTGTTCAACACAATTTCTAAAATGGGCTTGGACGTCATTTCGAGTGGGGAGCCTACTGACATAAATAAAATTCCGGATGTTATAGATTTTGGCGTCATGAAAAACATTTCTAGAGAATTAATTAACGTTGAAGCTTCTTAAGATCTCTCGTCCGATCACTCTCCCACGATCGTTACAATCTGTAGCCCACAGAGAAGTGATTTACCTCACTCGTATATGAAGATGATCAGTCGCGTAAATTGGCTGCGATTCAAAAAATATCTTAGTAGTCATTGCACGGAAAACATTACGCTAAGAACACCCGGGGATATTGAAGCTAACATCGCCAACCTTAACGAAATGATTACACAGGCTGCTGAACATGCTACTACCTCCCATCCGCAGACTGGATTTAATAAAATTTATTCTACCGATATTGAACGTGCCTTATGTGAAAAAAGAAGAGCTAGAAGGGAATGGCAACAGCACAGATCACCACAACTTAAAATCAGATTTAAAGAGTGCACTAAACGACTCCAAGAGTTACTTGCTATTGAAAAAACTGCATCTCTTGAAAATTATCTGGAAGGTCTTGATGCCACACCAGCATCTAATTACTCTTTGTGGCGCGCTGCTAGAAAGCTGGAAACCCCCGTTGAGCTTAAACCACCTCTGCGAACATCTACCGGAGGTTGGGCAAGAAGCGATACTGAAAAAGGTAACATATTTGCTAAGCATTTAAAATACGTATTTACCCCAAACACATGTACTGGTGTTGCTGATTTGCCAAGTGTAGTTGCTCTACCCCCGCGACCCATAAAGTTTAAGATGCGCGATGTACAAAAACTAATTGCTGAACTTAATCCGAAGACAGCTCCAGGTATTGACGGAATTAGTAACAAGATGCTGACGAACTTGCCTCATATTGCAATAAGAATCCTGCTATTTATTTTTAATGCCATTTTGCGAATGCAGTATTTTCCACATAACTGGAAATTTGCCAAGATTAAAATGATTCCGAAGCCGGGCAAAGATCTTACCAAGGCGGAGTCATATAGGCCTATAAGCTTACTATCAACAGTCTCAAAACTTTTCGAAAAGCTGCTCATGACTAAATTGTCCACAATTTTAGCTGATAATGGGTGCATCCCGGACCATCAATTTGGCTTTAGAAGTCAGCATAGCACTATTGAGCAAACGCATAGATTGGTTCAAGTTATAAGGAGGACTTTTGAAGAAAAGAAGTATTGTTCTGCTCTTATTAGTGATGTTTCTCTAGCATTTGACAAAGTATGGCACGAGGGCCTATTTTTAAAATTGAAGACATATTTGCCAATAAATATAGAAAAACTTTTGGAAAGTTATATTGTTGATAGGAAGTTTACTGTTGTGGAAGGAGACTTCAAAAGTGTGCCCGAATCTATATCTTCTGGTGTGCCACAGGGTAGTATTCTGGGGCCAGTCTTGTATTGAATATATATACTTGTGATATGCCTGTGAGCAATAACATCCACACTTCTACATTTGCCGATGATACAGCCTGTATGAGCAGTGTGACCAGATTTTAAAATAATATTAAGCTAAATCACGTTTGAAAAAAAGCTAAAATAAGCTAAAAAGTTAAATTTTAAGCCAGAAAATAAAGCTAAACTTTTTTGTACTTCTTTGATCACTTTTCAATAGTTTCTTATTGCTAAACTAACATTAAATATTTCACAAACATATTTTTTTATTATACATATTGAATATTTGTTTAATGAAATTATTTATTAATTATTATATTTTAGATTTAATGAAGAACAAAACAAAAACTTCCCCAAAATAATTTTAAAAAGTTTTTATAAATGTAAAAACATTTATACTAAAATACGAAAGTTTTTTTAAGTGAATTAATGCTATTTAAGGTAAAGCATGGATCACACTATCGGCACAATGTACCGAGTTTCGTCAGATCAATGAAATAAAGTCATAAGTAAAGACCTAAATTTGCTCTAAATTTATCGACTAATTGAAATACAAGGACACAATTGCGCCACAATGCATTGGTAATAAGCCCATATAGACTTATTCCAGAATTAATTGAGTAATAATGCCATTTTGACTTATTACTTATGACTTTATTGAGATGGCCCGACGAAAATCGGTACATAGTGTTATCCAGACTTAAGGCTATTTCAAGTTTTTGTTTTAAGTTAATTGATACCGCTGAATGAACGTTCAACTCAAGTCAAATAATTTTATACCAAAAAAACTCAAAAAGTGTTTTTAATATGATTTTAACTTTTTCCATTGTAATTCTTACCATTCTGCCATTATCTACTATTTTTCAACTTTCCATTTCTGTTATAAAATTGTCGTATAATTTACATTTAGTATTTTTTGTAAACTATTTTACAATGTTAAAAAATTATAATTTTTATAAGGTGTTTATCCCTTTACGGCGCAATGTTGCAGATATGCAACATAATATTCAATCCTCATAAAAAACATCAAGTACAGGCAATTAATTGTTAATTTTATTTTAATGCAATAACTTTCAGACAATATCTAGTTTCAATCTGTAAAATTCGTTCTTAATAAAAAATTGTATCGCTTTCATCACAACAGATTTAAAATAGCCTACGATTTTACTAAATCAATGTTACCGTAGTGCAATTTTCTAAAAACTTATTTTGCCAGCGTTTTAATTCAATAAATTTTGTAAATGACCAAGTCAATTTTTATTGTTAGAATATTATCAGTAAATTTATTTCTGAATTGGAAGTTTTATTGCCAAGTCTGACTTTATTTCCTCTTAATTGTTTACCTTTTTTACTCTAATAAATAAAATTTCAATAAAATCCTAGAACTAAATTTTTTACTTGTGCTATGAGCTCCTATAATCTGTAGAAAAAAAGGCTAAAAAAGCTAAATGAGTTTTTAAAAAAAGCTAAAAAATAAGCTAAGAGCTAAATGAAAATTTTAAAGCTAAATCTGAAATAAATAAGCTAAATTTAGCTCAAAATAAGCTAATATGGTCACGCTGCACACGAGCCATTTGATGTATCTTAACACAAGCAATAACGCCGGCAGAGCGATGACGTCAAATTGCTTGTGTTCAACAATGTATTTAGAGGTGGTGAACACGTATATTCAATATATTTTGTTTTTATGCATATAAACACTTAAATGATCAATAAATAGATAATTTTCTAATTGTAAATTGAAATTTTATTTGTTTTATGTAGTTAAAACGTTTTTTTTTACTTTTTTGTTGAATAAAAATTAATATTATTTAATTTTGACAGCATGTGTTAAGAGATTATTGCTCAGCAATGTATTTTGACATTTGTTGCTGAATATATTGTTACGGAAATGGCCGTCGACAAGATTAATGCATCATTATGCAAATAAATTCCAACAGGGTTAATAGTGCGAAAATATTCCTACAGGGCAATTAAAGAAGTATCTGGAATAATAACAAAGAAACATCCAGAAGAAGTAAACGTACACACGTACATACATACATGCAAGCACTATAACAAATAACTATATACGCATGCCTAGTACATACATACGTGATTAAACGTAAACAACCAACAACAACTACAAGCTTCTGCTTGTTGTGAAGATAGACATAGCTACATGCATACATACATACATGCCTGGCAATTCCAACGAAAGGTAGAAATAAGTAAACAACCACTTAATGATGTATGCATATACACACGTATGTACATAATTACCACAAGAACTTAATTACGCGCTTTATAAACAACATTGAAGATAATGATGATTAGGTCCAGACTTTGCATGAAAATTCTAGTGGTTGTTGTGCGAAGTATAAAAAGGGGTTGACGCATCCAACAGCAGTTCAGTTGTGATTAAGAGTTCAGTCGCGATCAAAAGTTAGTCAGTTGCGAAGAAGCTCAGTTGCGAATAAGTGCAGTTGCTAATAAGAAGTCTGTTGTTAATCAAGTGAGTTGACAATTAAGTTGTGCGCAGTCCGTGATTTGTGATACAACAGTGAGTTGATATTTGAGTCTGTGCTTTACAATACGTGAGTTGGAAATTGAAGAGACTATAGTACAGTCTGTAGTGACAGTTAGAGTCTGTCGTGATTTGGGGTTATTGTGGAGTCCCTTGAGTAAAGAGTAAGGGAGCAGTGAAAGCTGATAGACGTGTGAGTGAAGCCAGCGAGTCCTGATTAGTGTATCAACTGTGAGAGTCTGCCATAGAGTTGTTATTGGTGTATCAACTGTGAGTGCCGGCAGAGTGAGTCTTGCGAGTGACGAGCAACAGAGAAAGCAGAATTGTGTCAACACTAGCGCAGCCAGTGGTCTGAGACGTGTATATACAACAGCAAAGAAGGCGTAGTGGTAACCAGTTGTGAATATTTGAAGTAAACTATGTGTTTGTATTTAACATTTGGTGTCAGAAGTGGGATTTGCAAATAAAAGCGGCACGTTTAAAAAAGGTTAAACGTAAAGTAAGAGTGATACGAAAAGGACAACCTCACACGTTTGAAAAGGTTAAACGTGAATAAAACCACATACGTTTGAAAAGGTTAAACGTAATAATTGGTTTTGAGGAAAATGAAATATCAAGAGCTTAAGGTGGAGCAACTCAAGGAAGAATTGAGTAAGCGGAAACTGTCGACAACAGGTAATAAGGCAGAACTTCAAAAAAGGTTAATAGACGAGTTCCACCGACGTAACATCGACATAGAAAGTTATGAGTTCGATGAAAAAGAAAAATATGAGATGGAAGCATCCACTCCTTCTATTAGCACTCCAATCAGTACAGACATTAGCGCAATGTTGGCCGCAATGATGGAGAAAATGGAAACAAGGTTTGGGCAAATGAATGAGAAGTTTCAAGAGTCTTCTAGGGCTAATGCCGAATTGAAAGCTGATTTGCAAGAAACATCTAGGGCTAACAGTGATAAAATGGAAATTTGGTTTGATAAAATGGATGCGAGATTTGTAGAAATGTCTGAGTCCATAAACAAAAGGGCACATGGTGAAGAAATGCAAGTCAGTAAATCAGACGAAGAGATTTCTGACTTGGGAAACAGTGTCAATGCAGACATTTCTGTCACAGAGGAAGACGCTGACGAAAAACTAAAGACAGAACATGAAATCAACAGTGGTCAGTGTCAACAAGTTGGACATGAGCAAAGTTTGCCAGAAGTTTCCAGCAAAGTAGAGGACGTTGGTTACTTAGATGATAGTCAAGCTGTTTGTGACACGGCAGAATTAGCTATTGAAGAAATGAACTCATTTGCTCAGGGTAATGAAACTGCTACAGTATACGAAGCACGCAGCAGAAAAGCAGTAAGGAGGAAAAATACAACTTTTATACAGAGCCTCAAGCGTGTGGTAAGGCCAACTCTAGTCAAGGGACAGTCTAGAGTCGGAGCCAAGGGCCATAAATGTGGAATGGTAAGGCAAGCTCTAGTCAAGGGACAAGGTAGAGTCAGAGCCAACGGCCACAAATGGGAAAGGAGTAGTCATCTCCAGAGTATGGCAAGGCAAGCTCTAGTTGAGGGACAAAATAGAGTCAGAGCCACATACCACAAATGTGGAAGAAGTTGTCACCTAAAGCGTAAAACAAGGCAAGCTCTAGAGGAAATACGAAGCAGATTCAGTACCAAGGGTTGCAAATGTCAAAGAAGGTTTCATCTCCAGCATACGGTAAAGCAAGCTGTAGTGGAAATACTAAGCAGAGTCAGTGCCACCAGGGGCCGCAAATATCGAAAAAGTAATCTCCAGCGTATGGCAATACACGTACCAGTTGAAAGCCGAGGCAGAGCCAGAACTAAAGCCTACAAATATGGAAGAGGTAGTCGTCTCCAACGTAACTACAAGGCGTATAGAAAACGAAGAAAAAGAAAGACGATGATGTGCCTATTCGGGACGAATAGGCTTAAGTGGGCGGCAGTGTTACGGAAATGGCCGTCGACAAGATTAATGCATCATTATGCAAATAAATTCCAACAGGGTTAATAGTGCGAAAATATTCCTACAGGGCAATTAAAGAAGTATCTGGAATAATAACAAAGAAACATCCAGAAGAAGTAAACGTACACACGTACATACATACATGCAAGCACTATAACAAATAACTATATACGCATGCCTAGTACATACATACGTGATTAAACGTAAACAACCAACAACAACTACAAGCTTCTGCTTGTTGTGAAGATAGACATAGCTACATGCATACATACATACATGCCTGGCAATTCCAACGAAAGGTAGAAATAAGTAAACAACCACTTAATGATGTATGCATATACACACGTATGTACATAATTACCACAAGAACTTAATTACGCGCTTTATAAACAACATTGAAGATAATGATGATTAGGTCCAGACTTTGCATGAAAATTCTAGTGGTTGTTGTGCGAAGTATAAAAAGGGGTTGACGCATCCAACAGCAGTTCAATTGTGATTAAGAGTTCAGTCGCGATCAAAAGTTAGTCAGTTGCGAAGAAGCTCAGTTGCGAATAAGTGCAGTTGCTAATAAGAAGTCTGTTGTTAATCAAGTGAGTTGACAATTAAGTTGTGCGCAGTCCGTGATTTGTGATACAACAGTGAGTTGATATTTGAGTCTGTGCTTTACAATACGTGAGTTGGAAATTGAAGAGACTATAGTACAGTCTGTAGTGACAGTTAGAGTCTGTCGTGATTTGGGGTTATTGTGGAGTCCCTTGAGTAAAGAGTAAGGGAGCAGTGAAAGCTGATAGACGTGTGAGTGAAGCCAGCGAGTCCTGATTAGTGTATCAACTGTGAGAGTCTGCCATAGAGTTGTTATTGGTGTATCAACTGTGAGTGCCGGCAGAGTGAGTCTTGCGAGTGACGAGCAACAGAGAAAGCAGAATTGTGTCAACACTAGCGCAGCCAGTGGTCTGAGACGTGTATATACAACAGCAAAGAAGGCGTAGTGGTAACCAGTTGTGAATATTTGAGTAATCTTTGTATTTGTATTTAAGCTCTTGAATTGAATTTAGATTAGTGGTATTTATTGATTAATAAAGAGTGTATCATTCTTAACCCTAATTAGTATACTGGGGTCTTTTATTTATTGCAAATCTTCGAATCTACGGAAAAGCGTTTTTAACAGAGAATAAAAACGTAACAATATATTTGAACACATATTCATATGGTCCACACGCTAATATCTTGTGTCGGCAACCGAATTTGACAGTTGCCACGGCAATAATTGCCAAGATTATTGCTCGTGTGGTCGGCAAGTAATGATCAAACAGAATATGTCCGCAACTTCAGGAAAAATCGTTGTCAAATTAACAAAGGACATAATAAAATCTACGGCAGTAACTTCAAATGCTCTATAATTTTAGTTTTATTTTCTTTTGTGCTTATTTTTCTTTGTAGTTTTGTTCACAAAATGTATGAAATTTATTGAAAGTATGGTAGCATTCTTGAGAGATTGAGTATTTTATATATGAGAGCATAAGAAAAAACGTTGTCAAAATAAAATAAATTTTATCTATCGACCGCTTTCTGGTGCTGATTTTGTGTGTCAATTTGTATGGAAAACTAGCTTAACCCGGTGTGCTTCGCTACCCCTCCCCTCCCCGCAAAAAAAAAATAAATATATATACATATATGTATATATGGCATTGGTGGTGCAATATGAAAATTGGATTTTGCCACGCCCCTCCACCTGCAGATCGAAAATCAAAAATCAGACTTCACAGTGTCATCCGCCTGAATATTCTGAAGATTCCCTGAAAATTTCATCAAAATCGGCCGAGCCGTTTTGTAGTCCATACGTTACATACATATATACATACACACATCCTGTTTTATATATAGATGTGTTTATGGCGCTATTCTGTTTGATCATTTAATGAACACTTACCAGTAATAATTGTTACAAATTCGTAAAAATTTTTTAGTAAATGAATAAATGAATAAATTTTTTTTCTACACCTATTTCCAATTAATTATTACTTTTTACCATTCTATCCTTTTAGTTTTTAAGTTATTTCAGTAAAAAATTTATGAAGTTTATATTTTGTTTGTATTCTTTTACTGAAATACTTGGGTATTTTTACGATTTGTAATACTTTATTGCCCTTGTAGGCTTATTATTACAAAACTAAATAAATAAATATGGGTCCCAAATAAAAGGGCTTTATGAGTATGTTTAAGGAATCAACATGAAGAAGCTCTCAGGTGAACACAATATCAAAATGACGAGTTTCGCGACCTTTTATATATGAACCATATCTATTTCATAGACTAACAATAGCAATAACAATATTCTGTATCTATTTGTGTCTGAAATGAAAGAGTTTGGTTAGCACATATGTACATACATATATTATACCCGCTGACAAAGTAGCGGCAATATGCTAGTAAGCTAATAAAGTAAAAGAGCTTTAGCAATAGAGCTGTGTCGTTCATGAACGAACGAGTACAATTGAACGAATCAGTGAAATGAACGAAGTGAGCCTGTCACTTTACTGAGCTGTTTTGGCTCAGCAGTACTGATAAAAAGTACATTCACAAAACTGTGGTAAAATTTAACGAAATGAACGACCGAGCACATTTGGCTCTTTTTTTTTTGTTTTATTTGGCTTTTTCTTTGTTCATGTGAGATTTGTTGTCATATTCTTGTTTTCTTTTGACTTTTTACATACTTTTAGTAACGCTGTGCTATTATGAAATTAATTGAATTGCCATTCATATATATTAAGTTTTTAGAACATAGGTATTAATAGTTTTTTAACAAAATTAGTTTAGATATATACAGTTTATTTTCATTGTCATTATTGTGTATAAGTATATGGCTCTTTTGGCGATATGAATCTTTTTCATTTCTTTACTTTCAATTCAAAAATGCATTGTGCATGTTTCCCTTTTTATGTACCGAATCAACTGCTTGTTTGTTTTCACTTCGTTCTACATCTTGAAAAGATCGGATGAACGAACTCGTTCTTTTTTAGAAAATGACCGAAAACTAGCCGTCACTTGAATGAACGATTTGGCACAGCTCTATTTAGCAACATATAGTTTCGTATGTAACTTGTTGTATGCAAAAACACCACCACTTTTTTTGACAGATGCCTAGAACTCGTACGCGCACTAAAGGCTCAGTTACCCGACTGTAATGTAAGGCAACTGCAACGTAGGAAACAGCTGATCGATATTTTTATATGAAAAGTAGGTTACGTTACCTTACATCTTGATAACCATTTTCATTACTTTTCACATAACAATATCGATCAGCTGTTTCGTAACTGAGCCTTAACGCGTGTTATGTACTTTCATCTTAAGTGTTGCCATGCTCAAAAGCATGAAGAACTTTTACACTGAAAAAAATATACTAAGGAAAATCGACAGAACACGTTGGTCTAAGTACATAATAAAAACTAATTTTATTGCAAAATATACAAATATAAATGTATTCGACTGTCGGTTTTTAAATTGTAAAAAATTGGACAATTCGACATTCGAAAAATCAACATTTAAAAAACCGACAACCGTATTTTAAGAAACCCAGGTTTTAAAACCCCGTTGAAAAACCGAGTCGATCACCCTAATACATACATATCACTCATTTACTCAAAGAACGTCATACTCAAAAAATTGAATTTTTCTTCATATTGTGTAAAAATTGCATACCTTTTTCTAAAAAGTACTTTTCCCAAAAAGTACCTTTTTCTAAAAAGTATATTTCCCACAAAGCGCCTTTTTCTAAAAAGTGCTTTTCCAAAACAGTACCTTTTTCTAAAAAGTACTTTCCCCAAAAACTACCTTTTTCTAAAAAGTATTTTTCCCACAAAGCGCCTTTTTCTAAAAAGTACTTTTTCTAAAAAGTACTTTTTCTAAAAAGTATTTTTCCCAAAAAGTACCTTTTTCTAAAAAGTATTTTCCCAAAAAGCACCTTTTTCTAAAACGTCTTATTTTTTAGCAGCATTCGTATGCTTTTAGAATTTTTAGTCTATCTAATGTAGTTTCCGAGATATAAAGATACCAATTTTACCCGTTTTTACCCCCTTAGCACTTTTTGGGCAGTTTAAAATAACATAAATTTTATTATCCCAGCTTCTTCTGACCGGTAAGAAAACATAGTAAATTATTTTTACATGTATGTATGTATATGTGTACATTATCATTAACATAAAGGTACCGAAAACGGGTAAAATGTGCACATTTTCAGAAAGTGTCAAACCCATTCAAGATTCTGTCGAGAAGAAAGGAACGCACCAAAAAGCTTTCTGCTACGTTAAATAATTTTGAAGATATGTATGTCGAGTGCAGAAAAGGTACCAAAATTCAGTTTTTACCCCCTTTTAACCCCTAAAGGTACACATATTGGAAAAGTACCAAAAATGTGTCGGCTTATTTTTTTACCAGCATTTGTATGCTTTTAGAATTTTTAGTCTATCTAATGTAGTTTCCGAGATATATAGATACCAATTTTACCCTTATTTACCTCTATTCGCGTTTGAATTTCCAAAAATCCCTTCTTAGTGGATTTACACATCGGAAGAGGAATCTACACACCAAATTTCAGCTCTATACCTATAGTGGTTTGGGCTAGGCGATGATATGTCAAAAAGAACTCAATTTGCTGCCTAACAAATTTTTTAAGAATTATTCTTTTGCATTCGTTCCTTAGAATTATAAAATAAAATTCGGAAAAGAATTCTATTTTAAATTCTTGTTTATTTTCGTTCTCCTCGCAAACGAATTAAATCAAAAAAAGTTAATTTAATTCGTTTGCGAAGAGAACGAAAAAAACAAGAATTTAAAACGAGTTCTTTTCCGAATTTTATTTTTAAAATTCCGAAAACAAATTTTAAAACGAACGAAAAAAATTAAATAGCATTTGCGAGCAGAATTTTTTCCTACCCTGTTGTATAGTCAACTCTTGAAAGCAAACTAAAAATTTCTCTTTTTTTTAAGTGGCGTGTAGATTGAAAACTTCAAACTCGTTTTCTGCCAAACTAGTTTTTTTTTTGGGTTATGACGCTCTTTGAGTAAATGAGCGATATGATATGTACGTATAATTAATTTTATTTTGTTTAACAAACCTGTGGGCATATTTGTTTTCCATCTCTTTCCTTAAGCAACATATTTAAATCCCAGTCAAACTGCCCCTCTCGATAGTCGAAAAGTGTTCCCAACTGTTTTTTTACTCGATCTTTCCAATACTCTTGTATCTGAAAGTCATCTTTTTCTTTTGATAGCCAGAAACCAAATGATTTCTCCAATCCATCTCGTTCACGATATTTCATTCTACTAAAATTCAGCATAGGTGTCCAGTTTTTGATACAATCGTCATCGGTAACAATTCTGAGCAAGGACTTAGCTTTAGCCATTAAATAGTGATGAGAAGAAGCTCTCATTAATGAATTTCCATACACATCCATGAATAAATGAACCTTTGTTCGAAGACTTAGGATATTACTATTTTCCAATGCTATGCCAAGTAAAACCAAATTTCGCGCAATTATCTCCACACAACCATCAACAAGATAAAAATTTATAGTTTGAGTCATTCCCTTACACCTGTGAGTGTAAATTTTGGCCAAAGTCTTTATTATATGCCGGGGGTCACTTGCACCAAATAGTAAAATATTAATTTCGTTATTAAACTTTTTTTTACTATCTTCATTTGAATCTTGATTGCTTAAAATATGCTTATCCCAATCTTCGTTTTTAAACGTATTTAAATATTCATTAAGTAAATCTAATGCTTCACTAAGACCCCAAAACATGTTCCGCTATTTTCTATAACACTATTTTAACAAATAATTTTTTTTTTAATTTACAAATATAACCAGGTTGCTATGGTTTGTTTTTTTTTTTTAAACCATAACTTACGCTACAGTTACACAACCAAGATTTGCATTCAAGTTTTTCACACATACTGGTTGTCAAAAGTAATTTAAATTGAAAGCTGTGACGTAGGCTGCACACAATTTTCAAGCAAATTTATTTTCAATATGCCGTTGATATAGGGTTTGGGAAACGGGAATTCCCGGGCGGGAAATCCCGGGAAATGTCTGTCTAATATTCCTGGGAAATTTTTGAGACTTTCCCGGGAAAACAGGAAATTAAAAGTGCATGTTATTTCATAAATATATAGAATTTATAACCCAATTTTACTTTAATATAAAAACTTATTATTTTTTTATATATTACAAAAGTTCGTTTGAATGATTGTATGACTAAATTTACACGAACGTTGACACGTTTTTCATTGTCTGTTTAAGCACTTACATATACCCTGTTCGAAGGAATTTTTTTAATCTAAAAATTTAAATTGAGTTTTTGTTTTAAATGTAACTGTAAGAAAGAAAGAATTCTTTCGACTCCGATAAACAAGCAGTAAAATGTCCATATATTTTTAATATAAAATAAAAATGTGAGCTATTCAAATCTACTCTGAAATTTCATAAAAATTCCATTAAATTGAGGTCATACCATATCTCCTAAGAAAAGTGGAATAAATTGTATAAGTATCAATGATTGCAATGATATAATCGTTTCCTAAAGTAAATAATTCGATGCTAAGCGAACTTGAAGTGATTTTTCGCCGAATTAGTGAACAAATTTTGAAAAGTGTAGTGAAAATTTTAAGCTGTAAGAACTCTGAGTTGAAAAAACTTAAATTTATTACAAGTATACACTATTATGGAAACCCTGAAGAAAATATTTTAGGAGAAATAAAATGAAAAATTAAAGACACTTAGACATACTGTGGCTCAGGGTATTCAAAATTCAGCGCAGTATGGTACCGTAACCTACTTGTACTTAACGATAAGAAACCGCTGGAACTTTTTCAAAAAGAATGAAAAACAAGCAAGGCAAATTCTTTTAAAATGAAGGTAGGTCTTATTAGAAAATTGTCTACTAATTGTGGTAACAGTCGTCAATTGGTTTTTATATGATCTTTTGCTGTGTAATAACTTTATTCCATTTGCTTAAATTCAATTAAAAATTCTTAAAAATTTGTCTTAGACCTGCTTTTTTATTAACTTTTATTTCAAAAGAATGCTTACATTAATAAAACAATCGAAATTTCACCAACTTTCATTTAATAAATGTATTTAATTTAGAAAGTTAGCTTTTCCCGGGAATCCCAGGAATTCCCGGGAACTTGATTTTTTAATTCCCGTTTCCCGGGAAGTGCAAAAGTCCAGGAAATCCCAAACCCTACGTTGATAAGAAAACAGCTTAAACACACAACACCTTGGCTTCTATTTAGGTCTATAAACCGCAACAAACACATCATTATATTTTTTACATATTTTTGTTCCTAATAATATTTATTTAAAGTTAATTAAAGTTTTTAGGAGGAATATAACATTATGTGCAATAAAAGAACACAAAAATACTATACCGGCAGAATATTTGAAAACAAAATCAAAAAGTGTGCTCATTTAAATTGGTGTCAGTTGTATTTTGCCTATAAATTTGAATACACAATTGGAAAGAAAATTTGAAGTCAAAGTCGCATCAAATTCTAAAAGTGTGAATGTATAAGTGAAAAAGTGTGAATGTGTTGAAATTTGAAAGGCAAAACTTGATCGTGTAACCCTCAAGTTAATAGCGTTATTCACCTAATTCACACGAAGACTTTTATGAAGTCTATTTTTCGACGTCATTTTTGGTTTGATAGCGAACGGGGTAGAGAAGAAAGAGGGGTAGAAAAAATGACTCGATTTCTGTTTTCTATGGTTTTTTTCATATTTTTCTTTACACAAATTTGTGTTCCTGTTGTTACGTTTTATTATTAATATTCTCATATTGGTGTGTTCTTCGAAGGAAAATTTTATTAATAAAGTACCCTGTCGGAAATTCGGTTAACTTTAAGCAAACTATTTCACAAATAGTACTGACTGACACTTGGATTACTTTCAATGTAATCAACTGACTATTTTAACATTGCGATGTCCTAGCCGGTAGTCAATTGTCTCACTCTGCACTACTTTCAACTAACTTAAAGTTGACTTTTTTAAATCACCTGGTAGTCAGTAAATTAAAAAAAATTTCCGGGGTTCGAACATGTATCATCACACGTTGTGTACTCAACGCGCTACCACTCGGCTAAGGTATCATCTAAAATAACGACAGCAAAATGTTAATAGCAAACTGAAATGACTTTCAAATTAGCTGAGAATAAATTTGTTGGCTCTCATCATATTTGATTACGTACTCAACTTAAGAATTAGTTTTGGGTTTGTTCTGGATGACATTTAGTCAATCTAAGAAAAGTTAACTATAAGTTAACTATTTTTGTAGTCAAGCACACATTCTCCGACAGGGTATGTAAATGTATGTATAAACAATAAAATCAATAAAAAAATCAAAATCAATAAAAAAAAATTAGACATGTAAAAATAATCATCGTATGAACGCAAATAATTTTTGGTAGAAACTTCAAAAGGGAATCAAGAAAAATAGACGTCATAAATTTCATCGTCTGAATCCTGGGTATCACGGATGGAAATCATGGTACAATTGTACTTTTTATGGTACATTTTTCACCTCGTTGGTACCGTGGTACTACCGCGAGGTAATTGGTACAATATAAAAATGCCAATGTTTCACTATATGGTAACATTAATTTTGCCTATGTTGTCTTTAATTAGTTTGTGTGTGTTTTATTTTAAACGGTCAGCTTCTATGTTGTTGTCGCAATGCTGTTGTCTATTGTCAAAAAATCTGTTTAGTACTTTAACTGTACCTGTTAACTTGATAGCACCTCGTACATGAACACGCCTTGGCTGTGGTTATATTCATTTTTGTTAACTACATATCGCTCCTTTACTTCAACAGGTTTTATCGAGCATTTTTTATGTGCATAACTTAGATTTTATAGTGCATGAAAATAACAGCCCTGTTAATAAGCAAAATTTGTAAAATAACCGATCTCTAATAAGTCTAATCTTTGAATGTACCCTTATGAATGTAATATTTAATATTTTTTTATGTTATTTTTTATACTGAATTTTTATACACATTTTTGTTAAGTTTCTGATTTTTATTGGTTACTTCTGAATTTTTCCACATTTTTTACGTTTCCGTTCTTATTAATAAATGTTAAAGAAAATAGTACCATCATGGTCCAAAAAGTACATTTTGTTTTCACAGTTGGTACAAAATCCAAGAAGTCATTTTCCTTCCCTGGCGTCTATACCTGATATAATATCAAATATATTTCTATCAGAAAACGTCAAATTTCATAGCAGAGAGAATCATATTACATAGCGTCTATACCTGATATTAACTGCGATATGAACTGCATATACTACAATAGCTGCACTACCAAGAAAGGGCTCAATGTTTTCCGAAGAAACAAAACAGAAGCAACGGTAATATGCGGTAAGGAAGTAAGCGGAAATTAAACCTACCCAGAACGGTTATCGTGATGTCAATATGATTGAAAATGTGGAATAGAAGAAAATCGCTGCTCATAGTTATGCTGGCATTTAGTAACCTACCATTTACACATGAAACTAATTGCAAGAAAGTAGCAATACAATCACATTTTTTCACTACCACACTCACATAGTTTTTAATTTCCACTCAGCTTTCAACGATTTTTTCAAGAAAGTAAATTTTTGATGTTTTCAGAAAGTAAAATGACAAAGATGTGAACACTGTTACCCACATCAAAAATTTATACAAATATATAGGATTGTGGCAAATAATTATTATAAATTATTCTTATTTTGTATAAATATTTAAATAATTGTAATTTCGTATCTTCAAATATACATGAAGAAGACAATTCGTGCCTATTTAAAACAATAATATTATTAAAATATTATCAATAATAATTAGTAGTGTTCGCCCAGTGGTTGAAAATCAACCATTAACGCACAGAGGTGGAGAATAGAATGAAAATATTTAAAGTTTGATGAATTTAAAACACAATTTAAAAACTATATTCAAATATACATATGTATAGACTCCAAGGTAAACCACTCTCTTAAACCACTTTCTTAACTACTAAATAAGAATAGATTTTAAGCAAACTATTTAAAAAAAGTTGTTCCCTTTTTAAACTAAATGTAATTAGATATTTGCTCCTAGTGTTTTCACTTCATATTCATTATTATTGCCCAAAACAAAAATATTCGTTTATTTTTTCATTGAACGCTTTTTCTCTAAAGTTTTAGACTCCCCATTAAAACGTTTGTTACAAAAAAAGTTTATATTCCCTATTCTTTGAGAAAGACCTCATATGTATGTACGAATATGCTAGCCTAATAATATAAACATTCCATCATATTCCAACATTCCATCATATTCCAACATTCCAGTATGTTCAGTAATTTAAAGCACAGAAAAATAATGAAAACAATGAACAAAAACAAAACGCACACAAAATAAACAAAAAATAAAAAACTTACTTTGTGCTGTAGGTGAATTTAAATTTAATCAAAGTTATTAATAATTAAAAAAATATATTATTTTTAAGCATCTAAAGAAAAATAAATTCAGTAAAGTGCGACTTTGACTCGCGCACGAAGGGTTCCGTACGTTGGCTTTGAGCATTTTTTTAATACAGTGTTTTTTTACGTTTTTTCAGCTGAAATAGTTTTTTTTATTATTTTTCGCTTTTTTCTCGTTTTGGCGATTTTTTTTTTAATTTTGTCGATTTTTTTAATTTTGGCGATTTTTTCATTTTGACGATTTTTTTTCATTTTGACGATTTTTTCATTTTGGCGATTTTTCCGGTTTTCCGCGATTTATTTTCGGTTTTGAATTTTTTTTTTAATTTGGTGCTTTTTTCGTTTTGGCGATTTTTTTTTTATTTTGGCGATTTTTTTTCGGTTTGGCGATTTTATAATTTTGAAATTTTTTTGTTTTACCGTTTTTAAAAATTTCAAGAAGTTTGCTCTTACGGTTTCCAAGATACAGCAAGTTATCAAAATTACATAGTCAAAATTACATTAACTGATGGTACACCCTCTAATTAAAATTTTTTGAATTTTAGTGTTAATTGTTGTAGTCTGTATAAAAATACACTAACTTTACAAATTTCAAGTGCATATATGTACATACAATTGTATGTATATTACATGGGATTTTAACATTTTTCGTTGCTCGTTTTGGCACACCCTTTAATTTCCAACTCTCATGTAATTGTTGTTGTAGCGGCCAAGGGTCTACACACTCTGTCCAAATTTCAGGTCCGTAGCTCTTACGGTTCTCGAGAAAATACCCTGTGACGGACGGACGGACAGACGGACAGCGTAGCGAAAACAATAGGGTTACATTTCACCTTTGGTGTACGAAACCCTAATAATACAGTACCACTCGTTATTTAAATATCCAAATTTTATTAGTTTCAGCAATAATAAATAAGAATAGAATGGACAAATAAAATACGTTTTTCCTTCTGAGCAGTGTTGTCAGATATGGCGATATCTCGGCAAACGTGGCGACAAAAATTTGGTTTTGGCGATGAAAATTTTGAAATCGATTGGCGATTTACTTGGCGATATTTGAACTCCTTGGCGATAGTTTTGGCTATATTTTTAAGATTTCAATAAAATAGAATAATGTTAAAAAATATGCTTATACTATATAAAGCAATTTTTTCTCCAAAATAAAATATTTCGTGCAAAAAATTCTAAATGTTGTGAGTCTTTATCTGAAGTTAAAAAAAAAAATTATGGAACAAAAAATCTCATTTGATGTTTATACAACACAGTTAAGAAAACTTCCTTTTATAAATTGGAACCAACATTTTGATAATGAAGCAGGAAAAGGCTGAAAGAGTTCTCGCCTAAATTGTATTATTATGACGATGCTGCTGGCACTTACTACTTCAAGGATATGATATGTGTACTTTAGCACACATTTAAGTGAACGTTAATTCCGTTTTATTAAAAGATTTAAATAATAATTTTGATCTTGGTGTTCAAGTTCAATTTATCCTATTAGGATTGATTTTGCAATAAGTTATTTTTAAGTCTTTTATACGCCAGTACTTTTTATATGTTAATTTAAATACTTTGCAATATTATTGCAAAGAAAATATTGCCCAATATTCCTGACATTGAAAAAGTAAACAACATTGGAAAATGTTGCACCACATTACACAATTCCCTTGATTGTACAATAAAAATCAGAAGTCTTTTGATATTTGCCAATGTGTATATTGTGTTACCTTCGAATATGACATACACATTGGCGATATTATCGTACAATACGAAAAATTGCACAATTACATATCTGTAGCAATAAGGAAAAAGTGCTTAAGTCATATTTTACTCTTTTACAGGAGAGCACTTTTAAGGTTTCAAGTCGATTTTCAGAAATTTATTTCTTTTACAGATAAATTAGGAAATTTTCTGTTAACCTTTATTTTTTAACCAATCATCGTTTTACACACTATAAGTAAGAGATTTGAGTTAAAATATACCATATTATAACCTAAATCAAGATATTATTCCAAATGAGATTAGAAGTCTAAAAAAAATAAGTCAAAGTCATAGTGCTATAACTTCATGAAAAATCACACTAATAAATTGAGATTTTGACAATTGATACTTTCAAATATGCAGATTACGGACGTACCATTAACTCAAAATTTGCTTATCTCGACTTAAGCACTTTTTCCTTTTTGCCACAGAAATATTGCAAGTGGTTGCGCCGCTTTAAACAACATATTTTTTATGTTTTACGACAGACGTTACCTACTGAATTTCAAATGTAACGATATTTGCAATGCAATTACATAATAAAAATATTTTTGTAGCTAAAATTTAATGTTTAATTATATTGGCGATATTTGGCGATATTCGACAAGTCATTTGGCGAGGAGGCTGAAAATAAATCTGACAACACTGCTTCTGAGTGTTTATGTAGTTGCCAAGCCAAATTGTTGTAATTTTTTTTTAGCAAATTAAGAGAGAAAGAGAAATCATGGCTTTATGATTGGCTAATATTCTTAACTGTTTTTAACTATCTTAGACACAAAAATGTAGAAGAAAAAATACATTCTGCACTGCTCCTATTGTCAATCTATCTAACAAAAAAAAATCAAGCGAACACGTTGAGTTTAAGTCAGTTAAAATGGTTCTTAACTTTTTTCATTTGCCTATTTATATATAGATTCCCAACTTATTGCCCTATAAATGTGTGTATGCGATAATCTGGGTAACTCTAATTAAGTAATAAACAAAGCAAAGTTTTGCAACTTTTCGTTTCGACGACATTTTTAAAATGAACTTTCACTTTCCTATGAAAACGAACAAGAAATTTTCATGAAAGTAATTTTTTTCATTAAAATTTTTATTCACAATATGTATACAAAAATTTTAAGAAAGTACTTTCATGTGTAAATGTAGCGTAACATACATATGTACATTAGACCTGGCGCAGCTAATATGGGGGTTTTTATTTTTTGGAATTTAGAATGCGGGTAGCAATGAAAATATGCGATTTAATGCCAAAATTGATGTAGTAAATTTTCAGGCTTATCGCATGGTGCCTACCCGTGCCATAATGGGGTCAAAGGTCAAAATTTTGAAAAATCACCAAATCACCAAATTTTTAAAAATCAAATAAATGTTTATTATAATCTTCAATTCAGCTTTAAGTTGTAAAAAATTATGGTGCTTCTGCTAAAACAATAAGACGAAAATATTTATAGAAATTAAAAATTACCAACAATATCTATACCAGCAACTATTATTGAAACAACGGTAAAACTATTTTTTCGTTGCTCACCTCAAAATTCTTATGCTTTTCTTGTGTACGTTTTTTCTTGATAGTTGCTCTCTTAAGTGAATTGCTGTTATTCCTCTAACAGCTATGATGAACTCATTTGACTTCTGCGCAAGCAGAATTTTTTTTATTTTTTTGTTGTTTTGCTATAAGGAGATTTTTTGCAACGTCTGGTCTAAAAGTACCGTTGTTCTAGCTCTGTTACTGCACACATTGCAATGCTTTTGATATAAATATATAAAGTTTTGTCATTGTAAATTTTAATATTGTTGTGAAAGGTTTCGTTTATGTAAAATAAATTACTTTGTTAATTTTCGTAATTAATGGCTCAAAAGAAAATTTCATCGTTGAAACGGCTTCGATCTGCTGATACAAATGTGTATTTGATCGGTAAATGTGAACCCAAAATAGTTGGTGTGAAATTGCCATCAAAACAACAAGTGATTCAGTGTTTTTTGTATAATGTTCGTTGTGAAAATAAAACAGTTAAAGAAAGTGCAAGATTGGTGTTGGCTGAAATATTGCCTTTTTGGGAAAAAGCTAGAATACCAACTCCAGATCAAAGAACATGTGCTGCAAAAGTCATTAAACTTTATGAAGAGTGGAGAACAGTCCAAAAAGTGGGCAATTCTCCTTTTCCGAGTTATCGCAAAAAAGAAAATGACTTTAAGGAAAATTTAAATAATTTGTTTGACATTGCACACGTTGACGCACTCAAGCTGATGAGTATACAGGAAGATATAGACTTTCTAACGAAGCAGCGAGAAAATGGACGCGTTGGTAGCATGACTTGTGTCGATAGAAATGTTACAAATAAAGAGAAAAGAAAGGCACAAAGATTGGAAGATGAAAAACGTCGAAAAGAAAATAATGAAAAGAAAAAAGGCACTTCAGGTAATTATTATGTAGTATTTGGATAGGCAGTGGCTATTTTTACCACTTAATTTCATGAACAGACTTGACTATGAAATATGTTGAATTTGAAAGTGATGAATCGGGAGAAGATAACCAGGCGATGGATGAACAGAGTGACAACATTCCAAGTTGCTCCAATAAGCCGATTCAAAGACGTGGAAAGAAGAATTTTATAGACGATAGAATGCTTGCTTGTATGGATGCTGGCAATATGTCAACTCCATTTGCTATACACTTCATCAGTGCAACTGCCAAAGCGTTGGGTCACAATATTGAGGATCTTGTTCTGAATTGCACAAGTTTGCGTGAACAACGTAAAAAATATCGTCGGCGTCATGGCAAACAAATTATTGAAAATTTCAAGGTACATATTTTTTATTTTGGCCAAGTTTTAAGTTTTTTTGAGCTTAAGTTTTTTACTTAGATCCCTGAAACATTTGTTTTGCATTGGGACGGAAAGCTACTTCCCGCACTTGCTGAAAAGGACAAAGTTGACCGCTTGGCTATTGTACTCACGTCGGAGAACGTTGAAAAATTGATAGCTATCCCGATCATTAAAGATGGAACAGGTGCTGCAGTTGCTCAATCAGTCTACGAATATTTGCTAAAAATGAATATGCAGAATTCGTTAGAAATGATATGTTTTGACACAACTGCTGCAAATACTGGCTCTCATAGTGGTGCTGGAACTTTATTGGAACGCAATCTGGAACGCAGCTTATTGTGGTTACCATGTCGCCACCATATTGCAGAAATTCTATTAAAAGCTGTATTTGAGATTAATGTAGGAAAATCAAGTGGCCCAGAGGTGGCGATTTTTGAACGATTTGCACGAGAATGGAGCACATTTTATTCAAAGGGATTCAGCACTTGTATGCAGGATGATCAAGTTTTAAAAGTCATACCTGTCCAAGAACGCGAAGCAAGCAAGAACTTTTGTCTTGAATATTTAGCTAAAGTTCACATTCGTCATGATTATAGAGAACTCCTACAACTTGCATTCATTTTTCTTGGTGGTAGCATTCCCAATTTCACTTTTCGTACACCTGGAGCTACGTCTCATGCAAGATTCATGTCCAAGGCTATCTATTGTCTAAAAATATACTTGTTTCATGGACACTTTAAAATTTCTGCGAATCAGTTGAATGGAATTCGTAATATCTGCATTTTCTTAGTAAGTCTCTATATTCCGTACTGGTTCAGAACCGGAAATGCAGTTGAAGCGCCAAATAGAGATATGCAGCTGATAAAGGGGATTATTACCTATTATAATAAAGAAGTATCTACAGTGCTATTGGAAAAAATTCGGAACCATCTGTAGTATTTATCAGAGCAGGCAATCGCACTTGCCTTTTTTGATCCTCATGTAGACTCAGAAACAAAGAAAAAGATGGTTTTGGCATTGCAAATAGAGTCCAAAGAAGACAATCATATCGGTGAAGATGTAAATATTTTCCCTTCTAAAAAAGTGTGCGTAAGCGTTGATGAACATATTTATAGTATTTCTTATTAAAAAAATTATCAAATGCAAAAAAAAATATTTTGGTGATTTTTAAAAATTTTGACCTTTGACCCCATTATGGCACGGGTAGGCACCATGCGATCAGCCTGAAAATTTACAACATCAATTTTGGCATCAAACCACATATTTTCATCGCTACCCACATTCAAGTTTCCAAAAAAAAAATTTAACGCCAGGTCTAATGTACATATGTAAAAACTCCAAAGATTAGTAGGAATGCTCGAAAACTACTCCAAATATATGAAAAAAGGAGGTTGATGTTCTAGGGTTGGACTAAATGGTCCAACTTTGCATGCAGCATTGAATGCTTGTGTGAAAACGATATGATCCATGACTGCATTACATGTGAACAGGATGTAACTAGTCTGTTTCATCTATATTGGACCACGTATTCCAATATTACGTGCAGGTTTGCATATACATGCATATACATAGATATGTATGTATAATATTTTTAGCGCCAAAATTGTCAATCAGCTGTTGTACATATTTTACTGGATTTTAAAATTTTTCCGTTCGCGTACTTTTATATGCAAACGTTTTTATTGAGAGTAATTTCTTTAAATTACTCAGTATTTACTCAGTTACTGGATTTTACTGGAAAAGTACTCAAACGCACCTATTATATCAGATATTATAATATTGTTTTCATAATATATATTTAGAAAACAATATTATGATATCAAGTGTCAAAACCGCACACATACATAAGTACGTCAAGAGAATTTTGTGTATTAAAGTGAAAATTTATATTTTTGGACAAAAATAATGCGGAAATGTTTTAATTATACATGATGTATCAAGGAAATTCTAAAATTTTTGTGAAACACACATTACTATTACAATAAACGAAGATGTTTACTGTACGGCTGCATGATAATTATGAAATATTATGATATTTACAATAGTACGTTGTCCCCTATATAGATATTAATATTAATATAAATATATTTTTCTCCTTATTCTGCCGACGTTAATATCAGGTATAGACGCTATGTAATATGATTCTCTCTGCTATGAAATTTTACGTTTGCTGATAGAAATATATTTGATATTATACCAGGTATAGACGCTATGTAAGTTATGGTTTGAAAAAAAAACAACCCATAGCAACCTTGTTATATTTGTAAATTTTTAAAAAAATTATTTTTGATTTATAGCAACAAAGGACATACATGTGGTTATTGCTGTTATAATATTTGTTGTAGAAATGCTGGTACCTGATTGATGTGCCTTAGAAGATTTCGAAGAAATAACCGAAAGTCTAGCAAGTTATACTATGTTCACATGGACAGCAATTATCGAGGTTCGCTCTCCCATTCACGGTCCGCTATCGAATCTTGATTGAATCAACCAAGGCCTATTTATCAGGTCAATACAATCGTCATGATGATATTCTGTGTTTTCGTGTTTAAGCTGTCAAAAGTTGTTTGCACCATATACTTTAGTTCATGTTTGTGTGTGTTTCTGACAACTTAGACACAAAGTTGTTTTTTGTATTGCTGTGTTTTTGTAGAGTTGCAAAGACCTAATAAATAGACCTTGGAATCAACATGGTTCGCCATCAGCGATTATATTTTTATAACAAAAACGCACTATTCCCCTTCTTCAAACGCGCTAGAACGCGCTAAGTTACAGCATTGTAAACTATTTACAGCCAAAATGCACTACTTTCCGACGCGCTAAATTAGATTTTAATAGAAGTCGATGTATGTTATTTTATGATTTTCATTAATGAAATTTTTTAAAAATATGGACGCATGTACATAATTTTTTTCTAAAAAAAAACACAACTTCCACCTTTTTTTAAGATAACCTTGAAAAATAACTTTTTTACTCTATTGAAAGAATTTGATTTTGGGCATTCGTGTTATTAAATACAATGAATTTTTTTAGTAGCTCTTTCAGATTTTACATAATGGCTTCTTCGAAATTATATCCAAAATAACTAAAATCATTTAATACCGAATCAGAATCGCCTTCCAAATATTCGAAATCCTAAGTTTTTCTTTTAATTTTACTTGTCAAACTTTGTAAAATACGTTTTTAATTCTAACCACATTTGAGCTGCATCAAAATTCAAAATTTTTTATCAGATTTTTGGATACTAGAAAATATTGAAATATACATATATAAAAAAAAACAATGTGAGTCGAATCACAAGAGAGATGTGTAAACATCTAGTAATGAAAATTTTTTTTAAGTTGGAAGTACTTATGCTTTTAGTATATTTCTTTAAATTAATCAATGAAAAGTATCAGAGCTTTCAATATTGTAAATACATAGGAATTTGCTGGTTTTTGGTTTGTTTTATTTAACTTATTTGGTTAGTAAATGGACCCACTGCAGTATATATTAAAGGGTTGCACAGTTGGAACTGTTCACAACAGTTTTGCGTGTGTATTGGTTCTGATATGTTTAGCTATGTTAATTAGCGTTTCTGTCTCTAGTAGGTATGGTTGTTTTTCAAAACTGTTGTTGTGTGGTTGTATAATGAGCAAATGAGAATAACATGTTTGTTTGGATCTGTTTTTTTGAAACCAATCAAATACGTAAAACTGCTTTTAACATAAGTACAACATGGTGTGTTGAAAAAAAATTACCATTGTTGATGAATGAAAGACTGCTTTATGCTACTTTGATTTTTTTTCATAACGTTTATTTAATATAATTTGTTTAAAAAAACTAATTGAATGCTTTGAAGTTAAACACAAATATATTAAATAAAAATAAAGTGTTTTTTTTTTAATTTAAGTAAAAAGCAAATGCTTTTGTTATTCAATTTACCCATTAAATAAAAAACTCATGAGTTTCACCAAAAAATTAAAACAATTTAATAAAATAAGGTAACAAAAGTAATTCTTTTTTGTACTTATGTACATACCTATATAAAAAATAAATATACACAGGTACATACGAATTTAAAAAAAAACTCAGGTAACAATAATTATTGTCTTTTGAATTTTAACATACTTTATGTAGTAAAAAATAAATTATTCAATAATAATATAACAAAAATTAATGTGATATAATTAAAAAATTAAGCAACAAAAACTATTAAATTTTTTAATTTAGGCATAGGTACATCATTAAATTCAAAAATCAATTATTCAAGATAAGCATATAATATAAAGTAGATTAATTACGCAATACAAAAATATATGTACATACATATATCTACATATGCATATCCATACATATATACATATATGCATATACATATGTATATATTATATCGAGTTTCTTGTATGCATATTTCATAGAAGAACATCTAATGAATCGCAAAATTTAAGTCTCGTTTGCAAAAATGAGTTAGAGCTTTCTACATTAAGGTATCGGTATGTACATATGTATGTATGTACATATATACATATGTATATGATAGGCTTAAACGAAATTCGGTTCTTTGAATTTATATTCACAAATATAGTACCAATTTGTGATCGTTTATCTGTTATTAGTGCCCGAGCTACAGAAAATATCCTTTCGGAAGGAGCACTAGATGCTGGTATAGAGAATATTCGGCAGCTTAGCTTATATAACAGCGGAAACTCATTTTTTCAATCATCCCACCATTTCAAAATATTTAAATCACACTGTAGGTGTATAATAGTATTTTTATATTTATTAACTTCCTTTTCAATTAAATTTTTGTTAGAATCAGTCTTATCTATAGGTTGTATATAAAATATCTGTAGGTTGTAAAAATAAAATATTCTTTTCGCAATTTTTTAAACTTTAAACTTGCAATTGATTACAAAATTGCCTAGACACGTTAGGTTATATTGATATGTTTACAAAACTAGTTCAGGTCTAACTTAGTTACAACTTTGTCAAATACTGTTAGCAATACGTTAAAAGTCCCTGTTTGTTACTCTAAAAAAAAAGGCAAATATAAATTATTTTTTTCGTAAAATATTAACATTTAGGGCCTGACCCACGATATCGACAAGGTCGACTTGTTACATATGTTTTTGTTTTGAATGTAAATGTGTGACAAGTCGAACGTTGTCGACATCGTGGGTTTGGCCTTTAGTGAACTCTTAGCTACATTATGGTATGTATAGTCACATATGTATATAAGTACTACCACCAAGCCTGAATTAGCTGTTGGGCAAAAATTTGAGCGTGTACTGATTTTCTAAGTCTATGGAGGCCCATAAAGTTGGTCATCAAAATCACTAATTGAGTATATAGTTTTATTAACCTTTGATAGTATAATAGAACCTTTACTATCAAGTAGCTTCTATTGTGTTCAGTGTTCCTTTCACTGTTGTACATCTTAATTAATCAAGAAAAGCTTCAAATATCTGCTTAAAAAAACAAACCAAAATATAATTGTAATAATTATTTACTTGGCAAGTGTTAATACCATGCACAAATTACACAAATTATTAAAAATACTGACTAAATCCAATTAACTTGAATTTTCTATGCATATTTTGTAAAATTAGAACCATTTTTTGCATATACAATATAAAATATTATGTGTACAAAAAAGTGTCATTTTACATAGTAAATGTGTATGTTCATAATGTGAACAAAGCGTAAGAAATATTTCCTATGGCTTTCTGCTGCTCATCATTTATTTGTTGTACCAGTGTTTTTTTTTTCATATACCTGTGTTACAATATGTTTTTGTGAGCAAAAACATATACAAACAGTTCCTAAGCAGCAATACAACAAGCAATTGTTATCTGTTTTAATTGTATTGCCCTTTCGAAATGCAAACACACACAAGAACTGTTATACAAGTTCTCTCGCTCTCACCACAATTACATGGTACATACCATGGTGTATGTGGTTTATCTATACTTATAAGTATACAAATGCAACCCTTTAGTATATATGTACTGCATTAAAAATTGCAGTAAGCAGTAAATTTACTGAAAAAATTCAGTAAATTTTTACTGATAATGAAATTAAATTTGCATTACAAGTAAAATCGTAGGGCCGTATTCATAATAAAATTGTAGCAAGTGGAAAACCTTTTTTATTAAAATTTTTTAATTTTTGTATGAAAAAATTTAGCCACTAAGTAGAATTTCATTATGTATGCGGGCATTACTGATTACTGAAAATTCAATGCACCTCATCATATAATAAATCATTTAGGCACTTTATAAAAATTGTAGAAAACATTTTTAGTAATCAGTAAAAATTTACAAGTTAAAAAATTATTTTTACTGAAATTTTAGTAGTACTGCAAGGTGCCCATCTATGGTAAATGCCTTTACTTTTACTTTTTAATTTTTAATTCCTTTTGTTCATCGTTTATTTGTTGCTGTTCTTGTTGTTGTGTACTCATTGCAATTAAAATAAATCAATTATCAAATTAAATAAAACAAACAAAAAACAGAAAATTCCTATGTATTTACAATACTTCATAATGCGGTCTGATGATGATTTTACCCAAAATTTGTGATTATATTGTGAAAAAGATTTTTACCCCCTAGCGTACAGATGTTTACACATCAATAAGATATATAAATTTTTGACTCTGTATGGAAAACTGCATGCATAGTAATGGAATTATTAGTTGTGGGGGTTTGTGGAGAATTGCTGATATGCAAGTGGAAAACGTCAAATAAAAATTTTGATAATTCATGCGACTGTGGGTTTGCAAAATTTTTATTAAAATCTCCATCGATAATAATTGTCATGAGATGGAGATTGTTACCCAATTGTCGTGCACCAGCTTCAGTGTAAGGCAACAGTACATTATGAAGATATGTTATAATGTAATATTATAAATGATTTATAAAGACTGCTATATATCTTTTAAACAAATATTTGACATTTAAAACGTTCTTTTATATAAAAGTTTATACTTATTTTGTTTATTTTATATTTTTCAACTTTTTAACCAAATTATCCCCACTGGCAACACTATTACACTTCACAAGCAGTTTCTATTAAAATTAATTAATAATTGCTCCTGAAGGTGTGCTTTAAAATTCGATTTGTATACGTATTATTAACGAAAAATTGTTCGAAATAGTCGAATCCTTTGCCATTTGCTTGACTGTTTACACATGCAATTGCAAGTTCATTTTAAAAATGTCGGCGAAGAGAACATTTGTATACTTCTCAAGAAAAAAATGCTCCCCTTTTGTTTATAGAGTTACCGAGTTCATTATATAAGCATATGTTTAGCGACATGGTTAACATTTATTATTATAAGTATAGTTTTTATAATATTAATGCTCTATAATTAACAAACTTACATTTTTTATGCGCAGTGCAATAAAAAACGCAATAATACATATAACAAGTTAAAACTTTAATTTAAATTTCACATTAATCCAATAAATGTGCATCAAATGCTCAACACGGTAACACTTTTCTTTGTTTTGACATTCAATGGCATGCAACTGCCAAATTTTCACTGGCATGCAAATTTTGCTGCCACTGGAGCTGCCATTGCGAAAAATTTGAGTGTGTTAGTGAAAAATCGTGAGTGTATTGAGTTTTTCGAAATGGCATGCCACTAAAGTGGCATGTGTAAATGGCATGTAAGTTTTTGCAAGTTGTTATTTCAGTTGTCAGAATATTTACAACTAACTTGATGTTATTTGTTCATTAATAACTATCACATGTAATTTGGCTTAAAAAGCGTTACGAACAGTAGCCTAATTCAATTCATAAGAATTTAAGAAACAAATACAGTTCGAAAAATAATAATTAACTAAAATTAATAGTCATTGGCTTGTGGCAAAAATTAAAAATAAAAATATACTTAATAGTAACAAACCAAAAAAGTTTGTCTTGAGTAGAACAAAAATAAGCAAATTAACAAACATGTGCATAGTTAGTAAGGAACAAACGACAATGGTAAGACTGTTGTAATATATATGGAAGATGGTAAATTTTGAGCCTTCATTACCAAACATATATATGAGCAAATTGAAAAATGCAATGAAACTCAACTGAATTCTTCAATAAATCCCTGATAGGTTTACTTATACTTGAAAGATTTGGTAAATATTCCCGTAAATAATTTATGAATCCTAACAACTTCTGTATATCTTTTCTGCATTTTGGAGGGCCCAAGTCCTCAATTCCTTTCAGTCTACTCTTATCACAACCGATCCCCTTACCTGAAATCCTATGTCCCAAAAATGTCACTTCCTTCTGTCTCCATTGAATCTTTTCCCAATTAAACCTTACGTTCCTTTCTTTAGCCCTTTCTATCACTAATTTCACGGTCTCATCATGTTCCTGCTCATTTGTTGCGGCTATAAGGATATCATCTATATACACTATGACGTTTTTGATATCTCCAAAATTCTCTTCATTAATTTTCTGAAATGCTTCTGGTGCTATCTTAATACCAAATGGCAACCGCTTAAAACTGTAGCACCCAAAAGGTGTACTAAACGTGCATAAACTTTTTGACCTGTCATCAAGGGCTATTTGCCAGAATCCATCTTTTATGTCTAGCACTGTACAAACTGATTTGTTTACTAGATTTGTTTTGAGCCTATCATAATAATTATCTTTAATTGCCATATTGAGTCCCTTAGGATTTATGCAGATTCTCAACTTTTTGTTAGGGTTTTCAACGATAACAATATTGGAAATCCATTCACCTGTTCTCACACTCTTCAATGATACCTTTCTTGCATAAATTCTTTAATTCTTAATTTAAAGGTTCTCTAATAGCCAAGGGTATCCGGGTTGCAGGTTTTGAGCATGGTGTAGCATTTTCTTTCAGTTCAATAACAAAATCTTTTTTAAAACAGCCTATTCCCTCAAAAAGTTTACCATATATCATTTTAAGCTCTTCTTTACTATTTATGCCGACTGAACATATGCTCTTAATCAAACCATATTCTACACATGAGTTCAGGCCTAAAATAGGAACCGTATTCTGCTCATTTACCACAAAAAAATTTATTTTTTCTGACTTTTGTTTTATTTTGCACAGTAAGTCCACAGTACCCATATTTTTTATCGTGCTGCCATTAAAGGCAATCAAATTATCTAAACTTTTTGTAATTGTGATATTTCGAAAATCTTTTAATATGTCATATGGCACTATATTAACCATAGCCCCGGTGTCGAGCTTAAACTTTACAGATCTATTTTGAATCTGAACAAATTCATACCACGTGCTAGCGACATTTTCTTTCTTAATTGAATCTATATACAAACTTGTATTACTTCCACTACTTAAATCATTAGTTTGCACCTTTAACTCCCCTATAGATTTCTTTTTACACACTGGAGAGAAATGATTTCTCCCTTTACAATGGTTACATATCTTACCATATGCTGGGCATTTGCCCTTTAAATGCTTCTTACCACAGAAATTACAATTATTTTTTGTACTCTCTTCAATACTGGGTTTTTCATTATGTTTGGTTTTAAGCTTATTAAAATTATTTCTAAATTGTTCAGTTCTCTTACTAACCAAATTAATTTCTGGTTCACCACCTCGCATGGTGTTCATTTGCTTGTTACTCACTTGAGCCGATCTCGCCATGTCAATTGCCATTTCCATTGTCAAATTTTGTGTGTCTAATAGCTTTTTCTGCAACGCCTTGTCATTTGTTCCCAGCACAATTCGATCGCGCACCATCCTATCATCATTATGAAAGCCACATCGCCGTAGTATTTTCTTAATATCCATTACAAAATCATCAAATGGTTCCCCGTCTGCTTGACAGCGATTATGAAACACAAAACTTTCAAAAACCTCGTTACACTTTGGCTTACAAAATTCTTCAAATGCCTTCGTAACTTCTTCATATTTTATTTTAGCTGCCTCACTAAGGTTGAAGGAATCAAAAAGTTCTACAGCTTCCGGACCAATTGCGTTTAAAGATATAGCTACTTCCACTGCTTCTTCTTTCTTTTCCAATTCAATTGCAGTAGCAAAAATTTTTACATTTTGCCAAAAAATTCTCCAATTTTCTGCAATATCCCAGTAATTTTCAGTTCTTCGACTTTTTTCACAAAATCCATATTAGTTTTCTTATCAATGTAGACGTATTTAATATTTTTTGGTGGCCTTCCACTAGGTTTTTTATGATATGATAGACTGGTGTTAGCTCTTCCCATATGTTGCTTATATCATGTTAAAAAAAATTTTCAATCGAAAATTTTATTTTATCAGAACCAAGGCAGATTCATTTCCAGGTAGTATCAGGATTACAAAAACAATGAAAAAATACAACAATGAAAAAAACAACATGGGTTGTAGTTCATCAAAAACTTCAAAAATAGAATTTGTTTAACATAACAATAATAAAAATTATTCACATAACTTTGAAAATATTTCTCCGCGGCAGCTACCACTAACAACATTTGCAACGTTTAGCACTTCTCACAATTTTTTAATAGTTTTTTCATATTTATAAATTTGTTTTCACAGAATTTTTTTTAATAAAAAATTCATATTGAATTTTTTTAACATTTTCTTTTAATTTCTCTTTCGTAAAAAATTTTTGAAGTTTCCGATGAACTTTAATTTGAAAAAAAAATAGCTCAGCTGAATTTCCGCTACTACCTTGTGAATGTGCCTTGATCAGAACTGTTTCATTTTTTCACCGGCTGCGCCATGTATTATCAAATATGCATATTTATTGATTCAAATAACATGTGTTTAGTTTCTTGGTTATTTATTAACTGTCTTAAAATTATGATATGAGCTTTAATACAGCTTGAAAGAATAAGATAATAGAATAGAGTAAAGAGGTATGATGAGAGAAATTAAACTAACTGATATGTTATAAAAATACATACAGGGTGCTTAGCATTTTTATTTAAACTAGTGTTCGCCCAGTGGTTGAAAATCAACCATTAACGCACAGAGGTGGAGAATAGAATGAAAATATTTAAAGTTTGATGAATTTAAAACACAATTTAAAAACTATATTCAAATATACATATGTATAGACTCCAAGGTAAACCACTCTCTTAAACCACTTTCTTAACTACTAAATAAGAATAGATTTTAAGCAAACTATTTAAAAAAAGTTGTTCCCTTTTTGAACTAAATGTAATTAGATATTTGCTCCTAGTGTTTTCACTTCATATTCATTATTATTGCCCAAAACAAAAATATTCGTTTATTTTTTCATTGAACGCTTTTTCTCTAAAGTTTTAGACTCCCCATTAAAACGTTTGTTACAAAAAAAATTTATATTCCCTATTCTTTGAGAAAGACCTCATATGTATGTACGAATATGCTAGCCTAATAATATAAACATTCCATCATATTCCAACATTCCATCATATTCCAACATTCCAGTATGTTCAGTAATTTAAAGCACAGAAAAATAATGAAAACAATGAACAAAAACAAAACGCACACAAAATAAACCAAAAATAAAAAACTTACTTTGTGCTGTAGGTGAATTTAAATTTAATCAAAGTTATTAATAATTAAAAAAATATATTATTTTTAAGCATCTAAAGAAAAATAAATTCAGTAAAGTGCGACTTTGACTCGCGCACGAAGGGTTCCGTACGTTGGCTTTAAGCATTTTTTTAATACAGTGTTTTTTTACGTTTTTTCAGCTGAAATAGTTTTTTTTAGTTAATTTAATTATTATTTTTCGAACTGTATTTGTTTCTATATTCTTATGAATTGAATAGGCTAAAGTTCGTAACGCTTTTTAAGCCAAATTACATGTGATAATTATTAATGAACAAATAACATCAAAGTTAGTTGTAAATATTCTGACAACAACACATAGTTGAACGGAACAGCCAGCCGTTTTCGAAGGCCACTAAACCTTCCTCATCAGCGTTCTTCTGTGTTTTTTGGTCCACTGTGTGTGGTGTCAGTTGATGTAGATGTCTGCCTTATATACGTAACTTTATTGCAAATGGAATATGTGAATTTGTTTGATTCATTGCATTTCAATTTGCCAATGTGTTTCGTAATGTATACGCAAGTTACCATCTATATATATATACCATCTTCTATATATATTACCATCTTCTATATATATTACAACAGTCTTACCATTGTCGTTTTGTTCCTTACTAACTATACACATGTTTGTTAATTTGCTTATTTTTGTTCTACTTAAGACAAACTTTTTTGGTTTGTTACTATTAAGTATATTTTTATTTTTAATTTTTGCCACAAGCCAATGACTATTAATTAGTTAATTTAATTATTATTTTTCGAACTGTATTTGTTTCTATATTCTTATGAATTGAATAGGCTAAAGTTCGTAACGCTTTTTAAGCCAAATTACATGTGATAATTATTAATGAACAAATAACATCAAAGTTAGTTGTAAATATTCTGACAACAACACATAGTTGAACGGAACAGCCAGCCGTTTTCGAAGGCCACTAAACCTTCCTCATCAGCGTTCTTCTGTGTTTTTTGGTCCACTGTGTGTGGTGTCAGTTGATGTAGATGTCTGCCTTATATACGTAACTTTATTGCAAATGGAATATGTGAATTTGTTTGATTCATTGCATTTCAATTTGCCAATGTGTTTCGTAATGTATACGCAAGTTACCATCTATATATATATACCATCTTCTATATATATTACCATCTTCTATATATATTACAACAGTCTTACCATTGTCGTTTTGTTCCTTACTAACTATACACATGTTTGTTAATTTGCTTATTTTTGTTCTACTTAAGACAAACTTTTTTGGTTTGTTACTATTAAGTATATTTTTATTTTTAATTTTTGCCACAAGCCAATGACTATTAATTAGTTAATTTAATTATTATTTTTCGAACTGTATTTGTTTCTATATTCTTATGAATTGAATAGGCTAAAGTTCGTAACGCATTTTAAGCCAAATTACATGTGATAATTATTAATGAACAAAAAACATCAAAGTTAGTTGTAAATATTCTGACAACAACACATAGTTGAACGGAACAGCCAGCCGTTTTCGAAGGCCACTAAACCTTCCTCATCAGCGTTCTTCTGTGTTTTTTGGTCCACTGTGTGTGGTGTCAGTTGATGTAGATGTCTGCCTTATATACGTAACTTTATTGCAAATGGAATATGTGAATTTGTTTGATTCATTGCATTTCAATTTGCCAATGTGTTTCGTAATGTATACGCAAGTTACCATCTATATATATATACCATCTTCTATATATATTACCATCTTCTATATATATTACAACAGTCTTACCATTGTCGTTTTGTTCCTTACTAACTATACACATGTTTGTTAATTTGCTTATTTTTGTTCTACTTAAGACAAACTTTTTTGGTTTGTTACTATTAAGTATATTTTTATTTTTAATTTTTGCCACAAGCCAATGACTATTAATTAGTTAATTTAATTATTATTTTTCGAACTGTATTTGTTTCTATATTCTTATGAATTGAATAGGCTAAAGTTCGTAACGCTTTTTAAGCCAAATTACATGTGATAATTATTAATGAACAAATAACATCAAAGTTAGTTGTAAATATTCTGACAACAACACATAGTTGAACGGAACAGCCAGCCGTTTTCGAAGGCCACTAAACCTTCCTCATCAGCGTTCTTCTGTGTTTTTTGGTCCACTGTGTGTGGTGTCAGTTGATGTAGATGTCTGCCTTATATACGTAACTTTATTGCAAATGGAATATGTGAATTTGTTTGATTCATTGCATTTCAATTTGCCAATGTGTTTCGTAATGTATACGCAAGTTACCATCTATATATATATACCATCTTCTATATATATTACCATCTTCTATATATATTACAACAGTCTTACCATTGTCGTTTTGTTCCTTACTAACTATACACATGTTTGTTAATTTGCTTATTTTTGTTCTACTTAAGACAAACTTTTTTGGTTTGTTACTATTAAGTATATTTTTATTTTTAATTTTTGCCACAAGCCAATGACTATTAATTAGTTAATTTAATTATTATTTTTCGAACTGTATTTGTTTCTATATTCTTATGAATTGAATAGGCTAAAGTTCGTAACGCTTTTTAAGCCAAATTACATGCGATATCTCGGCAAACGTGGCGACAAAAATTTGGTTTTGGCGATGAAAATTTTGAAATGGCGATTGGCGATTTACTTGGCGATATTTGAACTCCTTGGCGATAGTTTTGGCTATATTTTTAAGATTTCAATAAAATAGAATAATGTTAAAAAATATGCTTATACCATATAAAGCAATTTTTTCTCCAAAATAAAATATTTCGTGCAAAAAATTCTAAATGTTGTGAGTCTTTATCTGAAGTTAAAAAAAAAATTATGGAACAAAAAATCTCATTTGATGTTTATACAACACAGTTAAGAAAACTTCCTTTTATAAATTGGAACCAACATTTTGATAATGAAGCAGGAAAAGGCTGAAAGAGTTCTCGCCTAAATTGTATTATTATGACGATGCTGCTGGCACTTACTACTTCAAGGATATGATATGTGTACTTTAGCACACATTTAAGTGAACGTTAATTCCGTTTTATTAAAAGATTTAAATAATAATTTTGATCTTGGTGTTCAAGTTCAATTTATCCTATTAGGATTGATTTTGCAATAAGTTATTTTTAAGTTTTTTATACGCCAGTACTTTTTATATGTTAATTTAAATACTTTGCAATATTATTGCAAAGAAAATATTGCCCAATATTCCTGACATTGAAAAAGTAAACAACATTGGAAAATGTTGCCACCACATTACACAATTCCCTTGATTGTACAATAAAAATCAGAAGTCTTTTGATATTTGCCAATGTGTATATTGTGTTACCTTCGAATATGACATACACATTGGCGATATTATCGTACAATACGAAAAATTGCACAATTACATATCTGTAGCAATAAGGAAAAAGTGCTTAAGTCATATTTTACTCTTTTACAGGAGAGCACTTTTAAGGTTTCAAGTCGATTTTCAGAAATTTATTTCTTTTACAGATAAATTAGGAAATTTTCTGTTAACCTTTATTTTTTAACCAATCATCGTTTTACACACTATAAGTAAGAGATTTGAGTTAAAATATACCATATTATAACCTAAATCAAGATATTATTCCAAATGAGATTAGAAGTCTAAAAAAAATAAGTCAAAGTCATAGTGCTATAACTTCATGAAAAATCACACTAATAAATTGAGATTTTGACAATTGATACTTTCAAATATGCAGATTACGGACGTACCATTAACTCAAAATTTGCTTATCTCGACTTAAGCACTTTTTCCTTTTTGCCACAGATATATTGCAAGTGGGTGCGCCGCTTTAAACAACATATTTTTTATGTTTTACGACAGACGTTACCTACTGAATTTCAAATGTAACGATATTTGCAATGCAATTACATAATAAAAATATTTTTGTAGCTAAAATTTAATGTTTAATTATATTGGCGATATTTGGCGATATTCGACAAGTCATTTGGTGAGGAGGCTGAAAATAAATCTGACAACACTGCTTCTGAGTGTTTATGGAGTTGCCAAGCCAAATTGTTGTAATTTTTTTTTAGCAAATTAAGAGAGAAAGAGAAATCATGGCTTTATGATTGGCTAATATTCTTAACTGTTTTTAACTATCTTAGACACAAAAATGTAGAAGAAAAAATACATTCTGCACTGCTCCTATTGTCAATCTATCTAACAAAAAAAAAATCAAGCGAACACGTTGAGTTTAAGTCAGTTAAAATGGTTCTTAACTTTTTTCATTTGCCTATTTATATATAGATCTATGTATATGCATGTATATGCAAACCTGCACGTAATATTGGAATACGTGGTCCAATCTAGATGAAACAGACTAGTTACATCCTGTTCACATGTAATGCAGTCATGGATCATATCGTTTTCCCACAAGCATTCAATGCTGCACGATAAGTATTCGTGTTTAAACGATTATGATCATAGTCTATAACTATTCTATATGGAGCAGTTTTGCGGTTAGTCCGATGTAATGCAAAGTTGGACCATTTAGTCCAACCCTAGAACATCAACCTCCTTTTATCATATATTTGGAGTAGTTTTCGAGCATTCCTACTAATCTTTGGAGTTTTTACATACATGTATGTACTATTCGCATTATCTGCAGGGAATATACAAAACTATACATACATATGTACATACATATGTATGTATGTATGTATAAAATATATACATACATACATACATATCGTCGGATACCCAGCTAAAATTACTGCTTCCTAGAAGCGTTTTCGTAAGGGAGACAATGTTAGAGAATCACTTGCTGTTGCGCATGACTAAGGAGTTTTTTTTTGTGCGAGATGAGTCAACTAGAAGCAACACATTCAGCTTCCAAAAAGCCATAATTTTTTGCCTTACAAAGAGTGCTTCACAGAAGCAATAATATATGTGAAAAGTGATTAGAATGTACAGAAAAAGACAAAAATGACAACAATATTGTTCACTTCCTTTCAAGTAGGTGCAATGAGTGCATTTATTAAGAGATATATAAAAGTGGAAAATAACTTTTTATATCCTGACATATTCAAGATATCGAAAAACTGAAAACAAATTTAAGAAAAGTACATATTAATTATATGTATATAATCGATCAATAACTAAATTTTTTAATGTTCTTTGCGGGGAACCAGTAACCGTCCGACGATATGTATAAATAAAAATTTAACTATAAAAATCTATTAACTTTATTCACGTTCATAAACAATCGATTATGTTTTGCATTCCACGTGAAATTACATCCTTCGGAAATTGTTGTTATAAATACATACATACATATATACATAACAATTCTATGAGAATTCAGCACGTTTTAATTTCGCGTGGTGTAGAGAAATGTATGTAGTTCTATGAATCTATATATAAATAGGAAAATGAAAAAAGTTAAGAACCATTTTAACTGACTTAAACTCAACGTGTTCGCTTGATTTTTTTTTTGTTAGATAGATTGACAATAGGAGCAGTGCAGAATGTATTTTTTCTTCTACATTTTTGTGTCTAAGATAGTTAAAAACAGTTAAGAATATTAGCCAATCATAAAGCCATGATTTCTCTTTCTCTCTTAATTTGCTAAAAAAAAATTACAACAATTTGGCTTGGCAACTCCATAAACACTCAGAAGCAGTGTTGTCAGATTTATTTTCAGCCTCCTCGCCAAATGACTTGTCGAATATCGCCAAATATCGCCAATATAATTAAACATTAAATTTTAGCTACAAAAATATTTTTATTATGTAATTGCATTGCAAATATCGTTACATTTGAAATTCAGTAGGTAACGTCTGTCGTAAAACATAAAAAAATATGTTGTTTAAAGCGGCGCACCCACTTGCAATATATCTGTGGCAAAAAGGAAAAAGTGCTTAAGTCGAGATAAGCAAATTTTGAGTTAATGGTACGTCCGTAATCTGCATATTTGAAAGTATCAATTGTCAAAATCTCAATTTATTAGTGTGATTTTTCATGAAGTTATAGAACTATGACTTTGACTTATTTTTTTAGACTTCTAATCTCATTTGGAATAATATCTTGATTTAGGTTATAATATGGTATATTTTAACTCAAATCTCTTACTTATAGTGTGTAAAACGATGATTGGTTAAAAAATAAAGGTTAACAGAAAATTTCCTAATTTATCTGTAAAAGAAATAAATTTCTGAAAATCGACTTGAAACCTTAAAAGTGCTCTCCTGTAAAAGAGTAAAATATGACTTAAGCACTTTTTCCTTATTGCTACAGATATGTAATTGTGCAATTTTTCGTATTGTACGATAATATCGCCAATGTGTATGTCATATTCGAAGGTAACACAATATACACATTGGCAAATATCAAAAGACTTCTGATTTTTATTGTACAATCAAGGGAATTGTGTAATGTGGTGGCAACATTTTCCAATGTTGTTTACTTTTTCAATGTCAGGAATATTGGGCAATATTTTCTTTGCAATAATATTGCAAAGTATTTAAATTAACATATAAAAAGTACTGGCGTATAAAAGACTTAAAAATAACTTATTGCAAAATCAATCCTAATAGGATAAATTGAACTTGAACACCAAGATCAAAATTATTATTTAAATCTTTTAATAAAACGGAATTAACGTTCACTTAAATGTGTGCTAAAGTACACATATCATATCCTTGAAGTAGTAAGTGCCAGCAGCATCGTCATAATAATACAATTTAGGCGAGAACTCTTTCAGCCTTTTCCTGCTTCATTATCAAAATGTTGGTTCCAATTTATAAAAGGAAGTTTTCTTAACTGTGTTGTATAAACATCAAATGAGATTTTTTGTTCCATAATTTTTTTTTTAACTTCAGATAAAGACTCACAACATTTAGAATTTTTTGCACGAAATATTTTATTTTGGAGAAAAAATTGCTTTATATAGTATAAGCATATTTTTTAACATTATTCTATTTTATTGAAATCTTAAAAATATAGCCAAAACTATCGCCAAGGAGTTCAAATATCGCCAAGTAAATCGCCAATCGCCATTTCAAAATTTTCATCGCCAAAACCAAATTTTTGTCGCCACGTTTGCCGAGATATCGCCATATCTGACAACACTGCTCAGAAGGAAAAACGTATTTTATTTGTTCATTCTATTCTTATTTATTATTGCTGAAACTAATAAAATTTGGATATTTAAATAACGAGTGGTACTGTATTATTAGGGTTTCGTACACCAAAGGTGAAATGTAACCCTATTGTTTTCGCTACGCTGTCCGTCTGTCCGTCCGTCCGTCACAGGGTATTTTCTCGAGAACCGTAAGAGCTACGGACCTGAAATTTGGACAGAGTGTGTAGACCCTTGGCCGCTACAACAACAATTACATGAGAGTTGGAAATTAAAGGGTGTGCCAAAACGAGCAACGAAAAATGTTAAAATCCCATGTAATATACATACAATTGTATTTACATATATGCACTTGAAATTTGTAAAGTTAGTGTATTTTTATACAGACTACAACAATTAACACTAAAATTCAAAAAATTTTAATTAGAGGGTGTACCATCAGTTAATGTAATTTTGACTATGTAATTTTGATAACTTGCTGTATCTTGGAAACCGTAAGAGCAAACTTCTTGAAATTTTTAAAAACGGTAAAACAAAAAAATCTCAAAATTATAAAATCGCCAAACCGAAAAAAAATCGCCAAAATAAAAAAAAAATCGCCAAAACGAAAAAAGCACCAAATTAAAAAAAAATTCAAAACCGAAAAAAAATCGCCAAAATAAAAAAAAAATCGCCAAAATGAAAAAATCGTCAAAATGAAAAAAAATCGTCAAAATGAAAAAATCGCCAAAATTAAAAAAATCGACAAAATTAAAAAAAAAATCGCCAAAACGAGAAAAAAGCGAAAAATAATAAAAAAAAAACTATTTCAGCTGAAAAAACGTAAAAAAACACTGTATTAAAAAAATGCTCAAAGCCAACGTACGGAACCCTTCGTGCGCGAGTCAAAGTCGCACTTTACTGAATTTATTTTTCTTTAGATGCTTAAAAATAATATATATTTTTAATTATTAATAACTTTGATTAAATTTAAATTCACCTACAGCACAAAGTAAGTTTTTTATTTTTGGTTTATTTTGTGTGCGTTTTGTTTTTGTTCATTGTTTTCATTATTTTTCTGTGCTTTAAATTACTGAACATACTGGAATGTTGGAATATGATGGAATGTTGGAATATGATGGAATGTTTATATTATTAGGCTAGCATATTCGTACATACATATGAGGTCTTTCTCAAAGAATAGGGAATATAAACTTTTTTTGTAACAAACGTTTTAATGCGGAGTCTAAAACTTTAGAGAAAAAGCGTTCAATGAAAAAATAAACGAATATTTTTGTTTTGGGCAATAATAATGAATATGAAGTGAAAACACTAGAAGCAAATATCTAATTACATTTAGTTCAAAAAGGGAACAACTTTTTTTAAATAGTTTGCTTAAAATCTATTCTTATTTAGTAGTTAAGAAAGTGGTTTAAGAGAGTGGTTTACCTTGGAGTCTATACATATGTATATTTGAATATAGTTTTTAAATTGTGTTTTAAATTCATCAAACTTTAATGGTTGATTTTCAACCACTGGGCGAACACTAGTATGTATAATATTTTTAGCGCCAAAATTGTCAATCAGCTGTTGTACATATTTTACTGGATTTTAAAATTTTTCCGTTCGCGTACTTTTATATGCAAACGTGTTTATTGAGAGTAATTTCTTTAAATTACTCAGTATTTACTCAGTTACTGGATTTTACTGGAAAAGTACTCAAACGCACCTATTATATCAGATATTATAATATTGTTTTCATAATATATATTTAGAAAACAATATTATGATATCAAGTGTCAAAACCGCACACATACATAAGTACGTCAAGAGAATTTTGTGTATTAAAGTGAAAATTTATATTTTTGGACAAAAATAATGCGGAAATGTTTTAATTATACATGATGTATCAAGGAAATTCCAAAATTTTTGTGAAACACACATTACTATTACAATAAACGAAGATGTTTACTGTACGGCTGCATGATAATTATGAAATATTATGATATTTACAATAGTACGTTGTCCCCTATATAGATATTAATATTAATATAAATATATTTTTCTCCTTATTCTGCCGACGTTAATATCAGGTATAGACGCTATGTAATATGATTCTCTCTGCTATGAAATTTGACGTTTGCTGATAGAAATATATTTGATATTATATCAGGTATAGACGCTATGTAAGTTATGGTTTGAAAAAAAAACAACCCATAGCAACCTTGTTATATTTGTAAATTTTTAAAAAAATTATTTTTGATTTATAGCAACAAAGGACATACATGTGGTTATTGCTGTTATAATATTTGTTGTAGAAATGCTGGTACCTGATTGATGTGCCTTAGAAGATTTCGAAGAAATAACCGAAAGTCTAGCAAGTTATACTATGTTCACATGGACAGCAATTATCGAGGTCCGCTATCGAATCTTGATTGAATCAACCAAGGCCTATTTATCAGGTCAATACAATCGTCATGATGATATTCTGTGCTTTCGTGTTTAAGCTGTCAAAAGTTGTTTGCACCATATACTTTAGTTCATGTTTGTGTGTGTTTCTGACAACTTAGACACAAAGTTGTTTTTTGTATTGCTGTGTTTTTGTAGAGTTGCAAAGACCTAATAAATAGACCTTGGAATCAAAATGGTTCGCCATCAGCGATTATATTTTTATAACAAAAACGCACTATTCCCTTTCTCCAGACGCGCTAGAACGCGCTAAGTTACAGCATTGTAAACTATTTACAGCCAAAATGCACTACTTTCCGACGCGCTAAATTAGATTTTAATAGAAGTCGATGTATGTTATTTTATGATTTTCATTAATGACAACGTATGTTATTTATTTCTCATTTCGCGCTTATAATAACAAATTGTTACATTTTTAATGCTTTTTAGAGAGTTCTAGGAAATTTTTTAAAAATATGGACGCATGTACATAATTTTTTTCTAAAAAAAAAACACAACTTCCACCTTTTTTTAAGATAACCTTGAAAAATAACTTTTTTACTCTATTGAAAGAATTTGATTTTGGGCATTCGTGTTATTAAATACAATGAATTTTTTTAGTAGCTCTTTCAGATTTTACATAATGGCTTCTTCGAAATTATATCCAAAATAACTAAAATCATTTAATACCGAATCAGAATCGCCTTCCAAATATTCGATATCCTTAGTTTTTCTTTTAATTTTACTTGTCAAACTTTGTAAAATACGTTTTTAATTCTAACCACATTTGAGCTGCATCAAAATTCAAAATTTTTTATCAGATTTTTGGATACTAGAAAATATTGAAATATACATATATAAAAAAAAACAATGTGAGTCGAATCACAAGAGAGATGTGTAAACATCTAGTAATGAAAATTTTTTTTTAAGTTGGAAGTACTTATGCTTTTAGTATATTTCTTTAAATTAATCAATGAAAAGTATCAGAGCTTTCAATATTGTAAATACATAGGAATTTGCTGGTTTTTGGTTTGCTTTATTTAACTTATTTGGTTAGTAAATGGGCACACTGCAGTATATATGTACTGCATTAAAAATTGCAGTAAGCAGTAAATTTACTGATTACTGAAAAAATTCAGTAAATTTTTACTGATAATGAAATTTAATTTGCATAACAAGTAAAATCGTAGGGCCGTATTAATAATAAAATTGCAGCAAGTGGCAAAGCTTTTTTATTAAAATTTTTTAATTTTTGTATGAAAAAATTTAGCCACTAAGTAGAATTTCGTTATGTATGCGGGCATTACTGATTACTGAAAATTCAATGCACCTCATCATATAATAAATCATTTAGGCACTTTATAAAAATTGTAGAAAAAATTTTTAGTAATCAGTAAAAATTTACAAAATAAAAAATTATTTTTACTGAAATTTTAGTAGTACTGCAAGGTGCCCATCTATGGTAAATGCCTTTACTTTTACTTTTTAATTTTTAGTTCCTATTGTTCATCGTTTAATTGTTGCTGTTCTTGTTGTTGTGTACGCATTGCAATTAAAATAAAGCAATTATCAAGTTAAATAAAACAAACAAAAAACTTACAATATTTTAAATAAGTTTGTGTTGCTTCTTTCAAACACTAATACACTCATACTTCATAATGCGGTCTGATGATGATGTTACCCAAAATTTGTGATTGTATTGTGAAAAAGATTTTTACCCCCTAGCGTACAGATGTTTACACATCAATAAGATATATAAATTTTTGACTCTGTATGGAAAACTGCATGTATAGTAGTGCAATTATTAGTTGTGGGGGTTTGTGGAGAATTGCTCATATGCAAGTGGAAAACGTCAAATAAAAATTTTAATTCATGCGACTGTGGTTTTGCAAAATTTTTATTAAAATCTCCATGCATAATAATTGGCATGAGATGGAGATTGTTACCCAATTGTCGTGCACCAGCTTCAGTGTAAGACAACAGTACGTTATGAAGATATGTTATTATGTAATATTATAAATGATTTATAAAGACTGCTATATATCTTTTAAAAAAATATTTGACATTTAAAACGTTCTTTTATTTAAAAGTTTATACTTATTTTGTTTATTTTATATATTTCAACTTTTTAACCAAATTATCCCCACTGGCAACACTGTTACACTTCACAAGCAATTTCTATTAAAATTAATTAATAATTGCTCCTGAAGGTATGCTTTAAAATTCGGTCACTAGTGGCATGCAATTATCAACGAAAAATTGTCGAATATCTTGCCATTTGCTTGACTGTTTACACATGCAATTGCAAGTTCATTTTAAAAATGTCGGCGAAGAGAACATTTGTATACTTCTCAAGAAAAAAATGCTCCCCTTTTGTTTATAGAGTTACCGAGTTCATTATATAAGCATATGTTTAGCGACATGGTTAACATTTATTATTATAAGTATAGTTTTTATAATATTAATGCTCTATAATTAACAAACTTACATTTTTTATGCGCAGTGCAATAAAAAACGCAATAATACATATAACAAGTTAAAACTTTAATTTAAATTTCACATTAATCCAATAAATGTGCATCAAATGCTCAACACGGTAACACTTTTCTTTGTTTTGACATTCAATGGCATGCAACTGCCAAATTTTCACTGGCATGCAAATTTTGCTGCCACTGGAGCTGCCATTGCGAAAAATTTGAGTGTGTTAGTGGAAAATCGTGAGTGTATTGAGTTTTTCGAAATGGCATGCCACTATAGTGGCATGTGTAAATGCGCTGATTTACACGGGATTAATTGTGCTGGCATAACATGCCAGTTTGTTGGTGAGAGAGGCAAAGAGAGGGGTTTTGTGTTTGGCATAATTTTTCAACCAGCTATATCCCCGCATTAGCAGCACAAAATTAATACAAACAACTTAAAAATCTGCAAATGTTAAATGAATACGAAAAACACTAACACACACAAAGCTGTGTATACGTATACATTTTTATGACGGATGAATTAGTCTCGTGTGTTCTTAAAAGAACAAAAATTGTGCGGCATAAAAATTAGTCTCGTGTAAACTACCTCAATGGTATGTAAGTTTTTGGAAGTTGTTTTTTCAGTGGCGAAGTGTTTTCAATTTTGGTTAGTTTAGCTTCAAAAAGTAATTGAATCAAAAAATAATGTAAGTATTAAATGAAAAATAAGGTTTAATTACTGAATGTATGTTACTTCTCTCTATAAAAAAAAAAAAAAAAAAAAAAAAAAAAAAACTACAGAATTTGTTTTGTTTTTTTTTTGTAATGAAATACGATGGAACAGTATGAAAAGTTTGCATATTTAATGGCAACAAAACGATATTGCCTGCATATTTAATTAAATTAAAACAAATAAACTTTATTCTTGTGTTACAAATATGTACACAAAATAAAAATATTACCTCCTGCGTGACAGAATTCTTCACACTGGATAAGTTTGGCCATAAATACCTTTTTCTTATCTCATTTTTTTTAATCTCTCTGTACTTAAAATTGCAATAATTTATTTAATATAAATTTTCACGACATTTAATACTTTTGTTTTAATTGTTCTTAAAATGTTTCTGTTTCAAATCAAAACATCAACAATTTTTGTTAAGTAATTAATTAAAAATTAATATGTAACTATCATAAGATCAACACATACACAATTTTTTTTTAAGTTGGAAGTACTTATGTTCTTTAAATTAATCAATGAAAAGTATCAAAACTTTCAAAATTGTAAATACATAGGAATTTGCTGGTTTTTGGTTTGCTTTATTTAACTTATTTGGTTATTAAATGGGCACACTGCAGTAAAATCCAGTAAAATGAAACCATATGTTTTTAAACATAAACAAACAAAAGCAAAAGGAAACAAAAATTTTTGGTTTTTGATGAAATTTAAATAATATTTTTTTTTTATTACATGATATTTTATTTATTGTATCTTCATATATGAACTAACAATAAGTATTCAAATCTTAAATATAAAAATATAATTATGCCCGACCAGTGTCGGACATAAGCTTAGTAGTAGTTATATATAATACATAAGTAAAAAATAAAAGAATTTTCAGGAAGTCCCATCTGGAGTGCTGTGAATAAGAGCCCTTGTATCCCTCTTTTTTAGGCGAATGTGTCCAGTAAAGTTCAAAATATTACGACCAAGCGGATTAGGATGTGATTCGTGTTTTGTTAGATATTTGCCTGCGTGTTTTCTTCAGTCACTAGAGGCATATTCAAATCACGATGTATATTTGAATTTTTGATGTACCATGGAGCCGATGTTATCATGCGTCAAATTTTGTTTTGCCTGTGTTGAGTTTTCTCTACATTTGAAGCTGAAGCAGTGCCGCATAGTTGAATTCCGTAGCACGTATCTCTTCGTAAAGTAAATGTTACTTGAACACACTTTTGTTCATTTACCTTGAATCTCCATAAGTTTAACCAAAGCTCCATCTGGCTAATGTGTTCCTGGAGTTTGCGGGATGCCTCATCAGGGTTTTCATGCATACTAAGGCAGGCTGTGTTGTCCGCAAATGTGGAAGTATGGATACTACTGCTCACAGGCATATCACAAGTATAAATTAAATATAAAACTGGTCCCAGTATACTCCCCTGTGGCACACCAGATGAAATTGTTTCAGGCCTACTTGTAAAGTCTCCTTCCGCAACAGTGAACTTACGGGAAATAATGTAACTTTCCAAAAGATTTAAAATGTTTATTGGTAAGTAAGTCTTCAATTTTAATATTAGGCCTTCATGCCACACTTTATCAAAT